>OZ012681.1:54108643-55427201 GCA_963942445.1 Argyra leucocephala
CTCAAATAATTTGAATAAGTATTTTTCACACTTATGATCTGATATCAAACCAAATACTGTCACTTTCAAAATTTAGTGCCGTTTAATACGAAAGTAACTGTTATGTTAGGCAAATATCACTTAACAATAACACTTAGAAATACCTATCGTCTAATTTCTTACACATTTCAATACCATAGAATTTGCAATTCGCAAATAAAATGTGATTTAAATTTTTTACATCGTTAAGACCCTGATTAATCAGATAGATTTCAAATTCAAAATTTAAATTAGTTAGTCATTGAATTAAAATTTTTAAAAAAAATTAACGACTTGGAAATAACTTGTACTCAATATACACAAGGAAAGTCCAAAATTAAAAATTCTACTTTCCAAATTAATTTAAATAATAAAATACAAGCTCAATTACCAATATCCAAATTTAAAAATTTTACTGTGATCCGTTATAAGTTACTATTGAAAACCATCGTATAGAATTATACTGCCTGAAGAAAATAATAAAACCAACAAAGCATTAACTTTTACCATTATTACAAGTAAAAATTAACACAAAATAAATCTTAATTAAAGTTTTCGAATTGTAAAAAAATCCAAAGTTAACAACACAAAAAAAACTTACAAATTTAAAAAATTAGTTATGAAACTAATCGAAAATCTTCCCATCAAAATCACTATCAGAGTACCGAAATTTCAAAATAACAAAGAAATCAAAACCAAATTCGTCATACAATTAAATTTTTGATTTAAAGACCCGAATTAAATCTGTGATGTTTATTTTGTCAAATTGTCATCAAAAATATCTCAAAAAATTAAAAATAAAAATAAAAAAAACAAATAGAAATAAAAATCAAATAATAACATAAAATTTTACTGCTATGAATTCACATAATTATTAAATCGAAAAAATAAAAAATAGAAATAAAATAAAAACAGTTAGTTATAAAACACATCCGCACAATTTTTGATTTTTGATGAACCTGATGTTAAAATCTGAAAAACACACGTTTTTGATAGGTTAAATGTTTATGGGTGAAATGAAATGATGTCTTAAATATATGGGAAATTTAAACAAAAGTTAAAAAATAAAAAAAAAAAATATATATATATATATATATACATATATAATAATATAAAGAAATTTTGGTTAATGACTTTTAAAAATTTTCGATTGTGTATCAAAAATAATTTAATAAATATTTGCGATTTTAAGTATCGAATTTATAAGTAGCTATCTTAAGTTAAACTATTCATCCCACTTCTTATATAGTGAAATATATATATATATATATATAATTTAAATTAAAAAAATATAAAACCATTTTTTTTTTTGAATAATTTAACCAATTATTAATTTATTTTGAAAACATGGTGTAAAATAAAAATTAAATTTGAACTCCCAAGGTTTTAATAATCATATGAAAGAAATTTAAACAAAAAGACAAAAAAAAATAGATACATAATAATAAATAAAAATTTTGAAATTTTAAATGGTTTTAAGAAATCCGGAAATTGCATTGTATTTGTTTTAGGTATTTTCAAAATGTTTAAATTACCAAAACTACCAAAATTAAATTATCCATCATATAACCACATAATAACTAAATGCCAGAGTTATACTGTTACCAATTATATAATGACAGTTATGCTTTAGGCATACAATAACATTACGTTAAACATTATAAAAATCAAATGACAAATAACAAAATACCCAAACAATATGACAACCTCTCAAAAATCACATAAATGATAACAATAACTGTAAAATATACTGTGACTAATAGACTTCTGACTGATATGTCAAAAGCTATATAAATGATAACAACAACTTGATAAATACTGTATATAATATACCGCAAATAAATAAATGATATTTAGAGTCACATCAGTTAAAATTTACAACTATCCACCTACGCTTAACCTAACACACTATATTTTGTATATGAATCATACTTTTTATAATAACTATTTATCCTACATACACGTCAGACATTGGTTAACTATTTATTCATGACAAACAAAAAATGTTGGCTTTAAGCCAAGATTACCAATATTTAGAATTCTTGTCTCAGGACTACAATCTCATCATTATGATAACTATACGATTCAACAGATACAACTATACGATTCAACAGAATTTCGGTACCAACAAACATCAATAACCAAAATGAAAATAGCTGCCATATTTTTCACTGGTTCCGGGTCAAGATTTGAAAAATAAAAAAAAAATTGAGGTCTTATTGGGATTTAATACGGATCATAATATGTTGTTTGACATATGTACATATATTGTGTCAAACCTTATTTGAATTTTCAAAACGGAAATGTAATTGTTGTTATATTATTTTTGATTTTATCATTTTATTTCTTTGTTTTGTCTTATTGATTATATTGATTTTTAAACATTCGTGTATGAAATCAAATGCATTTCCCGTTGAGTTAGGAAGTTGAATTTGAATGAGAAACTTGATTCCCGCCGAACCCCTTTAACCTTATTTACTTTTTATTTTATTTAAACTATATATAATCCATATCTCAGAACCACTGGACCAATCATTTTGTACACATTTTAGCTTCTGATGACAACATTTTTTGTTAAAGGACCTGCTTATCGCCGAAATTCATGCGTAGATCAAAATCCAGGCTCAATTTGGAATATCATAATAACTTATGATGCCTTATTATCATCAGTTTGAGAGACCTACTTTTAAAATAAATTAAAAAGAAATCGATTAATTTGACAATTTGGCCTGTTGTATACTCTGAAAAAGATTTAGCTTCTTACACTCAGTGGCCCTCTAAACCAAGCCAAGTAATACCATTAATGAATCGAATGATTTATTTTCGATACTTTCTTCGTTTGCCAACATTCTGCATCACAAATTAAAGCTATTTATATCATAAGAGCTATTTTGATTTGAATTGATTTGACATCAATAAACAATAAATTTTCTCTAGACTTAATTTAGTAAAAGACCATTTTTAAAATTTTAACAAATTTCACACTTTAGTTCTTAACAATAGAATCAATGGAAATTTTTCCATTAGATTCTATAATTTAATACAATAAGCTTTAATCAGATAAAATCTTTAAAAACAAAAATTAACAAACATCTCTATGACTCAGACAGACTTCTAAATATGTATAATTAAAAAATAATTCACTATTACTAACATCAATACACATACTGCATTCAACTTTGCGCCAAATTTTATAATTCACTGTTTATCACTCTAGGTAGCGGAAGCTTAAAAACAAAAACACAAAAAAAAACTGTAAATATTACAGATCAAAAATTATTTGCCTTATTGGGTGCATTAAAATTAACAAGAATTGGGCTTTTGTAAATTTCCTATAGTGAATAATTTTCAATACAAATTAAATTATTCATTAACACGACGCATAACAACTACAACAACAACAACAACTATTTCTATAATAACTATTTAAAGTTAGCTTTTCGTTTTATATATCAAATTGTTGAATGAGAATATTAGTTATAGATGAAAAACACAGTTACAGCAAAAAAAAAAAAATTAATATTAAATAACTAGTAACTGTAAGTTTAATATTCTCAATTGAGTTACTCTCAGAGCTTATAAATCTATAATTTTGTAATTCGCTCATTTATTCTATTGAATTTTTGTGTGCTTAATGCAATTAAGCATTTAATACAAATAAATTCAATAAGCAGATCTACTGGAGTTGCAAATACAATTACACTATAATTGTACAAAATAAATGCTAATATAACTTATACATATTCACGTATGTGTACTGTGGAACTAATATATGGAAATAAAAATAAACTTTAAATATAAACAAAGCAATTTTAACAAAAATATTTATAGTATATAGGAATTACTTGGATTTATTCGAAATTCAAGTGGTCATAAAATTTTTGAACTTACGTAAAAATACTATGAAAAAACTTATAGCAGAAAAAGATCGTTAAAACAGTCTGTCAAGCCGTTAAACACTACTGAAAATTCAAACAATATAAACATGTAAACTACAACCAGCATTTTATGTTATCTCGTGATAAAAACAAAATCATAATTGTGGGATGAAAAAATAAAAGAATACAAAAACTAGAAAAGGCGGGCTAGTATCTTGCTAACTAAATCAAAACAAATTCGTTAAACCATAATTATTCTTATACAATTTGCTTTATTTTCACAATGAAACATGTACACTTAAAAAACAGTATCATCTACGAAAAAAATTTGTTGCCAGGTTAAATTCAGCGGCTAAAATTGCTTCTAATATAATCTGAAGTTCTGTAAAGCTCTGTAAAAATAGGTATATTTTTTTTATTTATGATTTATCACCTTTTATATCGTGAGAGAGAATGATGAAGAAAGTTTTTGCATCAATTGGAATTGGAAAAATCGAGAGTGTAACGAAAGCCGGTCTACCAGAGTTCTGTTTTATTAAAATCCGGATTTGTAAAATCCCACCCTAGCTAAAAACTAAACTTTTTTCATTGTATTTTTTTCAAGATTTTTACAAAATTGCTCCTGCACCCAGAAGCTTTACTGTGCATAGCCGAAGGTTCACTATAAAAAGAGTTATTATCCCCTTTTTTTTTTAAATTTATGAAACTAAAATTTGTTGCAGAAGCTTAATAGCGACTATTTTTTACTTTACCAATTTTGCATCGTTGACGTTGCAAGATAAACTAGATTTTAAGAAAAAACAGAATTATGGGTCACTCGACCGACTTTCGTAATAGACCTTTTGAATTCACAAAATTTGTATTATTAGTTAGACCATGTTTATGTTCCTGTTACAGCGTAAACTAATCTGCTCTAATTTGAACTACCTTAATGCTTGAGAAACAGTAGACCACATAAGTAAATAAGCCAATATCAAACAATTAGCATTCCATTTACCAACTACTCTCTAATAAGTACACTATTTTCATGTGAAAGAAATGCAAACAATATGACATAAAATGCAACACCTATATTTTTCGTTTATTAACCCCTAAGTTATATAATAATTTCTGACGTCCCAATTTTATTTTTTTAACTGTTTTACTATCACAAACGGAAAATTATTTCGCCAATAACCTTCAAAAAAATAATGACAATATTTTCCTATAAATATAAATGAAAAAAAAATATAATTATTTATTTGTATTGGTTTATTGCACATGTTCATCTACCGTTATAGGTTAAATACTTTACCAACATTGATAAATTAATTTTTTAGTAATTTGGTCTGAGCAAAACAAAAAAACAAAAAAAAAGCAAGAAAAAAACCATTCATCGACTGATATTCTGTTTTTCTTAATTTTTTGTTATTTTTGCTGATTAGTTTTTAGAAACTGCAAATCGTTCAAGGTGACTGCAGAATTTTTGTGAATTTTTTTTTCTTCTTTTTTTATATTTGAAATTGTTATTGCTGTTGTTTTGGAACGGTTCATATTACATTGGTTGGACAGGTTTTTTTTCATATTTTTTATTTTTATTTCATTTTCCGTAGACCACTGATTCTATACTGAATTGTGATATCAATTTTTGTTTGGGTTTTTAATTTTTATTATGTACAAAAAAAAAAAATTTATAATAATTATTTTTACAAATTGTTTTCAAGTTTTTATTAGGTAAAAGAAATAAAAAAATTTCGTTTCGTTAATTTTTCTCAAAATTTGCATTATGTTGGAAGCAAATTAGACGCAAGAAAGAAAATTGATTAATAAATAAGAAGGATTTCTTTAACTGTTGTAATTTTTATGCTCAAAATTTTGAATTCTAATGTATATCTAAGTATGAACTATATTAGTCTAATTTGATACTTTATCGTATAAATTTAGAATTTCCGATGTGCTCATTTACAAAAATAAAACTTAAGTTTATTTGAAAAAAGACAGTTGAAACCAACTAGATTGTTAAGTTTAAGAATGACTGCAGATCAAAAAATTTCGGAAAAATCAGTCAGGAATTATTGAAATTAAATATTTTTTCATGCAAGAAATAAAAAATGATCCAATTAGGGGAGCGACAGGAGTGTTTAAATATCCGAATATGGAATATTATTTAATATCGATACATATATCTATTCACTATGCTTCAATGAGAACAAAATAATATAAAGCAAGCATTCGAATCTAGAATAGTGATGTTTTTAAATGATACAATATATTAATTGTTTTATAAAGTATAAATTCAACGTATTTAAACGTTGTGAATCCAATAAATGTAATAATATTCCATCTTATTTTGTTAATACTACTCATATTTATTTTAGAAAATTAACAAATTGAATTATGCGAACACTCAGACACACCAAATTCAAGGTAGTAGTGCAAAATAAAATGACGAACAAATTTTAAATAAATTTCAAATAGAAGCTTTATTGATTGACCTTGTCTGATCAATAAAGCTTTTCAATTATTTGTTTCATCATCAATCATATATTTGGACAGAGGATAACATATATTCATTTCATAATATATCTTGCTTTCATAAATGCAAACCTGCAGTCAATCTGCATATTCTGAATTTGTGAACGCACTTTACAGATTTTCTGAACGCTGTTCATAAATACAGACTCAATGTCTACTAAGCGTCAACGTGACAGAATAAACTTTTAGTATGCATAAAATTTTTTGAAGTAGTTTTCTTTCTTGTTTTGAGTATTTTATTTTTGGTTTTGTTATTTAAAAAAAAATTTTTATTTTTAAAATGTCGTATTTTAATTAACAGAAAACTTGCAGAATTGTCAAGTAAATGTATAGAATACAAGTAGAGTTTGTATTCATTATTGCAAAGTATGGGTGGATTCATAAATGCTGCAAACTGACAACAAGTTTGCCACCAGTTGACGTACTTTGCAATAATAAATACAAATTCTACCTATATTCTACATTTACTTGACAATTCTGAAAAGTTTCTGTTCATTAATACTGACATTTTGAAAATAACATTTTTTTTTAAATAACAAAACAAAAACTAAAATACTCAAAACAACAAAGAAAACTACTTAAAAAAATTTTATGCATACTAAAAATTTATTCTGCCCAGTAGACTTTGAGTCTGCATTTATGAACAGCATTCAGAAAATCTGACAAGTGTGTTCATAAATTCAGAATATCCAGATTGACTGCAGGTTTGCATTTATGAAAACAAGATATGCCAACTGGTGGCAAAGTTGTTGTAAGCTTGCAGCATTTATGAATACACCCATTGTCTACAATAATCGTGAATGCTGAACGCATTGCATTGTAGCAACATTCTTTAATGAATACGCTGGGTGGCGCAGAAGGTAGAGCGCCTGCCTTTCAACCGAAATGTCCCAGGTTCGATTCCCGATGAAGCAAAAAAATTATTTATCGATTTTTCGACCGGGTCCAGTAGTACCCTTTGTCATTGCGATAAAATAAATGACAAAAAATAATTGAGAGTATTATCTGGTAACAACTTAAATAAAATGGAGCCATTCTATTTAAGAAGGCTTAGTTCCTGACAATAGTAGTAGTTTCCACATTTAATGAGTCGATAAGCCAGTAATTTGTTAAATAAATACTCGAAATATTGTAGATATTGTATAGTGTAAAATTAGTGCAATACCGTACTTAATTAAGCACGAAAAGGTAATTCTACCGTAACTTAGGTCAAGAACATAAAAAAAAACAAAAAAAAAATAATAAATGTATGGCTCTATAAAAAAAAAGCTCCAGCTGTGGTATTAAAATTTAATGAGACTAAAACTAAATATATTGAGATGGAGGACACAGAAACAAAACGAAATTGAATTAGATGCAATACCGTACTGTACTGTAAAATTATACGTATTACCGTACAATATTAGAGTAAGAGATATAGGCCAAGCAAGACTGCATGAAAAAGGGGAAAACTGTCGAAAGATTGGAATTAACGAATGAAGAACAGTTACATAAAACAAAGCAGAATGATTTAAAGTTGTTAACAAGATTAAGGATTACCTGGCTTTGTAAAATCAACATACAATGATGACTCTTTTTGAATTTACAGATTTTTCGTATTCATTGTTTTTTTTTACTTCTTCGTTTTACTTATAATCTGTACACTAAATGACAATAAGCAAAGCAAAAATTTCTGTATAGATTTGGTCTTGAAGTAGCACACCCAATCGTACAGCCACATGCGTAATTAATTTCATCTTGAAATATCTCCAGCTAAAATTCTTTTGAGTTTTAGACGTGTTCATCGTTTAAAATACACAGTTAAAATATTTGGATGTTGTTCCAATCTGTTGTTTTTGTATATGTTGGTGTATTTTATTAATTCGTTGTGAACTGAGAGAATGCGTAAATCATTTTCGATTATTGGTGTTAATATTAAAAATGAAATTCTTAACATTTCTATTAAGAAATTAGATTAATTAAAATTAACATTTAATTCTGAATGTGCTAATTAAAAACAAGGGCATCATTTTTTTCTCGAATTTATTGCGTAATTTAAATATTTTTAGTTTCCTTTATATTAAAAACAAATTCACATTACAATTTCCTCATTTATTATTTTATTTTTAGAAAATAATTTTTAAAAAGCGTTATTTATATAAAATTATAAATTCTAATCTAGTACTATATTAAAAAAAAACAAAAAAACTAGAAAAAAAAATAAAAACAATTTACGTCTCATTAAACTAAGACAATTATGACAGGTATGAAATGAATGTACTTTATTATATGTTATTTTAATTTTTTTCACCTTAATGTCAACACCTTCTAATGCCTTTTTAATAATTCAAGTGTAGTATAGTGTCAGACACTGTTATTTGCAAACATTTTGTAATTATTGAACGTAAAAAAAAAATAATGCGTAAAAAAAATAAACCTACCTACTATTTTTAATTATAAATTTTATTTTATTTACAAAACCCTTCGGTTCAGTCCCTTTTTTTTTTGTTTTGTTTTGTTTTAGTAAATAAATTGCATAAATTCGAAATTATTAAAATTTTAGTATTCATTTGAATTATCGAATCTATGAATTTGTGCGTATATTTAATTAATTATCGTTATGTAAATGACAAGAGTATTTAATAAGACATCGACTATAAAATGCATCAATTTAACTTGAAGGTTTCGGATAAGTGTAATTATAATAATATTAATTATATTTCATAATATATGTATTTATTTTTTTATTAAATATTACAATGTAGACTCAGTCATGATAAATATACTGAATAAATCAAAATTAAATGTATAAAATGAGAAAATGTTATTAGGGTAAAATGAAATTTTATAATATTTTCGAATTCAATTATTGTTTAATTAAATAAAAGTTGGCACCGTAAGTCTCTCGAGTCGGATTTTCTTGAAATTTTTGTAAATATTATAATGGCGACATGTCCTCAGTAACAGATAATAATATTTTCAAGTTCTTAAACAGTTTAGAGAATATTTGCATTTAATTGTACATGTTTTTATTTAATTCCAAGAGAGAACTTTAACTCCTTAATGCCAAATGGGCTTACCGAGAACCAACAAGTTGTCTATATTAAATTTTATAAATTTGTTAAGATCATAGTTTTGTTATTAACTTAAATTATATAATTATGCTATTTTAGACTGCCTACTTCCTGATAACAGTTATTAATTTTCTGCATTTGATTAATTTATGTATCAGAAAATTGATATATATAAATAAATTCCTTAAAAAATATTATTTGTTCAAGTTTATGTAAATAAATTGCAGTACCATTAAATGAACGAAAAGGTAGTTTTTACTTAATGCAACGGTCATGTGAGACAGTACTGATAAGACACAAGAGCACAAATACTTACAAATTTTCACTTGATCCAATCAGATTTTTTTTACTAATCATAACTGAATTGAGTTAAGTTTAATTTTTATCTTGTGAAGAAACCTATAACAAATTGTCTTAACTGTGAAAATGCTGCATAAGTCATACAGACATTAATTTGACATTTCATATTATAAAAACCATTAAAACAGTTACATTAATGTTACTGACAGGACATAGGATATAAAAAATAAGATAGAAATAAATAGAAATAATTATAGTTAATAGAAATAGAAATAATAGAAATTAAAATAGAATTTTTTATAATTGGAACGCATTCGCTTTGATATACATATGAAAACTTATCGATATTGATATTTTCAGTCATATTTATTTATTTTTATCAACTTTTTTTTGCCATTACAGAGTTATATATCGTTTTGGAACTATATCTTTTCTTTTTTTTTTAAGACAATAATAAGTGACAAGTGGTGCATTATAATTCAAATCAAAATATAACCCACAACTAGTGTTTTGTAACATAATAATATAAACTAATATTTAGAAACCAAATTACAGAATATATTTTAAAAAATAAACTAAAATAAATTTCAATAATAAACAGAATGAAAGTAAAAAAAAAACATGATTAACAATTTTGAATTAAACTTGCTACTATTTTTTTCTTTTAATTGTACTGCATTTAGAGATTTGAGCAGAATGTCTAAGCCGTTATACAATTTGACAGCTCTGTATATGGTTGTTGCAGACCCAAAATTGATGTTCTCTTGCGTTCTAAGTGTAGTAAATTCTGATTTATAGTGTTTAAATTTTGAATAGCTTTCCGTTTTGACAAAGGTAGGTTGGTATTAATTTGTTCACAACAATGTACAATGTGTAACTAAATAGTTCTATCCCTCCAGTTTAATTCAGCCAAATTTTTTATTGCTTTATTTTATATTATTTGTAACTCATCAAAGTTTAATACAAAGTAATATTGAAAGTCAATTTTGTATAAGAACAAACCAAACTGAATGAAATTTTCTGTAAATCGATTGTAAATAGTTATATACATGCATTTACATATACTGTACCACTTAAGTAATTTAGGCTGTTAACTGATTTGATTCTACTATGTGCACCTCTTAAATTATGTTCTTATATTTGTATGTATATGCCAGAATGTATTTAAAATTAAAAAAAAAATTATATATAAAATCATTTTAAAAAATTCTTAATTTTAATGAAATTATAAATACCGCATATAGTACCTACTTGTATCAGGTCAACATTAATAAAATAGGATTTTTGTTGTCAAATACATCTTTATTTTTGTATTGTATTCAGTCCAGACTGGTTATAAGAGACAGAAATTTAAAAAAAAATTCTTTAAATGATTGTTTTGAGTTGCGAAATATTTGTACTCAGCAGCATTAATTTTTACGATAAGGAAATTACCTTGACGTACCTACTATTTAAGTTTGTTATTTTTTTTTTTTTCATTATTTTATAATAAAATTATTCTTATGATTTTGATATTTTAAGAAAATAAATTTTTCATAAAGGTGATGAAAGGGCATATCGACATTAAATGAAAGGGCGTATATGGGTTTTTTTTTTATTCTACAGATAAGTTCCATAAATTTAATTAGTATTGTCGGATTCTACCAAACCTGAAAACGGATAAGTGTTATTATTTTTAACATATATATTTTAATGTAATTTAATATTTGGATTAATTTTTGGATGTATATATATACATTCTTATAGGCAGGGTGATGCTTAAAATGTTTAAAATGTAAAAGTTATATTTAAACTCTATATGGATTTGTTTTCCCGAAATTATTTTGTTAAATATTAAATTCATAAATTTGTATTTATGTATATGTATTACATTTTTTTTACACACTACCTAAATACCAAGAAATGGTTTGGTAATAAATTGTAAAAGACTCATTTCTATCGAAGGGGAACACATGAGATGGAGGCATGTTCCCCTGCATACAATAAATGAGCTTCCGAAACCGTTTTGGCTCATTTGAGTATCTCAACGGAGTAGAAATGAGAAATTGAAGTCTCCCTAGCCCTAGGGTTACACTGGAATTGTTTAAAGGAAGGAATAATTGATTTTAGTTGAACAGATCAAATATCATTTCCAACAAGTTATAGAGCATGATTTTGAATTATGTCAAGGTAATTTACTGAGGTTTGGGGTGCAGTGGCCCATATGTAAGAATTGCACTACATATCAAATTAATCAGAAAGATATCACAGCGACTATGATATAGATTTAACGGAGCGGTTTTTGTCTTGCTTTTGCCATACTAATCAGACAGTCCCAGGCTCGAATTCCGCTCAGGTTATCAATTTTTAATTGAATTTTTTTCATTATTTATTAAATAATTAAAATAAAAACTCTTGAATTATATTAAATATAATTTGATTCTGCTAGTAAATTAAATCAAATTTTCCTATACTATTTAGGTAGACCCAGTTCTTGGGCCAGTACATTTAATTAATTGCAATATCAGAAAAATTAATTTTTACACTCTTGACAGTAGCTTCGGTTGAATCACCTTTTCGTGCTTAATTCAGTACGATACTGCAATTTCACACTACAAAATCTACAATATTTCGAGTATTTATTTAACAAACTATACTCACTTATCTACTCATTAAATGTGGAAAACTATTTAATAAATTAATAGTTTAAAACATCCACTTTTTGTAATAGTAATTGCAGTACCATTCTTAATATACGAAAATGCAATTCAAGAACATAAATAAAAAAAAATTTAATTAGATTCAAGAGCAACATTTTGATCAGTAAAATTTGATCCATCTGCAAGACGTAAGACCAATAGCTCATTTTTGATATTTATTGATATATTTTAGTATCAGAATTAGTATAGGTACTGCAGCTTAAGTTGTATTAAGACTTTTTAAGTTTTCAAGAAATCACAGGACGAACAGTACAACTTGCAGCAAACTAAGAGTTTTTTGCATTAATTATTATTGATTATTTAATCTGTCTCTCTGATTTAGTTTAACTTCATGAAATCAACATAGAGGATCGCAAAAAAAATTGAAAAATCAAAAAATAAAAATACCAAAATTTTATTTAAATCATTTTAAACTTTTAACAAACGAAGCAGTTGATAATCGTTTGTTTTTGTTTTTTTATGTTTTTGATTACAAAAAATAAAAGTGTTTTTTTTCTATTTAGAAAATATTACATTTTCACTTTTTGACAACTACACTCATCTAAAAGTAATTTCAAAAGTGTATTGTTTGTTGACCTCGATAGAGACCTATGTAGTGTTACGATCACTTATTTTCACTTGCAACCCTTCGGTTTTACAAATAATATTTATTTTGTTAACAAACTATTTTGTTTTCAAATGCTTTGCAAAACTTAAACAATACATATTTCTTATTCAGCTTCAAGCCAGCACTTGCTTGATGAAGTCATAAAAATATTTTAATCACTTAAAGATTTTGGTGAAAATTTTGATACAGTATAAATTATTGGATGGAATATCAAAGTTGACCTCGATTGAATAACTGAATTAGAAATTTATTAATATTTTGTAAAAAAATATTAATAAATTAATTTAAAATATTTATTTTTTTTTGCCATTTTCACTTTGTTAAAATGACCTTGACACCTTTCTTATTTTTTTATCGATTTAATTAGAATTTTTAATTTTATTTGACAACAAACAAAATTACAAAAAAAAAAAAAATTAGGGAATTTTTTGAATAATTTTGAAAATTTTTTAAATTAAATATTATAATTTTGATTTAAAGTAGAGTGGTCTTTTCTGTTTTTTATTGAATTCATAAGATGCCTAAATAAATTTGACCAATAATAAAGCATTTGAAAATTCAAGACCACTAATCGTTAAAATTGATTTTATTTTATGAATTTTGTTAGTTTGTTTTATTGCTTTTTTTCTTCTCGTTTTGCATTTTTTCAAATTATTTAATTTTTATATATTCTTTATTATATTTATAATAATATACATATAAGTAAAATTTCTATTTAATTATATTACTAACTATGAATAAAATAAGAAATTGAAATGTTTTAATTTTATTTTATTACACATTTGTGTTTAATTTGGGGGTTAAATTTAATAAATGAAAATTATTTTTCAACTATGCAAAATTATTGAAGTGACGCAATTAATTTTAAGACCATTGTTTGTTTTTTTTTTTTTTTAAATTACATGTTGAGTTAATTTAATACAGACGCTTGGGTTGGGCCGGCTCGATTTCCTCCGTTGAAAGCAAAATGCATTGTTTTCGATGTAAGTTGTTCAACTCAATGCAGTACCCTTTTGGGATAAAATAAAAATAGACCAACATCTCGAATGAGAATAAATATTTGAAAGTTGGCTTGCCGCAACATCGAAAATGAAGTAGAAACGTCAAATGAACAATGTACTATGATCAAAAATAATTTTTTTTTAAAAATTTACAAAGTTTTGAGATGAAATGTTTAAATCGGTTTTAATACCACACAACAGAGTGTGCAGCGAACATTTTGAGTATACATTTTTTTAAGTCTACTGCAATCGGTGTTTACACAAATATAGCGAAATTTAAAAAAAAAATATCAAAAATCGTATATTTAAACAAATTTTAGTATTTTTTGGTATTTATTAAGTTTTGGTAACATTTTAACATGTCAATAAAATTCAGTAGGAATGCATGAAAAGATGTCAATAAAATTCTGAAGTGATTGAAAAATTTATCGTCAGGATAGTTGTTGATTATTTTCAAATAATGTTGAGTTTCGGATATTTTTCTCATTTTTTTAACATTATTAGTAATTTTTAATGACACTGCAATTCCAACTCTCTTTTTTTTCAACATACATATTCATAATTTTTTTGACATTTATATCATCAATAGATGAACTTTGCAAATCAATTATATTATTTAAAATAATATTACCAAAAATATTTGAATTCATTTTTTAATTCACACAACATTCTTAAACACAGAAAATACTATTTAGCCGTTTCAAACACAAAACGTTTATGCAGTCAAAATTTAGGATCAAAAATGTCAAATTTGTACTCTTTTTTTTACACTGCAGTGGCTACGTATTTAAACAATGTTTCGATACAGTCTTGAAACCGCAGCGAAACTTTTTTTACAGAATGTCACGGTTGCATTTGAATATTAAGGTAAACTGATATACAAATAAATAAATAAATAAATTCTGTTAAAGCGAATTTTAACGGTTTTCCTTCTGATTTTTTTATTTTATAAGAATATGTATACAGCATCTATTTAATACAAGTTCAGTTACACAATACGAACCCCAACACAAATAATTCAACCACATTTCTTTTTGTAACAAATTAAAATTTAAATGAACCGTCACAGGCTTAAGTTGTAGCATATAAAAAATTTTAAAATTTCGTATGAGAATATATTTTTTGCAGTTTAGTATAGCTGTACTGGTATACGTTTGTTCTAACACTTAAAGTTTAGTTCTAATCGTTTAGATGCTGGAACTAGTTCTATTAAAATTTTCATCGAATCACACTTGATGTAAGACATAACTTAAATAATAATATCTTCATTATACCGTGTGCGCATCAACAGCCACTATATTATATTAGGCTTCAACGATCTTGAATTAATGTTTCAAAAGTGAATACATTTAACTCTAACTTTTATTTTATACAAGGTTTTAAATTTAAAAAAAAAAAAACATTTTTTTTTAAGGAATTGTTGAATTTTGGTGATTGTTGAAAAAAAACAGGAAAATTAGCATTTCGATTTGGGGACCCTAATTAAATAGTACAAAATTAAACTTTTCATTATAGTTAAAATTTTTTTAAATCAATTTGTCACAATGCAATGACTGTGGTGCATACATTACGTAATATAAATTATAATTTAAGTAAATCAATAAAATATATATAATTAAACTATTTAAGCTAAACTTCAAAGGTTGAGGGGAACATTGTTAAGTACATGATTTCTGGTAACCTACTTTTCGATACAGTTATTTCCGCACCTTCTACCTAAATACTGTTTACAACGATAAATAAATTTATATGTACAATATGTATTTTTAAATTAACAAGACTGATGTGGGACAGGTGATTTTAATATTATGTATATGGACATAAAAACAATTAAATATTCTTTTGCAGTGGATAAACTCAGAAATAAATTTTCAAATCATCAAAATTTTCATCTGTTATTTTAGTATGAGCATGCTATAAAATAATAGTTCGGATATCTGCTAAACGACTTCTAGAATCTCTTCTGGAATCTTCTGGCCAACATCAGGAAGCTTTACTATATATTATATATGTAATGTAAATTTACATGTATATATCAAAATTCATAATATAATAAAATAAAATTTTAAATAATATTTACTCATATAAAAATTTAGAAAACAAAAATCGAATGTAATACAATACTTCAGTTTTATTACTAAATTAATTAAAATTTATATATTGCCTAACTTTACTTTATAAATTTTTTAATTTATAATAATTTTGATCTAATAAAAACACATCCTCAATCTCTATTTTGATATAATGTTATGCCACACAGGAGTTTTTTTTATTATAATTAAAAAATAAATTTGATATAATCAAAAAAATAAAAAACGTTTTGTTTACTAAGTTTTACGGAGAAATTTATCTAAACCAGTCATTAATTTAGGTTAATGAGTTTGAAAATCGTAACAATTCCAATTAGAAATGTAACAAATATAAAAACAATCAATTTCTAAAATATAAATTAAAAAAATATTAAAAAACTATAAACTACTATTAAAAACTACTATTAATGTACGAATTAATTGTTGATATATAAATAATATGTCGATGATTGCTAATTTGAATAATTAAAATACTCGTAAAAATTTATATTCAATTATATGAGCCAATAATTTATTCGACCAGTGGTCAATATTACAATAAATATTATGATAGATAAAGATCAATCAATACATTTTTTTTACACTCTTGACAGTAAATTAGGAATTACCTTTTCGTGCTTAATTAAGTACGGTACTACAATTTTACATTATGAAAGAAATAGGAGAAAAACAAATTTTTCTTTAGCTATTGATCCTTAGGGATCAGATTTTGGTCTAAGTCTTTTGAGATATTTAGAGAATTCACCCTCTTTTGCCTTTTCCCTAACTCTACTTCAGTTAAATGTTAATTATTATGTATTTACTATACTATATACACTTATTAGTACATATTTTCACTACTACTCACTATTAATAGCTTATTTTTATTATTACTAATCACCTAGTTACTATTTTTACTATTGTTTATATACGCTTGTTTACAAATTTAATGAGTTGATAAAGATAAGGCATAGTAATTTGATAAATAAATGCTCGAAAAACTTTGTTGTAAAATATTGTAGAATTAACTCTCAGTAAGTACCCTACCTAATTAAGTACGAAAAGGTAGCTCTACATAAGTTACTGTTAAGAGTATTAAAAAAAAACAATAACATTAGTTATACGATCATAGCTATGAAAAAAATCTTGTTGACATATTCAACTGAAATTTATTTCTGATATACCGTGACTTTCAAAATGCAGTGAAATCGTGTAATCTACATTCTACAATGTAGAATCTTCCAAAAAGTATTTAAAAAGCTTTTGACTTTGTAGACTTATTCCAAAATGTTTAAAATACGTAGTGGAAACGTAAAATAAGAGCAGAGTGTGCAGTGAAAAAATTTAGACTACATTTTGTATACATTTGCCATAGAGAAAGTTACCAGAATCAATTAAATTATAGGTTAGCATTATTTTTTGAAGAAAAAATAAGTTTAATGCTAAATTCTAGCAAAATATGTTAATAAAATGTATTTTTCCGCCGAAAATAATATATTCTGACCAATGGAGGTCTGGCAATATTAATTTTGATGTAAAGAAAAATAAAATATTTTAGATTCAAGTTTAGCAATAGTCATTACACTCGTTATTTAAATTAATTAAATTATTGGCTAATATATTAATTAAAACATTCATTTTCAAAATTATTATTATTATTTTTGCCGTTTGATATTGCAAAAACACAACTATAATTTAAACATCAAAGTGAATTTATATTTTTGAATGTATGTATTTTATTTTTAAAATATAATTCCAAAATGTAGCAAAAGCTTTAGTTTTTATTTCACATTGAAGTGGTTATAAAAGCTTTAAACGGTAATTGAACTGTATTTAAAAACTGTATTAAAACTTTTTTTATTGCATTTTGGAAATCACCGATAATGAATAGAATGATATGATACATTAGTATTTTGGCGAAATTTCCGTGTATTCCTAAACTTTTTGAATTAATATTGTAGAGGTTCTAAACATAGTATTGTTTATCAAAAAATAGTAGTTATTACACTTATTGAGTCAGTTTCAAACTTTACAAGAAATATGGCAGATTGTTTTCAAACAAACTTTAATCATACTAATTAAAATGTTTGTAAAACTTTTGATATTTTACAACATTCATGAATACAATACAAACCTGGTTTTCCAGATATTTTTGTGAAATGGATCGACTCCTATTCAAATAATAAACCTTAACACTTATTAGTTTACTACTAGTCACTACTAATAACTTATTTTTATTATTACTAATCATCTAGTTACTATTGTTAAACAAGGAACGTCAATCCTGATAACTGTTTAAAATATCAGCACCTAGTTTAAATTTACGCCCCTTTCTTTTATTAATGGCAAGTTCATATATTTGCTTTTTTCCTACAAACATTTTATCTAAAATTATTTTCTCCTGCCTGAAGTCAAATGTTAGAATTACACATATAGCATTTTTTAACAGACCTTGAACTACCTAATTTATTTTCTCCTTTTTAGTGCATTTAAAGTTTCTACCAAAACTGTGTAGCCCTTGTGAAAAGCAAGTTTTTAAAAAGTTTTTTTTTATTTATAGTCATGTTGCAATATATATAAATTTTGATTTTTATCGTTATTGTTTTTAAAACCATGTAAAAAAAAAGTACAGTTTAAATCGGGGGGATAGGTGTACTAAGGATTTTTAATCTATCAATATAAGATGGCAGTAAAAAATGTATTGCACGATCAGGGTAAAATGCATTTCATTCTACAATTTTTTGCGAATATGGCATTGATAGGTAACAAATGCTCAAATTATTGTAGGGTAAAACAGAAGTAAATAAGAGTTCATCAAATTCATTTCAACTAATGGTTGAGCTCTGAAATTAAAATCATTAATGCATATTATTCAATTGTTCAATATTTATTACTATAAGTTAATACGGAATTTATCAGAGGCTGAAATTATTTAAAAAAATGTTAAAGAATGATGACAAAAAACGATAATCGACTGATTTTCAGATTATCATAATTAAGCAAAAACTCCTTTGAATTTTGTGCAATATCATTTTCAAGGTTATTTTTAAAACTATCTATTTTCTATATTTATAAGATTCTAAAGGTCAAAAATACTATATTTAAAATCATCTATGAACAAAAAAAAATATTTTTTAAGAATTTTAACCTGGTTTAGGTGATAATATTTGAATTTAAATTTAAAATTAATTCAAAAATTATCTGTAATAAAACAAAACAAAAAAAAAAAATAACTTGTTACGAACGTACAAAATAATTCCTGATTCGATAGATGAAGTTCCGTTACCAAGAGAAGGAAGTATCCAATCAGATGATCAGATACGTTTATGGCCTTAACAATGAAATTTTATATTTTGTTTCTAATTATTAAAGGTTTTATTTTATATTTCCAGTTTAGTTTTACAAAATTTTAAATTATGAAATTTATTTGAAACACACATTGTATACAGTATCCAATAACGTGTATGTATACGTATGGGTTTTGCGTAAATTATTAAATATTTTAAATTATGTCTTCAAAAATGATTATTGACAACATTCATTCAAATTTTTTTTTTAGTTTAAACTGGATTTCAGTGATATAACGGGGGAAAACACACAAAATTTAGAAATTTTAAATATGCTGGGTTGGAGATTAGTTCACATAATTTAATAAAATAAAATCGATGAATTATTTTAATTTAAGATGACAGTGTATAGAAATTTAGTGATACGAAACTAGCCAGATAAAAGTATAATTTATTAATTGAAATTATAATTTAGTAAATAACAATGTAAATTGGAGTTTTGCTATAAAACACTATGCCTATACTAATTAATAAATTATATATTTATAAATAATATAATATATTTTTCTATTACGACGATAACATTGAATTTTTTTACACATTTCAATTTAATTTTTTCAAAAATCTGCAACTTTAATTACTTTTGTTTTATTCCTACTCCTTGTTGATTTGACTGGGTCGGTTGGAAAAAAAAAATGCAAATTTAACTTTATAATGACAATAATTTCACAACTTCCCAGAAGTGTCATAAATATCCTTGAACTTGAACACGCACTTGGCAATATATTTGTTACCGTTTTCTTCATTCTTCTACATTTTGAGTACAATATTCAATAAATGGCAAATTGTTGATCAATCATTGTGCAATGATAAATGCAATTCATTGTCAATTAGGCTCGTGTACATAATCTAGTTTTACAAAATCTTTGAAATCAAAATTTCTTTTTTCTCAATTATATTTTTAAAATTTACAAACACCTTAGATAGAAATCAAAAGTAAAAAAAAACAAACAAAAGAAAAACTTCAATAAATCTGAAAATATATTCCAGTTCAATTTTTCAACTTTCGTGTCTCAGAAGAAAATAACTTTTATTTGCCAACGATAAACACTTATAAAATAACCCCCATCATAATAGACTAGGCGATGTGATTCAAATAAGTACAATCGTGTCACTTGAGTATGACATTGTAAACTTAAGATACGATGAATAAATTGAACCGGCAACACTTATTATTATTAATACAATTTAGTTCTACATTTCAAAAGTCAGTTTCTCTATTCGGTATTTTTTTATATTTAGGTACCACAACAAACAACAATTTTAATATTTTAAATTTTATTTACAAAACATAAAAACTTTAAAACCAGCACAAAATTATTTAAAAATTTCAACAGTCGTCTAATAATTAGACACGATAATTTTCTCATGTAATGTCAAAATTTTCATGCTAGATTTTTTCCTAGGCGGACTTATTTGGATACTAAAATGTTGTATTTATCGCCACATACCACAACCATCTTAGTTTTAGTCTATTATGATAGAAGTGAATATGTATTATGAACAGAACAGAACAGAACAGAGATTTACTCATCCGACGTGCAGATGCTTGCATTCATTTGAAAAATATTCATTGAAAGTTTTCTGTAGAATAGACTTTTTTCCCCATTTGCAATAGCTCTGAACAGAATTTCTTTGAGAAACGTAAATGTACCTTTCACCGCCCTAGTATATTATGCCGCCCAAACCCTTTATTTGTAAATACAATACTCTCACGCTATATATTTCAAATTTATTTTGAAAATAAAAAAGAATATTATTTTCTCGTTGTAATGCAAAATAATGCACATTTGTAAATGCACATTTGTTAAAAAATAAGTTATTGATGGAAGACTAAACTAGGTAGACATTTTAGTGAAAATATTGGTTCAAACGTTTAAAATTTTTTTTATTTTGTTAAGGCCATAATAATTAAACTATGATGTTCACTTATTTATTTTATTCAATTAATTGTAAAAGATATATTATTAAATAGATTATAATACATACTTTCTTCAATTTGTAAATAAAAAATATTTAAAATTGCTAATTAGTTTTGAGCGCGAATTAGGGACACGTAAATTTATGTTGTACGTATTTACGATCGACCGGGCAGAATTAGGAAATTGATATATCGAAATAATTAATTAAGGTTTTCACCTATTTTTTATTATATAAGGATGCAACTGAACAATTTTAAATTGAAATTGAACAAACTAAGCTGGACCTAATTACGATCTATAAATTTACGCATATGTGCTTTTCGTTACAATTAAATTTTGAGTTTTTATTAAAATTTGTATGAAAAAGCGGGTCGGTAATACGTGCAATATGTCCTAATTCCGAACTAAATATGCAGGTGTAAGCTATTTGCACTAAACTCATACCAAGTCTATATTTAAAGAAAAAATTATTTTAATTGTTGAAAATAAGCGAATATTTTTCTTTTATTAGTAGACGGAATAAGCGTATTTTGTATGATAAGCATATTTAGTAAAATTAAAAGGAAAATATTCGACTATTTTTAATAATTAGATAAATTTTACTCTAACGCCAACCCTAAAGAATAAGTTCTTCCAAAACTATGTTTTACTTATATTATATTTTGTATAATTTAAAAAATATACGGCATTATCTTGGCGTGGCCTTGCCACCAAAATTTTATTGAGGCGTCCATTATAAATTACCAAAATAATTTCTTTGTATACATTTCACAATAAGTTAAATAGAGGAGTGAAAACCATGACCATGTCTGGCACATTTTGGAGATGGCCTGTAAAAGAAGATATTTTAATATATTCAAACAGTGACATAGTCTACAAAATTGTGCCTCCAGTTTTAATGAACAGCAGAGGGAACTCGAAATCATACAAATAAAAAATGGCAAAACTAAGAATTAGTAAATGTGATTTTTACTTTGTATATATACAGGGTGGTCCGGTTTAGAGCAAAAAGTTTTTAAGGAGTGATTCCTTGTAGTATTTTAGGAAAAAAATTGTTCAAGAAAAGGTGTCTATCTTTAAATTTACCTAGGCTACAGAGGGTTAAAGAAAATCGGATTAGAAAAATTATGTCTAAAATGTTTATTTAGAAAAAATTAAATTATAATTAGATGAAAATATTTTTTTTTTTATTTGAAAAATACTAATTATTGTAATTTGAAAAAAAAAATTAACAAAAGCTTATATTTTACTTATTTTGTCAACTTAAACTAATTTTTCCTTAAGGCGGCGGAAACTGGTACATTTACGTTATACGAATAGAAAAATTTGTATTTATCGTCATTCCAATGTTGTGTATTTAGACTTTGTAATTAGAAATTATATAATTAGAAGTAACCCGGAAGTTTGAGAAATAAAATTATTAGTGGGATATTATTTTTCTTTAACTGCCACAACTCGATGTTTGCAATTACTTTTCTGAAAATTTCCCTATCCTGTGTAACAGACTTTGTATAGGATTCATTGATCTTGTGACGTAACCTTTTCAAAAGAGTTTCCTTCTTTATAAAATACTTTTATAGAATTCGTAACTTCAATATGAAAATAACCAATGGAATGATGTGGAAAAAGCTTTAAAAAATGTTTGCCCATCAAAATAATTTAAAATATTTGAAAAAAATTATTAAAATACACAAATTAAAATTACTTACTTTGAACGAAATTTAAAAGCTTTATTTTTTTAATTTGATTCTGAAAATAAAAATAATAAATAACAGAATATTTTTATTTAATTTATAATTTGTAATTTATTATTAATATAAATTTCATTATTTTGAACTTTTTTATTAATTCAACAGAAAATTTCATGAAAATATATTAAGATAAAAAATTCAAACAACGATTAGATATTAATATAATATCATAAGTTTGAAAAATATAAATTTAAATTTTTTATAATAAACTGGTTAAATAAACAACAAACAAAAAAAAAAAAAAAACAAAACACGAAATCTGAATAACAAAAGTCTTCTTTATTTGTATGTTAAAAATTTAAAAAATAATTTATTTAAATTATTTTAAAAAAATTTTTGAAAATAAAATGGATGAATTTAACAAAACAATATGCGATGTTTGTTCATGAATGTATTTAGTAAATTGTAATTTTAAAAATATTCAATAATTTAAAATTATAAACTCTATATATAAAACAGTTAGAAATTGTGATAGTTTGATACTGTTTAGGAAATGTTCAAAATTGCGAATTACTGTATTGCAATACATTTCAATTAAAGCATCGTATCATTTCCGTAAAAGATATAATGCTATACGGCTGACATAATGGATTGCATTCTAAACCAGCAAAGCTAAAAATTATTCCTAGGGTAAACATATGGATTGAAATCTAGATTTTTAAATGAAAAGTATGCTTTATACAAAAATCCCCATTTAGATTATGTGATCCTAATTTTGATCTACTGAAAATCAGTTCAAACTGATGATATTTTTTTAAAAAGATCATAGATCACACAGTGATCTGATGTACGAACCTTATAGCACAAACTGGGCAGCGATTCATGATCCCATTTTAATTAAATAACTAACTTTTATAAGAAGCAAAAACCCAGACTATTTTCCGTGTATATTTATTTATCTGTCTATTTTCATATTAAAATTTTTATTTTAGAGGGAAATTTCAGTTTTTAAAAAACAAAATTATACAACTTCTTTCCTGTATGTTAAATACACCCTACTTCAATTTCATGGACATTTTTTTAATTTAATTTTTTAAAATTAAACAGTTTTCTGTTTCTTTTTTTTATCTAATAAATTTTCTCTTTCTTTAATATATTCAAAAAAAAAAATTTTTTATTAAATTTCGAAAATTTTTTCGAATTATTTTGTCTAACAGTGATAGACTAATTTATGTAACTATGTATGCATGTAGTATATAGTTAATATTACATTCTTAAAAATGTTTATGTAAATCAAATTTTGTCTAGATATTTATTATTTAAAATAAGGTACAATTTTTGATTAAAGTTTATGGATTTTATTATGCATAGATTATTTCCTAGAAAATTAATCCAGTTTACTAAGCACTATCTACATAATATAAAAAAAATCTTAAAAATTAACAAAACAAAAACTATTCAGCTAAAATTTTATATACAATGAAAATTTTATGGAACAAATTGTAATCTTCATCGCCTTATGTGAAATCGAATAAAATTAATAAAAAATAACTATGACTCATATGCTATGCTATCACACATATTGAATAGAAAAAAATTAGAAATTTAGGGTTTTAACTACAAATTAGATACACTATCATTTCCATGTGCCATTTTGTAATTAATCTTAATTTTAAATTATATAAAGAAAAAAAATAAAATTAAAATACATCGTAATTTGATAAATATTTTATACAGGGTGTCAAAATGATGATTATGGAAGTTGAAAGTAATAACAAAAATGTATAACAAGCGACTTCTAAACTCAATTCTTCAGGAGTTCTCATTATTATCATCGTTCTGCAACCCCATTAGTGGGGCGTAGGGTGGAAAATGGTTAAACAAAACTTATAGGGTTAAAAATTTATTAACAATATCGCGTTTCTCAATTTACCAAAAAAAAAATTTTTATTCTTTAAAAAAAAGTACATAATATGTATTGTTTTTTATTAATTTTATTATTATTATTATTAATACTGTTATTAATATTATTATTATTATTTTATTATTATTAGTCTTGTTAATAATTGACCAGAATTTAAATAAGGACTAGCATTATAGGATATTATCATAGGATAACATCATAGGATACTTTTGCTTAGGATATTAATTTTAACTAACTATTAATAAATAAAAAAAATAAATAATTCTATAAATGAACAAACAAAAATTTGAAATGTTAACTTATTAATATTGAACAAGAGAAGTATTAGACTAAGACGCGTCAAACTGTTGAGCGAGACATATCAGACTATTTCTTCATCTCATTTGGATCCTTTAAATTACTATTTCTGTCGTAGACTCTGAGTTTGCATTAAAAAGTACCCCTTCCTATTTGAAAATCTCGATTTCGGCCAGTTTCGGCGATTTTTGGTCTTAAAAAAATGATTTTCGGGCCTTTCAGGAAGTTGAAAATATCACCAATCGATAGAGCACCCTCGTTTGTACTTAATTTCTATTAGTATGAAATAATTATAGTTAAAAGATTTGTGGTATTTTTGAGAATAGAGAGATGGCCTACATCCTACCCGGAAAAGGGTTATAAATTTTGGCTATACATTTATATGCAGTTGAAAAAATAAAATAAAATTAAATTACTTCCCAATTTATATCCTAGTTTTAAATATACTGATAATCTGCTCCCTTTGAAAATTATAGAAGAAGAACAATAGAATGAATTACTCTTTAAGAACATTTTAATGAACTTCTAAAACATTCACACGAAATAAAACATTCACACGAAATAAAACATTCACACGTTTTCTTTTGATTAAAATTCTGGTTTTTAAAATCTTACAAAAAAAGCGCAAAAATTTAAAAAAAAAAAATTAAAGTTCATAATTTATTTTAATCATAAAATATTTTTAAAAAATTTAAAAAATCGATGAACTTAAAAACCGATTAATTTCCGTTTTAAAAATCACCTTTACCAATTTGAACTTTTTATTTTATAAAAAAAATTAAAATTATTGATTGAATCTTAAAAACGTGTCAAAAATTTTAAGAACTCATTTTTATTAAACGTACCCCAGTATGTAAAAGTGATCTAAATCACAAAATATAAAAAGAAAAAGTAATAATTTGGCAATTTATGTTGCATAAACTGAAATAAAAATAATATATATATATACAATAAAATATATTTTTGCAAAATTGTAAAAAAATAATAAAAAAAATTGTGTTGGTGACTGGCGAGCTTTTATTGTCAAGGAAAATTCATTACAAAATATGAAACCTTACTTATCTCAAAACAGTTTAAGTACAATTTGAACCGTTTTAATAATCAGAGATGATTTAGATAAAAAAAACAACAAAAAACGTAATTAGTCAAACAAAGAAAAAAATTAAGGGTTGCTCTGGGCAACTATGAGATAATTGAATGTTAATTGACTTTGTGTAATTATCATCTTTTGAAAAATCTAGCTAACATCGTTCGCAATTTTTATTTCGAATTCATTTTACAAACTACAACTGATATGGTAGGACATAATGTACCAACAATCGAAATATCAAAAACTGTCATACTGTTGTAAATAATTATGTTGGTAATATAATAATTGTGATACTAAGTAGATCAGTGTAGAGTCATCAAATTTTTTAATATTAAATTTTTTCAACACTTTTTTATTTATTTGATTATTTTTTATTTAAACCCAGGTTCATTAAAATTAGCAAAAAAAAACAGAAAAATCAATTCAGTCAAAACGTTGAAAATACATTGACCTTAAATTTAAAAAGCAAATAAATTTTTGAATTCTCATCAAATTAAATTTCTTTAGAAGAGCTACTTTAATATGAGAACAAGTGATTGCAATTTTTAATATTACGTTAAATAAAAAAAGTGTTTGCCACGAGTTTAATATGAAAATTGCGAAATAAAATTAAAATTTGTTTGCGTTTTAAAATTAGATATTGGTTTTACTATTCCATTGGATGTCGCCACTTCCACTTACAATATTCGCGAAATATTGATGAAATTAATTTTTTTTTTTATTTAGAATAAATAAAATAAATAAAATGTAATCAGAGAAGATTAAAATTTTTATGTTTACATTGCAATAATTTCAATTTTTTTTTTTTAAGTATTAAACAGTGGTTCTCAAAATTTCAAATTTTACAAATGAATTGTTGTTAATTTTAAAATAAAATAATTTTCTAATCATTTGTCAACTGCAACAAATTTTTTGAATTTAATTTTGTAATGAAATTTTTTAAAAATTTGTTTCTATTAATTGGCAGGAGCGCAATACAAAAATGGAATCCAACCATTTGATAAACTCAAGCTCAAGCATTGTGATAAAATTTGTCTCTTCTACTAGACAAAAGGTTTCACGAACAACGCGAAGTAAACAATAAAATATTTATTTGCTTTGCGATTTGCTTGTAAAATTTAGCGATTCAAGAGAACTACAAACAATAAAATAAAAAAAATATTAGACAAAAGAAGAACTTAAAATTTTTATGTTTAAAAAAACAAACCTTCAAAATTGTATTGCGAATAACCTAAACCTAAATTATACTTAGTAAATTTCATTAGTAATGCGTTTTTAGTGTGATATACATAGAATTAGATAGAAAGAGACAAATTTAAATTGTCTTACGAAAAATGGAAATACTCTAATGGAGCAACAAATGTGGTTGAACGAAATCGAGGACAATTTACGAAAGATTGAAATCAACGCATGGAGTAAACGAAACGAACGAAACGGACAGTTTCACAAGATGGAGCAGAGTGCAATAAAGTTATTATCGAGCTTAAGGTGCCTATTATGTATTTCGATCGAAATTAATCGAATCGTTCATCGTTATCGTTAAAGTTATTCGATTGTGATCGTTAGTGGCATTATGTATTTCGATGAAAATTTTATCGAAAGTGTTTAAAAATGCTGCCATTGTAAAATTCAAATCTACGATGAAAATGACATATGTTTCATTCTTTAACTGTCAAATTCAAATTATTATACGAAAAAAAAAAACAATAATGTTATATTTAAAAATTTTAAGTTGAAAATAAGTTGAAGTGTTTAAATAAAATATAATTATAAAATTATAAGTTTTTATAAATAAAATGATTTGAGCAGAGTTAAATTTTTCAATTTCTGATAGTGCTGAAAAACGCTATCAAATTGCAGAATTAAAAAACAAGCGAACATATATTCGGAATTATTCGGGATATATCGGGATGATCATAATCAGGTAATTGGTTTTGTGAGTGCAAGATATCCTGGTACCTCTTTGGAAAATTTATAATGGTGTCTCATTCTTTACACTATAACTTTTCATATTGCAGCCTATTTGTAACAGGCCTTTCATTCCTATTAAAATTTATTTCAATAAAAAATTATTATGTAGAATAAAGTAAAATACCTACTTTCATTTCAACTTTTAAATTTATTTTTATTTCAAAAAATATCATAAATATAAAACAAAACACCAAGTGTCCAATATTAATAAAATAATATAATGTCCAATATAAATAAAATATATTTGTATCTCTTTTATTTTATTCTTTCAATTCAAAATTGAAATAATTTGTACAAAATCTCTCTTTCGATGTCTCTTTCGTGGTAAAATTTTACTTCGATAAACTTTATCGATTTCGTCGACAATTTCTGAACGATATCGTAATACATAATGGCAACTTTGCATTTTGACATTTCGTTCGATCAAATCGTAATCGTTATCGAAATACATAATAGGCACCTAAGGCTCACTCTGAGCTATCGAATCAACAACTGATGATGATAATGACAAATATAATATATATTTGTAAAATAAAAATAAATTTTTCACTCATTTTACACATTTACACACACTACACACAGAAAATATTAAAAATTCAAATTTTAATAATTATAACATTAAATTAAAATAAAAATATTTATAATTATAATTTGAATATTTAATTAAAATTTAATTGTATTCAAATCAACCACATTTGCAAAAATGTTTTTCAAAGTTAATGTTCTTTTGTTTACAAAATAAATGTTCTCTCAAGATCTAATTCAAGACTTAAATTCTTAAAGTTACAAAATAAATTAAAATAGAGTTTATTGGTCAATAATTCCGTTATTCTCGCATTCGCATTTTTTTTACAGAAAGAAATTATTTACTGAATATCTACATGTATATAAGAATACCTATTATCGGTAGAGGCATTTGACATTGAGGAGTAAACGTTGAAATTTAAAAAAAAAATCATTCATTTTTTTTTATTTCAGCAAAAAAAATGAACTGTGCAATTTTATTAAAGCAAAAAAAATTAACTGTGGGGTATTTTCATCTTATTTTTAATTTGAAATTGAAATAAAACTAATTTGACCATATTTCACTACATACTGTACATCTCTGGCATACATTTCTCCCTATAACTCAATTTAATACATTTTCAGAAATCATTGTATTCGAAAGATAAATTAAATCTTAAAACAGTCTATCCCTATCCTAAAACTTAGTACATATTAAGGATATTTTAAAGTTCAATGCAAAAGTCAATTTCAGCTCCCACCTACTTTCAGTTCATGAAATCGCACCTTAAACAATTCAAATTTAACATATACATTAATGTTGTTTTTGCTTTTAGTGAGATAATTTATAAAAACCAAAATAACGTATGAGATATTTTTTCCTTTTTCTGATCACCTTTCTCGATCACTTCCGATTCAATATAGACTACAGAAAACATAAAACAAAAACAAATTGAATGTTAATATGTGTAAAAAACATGTCAGCGTAAATAAAATTAATAAGATAATTTCTTTTTACGTGATTTTTTACTTTTCGTTTTAGTTTTAAAAAATGGGTTCAAGGCCACATTATTTCATAGTTATTGTATTTGTTTTCTTTAACCTACCATTTACCAATACTAAAGAATAATAATTATAAAGTTTTTTAAATGTTTTGATGTGCGCTTAACATCTGATGATAGTTTAATCAAATTGTAGATGTAATTATGGTACAAAAAATGTTCAATATTGAAGTAGTAACATAATTTGATTAACAACGTTGAGATGTATGTACAAAAATATTTAATTAACAACTTGAACCGAAGCATTTAATATATAAATATGAAAGTGTATTTAGTAAAAATTTGAATTTAGGCCCTTTGAAATTAAAACCAATTAAAGCCACAAATATCATAAATCTATTGTTTTTTTAATTTTCAATAGTGGCTTAAATATGAGTCTATATATTATTATGTGCAAAGATAATATTATATTCTTGGAATGGAAAAGAATTTGATAATATGCTTCAATTGAACAATACTCTTAAGATAAGTAAATTTTTACCCGAGCAATTTCGAGTTGAGTTTTGACTGCTCATTTCTGTGCTTTTCAAGATACTAACACAAATAACAACCCATAATAGTTTGTATTTGATAATACAATTTATATATTCATCTTATTTAATCAATTACTTTTTAATGTAGAACTATTTTCATTCAATGACCAAAAAAAAAACTTAAAACATCTCAGTAATCTCACAAAACGCTGAAAAGCCATTAATAAGTTAAAAAAATAACAATGAAATAAACTAGAACGATATAACATGAACATATATGAAACAATTAAACTTAAATAAAATATATTTTTTCAAATTTTCGTTCACAAAATTTTGTGGAAGTCCAAAAAGCTAGTTACAAGCTGTGAAAAGACATAAACATTTATAAAACTCATTAATCATCTCTTTGCGTTTTGAAACCAAAGCTTATCATTCAAATACAAATAATCATTATATTTGTGTGGTTATGCTGAAATTCGTCGGAATGTCAAATTCCGATTACATTATGCATTTCGTATGCTGAAGTCCGTAAGTATTCCGCAGTCTGCAAATGTCATTATTTATCCGACATTTTAAAATTTATGTATGCTGTAGTTCGTCGGAACGGAAAATAATTTGAAAATTGTACGACAGAATTTCTCATTCGGAAGTATTAGAATGGTGAATTATAAAGCATACAATTTTTGTATTTAGAATATTAGGAGAAGTAGAAAATGTAATAATAGTTTTCTTTTTCAATTTTTTTTTCATTTATGAAAATAATTTTTTTTATTTAGGAATAAAAAAGCGCTTCAAAAGAATAATATATTTGATTGTTTTTAATATTATAACATAATATGTATATATATTAAAAACGATACATATATATTTTACATTCTTTAGAGAATTTTAAATTTTCTCTGATGTAACAAAAAATTACTATTATTTTAATTTGTATATATATACATACTACATATGTAATTAAGAAAGTTATAACTTTTACTTTTAATTTATGTATGCCATTATACATTATCTATTAAAAATTTATAAATTTTACAAAATAAATAAAAAAAACTCAAACTGTGAACGTCGCCTTTTTTATTTAAAATAAAAATGTTTGAAATGAATATGAAAAAAAAAAAATCTTCCGAGACATCTGATTTTGATTTCTGTACAGACTTTGCAGTCGAATGGACTTCAGCATACCGATTTTTTCGTATTCGGATCGGAATTTTTTTCGGAGAAATTCCGCTTCGGACTTCAGCATAACCACCTTAATCTGTGATCTGTGATCTGTGAAATATTTGAACCATTTTCATTATTATTCTCTTAAATTATAGACATTTAAAAGAAAACGTTGCTAAACTAAATAATTTTTCAAAGTTTCTTAATTTTCAGTTAGAAATTTCAATTTAAAATTTCACCAATGTACAATGTATGTGTTTCATACAATGTATGTGTTCTTTCCCTCGTCAGAATTAAATTTATATTTCTTTTATTTAACGCGGTTGTTGTATAAAATAAATCAATAAAAAACAATTATACATTGTCAAGGATAAATTTAAATGATAAAAAAACAATTTATGATGAAATATTGAAACGATTTTTATCAAATTTTCTAGAATTTCGAAAACCGAGAGAATACTAGTATATTCTTATTGTCCAAACTGCATATACAACTGCATTTTTAAATCAACTGTTAACAACCAAAATACAAATTTTAAATTATTTATGAATACCAAACATTTTTAAATAAGGTCCATACGGGCTTGATAAATCCTAATGTGGTGAAAAGACCTATATAAATAAATTTATAATTAAATAAAATAAATAAATAAGGTCCCGGTGGCCCTAAAATAAGTTTTAGTTAAACCCATTATTCATAATAAATTCTTACTGGCTTTGTTTCTGGTAGTTTAGTTACTACCACAAAAAGCCAGTATGAATTTACTACGACAATTTAAATTACTCATAAATTTTATAATGTAAATTTAATAATGTTAATATAGTTATATCGTTATATTATGCTAAATGGGTTATTTCAATTCAATTCCAATCAAAAGACTTAAGTAAAAAACTTGAAAATTATTCAAATAAAATTACCTGTTTGTCATTGAAACAAAAAATGTTTTAAGAAGTTTTAAAAATCCAAAGAGGAAAAATTTTGCACTTATTCCAAAAATATTTTTAAAGGAACAAAAAATTTAATAATTATTAAAAAATGAAGCCAATTTCAAGAAATAAGAATTAAATTTAAGGAATAAAACATTTAAAAAAAATTCAAATTCAATATAAAATTTAAAGCTTAAATATGATTCTGAATTCTAAATTGAATCAATTTATATACTTAATGATTAATATGCTATAATTGAAACTGCAAAACTTGGCATATATTTTCACAAATCCGTTGAGAAAGATTTTTATTGCTTCAAAAACGTTTTTATCATAATTCGTTTGTTATAAAATTTTTACATAATTAATGGATTCATATTCCAACGCCATTTTTTGTCGTTCTATGTGTATATGTCTGTTTTAAAACTTTTAAATATTAATTTAATATTGTTTATATTAATTTTTATATTAAATTCAATAATAGCTTGTATTGTAACTAATAAAATAAATATAACTTTCTATCTCAATGTAACAAAAAATATAAAAATTATTATAATAAAACTAAAACTCTAGGGATAAATTATTAAGAAATCAGTTTTCTGATGATTGTGTAGCAACCGAAATCGTTCAAGATAATAATAAAAGTTAGTAAAACATTTATCTAGAGTTTCTAATTTTTGTTAATAAAAATGCTTAACCCTAAAGTCTACAGCATATTTGCTAAATATATTAAAAATTATTGTCATTAATAAAAAATTGAAATATTGGAATTCAAATAGACCTTGTCGTGTTTAAACGGTACAAAAATTTATAAAAATTATTTTTGTTTAAGATGTCATTTCAAAAATAGTTTACGTCATCATATCACGTATTATAATAATAATCAATTAACATGGCTCGATTCATTTTGTCATCCCTTATAATTAATATATACAGAAAATTAAAAAGACACACCTATATGAGTTCAATGGTTCACAATTTGATGAATCAATTTGAAGATCTTTTGCGGTATTCTAAAAATTGTTTTCTACTTGCCTTCTGTAGTAATTCAAATCATACTTTTGATAAAATTAAAACTTCATATTAAAAACTTTCAAATAAATAAAATTAAATATTTACGAAAAATAAGATGCTTAACAAGCACTTTGTTTTAATTCAAAAATAAAAACCAGTCACTGTATCATAAAAAAAAACTTAAAAATATAGAAATAGTTTTGAGTTCCTATAAGGCCACTATGGTAAAAACGTACATTGCAGAAACCCAAAATAAAAATTATTAATTTATTAAAATTTTGACAATTTTTTAAATTTGTATAAATCACATCAATAAATTGATATAATATAATTTTAATTCAAATTTTTAATTTTACAACAATATTAATAGAAAAAAATAGAACACTTTCTTACCACTTTAACGAAACACAATTCAAACACGATTTTAAAGCAAAACGACAAAACACAAAATTTCAACACGCGAAAATTTATCCTTTAACTGTTTTTCAATTAAAATCACAATGTAAACTGAATTTCTTACAAAATTTCAATTCAAAAATTAAATTAATTATCACCTAAAATCAATTTTTCAATTGATTTTTTCTTTCATTTTCAATTAAAATCAATTTAAAAAAAAAAAAAAAACTAAATCGAATTTAATTTAACAAATTAAATTTTTCTTACAAATTAAGAAAATGAAAAAAAATATATATAATACATAATAATTTTAAAGACAAAAACAAAAATTACATAATAGCAATAAAATATAAATTTTCTGCACCAGTACTATCACCACAGATTAGAATCGAAAATTCTAAAATCATTAATTTGTATCACAATACAACACACATAAATTAGCACCGATATAAATTCCAAGAGATTCAAAGAAGTCCAAAAATGTATTATTTGTGCAAATCAATTATTAACGGTATTATTTGTATTGGTATCTAGTATATTTATTTTTATTTCAATTACATTTATTACCTTCTCAAAAATTAATTTTTTTTTAATTATAAACCTTTTCACCGTAAAGTGAAAAAATACAAATTAAATTGACGTGCAAATAAAAAAATTAGTTTCTAATTTTTCCAATTTAAACACAATTTTAATAATCAGAGGTGATTTTTATTTTTTATCTTTTGTTATTATTTTTTTTTTTTAATTATTAGTTTATTTTCTAATTTTTTTAATATTTTCCACATAAAATTTGTAGAAATATGAAATATTCTGTTTATCTGTAGTTTTGTGACGTCATTGTTTAATCTACAAGAAGAGAGAAAAATTTTATTTTCTCGTAAGAAATGAAAATGAGAAAGAAGCAAAAAGAGTCAGAGGAGCTCAGTTCAGTAGTCAGTAAGCCAGTAATTAATCTACTCAAAAAATCACGCTCAGTAATTATAATTGTACACAATACAACTACAGATTAACAAAGTTAAGCAAATCAAAAAAATTCTTCAATAACTATCAGTGGCGTGGCTTTACTTTACTACAAATCTCCCACGGTGTCCGTTACTAAGTTTTGAAATCCATATTTGTCTTGATTCAAATTCAACGTAATATTAATTTTATATTTCCTACACTGTTTAATGGAGGGAAATTAAAAACAATGTACTGTTTTATAGTAGTCTGATTTAGGTTCTTTTTCTTTTAATTATTCTTTATTAACTAACTTATTAAATATTTATAACATTTTATTAAATATTATTCTATTTTCGAAATAATTGTTACATTTACAAAAATTATAAAATAGAGTTGGCATCTATTTACACATTTAATTTAATATGACACTACATTTTGTTTTCTTTTGGAACTTATTCAAAACACTTTTACTCAATCGTTTATTTCATCAACTCCATTTCGCTTCCTTATTTCAGCATCGTTCGAAGAATGGTTTTACACAATCTTAATTTAGTATCGCAATTACATTTTGTGATTTGAAGACTACATTTGCAAGTAAATATTATGTTTTCTGTGATTATGTGATTATGTGAAATATTATGTGTCGAACACTGTACTTCTACTTTTTCATTATTTAAGTACTGTAAAGTATGATATCATATAATTTATCCTTTTCTTCACTACATTAAGGAGTATAGGGTTGAGGCATGGCTCAGATTTTGTTGTTCGGTGACTGTTTTACTGTTTAAGTAATTATTATTTAACTAATTTGCTGTTGCTATTATACTTAGTGTTGCTTGTACCACCTGTCATTTAGTAGAAGAGGAGAATTTTATTTCCCAGGGGATATTTACTTGATTAGACCCAGGGGATTAATATATATACTAACAGGGGGTTAACCCAGGGGGTTAATATAATAACTATATAAAATAAAATAGGGTTTATAGTATAGCTGGCAACGAAAAGCTACGTATATTACCATCTTTAGTGACAGTCAATTTAGGCGCAAAAGAGCGCAATAAAGGCGCTAAAATTCTTTTTACACTAACTCGCTCTTGATAGGCAATTGTAAGGTACTAAGGAATAAAACACCTACTGTACATTCTAATAAATAGGCTTATGAAGTAGTGGATGGAATCGGTAGAGAAAACAGCCATTTAAAATTATTAAAATTTGGAATTCTAATAAGATACTTTTAACGATCTTATTAAAGTTTAATTCTTTCAGAGAGAACAAGTAAAATAAGTTATATCAGGTTTCTATTAACCTATTCACTTCGTCTAGAATTTCATCAAAACCGCAATGATAGGTTTTTGGAATCATTAGACCCAAAAATTGACTATTTCTGTACCATGCTAGTTACCGTATTCTTGCAGAGAAGTGAAACACATTAACCTTGTGAAGAATTCTTTTATGAATTGAGTATCCTTCTTAGTTACAATGTTTCGATTTTTTATGAGCTATAAACAACTGGGTCGTTCTAAGTAAATCCGCTTAACTACATTACAATATCACTTCTTATAACTTCAATATTAACTCAAGAACGTCTTAAGACTAATATATATTATAAAGATATATTGTAGGTTCTACGTGAAACATTTTGAAGAATAAAAATTAAAAATTCTGAATCTGCTGATGATGGTGTAATCGATCACCTTAATTTCATAATATGTAATCGAAATAAATTGTACAAGTGTTTACTAATATACTTAAAACAAAAACAATTTAATGAATGAAATTAATAACACCTTATTGTAATTGATCGACTCGACCTTGCCATTACCAATAATTTCACAATAAATTTTAATTTTATACCCTCGTTCGATGTGTTATGAATTATGTGATCTGTGATTCTCTCAAAATTTTAAAATTAATAATTCATCTTGTTGTCGGTAATTATTGTCTTTATGTAATTTGCAAGAGTTTGATTGAGGTATACATACGTATGTAGGAAACATTAAATAAAGGTTATTGTGAATTATTGAAAGTAGAACTGATTGAGAATAATCCAATAAAAAGTCCCAAATAGTTCATTAAAGGGAAAAAATAATCAAATTGAGATATCCATTTTGATTTTAAAAAACAATTAACTATATATATATGTTATATACTTTAATATATATGTATATAGGTCCTAATTTATTTTAAAACTTATTATTTGTTGAAACCTAAACATTTTCAACCAACAAGTAATCAAGTGAGATTTACTTTCTATATAAAAAAATAAAGAAAAACCTAAAGAAAATTTCGAATTTTCATTTTTTATAGATTATCCGAACATCTAAACAATAATATATTAATTGCAGATTGTACAAATGAACAAAAAAAAAAATAATAATTTTGGATGAGGGAGGGTTTTCAGTATTTACTTTTTCAGTCTTTAAAAAGTTATAAGACTGTATGAGTTGCATTTCAAATTGTCAGTCATTATTCTAGTTTAGATCAACACAACCAAAAGTGTTGTTCGTTATTAAAACCATTCTATTTAAATATTATCCATTTACTTAAATAAATACCATTACTAATATATTATTATATATTGTATTAAAAAAATGTAAATTAGACCACTTTCATTAAACAATATGTTTTTGAGCTATTCCTTACTTACTACACCATCTGCATTCACAATGCTAGAATTTGTACCTGGGAGTAGCAGTAAAATTTCAATATCACTTGCGATCACAGTATCTCAGAACGAAAATGGGAATATAAACTGAAAACATATTGGTAACAAACATGTTACCATAAATATTATTTAATGAAATTGCACTCTTCGATAACAGTGCCGCTTGATAATCACTTATTCATCAAAGCTCGAACACGCTCCTAATTTCGAAATCCTAATTCCTCCTGAAGTTTTTCCAGAAATCCCTTCAGATTTCATTTATATTTCTTGATTTTTATACATAACATATAACCAAAACCAGCACTAATTATCAGACGGAGTCACAGAATTGCTTCAATGGATTGGTTTTAAGGGATGGCCAACAACTCGATCGCGATCGACCTGTCGATCGACGAGCTATTTTTGGTCGATCTGTACAGTAAAAACATAGCATTAAAAAAACTTAATTTTTTCTTTTAAATTCTTAAAAAAATATGTTTAAACCTAAATTCTATATTTATAGTTTGAAAAGAATTAAAAATTTAACAGAATTTTCGCTAAATTTGAATATCATTAGTTATTAGTATTTATCTATTTCCGTTTCCATAGAAACGAAGTGAAAAATATATAAAATAATTATTACTGCCATTTAGTTTAAATTTTAATTTAAGTAGGCTTTGTATATTTATGTTTACATGGTAGTTTTGATGAAAAATATAACACATTTGAATTTGTTTGCTATTTCCATTTTCATACAGTTTAAATTTCCACTGATAGCAAGTCGGTCATTAAGTGTTAATTAACAATAAAGTAAATTCTATAATTATTTTAAACCAATTTTATTATGAGTGCAGTAAAGAAAGTGAAAACTTATCATTTCAATGAAGAATGGGAGCTTGCTTATTTCTTTATGATGATGAAAGGAAAATGGTGTTGTCTAATATGCAAAACGTGTGTTAGCATTACCCAAAAAAGGAAATTTGGAACGGCATTTCATGTCGCTTCATGCTAAATATCAAACAGATTTCCCAATTAATATTGCAATTAGAAAACATAAATTGAACGCGCTTAAATCAGTACTATCAGCTCAGCAAGATATGTTCAAGAAACCTATTTTACGATCAAGGGCTGTAACTATCGCTTCATTTAAAGCGAGTTATATTATAGCAAAAAAATGTAAGCCCTTCTCTGATGGTGAGTTTTTGAAATACGCGTTCTCAGAAATATCAGACACGCTTTTTGATGATTTTAAAAATAAAACTGAAATTAAAACTGCTATTCAGAATTTACAGCTTTCCAGAAATACTGTAATGCGCCGAGTTGAGAAAATGAGTGAAAATATGAAGAATTTATTAATAAGTTTAAGATACCACTCTTTAAGCTAGTATCCATTACAACCGATGGAGCCAAATCAATGACTGGTCATATTAACGGATTTATCGCACTGTGTAAGAAATTTGATGAGTTTCCTGATTTTTTGAGCTATCATTGCATAATCCATCAGCAGGTATTAGCAAGCAAAAGATTGAATACAAAAAGTATTGTGGACATAACATTTAAGATAGTCAATTCGATCCGAGGGAAATCTCTACAAAGACTACTTTTTCAATTTGAACTTGATGACGCACAGCATGATTTATCGATGCACACTGATGTAAGATGGCTAAGCCGCAGTAAATTTTTGCAGAGATTTCGCGATCTGCTGAGTAAAATTATAAATTTTCTTCAATAAAAAGATAATGAATACCAGCAGTTGCATGATGAAAACTGGCTATCTGATTTAGCTTTCCTAGCAGATTTTACAAGTATATTAAGTACTTTAAATTTAAAATTGCAGGGGAAAAATAAAAAACTATGTGACATGATCAGTATTGTAAATGTGAAATCTGAAGGATCATTTGACAAAATATCCTAATTCCACTTGCAATATTGAAAAGTACAGAGGTGAAATTGAAATTGTTATGGAAGATTTTGACATCAGATTCAGTGATTTTAGAAAAATTGAAGATGTTGTTCAGTATCTTTCGTTTCCATTTAGATCTGATTTAAATTCAAGATCTGTTGCAGAAAAAGTTGCTAAAATTTTCCACTTTGACAAGGATGTAATTCAAAAAGAAATTGTGACATTGCATGCTGATGTATTTCTTAAAGCTAGAGCGTCAGAAGTAAATTTTTGGGAGTACGTTTGTCGGGAGAAGTATCCAAACATAAAAAAATGCTGTGAATACATCCATTCGTGTTTTGGATCCACTTATTTATGTGACTCCGCTTTTTCTTATTTAAAGCAGACAAAAACGAAGCATCATTCCTGTCTTACAGACTTGCATACAGCAGATTCATTAAGATTGTCTTTGTCAAATTACATTCCTGATTTTGAAAAATTGGTAGAGGGTAGTATAACACAAGTATCACATTAAAATAATAATTTTAAATTTTTTCTACTTCTGTTTACTTATGTAATATTTAATGAAGCTATTGGTTTTGTTTTTACTTTTTTATATTAATTTAATAATATTTTTATAATAAAAAATTCTTAATTTGTAAAAAAAAAAATGAATTTAATAAAAACATTTTAAGTTCTGTTAATGAATCAATTATTTTATTTTATAACTTTATTTATCGTTCTTTTTTTTTGCATGGTAGATCAGCATTTATTTTATAATGCCAAAGTCGATCGCAAGTTAAAACAAGTTGGCCACCCCTGAATGCATTCAAACATATGAGAGAGAAAACTTTTTTTTACATTAATTAATTTTTTATTTCCTTATTTTTGCATGGTGGAAAAATTGGTGTAAAACTTTTTTTAAGCCCATATTAACCAATTAAAATATTTAGTTTTTTAAATTCTGAATATTCCAAAACATGTAAAACATATGGAGTTTTAACGTATCCGAAAAGGTAAAAAAATGTCCGATTTGTAAGCAGCTCACAATTTTTTTCCCATAAGATTGCATGTATGGGGAACAAACAGGCCCCCACAATTGAGCTTTCCTCTCCGAGTGACTCGGCCTGATACTTTGTATTGGTTTTGCATATAACCAATAAATAAATTTAACTAATTAATTTTTGTTTTCATTAATTGTATGATTTTGTATCCAGAGTTCGGGATCTTATATGATTAAAGGTAATGTACTGTTGCTGCAGCGTTAGCGTGAAATGTTTACCAAATATTAATATTTAAAAATAACATTATTATAATATGAAAACATTATAATATTATTATGAATATTACAATAACAAAAATAAGGAGCGTAAACCTAAAACATCGAAACAAAAGAAGAACATAATATTAGTATGCATAGCAATTTATAGTTTAATCCATACATTATATAAGTGTTTTAATTTTACTTAAAGGACCTTATAGGTGTCTTGCTACAATGCTCCGTTATAGTAGCAAATTTGCTACTTTTTTTCGTCCGTTTCAAAGTTCTACTTGATTTTAATATTTGCTACTTTTTGACTTTTTTAAATGGATACTTTTTATTTTTAAATGCTACTTTTTCCGATTTTCAATTTGATTTTCTTAATTTACGAATTTATTTACTATTTTCCCATTTTTTACAAATACAATTTGCGCACTTGTGTATTTTTTAACATTTTATTTAATTTTAACGATTAAGGTATTATGGCAATACCAAAAATATAAAAAATTAAGATTATTGTGATCCTCCTTTTATCTCAAATTTATATCAGCACTTCAGCACAAAGTTTTATTCGAGAAAAAGAGATAGATGAGTTATAATGAGAGATATAGAAAGGATTTGTTGATGATTACCGTAAAAGATTTGATCTTAAAGATCCAGTTTTACAGAGTCTTCAATCTGTAGATCCTGAAGTAATAATCAATAATTCAGAATCAGAATTCCTAATAAAAATATTTGCCAATTTGTTGAAATTATGGAAAAATTGCAGTTCAATATAGATTGTGTAAAAATTTCAGAAAAATTTAAAAAATTAAAATTTTATGAAAATATAAAACTTTTTACCAAAAATTTTATATAAGGAGCGTTCTGATTCTGATATGAATATTTTATATTTATCCCTTAGCTTTGTTTTGGCTGAACAAGTTTTTTCCCCAATTAAGTTTGATTAAAAATAATTTGTCTAATAGACAAGTCTTAATAAGTCTTAATAACTTATAGAAACCGTAGAAGCTATAATGTTTGCAACTTAAAGAGGAATATTCTGATTATAAGTATATATATATTTAAGTATATATGAATATATTTATATAATTTATTATTTTTATTTACTTGAATTAACATTTTTACATTATCATAATATATTCTATATGAAGAAATTTTTTGTTTGTATGAATATTTTATGTTCGGATAATTACAATGGCAACTCTCTTATTTAGTAAAAATTTGTTCATGCCTTTCTATTTTTATCACTATAAGTATTTTTTCATCTTTTAGAATTTTATATTTTGTTATATTTTTCCATGCTACTTTTTGAACACAATTTTTGCTACTTTGTTTAGTTTTTTTTTTCTAAAATTTTGATACCTTCATTTTTTTGTGAGTGGCAACCCTATGGACACGAAATAATACGAACATTTTTATAACCATATTGAAATATGTTCATAATTTATCACTAATAAAATCTGCAGTGAAAAATTTATAATAAATATAATTATAAATAGTTACTATTAATCAAAGTATAAATAGTTACTATTTATTTAATTTTAATAAGTACAATAATATCTAAATGTAATATGGTTTAAATACTTGTTTTTAAATTTAATTTTACTTACTTTCTCAAAAAATTCAAATAAATAAAAATAATTATAATTATATGAAATTAATGTATTGTCATATTACCTTATATAATTATATTTACTCAATGGTACTACAACTACTTAGTTAAGTATAATATTTTGCGTTTTATAAATCTCAATTAGAACATAATATTTTAATTATTAACACAAAAGTTAATGTTGATTAAAATATGCACCTCAGTTATTAAAATTGTTGAAATATTGTTTTTTTTTTTCAATATAATTTTACCTAATTAATAACATAAGAATTATAACTTTTTATACACACTGATTCTAGAAATTTCGACAAGAAAATGTAACGGGAAAAATTAAAATAAAAATCAACAAAATGTAAAACAATATCATATTCATTTGAATTATTTCGATTTAAGCATTTAATATTATAAATTATTAAAAACAAATACATTATTTAAAAAATACAAATTTTAAATTTTAATAAACTTTAAACTAGAATTTGATTAGAATTTATTATTATTTTAATATTTAAATAATAAAATCTTCAAAAAATTTAATGAGCACACTAAAGTAAAAGAGCCAAGCCAACTAAACTAACTACATTTAGTACAGTTATATCAAGTTGCATACATACAAAATAATATTAGTAGTATTATTAGTAGATGTGTAGTCTGTAGTTAACTTCATTTTGAGTTTAATGTTAAACTAATTAGGATTTTTAAACTTATGTTTCTACTTTTAAAAATTTAATTCAAAAAACATCACAATCATCCATGTCCTGATGTGTAATCCAATCAGTGGGACATTGTGGTATTGGGAAATTCGTATATATAACATGAATGAAAGTCTTGTATTTCTATTTAAATTAGGTTTAGTTTTTTTTATAAATTTCTATAATATTTTGAAAAATATTTATTAAAACATTTTTTTTTTACATAATTTGCAGATATTATTTTTTTTTCAAAAATGGCAGTAATTACGGAAAAGCAAGTAATTAATAATCCAAATAGTACAATATCAGTATCACAATTTTTTGCGAATAAAAATATTTTTATAACTGGGGGTACTGGATTTCTTGGAACTGTTTTAATTGAAGCTTTACTTAGTTCTCATGAAGATGTTGGTATCATTTATGTACTAGTCAGAAGTAAAAGAGGTTATGATCCGCAAGAACGTATTAATCGTATGTTAGCAAAACCTGTAAGTTTTATTTTTAAAATTTGATACACATCAACATTTTGTAAAATATTAATTTGTCAAATATATATATATATATATATATTTTTAGATATTTGATCATCATGATAAAAAAGTTTTAGCCAAAGTAGTGCCAATAGTTGGTGAATTAAGTGAACCAAATTTTGGTTTTAAAGATGAATTATTAGCTGAACTATTAGATAAAGTTAATATTATATTTCATAGTGCAGCAACAATTAGATTTAGTTCACCGTTAAGAACATCAATAAAAACAAATTTAACTGGAACTATGAGAACAATTGAATTTGCTAAAAATTTAAAAACTTTATCTGCATATATATATTTATCAACAGCATTCTGTAATAGTAATACACGTGGTTTGAAAGATGAATCTGTATATAAATCACATTGGGATCCATATGAAATGATTAAAATGGGTGAAGATGACAAAGCATGGGAGAATTTTTCACCAGAAAAATTAAAAGATATTTTACGTGATCATCCTAATACATATACATTTACAAAAAATTTAGCTGAAAATTTAATGATATCTGAAATGTCTGGATTACCAGCAGCAATTGTTAGGCCATCAATTGGTAAAAGTTTTGAATTTTTTTTAAATTTTTATTAATTAATTTGATTATATAAAAATATTTATTTTATAGTTTATGGTACTTGGGAACATCCAATGAGAGGTTGGGTTGGTAATGCTAATAGTGGTCATTTAGGATTTTTAGCTGGTTTTGTTAAAGGTGTATTTCGTACAATGAGTGGTATACCAAGTGCACCAGTTGATATAATACCATGTGATTATGTTATTAATTCTGTTATGACAATGGCATGGTATGCTGGTACTAGAAAATTAGAAAAACCAGAAGTTGTACATTGTACATCTGGTGAAGTGAATCCATTAAATTTACAACAATTTGCTGAAATTTTAAATGAAAGTGTTAAAAGACATCCAACAGATTATTTTGTATGGAAACCTCATACAGAATTAAGAACTGGATGGCGTTATGCTGTATTCTTTTATTTATTTCAAATTTTACCATCATTGATTTATTATATACCAGAGAAATTATTTAATTGTGGAATGACACATCATACGTATGTATATTTATATATTATATAATTTTATTTAATTATTTAAAATTTTAAAAAAAAAAAATTAAAATAATTTCTAATTTTAGTGTATTAGAATATATGCAAGTATTCGATAAAGGTTCAAAACATTTTGATTATTTTCTAAATAAAGATTTTCGATATTCATTAAAAAATGCATTAAGAGTAATGGCAACAATGAATGAAGAAGATCAAAAACGTTACACATTTGATTGTAGTCACTTTGATTGGGCTGAATTCATGGATGGTTGTTTAATTGGTGTTAGACGTTTCTATTTTAAAGAATCAAAAGAAACAACTGAATGGCATAGGCTTTATTGGAGATTGTAAGTTTATTTTCTTCTTAAATTGAAATAAATAAATTCAGCAGTATAAATTTTTGTTTTATAAAATATTTAGAAAATATTTACAGTTGAATATTTTACTAAATATGCTTATCATACAGATAGATACGCGTATTTGGTCTACTACAGTACTTGCAGACTTCTTCAGTATTTTGTAATCAACTTGTTTGTTGTCGTACTTGTACTATCAATTGTTCAATAACTAACTAAAGAATATAGCTTCAGTAAGCGTTTCTTGATGTTATCAGTTCCTGTTGAAGCTATTTAACTTCAACTGACTTGAGTTGAATTAAATTAATTGGAAGGTCGATATTAGTTTATCATTTAAGAAGTATTAAACGAAAAAGTATATTGTTTAAATAATATCTTGTATTCGAATGTTACAAAATTTTGAAACAAATTTTTTGAACTAAAGTTAGACTTAAATCTCCAATTCTCCTCTATCATCCTATTTCTCTCCTAATCTTTTTTCTCCTTACCTTTTTACTCCAACCCTTAAATAATTTTGTATAAAGGATCCTTTTCTAGTATTTGGTGTAAAAAAAAAAAAATATTATGCTTATATATTACAGTTGTATTTCAAATGGATTTTATAACCTAAGTCTGTTGGGTTTTCTTCGTCAAAATTTCACTAAATCATTTATATGAACAACATGCTCATATTTAACCATAACCGTCAATAATATTGTGCCTGTTTACTTTTTTACTTTCTGGGCACTGCAGACCTTGAAGATCTGCGCCTGACGCAATATTATCCTACAATTACTACGGTTACAAGCAGGTTCTCTCCAGTTGGAAATATGAAGTTTTTGATATTCGGCGACACATCCCAACCCAACGAAGGCGTGGTTTCCCTGGACAACAGTTTTCTCAGAATAGGCATGCATCAAAAAGTCTTGTAGCTGGAACATTTTCTACCATTCCAGTGAAGACGTCTTACTTTAACTTTTTTGACTAGGTCCATGTTGCTAAAGAGCTGATATGATTCGGCATTATTTTTCATCGCCAAACCTAATCGTAAGACACACGTTCATAAACTCGATAAAAAAACTACCAAGTGAATACTCGCTTGATTTTGGTTGGGGCCACGCCTTAGAGACATAGCAGTCGCGACTTGGTATTTCGAGATAGGAACTTTGAATCCAGTTTTTTAGGCAAACTGAAGTAGCAGCGGTTTGCAAGGGTAAAACATCCTCAATTTCTTTAATATTTCAATTTCTGAATCAGTCATTAATTTGCTTCATCGCATAATCTCAGCACTGCTGCATTGAATTTATTTACATAATTTAATTTACTTATAATAATAATTTTTTTGTTTTATTATTCATTTTAGTTTTGAAACAGTTTACTATGCTGGAATTGGAGCTCTTCTTGTTGTATTCACAGGCATTTTTTATTTTATTTTTGGTTTACAAAATGGCTTTCTGGTAGCACTCTTTCTATGGACATTCTTAATATGGTTGTGATTGAACTCAGTACCTCAAATTATAAGAATGTGTTCTGTTTGTTTTTAGTTTATAAATATATGAGTTTTTATTTTTTTGTTAAATTAGTGAAATTTTAAATTAAATTTTAAATATAAAATTTGAAAAAAAAAAAAAATTAAATGTAATTTCAACATCGGGGACATGTGTGTATCATAATTTCTCAGAATAATATAAAAAAAAAAATACAGTCAGGTCTTCCAAAGATATTTATTATGCAAATATAATTAAAACACCCATATTATATGAATACTACTAATGTATATTTAAAGAAATTTATTTAAAAATTAAAAATACTCCAATTAAAATAACAAAAAAAAAAAACTTCGGACAAGGGGTTCTCAAAAACTAAATTTTAAATAATTCTTTAATTTAATTTTTTTTTTTTATTTCTTACATTTGTATAAAAATTTTATAAAATTTTCATTTTGTACTTGTAGAGAATCTGGTGAAATTCAATTAATTTTAAACAAAAATTATTGTTGTTATTTTATAAAAATATAAATAGTAGTACCTATGTAATATTAAATAGAAAAGAAGAAAAAAAAATAAATAAATAAAATTTAAATTAAATTAAAATAAAAAAAAGATTAAAACTCAACTTAGGTTTATGAATTTTAGTAAATAATAATGTATATTATATTTAATTAAATAATTATTTGATTACTAAATAAGAAATTGTTCTTTTTTTTTGTAAAAGTTTAAAATTTAAATAAAACTGTACCTATACGAATATTGTTTTAGTAAAATTTTATTTAAATATAAATATAAAAAAAAACAATCCGCCTAAATATATACTATGTTAGTTGATATGAATTTCTTGAAAATGGAAAATTTACAAGGGGTAACTGAGACAAAATTTAAAAGGGGTGAGACAAAAAGTTAATTGACTAGTCTTATTAGCATTTCTGAATTATTAAATCCCAACATAGGCATGATTCTGTGGCTAACTAATTAATTATTCTCATACTTCCTTTCTCTAATTTAATTAATTTTTTAATTATTTGCCCCGAGTATGCAGATTAAAGAGCTATTTTGTAAGAATGTGGATTTACTTCTGATTATCAAAGTTTTTAATGGACACAATGACGGATAAAAATTAATAACAAGTTCATAAAAAATGTCCTTCTCTGAACCAAAACTTCACTGCATTATATACAGAATTATTGCATTAGCTTTTAATCAACTAAAATAACTTCTCAAACAGCCTTTAAGTACTTGAAACTATATTAAAGCTAGTCATAGTTCATTACTTAGCGTTCAGAAAAAAGGAGATAGCTAGTTCCACAATATAACACTTGTAAATAAAAGTGGAAATTAATATGTATAATAATTTCGAATTAGTGATTATAATCGTCCGGTTTCAATACATATTGATACCCCTTTGGCTTTTTTCTCTACATTTGAAGAAACTTTTGTTGAATAAAAAATATTTTAATAAATTTATAAATAATTTTAAAGCGCATATTTTAAATTGATTCTTGTTATTTATTTTCTTCGCTATTTTTAAGTAAGTTATACTAACTCTAAGTCAACTTTTCCGTTTCGATTCGATCTAATTCGATAACCGATTATATTAAAATGTGATAAGAGCAAATTTGACGTTTGTTCGATTGGGATTGGATCGAATTGATTATAATTGGCACTTTACTGTATCAGATAAACGCTTTCATTATTATTATTATTATCTTATCAGAAATATATCTACTCAAACATATAATTTTCATTGCAAAAACCCGACAAGCTAGTTTTTCTCAACCGATACAATTATGTAGTTATGAAAAACTTAATAACTCAAAAATTAACTCAGAACACATGTAATCGGCATTATAATGGATCTCAGCTAAACTGAAATCCTATACTTTCAAAAAGAGTAGAACATTTACCGATTTATTCCACAGAAGGGTCAAAAATGAAGTGAAAAAACAAAGTGAATGTTACGATAGGCACATAAGTCTAGTATATTTTTGTTAAATTTGAGTCTTTTGACTTTATTAAGATCTGATGCTTCATTATCCCAGCAAGGTATGTATGTATTTTCAAAAACTGTATCATATTTTTCACTAGCTTTATCATAAGCAAGATAGTTTTTCTACAACTGCCCAGCTGCAAATTTCTTTTTGAGTTGTAATATTAGTAACACTTATGACATTTCGGCTAATTGTTGCAAAATGTTAGAATCTTTATCTTTAGAAACCCCAGCAAAGTCTTTTATGCCGTGAATTGCTCTTAAATTATAATAAGCTAGATATTTCGTCAATTTTCAACAATATAAAATCTGCTATATATTTTTGATAAACCAAAATAAATAACTTTCGGTTAATCACGTGTAAAATTTGTTTTAAAATGCGTTTTATATTTATTTAAAAGATCAACTGATTAAAAACAATAACAATTAAAATAAACAAAACATCAACTTCGAAAAAATATGTATGTACTTTAAAAAGTTATCAGATTTCGCAAAAAATTTCCAACTTTTAAACTTCAGAAAGAATTAAAGTAAAAACAAAAAGTTTAAATTTTAAAAATTTTACTAAAAGTAATTTTTTCCGAATAAGTTTCAAAGCTTTAAATAGTTTTTTGCTTTGTGGATATGTGCCGTGTGGAATAATTATGAATAGTTACGTGCAAAATATGCATAAAGATTTTTTTAAGCTTTCGTTGATTATAGTTTTAAACCAAATTAAACCACATTACCTTATTATTCAACGCATACAATTTAATTAACGTATTAAACTAAACTACAGTAACAACAGTACAAAATAATAACTTTACTTAACGTAGTGTAGTTACTGTAGTGCTTAATTTCAATTTCAATTGTTCCTATTTATAAATTTCAAAGTGGTGTTCACAATCACTGTTGTAGTGTTGTTCAGTCGACACGACACTCGACATTCAGGTGAGGTCAGTCGTTCAGATTTCAGTCAATTCAGCTCTTCTCTTCATATGGAATATGGGATGGAATGTTTTGTATGTATATTGGACTTTTGGCTTATTTATTGTTGTTATTTTTGAATATACATACTGAAATCTGAATACTGATCTTGATCATGCACACACATTACACAATTACAGTTTGTTTTGGTTTGCTCAATTTTTCAAAGTTATTATAATATGTAATATGAAAAAATGGAGATGCATAGAAAAGGCAGCGTATTCGTATTGTGTGTTTCTACTGTGTAGTGTGTAGTGTACTATAATACTATAAGACTACTTTTTATGAATATGTACCAGACAGAGTTGCCACTTACACGCAATTGTGTCATTTACAATATATAAAATAAAATTAACCTTTGTACCAAGTCAAACATTCTATATTCTTTAAAAATGTTGTAAACAAAATATACTATAATAATCCATTGAATAAAATTTAAAGGCGGGTGAAATAAGTTTATTTTATCAATAAATATATGTTTACACAAATTCGCAAAGGCAACATTTTTTTTGTGTTGTTTGTTGCTCTGTTGTTACTATTGATATGTACAAATAAAACTTGTAAAAATAAGAGCATATAATGTTTTGCCAGCAAGTCATTTCATTTTTCAGCTTGAAAATTCCATTTAAATGTCAATATGTTAGTTTCTAACTAACTATTCCAATATTACTTTTGACAGGAATTGAAAAATTTAAGTTCACAGTGGAGATTATATAAATAGAAAACTTAACAATTGAAAATATTTCCAGAATCATCTAGTATTTATTTTCAATATTTTCAATTTGTTACAAAGAGTGGCTGAGGGAAAATTTTTCAAGTTTATTTTGAACAACTTTATAATACATGTTTTTAATGTTTTAACTAGAAAAAAATAACTATAATTTGCTTAAGAAAATGTTTTATATTTTGTAATTAATAAATTTAAAATAGAAACTTTATGGTTTATTTAGTTTACAAATTACATAATATTTATGTGAAAAAAATTTATGGTAAATTTTCTTTTGCTGAATGGTACTATCAAAAAACTTTTTATGGCAACCCTGACACGAATATGCTTTGACAGTACTCTTACCACCATTTTAAACGCATCAAAGTATTTATTTATTATACAAAGTGTTGTTTTAAGACAACCTTAAAAATATTCAAAGTAAAAATATAACTAAAAAATATAAATTACAAAGACAAAATGTCAAAAGGCTGATTTTTTTCCTGGTATCAATAATAGGTTTTTATCTTAATTTCCCAATTTATTTTAAGCTGATATTTCTAGTGTAGGCTAATTCCAAAACGCAAACGCAAACCAGGGAAATTTCAAATTAGTCAATATTATGTTTGTTCAATAAACTGTTCTGTAACGTTCTACAACAGTAATTGAACTTTTTTGTCCAAAAGCGTCTGATCGTTGTTCATTGTTTTTTACTTACATGTTTTTAATAAGTTGCTTTGAATTGAATTTACTTTAATTGAATTAAATATTTTTATTGTTTTTCTTTTTATTTTTTTTTTGTTTTTTTTTTGTGGTTTTTTTAAGCTTGTTTAATTTAGTCTAATTGAATTAATTGCTTTATTATCTGTAAATTATTTGGCTGGTTTAGTTGTAAGTTAAGTATGTACTTAAATTAATATTTTCTTTTAATAATTTTTATTTGTATACTCTTATAAAGGCTAATCGTGTTATGTATACTAATATTAAGAATTGAATAAATAAATAAATTTAATTGAAATTTAGTTGTTGAACAGTGTTCTAATCACTTCATTCTAAATCTTTTTTGTTTTGAATTTTTTTGAGAACAGTTTTGGACAACTTTTTTTGTTGTTGTTTTTTTTTCTTTAAATTTTGACAGTTGAACAATGAAATTTGAGAGTAATCAAAAATTAGAACAAAATAGTTCAAAAAAGATCAAATAAGATCAAAATAAGTATTCAGTAGATTTTTTTGTTCTAAGTGGTCCAAAAGTGTTTGGCACTTGTCATTGTCCAAAACTGTTCTGTCCGATTCTGTTCTAGACTTACTGAACAAACTTATTAATTCAAATTTATATAAGAATATCTCTCATAAACCATAATTAGAATTAGTCATTTCATTAACATGTTTAGTTAATCGACTTTTCAAATGTGTTTCAAATTTAAATTAATTTTAGTTTTCTATAAAATTTTAAAATAATTTACTTATATTCTTTACAAATCAAATACTCGTCAAGAAAAATATAAATTATGTGTCTGCACATATTGTTCAATTTGGTTGTAATTACGTGTCATACTTGGTTATACAGTGCTACTGGCTACTCTACTCCATACACAATTGACATTATGTTCCAATCCAACTCAGCTCAACCGGAATGAATGAAAAAATGAAGATGAGATGAAAAAAACTTGAAATTTTTAAAAATTCAACATCAACAACGTTTTCAATTTCAACAATCAAATCAGTTGGCAATTACCTGTTGAAGAGTTAAGTGAAACTTTTAACTAGGTTAGTTATTTTAAAGAGTTATTTGCGGATTAAAGTTAAATTTTGCGTGAGTTTTGTTATTTGTTTTTTTTTTCTGTTTTGCTTTCGTGGAAAAATATTTACTTTTATTATTATTATTTTTTTTTAATTCTAAACAATTAAAGTTGATATCGTGGTTGTAGTTGATTTGTTTTTTTATCTAGTAATTTTTATAAAAATTAAAATTTCTAAACAATTTGCAGTATAAGTTATTTACATAGAAAATCTTAAGTAAAAACAAAAAATAAAATAAAAAAAGTTATTTTAAGTAGAGCTTCACATTTTACATTCCTCTACTGCCATCTGCTTCTGCTTGCTACGTAACAAATAAAAGTTTAAGAAAAGGTGTTTATATTGGCCGATTTTTAATTTTTTGTTTTCTTTTTTTTTATACATTTACTTACTTTTACAATTTTTCTGTGGATTATTTCTATTTAAATTAAAAACATTTGTTTGAACTAAAGAACAATATGACTGAGTAAGTAAAAAATTTAATTAATTATTATTTTTATTTTGACAAAATATGATTTATTTTTTTAACTGTAAAATTAATAGTATGAAAATGAATAAATGTTAGTACAAAAGAGCGTGCATGCATATGGTTATAAGAATGTACATATTATGTGGGTGTGTGTGAAAAGAAATTTTCAAATTAACTAAATATCTACATTAAAGAAACTAAGTATATAAATTTATTAAAATATTTTGATATTTGATCAGCATCATCAGTTGATCAAATGAATTTTATGGTCATGACTTTGAAACAAAGGATTAATGTAAAAGTTATGAAACAATTCTTAATTTTTTCAAGGTTAACAAAACAATGTTAACCATTTTTTTTTTGACAAATTAACTAAATAAACACGCGACAGTTAATTAATATTTTATTAGGATAATCAAATGTCATTCGTTAAGAAGAGATTGGAAGGTTGTTTAATTAAATTTGATTAATTATTTTCAATATATGTAGCTATTATAAATAATATTTTACTGAAATAAAATTGATTTGAAATTAACTAAGTATATAAAAAATAAATTTTTACAGAAAATATCAGCATTTAATTTTATTTAATTATTTAACTATTAATTATAATTATTATATTTTAATAGTGCACTAGACATAAGCTCAATTTAATGTATCGTTTTACGAATTAATAGAATTCAGAAAATTTACAACTTTAACCCTTGTTTTTAAATTTTTTTCTAATTAAAATTAATAAGTCTAATATAAATCTAATAAAGCACAGAGTTAGTTATCTACATAAATAACTCAAACATGCGAACATTAAATTTAACAACTATGTACTTAATGTGAGAAAATAAACAACTATATATTAAAAAAATATTTTCTTATCTATAGTTATAGTTATAAAAATACATAAATTATCATTCAAGTCATTACTTATACCCTATGTTTACATTTGTACATCATAAATAAAAGATCAAATTGATCAATTTTTAAATTTCAATTTAAGACAAAATTAAGTTTTGCTTTTTTTGTATATATTTTAAATATTTTATTTTTGTGGTGCAAATGAAAGAGTAGTTACAACGAAACGTCAAGCCTAGTCAAACATTTTATGAGTTGAACAGTTCATTAGAAAGTTTAAACAATTTACGTAAATATATACCTACGTAAAAATATCTTGTAAATGTAAAACAACGGTATTTTTACCATTGTATTATTACGTCAACATTTATGGAAATTGTTCATCTCCCTTTACCTCTCGAACAGAATGAGCGCAGCCATCATGCAACCAACAAAGTTTCTAAATGTCAAAAACGCAGCAATCTAACTTTGTGCACAGAATGCAAAACGTTGAAAGCGTTAACTGACATTGTTTTGTTTACTTTTTTTAATAAAATAAATTTCAAGAAAATCAATAAATGTTAAATATATGTTATAAACTTATAAATTAATTTTATTATATTATATCTGAGCTCTGCCGCTTATAATTTTTTTTATTTTAAAATTGATTTTATGATTTGATTACATGATATGGAAATGAATATAAAAAAACAATTCAATTTGTATTAATGTGTTGTACTACTAATCACACAATAATTTGACTTTTACATATGCATTCAAATAAAAAATATTTTTATTAGTTGTCAAAGTAGAACTCCTGCGTTAAAGTCAAGATATACTTACTGAATGAATGAATACTCAGTAAGTAACTAAATATTTTATTTTTGTCATTGTAAATTGTATGTCCAGTGTTCCGTTATCATATATTTTTGTAACACAAATATATATAACAGGAAAAATGGTTTTAAAAACACAACTATTAGAGTATTAACATATTTTAAAGAATATTTCAGCTATTTTTAATTAAATAACAGTTTATTGGCACAGTTATTTTCGAATATGAGTCAATCATTTGGTAAAAAATTTCACTAGAATTAATTCATCTTTGAAATAATTTCGTAATATAACTACTCGTATTTGAATAAACTATAACTAATTATTTATTAACGTATGCAAATAATTGCTAGTGCTTAATAATAAACATATAAGTATAACTTGGAAGCTAATACCAAAAACTGTTGGCGTAATGAAGTTGCCACAGTTAGTTCTACTTTTTTAAACTTTCTTTAATTTTTTAGGGTTTTTTGTTTTTATTTATATATACAAATTTCATTTTACCATATAGAAATCATATTATTGTAAATAAAAACCATTGAAGTGTGTCTTTTAACCCAGCTTCTGCATAAACTATAAAACTGAGTAACTAGTTACACTTATAGTTATTTCTTTTCAAATTTGAAATAACTAAACTTTCTTTAGTGTATTATTTAGGTACTTAAAATTATTGAACCGAATCTGATACAAATCTTATTTTAAAATATTAAATACGTATAAAAACATCTATGTGTGACTACAGATTGTTTCGTTCATACAATAATAATGTGTCACAGTCAAATACCTAAAGAAAACAATTTTTTGTTGAAAGAAAAATCTAAGTAGTTAGTTAATACTTATAACTATTAAAAAATCTAGATAAAGTATGTTGCACTAAATTTGATTAATATCTTGATCGTTACGCAATCACAATCAGATGATTTCAGTCTTCCGACAATGGTGTAACAATCATGAGGGTATAACAATAGTTGACTATATTAATTAAATTTAGTGAAAAATAAACCTAGTATGTTTTCAATTTTATTTTAAAATAATTCACCTAGATCCTACAGCATATCCCATAAAATATAGAAAAACTTAAGATGTTTATTGCAACAATCAATTTTTGAGTCACTAAATTTTATGATATTTCAAAACATAACTGTTACGATAGACGTTTATAAGTTGTCGGTTAGTAATTTTAGCTCTAGGAATGTTTGCAAAACTTTATTTTCTTAAATTTATTATATTTAAATTATATACATACTTTAATTGCTCTTTATCATCATTATAATAAAACATTACAATTTGATAAAACATAATTGCATAAGTATAACTAACTAAGTATAGTTAGTTATATAGTATTTTTACAGAATAACTACAGAACATTTATGTGAACAAAATGTTTAAACATTTTCTATTTTAAAACAAAAAGTTATTTAATTAAAAATAAATAATAATATAATAAATATAAATAACAATAACTAGTTAGTACTTTAAATTAAATAATTTAAATAATTGTTGCCAGATTTCCGTTCACTAATAATTATTTTAATATTTGATTGCTAACATCAATATTTCGCAAGCACCACACTTCCTTCATCAGTGCTTGTAACTAATTATTTTTTTCCATTTTTAAGTATATCCTAATACCCAATACCTAAAACGTAGTTATATATTTTACCCGAACTCTACCATTAGTTTATATTAATTTAAATAGCAGTTAGTATCCAATTCCTAAATCATTGTTCATTCTATTATATATATCTGTTTCCTGGAAATTACTAAACTTTCGTATGGGTCTATTTCTTAAGTGTTCTTGGAATCCCACTGTAATTTTTCTTGATTGTCCTTTAACTATATAATTTCGAACAATCTTGGCATAATATTTTGTGTATGTCCTTAACTTGTTCCATCTTCTTTTTATGTTTTGTCGATCCAAGTATTCTGCTCATTTTCATCATTTTGGCTTCTGTTACTAATTCCAAATTATGTTTTTTTTTTTTTTTTTTTTTTTTTTTTTTCAGATAGTAGTAAATCATCGAAAGAGGCTTCAGGGACTACCTATTACCGGGGAAGGCAGTTTGAAGGACTGTGGGACTTTAACCCACTAAAAACTCCTATCATTATTGCAACATTAAAACTAGTCTTATAGACTAACCATTAATTTACATTTAACTCAAAGAAACATAGATACCTTTGATCTACCAAAATCCAATAGGGTTTTAATAGATAAAAGGTTTTAACCTAACTCAAGTGGTCTTGTTCGTTTTAGTCGCTTCACAAAGTTTTGATTGTCAATTAAGCTAGAAGCTTCGGTATTGACATGTTGGATCAGACGAGTTTTATGCCGTGCAGCGCATTTAATTATTTCGTCTTTTATAGATGAGATCTTCAGATCTCGATGAATATCGGCATTGCGAACATACCATGGAGCATTGACTATGTTGCGCAGTACCTTATTTTGGAATGTTTGGATAGTTTGAATATGGATTTGTTTAGCACATCCCCATATTTGAATACCGTATGCCCAGACTGGCTTCAATATTTGATTATACATCAAAACTTTGTTATAGGTCGAGACCGTAGAATTCCGCCCAATCAGCCAGTATATTTCTCTATATTTGAACTGGAGTTCTTGTTTTTTGATTTTTACATGCTCTTTCCATTTCAGTTTTGCATCCAAGGTCATGCCAAGATATTTAGCTTTATTCTCGTATGGAATCACGACATCATTAATTTTAACTGAGAGAGGAGTTACTATGTTTTTATAGGTGAAGTTTACATGACTAGATTTGGCTTCATTTAATTTAATTTTCCATTTTTTGCACCAGTTGGAAATTTCGTCATTAGCTTTTTGCAGTTTGTTTGTAGCTTCTTCTATAGTAGAACCAACTGCCATCAACGCTGTGTCATCTGCAAAGGTTGCTATTTTTATATTTTCTACATCGGGTATATCACAGGTGTATAACAAATATAAAATTGGACCCAGTATACTACCTTGCGGTACTCCAGCTTTTATATCTCTTAGAGAGGAGTATTCATTCTCATTTTTAACTCGAAAAACTCTATTTGAGAGATATGATGAAAATAATTGAACATAATTTTTAGGGAGCAAACAACTTAGCTTTTTGATGAGTCCTTCATGCCAAACTTTATCAAAAGCTTGGGCTACATCTAGAAATACTGAAGAACAAATTTGTTTATTTTCCAGTGCCCTTTCTATAATGTCTGTTATTCGATGTACTTGATCTATTGTTGAGTGTTTTTGCCTAAACCCAAATTGGTGATTAGGTATTATATTCCTGTTTTCTATGAGGGGTTGAATCCTTCTCAATAGTAACTTTTCAAACAACTTCGATATTGTAGGAAGCAAAGATATCGGCCTGTAGGATTTGGTGTCGATAGCAGGCTTTCCTGGTTTTTGGATCATTATTATCTCGGCAACTTTCCATATACTAGGTACGTGTTTAAGCTTAATACAGGCATTCATTATATATACCAAGAGTGTGAGAACTTTGTTGGGTATATTTTTTAGCACATTTGAAGTTATTAAATCAAAACCTGGGGCTTTATTTAATTTTAGGTTTTTTATTTCCTTAATTACTTCTTTTCGACTTATTAAGGGAATATTTATATCTTCATGGTTATATATTTCAGTTAGATCAATAACAGTGTTCATTTCATTGGGCTTAAAAATTTCAGCGAGATGATCTGCAAAAGTGTCAGCTTTTTCTTTATCGCTTCTTGCCCATGAGCCATCATTTTTCCTCAGTGGTGCAGAATGCACAATAGACTTCTTCATTTTACTCGTAGCTTTCCATAAAGAATAATTTGTTTCTTTAGTAGCTGTTAAATTTTGTAGGTAATAATTCAGAGATCTATCATTTAATTTCTTTATTTCTCTCTTTAGCTCCTGACTTTTATTATTAAGATCCGTTTTGCTGGATGGGTCACGCGTTTGTTGCCACCTCCTTCTCGCTTTTCGTTTCTCTTTTACCATGTTAAGGATATACACCGGATATCTAGGGCTGATTTTTTTTGATTTTTTTGTCTTAGTACTACTCCAAGCTGCAAACTGGACAGCTTGCATAAGTTTTTCAGTAGCAGTTTCTAGTTGTTCCTCATTGTCTAATGTTACTCTTAAGTTAATTTTTTCTAGCAGAATCTTTTTGAAGCTTAACCAATCTGTAGATGAGTTGGTTAAAAATGGTTTACAAGATTTTTTCACTATTGTTGTATTTAATTTTAGGACGACAGCAGAATGGTCGGAATTGAGGTCATAGTTATCTTCTATAGATGTGAAATTAGTTGATACTTTTTTCATTATAAAAAAGTCTAACACATCAGGAGTTTTGTTTATATCTGCAGGCCAATATGTTGGTTTTCCTGTTGAAAGAAATAAACAACCTGTTTCTCTCAGCGCCTCTCTCAGTTCTTTACCTCGAGTAAGGGTCATCCTGGAGCCCCATTCTAGATGTTTAGCATTGTAGTCACCTCCAAGAATAAATCTTTCACCTAATTTCATTAATAAGCTCTTGAACATATGTTTTTTAATAGCGTGATTGGGCGGGCAGTACAGCGCTCCTACGTTGATATTTTGCTTTGTGCACCTTATTTGTACGGCTGTGAGTTGCATTTCTGTACTTTGTATGTTACAATGTTCATGATGGGTAATAAGATCATTTACTATGACCGCACTACCTCCTTTTGGTAGATTGTCAGGGTGCATTGTATGATATACTTTGTATCCACGAATTACTAAATTGTGCCCCTTTGTTAGATGGGTTTCTGACACGAGACAGACATCTATGTTTCGTAAGTTTAGGAACATTTCCAATTCTTGTTTTTTGTTGTTAATGCCATTCGCATTCCAAGTACATATAGTGATTTTGTCCTTATTCATTATCTAATTGAGTTATGTGGCATATCAGGATACTTAACAGTATACCTACTTTCCAAGTTATCTAATCTTAGTGAGATTCTATCTACCAGACTCATTAGTTTTTCCATTGTTTTTAATATAGTTCCGTTCTGTTCTTTTTCTGCAATCAATTTCGTATTTGTTGAACGAGCTCTTCTCGGAATTTGATTGTTTGACGAACGAGTTCTTCTCGGCGTTTGATTATTTGCATTTGATGAATAAGCTATTCTAGGTGTTTCATCAGCAGTGAAATCTCGATTTTTTTTCATATTTTTATTGCTTTGGTAGACATCTTCATTGAGTTTGCCTTTTGCTATGGCAGAATAAGTTACTCCCTTTATTACTTTCTTTGATATAAATTTTCTTGGTTGTTGCCTTTGAACTAATTTTGGGTAAACAGAGTTTCTCCTTTTCTGAAGTTCTTTGGCAATAAGACATCCTCTGTAATTTGCTGGATGAGACTCTTGGCAGTTGGAGCATTTTGGCTGTGAAGTTTTCAGCTTATCGCATTCTGCTGTTAAATGTTTACCAGCACATTTCACACATATAGGCTCCCTATTACAAAATTTTTGCGTATGATTATAACGCTGACATCTTTTGCACTGAGGAATATCTTTGCTTTTTCTCAGAGGTTCAATATAAACTATCATGTTTTGAATATGATTGATTTCGTAAATTTTTTTCTTGTCTTCCTTACTATCAAAGATAAGCATGAAAATTGGGAGTTTAACTGTTACCTGTTTATCATTTTCCTTGACTTTCTTTATCATATTTACTGCATTGATGATATTGAATTGCCTATTATGAAGCTCACTTATTATATCTTCTGGCATGCAAGATTGGTGCAAGCCGCGTGCCATGACTTTTATTGGTCTATTTATTTTGCTTTCATAAGTATGCCATTCGTATTTGGTATCATTGAGATCTTTAGCTAGATTTCTATAATCCATTTCCGTCTCCAGATTTATTTTCAGCTGCTTATTGTTTAGCAATTTTATTTCATATTTTATATTTTTAGCTTGCATCATTTTATTTAATGGTTTGAAATCATTTATGTTACTTATGATTAGAGGTGGAATTTTGGTTTTCCTTTTGCTCACAAATTCAGTTGTTTTGGAGTTTTTTTCTTGATAGGTTTTTGTTAAACCAGATGGTGACGATTCAACTTCAGGTGAAGAAGTAGCTTTTCTTTTTTTATTTGATCTTTTGTTTTTTTTGAGCAGCCAGTCAGTTTCTCTGCTCAATTCATCTTCATCCGTGAAATATTCTTTTTGCTCGATGATTTCATTTGGTGCATTACGTTTTTCTCTTTTTTTCAAAGCTTCGTTTTCTGCTCTTAATGCCGAAATTTCTTTTTTTAGTGACATACATAATGCCTCTATTTCGCTTAGCCTCTTTTGGAGTATATGGTTTTCGTTTGGTTCTTTATTATTTTGACTCCGTATATCAATTATTGGCTCGGTCATCCTTGATGGCGACCTTGGAACCCTCGCACTCTTTTTAAAAGGGTTAATCAGCTTGTCTAAATTGTTGTTCCCCACTGGCGACTCATCTGAAAGTCTAGTACATTCAGCCAAGCCCTCGCCGGCAGCCGTGGTCTCTGCCGACACTTTGGTAGATATCCCTACCGAGTTTATTTTGTTATTTAGACTATACATTATTATTTGTTTTTATGTTGCATTTTATACCTCCTGCCAGGTGATTTTAACTGCCGCCCCTCTGGGATCAGCCGCAGACCAGGGAGCCGCCTATTTTAGGTCAAACGCTTCTGGATTTTTTTTTTTTTTTTTTTTTTTTTTTTTTTTTGTGCCGGCACTCACAATTTCAATTACCATAGATCGCGTCCGCGCACGTGCTAACCAAATCGATTTACTTAGATATTGCGCCAAGTGTTCGCATTCACCCGCTCTCGTTAGCCTTACAAGTTACCAGGTGGTACCCGGCAGATAACTATGTTACCTACCTTCGAGGAGGTGAGAGTCGGATTTGATGGCAGAGCTGTAGATGTTTTACCAGATGGCATTTCCTAGTTTTTATCGGAAACATAGGTTAGCATATGTTCCGTCTAGAGCCTTTACCACCCTTTTACCACCCAAATTATGTTAAACATTTTTTTAAACTTGGCAGTGAATATAGAATGGTTTTTTTTTTTTTAATACGGATCGAATAAGTCTAATAAAGTTATTTGTATTCACTAAGATAATTTAGTTGACAGCTGCTTGAGCTTAGCAAAGATTCGATGGGGGATATTGTTTTGATAGTGACATCTAAATGTTACATCCGCGATGCTAAGAAATAAAGTCAAAGTCGAATTTTCAATATAATTTTTTTAGTAATAACATCGATTTGGTTTAATTTCATACGGCTTTATTTCATGACACCTACATTCGTATTACAATTGTTTAACAACTTATTAGCTAAGTATGAAATAATTTATGCTTCAGTTATCAAAATTGAAAGAAATATTTAGAAAAGATATATTTTTTTCTATTCTAAACAATTTAATTACTTATTTTATTTTAGAAGAGGTCTTGCATTTATTCTTTCTCTATTTAAAGATTTGTACAATAATTAGAATATTAACTTTTTCAAGATGAATTTAAAGATAAAATTTTCTACATTCAAAGATCCTAAGTATTAATTAAAAAGAACACTGGCTCTTAAAAATAAATTATCTAGCAGTTTTTTGATATTTTGATTTTTGTTTTAATACTTTATATATATATTTTGTCAAGATTGCAAAAAATTCACAATAATCAATTTATTAATTTCAAAAAAAGGGCAAGTACGAGATTATCTTCCTAATTAAAGTTTTTGTTTTATCATGATCCATGATTAACACTTTTGTATGTAAGTATAAGCAATCAACAAGTTAATTATAATAAAGCGATGATGATGATTGAAAGTTGTACTACGAACATAGCATACTTTCACATTTACTGTAGTATGATGGCATGATGGCAAATTCTTACATTCACATCTTTCATTAAATATTTTGTTCAATAACTTTTTTATAACTAAATATATATATATACAACTACTTACATATGTAAGTATATAAAGTTATGATACGAATTTCCTACTTTGTTATAGAACCCTACATCATCAATCTACATCAGCGTCTCTTTAAATACCAGCGAAGGCAAAATATTATTTTATACAATTAAGTAGGTACTTAGTTACCCTAATTTTTTTTGCCATAAATATTTTCTATATGTATTTGCTTTTATATCTTCTATACACAGTAGTTAGTTATAATAAAATAACTAGTTATAAGCCCTACATAACAACAACAATGCATACACAAACACAATTATATTATTGGAAAAATAATTCTTAAAACAATTACAATAATAAGAGTAGTAGCAGTAATAGATTAGTAATTTTTTAACAATTATTATATGAATATATTTTTTGAAATATTTTTAACTGTATTTAATAAAATAAAGCTTACTTAAGCTAGATACGTGTTGTTACTTATATAAGTAAGTAAATATAAATTGTTATAATTTTAAGTATTTAAAATAAAAAATATTCAACAAAACAAGTAAACATTTTTTTTTAATGTTTTTTTTGTTTTAATAACAACTAATAAAAATATTCCTACTAATTTTGGTGTCACTAAGTCTGTGACTTAAAATTTGAGAATTATGGAAATGAAAGTTAAGCTAACTAAATAATAAATATGTCATTGGATTTTTTTTTTATTAATTCATAAAATTTACATTTTTATCAAATTTATTTGATAATTTATTTAAATAATGGAATTTTGAATAACAATTTTTCTCTTGGAACCAGATTTGAAATTCAAGATCAAAGCTAACAACAAATACATATATAATATATAATACATACGTTATGTACTTAACTACTTATAATTTTCGTCTCAAAAATTTTTTTTGTTTTGTTATCAAAAACTACACAACAAAATTTTCTATAAATTTAACAATATTTCGGGGTTGTGTATTCTTATTCAATTTCAAATTGTAACAGAATTTTGAATTTAGATTAAGATTCAATAACAAAACAAAAATAAAACGAGAAAATCTTGTTTGATGGCAATTTTAAGAGATGTTCTGAATAATACACATATAATGTATTAATGTATGTTTACGTCAAATTGAATTTATAATTTTAAATCAAAAACAAAAAATGAATACATTTTTAATTTTTAACAACCTTGAAGGAATTTAAAACAACAAAATCACATTAACGAAATATTGCAATTTTTTGAGTAAAATAAAATTAAAAAATAATTTTTCGACGTTTGATTTAATTTCTTTCCAAGTACTTATATCATTTTTAATTGTTTCATATACGTAAATCTCTATGACGAATTGTTTGTGTTTACTCATTATTCGCATATATGTAGGTGTAAACGACTCAATTAAATATATTTTATCACAAAACAAAATTCTTTAAAAGGCGCTGTTACTAATTACCAACAATTATAAATTTTCTTTTAAAAAGAATTAAAGTAACTACCTATATTAAAAAAAAAAGGTAAATGTTCCGAAAGACTTCCTTCACCTTTGATTTTTATCAAATTATATAGTACATTAAAAAATTTATATATTCAATAAAATAAGCGTAATAATTTTAAATATTCATTCAATAAAGCAAGCGCTTTAAACGTTCAGGTGTTATTTTAAAAATTTGATTGTTAGGTTCAATTAATTAAAATATTTTCAAAACTATTATTAGTTATGTGTAGAAACTAGTAAGACACAGTAATCAATTTAAAAGAAAATGATAAAAAATAAAAAAAAAGCACACTTGCAATAAAACAAATTGTTAATTAACAGAAATCAATAAAAATTAATCAGCATCACTATACACTAATAAAATATCCACATAAAAACAATCAATAAATAGTCATCTTTACTTCCATCAAATTGTAATAAACTTACAAATTATTAAATATCACAAAATAAAAATAAAATTACTAACTATATAATCCGATTGCCTAGCTTCAAAAAGTTATCTCGTCTTGAATTGCTTAAATGTTGTTTTTATTTTCAATTATTAATATTTTTGTTTTTGTTTTTTCTTTCTTTTCTAACTATACTTTCATATTTATTTATTTTTTCCAACTAGTCAATTAAATTAACTCCAAACGTGTTAGATTATTTTTTTTAAACTCAAATTCAATATAAGTAAAATATTTCAATTTAGGACACTTATTTTCATTTTTGGTATGTCGATTGAAAATCGACGGTTGTCCTACTTACAATAAGGTATTAACAAATGTTAAATATTACAATACTAGTTAAATCCCTTTCAGTGTCATTTGTATCGTATTCATTTCATTTTGACCGAAAGGTCCCTGGGTCGATTCCCGACGAAACAAAAAAAAAACAAAAATGCTTTATTGGTTTTTCGACCTTATCTAGTACCCTTTGTCATTGGGATCAAATAAATGACAAAAAATAATATTGGGAGTGTAATCTGGTAACAAATTAAATAAAATGAAATTTATCTATTTAAGAAGGCTTAGTTCCTGCCAATAGCAGTAGTTTTCCACATTTAATGAGTAGATAAGCTAGTAATTTGTTGAATAAATACTCGAAATATTGTAGATATTGTAAAATTGCAGTACCGTATTTAATTAAGTACGAAAAGATGATTCCTAAGTTACTGTCAAGAGTGTAAAAAAAAAAAATAATTTTCATCTTTTTAAAATATAACATGGTTTAATAACGAATTTCCATGACGTCAAACTCATTTACGGCCCTAAAATCCAACAATTGTAGCATTAAATGAGATACAGATCAATAACTAACTATAGTGAAAAAATGTCAATATTTAACAACTAACTAAGTATATACGATTTAAGGTTGCTTACAACACTGTTCGCAACTGCAATAAGTTATGAACAGTTGAACTTTTATCTAATTTCTTAATAAATTTTCTTCGACTGGAAAAAAGTTCAACAATAGCCTCTGAACACATTCGCAATAAAAATTAATCTACAAGACCTATCTGATAATACTCCAGATATGTCAATTCTGGTAACTTGATAAATCCCACCACTGTCCTGTGAATTCCAACTGGAATAATCTGAATAATTTTTTTGCAAATATATAGATTGTGTTTCGTTTCCAACATTTTGATTCTGTTAAATATGTAAATCACTCCAGTAAGGTCTGCAAAAAATAAAGAAATAATCCACATTCTTTGTACAAAATATATTAAAGGAAACAAAGTTGCATTTAAAAATCAAACAAGACTAGTTAATGATTCAGAAGAATGAAGGAGGAATCATAAATTATCATCGAAAGATCATAAATAACATCGCGATTATGTAACCTAATTCCATCGTGTGTTTATAAACAATTTTTTACTTATTAAGTATTATGAACAAATTCAAGGCAAGCATTAACACCTTCGTTTTTAATTGTTCTCCTGTTTTCACACCTTCCTTTTCCTCCGGAGCTCTAAAAGATCATCCGGTTTGAAATCTAATGTTTTGGCTGTATTTCAAATTGATTTAAAAAAAAATGTAGGAACAAGTGTGGTTTTTCTAAAGTTAATATATTTAGTTTTCACAAAAATTTTCTAACTCTTATATCATGTTTTTCAAAACTGCCAATACATTTTCAATATAACTAACTATACGTGACATTTAAAATACATTATAAATCGAAGGAAGAGCCTTTCGGATCTTTTGCCAAATATCTAGCAAAGTAATAAAGTGGAAAATTTTAGAAAAGCTTTCAATTACAGGTTTTTAAAAATTTAAAATCAAAATAAAAAATAATAAAAATAAACTAAAACAAAATTTATTAATTAATATCCTAGTAATTTAGAGAAGGTTAACTTTTTATTTTAATAAATTTTTAAAATATGTGGAATGTTAACAGCCCCACATTACATTGCATATAGTTAGTATCAAAATGATTATTTTTAGTTATTTATTACTTAAAATATTTTCAATGTAATTATAAAGTCATAAAAAACAATAGAATAAAATAAAACTGTTGTACAGAGTTATAAAAACATAAATTTAGGAAAATTAACAAAAAATTAAGAAAGATAAGATTGGGTTATTATCTAGTATAGTTATAGTTTTTAAAAACATTACGTCTGTTATTTGAAGCTTCAATGATTTCATCCCGCAACAGGACAATCTATTTTTTAAAATTACACCATCGTTCTTAATCTTAATTTTAACAAATAAAAATAATTAACAAAACATTAACCATATATTAGTAATACATGGCAAATATATTCCAATGGCCTTTAAAAACCTTGATTTAAGTGCCATTGAAATTAAATACATAATTAATTTTTATTTTTAATTAAATACATGCAATTTAGAACAAGAGAGAAGTAAACTTGTATAACGATTTTCAACTAAATTCTGCAGAAGTTTAAAGTAGGTACCGATTGCCTTTAAGTCTTTAAAAAATAATGTTGTAGAACTAATTTTCATATTTAACAAATTTTAGAAACGAAATAGTTAAATTTAAAAATCTCATTGAATAATTTTTTAATTTGTTTTTGGCCTAGTATTTTTCCGCTCCTCGAAATTTGAGGCAGTTTGATAAAAAAAAATCGTACTCAATTTCATTATGAGTAACTATTTACATCATTTCAATTTATTCTTGACATTATATAATATTTTTGTTTTGGATTATCTTAGACAACAAGCGCATATATAAGAATATAATTTATTTTTAAAAAAATAAAACTTTGTACTCCTGAAATGAAACTCTTGTAACTCTAATTTGGCAAATATATGTGTATTACTATACTTATACATGAAATAAAATTTTAAATTGAAATTTCTAATTGAAAATCAAAAAATTTTGAAGAAATAATTAATTTCGCTACATCTCTTTTTAAATATTTATAATAACGAAAATCGGTCGTGAAATGGTAGAGATATTTGTACCGTATTTTTTTTTCAATTTATAGATTAAATATAATGATGATGGGTTTATAGTAAGCTGTTAAAAGAAGTAACCATTAAAATGATTAGCGTACGTTTAATTATATTCCAGAGTTAAACTCTTATGTTAATTGAATTTTATACGGATACGTACGGATTTATACAAGCTCTAACGCAAAAAATATATAAAAAAAAAAACCATAAGAAATTTCAAAACCTTGGACTTCTGGTCTTCTCTCATATTTTCACTTACACCAGCAATATTTTCAGTTTAGTTATTTTCAGTTTAGTTTTAGTTAGACGGCACGATAATGAACATGTCTTACCCTATCTGCAATGCTTTCAGTATTTTAAAAGTTTTTCACTACATTGCGAATTGTTTGTTCAATAGGATGATTAAATAGACCAGAATTTTCCAATTTTATTTATGTAGAACAATTTAATAATTACAACGTGTTTAGCGATGGTTAAGTTTGGCAAAAATGTTAATCCAAACTGACATTTAACACTTGAAAATACATGCATTTTGACAGTTGTTTGATCAACATAGGAAATTCAAATCAGATCGTAACCACCCTTTGTTGAATTTAACATGTGACAAAAATGTGTATCGGTATGTACAAATTGATTTGTCTACTTTTGAATATCATAGATTTCTACTTTAAAATCAAAACAATAATAATTTAAGTTGTGGTTGTATGTAGTATGAGCAAAAAAAAAAAACAATAATATAAGAATTCGAAGTGATGATTTAGATTTGTGTTAAAGTTCTAGTTGTGCAACTATGTTTTATTTTATTTTTTTTTTTTTTTTTTTATTACTCACTTTAGAATTTAAATCAATTAGCACGTTAAATTTAAAATTATATATTATTTTAAAATAATTGAATCAAATTTAATTCAATAGTAATTAAATAGTGTAATTATAATCAATCGATTGTTGTCCGTTGTTACTACTTATTAAGTTTCTTTTAACTTTCAAAACAATTTACAAATGTTTCTTATATAACCAATTCAATTGAATGAGTTCGTCCTTGTTTATATTAATATTCTCTGCGGTCTAAATGTATTTTATACATTTTGTTTTAATAAGAAGTTTAAAGAAATAATAATTAAATAATAATAAAAATATATATTTATGCAGTTTAAAAGGTATAATTCGTTTGGCACAAGAGCTTTTTAATAAAATTATTATAGAAAAAACTGTAATAAAGAATATAACTGAAGTAGTTACATATGTAGATTACATACATTTTTAGATTATAACTATAGTAACTAGTTATATGATATTTTATTGACTTTTAACAAAAAATTATGTAATATCGTAATAGAAATTTTATAATTGCAAAATCAGCGCAGAATTCCAAATCTTTTGTTTATAATGGACATTTTGTTGTTAATTAGAACAATGGTGCTAGTTGAAGTCGAGCACTAAGATTCAATCTGAGTAAAAAAAAATTTTTAATCGAATTCTAAAATTTCTAAAATTATAAGAAAATATGTTCAGAACTCAATTAAGTTTTTCTGGATAGATTATCTATGAACAGAAAGAAGTATATTTTTTTAGCAGTTCTCTCTCTCTAGTCTGAGTAGAAAAAGAAAAAGAACCACTAAAAAATTTAATTTTGCCACAGCCAAAGAACAGATATTCTGCAATTTAATTTCAGTCAGTGTTGAAAATATTTTTTTAATTGCATTTAAAGAGAAACAGAGGTTGTGTTTGATTGAGTTTAACAGGCTCTAGAGGACTGTGGAACTATAACCTACTAACGAGCTCACACGATTACTAAATATACAATTAAAACTATTCAAATATTACTAACCATTAATTTTTATTTTACCCTTTAATCTTAGAGGGTTTTTAAAGAATTTGGAATTTCCACATATATCAAAATTTTGACTGTCAACTAAACAGAAAATTTCGATATTGACATATTGAGATAAGCGAATCTTATGTCGTGAGCGTTTTTTTTTTATTTTGTCTGTTATATATAAGGGATCGTAAGATCTCTATTAATAACAGTATTGTAAATATACCAGGAGGCGTTAATTACTTTAGACAATACTTTATTTTTGAAATGTTTGAATATTTTGTTTATCACAACGTCATAATTGTATATCGTAAGTCTAGACTGACTACAATATTTGGTTATATATCAAAACTTTATTGTATGTCGATAGTTTCGACTTCCGATTGATCAACCAAAGCATCTCTCTGTTCTTTCAAACGAAGTTTGGCATCAAAACACGTTGAACTTAAATGTTATGTCTTCATTTGAATTTTTTTTTACTTTTAAATACAATTTTTCAATTTTGTAGAACCAACTTTGAAACCAATTTAAATAAAATTATTGATTGAAATTTTATTGAGTACTTTTTAAGACAATTTTTTTTTTAATAGATGGTAATTTTTTTTATAATAAATATCGGAGAAAAAAGATATACATCAATATTGAGATACAAAGTACACAGTACAGAAGCAAAATTATATTGCAATTTTTGACTGCAATTAGTAACATCGTTTATAAAATCGAAATTTTATGACATTACATCAAGAAAATATAATTATTTCTGATTGTTAATATTTCAGTTTAAAAGCTTTTGTTTATTATATATATAAATTGTATTTAATTGAAAATCGGGTATAACTACACAATTGACATAATAAAACATCACTTGGAAAAAAATCTCGTTTTTTAAAAACGCATTATTGGAAAAAATAGTAGTTGTCAAATTTTAAAATAACGTCAAATAATATGAATAAAATATATGCATTCTGTAAAAGGTATATAACTCTGATTTTGTAACCAACTTTAAAGTTATTCCAAATTCGAAATGTGCCACCTCAAAGAGATATTTCCTTTTTGTATCCTACACCGGCTACGGATATAAAATGTTTTTCCAATTTTTTCTATTCTTTTTAAGTTTTCAGTCAATGATGTTTAATATGAATTTTATGTAAACTATGAGCACATGTATATCAATAAGTATAATATGTATAGTTATATTATTGTAAATGCTGTATGAAGTTATGAATATGTATGGATAATAATTTTGGATTTCAATAACTTTATTTTTTAAAATTTCTTAAAATTTTATATTATGAAACTTTGTTTCGCTTATAATTCATTCTAGAATAGAAAAAAGAGTTAACCCATTTTCGGCAGCTGTTCGATTTTTCGAACAGCAAAATTGTATATTTTTATTAAAGTTTTTTTCTGTTATAGCTATATATTTTTGACTAAAATTTAATAAATCAATAAACTTTGAACTCTTGGCTTTCAAATAAGTGTTTTAGATTTAAAATTGACTCACTCGTTTTCAAAATAGTGGGGGTGTTAAAAAACTCCTAATTTTACCGATTTTTTGGAAATGAAAACCAAACAAATTTAAATTTTTAATTCAAGAAACTAATGATGAGGTTTTCTTGTCAAAGAGTCATATTTTCCATATTCTTATATTTTTGGTCGATTTGACCTCACCAGAATGTGTCATATATGTATAAATATTGCTGTTCGAAAAATCGAACATTGGCCGCTATTTGACATTTTTTTTACGACTAATATTTTGATATTTTTTCATACTTTTTATTTATTTATGATTATTGTTAAATTTTTTTAATCCGGAACCATTTTTTTTTAATCGTAGATACTATTTATAAATGTTTAAAATAAGGTTTCTAACATTTGCATTATAAAAATGATATAAAATGTAAGAAAAAGTATCATAACTTTGTATAACACAAATTTAAAATAAAATCTATAAGATTACCAACATCTACAATTATAATTGACAAGCATTTAAGGACCTGCGCAGTAGACACCTTTTCATTTTATCCCTCTTCTCCATAATGAACTCTTAATATATAATAATGAAATTTTTTTTAATCATGTGGTTTTATTATTCACCAAATATATTAAGAAATAGGTAGAAACAAAACAGAAAATGAGAAGTAAGGTATTTATGTTTTTTAACGAAAACATACTAATTTCAAAGCTTTTCATTAAAACATGAGTGTTTTCTGCTTTGTAATAAGAAGTCAGTCCATGCAAATCCCTTTAATAAAAAAACTTTAAATTTGGCTTTAACTTGAATTATAATTACTCAACGGGGGCCCCTAGTAATAATTTATTATAGTAATATAAAATCCAGGTAAGAAAAAATAGCAACTACAAATTATCTTTTGTAATTAAAAACTTGTAATTATTTAAAATATAAGAATTTTTGCCGGAAATAGATCAATTTGATGTTTGGTCGAGAATCTTTCGATATAGACGAACAGATGGTCCCTTATTTTGGTCATCACTCCTGTAAGATGTATCTTAGATATAAACCAATCCGTTTCGGTTGTAAGAATATGGTCCCTATGTTCTTCTGATGGATACTTGTTCTGATGCATACCATACCCTGATTCAAGCGACAACTATAATAAGTAAATTGCCGATGTTGCCATACGATTATTTGAAAATATTCAACATCCAAATCGACACAATGTGTATTTTGATAACTTTTTACAATCATACTATTTGATGTTCTTGCTTGTTGAAAAACGTTTCCTTGCCACAACAGCTCGAAAAAATCGAATAGCAAACGCACCATTTGAAACATAAAAAATTACAGCGTAGTGAGCATGATTACATATTTGATGCAACAAACAAACTATTATTCTGATAATCTGATAGTCGATAGTCTGATAATAAAGAGGTTACAGTGTGTTCTACCTTTGACCAAATCGAACCAATTAATACAGTTAAATGCTGGAAAAAAGAAAAGAAGATTATATCAACTATCAGCAACCATTACTTCTACATAACTACAAGTATGACATAGAAGGTGTCGATTTGCATAATAATGGAGTTACAAATTATCGCAGCAATATCAGAGCAAAAAATAGTATTAGCCATTGTAGATTGCTGGTTTGAGTTCTTCAATAGTAAATGCCTGGAAGCTAGCTAAAAATGAAAAACCTATGCCACAAAAAAATTTTCGTGTTTTCTTTGCTGAAAAATTATTATTGGGATTTGAATATGAATCATCTCAAGAAGAATACCAGCCTCATAATTTACCAAAAGTATCTGGCAGGCATGTTGTTTTTTCCAAAGCAGAAGGAAAATATCGTCGATGTCAATTGAAAAAATGCAGGAAGCCAAAGAAAGAATGTGCAGGAAGTGCAACGTCTATTTACACACTAAATGCTTTGAAAAATATCATGAAAAATAGTTTTTGTACTAAGATTTCATAATTTATAACATTTTATATTAACAATTTTTTCTTTAATTGTCTAATAAAGTTCTTGTTTAACTCTATTACATATTTTTATTCATTGTTTAGATTTAATTACACTGAAATTGAATCAAATTACTAAAAATATAAACTTAATTTTTGATTTTCATGAACAAAAAAAAAATGTCAAATAGCGGCCAGTGTTCGATTTTCTAACAGCCCTTTCCCAGGCTCTGGAACGTGCTAGCCCCAATCTGACAACGGATTTGAATTTTTTGGACATCAATGATCCTAAAACCAATGGATTGGTTAATAATCAAGACATGTTTTTTTTCTGGCCGAACAAATGGGTTAATAGAACTAACTGGCAATAGAATAAAATTTATTTGAAATTTTTCTTTACTAAAAACTTAATTCTTATGGTATGAACTTTTTTCCTCAATTTGGGTACGGGATAAATAAAATACAAGCACATTAAAATCATTATTGGTATTTACAATAATATCTACAAGACATGGAATAGACAATAACATTAATTTTTTAATTGTATAGCCAATTTTAATGTGGAAAACTGCATCTATTGTGAAGCTAAATTTGCCATCATAATATCAAAGTTCCATTTTATTTTAAATGACAACGAACATGTATTCCAAATTAATTATAATAATTGAAAAACTTTGTATGTACATACATTCATGACATAAGCGGGATTCGAACTCAAAATTGTCCTTTTTCTATAAGATAACATAGTGGACAACATTACCATTACACTATCTTAGTCCATTTAAATTAATGGCTGTCTTTAATATTGACGAATATATTTTGATTATATATAAAGAACCAAATCTGAAGAATCAAGCCATTCAGAAAACAACAACAATTTAATACACAAATATTTTTTTTGTATAAAATCGTGTCTGAAAGAACTACTTCTGTTCAATTGCACAGGGAATTCACTAGTATTATTCATCTTTATCAATGAACTGCAAACTCAGTTAAACTATTGGGGTTCATATTTATTTTAATTTTTTGTTCAATACAAGGTCTATTTTAATGCAATAATATATTTTAATTCTAAATTAAGTTAATAATTTTTTTTTGAGATTTTATCAGTTTTTGATAAATTAAAAACGATTAATAAGTATTCAATTTATTTATTAAAGATTTCCTTTTTTAGGAATAGAATTAATAGGGTGAACTCAAAAACAAAAAATAAACACTGCGGCAGTGATATTAGTTATATATTTTAACAATTGTATTCATTAATGTCTTACAATAACGGTATAAGTTTTGAATATATATTCCTGAAAGAGTGTTTCGTTCATCTAACACTATTTTAACTCATCAGTAAACGTTGTTGTATTGGTACAACTAAACAACTATCTGAGTAGACTACAATATATACTGATGAGCTCAAGTATTTAGTGTTAGATGATCAAAATACTACTTCAGTAATATCTATATTCTGTTGCAAATTTTCGAAAATATAATTATTTTAAAATTCATTTATATTGACTTAATTGGCCAAATGTTTGATAAAACCACCACTAGTGCAAGGTGTTTGAAAATTCACCCAAATTTTGTAATATTGCAATTTTAAGTCGAATACAAAACACTGAGCAAATCTGCAAATAGCATAAACTACTTCACAAAAAGATGGTGGTCCTACAGAGAAACATATTTAGTAAACTTCAAAGGAAAGTATTCGACTATTTTTATCAATTTTATACCTATAATGTTATTTGTTCTTTTTCGCTGTGGGGAAATAACAGGGTCTGCTTTTACAAACTAAATACGTCAATCATACAAATTATCTAGAACTATACTTAAATTTTGTTTTATTCAAACTGATGAAGTTTAATTTATTCTTCATAATTAATTTCTTAGAAATTAAATTAAACGTAAAAAACATAGTATTTGATATTGAAAAACTTTTACGTCAATAAATTTATGATGATGAAGAAGACAAGCAAATCTTTGTTGTACATGCATTTAAAAAATAAAATTTAATTCACCATTCTCTTTTGACCTGTATTTATATGACTACGTAGATAACTATATTTTTACATATAGATATATATATATACATATATATTTTTGTTAAATTGGAAAAAATCAAATATAACTATGTTTTTTTTTTTTAAATCGATGAAATTTCAAAAATTCAAAATGATATCGATTTACTATGGATAATCTGTTGAAACAATTTTTTAAAAAAAAAACCTTAGCTATTAATATAAAAATTGAAAACTACTTTCTCTTAACACAAATTTAATTGGATAGTTTGTTATAATCACAACACCAAAAGGGTTATTAAATAATTAATCAAAAAAAATAAAAATAAAAAAAATTTTAATTTCTGATTTGTTAGTTCGTTTGTTATGAGAAAATGCAAAACTTGCGGTTAGCCAAATGGCTGCATTAATTTGAAATCAAATTTTATTTGAAAGTTTTTACAACTGCTCAAATTTAAAATGTATTTTTCTAAAAAAAAAAAAATTTGTAAGTGTTTCGACACTTGTTCGTAACATTTTTTATTTTGAAAGCTGTCAAATTATTTATTTTATTTAATTTTGTAAAATTACTTTTTTTGAACTTATTTTGATATTTGTCGGTGTACGAGTTAATATTTTGGATTTTTTTTTTGCCAGACCAATAGTATATAAAGATGCTATTTGACTACGTAATGTGGTCATTTATTATCCCTACTAACATACGCACCTGGCTTCATCTAAAACTTTGGTTTTCTTGAAAGAGGGATATGAATATTTTTGTTTGGCGATTACCCAGGTATGTTGGCCTAAAAATTGTCAGATTTTTATGCGAGTCATATTTTAATCAACATTTTGGCTGTGAGGTATATCGCAAGAACTGACTTGGTCTTGTAAGAGATTCGTTAGGTAGTTTACAGCTTTGTTTCCCAGAATTTACTGTCACTCACATGACTTGACATATATTTTCACAAGTATAACCAGGATCAATAACACATTTTAACATTTCCAAGCCATATTTATTTTTGTTAATTATTTAGTGTTCATAAAATTTGATGATGCAAAATTTCCTTGTAGATCTTTGAAATGAAGGAAAGTAAACCTTAAATGTTTGTGTGTTGACAAAAAAATGAGGAAATTGCATAATAAGTAAGAAATTAAATTGTATATATGAAGTCATAGTTCTTGTAAGAATAAAATGGCTTATTTAAACCGACATACAAGCGCTCATCCTTCCGGCGTTGCTATATATGGTTCTGAATCGTGGACATTACCAAAAGCAAGTGAGCACGCCACCAACTATTTTCGAAAGAAAAATTTTTCGTCATAATTATGGTACTATGTCTGATGAAGAGGTTTGGAGGAGGCGAATTCACTGCTTTCACTGGTCAACCAACCGTAACTTGAATTGTTCCTAGATTTGATTTCATTTCACAATAGTTTTTCATTTTTTTTATTTTTTTTTTTTTTACCGACGACACTTCGAAAGTATTCCACAAAACAAATTTATTAGAAATCTTTTTAGAAAATAATTTAAATACCAGTAGATTTATTGTCCCGAAGTAAATTTTTTTTTTCTTAAGTACCAAAGTTGGTTTTTTTGCTGTTGAACTTCGTATTAACATATTTTTTAAAAATTTATATTCATATTTTTCTTTTTTTTTTAATCAATTAATTAAGTTTATTTTTTAAAATTTTTTACTCAACAAACAAATAATTCATTAATTTATAATAAACTTTCCAGCTGTTTTTTTTTTTGTTTTTTGTTAGGTGTAACGTTTTTTTGTTTTTTATACTTAGCAATTTTTTGTGGGGAATTTCAAATAATACCATTATTAACATAACTAATGAAATTTTCGATTTTTTGTTTTATTTATTTTTTGAAATTTTAAAGTTCAAAGACATTTTCATTTTCTATTAAAATTTCTCTAAAAATGTAGCACTTTAGATAACTGTAGGAATATCGCTGATAGCATATTTCAATTTAAAAATTCAAATAGATTTTTTGTTTTTGTTCAATATTTAGAAAATTTTTAAAATCAATCAGAAATAAAATCAAAACGAACTCATTCAATTTATGTTCGAACATATTTTTGCAGCGAATTTATTTAAAATATCTAAGTGCAGTGAAAGCAACTGCTTTCTCACTCTTACAATCTTTCTTCTTCTAGATTAAACATGTTTTCAATTTTTTGCAATTCATATATAAATTTTGATGTTACAAAATGAAAATAAAACAGCCAAAAATTGTACAGTGAATAGAACAAGTATACGCCAAGCATTACCACCAGCATTCTCTATTAACTCAATTTTCAATGGTGGCTTCAGAATTAAATCTATTTAATTCTAATTCTAATTCTAAACAAAAACAAAAACCACCCTGAAAGAAAAATTTCAAACCAACACATTCAAATAAATCAGCGTTCAGTGTTCAGCTTTGAGCATTGCGGAAGATTACGAAGAGCGAAATTTAAAACAAATTTTTTGAAAAACTTCAATTCTTTGAATATGGACATCATAAAATGGAAACCTTATTTGGCTGGCATATTCCAAATTAGGCCGGAACAATGTTGTATAAAGAGTATTCAAACATGTAATGATCATTTATTTATAATGTGAATATTAGTGAATTTAAATGTTAATTTATCGAGGAAAAACAGACCTAACTCTTTAATAGAATTAACTCTTAATAATAATTCACCATTAAAATAATAATTATAAACGAATAGATTCGAACGGTATTGATGCACACTCTTTAATGTTGACAAGTAAGTTGTTATTTGTACACCAGAGAATTATGAATTGTTTTCCATCATTTCAGTTTATTCTTGGCACTACGTAATTTTTTTTTATTATTATTTAATTATCTTAGACAACAACCGCATACGTAAAATTATTAATTTAAAAAAGAAAAAAATTTAATTTTAATTCTGACAAGAAAAAAAAAAGAAAATCATTACTTAGGTGAGTTGCAACAATTTGTCTCCTTTAAATACCTATCATTTAAAAAAATAATAATGAAAATCGGTTGTGGAATATGGTTAAGATATTTGTATTGTACTTGTTTCAATTTACAGATTAAATATAACGATTAACAGAGTTCTGATTAAATATTTCTAGGTCATATAAGAAATTAGCTCAAAGCATCAATAACTCAACTTCAAATTCTAACAAAGTAAATTGACATCATTTCCTAATAGTACAAGAAAATGAATCAGAACAAAATAAAAACGTTATTTTTGTTAGAGGCCAAAATAACTAATTCTCATATTGTCAATGTTAACGTCAAGGGTAATATCTTACACCCTAATTAAAAAAATTGTTGTAAATACATATAAATTGGTGTGCTGAATATAAATCTAATTCAGCTTAATTTGTTTGATTATTTGTATTCAATAGAGTTTAATCAACTTACTTTAACGCCTAAACTTCAAAGGTTTAATCTAATTTACACTACTTATGACAATTTTTATGGTTTGAAATTAAATTTAACATTTTTCATTGAAAGAGTTGTGCTGTACCTTTTTTTTTTTTTTTTTTTTTCATTTTTCTTTTGTGTTATTATTTATCTATCATAAATATACTTTTTTTTTATTGTATTTAAATTTTTATGATGATGAAATTTTATTAGTATTAAAATAAAAAAAAATAAAAAAACAGTACTAAAAAAACATTAGTTTTCTTGGTTTAAAGTTCAAAATTTTTAAGTAACTATTATGACTTGTTGTTGTTACATAATTTATGAAGTAATTAAATTTTAACGTTTTTGAAATTTGTTAAGAAGCATACAAAAATGCCGTATGCTTGATTAGTTAGTAAAAAAAAGTTTAAATTCAAAATAACAAAAATAGTTATAATTTTTTTTTAAAATAATTTCAAAACAAAAATATTCAAAAATAATTTCAACATCAAAAATATTCGAGGTGTTATTCTTTTTTATTGGATTATTTTTTATTACATTTACAATGCATTTAGAAACAAGTTAAATTGTTACATTGCAATTTTTCCTCACAATTTTGTCTTTGCTAAATGATTTACCTTTAGATAATTGTTTAGTAGCCAAAATAGCCAAAAGCCCTCAGAGAGCGGAACATAAAAAAGTTACAAAAATACCATTAAATTGTATTGCAAACATACTTTTAATAGGTTTTTAAGTTTAAATTTATATATTAAAGATTTATAAACATTGCCATTTATGACGATACACCAATTATGATTAGGGTTTTCACAATACTGATGTGCAATAACCGTATCAGCTTTTTAAGAGGAAAAGGCGCCGTTATTTTAAAATCTTAAAATTTTTTTTAATTAAATCGAGCCGTAATTTTAAAGTTCAAAAAAAGTTTTTTAACTAAATCGAGGGTTCTCTATCGATTGATGATATCTATTGATTTTCGGGTTTAAAACACCCTTTTCCGGTTCCTCCCAGAAGTTTAAAATATCACCAATCGATAGAGCACCCTCGATTTAGTTAACAAACTTTTTTTGAACTTTAAAATTACGACTCCTTCCCCTCTTAAAAAGTTGATGCTCTGGAATACCCGGATCTTCTCACAATTAATACATCTGTATCCGAGGTCTGTCTTAAGTCTTTCATAACTATAGTTTTTTTTACCTAACGCCAACCTTCGCTTACAATTTTGGCCTATCGCATAAGCGGTTGCTATACTGTAATATATTTTTAGACAACATATTTTCCGATCAACATTATTATTATATATATATTATTCTGCATTTATCTGGATGTTTGTAAGTTCGACGGAACGCTCCAACACATATACAAATTGTATATGTATACAAATGCATATATATACAAATTGCTTAGATGCTTTTTTTAACCCCTGTCTACCATGCTGAACCTTTGCAGAAAAAATTGATTGCATGAACTATATTTTTTTAATTTAATGTTAGTCTTCTTCGCAAATAATAAGGAAAAATAATAAATAATAATAATAATATAAATAAAACAAACAATTTTTTTGATTTATAATAATAAGGACTAATAGAAATTTAATCAATAGTTTAATATGGTGTAATAACCAAAAGGCAAACAGTATTTAACACAAAAAAAAACATAATTCACTCAAAGGTTATTCTTATTACTTAAAATTATACATAATAATACACATGCGTATCAGCATATTTGTATTGTATAATATTATACATTATACTACTTTATTGCTTCTACCTTTTATTTTTCTCATTATTGTGTGCGTAATTCACTTCACTCAAAAAAAATTATTTTTGTTTTTTTTTTTGTTTTTTTTTGTTTTTTTTATTATTTGCTGTATCTGTATTCTGTATGTTCTATATGCTCCATTCCAAAAATATTATTTTATTTTCAGTGTTAAGTGTTCACATTTCACTTCACTGTTCAGGTTAACTGTTCAATCAATAGAACTTGATAGAAGTAGAGTAGGATAATTAACTCTACTTCTACGCCGGATAATAAAACATTGTTTTTTTTAAATTGAAAATTATTGATGAAAATGTTTTTATATTTTTTGTAAATTTTACCAATTTAGATACAAAATTTTGAATATATAAATTATAAATATTTTTTAAAAATAACACAATACCATAATAACAGTTTATTCATATAGCAAAATAAGATCCCTATACATTATACAAAAGACAAAATTTATATGAAAATAAGATCCCATTTTTAAATTTGCTCTCCCGGAGGACTCAATAACGCTAATACGGTATAATTTATACTAAATGGAACCCAACTAACGAATTATAACTAAATGGAAGTGAGTACGAGTATACCATACAAAAATACAAACATTTTATACAAATTTGTTGGTATGGTACTTCTTTTTCTGTTATATAAAAAAAAAAGATTAGTGTTAGGCCAATATAAACATAAATAAAAATAAATAAAAAGTGATATAAACATAAGTACTGTAATTTCGGAACAAAGAAAATAATGAAAGAAAAAAAGATACTAGGATTTATTTTGCTTCCGTCATTTATGACGGGTTACAAAGCTAGTACTTAAAATATGCTTATATTGCGCAACTGTATGGAAATCTAACATAATCTAACCACAAATACCCTTGTCGACCGTTGATTTGGCAATTTTTATTACTTTTTTCGAATTTGCGTTCAAAATAGTTTATGTTTCGTCATTCTCCACAGTTGCACTTTAAAGACTCAATACGGCCAGAATATTTCAAATATTGTTTTGAAATATGTTTTTCAATAGTGATAGTTTTTGTTGGATAGTTTTTTAAACTAACCAGATTTCGCTATCGCAAAGAAGAGAATTTTAACACAATAATTGAAGATGTTGAGATTACATGTTAGGTTTTTCTTCAAATTGGCATTAGTCTTACGAATGAAATTCTCATTTTGTTTTTACCTTTAAAATTACATTTTCTATTCATGTCCCTGAAAATTTGTATTTTTAAAAAAATAATATAAAATGTTTTTAAATTCTCTAAAACATGCAATTCTAGTCAGTATTTTAAACTTTCGTGATAAAAAAAAGTACAAATTCTACTTTAGATAATACTTTAATTATTTAAATAATAATTCATATAATAATTAAATAGAAATTTTTGTAAATTTAGAATACCGTAAATCCTGTTATTAATTATTAGTGTAGAAAAATTTCGATGTGAATACCACCAATAATCGATTGGTTTCATATGCTTTAATTTAAAATTTCATCGAATCACATAGAATCTATTACAAAATTAATGAAATGAAGAAGTCAACTAATGTTTTAATTAGTGTATATAAATTCAAATGGAAAACCAATAACAAAAAAAATTTTTGGAGCTTATTTTGTTTTAAACTATTTCAAAATTTTTAAAAAATTTTGCATAACAAAAGAAATTTTAAAAATGAAAATTAAAAGTAATCAAAAATTACCATGTAATTAATTTCAAACATTTACATCTATTTACATACATTTACAGATTACATATTCTATATTTACAGATTTATTATACAATACATCCATACAATTTCTATATTTCAATTATATTCAAACATACCTGATTTACATTTTATTATTATCTACAGGTTTTGTTATTTTACTGCAATAGAAAGAATTTAGTGCATATGTACTCTAGTAGTTCATACCTTACACCCAGATTAGGTTACCATGTTTTTATTACGCATATTAAATCATTAACCATAAACTAAAAATAAGTTTGTATGAATATATGTTACTCTTATGTTTTGCCACACAATTGTGATGTTATAACAGATTTGTACTTCCATCTATAACTACTTTATTTTCATTATATTTGCTTTGACTATAACTATTGTCTGCATTTCGTCTGTGCATGGCTGTGTAGGTATAGGTAGTACCTCAATGTAGTTTTCTCGGTTTTCTGAAAGAAACACAAACCCTAATTACTGTATTAATAATGTAATTAATTTAGTAATGCATAAGCTTGCACTGGTTGTTTGACATTAATTTACTTAACATAATAATTAAATTTGAATAGAGTGTTAAAGTAAATTTCGAAATATTTGTAACGTTATATTTGCTATATTATTAATATTAAAACGTATTTCACTACTGAATCCCCTCCTGAATTTTATTTCTTTAGGTGGATTTTCATTGAGCAATATTTAAAATCTTAAAAATTTTATTGGCTCTAAAAAGGGCGATAGTTTATTGAATTTTTATGTAAGAAAAAAATTGATCGCTGCAAAGAATTTCCTAACTTTCTATTTGGGAAATTTATTTTATACACAAAAAACAACAATTTAACCGTCAAAACCATCTGTTAAAAAATTTTTTTTTTTTTATATACATTTACTCAAAAAATTGTTAAAAAAGTGTTGCCGGTATAAAGATATTTTAAAAATATACTTTATCATAGTACAATATCCAAAAAATTTTGAAAATATACCCGGTAAAAAATATTTTCTGTTCTTGTTGTACGCATTGAGCTCTCATATAAAATAATGTCATTTAATGTTATCTCCCTTTTTAGAACCGATAAAATTTTTAAGATTTTAAATATTGGTCAATGAAAATCCAGCTTTAAGGTGGATTTTAACTATAAACCGATTTATTTTTTGAGCAGTTTTTTAGAGGGAGATAACATGAAATGACATTATTTTATATGAGAATTCAATATGTATGACAAGAACAATAACAATAATAGGTTCATTCAATAGTAAATTGTTTTCGATTGCAATCACTTGCAATCATGTTTTTTTGTTCAATAACTGTTCAATCACTTTCAATTACGATTTGGAGGGGAAATTTGTGATTGAAACTGATTTGTTTTTGTTCAATAGACGTGTTTGAAAATGATATTTTCTGATATTTTCTGATTGCGCTCAGAATTAAAATCACAATCATTGATTGGAATTGAATGTCAAAGTTTAATTTTGAAAATTATTCTGACGCAAAGTATTCAGCAAAAATTAATTATATTTATTTTTCTGAAAAAAGATTTGAGAAAAAAAATTTAAAATATTTTAATAAAACATTTTTAAAATTTAAATTCAAATAAAAATTTTCATCCATTTTTTTTATAAACAAATTTTGAAATTTCAAAAACTCAAATATTTGTTCAATAAGAAAAATGGATTGTAAGTGATTGGAAATGATATTTTTTGAACAGGATTTTGATTGGCTACTGATATTTTGAACATTTTGGATTGCTTTTGATTGTGATTGATTGCAATCACATGTTATTGAATGAACCTAATAAATTGCATGATATTTATCGCCAATTTTGGGATATTTTTTAAAAAAATTTGGGATATTTTATTTAAAGTATGATTTTTAAAAATCGGCTTATTTCCTTTATATCGACAAATACTTTTTTAGGTTAAAACTACTAAAGTGTTATCATTGTACGTTTTGTTGTTTTGAACGGTAACATTGAAGAGTATTCAAATAAAAATTTGTTTTCATTTCAAAAAGTAAAATGGATGAAAATAGCTTTAGCGCATTTATTTTTTTTAAAAGTCGTAAAAAAGAAAGTGAAAAAAGAAAGAGTCCAAATAATATAAAAATAGAAGTGATGAACAAATAATGTCTTCTTTCTTTTTTTAACTTTCAAAACAACTAATTTTAACGTAACAAATAAATGTTGCCGTATCATTTAAACAACGGAATTTTTTGGGAAGTTATTTGCAACTACCTATTTTTCTCTTTAAATAAAAACTCAAAATACTATCTCTTTCTAAAATGCTGATTAAAAAATAAATCTGTTAGCTAAAATGTACCTTTATTAAGGTAAATTCAATTTTTTTCAAATCCATAGTGATTTTTGGTTTTGCATTGAAATTAAGTACAAGAAGTATAAATCAGCCTTAAATATAATTAAAAAAAAAAAAAAAAATTACGGCTCCTTCCTCTCTTAAAAAGTTGATGCTCTGGAATGCCCGGATCTTCTCACAATTAATTCATCTGTATCCGAGGTCTGTCTTAAGTCTTTCATAACTATAGTTTTTTTTTACCTAACGCCAACCTTCGCTTACAATTTTGGCCTATCGCATAAGCGGTTGCTATACTGTAATATAGCAACCGCTATAGTTTTCCGCAGGCTATCGCGTGAAGGTAATGTAAGTACTTACTCAGGTACTTGACAGTTGCTCATCTGGATCAGCGACCGGTCAGATCGACCGGTCTCTGTCAATCCCAAGTCGAACCCGTCCCAAATGAAACCAATAAAATCATTAAAATAAATTCGACTCTTCTAACTCCCTGGTGAAGCATCTCAAGATTGTTATTTTTAAATCGAATTCTATTTCCGGTAGTGACCTTAACTTGGGATCAAGTTTTTTCAATTTTTAGACAAACTATTCTCCGATCAACATTATTATACTTAAAATATGCTTCGTCTCCAAATCCGAATCCAGATTTACTATTTGTACAGTTTGCGCAGCTGTATGGAAATCTAACATAATCTAACCACAAATACCCTTGTCGACCGCTGATTTGGCAATTTTTATTACTTTTTTCGAATTTGCGTTCAAAATAGTTTATGTTTCGTCATTCTCCACAGTTGCACTTTAAAGACTCAATACGGCCAGAATATTTCAAATATTGTTTTGAAATATGTTTTCCAATAGTGATAGTTTTTGTTGGATAGTTTTTTAAACTAACCAGATTTCGCTATCGCAAAGAAGAGAATTTTAACACAATAATTGAAGATGTTGAGATTACATGTGAGGTTTTTCTTCAAATTGGCATTAGTCTTACGAATGAAATTCTCATTTTTTTTTACCTTTAAAATTACATTTTCTATTCATGTCCCTGAAAATTTGTATTTTTAAAAAAATAATATAAAATGTTTTTAAATTCTCTAAAACTTGTAATTGAAATGACATTATTTTATATGAAAATTCAATATGTATGACAAGAACAATAACAATAATAGGTAAAAATCTTCAACTCTTAGATTAACAGCTATTATGTTATATCTATTAAGTTGAATAATTTCAAAGCCTATAATAGTATACTCAACTATATTTTGTTTATTTTTATTACATACATTCCTGTTAAGTCATCAAGTCTTTATAATGACATAGAAATATTGGCTAGTCCAAGAGTTAAAAATTGTTTTACTGTTAGACTTACATATACATACACAAGTTTTATGTTAGATTAGATAGATAATTATGTTAATCTTATTACTTATTTGTAATAAATAATACAATAATGATATTCGTGAACAAACACCGTTTATATTTACTTATATAACTACATTATAATTAGATTTGCATACAAAGAAGATAAAATAATGTTGAAAATCAATTCGAATAATATTTGAAAATTTAAACAACCGAAGAACTGTAATTATCCATGCCAGTCTCATAATTATCATCATTGTTCTGTGATCCCATCAGTGTGGCATAAAACAGATTTTGATTCTGCTATCTCGATTTTCCACTCGACACCAGCACATAAAATATTTCGCACTTACAAATATGATGTGTTGTTTACTATAGTCGGAACTGTATGAGGATTTACCATGATTAAATAAATATTAAACTCTGGGTATGTTTCATAATTGTGTCATAAAAATTTAAAATTGTGAAACATACCAAGAGTTTTAATTTTTATTTAATTCTAATGTTTTACTAAGAACTTACAGCATATTTTATAAATTAGATTCACCATGACTCGATCGCGGATACATACTGCAGATATTCTGTTCAATGTTATGTTTTATGATCATCAATTGATTGACTTTTTGGAAGTTTCTGAGATACAATGATACATCCGTTTGATGATCAGATTCATATTCTTACAGATCGCTCATTGTGAGTAAAAACAACTTTTGTATTCGTTACAATTAGAAGATATAGACTGGAAACATATATGTTTACCGTAAAGACCCTCAAATTCAATATGTGAAAGTGGTCTTCGATTGTTACCTCCCATCATTGTCCAATAAATTTCATTATTTTTTTCTCTTTCATTCCCCAACCTAAGTAGGTACCATAGCAAGGTTGCTCGATCGTTCGTAAGAGTTGTTTATAGATTTAGTGAAGATGAGAAAAGGAAAATAATGTGGGACAACAACTTCCACACAGATCTACCGACTGATTATTAGAACATGTTTGATCTTTATGATATAAATTTATAAACAAGTATATTTTAATTAAAAACTGGTTCCAATAGCTACAGGTGCATGAAGAGTAATTGCAAAAATCGATATTTCGGGAGCAACATATATACTTTATTCATTAGTGCTGGCGACTAATTTAAAATATCTCCAGAAGCAATAAATATCAAATGCTAAAAAAAAAATTTGGATTGTTCAAAAAAACTCTATAGTTTTAAATCTGAATGAGTAGTTAAATACGAAGTTTAATAAATACACTGACTTATATTTATAGAGACAAAATCATTTGCAAATTTGCTCACTTTTCAGTTTATTTAACTAAGTATGAATATTTGAATTACAACATTGCTATCATCTGTTGGTTAATATCACTTTAACTGCTATAGGATTATATAATAATAATTTAATGTTCTGATTATCTTGTCTACTACTATACATACTACTGATGGTATAACGAAGAAAAACATTTTTTATTTTTATTTTAAATAATTATATAAAATATCTGCAAGTACGTACGTAAAATATGTATTTTATTTACACTTTCGCAAATGGAAAATTAACATTTAAATTTGCAAATTACACAATTTTGGCACAAACAAAAACAAATAAAATACCGTTATTTTCGTATTTATCTTCAAATTAAAATTAACATTATTATAATTTTTGGTTAGTTAGTCTGTATGGATTTGTGCTTTTGTATGGTAAATTGTGAGAAAATCTTAACCTAGAGCAATAATAATAATAAATAATTAATTTATCATTAAAAAGCAAAAAAATTTACACTTTGAAGGTTATTTTATTGTAAATAGACAAAATAAACAAAAATAAGTAATAAAACTAATAAAATTTAAATACACTTACTTGACGAATATATCTCTTATCTTTTACATGCGATGGTGAATAAAATAAAAATTTTAATCAAATAATAACTAAGTTTTTGTGTTTTTACGTAGACTATGGTGGGAATATTCAGAAGACACAATAAGCCACGTAGCTGACATTGTGTATGCGGCTCTTACCTACTAAACCACACCTTTCTGATATTGCCTAGGGGACTAGTGAGCATTTTTTTCTGATTTTATTTTAATGTTTAATGTAGACAACATCCACCGATGTCTATGCAACTTTTCCTTTCACATATTATTGCTGTACTAATTAAAAATGTTTCAATCTTTTGAGGCGTTTGGCTATATTTATATTATCTAGGAGTTGGACTACCTCGACGCATATACATGATGTTAGAGCCTTTATTCGTGGCTTCTTGCAAAATTCTGGATTTCTTTATCTATAGATTCTATTTGAAAATCTCTATGTAAGTCATAGTTTCTGATGAACTAGAGCATGTTCATCTGGAACATCTGATTAAAATCTCTATTACTTTTTTTACTCCATGACCATATGGCCATACTGGTTTTAGTATTTGTTTATATAGCAGAACTTTTTTTTGTATCGTACAGGTAGAACTCTTACTTATGAGCTATAGTACATTTTTCTTTCTTGTTTTTGATGTAAGTTTTCCAGCGAAGCTTCGCATCTGACGTCATACCAAGATATTTGGCAGTAAATATTTGAATAAGGTATTTTTTGACCATTTGTACTAATTTATGATAAATTTTTGTATTTATGAAATTCACATGTACTGACTTAACTTCATTTAATTTTAGGCTCCATCTTTTTATGTAATCTTGAATTTTTATTATAGTTCTATGCAGGTTTTCTGTTGATTCTTTAGTATTTTCTCCAATATCCAGGTCCGCTATATCATCAGCAAATGTCGAAATTGTGAATTTACAATTAGGAAAATAGATTTAAAAATTTTCAGAAACAAATATTTTAATTTATCTTCTGTAGTTTCGTAGATTTTTACTTGTTTTTCGACTCGCTTTAGTTTTAGGAATGTTTTAACGATTATTCGTTTTCTATTTTTGGAAATTCAACTAAAACATGTTGAGCCAATTAATATTTTTTATCTAATTTATCTGGCACTTCTTAATTACTAATAGCCTCATTCTGTCTCACTCACTCTCACTTTCACGTAAAATTCTTCACTCACCCTTGGAAATATTTTATATTCTGTATCTCGAAATAGTAGTGATATTCACTCAGCTGTTTGAAGTGAATTAGAAAAGATTGTTGTTACTCATTATTTTTTATATGAATCAATTCTGTTCTAAGCCTGATTTATGTTGTTATTAATATTATCATGACAGAACTAGGTGATATTAAATAGAGTTTATGCGTTGAACACATTTCTCAATTTTATTTAGTTTCTTAATAATTTAATAAGCATTGATAAACTCAGTGAAGGTAGATAGGAAGTGGCCATTCCAATTGCTTCTGGAAAACCAATTAGAACTTAATTATGTCTTTTTGATATTACGAATCGAGTGATCTATTTGTTGTTGTTGGTTGGCAGTATATGTAGTTTGGTTTGTATCTTAAAGCTTTGAAATGTAGTACCTTAAGATACATTTCCTTGTCCGTATTGATTTTATTTTTCTAATACATAAATATACGTATATATATACGATAGAAATTTCGGGTCAATAGTAATGGTGTATAATAGTAGTTATGACATTTGATTTTCAATTCAATGTCACGAACTCAGCTCCGGGCATAAATATTTTATGAAAGTTTTCATTCATCTAATTTACAAAAATAGTTATATTTTTAGAAAATTATAAACGAAATGTAAACATAAAAGTAAAAATAAAAAAACAATTAAATAAATTTTAAAAACCTATTATAGCTGTTAATTTAATTTCTTTTTGAAAACAACAAGTTTAAAAAATTCCTACATAAAAATATTTTTCTCTAGTTTGACGTAATTAAAAATTAAAATAAAAGATAATTAAAATGATATACATAATAACTACTGTAGTTGTGTATTTACATATTTAGATACCTTCATAATATAGGTTATATTTAGATAACGAAAAAAAAGAAGAAAAGCAGCTCATTTTATTTTATTTTATTTTATTTTAGTAATATTTAATGTGAAATATTATTATTATAATTTATTATTCATATTATTTAGTGAAAACTTTTGTGTAGAGCTTGTAGAACTAGTTTTTAAATTTTTTTCTTTAAAATTAAACAAGATTTTAAATATTAAAATTTGGAAATATGTATTCAAAAAGTTTGCGGCTTACATAAATTAAGTATGTAAAGATATATGTATATATATGTATATATATTATATATGTTACAAGTTTGTAGATAATTTTTAAATATTTTACAAGAAACAAGTTTCAAGCTAATTAATCTAATTTGGATGAGAATTAATGAAACTGAAAATGAAAACATTGAAATTTCATTAAATTAAGTTTTTATATTTAATATTATAACTGTATAATTTTTGCAATTAAGTGTTAACGACCTTAACCCTTTAACGCTCAGATTATTATTTTCTATAAATAATAATTGTTTTTTGAAAAAAAAAAAAAAAAAAAAATAACGGTACTTTTGGAAATACAATTCAATACCATTTGATAGTTAAACAATTACAGTATTAATTTTTCCAATATTTTATTACATGAATTGTACTAAACAATCAAAGATTATGAAGTGTAAAATTTTCGGATAGGTAAAAACCAATTGCAGATGTGCGCAATTCCATATAATTTATTGGAACACAAATGTGCAATCAAAAATAACAGTAGAAAAATTAAAAATTGCCTTATGCTAGGCGCAGACATGCAATTTTTAATTTTACAACTGTTTGATTTCACATTTGGGTTCCATTAGTTTGCATGAAAGAGTGCATACCTGTAATTGGTTTTATGTGTGCACCCTTTCATGTAAACTAATGGAAAACAAATGTGAAATCAAACAGTTGAAAAATTAAAAATTGCCTTATGCTAGGCGCAGACATACAATATTTAATTTTGCAACTTTTTGATTGCACATTTGTGTTCCATTAGTTTATAAATCTTATTAGTTGAAAAATTTGGTTTCCTTCTACTGATGGTGACCCAATAGAGTTATATAACATGTTTTTATTCATTCGATTTGTAGAAACTGGTAGAATACACAAACATGTTGTTACGATAGTGGTACAATTTTTTGCATTTTAATAATCTGGGACATTTCTTCTTAAACGAAAAAATGTATTCATCTATTAAATATAGAGTTAATAAATTATCCTAATGGCATGACTAGTAGATCGATATAATTAAAACCCGTTGCTGGTTTGATTATCAAAATATTTCGGATCAAAGATCTTATCTCGCAATACCTATGAGCTCAAATTTACATAAAATGCCCATCCAAATCAGAATCATGGACACTGTGAGTGAGCATGAGCTTGGTCCCTTCGAAAAGCAAATTCTTATTTTATAGTACAATTATAGTCTCTCTATTTCATATTTCATTAAGCGATATCATGTTCCATAACTACTTAAATTCATTTATACAAGGGTAAGGTAAATAGAACATAATATAATATTATTGTCAATGTTGATATTTGTTTTATTCCCGCATTTAGTTTAATAAATTTGTAAGTAGTTACTTATTTTGTTAAATTTCTTAACTATGTTAGTAGGTGGTTCAATAAATCATGCGATTAGCATAATTTAATATTTTATCAATTATGAAAACAATTTAAGAGACATTTTGTGAAGCGATGAAAATTTTATTTCATTTACCAGATATAGCAAAACTATTATTTGTATTTGAATTTTATATTTATAGTTGTTACCTCGCGAAACCCTATTTGGAATTATTTTTAACAAAAATCCATAAATGACAAAAAGAAAAAAAAAGAGAACTTTAATTAAATTATTGATAGGTATTTATAATGCCTGATATTCTCATGATTCATTTAAAAAAATAAGATTATTGTCTTTTATGAATCTCAACGGACAACACCTAATACCTTCTACATCTATATGTATCTATATATGATGATAAATTTATTTCTATTGTCTGATTCAGTAAACTAATTAATAATCGCGAGCATTGTTTAAAAGCACATTTTTTTTTTATTAAAATTTTTGGATTAAAAATTGCGAAATGAGAAAAAAGTCATGTGGTCGATAAATTTGTTAGATATTCTATGTTCAACATTGAAAATGAGAGATTTATGCATTATTATTGTAACAGAGTTTATAAATGGTTATTCATAATATTATTATGCATAAAATATGATGTAATATTTTCTTATTTATACCTAGTAGATTATATTGCATAACATTCAAATAATTCATAATATTAACATAAATTTCAGTAATTTTGAAATATTTTGAAATGGAGATGGCATATTAATATGAGTTTTATATACTTAGTTACATAATAAATTTAAGATAATATCAATATTTTATTATAGTTAAAATTATATTATTTCTAATAACTATATAGGGTTTGCTAATATTCATTTCGCGAATGTCAAGATCACGTTATGTCATTTAAATTATTACTTAACTTACACTAACCGAATAGAATCTATTTAGCGAAAATTCATTAAGTTTGTAACTCTTTTTTCTACATGGCAAAATAGACACTGAAGTTGTCGTTTTAATATTGTCTAATGAACAGTAAAAATATGGAAGCCAATTGTGAAGTTTTTTTTATAATTTGTGTAAATTAATTTGTGATTGAGGTCTAATTTCAAACTTTTTTAAAAAACAACAATTATAAATGCTACAAAATATATTGTTTTTTTTCATCTACAGGATTTAAAGTCATAAAACATACGTATACAGTTTTTAAAAATACAATATTTTTTATAATCCAGTATTTTGTACATACAGTATATTAAAAAATCAATTGTAAACACAATGTTTTGTAGTACAAAATTATGTACAGACCTCACAACAATATTGACGAATAGTAAAGAAAAAAATTTAAATTATCCAAACAGCATAACACGATGTTCAAAACTGTAGGAAATTGTTGTAATCAAGATATAAAATTGAATTGTGAAACAAGCCTATGTAGTGTCTTAATATTGTGGTATGTGGTGCATACATGACGGTATGTCATGTTCATGTCATTGTTTATGTATACATACGTATACTGAATTTTTAATTCGAGATATCTCTCTGTAGTGCATTGCAGGTTCATTTTTTTTGCAAATTCAAGTATTTCAAAATGATAGAAGGATTGAGTGCATTTTGAATTTTTAACTCAATGAAATCTGTCTCTCTAATGTACTTCTCCATTATGTTTTTTTTATAAATTCAAATATTTAAAAATTTACAACGTATATGTCCGAAGGAGGATTAGACCGAAACAATCTCAATATTTTAGTTTTGTTCAAAAAAAATATTAATCAATAATACAATCCCATACATGGTACATCCCATAGCGGTATAAATTGTGTATGATTGTGTGTCAATGTGTGTATGATTGTGTGTCAATGTGTGTTGTGTGTGAACGTGAATTGTGTGTGAACGACGTAAAAAATTTTCTCGAAGGAACCAAGTGCATGTTAACTTACCTTGGACAGTGTCCATGATTCTGGTCTGTATAGCAGATTTTAATTCGGATCAGCGTTTTATATAAATTAAATTTGAATTTGTAAATTGTGTGTGAGAACAATAACTCAAAAATCTATTGAAATAGGAATTCTATACGAAGATCTCAAAAAATTGGAAAATATGTAGTATATGATGTAAACAACAAAAGTGATCTCAAAGGTGGAGGATTATGCGCTTCCTCAAAACAAAAAAATTGAGATGTGTTGGCTATACGAGTTAAATGCAGGAGACTAAAAGATATGTAACCGTGTTAGAAAGAGATCATGTGGAAAATGTAGAGAACGATACATGGACGCTACAAATCTACAAGCTAAAAGTTGGAAGATAGAACCGTCTTTTCTGTAGGAATGTACTAATGAAAGTCAAAACTCACTCTGACTTGTACAGCTACAAGACGATAATGATGATGATGAATATTCAAATAAATAATTGTCATATTATTTCGTTTTGAAATTAACTCTAAAATTTAAAAAAAAATAAAACCGGAACAATTGCAAAAACAAAACTTTAGAACTTCAATATAATTTAATTTTAAATTAAAATTCACCACACTTTAAAATCATAAATAAATTTTAATTATTTAACTTTTACGGGAGTTATATTATACTTATTACGTTCTAATATTCTTAAATATCAACAACTTAAACCTTTTAATTTTCGCTTTTTAAATCTTAAGACAAAAAAATAGCATTTTTTTTTTTATTTATTTTTTAAATTAATTAATTAAATTAATTTATATTAAATTGTACAATTTATGTATGAGTACTTGTATTTAAGTAAACTTTAGTCATTATTTTGGTTATACTTCCAAAACTGGACGTTATTGAACTTTGAATTTCAAAATTACTTCATTATACTCGTATACATTTTCAAACGTTTCAATTATGTATATATGTTATATATATATGTTTGTATATAACTATATACTTTAAATATTAACAATAATGGAAAAAAGTAAATATTTAATTTAAGAACATTTGTTTAAAAAAAAAAAACAGTTTTGATTATGAGGGGCAATTTTGTTCTAAGAATGAATTTGTATTACACAATTGGGAAGTTGAAAAATGAGAAAAATATGAAAATCATTGTACATTCATGGACAAACTGTTGAATCTATAAAAACTGTCCGAGCTCAAAAAATTTCATAACAAAACCGTTATAGTGTTATCATTATCATCTGAAATATAGAGCTACAGTTATCGGTATCAAATACGATTAAAGCGGTACGTTCATTCCTGTGTCCAAATAGCCAAATTATACAATTTTGTTGATTTCAATGTTTAGAAATTGAGTTTTAATATCAAATCAATGGTCAACGAATACTTTGGGAAACGTGGTTGAAAGTTAGATACCATTATAAAATTTTAAAATACCACCATTTGTTAAAAGTTTAATTTATTGAACATTTTCTTTTCTATAATTTAAAACAAAAAATATATAAATTTTTTCCTTGTCAAACCGCAACAGTCATCCGCGTAAATGCAAAACGATGTTATTAAAGTAGTGCGTTAATCAAATTAGCAAAACAAAGTCTAATATATTTGGTATATGTGCTGGATTAACTCAAGGATCGGTATTTGGTACCTATATATAACTTCTGATATTCCAAATGTTCAAAACTGTCTGTTATCAGTATTCGTAGATAATACATCAATAATTATTACTTCAAACATCCTTGTTGTTGAAGTCGAGAATAAAATTCAAGGTGCATTGAAAATTCTGTCCGATGAATTTATTAAGTGGAAAAAAGCAGAAAAGAATTTTTTTTCACTTATATACGTAAAAGCAAAACCGTAGTATGGAATTGCAGTTGGCGATAAATACATCGCTGGCATAAACACAATAGAGCTACAAAAATGGCTTTATTTTGCAAACATTTACTAAATTTATTAACTTTTTCTCAAAAACCATTTCAAATAATGTACAAGAAAACAGATTTACGTTTAATATTTGAACGTTGTTGGAAATTGATTATGATAAATAATATATTCAATCATATGCTACCAAAAGTAGGTGGGCGACGGATACGAAAATAGAAGTTTTTCTAATTTGTATCCCTCACGCAGTTGCAGTATTCGCAATTGTGTTTATGTGCATATAAAATGTATGGGGCTATTGTTTTTTTTTTTGACAGAAGTTGTAGCTGTATCTGTCGCTAGTCGCTCCAATTCTGTTTATACTTTAATGCTGTGTTATATACAATATTCAAATTTTAGGTCTAAAAAATATTTATTTTAGATATGTATGTATTTGTATTAAACATAATTAAATAAATAACAACAGATTCTATATAGTGAAGATAACATTAAAAAAATTAATAAGTCTTATCGTTTTCTAATAATTATGAAAATAACTATTTTCATTAAAGTTAATTTGGTTTAATGAACATTTATTGTTCAAATGCCACAAAATAATTATTCTGAGATTATCCAAATTGTCAATAAACTACAAATTGTTTTTTTATTATTATTTTTATTTTTATTTTGATGACTGAGTATTTATATAAATTGTATTTACTTTAAGAACAATCTGTTAAAATAAGTCTCTATATTTACATTTGAAATTCACAACGAAATAATTTAGAGAAGTTTAATGCAATTATTAATCACTTGGACAAATGCGCAATTATTTAATTTGCTATTTAGAATTGATTTGGGTGCAATAACGAAAAAATTGTGGTTACAAAAGGTTAAAAAAATAAAATATTAATAAATTTACGAATACTAAATTTTTAATGATAAAGTTTTTAAATGCTGTTAGTGTAACATAATAAAATAAAACTGGTTTTTAATTTTTGTGGCATTGCCGGAAACAAATAAACGTGCGGGTGAACTGATGAAAACCTCTTTTTACATAGGTACATGAATATTAATTCAGAACTTGAAAATAATTAATTTAAAGTTGTCGTAATGCTCGAAACCACAAAAATGATTCTTGACTCTTGAGAAATCCCAATAAAAGTTAATAAAGAACTAAATAAAATATATCTTTATAAAAAAGCGGTTAAATGGCCTTAATAAAATTAAACATTTTCAATTTTGTTCATCATAAGTATTCGTGATGAAGAAAAATAGCGCTTTTAAGATAAAATCATTCTAAATGTCATTTTAATTTGACCGAAACGAGTAAACAAATTATCATCCTTGTGTTCTTCTTTGATATGTGTTGGACGAAAAATTACAAGATCTCTTTATTCTTTACTTAATATGATCGTGAAGAGGTCGGAAAAAATGTTCACAATACTAAATAAACCCTAAAGTGCATGTGAAATGTCAACAAAATATTGAATTTTCAATTTGTAAAGTCAATTGTCAATTTTTTCATTGAAAAGTTTTTGAAATATATTTAAAAATTGGTATTCAATTTGAGTGGCATAAGACTCAATGAAAGTTAGATATCACAGTTGGGAATTCAATAATCGAAATTTGACGAATCTATGTAAACGAGTATATATATGTACCTAAACTAAGATGAAAACGGGTCTACTGCCAAAGTTTGTTTACGGTAATTCTGTTTTATCAAAATCCAAATATCAAAAAACTAGATTTTTATAAAACGAAATTATGGAATAATAAAAGAACATTACGGTAGATCAGCTTTCGTTATGCTTCCCATAAAAACGTTCATTTTGATAAAGAATATACTAAAGATATTAAAACAACGTTACAAAAATTTTTCAGTCAATGAAAAACTGTGATCGGATCGTTGGATTGAAAATTTATGAATTTATCCAACTTTAAAAATAAAAATTGTGAATAGGTTTTAATTTAGGTTTATTTCTTAGTATGTAAGTAGTGGTAAGTCTTATGAAAAAACATAAATATTCAAAAAGGTTTTTTGTCGCCATTTTTCCTTTAAATAATAAATTAATTAATAAATAAATTAGTCAGCCAGCTAAGTAATAATTAAGAATCATAGGTATAAATACAATAGTATAAGCTCTAAAAAATTTAATATTGTTAAAAAAAAAAATTATGAATATGTATCATGACAATAAATAAATAAAATAAATAAATAAAAATTGTTCTTCAAAAAAAATTTCAACCGAAACAACCCCAACGTATATTGAATTCGTTCCAGTTTTTTTTTTTAATTTATAAAATTTTTATTCTTTATGACACTTGTTATAATAAAAATTAAATTGATTAATCGTTCCAAGTCGTTCCAAATGAATAACAATCTTGAGAGTTTAGTGAGAAGACTAAAAATAATATTAAACTCCCTCTATAATCTCGGGGTTTATAACATCTAAAAAACAAATACCCAGAGAAAAACCATTTTTGAAAAATTGGTTTTAATAGAGAATATAGTTACAAGTATCTTTGGAACGTTTTCCTGATGGTGTCGTGTTGTTTACTTCAATAATTGTTTTATGGTATACTCACTTTTTTTCAGACCACAACAATCTAGTGGCATCCTATGATTATCATAAAAAAATACGTATCAATAACCATCAGTACAATTCACTGGTCGATAGGATGCCACACTACCAAGTTAGGTTAGTCCGTTATCAATCCCCATTGTCACAGCTGCAAAAAAAAATGAGACATAAATTCTTAAACACTTTCTTTGCAGCTACCCAGCATTAGCTAAAGCTAGACTCCGTACTTTAGGTGAGACTTTCCCTAACAATTAGATATTATTGCAGAAAACAAATTTAATGATCTGATCAATCTTCTCAATCGTGCAGCGTGGCTATAATACTGAATTTCTTGGGACAGTGATCCCTTAAAACAACCTACAACAACCAATAGGTCACTCGAGTCGTGATATCAAAAAGGCACAATTGAATGCTAATCCAGAAGGAACTGAAATGGTCACCCCTACCTACCTACATAACTACCGCTTCACTTGAAAGTTCAGTTCACCTTCACCATGATTTGAATATTTAACAGGGGCTTAAAAAACCGAGTTCAATTTATTATTTCCAAAACTCAGGCTCTTCATTATTCCCAGAAAAACTTGCATTTTGGATGATGATCATTCGTTCCAGGAAAATAAAATACAGCTGTTGAAAAACTTAATTCGGAAAATTATCTGGAACGATCATATTTTATTAAAAACAACGCAGTAAAATGTTTTGATTTTTTTAGTCGCTGTAAGACCTACTTTTGCTAGATATAGAGTACAATTCTCATATATAAACTGGGACTTCTAATAATTCATTTAAACATTTGGATATAGTCTAAAAAGAGGTTATTCTCTTATCAATGACCCAGTTACTGCTCATTTTGTGATGTGATATCACTATTAATTTTGCTTCTTACCTTTACTCCAGTGCTTCTCTTCGTTGAAATCCCTAGATGAAAAAAGATAAGTTAGGAGAATTCGTTTATAACGAAAACATCGAAAATGTGGAATCTAATTCTATCTTTTTTTTTCAAACATGAACAATTCTATACTTATGTCCTACATTAATTAAAGACAACTTTTAGACAAGACAACATCAACCCTTCCCTTCAATCATATCAACCGGTATAAAATGTTCTCACCTCATATTTTAGCTATGTACGAGTTTGTTATAAGTTATTGTTACTAAAACAATTAAACAACCGCGTTTGTTTGTTGTCCCTCTTAACACAAGTGGACGATCACATTTTATTTTATGTTTACAATTTATTTGTGTTTCTTATGACTGATTCGGGGGTGGCCAGCATTGATCACTACAAGTAGTTACAATTTGCAAAAAATTATTAGTAAATAGTAAATTACATCTCTTCTTAGTTAAAACTGATGTAGAAAATACTTTTGTTAATAAAATTTAAATTAAATACTTAAGTTTTGCAGTTAATCTTATGGATAGAAAATTTATGATTTATTAACATACACTTTAGAAGAATAATTCGAAATATTAACATCCATAAACAGGATGTTAACACGAGATCATATACGTTAACAGACGATGATAAATCATTTTTTGATTATTACGATAATAAAAAGTATTCCGAAAATAACTCATTAGATCAAATTTCAATTAATTTAAAAAAAAATTACCAATTAAATAAAATATATATTAATAAATATCAATTAAAAAATTTAATAAGACATTAATTCTAAATGTTTAGTACTCGTTTGTTGCAACACCTTTATCACACTGTAGGTCAAAAAAGATAATAAATAAATGTATATTATATATATACATTACATACAAGTATCTATTAATTTTTTTAATTCATTTTTTTTTTATATATATATATATTATAATTTATTTAAATTAATATAGATTGATATATATTTAATAACTTTCCGCTCAAATCAATTTAATCAATTTTAAGTGATATGAAAGCGTTTTTTATTATCGTTTAGTTCAAAGTGTTTTGATCAATCTGAACAGTGATTTTTATTGTTTTTTTATCAATAGATTTTTTTAATCTGGTTTTTTTTTTTTTTTTTTTATTATCTTTTGTTTTTATCAACAGAATATTGTTTAATTTTATTTGCAGCTTACTGCTAATACTGCTTGTAAAATATTTTAGTTTTTGAACGTTTTAGTTCTAATCTTAATCCTTTAAAACTTATACAATATCTTTAAATATGTAGCAGGATACTGTAGTAAGCTTGAAACTGAAAATTTTACTTATTTTTTCGATAATTATACTTTTATGTGACGTAAACTCGAGGCGATATTTTCATAACAGGTTAATAAATTTTCCGATGATTCACAAAATACTGTTACTATGTATACGGTGCAAATTTTGTTTATATATTTAATTTAAAATTGTCTGAAATATATATACTTAAATATATTATATTTAATTGGATAACAAGTTAATAATTATTTTATAGAATTGAACAAGTTTAAAATAATGATATATTGTTGAAAACATCAAAATATGTATAACACTTTATGACTTTTTAACACTATACAAACACGAACGAGTTGTGAATGGTGTAAAATTAAGGAAAAATTTAATTATTTAATTAGAATGGTTTTTTTTTTTTGTTTTATAATTATTATATTTATATTACATTTTTTTTCTATTCAAGAATTATTTTAAATTGCTATTTTTTACAACCATAACAAAATCTTAATAGTATAGTTTTTGATAATATGCATAATATTTGAAATTAGTCGGAAATACTGATGAAGGAAGTAAATTGCTTCCGAAATATTGATATTTACAAAATAATAATGTTATTATTAGTGAAATAAAATTCGACTTTAATAATATTTTTGTACTATCAAATATAAATATGTTAGTTAGTTTTAAATATATTAAATTATTTTTTTTAATTAAAATTTATATCTGTTTACCGTTTCACTTTGAGGTATTTGATTAAACTAACACCTTCCTTGATGTATTTCTTGATGTTGTATGATTATACAACACCAAAAAAGATGATTATATAGCAAAATCAAAGTTTCCTTCCTTGATAATAACAACTTATTTTTAGGAGTTGTTTAGGAGTTCATCATAATACTACTTGAACTCATCAGTAGGTATTTATTTCGTTAAACCTATACAACTCCTAATTTTTATCTTTTATTGATTTTATAACAGTAAATATAAAATAAAAGATGTTATAAATACATCTGTGAGTTATAAAAATCGAACAAAATTTCAACGTAAAATCTATTATATATAATTATAAAAATAAATTTATGTACCTTCCTTGATGTTATACAAATCACCTTGGTGTTATATAATTCTCTCCCTTAGTGATATATAATAACCTTGATGTTATACAATTTTGGAAAATAATTATTTCAAATCTCACAATTATATATAGGACAGTTGTAGGTTAGATACTCAATCTTCGATTCATAGATTTACAAAAACTTTTTTTTAGTGAACCACGTAAGAATTGTAAGTGATTTTTTACTGACTGATTAGAAAGAGGAGATTAAACAGAAAACTTTTCTAAGTAATTTTTGAGTGCTCTTCAACCGTTTATTAAAGTATTCCTTTTTTAAATGCTTTTAAAGTTCTTCTTTACATCAATACAAAATACTGATCCAATAAATTTATTGAACTCAACTCTGTCGGAACCCTTAAATGCATGATTTTTCCATTTCCATTGAAAAAAATATTTTTAAGTAGATTTCGACTCCCTGAAACCTAAAATATATTTAAAAAATCACATTCGACCTTTGGAAGGGCTCTGAAGCTAAAAGGTATGAATAGTATGAAGCTAAATGGTAATGGCTAAAAAGGTATGATGCAGATCTGTTACGCCATACATTAGATTAGGGGATAATATATTTTAAAAATTCGTCGAGACTTTTACCAAGATTAAAGAACTAGCTGAGCAAATAGGTTTCAAAATAAATTAAGATAAAACAAAATAAATGTTGTCGATAAATAAAAAGGCCTCTCAGCATCATATTGGTCAAAACAAACAGTGTCGGCACATATGATTCCGAAGTAGTTATATTATATTTATAAGAGTTCAATCAAATTTTAAAATTATAAATTTTTTAATTAAAATGTACGTAACAAAAAACCAAAACTGAAAACTAAACACTAATTGCAAAAATTGTGAAATAATTCCAATTTAAATCAATGGTTAACAGTTTAAAAAGATTAATAAAAATTAAACCAAATCTACAAAATATAATCAATAAAATAATTTTATTTTTGCAAATTAGTAGTTATAGGTTGAATTTAGTATTTTGAAAAAAAATTAGCAATTATAAGAATATTGAAGATAAAAATAAGATGGTCAGAATTAACTAAAAGAAATATAAGAGCTTCTTTAGGGTGCCTTTGGGGAGAGAGAGAGAAAGAAATCAATAAGGTTCTTATATTTGTTACCCATAATCATGATTCTATGGATAGACTTGTTCATTCCATAGTTGGTTATATGAAATGTAGGTTATATGATAAATAGGTTAGAATAACATAAGAGATGAATAATATTAATCTGCAAAAACATTATTCAATTCGATGCAAGAGCATAATCAAAAGGGTGAACTGTACGAATAATGTATATATATGTACTGAAAAAAATATCAATTTACTTAGTTGTTAGTTTTATTTCCCTTAATTTGTCTAATACATTTTACTTAAAAATAGTGTTTTAAATTTAGTGTTGCAGGATATCCATTTCATTTACAATATTTATATTTGATCAGTAACTAATCTATAATGAGCTTATGTTATTTTTCTCAATTTCATGATAAAATGATTTCAATGAACACCCAGTCATTTGTGATTTATATTAGATTATATTCTAGGGGGATATTTGTAGGTTTATTTTTTATAAATCTTATTTGGAAAATATGTTGTCAATTGCTTCAAAAAGTGATCAAAAATTCAACTAATCGATTTATTAGAGTTAATTATTGTGTAGACATATATACCGGACATTATAAATACTTTAGCAAAAATATCATAAATCCTTTAACTACTCTACTATACTAAATACTATTTTTTTTAGCAGAATATTAAGTTCTTATTAATGGCTTGTTGTAAAAGTTTATTAGTACGGCCCTTAGTATTTAAATATTTATTTTTTAATTTTAAAACATTTTATTAATAATGTCATTTTATTTTTTTATTTTTTACTTGCAGTGATCAATCATCACCATTACTGGAATTTTATTCCGGGAAAAATGTTTTTATTACTGGTGCAACTGGTTTTGTTGGAGTATGTTTAGTTGAAAAAATTTTACGTGATATTCCAAATATCGGTAAATTATATATACTTATGAGACCGAAAAAAAAGAAAACTGTTGAAGAACGTTTAGTTGAATTAAGAAAGAATTCTGTTTTTGAAACATATTTAAAATCAAATTCAGAAGATGTTTTTAAAAAATTAATACCAATAACCGGTGACGTTGGTTCTGATAATCTTGGAATATCTGATGATGATCGTCAAATTTTAATTGATAATGTTCATGTTGTATTTCATTCAGCTGCAACATTAGATTTCTTTCAATCATTAAAAGAAACAACGAATATTAATTTATTGGGTACACGTAGAGTTATGGAATTATGTAAACAAATGAAAAATTTATTATCAATGGTACATGTTTCATCAGCCTATGTAAGTTCATTTTTATTAGAAGCTGAAGAAATTTTATATCCTCAACCAGATGATCCAGAAAAAATTATTAGTTTAAGTCAATCGTTAAAGGATGAAGCATTAAAAGTTTTGGAAGCATCGTAAGTATTTATAAAATTATTAATTTTTAATATTAAATAAGTGCACCACCCTCAATTAACTAAAAAAAAACTACTCATTTGTTATTGAACGAAATTCAAAAATAAACGAAGATGGAAAATAAATTTCATGTTCTAGTTAATATATTGATTGTATAACTACAAACTTATGATACCTAATGCAAATTAAATATGTTGTTTTGGATTTCAGTAAATCGGTACACTAAATATCAAAAAAACACTGTGCCAAGGTAACAGATTTTAATTCATCTTCAGCTCGATATAGAAATTCTAAATTATATAATAAATTATCTACGCATCTGATTTTTGTTTATGCAAAATAACCTCTAAAAGTATTCTTCCAATAGGTAAAAAACCTAATTATAATTCTCCAAAAATAAAATACTTTATACATCAATTAAAGTGTTTCTATATTTCTTGAGAAAATCAACAAAATCAAATTTGAAAGATCAACAAAGAAAAGAATATGAATGAATTAAATAGAGTATAAATTAAAAACGTGATTATTATACCGTTACACACAATAGCTATCACATTTTGACTAAATATTTCCTAAAAATAAAATTCTCTTCCTTCTTCTGTTTTTTAGTTTTTTAAAAACTCATTTTTTGGGTGGTCATTTTTGAAAAATAAAGATAATTGAAATAAATAAAAACTCAACACAAAACTCAATTTCATATAGTTTCGAATTCGTATTGTCCTAATGTGTACAATATTCGAGAACGAGTGCGAGAACTTTGTCAGCACTATATAATAGAGACTTGTGGTAACTAACAGGTGAAGAGCCGGCAGTGAACCAAAATAAGCACAGAAAATGGAAATGAATAGATCGCACTGTGAACAGAATGAACAGATCGAACAATAACATCTGAATTAGTCAGTTATGGACGAATTTGGAAGAAAATCAAGATTATATTGCCAAAACAGAGAATAGTGAGGGGAGACAGTTGACCCTATGCAAGTAAAAAAAAAAAAAATTAGAAACTGAACATAATACTTTGGTATTGTTCAGAAACTCTTAAAAATTTTCTAAAACCCGTTTTTATTTTTTTATTAGATCGAAATTTCTATATTTTTAATAAAGACAAGTTTTCAAAATAACATCCTGTTTTTTTACGATGGGGAGTTATGTATAACCCCTTTTCAGATCTTTCTACTACACCCGTTTGATTGTTTAAATTTGCACGTTTATATCCTTGACGAACGCTATTATGGCCATAATGTCAATTTTTGAATAATATGTTGAATAATTACGGTGTTTCTGTTGATGTCAATTTCTGAATCATGTATTCAGACGATGTAGGTCAGTAGGTAAAGCCTGCCTTCTAACCAAAAGGTTCCAGATTCGATTCCCGATGAAACAAAATAATGCTTTATTGGTTTTTAGACCTGGTACGGTATTCTTTGTCATTGGGATAAAATAATCATTATTCTATTTAAGAAGGCTTGCAATAGGCTTGCCAGCTTAGCCTGACAATAGTAGTAGTTTTCCACATTTAATGAGTTGATAAACAAATACTAGAAAAATTATTGTAGTAAAATATGTAGTTACAACTGCAATACCGTACTTAATTAATTAAGCACGAAAATATAATTCTATTCTACCTAAGCTACTGTCAAGAACATAAAAAAAAAAAAAAAAATAATGGGAGCATTGTTGTCCTTCTTTTGAGCAAAATCTGCACCTGTTTATTGTGTTTGACTGAACTTGTTAATCTTAAGTAGATGTTTTTTAAAATAATTGTGTTATATCATGAACCGCATGTTAGTTTTCTAATATTAGATCTACTCTCCATGAATATCTGATTTAATCAGTTAATATTAAATAGGCTTAAGACTGCAACAATCTTTGGTATTAGTTCCTTTAATTTCCCATTTAGACACAATTCTATGAAAAATACTGCTATATACAAATCGTTAAAAATTAAATAACAATAATTTACTTATGCATATAATGTATCGTGAAGTAAAGTTTAATTATATAGATAGCTCATAAATGTAGATCATTAAATCACAAAATTAGTACATTAAATATTAGTAATGAATATTAGTAAATAATAACCTGCCAATAAAGTGTCTCTTTCTTTTCTCTTCTCTTTTTCATTCATTTTCTTATATATAACAAAGGCCATGTTTCATTAAAAACTATTTTTAATTCAATGAAAATATTTTTTTGAAATTCTCAAATTAATATCAATTAAATGGTTGTGAATAGAGTTTAATAGACCTTACAAACTTTTGTGATAAATTATGATCTATGAAAATTGTCTTAAATTATCCATTTTGATTGTAACGCTGTTCTAAAGTATAGAATGCAATGTATTAACGATTGATCATATAATTCAGGGCTTTTGACCTCTTTTCCATTCATATTTCTGTAATTCATCACAATCAATTAATTCAATACAGAGTAATGTATAGACATTTTATTACTATAAAAACTTTAATTTTGAATCTATTGCAGATGTATTTCAACAACATCCAAATTTTTCATTTTTTCCACAAAATAATAATAAAAATAACAAAATAATAACTTGAATGCCATTTATGGGAATATTATATGCATATCAAAAACAGACAAAAAATACAAAAATATAGTAAAATAATAACCTAAAATATGAAGCTGCCGTTTTTTTGTTTGTTCTTATTTTTTTTTTTTGTTGAATGAAATTTGAAAAAAAAAAAATTAAAAATTTTCAATAAAAATCACCTACTTATTTTTATTTTATCCACAAGTTAACAAAAACCATTTTTTTTACTAGTAATATTTTAGGCATTTCATAAAAACCGAATAATGTGAGTAAAATATTATATCGTAAAATAAATTGTCTATAATATAATTTTTATCATTTGGGAATATTAACTCTTTTAGACTTGACTCTCCAACTATTAACTCTACTGATGAAATTAGAATTAAATCCAAACACTTTATTGATATTGGGTGGGTTCAGTAGCATTAACCGGTGGATCTGGAATCAATTTTGGATCCATGTATCTGTCCACTGTATGCAATTCAAGAAGATATAATAAGTACTTTTAAAAATAAATTAAATTGGAATGAAATAATATTTATTATCATACATATAATTTATTTTTATAACTCTTAATTTAAGTTTTATTAACTAAATGTTTCTCAAGAATTTCAATTTTCAATAATTCAAAAAATAATGACGATTTAAATTTAACAACTTTCATAAAAAAAAATATAAACATTTAATTTTTCTTACGATAGATGTCACAACACTCAACATAAAATTTTTTGTTGTTGTTTTTACATATAAAAAGTCAGATGCATCATCTAGATTTTTTTCAGATCCATTTTCAATAACCGCGATACATTACCGGTACATTTGTTGTTCAGTGAAGAGATCCATGGATCTGTAGATTTCAGATCAATCGGTTAATTTCACTGAACGCTACCATTGTCATACAATAAGTGTAGTACTATAGTTAATTCAATAAAACGGAAATACATAAACAATAAAGAAAATGTCAAAGTGACATTTATAATTTAAAAAATGGGTCATTTTTTATTAAAACATTTATAATAGCGCTCGTCACGAATTTCGTATCTTCGTATTTGGTACATTTACGAATGTCAATTTTGCGTGAAGAGTAAATTTGTAAATTTTGTATTTTTCATTTCGTAAATTCGTAATAACAGCTGAATCCATGCTTCTAGGAAACATTTCAAAAGTAAATACAAATTTTTATTTTAATTTATTATTTATTTTTCTTTTTTATAAAAATTTCATTTACACATTTAAATTTAAATTTATTTTTATTTTTAATTTTGCATGTTTAAGTTTGTTAAGAAAAAAGTAATTTGATTAATATTTTGTTGATAATTTGTATTTGTTTTTGTTTATTATTTATATTTGACATTAACTGTCAACAATACGAAGATACGAAATGAAAATTAAATAGCTCAGAGGCTTCTTATTTTTCTTTCGTAAATTTACGATTTCGTATTTTATCATCCGTTCGTTTATAAAGCTTTTGTATGAAAGTGTAGCAAACTTTTTTGGTTTTTAGTATGAAGTGTAGCAAACTAGCGTTATAAAAGAACCAAAATAATTTACGTAAATTTACGAAATTGCGTGACGGGCACTAACGAGTCTCATTATTGTCTAATTATTCTTGCAAATGCTGAATTGTTACAGATATTCTAATTGCGAATTTGTATTAAAATTGAATAACTTTGAATTTGCCAGCTTTATGTCTTTGAATTAACCAATTCAAAATGTGTCTAATTGATGAATGATGTTAGCTTTAATTCTAATTGAAAAATATAAATGAAAGATAAAACTAATTTATACATTTTTTTTCAAATTAATTTATAGATTTTTAATTGATAATTCCAAATTTTGTATTGTTTATTGCCAATTTCAATTGCCAAAGAATTGCCATTTGTTGTCTAGAGAGTCAAAATTAGAATTAGTGTTTGATTACGCACACACTCTAAATCATGTTACAGTCATTTAAAATTTATAATGTAAACAAAAATAATACAAACAAATATATACATAATGTAAGAAGATCTTTAAACTCCAATTGCTCCAATAAAGCGAAATATTTAGACAGCAGAATTAAATAAATAAAAACAATATTAGAACTGTTGCCATGGTGTTAAAGATGGGTAAGATTGGTTTATCACCTTTAAAAATGCACCAGAATTGCTTAAAATTCTTCTACAGGATAAACACCAGAAGCAAGAAATTATATAAAACATATCTGGTAATTGAATGCATCATTGGCTTTTGCTTCAATAGGTGCTGAAATTTCAAAATCACCAGGCTTTGACCCTTAAATACATGACTCAATATATTTCATGGCTTTTCCGTTATATGGGTATATAAAATTTTAACCCAGAAAGGATTTCAACAGTTGTAAATCTACGATTCCGTAGAGGTATAACATTAACCGATAATAGTATAATCTTATAGCCAAAAATTGAAAATGGTGTAAGATGAATCTTTAATTATGAGTATATAAAATCATAAGTAAATTGTAAATGGGACGAATATTTATTTAACACTGTAATTTGCATTGAAAAAATACTTTTTTAGAAGTAAAAAATCATAATAAAAAAATACATGACAATCGAACAAAATTTTTCTATTTACCGTTAATTATTTATTAATGAAGTTTTGTATCGCATTTATTTACTTTGTGATTGATGTGAATATGAATGGATTAATGCTTTTAAAAATCAAAATCTCAATATTTTGACTATATTTTTTTTTATTTACATTACAATACAATACACATAATAATATATACGTTACGTAGCCTACGTACATACATGCATAAGTTTAAATTTTTATTTACATTTTAATAATATTTTGATTTTTATTTATTTGTAGATTTCTAAAAGACCATCCAAACACGTACACTTTCACTAAACATTTAGCAGAGCATGAAGTTAATAAATGCGCTCAATTATTCCCATGTGGGATTTTAAGACCAAGCATGAGTAAGTAATAAAATGTTTGTTATTTTTGTTTTTTTTCTAACTCTGTTGTTTATTTTATACTATACGTCGTCTACACATAACAAAACATAATATAGGTTGACAGTATAGCATGGGCGTTTAATTTTTTTAGTAGGAAAATATGTAATTCTATAATTTCCGATAACTCTTTAAGAAAACAATTTTTGAGAAATTTTTAACAATAACTTATGCATATATATATATATATATATATATATATATATATATATATATATATGTACATATATATTCATATGAATTTGTTTTTCTTAGTTTTAAATTCAAAATACAGCTTAATTTTACATTAGATCAACAAATTAAGTGAATTAGATCAAAATTTAGATATTGATAAGACGTAGATAGCCTTTTAATTAAATTCAATTGTTTTTTGATAATTATTTTTTATTTAATGTTATTCCACTCCAATTCGATTAAATACAGCGGTTTATGTATTGAAAATAAATTAAATTAAGTAATTTTAATTAATATTATTATGGTGATGAATCCATACTGTACAACTTTATTTAAATTTTTTTTTATATACCATAATAATCTAATTAACTTTTTTTTTTTTACAGTTACAGCAGCTTGGAAAGAACCTTGTCCAGGTTGGACAATCTCAAAAAATGGACCACAAGGTTTTTTTATGGGATCATCAAAAGGTGTTATTCGTCGTTTACCATTAGATCCTAGGCTTATTATGGATTATATACCAGTTGATATTGTTGTTAATCAAATTTTGGTAACTGGTTATCATATTTGGGAAGTCAAGTAAGTTAATCTTCAACATATAATTGTGATATTCTCTATTATTATTATTAATATTTTTTTTAGACAAAATAATCCAGATAAATCTTTAGAATTAAAAATATTCCATTTAACATCGAGTACATATAAACCATTCCGTTTTGAGACATTAACTGAAAAAATGAACATGTATATGCATAAGTATCCATTACAATCAGCTGTTTGGTATCCATATGTTAAATTTGTTCGAAGTTTGTTTTTGTTTAAAGTGAGTGCCATATTTTTTCACTTTTTACCTGGATACGTTTTGGATATGGTTATGAGAGTGACTGGTGGGAGACCAATGTAAGTATTTTGATTTATTTATAGAACTTAGCCAAATAAATAATATATAAAAAAGGCCCACATTTCGAAAGGGAAAAAGACCTGCAGTTGGACTGCAGATCCCACTGTTATTAATAAATAAATTAAAGAAATTTATATAAATCGTAGTATCTTTTTACAGTTTAGTAAAACTTCATACAAATGTTTGGAATTCATTGAAAACTTTAGAACGTTTCATATTTACTGAATGGCATTTTCATAATACACAAACTCTTAGATTGGCGAAAACATTGAAACCGCTTGAAAAACAACGTTTCAATATTGATATTGGTGAATTAAATTGGGAAGATTATTTCTTAAATCTCCATTTGGGTGTTCGTCAATATTTAAATCATGAATCACCGAAAAACTTAGAAGCTGCCAGAAAGAAAGATAAAATGTATGTATTTTATATTTTGTATTTAAATATTTAATTTATTTATTGTTTTTTTTCTTGTTGTTTATTTTAGTTTACTTGGATTACATGTAGCTCTTCAATTATTATTCTATTATTTGATTTGGTGTTTATTTGGATCGCTATTTGGAATTTCAAATGCTAAAGCAGCATTACTTTTACCAATTTTCTATTATTTCTTCAGTCAATTATAAACAACAATTTTTAAGTGTAAATGTACTTATTATTTAAGAAAAATAGAATTAAAAAAAAAAATAAAAAAAAAACAACAGCTGGTGCATTTCCTTATGTTATTGATTTTGATATGATTTGTAACATTTCGTTATACATATGTTTTGAACGTTATCTTTATTTTTCATTTATATTAATGTTAGTTCTAAAATTATGTTCAAATTGAAATGTTTTATTTATTTTCTTTTTTAATATTTAAATAAAAGAATATATAAGAATAACAAACTAAAATTTAACTTAATAATTTGAATTTCATAAGGAATTTAAAAAAAAAAAAAAAAAGGACATGTTTTCTGTAATTCGAACAAAACTAATGTACCAGTTAAGAATTAAACTTATTAAAATAATGGTTAAAGGAAATAAAGAACCAAAAATTTATAATCGTTTGATTTGTATTTTTATGTATTCCTACTGAAATAATACTAGGTATCAAAATTACAACCAATGACTATTATATATGTAGTTATTGATACAACACTGCAGCAAGCGGTAGATCAAAAATAAATTTACTATATCGTATGGAAGACACGTGTCCAAGATAGAATGTAGTAAAAATGGAAAGAAAGTTATTTACGGTCTACCTCGAATTTTAGGACCAACAATAACGAATTTTATGGATGTTAGAAAAATGAAAATCAATTGCACATTATGAAATTTTATATTGTACTAGCAAAATAATTTTTTGGTGCCGGAATTAACATACATATCTACGATTTCTGAAATTGAAACTAGTGATACCAAAAATTTATGCAAAGATATCCTATTTATTCAGACCTCGTATTTAAAGTATTATAACGGGCTTATTTTATGTCTGTGAAAGCGACATCTAACATTTGAATATGCTAACTATATGTAAGACTTTTCAACTCGGTAAATTAAAACAAGTAGTAGTGACAAGAACCAAAAAAGAATATGAATAAAAGCTTTTTTAAAATTTACCGCAAAAATTACCGATTCATTTTCTCAATAAAATAAAAAAAGTACCAATTTTTTCAGCATATACAAAAACCTATCCAAGTTCTAAACCCGGAAAACTATATTTTTAACACAAGAACCAAATATAAATTTAACAAATATAAAAAATTTGGAATAAACATCTTCGATAATACTGAAAATTCAACAAAATATTTGAATTTTTTTTTAAATTTCGTGGTTTGTGTCTTTGAATTAATCTAGTCGAAATGTTTCTATCTGATGAAAGATGGCAGGTCAATTCTATAAATTGCAAAAATATAAATATAGATAAAATTAATTTATATTTTTTTTTAAATTAATTAATATACTTTTAATTGATAATTTAAAATTTTGTATTGTTTCTTGTAAATTTAAAGTGTCAAAGAATTGTCAATTTGGTAACTTAAAAATTGTATATCACGTTCACAAAACGGGAAAAACACCAGAAGGAAAAAATCATAGTGAACTGAACATATCAACTTGTTTCAATTGATGTTGAAATTGAAAAACCGGTATATGAAAGTTTCATTAACTGCTTTAACAAGCAGTTATAGAACATAACATACATAGCTATAGAATATAACATACATAGATATAAGCGGCTCAGATTGCTCATCATTTTCGTGCATAACATCTCAACATTCGTAAAAGTAGCCAAAAATAGTAATTTAACTTTTTATAGCGAAAACTACTGACTCCTGCGATTGTTCTATTTTTGATTCATTATTTTATTAAATCAAAAATTTATATATTTGCTATACAAGAACTTTATAATTTTAATACATAAATAAATACACTTGCATAAAGTCCTCTGTCAGCATTTGTTTCGTCTCTTCTCTTTATTTAAAAAAATAATAATTTTATGGTGGGAGGAAGAGATGAGAATTAAAAATAATACCAGTGTATTTGGACACAAGTTAGCGTAATTTTTTTAAATTATGCTTTTTATAGCTTAGATTTTCTCACTTTAGCTTTTATGGTCAGTTGACTAAAAAACTTTATCAAGCTTACAACGTATTGTATGCAAATTGAAAATAACGGATTTTGTTTTGCAAATTTAAATTGATTTAATTCGTATATATTCTATATTTTAATAGAATTATATTCATTACACTCATAGAAAGCTTTTATATGCTTTTTATTGAGTTTTGAGATGATAATGAATAAAAATTATTTTAAAATTTTCTTATCATTAACAATTTTGATTATTTTTGCAATTAATTTTAATATTCAAATTGGTAAATATTAAATTTTTTATTTATGCATATAATTATTATATACATTTTTAAAATTCAATATAAACAATTAATTCTTTCAAGTCGAAAGTGCAACACTTTATCAAAATTCTACTATCATCAATACAAATAGAGGATGTGAATTTAATTTGAAAGATGTTCCTTCAAGTGAACCATTATATATATTTAATAGTTCTAGAAGTTACAAGCTTTTTAAACCCGAAAATTTAACAAATTTAATTTCAAATAATCGTCATTTAACTTTAAATTGTCCAGGAAAACGTAATTCAATTATTGCTTACAATAAAACCTTAAATTTACAACAAATTCAAATAATTTGTCAAAATGGAAATTTTGTTAATAATGAATTGGGTGTTATTGAAATAAAAAATATTACATGTGATAAAACACCTTCGGCTGATGTTAAAATAACAGATGAACGTTGTGGTGGTAATCATGGTTATATTTATAGAATTGGATTTAATTTAGACTCAGACGAGTTTATAAACCTTTTTACTATCTGTTATAACAATCAAAATGAGAATACATTTTATAGTAAACACATAATTAATGGAAAAGCTATTCAATGTGAGTAAATTTTTATGTATTTAGAATTGAATGGACATAAAGTTTCTTATCAAAAAAAAAAAACAAAAAACATAAATGAGAAATTACAATTCTGATTGCGATGAAATTGTTTTTGTTTTCATATTGTTTGATAATGAGTGTAAATAAAAAATTGTTTCCAAGATGCAAGAAATTCCATTGTTTAATTACTTAAAAAATGGTTTTTTTTTGAATAATTTTTTCTTATTTTTTAAATAATATTTATAACATACATTTTTTTAACATTTTCAATTGTGTAACAAAATATATACTTATAACTAATTTCTAGACAGTATAAAAGAGAGTAAACGTACTTCGTTTAAATCAACTGGTATGTCATCTGGAAGTAGTAAAACGGTACAACAATTTTATCAAAAAAATAATCAGAATACACGTTTTGCTAATTTATTTGGTTCAGATCAAAAATATATTGATAATAACAATTTCTTAGCCCGTGGCCATTTAACACCGGATGCAGACTTTATATTTCCTAGTGCTCAATTGTAAATATTATAAACATAAATTTATTTAAATTAATTTTTTCAAAAAAATATATATTTTTATTTGTAGAGCAACATATTTTTATGTAAATGTTGCACCAGAATTTCAAATCATAAATGCTGGTAATTGGAAGCGTATTGAAAATTTGGCAAGAAGTCTGGCATCTGTATATAAAACTGATTTTGAAATATATACTGGAATTCATGGAAAATTAAAATTATTGAATGCCAAAGGTGAAAATTTAACAATATTTTTAGATGATAATCAAAAAATTGAAATACCAAAATGGTTTTGGAAAGTTATACAAAATAAAAAAACAAAAGATGCAATTGTAATGATAACATTAAATAATCCACATGCAATTGATGGTAAATCAGAAGAATTTTGTACAAATGTATGTGAGAAAGCTGGTTTAAATACAAAAGAATTTTCAAATTTAGCTAAAGGTTATACATATTGTTGTGAAGTGAAAACATTTAGAAGTATAGCAAGAGATTTACCAAATAATTTTACAGTATCAAATTTATTAGATTGTTCTGTTATAAATGACAAAATTTAATGTTAATATTTCAAAAGAAGTTAAATTATTATAATGTTATGTTATTATTATTATTATCTATTTAATTAAATGAATTATAAATTACATGTTAAATTATTTTTTGTATTCTAACAAATAAAATAATTAAAAATAAATATATACTTTAGCCTAGCATAAGCCACTAAGGTGTTTTTGGTTACTAATGTTTTATAAATATTACGTTACTGCATTTGGTTGATGTTAATTAAAACCTAAAAGTTCAACATATACTTTGCTTCCTTTACTTTCTTTATCTCATTAACCAAAAAAAACCAAGTCAGTGTAAGCCAAATTAATACTCCGTTGGGAAGTACTGAAGATCGATTATAAAAAATTAAAAAAGCTTCTATAATTTTAGGACTAACAAAGAAATTAACTTTTTGTTATTTTGAAGTCTTTTATTTTTTTGATTTCACGCACTCATATTCCTCATAGGGTATTTTAATTAGATTACTAGTATTGATAAATAATATTTTAAAATTCTGTAACGCTTTCTACACATTAATTCATGATCGACACCTTCTCGTAACGCCGTAAGTAGGACTTATAACGGATTACATTACTTACTTATTCATTAAATAGTAAAATCTAAAATGCTTAAAGTTAGTGAGAGATACGATTATTAGGTTTCATAATCAATGTAGAATGTTACAGTTTATTTCAGAGAAATGTTTTTCTTAATTAAAAATATATTTGTAAATTGTATTTCGTAAATTTAACTTTGAATCAAATATGACTCTAAACGTAAATTAAAATAATATATTATGTAAGTACTTTCATTTTATAACAAATTACAAAACTAACAACAATTTTGGTTTTGTTGTAAATTACATTTTTCAAAATAACGCCTTTTTCGTACCGTTATCAAATTGTCTTTTGTTTCATTTCATTTCATTTCAATGAATTAAAATTGTACATGGTTGAAGTTGAATTGCTTTTCACTCTTCACGTTCAAGTGTGAATAAATTTACTTCATTATTTTGACACGTTTACTACAGTATTTTCTAGTGGCAAATTTTGAAAGAGATTTTATAATAGCTGATTTTATAGAAAAATTTACATATTTTTTAAATAATGGCGAACAATAACAAAACAGAAACCAGCTCAACTTTTATTTAAATTATAAAAAAAATATTTCCGAAATATTTTAACAAAAATAAATAAAAAAAATTTTCACTGTTATCGAGCTGTTATATGTATATTTCTTCCACTAAAATCAAGCTTAAAAACTGTAAAAAAAAGGTAGGCAAAATGTACGGTAGCTGATAGTGGCAATAAAAAATAATAATGCAAATATATATTAAAATTATATTAATTTAAAACAATAAGATACAAAAGTTCAAATGTGTACCCGAAAATAAAACAACGTGTTAAACAAAACAAATCAATGTATTAAATTCTAAGGTATTTGTCCATTATAAAGCTAAGGGGGTTAATTCGACGAAGTTGCTTATGCTGCAATCATATGCTCTGATGTTGTAGACACTCACTATATGTTTAATAGTCCGTCGAGAAGCACCGCAATCACAAACTAGAAACGTTATTACTTCTCATCCATATAAGGAATCGGCGCCATGGCTTGTGCAAATTCTGTTCAATGTTGCAATTGACCATTGTTGACGAGGGAGATGAGAGCCTGATCTTGTACTAGTTGGCCTGTAATGAAACGCATTGTGGTGTTTAACTCTATATGAATGTTCAACCTACTTTGTGTGCTCGTTGTAAGCCAAACTGGTGCACAGTGATCTGCAGCAGAATATACTATTATACATTATGCAATATGTATCAATCTTATATCATTCCTATAACTTAAAACCAAAATTTCATGTCTACTGCTGCGGTAAAATTAAAAACAAAAATTTTTACGTATTCATTTTTCATATCGCAATACAATTTTGCATCCATAATAAAAGATATAAAAATTTAGTTCTATTTTAATTAATCAAAGCAATTTTTTCAGATTTTTTCAAATTTTTAAAATTTACCAGTCATATTTAGCTCTAAATTAAATGTGCTGATGAGAATAAATTAACTTTATTATTTTGACACGTTTACTACAGTAAATTTTCTTATGAAGTGACAGCACTAGTTAAAAAAAAATTCAAATTTTTGTTTTACATCAGATCAGCTGCTATTTGTTATTTTAGTATAAGTTCTCGAATTAAGTATGTTTTGGTTCATTCTGTTTTAAATTGTATTAAATTAGTAATATTATATTTTAATTATTAATTATTATTTCATAGTTAAGAATTTATTATTTGACTCATTTTAATTATATATATTAACAAATATGAATAAATTAGCTAAAAATCTCAAAAGATTTCAATTGGTTACATTTGATGTAACGGATACATTATTGAAATTTTCATTACCACCAGCTGTTCAATATGGTAAGAAGCGGTTTCAATTTACGTTATTAATTTATCCTGTTTTATTAAAAAACAAAAAATTTAATTAAAAATATTAGAACTTTTAAAATTTTATAAAGTAATTTTACGTAATATGTAATTGTATTTTTGTTAACATACGTAACAATAATAATATTTACATATATGTATGAGTGATCATGTTTTATCTAAAGACTTAAATTTATTTATAGAACTGTTTATCAAGTGTAACTAGAGCTGAAAACATTAAATTAAAGTATATCTAAGTATCAAGCTAAGTTTTTGTAATATTTTTTTTAAAAAGTTATTAACCTTTTGATAATGAAGAGAAAATTTTAAAATAAAAGACTAAAGTCCACAATTTATTTATATAAATTATTAAATTTCCTAAACAGATTGGTCGGTACTAATATAAATATACTTATTCAGTTCTTATTTTAGGAATTATTGATTCAACAAATGTTAATGCATTTTTATTCAGGAGAATGATTATTAATTTAACGTTATTAATTTTGTCTGCTTATTTATCAGTTACTTGTTTTCTTTGATGTTATCTGTTAAGTGATACTCATAAAATTATTTAAGTATGTATGTTTAGTAATATAAAAAAAATTCAAGTATTTTGAGAAGAATATCAAGGTTTCAATTCGGTTTTAAAATTTTAATTATTTTAATTATTTATATTCTTATTTTTTTTCTTTTTTTTTTGTTGCCACACCCAGTTGAAAATTTAAATTCTTAAATTCTGATTATAGCTCTTCATTTATATTTTAAAATACTATTATTAATTCTCATATTTAATAATTTTAATTTTATATATTAATAATATAATTTTTTAGCCAAAACAGCAGCCGATTTTGGTTATCCAATGGATCAAAATCAATTAAATCAAAGTTTTAGTAAAGAATTTAAGAAAATGGCAAAAAAATATCCAAATTTTGGTAGCGAACATCGTATAGAATATAAAAAATGGTGGTTCGAATTAGTTTGCAATATTTTTGATACATCAACTAGTCATCATAATAAAATTCCACCTAATATAATAGAAAAAATTGCTTCTAAATTAATTCATCAATATCGTACACCAGAATGTTGGGAGAAAATTGAAGGTGCCGATGAAATAATAATGAAAATTAAGGATGTTAATAAAACAATTGGTATTATATCAAATTTTGATCCAAGTGTACGTGATATTATTGAACAAATGAATTTACCAAAATTTGATTTTATTTTATCATCATATGAATGTGGACATATGAAACCACATAAAAATATTTTTAATGAAGCATTAAAATTATGTGGCAAATGTGAAAATTGTAAAAAAGCATTACATATTGGTAACACATTTGAAGCTGATTATATTGGAGCACAAGAATCTGGATGGTCTTCTCTATTAATTTCAAGTGATTTGAAAATAAAAAATGATCCGAGATTGAAACATGAAACTCATATACATGATAGTTTAAATATTCTTTTAAAAAATCTTGAAAATCGTGATATATTATGGTAAAAAGGGTTTAGATTGAATGAAATGTTGTAAAAATTTTATTGCTTGAGCACATACAGAAATATTTATTTTTGTTAGAATTTTATATTGCAAAAGAATATTGTTATGATTAGTTTATTAGAAAATAAAAAAAAATATTTAAAAAAAACATGAATTATATTCCTTGTTGATTCTATGTCGTTAAAACCAAAATGCATGTTTATGTGATATTGAACGCTGTATTTTAAATAAAATATACATTTTTTGTGTTTTAATTTTGATTTTATTTCAATTTAACTTAAATTTAGTTCATTTACATAAAAAAAAAGAATATGCAATTTTTTTTATTTTTATTTTGTGCTTTCTTATAAGAGAGCCAGCCAACTCGAACTAAAATATTTGCTTTTATCTTAATATTTAAAGAAATTTTTTGCGCAAAATTTTTTAAATTGGTATTCAAAAATATTTAGTTTATTATTTTAAATGTTTGATAATTTTTGTATTAGACATAATTGTCTTAAAATTTTAAATTTACGGAAAAATATATCCAAAGATTTTAAATATTAAAATATAATTTTAAGATAGTATTAATATAGAATTTGAAAATACTTAAATTAGCAAACATAAAAAATTATGATATTTTTAAGTTAATTAAATAATTTTAATTTTTTTTTATATTTAAATCGGTAGGTTTTCATTTAAAAATATTAAAATGCAAATTAACAGTGATATATAAAAATAGTTAGTTGTTATTTGACTTATTTGTTTGAATATTTAAATATAATTTATAAAATTAAGTTAAAAAAATAATAAAACAAAAATTTTTATAACAAAATTTTCAAAAACAGTACAATAATTATGAATTCCTTACAAAATTTAAACTTTCATTCTATCTATATCAAAAATATTAGATATTTTAAATTCAATACTAAACTACAAAAACAAAAAATAATATAATTTTGTATGTAAAAAAATAATGAATAATGATAAAAATTATTCAGGTTATTATTTTTTGGATAAAACAACAACTAGATCCACTAGCCAATAAAATGATTGTCTTATATCGCCTTCACATAAATATGGTGCTTTTGTCCATGCTTCAATTTTAAAACCAAAATTTTCTAACATTTCAAAAAATATTGCAGCTTCAGCTTCAAAAGAAAATTTTCTTGCTTTATCCGGCCAATGTGGCAATAATGGTCGCAATGGCATATGTGAAGTATCTAAAAATAAAAAAATAAAAATAAAGAATTAAATTATTTTACAAGGAAACTAATTTAAGATTTAACTTACTAAATTCACAATAATGCTGATAAGGAAGTACTAATGCAATTAAAATTCTACCATTTGGTGCTAATACATCATACATATCTTGTAATAATTGATATGGGTCTATACATCTATCCAATACATTTAAACATGATATTAATGGCACATCAGCAACATCTTTTATTTGTTCTACAACAGTAAATTTTCTTTCAGATAAACGATTTCTCATTGTCCAGCTGGTTTCAGTTGCATATACTCTTAAATTAATTTTTTTATCGTGATTTATATTTGAAATTGAATTAGCTAATCGAATTGTTATTTCGCCGTCGCCAGCTCCTATATCTAATAAATCAATCTATAATAAAATTTGTTACATTAAAATTAAGTTTATAAAAAAATTAAAAAAATGAATATTTAAAACATACATTTTGATATCCGGAAAAATTATTTGAATCAAAGCCACCATATTTTAATAACTTTGTAAATTGTTCTTCAGATAAAATAAACATTGAACCACGTTTCAAAAAACCGTTAATATCAGTTTGGGTCATAAATAATCCAAGAAATAATCTAGCTACTGTATGCCATATTTGAAGCCAAATATTAGCTGATAAAACTTTAGCTTTTTCTAACCAGGTAACCGTTATATCATCTGGTCGATCTAAAGCAATAAATTTTTTTTGAAAATGTTCTGGCAATTGATTTGATAATCTATACCACTAAAAAAAAAAAACATAATTTTAAAATTTATATTCTGTTGATTCGAAATTTAAATTTTATACACTTACCAATCGAGTATCATATTCATCTAAATATTGGTCATTATGTACTTTTTCAAAAATTGCTCTTGCAAATGTACCCCGAGGTCTATACAATGCCATAACTTAATATAGTTTCGTCCTATTTTACATACAAATTACTGCAATTAAAATAAATTTTTAATGTATATTTAAACAAAGCAAAAAAAGATTATCTAAATTTGATATTCCTTATCAACATATCAATAAAATTATTTTTAAAGCTAGTCGCATGATACATAAATATACATATTATACACATCATAAATGTGCATATATAAACAATAGGATATGTTATGTCAGCAAAATCTAGTATATTGCATTTTTTAACGAAAGATTTATGAAAGTTTTATTTGATTTGAGGAAATACCTAAATAATAGATATGTTCTGAAGCTCTGAATATAAAACATTTACTCAATATACATATATGTACATAAAATATAAATGAGTACAAGCTCAAATAATTGACAAATAAAAAATTGATTATTTTGAATATGTTCATTATTGGAATTTCTTTATAAAAACTAATTCGGATGGATTAAAATTGATATTTTAAATTAAGTTACATTTGTTTACCATTGTAAATTAAATGATGTATTTTCGTTAAAACTATCTAGGTAGAGGAAAAATAGAACACTTTTTAAATATAATTATAATTCTGCAGTATTTTAATAAACACACACATGTTTTAAAAATTGAATCACAAATTTCTCATATTATGTTTTTAAAATTTCTGTTATATATTCTTTGTCAATAATTAAGGGCCAAACCCTTTGATGTACAGAAAACTAGACAGCAAAAACAAAAAAAAAAACAAAAAACTTACCCGACAGCAAAAATTTGGCAAAAATATCGACAGTTTTATCTTTGGTAAAAATTTCTAAAAAATTTCATTTGTTTCTAACTACTCTTAATTATAGCAAATTTATTCTATTAACCGAATTATAATTATATTTAAGATATAATGGCACCCTTAATTTTAGTTTTGTTACACGTTCACTTATTTCAGAAAAAAATTTGTCAAAACATTGAAACACACTCACATAATAAAAAAAAAAGAAAATATAATAAATAAACATTTGATATTTGACATTTTGATTTGTCATAATTTGACATGACAATTTGTTCCAATGTTTTTCAAACTGTATAAAAATGTTAATAATGCGTTTACATTTTTAGTTTTTTCTTTTTAAAAGTCGCTAAAAATTACTTATTTTTGTGATTGTGTGATGTTAGACAATCTTAACTGATGCCCAAGCTCCCATCAAAGGGTTGGGTAGCAAGCAAAATTCTATAATTGGTGACAACACTGTCCATGATGTTTTGTAATTTTAAAATTTTGAAACCGCTTCAAATGATATTTGTTGGTAAATAATATTTTACTTTAGACTTTTGAAGCCTTATAATTTCTAATCAACAAAAACCTAAGGCAAGACAATTAATGGTAGATCGTTAGAAGAGTTTTGTTATTTTTTTTTGCTTAAGTAGTATCCGGCTGCGATTTTATAACTGAAGTAAAGTAATCCAAAGTATTTCGACAATAAAAAGTTCTTTGAGACATCAAACATCCTACATAGTTGAGGAAAGACTTCATTATGCACATTTTTTGTTTGTTACGACTTTTCCAATCACTCGTGAAACTACATGATAGGTTGATCGAAAGATGTACAGCTAGATGTACATAATATGTAAGTAATGTATTTGGATAACAAAAACTCTACTTAAAAACAAAAGAAAATGTTTACGTCCATTCAGATTATATCCCAATATTATAGAACACAGGCCGGTTAGGTTAGGCACAAGATGAAGAGTGGGCTATCTACTACGAGAAGCACAATGAACACAAGACTTTACACATATTTAATTGCGACACATTTGAACAAATTATCAAAATTAGGAAATGTGAAATCATGGTAATAAAAGTAGCAACTGAAATATTTTTAAACAAAGGAATAACCGAAACAATTATTATTTTTTATAGCCACGGAACTATAAAAACATTTAGCAATAAAAAAGGCAAAAGCTAAAACAGTAGTAAAGTACACAAAAAGAGTACACTAAACTCCTTACAATGGCCACACAAACATAAAGGGTAACAGCAGAGCACATCAACTCGCAAAAGCGGATACCGAAAAACGACCATTCTTGAAGTATCTGAAAGACACAAAAATGAGAACGTGTAATTGTACTGAATATACGGAGAAACTCTGAATGTGAAAAAATTCTGGAGAAATTCTAATGAAGAAAAATTAAAGGGGATCTCATCAACCCTGTAGAGAGAGTAGAACTGACCTACCGATTTTATATAGTTCAAAGAACTTCTTTTATTGAGGACACATACTGTAAGACTAGGGGTTCTGGAAAATAACTGTGTACTAGTTCTTTGTGTCTGTACAACGCAAAGGACAAGAAGAGCACTGAAAGGCTATTACTGAGAAATACGAAGATAACAGATATACTTCGTTTCATCAAAGTTAGTTAATATTTTCCAGAAACGCGATCATTGAAAGGTTTGAGAGAGACGGTACAACGGGCCAAGAGGTCTAAGCGCGAGAAATAGGCTAGATATTCCACCCATTTACCCAAACAACCATCCATATTTACAAAACCCAGCAGATTGATCCATGCCTATCAATTAATTCTAAAACAAATCTAGGATCTGTAATACGTGTAATAATAAAACACAATCATACCTCTTCAAAAGTAATTTTTTATTTTCTCAAAATATTCATTAAAAAATATTTCTAACTGTATCTTTGTGATAATAATGTGGTGCCAATTCTGTTAACCAATCCTCTTTAATAACACACAAATCTTTCATGAATAATTTTGTAGTTTGTAATATTTCACAAAATATTATAAATTGTGGTTGTTCTAGTGTATATAAAGTTGATAATGGATGTATAGCAATTTCAACATCTCCTCTAATTGTTTTATAAACTCCAGAATGATGTAAATATGCTGCATTTGGAAAATATCCAGCTGTTATACAACGGCAAATTATTTCAACATTTCCATTACATGAAAACATTGGTATACCCAATTTCTTTTGAACTAAATTCAAAAGCTGTCCACGTAATTCATATGCCCGTTTTAAATTTCTATAAACTAAAAAATGTTGTCCACAAAATTCTTTAGTTCGACCATTTTCAACAAATGCTGTATAAACATTAAGTGAAGTTATTAAATCACCTTCAGAAACTTCAAAATTACGTTTTTGAATACGTCCTTTGATTTGAGCTTGACCTGTTACAGGAGTTGAAAAAACTGATTTTACTTGTAACATTGCAATTATTGTTAATATTTCTTCAGCACAACCCATTTGACCAGCTATATAAAGCATTTTACCCATCATGGGACTAAATGGCATTTCAGCTAACAAATATCCAATCGGTTTAGTTAAATTACCATTTTCGTCAAGAGTACCTTTAGTAAAAACAAAAAAAACTGAATTGAAATTGAAATTAATTTATATAAAAAAATAAAATACCCAAAGCATATAAGGTTTCAAATGCAGCTAATAAATTTTTTGCAGGTGGAGGTGATGGAAAATTAAATCTCAATATATTATCAATACCCAATGCTTTCAAGAATAATACAGTAGAACATAAATCGGTACGTCTCATTTCAGGTGGTGTTTGATCTGGTAAATTACGAAAACTTTCTTCAGTATAAAGACGATAAACTTTACCACGGCGTACTCGACCAGCTCTGCCAGATCTTTGTTCAGCAGCAGCTTTACTTACTGGAACTATAACCAAACTATCAGTTTTACTCTCAGCATTATACCATTTCAATTTGACGAAACCACTGTCAATAACTAGTATTAAAAAATAGAATTAATTTTAAAGCTACAATATTTATACAAAAAAAAAAAAAAACTAACCATAAACTATTCCTGGAATAGTCACAGATGTTTCAGCAATATTTGTTGCTATAATTACTTTTCTAATATCTTTTGGACTATGCCAGAAAACTTTAAGTTGATCACTGTTTGGTAAAGTACCATAAAATGGTAGTACTTGTAAATTAGTTAAATCACTTTCTTCTTTATAGGCTTTAAGTAAATTTACGCACTGTAACACTTCTTCTTGACCAGTCAAAAATGCTAAAACATCACCAGGTGGTTCTTTTTTATGAATTTTTAAAACAGTTTCAACAGTTTCTTTGACATAATCTGGTGTCGGTTCATTTCTATAAAATATATTAACGGGATGAACTCGTCCTTCAACTGATAAAATTATAGCATTTTCTTTAGCAGAATTTTTTATTTTAAAATCAAAGAAATCTTTAAAGAATTCAGCATCGATTGTAGCTGATGATATTATAATTTTTAAATTATTTCGTCTCTTGACAATTTTTTTTAGCAGGCCTAATGTTGTATCTGTTAAAGTGTTTCGTTCATGTGCTTCATCAATCATTAATACTCCATAACCTGATAATAATGGATCAGCTAACATTTCACGCAAAAGAATTCCTTCAGTCATATACTAAAGAAGTTATCGACATTGTAATTATTATCAATTATGTAAAAACAACTTGTAAATAAATATTCACCTTGATTTTTGTATTCTCATTGCATTTTTCTAGAAAACGTACTGAAACTCCAACAGTTTCTCCAATTATTTCACCTCTTTCTTCAGCCACACGATCTGCTAATGTTATAGCAGAAATTCGGCGAGGTTGTGTAACCCCAATTAAACCTTTGGTATGCCATCCAAATTCGTATAAATACTGAAATAAAAATATAATAAAATTGATTGAGTCGGTACGAATATTCAAAATACATAATCCTTAAAATTTAAAATAAAATGAAATTTACAAATTTTTATTTGAAATTTTGTTAATAATGCTTATGCAAATTATCTGTGTGTCTACGCTTATTTTACAAACTTCTTCAGTGTTTTGTATTCGACTCCCTTTGAATTATTACGGTCAGACAAAAAAGAAAAATGTGAAAGTGAGTTGTCAACATTAAATTACTGAAAACTCTGTTACTGAAAAGAGAAAAAAATTCAACAGAGCAAACAAATTTTCTCTGTCATTTTAACACTCTCAATCAGATTTGATATAATTATTATACAAGATGTGTTAGGTAACTAATAAATTATTTAGTTATTATTGTTTAATTATTAAATTTATAAGATTCAATTACGGTGAAATCATCCTTTAGCAAAATTAACAAGGCAAATTCTATGTTAGGGTTCATAAAGAGATGGTCTAAAAAGAATTTAACGATCCATATACAATTAAATCATTATTCACAACGCTCGTTCGTCCTAACCTTGAATACGCTAGTCCCAGTGTCTGGTCAGCTTACTACTTCACTCATATCAACATAGAATAGAGTCAATTAAAAAAAAAACTCTTAGATTTGTCTTACGTAATCTTCCCTGATCCAACCCAGTAATCAAAGATCGACTCAAACTACTTCAATTAAATACTTTGCAATCGAGAAGAGCTGCTGCGGATATTGTATTTATATTTTAACTATTCACTGGCGAAATTGATTCCCAAACTATTAAAAGCATAATCGATAAACAGCTTAATATTAGTACGCGATTTCGCACAGATAATGTTTTCACCTTATCCACAGAACAAATTATGGTAAAAAAAAAAAACTTTTCTTTTAATAAAGCCAGATTCAAGAAAACCTTATTCCAAATCCTTCCTTCGTCCAACTAATCCTATTTATATATGTAGTCACTAATTTTTTTTACTTTATTATTTTCCTCACACTTATTTTTTCTTGTCATCGAATTTAAATTCATTGAGTTATTCATTAATTATTTCTAATTTCATAATGATTGTTCTTGAAATTTTAATAATTTGCTTTTTATTGTAATTATAAGTTAAAAATTAAAAATTAATTGAAAATTTAAAAATTAAAAAAACGAGGAAAAACAAAATAAAAATTAAATTAAAATATATTATATGTAGATTTAAATTGTTAACTAAACTACAATATTGTAACCTATTTGAACTAAATGGTGAATAAATAAATAAAGAAATAAACAAAAAACCAAAGTTTACAAAAAATTGAAATGTTAATTCATTTCTGTTTGAGACGTTATTTCACTTCATTGAGAATACCTGATGTTTTTTGTGCCAAAATATAAGTTTTTTCTTTCTTCCTTTTTCTACGATTTTGGGAGCAACGAACAGAATAGGAGAAAATAGGTTTGAATTCAAATATTATATTTATATGAAGACCGTAATCAGCTTCTTGGGGAGATTTGGTCCTGAAAGTTTATTTTTTATAAATAGAAACTTTATTAGAATAAATAACCGATAATTAACGTCCAATGTCTGGAGACGATGGGCCCATATTTCGCAAGCCTTTAAATTTTATATTTATTAAACTGAAAATATATTAAATCAAATTTAACCACCTTATGCAATGCTTTCGATGCAGGCTTTAATTTTTCCTGAACCAATGTTTAACAAATTTTAATGATCTTAATGTCAGATCAAACAAAACATTTGAAGATATCAAATCATACCATCAGTTAATCAGACAAACACATCTAACAACGTTGGTAATCTTTTCGTTTGATAAAAAATTCTTGATTAAAATTAAAAACCGGCTCTAAATCTAAATTTTCAAATTATAAAATTAAATTGACTTTGTAATAACTTAAATTGATTAGAAATTATGTTAGCCATTCATACATTTGATTTCTTTTTTATATGTGATCTATTTCGGGGAATTTTATGTATTTGTACCTCTATCATAATAGACTAAAAAAATTACGGTTGTCGTATGTGGCGATAAATGCAACATTTTGGCATCATATTAGACCTTTTTTACGAATAATTCCGCCTAGGCAAAGTACGAAATTTTTTTTCATTACATGAGAAAATTATCGTATTTTCAATTGTGTTCAATTATTAGGAAATTTTTTTTTTTTTTTTTGTTCTACAGTTGTCACTTAACTTTTTCATTCGCCAAATTGTCGAACGTATTTCATTCGCCTAATTATGATCGCATGACGGCGAATTTGCCTACTTATACGTTCGATTCGAGAATCATGATAAGGGTATAAGTTGGGGTTTATAAAATTCAAAAATTGCAATCTAGAATGTAAGCAAATACCGAATAAAGAAAATAAAATTCAAAAATTGTTTTTCATTCAAATTCAGATGAAGGAAGTAAGTTGCTTCCGAAATATCGATATTTGCCAAATAAATACAAATGATTAGTGAAAGGATCTTGACTTTTATTCTGAAAATATTTTTTTTTTCATCTTTTTTATCACCCTGTACCCAAATGAAATATAAAAAACTTTATTAGCATAACAACTATTTAGATTCGATTGAAAATAAATAACTCATTTTTTTTTTTAAAAGGACTATTTAGCCCTTAATGAGTATTGCGAACCCCAGAGGTTTCAATTATATAATAAACTATTTCTTAGTACAAAATATCAAGAAAATATCAAAATCAAGTCTTAAATATGTATAAAGATAAAGATTTTAATTAAAAATAATAATTTCTTATCTTCGCTTTTCCCAATACACCAATCTTAAAAATGTCCTTTCTACGTAGAAAAAGAGCTTTTTATGCAAAAGGAACAAAAAATAACTACTAACGGAAGTTAATCGGAATGTCATTTGTCATCCATTTTATTAAAAATCGCTTCTTAGTTTATAATAAATAAAACAATTGTAGAATTAGAATTTTTTTTAAATAATGTTTGTATGTTTTTTTATTTTTTCTTTTTTTTGTCATTATTCCATTTTCAAATTATATATTAAAATTAATTAATTTATATTAAAATAACTTAATAACTATTATTATAATAATGTAATATTTTAATATGTATATTATATAAGTATTTTAAGAAAATGTCATAATTTCAATATAAAAAATTTATTTATAAATTTATGAAGAGAAAAACAAGTTTTTTTTTTTTTTTTTTTTATATATATATATGTATATAGATATTTAAAAAAAACAATATTTTAATTTTAAGATTTATTTTCTAACATAAAAACAACAATTAACAAAATGACATTTTAAAATGGTACAAAAATGGTTTTAATTGAACATCAGGAACTAATTATTGAAAATTTTAAATTAATATAGATATTTGTTGTGTTTCTTTGAGTCTGTTAGGAGTAGTTAATCGTATCTTTTTTATTAATTCAATTTACTCTATCGTAGTATAGAGTATAAAATCAGTATAATAATCAGATGACACATCTGTCAGATTATTTGGATAAAAAGTTGTATTTTTTTTTTATTTCATATATTTGAATTAAATTATTTAAATTTTTTTTTTTATTTTATCTTTTTTTAATAATTTCTACTCTCACCTATATTTATACATAGCATTTATATATCATTTTTCAAATTTAATGAAACTATTTTTACACTGTAATCGGAAATATAAAACTACGATAAAATATTAAAACATTTGATAATCTACCATCTACAACATGTAGCTTCATCATAATGTTGACAAAAATTCTTTCTGTACTTGACATTATTGTCACAATATTTTGCCAATTATTTGTATTAAATTTTAACAGCTTTATTTTATATTTTATATTTATCTAATATGATTCCTGATCATTCAAATTCCAATTTTAACATAAAACCGGATTTCATGCACCTAAAGATTTTTTTTTATTAAATTGTAAGCTCAAAACATTCATATGATGAGCAGTAGCAGATGACATTTTCTATTATATGATTCTGATCTCTTTAAACACTGCAAATGCATTTGATTATAGTTTGACCTTTTCTTTTATTTTACTAAATTGTTTAGGTTTTGTACAAATATTTTAAATCTGCAAATAATAAATATTTAATTATTATTTTTTTTTTTCTTAATAATTAAATTTTTTAATTGATAGTAAGCAGCTTTGGTTTTTCTTGCGGCAGTACGATACTGCCATTTTTACTATGTTCCACGTCTAATGTTCTATCGAGCATTTTATTTGTGGCATATCAACTCATTAAATATGGAAAACTACTAATATTGTCCAGTAAAGCCTTAAATTGTGTAGTTCTATTTTATTTAAATTGTTACCAAATTATATTCTCAATAATTATTTTTTATCATTTATTTTATCTCAATGGTCGAAGAAGCCTAAAACAGTTCCTTCTTTGGGAATCGAACCTAAAATTTATCTTGAAGGACAGGTGCTTCACTTATACCTATAGCACCACCTAGCATTAAATGATTGTCTTTAAATGATTGTATCAATTACAGTGAGTTTATATCAAATCAATTAGTTATGTAATTGAACTGTGATGATTTGAAATGATCCAAATTATACCACTGATTTAAATTTTTTTATTTTTCTAAATAAATTATTACGTATGAAGTTGTTGTTTAAGACAAATCAATAAAAAAAAAAAAACAATTAAGTATATAGTGTCCACGATAAATTAAAATGATTAAAAATATTTCATAATTAAATATTGAATACAATTTTTTATGGAACTTCGAGGAGCGGGCAAATACTAGTCTTTTTTTTTTAAATTTTTAACCAAAATGTAAACAACAAGAATAATTTGATGCATTCATTTCTTAGTACATAAGTTTAATTCAAGGCTTTTTTGATCATTAAAACCAATTAAAATATTTATAATAAAATCTGCAAGTTCGCTAATCAATAAGTAAATAAATAAAATTATGAATATTTGATATGTAGTACATATTAAAAAATAAATAAAAACAATTTTATCTTAGTACCTACCTACGTAAGTTTTGTTTAAAATTTAATTCTAATAGAAAAATATTTCATTTAAAATAAAAATAGTTTCATTTACTGTAAAAATAGTTTATTTTAATTTGAAAATAGTTTCATTCTATTTGAAAAAATGTTTCAGTACAGAACTGTAGTATAGTATATATTTGCAAAAAACTGAAACGAACACAACAATTGAGTTTTGAGTATATAAAATTGTGTAATTTACAACAGTATAATAATATGTATGTACACACGTACATATATTTATTTATTTAACAGATAGAGATTGGATAAAAGCAAACTTTTAAATAGACAATAATTTTTTTTAATAAATACTTTATTTAAATTGTAAAAAAAACATTTATATTTATAAAAACTAATTATAAAATATTTTAAATTTAATTTCTTTTAATAAGGCAACATTATTGTATAATATAGATAAATATGTATATACATTATATTATTTGTATTTAAAAACAAAAAAAAAATATTTAAATTTATTTTTGATTATTGTAATTTTTATAAAATATACATTTTGAAAATATTTATTTATTTCAAGATGTTTCAGTAAAAAATAAAAAAAAAAAAAACAAAAATTTATTGTTGAACACCCTATACATAAGGTACAAATGTAAGTATTAATTTTAATCAAACTGTATTACTAACATAATTAACAATACTTTTTTTTCTTCTTTTTTTTATAAATTATTATTCTTATTAATAAGATTTTTAATTACTTAAATTTAATTTTAAAAAAAATACACTTTTTCTTTAAAAATATAATTATTAAAAATTAAATTGTATTAAAAATTATTAAAAAAAACTTATTAGAAAACTTAAATCAATTTAATTAAATGTTTAAAAAAAAAAACTATGTAAAAGGTAGGTATATCTAGAAAAATAAAATTCAAAGACCATTTTTTTTTTTTGTAAATTATTTTAGAAAGCATTATTTTAGATAACAGTTATCAAAAAAACTAGAACTGATATCGTTTAGTTTAAATTTGAGAACTAAAAGCAATCGGATATACAAAATTTAAATTAATGTCATTAAAGAAATTGAAAAATGTAGATTTGTCAAAAAATAGGTAAATGTAGGAAAAAGCGCATCTGAAAATCTTTGACTAGACATTCTTAATGCAATTTAATACTTTTTGTTCTATGCCATTAAATTTAACGTCAAAACTTAAAGTGACTTAAAAAAAACTAGTCAAGTTAAAGGGTTCGTTCAGTAACATTAACCGGTAGATCTGAAATCCATTTTGGATCCATGTACCATATATCTGGCCACTGAACGCAATTCACCACAAAAATTTACCGCAATACTAGCGCCATCACCGGAAAATATAATGAGTACTTCTAAAAATAAATTTAATTTGAATGGAATAATATTTATTATCATACATATAATTTATTTTTTATAACTCTTAATTTAAGTTTTATGTACATAAATCTTCCTTAAGAATTTAAATTTCCCACTAATTCAAAAAATAATGGCGATTTAAATTTAAAAACTTTCATAAAAAATATAAACATTTAATTTTTCTTACGGTAGATGTCACAACACTCAACATAAAAATTGTTGTTGCTGTTTTTACATATAAAAAGTCAGATCCATGAAATGTATTTAGATATTTTTCAGATCCATTTTCATTAACCGCGGTACATAAACCGGTACATTTACCACACCGTTCAGTAAACAGATTCATGGATCTGTGGATTTCAGATCCAAAGGTTAATTTCGCTGAACGCTACCAAAGTCATTCAGGATTTGACATCACTGCAAGAGTACAATTTATCATTCTTTTTTTTTTGTTTTTAAGACGTCAAAATATTAATGCTGCCACATGATAAATATTTTTTCGTTAAATTTTTCCTATAAGAATTTTGACAGATATCGATTTTAATTATATTTGTAGAGCTTCTTTTGTTCATTTGGTCCTAATAATATAGACAATTTAATCTATATTTTAATTTAATCAGTAAATCAAAAAATAGCAAAAAACAATTTTTTTGAAATGTAAATATAAAATGACGAAATGTCAAAAAAATTAATGAAAAATTGAACTTTAGAAAAATTAAATTAAAAAGTTCAAACCATTTTTTCAACGTTCAAATTTGTATTTAATCTTTTTGAAGTTTTTTTTTATGCCAAATGAAAAAATAAGGTGATCCGAAATTTATTACAAATATAAATTTTTAACAACATAAAAATAAATGCTTGAAAATTGAATGAAAAATGGAACGATACAAAAATCAAATGCTATTTTATTTAAAGAAAATTTGTTTTTTGTTGTTTGCCTAATGAAATTATTGACGGTGTCTAGACGGTCAGTGAACACTGTCAGTATCCACTGAAATCCATGTATTTGATGTTGGTTGAAAAGAATAAAAAAAAGTGGAAATGCTTTTAACCTGTCATCAGCTTTTCGATTTCAATCGTTCCAATACTCCTCGATTCCAATCGTTCCTGACTGAATAACTGATCTGTGTCTACACCGCCATTAGCTAATTCTAATTGACACAAATATTCAGATGTAAATTACAATTTGAATTAGAATGGATTTATTTGAAATTTCTTTGGTTTGTGTCTTGGAATTAACCGACTCGAAATGTATCAATTAGGAACAGCTCAATTCTAATTGGAAAAATATAAATTAATATAATATCACAAATTAATAATAATATTTTTAATTGTTAATTTTAAATTTTTTTTTATTGCCAATTTAAATTGTCAAAAAATTGTCCATTTGATGTCTAGGAAATTATAATTAGAATTAGTTCTTGGTTAAACATACACCCTTAAGTTTTGATCGAACTGCGCCTTACATGTTAAAAGTAAATATTTAAACCAAAATTGAAGTTAACCTGACTTAAGTACTCTTTAGTTAGATGGACTACCAAACCAGAATAAATGAATTAAAAAATGAACAATTTCAAATTGCAAAATAACAAAGCTGGCTACTACGGTTTTCTCTAAAATAAAATTTTTTGATATTAATTTGTACAGTTTTTGATATTTTTTATTTAAAAAAGGTACTTAAAATCTTTTTTTTTTTTTTTAAATACAATAATTAATCTGAGTTTTTTTAATACAGATTATGGAAATACCGAAATATTGCGATTATTATTACTTTAGTGTTTAGTACCGCTGTTGAATACCGGAAAATATACAGTCAGTTTTCGAGATCTCATGATTTCGGTATTATTACACTCTCTAGTTCAATTAAAATAAGATGAAGAAAATAAATAAGTTTCATTAAATTATTACTGAATTGCATAAAAGATTTACTTAATTGGCTTTAAAAAAATACTTTTAAAATTAAATTAATTTTGTTAATAATAAAATTTTTTAATAATAAAATAATTATGGCGACTATTATTAATTTCATAATATTATGCTACCATCATTTTTCAAATATTATTTTTTTAATCTGAATTTACTTAATCAAAAATATGTTCCTTAAAACTGATCAGTCATTAATAACAAGATATAAAACAAAAAAAAAAAACAAATAACACATTTATTATAAATTAATATTATAATTTACTTATAAAATTTAAATAGTATATATTATTAATGTGATATATGGTATATATCTAGACATTTATATTAAAATTAAATTATTTATTTTTCATTATAGTAATAATTAATAATTATATAAACTATTAACTTCAAATATGTTTTTTTGATAATATGTATTATAAAGAGGGAATAAATTTCTTCCTAAGCCTTTATAATTTCTAGAACCAATATGCAAAAGCATTCAAATTTAAATTTATAATAAGATTTTTCTTGTTTGTTCTTGCTTTTATTTTTTAAAATGAAGTTTTGATAAATACTTATTTTTTTTAGATACTTATATACATTTATAAAACTTGATTTGCAAAATAGGGGTTACTGTATGAGATACAACTGTTTAATTGTTTAAAGAGAAGAAATAGATAATTTCCCGACCTCGATGATAAATAACGGAGTTAGATAAAAATCCTAACATGCCGCAAATATAAGTCAGCGATAATAAATTAAGCACAATATATCTTCAATATTGTTCATAGCGCCGAATAATTCGATTAACAAAAATAATCAACACACTGAGAGGCGCAGTAGGTACCTAAGGTAGGTACAGTGCGTACCTTTCAATCGTCCCACCTTTCACACCTTACAAAAGGTGTAAGGCTCGATTCCTGACGCAAGCAAAATGCTTTATAGGTTTTTCGACCTTGTCTAGTACCCTTTGTCATTGAGATAAAAAAAATAATAAAAAATAATTTGATAACAACTTAAATAAAATAGAATCATTTATAAAGGCTTAATTTCTGGCAATAGAAGTAGTTTTCCACATTTAATAAGTTGATATGCTGGAAAAGTTATAAATAAATACTTGAATTACATCGTAGTTCCCACATGTAATTCAAAAAAATATAAAAAATGCAGTACCTTAGTTATTGTACGACTGTAAAGAACATAAATAGAATCCTTGGTGTACACTTGGCCGCGAAAAAAAAACTAAACTGGGAGGTACAACATTGTTGGCCAAACTAAGCAATGAAACAAAAACGTGATTTCAACTGAAGAAAATAACCATATGACTTCTGGATCAGATTTCAGTACAACCTTTAAGTGATACATGGAAAATTTCAGCGTCAATTATATTATTTCTCAGTACTGTAATTTTCAATTGAATCCCAATTGCAGAGCCTTTTTAGGGGCAAATGTAGAGCATTCATGGTATTCCTTGCTTTAGTTCCAGACCGGTGGGGTGCTAATCCACTAAGATTAAATGAGTTTAAAAGCACCATGTCCTACAAATGTTCGTTTTCAGTTTCTGAAATTGTATCAAACCTTCTGTAAATCAATTTATTTTATTGATGGACATGGAGGAACTGGTTAAAACATTTTTTTCTTCATGTTAGCCAAAAAGTTAGAACAAATAATGGTTTTGCATTAGCAGCCGCTTCATCACGAATTGCATCAAATTTATTTCATAAAAGAAGAACGACCCACTCAAGATTTTCAATACTATTTTTCAATACCAACTGAAATATCAGTTTGTAATATCATTAATATCATAGATTAATTAGAAGAGCCATTCGATGGCAAAGTTATTATTTTTGGGGGAGATTTTCTGCACATATATTACGTGTAGTCAACGAGGGATCAGAATATGATACAATAAACAACTACATAAGTAAATCTAGACTTTTCAGATCTATTCAAATTAGAAGTTTATACGATAAATCAAAGAGTTACGACAGACCCAAAAATTTGGCAAATTCTTGCTTGACATTGGAGAAGTAAAATTAAACACTCCAGAAGATTTGATGAAATTGCCACCTGATTGCCTGACAACTTTACAGTATCCTTTACAATATAACAGTGTATACTTTTTAATTAAAAAATCTAAAAAAAAATTTGGTTGGCACTTGGTGAAACAGAATTTTTAGAAATTAATACAATATTTAATTAAATTAAATAAAACACGGTTGCTATTTCACTAATTAAAAAAATTATCAACCTTTTTTTTTTAAATATTTTATTTCAACATTTTAATTAAAAAACAAAAATAAAAATAAAATTTGAGTCAATATGTTTCGTCCTTCTAAGACATTATCAAGACATTTATAAATACTTTTTAAACTTATAACTGCTTAGCAGATCCTTTAAGGATCTTTTCCGCAGTAACACAGGTAGAATATATTTTCGTATATAATAGTACGATAATACAAATTTATTACATAAAGTGGAACGAGAAATGCTTGTCAACATATATTTTTTATTTATGAATTTTCTGGTATATCAACTAACTAAATGTGGGAAACTACTACTATTATCAGGATCTACGCTATGAATATGATTTATGAATAGTGAAAGAAAAATTTCATTTCATATCCATGTCTTGATCAGGATTTGATTTTGGGACCTTCTGATTAATAGTCAAATCAATCTATCAAATAGATAACTATTACCAAACCTGGCACACTTTAACGAGGGAGACGGACAATTTTACAACAAAAAAAAACCCCATTGGAGATTTTGTCTTTGTAGCTTTTATCATCAGGATTTGGCTTTTGAGGATTTTAGCTTGGGGATTTCGTACCCACCCGATTACAAAGATATGTTGTAATATAATGGAGTAAACAACTTTCACCACATAACTAGATCATATTCTCTAAGCGGTAGTAATATATAAGTTGATAAATACGTATTTGATATTATCCTGCTATAGATACAGTATGTATTTCATATCAGAATCATTAAACATTTTTTCAATAAATCAGAAGTCATTTAAGCATTTGTTAACCATATTTTAAAAAACCTAACATCATATTTTCTTAACATTTAACTACAAAAAGTAGTTATTATTTTTTGTTTTTTTAAAAATGATTTCGATTCTCGAAGAGATCGATATCATATTAGAATTTTTAATAATAATAATTCTTTGATTTATATTAGCCATGTTATTTAAAAATCTATGTATGTACATATATGTATATCTTCTTAAAAAATCTATCTTAAAAAGCATTTTTAACCTCTTTTATTTACTTTCTTAGTTTCAAGAAAATCTTTCAAATAAAATTGAATATATCGTTAAAAATTTCGCTTAAAACTAAAAATACATTTATTATATTTCTTCGATTTTCCATATTAATTCTAAGATAAAATATAAATTCGTTTAATAAATTTTAAATTGAAACCTTCAAATATTTTTTTTCAGTCCTTATTTCTAACCATAAAACAACAACAAAAAAAAAAATTTAATCGTATTTATATAATTGTTTTAATCACAATTTTTTTTTTTTTTTTCAAGTTATTCCTTTTTTTTGTTATATTATTATTTTTAATTTTTTTAAATTTTAAATAATATATTTTGATATATTTTTTTATTCAACATTCAGAAATTACATTTGCTTAAAAATTTACATTTAATTTGATATTGTAAAATTCTGATTAGGTACTTACATATGTATATATTAGAATAAGTTAAGTAATTTACGTAGACGTAAACGTAGTGTTGTCGAATATAAGTAAATCTAAAAAATATTATACTAATTTTGAGTTACACAGGTCTACGTTTACGTAAACTTCTTTAACTATCTATCTACATTCTAATTTCTGCTTCAATCAGAGTTTGGGAAATTTACATAGACGCATAAAGGTAGTGTAGGTAGTGTTGTCTAGTATATACATATGAGTAGAAAATATAATCAAATACAATCACAATGTAGTTAACACTATGTCTATACGTTTACGTTTAAATATAAATTCCCAAAATCCTTATTTACTATCAAAAAACTAAATATGTCAAAAAATTAATTTTAATTAGTATTTACTTAGTACTCACAGGTATACGAAATTTAATTGTCATATGTTCCATAATTGTAAATTAATTTGAAATACTTTTGACAATAGATGTACATGTTGTTATTAAAACAACTAGCCTTTTTTTTCTTGAACAGTTACATAAGAATTACAACCAGTACTTTTACTTTAAATTCTCTCGTTTTTTTCGTTAAAATTATTGTGTTTAAATTTAATATATAATTTAATATATATAATATATAAAAAAAATATTAATACTTTACAAGAAGACAATAAAATTTTTCCTACAGTTGACAATAAATTGGAAGTTTGAATTTAAATTTTTTGTCAAATATTGATTCATTAGTTTGCAAAACAAATTTAAATGTAGGTCTAGCTTTTAAACTTGGAAAAAAATTTGTTTCGATAGTGGCAACAAACTTTCGTATCTTAAAATTACAATTATCGAGGGTGTACTGTATTTATTATATTTTAGAATTCATTATTCTAAAATACATGTTTTAATCACGTTTTTAATGTTTTTTTTATTGTATTATGCTATCAGTGACTATTTAAAAATTTCCAATCGTATATAATATATATATATATATATAAATATATATTATATACAGTATGCACTGTAAATTATTTCTCAAAATTGAAAAAAATGTCTGTATAATTTAAGAATATTTTAATTAATTTTGATATGAAATTTAATTACATATTTTTTAGTAATTAGAATTTCTACAATGACATAAACTTCAGCTACTTCAACTCATATTTTTAATGTACTAAGTTTGTAAAAATGAAGGAAAATTTGTGATGTCAACAATTTTCCTTCGTATATATGTTTAAAAGTCAAAATTCCACAATCGACATGCAAAAAGATGTCCCATATGTTATTTGAGAAAAATTCAGAAATTAATGATGTAATAAATATCAAATATTACCAAAAACTCTTACCAAAAATTATATAAGCAGCTCAAAATTACAAGTAGCTTTGTATATCAGTTAAACTATGTTATATAGTCATTGGTTAAATATAAGTAAACAAAAAAATGTGACAAAATTGACAATTGCAATATATAGTGTATCGGCCTTGCGTATTTCAGACACCTTCATATAAAATGTATTATCCATGAGCTAATTATTACACACGTCGTAAGTAAGTAAACTAATTAAAATATAATAAAATATGTGTAAAAAAAATATTTAACAAAGTTTTTGATAGCAAATCTTTGGCATTATGTATCACAGCGGACAAATAAATGATTAATGTTATTAAGAGAATATTCATGATTAGGTAAATGAAAAAGATTCATAGAAAGTATTATGGTTATAATATAACAAAATAGAGTAACAATTTTATAAAAAAATATATATGTACATATATATAATATAATATATATAGATATATATTTTTTAACATAACCATGAATCATTCGCATTTAATCGTGGAATACCCAAAAATTTGGTTTGTTTTGTTACACTGTAGCAATTTTGTTTTCAAATATAATTTTAAATTTAATTTATAAAATATTTTTTACCCATAATATAATTAATAAATAAATTTAATTATGTAGTTAAAATAGTATTTTCAGTGATTAAAATTTAAAACTTTTTTTTTTAACATTTTTTTAATAAATAAATTTTTAATATTTCAAATTAGGAACATTTTTTTTTAATTTTTTATTTTCTTTATTATATATTTAAAGCTATGATATATAATGCCTTTATCTTACTTTTAATTATCTATATTTACAATCTATAATCAGAAATAACAATTTTTTTTTTATTATTATTATTGATAAAATAAAACTATTTAGTGTTTACTAATGTAATCAAAACATATAGCAGCCTGTAACAGTGAATAAATTTAATTTCAATTTTAATTTTTTTTTGTACTTTAATTAATTGCTGGCAGGAGTGCATTAAGGCTAGCTCAGATTGAAAATTTGTTTAGGGCAAGAAAAAAAAGAATATATAAATAGAACTATAAAGATATAATTAAAAATTAATTGATTAGATTAGAAATACATAAGTATATATATGCATTTTTTGAGGTTTTGAATACATAAATATAAATAAAATATACTAGTATTATTTATTAAATTAAAATTAATTTTTTTTTTGTTGTTAGTTTCAATTGTTTTTTATATAAAAAATTTAAAAAAACCTTTTTTTTATAAAATTATATTCTACTTAAAATTAAATATAAAATATAAATATAAAATATATAATAAAAATAATAATAGTAATTATATTTATAGACTGGCTTAAGAAACTTCGACGTAAAATATTTAATCACAAAAAATAAAAAAAAAATAAATAACAAATAAATAAATTGATATTTTAATATTTTCGGTTAAAATAATTTCAATAAAAGTATAATATTTCTGTTTTCTTTCTTTGTGTGCTTGAATTTTGTAGCCTGTGCTTGAGTTTTGAATTCATTAAAATTTTCACAAAATAAATGAATAGTCTACTGAACTAGTCTCGTAACTCGTTATAAATGACGGAAGCAAAATAAATTTTAGGATTAAATGAAACAAGCCTATACATATAAATATATATACTTTTCGTTCATTATTTATTGGATTTTGTCTTTTTTTATTTTCGAAAAATAAATTATATTTTAAATATGAATTTTCACTTAATAATAAAATTTCACTTGCAGACAACATGTTATTACGAATCTCTCTTATGAACTGTAAACACTGTCTTAGTACTTAAATTGTTAAGATTGTAAAATAACAGCTAGCAAGCGCTTATAAAGCTTGAGAAGTATAACTGCAAAAAAAGCCGCTTGAAAGAGCTTGTAATGTAAAGCGCTTGCAAAAGCTTATAGCACTTGGAAAGTATAACCGTGGCCTTAGGTATATTTTAGTTTAACTATTTTTCATGCAGAGATTTTTGTTTAGGAATTTAGTGGACACGGTTTACTTTACTTTCGCAAAAAAAGAAGAGAAAAAATGAATTGTAATTTAATTGCATATATTCAGGAGCAATGAAGAGTTAGCGTCCGAAAGACAGAAATGGAAAATATAAACAATGTTTTACCTATCTCTGGTGCAAATTTTCATCAATGTTTGCCATATCTTTGAATTCCTTTTGTTTTTCCGCCTTCCTATCGAGACACTATTAAAGACAATTTCTTGACCCAATCACTTTAATACATTTTTTAATACATACAGACTATAGGTGAGACATTTTCAAATAAATGAAAACACTGGAATTATCCTTCAATTATTTTTTGTTTTTATACATATATGTACTTATATCTTTATCGAATTTGGTTCTTATACTATAACTTTCGTTCAACTGTTCCGTATTTCTAACAAATATAGCAGTCGAGTACATTAAAACGGAGACAATCGAGTGTAAAAAACACAAAAGAAGTCTGCAAGTAGTAGGTGAATAATGTGTATCTATAGGATAGGCATATTTGGTAAAATTTAAAGGAAAATATTCGACTATTTTTAACAAATAGAATTTACTTTTTACAATTAGAGGGTGAAGAATTCGTAAACTATATGTAGTTGTGATTTATTTTGCACTGTCAAAAAAAAAATTGACAAAATATAATTTTCAGAATTGGGTTCAAATAAATTTACCTTATTGCTAATAATAAATAGTAATTGTAATGTAGTTAATTGTAATTAAACATTTTACGTCGAAATTTCTTACGTCACATCAAAATTAATTAATATATTTTATTTTAATAATTTATCTTAAAAATAATAAATAAAATTTGTTAAAAAAAAAACAAAATTTTTTTTATAGTAAATATAATTGATATATATACAATTTACGAAAAAAATTAAAAGCTAACAATTATTATTACATATACATATATATATATAATTATATATACATATATATACTAAAATTAATTTATTTTATTAAAATTACATGATTAAACAAATTTTTTTTTTATTTGTTTTTAATTTTTATAATAATTGAAATCACAGTGATGTATTATTATTAGTTATTGTTAATGAATTAAAAATAAAATTTTGAACTTCTAAGATATGCATTTCAGTAGCACACATTGATACAAATAATATTAATATACCACTGTATTGTATCATTTTTAAAAAATCCCATAATTTATCACAAAATATACTCAATAATATACAATGTAATAACGAATGTACATTAAATAAACGCCATAACCATGCAATTATAAAAAATATATTCGATTTAAATATTAAATTTTGTTTATAAAATTGTATTGATGTTACATTATTACTTTCTAACATATCTTGATAATTTGCTATATAACGATTCCATGCCAATGAACTAAATAATAATTGTCCAGAAAATATTAAAACTTTTTTTAATATTTTTGTTGTTGTTATTTTAACACGATATATAACACCAGTATCACAACCACCACCACTACCACAACTACTATCATCAGATAATTGTAATTTATTTTTTATATTTGAATTATTTAAATTATTATCTGATGTTGTTATTGGTAATATTGGTTGTAATTGGGTATAACCACGTCTTGGTGGATTACTTTTTAAATATACATATATACCAATTATTAATGCAATACAACCTAACATATCACAAAATCCATCAATATAATAACCAGATGTACCAACTTCAGAACGTTCACCTCTTATATTTTTTTTAACACGTGCAACATGTCCATCTAAATCATCTAAAAATGTACGAAATTCAAATAGTACAACACCAATTCTTCTATAACTTAAATTATCTGATGATATAAATTTAGCAGCACCAATTGCAACAAATACATGAAAATATGATATCATATTTGCTGTTATAAATGTTGAACGTGAAAATCCAATAATATTGTCAAATATTGTTGCCATTGGAGCAAATAAATAATGATTTGTATGATCAAGTAGGATAGCTTTAACAGTAATATGACATAATGGATTAATATCACATGATATCCATGTAATATCTTCATATTGTTTTATTATATTATTATCTGTTTGATGTTGAATTGTTGAAATATACTGTTGTTGTTTATTCGATTTTGTTGTAATTAAAACTGTATGATTATTATTATTATTATTACTGCTAGTACTATCACTAATATGACTATCACTACCCATATTGCTATAATTATTTATATTATTATTATTATTATTATTATTATTATTATTATATTCATTTGATTTTGATTTAATAAAAGTATTTTCTTTTATAAATTTCGATTGTTGATCTGGTGATGTTATTTGATTTAACATTCTACTGCTACCACCATTTCTACCACCCCCATCACCATCACCAGTATTACCATTTTTAGATAATCTTTTATTCATTAAAATCTCATTATTATAATAATCATAAGGATCTAAATTGTTACCATACTGTTGTGTTTGTTGTTGTTGTAATGTTAATAATAATTTTTCACTTTCATTAATAATATGATAGTTACGTTCAATAGGATAATTATGAATTCGTAAATACAATTGTACATCCATAATTATATAAAATAATATTAATAAAAATAATAAAAATAAAAGTAATTTACTGATTTGTGAACTTGGGCCAACCATTTTTGTTTTTGTTTTTGTTTTTTTTTTTAAATATAAAATATTTTGCTTTTGTTTTAATTTGATATACTGTTGTGTTTATATTTCTTATATTATAAATTTAAAATATTTTATTTTTGTTTTTAAATTATTTTATTTCGTTTAATTCGTTTTCTCAAAATATACTTTGTTTTTTATAATTTTTGTAAAAATTTTATTTAAATCTTAACTAATAGAATTATTGAGATTAAAAAATATTTGATTGTTGTGTTGCAAGTATTATTTACAATTACATTTATTATAATAATAATAATAATTGTGTAAATGGACTAAGTTAGCAATAATTATTTTTTTTTTCTATTTCGATCTGATTTTATTTTTTATTTCTTTTGATATTTTATATATATATATATATATATATATATATAAATATATATATTTATAATTATTTTAATATAATATATATTTTATTTTTTTATTTATTAAAATAATTAATTTTAATAATTTGTCATATATTTGAAGAGGGAAGGGTTTTTAAGGTAGCTATGGTAACAATTAAGAAGTTGTTATCAAGCAAAATATGTGAGTGTAAACAGCATCTGAAAAAGAAGACAATAAAAAAAAACAAATTAAAATTTTTTTATTAATTAAAGAGACATTAAAAAAATTATTATAATAAAATATGGCTTTGTTAAAAAACACAAAAAACCCTTAATCTCATTTTAAAACAGAGCTGTAAAGAATTGGATTCAATACCGTTCAAATTGAAGTACCATTTCAAAAGTAATGCAAAATAAAGTAATTATTTTAGGTATTACATTAGGGTTGCTTTAAGCGATCCTTTTTACTTGACAGTTTTATTTTAATGACTGATAATTTAATAAATATTGAATGTCTAAATGCTCTGCAATATATATGAGCATTGAAACGATAAAAAAATAGTTAAGGCCTGCAGAATGTGGCATTTTCTGCCAGCTTTTTTCATAATTTGAAACAATTAAAATCAATGTATAGCATGTATGTATATTACAGGCAAAGAGTGGGATAAATTAACTTAGGCATTTTTTTTCATATCAATTAAATTGAATGTGAGTATATGTTTTAACATGGTTTATTGTCACTTTTATTTTGAAAAATATTATAATCGGAGAAGTGATTTACACTGAAGATGATTTACACTGAATTTTGACGCTTTTCAACGTTATTAAATGTTAAAAAAAGTAGAATTATACAAAATTGTATCATCATCATTGTCTTTCAACCCAATCCATGGGGCATAGGACGAACCTTTTCAATTGTGGCCACATTCTTTTTCGGGTACTTACTTCGGTTAATACCGTTCTTCATGGTTTTTCTTTTCAAACGCGACGTGTACCCTGAGGAGATATGTATTTTTATATTGAAACATTTATCAAAATGAATTTTGATAAAGAACTCATAAATTTATAATAAATGACTGAAAGCATCACATTCATAATTATTTACAATTTACTGACAATAAACTTTTTAATTTTTATTTTTAGAACAACAACAATAAATTTTTTTTATTTTCTATAATAAAATTACACTTCTTTACACAATTTGAACTGCCTTGACATCAACATACAATATTAACATTGTGTAACGAAAAAATCAAATAGCTTAAAAACAATAATTTCCGTTCCGAATTAAAAAAAAAGTCATAAATTCTAAAAAAAATCTGGTATTGGAAATGATAAAACATATCATACGAAATTGTGCAAGTATTTTGATGATTTGATATTTTTATAAAAAATTAAATAATAACAAATTTCTATTTTTCATATTTTTTCTCAGAATATTTTGTTAAATAAATACTTACTAGGGGCCTTGTTGAGTAATTATAATTCAAGTTGAAGCCAAATTTAAAGTTTTTAACAGTAATTTACGTACTGACATAGACTTCTTACGATAAAGCACAAACCACTCATGCTTAATAAAAAAGCTTTGAGGTTAGTAAGTTTGATTTTGGACTCATAAATACACCTTCCTTATATACTGATTCGTTTTCGATATATACCCTATAGTCAAAGGCATTTAATAGATAAAATTATCAAAAATAAAATATTTTTGTAATTAAAGAGGTATATACATATACATATTTTTAACTAAAACTATATGATTACTACAAATGACCAAAATATAGAAAACAATAATTTGAGACAGTCACTTAAAAAAATTAATGGAATAAATTTCCTCTAATTATGTATACGAAAAATAAGATGTTGAATGACACAAAATGGGTATATTTTATTTAAAAGTTTAAATATTATAAAACAAAATAGAATTTTTTTCAACCCGTATGCGCATTTCTGTTGTATATATACAACTTATCTATATATTAAGACTGCATTAAGGAGAACCGAAATAAAATGAAAAGGTGTCTACTTTGCAGGTCCTTAAATGCTTGTCAATTATAATTATAGATGTATTTTTCACTTGTTATCATCAACAACTAAAAAATTGTTGATATTGTCAATTAACGTGTAAATCTAAATTATCATCATTGCTATACTTAATATCAAATGATATTACCATGATATCCACGGATAGGATTGCAGGACAGTAAGGATTATGATACTATTGTCAGCTAAAAATTATCGTTTAAAGCGTCGCCCTATTGGCATTACTTTTGTAATGTTAATTCAATATGAAAGAATTATTATTAAAGTCATGCATTACTTTATTAAATTACTTTTGAAGTATGTATGTACACTGAAGTAATTAATCGTATTAATTTTTCATTACGTAAAATGATGTAAAAATAATTTAATTACAAAACATTTATAATTTTTAAAATTAAATAAATAAATAATTAATAATACCCAATAATTCTATTAGTTAATTTAGTTCAAAGTATGTATTGAATTTATTTTAATTAAAATTATAAAATAAAAAGAAATAATTTAAAAAAATTATAAATATATTTATGAAAAAAAAAATGTTCGTTCTACAACTTTTTGCTTAACACGAAAATTCTAAACTAAAATTAAATTAAATTAAATACTTTATTCACCTTAATTTGAAATTGGTTCGTTTCATAATCTTATAAATCTTATCATTTTATAATAATAAATCGATAAATAATATATATATACATATAGATGTATATATATATAGATAGAGAAGGGAGATTTATGGAATAATTTTTGATAAAATAGATTAAATGAAATGAATAATTTTGTATACAAAATATTACACACGTGACAATTTGTAATAAATAAAATTTACATTCCTTCGATAAGACAACCAACTGAAACAAAATTTGGGTATTACACGGATATACATACTATAAGACAGTTAGATTAGCTGCAAAAATACTGGGAGAATACCATTGCGGATTCCGAAGCCAAAGATTAGTCAGAAAACAAAGTATGGAGAAATGTTATGAGCATGACATACTTTTGACATACTTTTCATAGACTTGAAACAAACTTTTGACAGCATAAACAGAAGCATAATTTTAACAGCTCTGAGAAATTTAAAAGTACCTCAGAAATTAGCAAACCTAGTCATAATGACAATACACGAATCAAAAATTACAGTTGTACTATAAAATCAAATAATCCGTGAATTTACAATGAACGGGAAGGAGATGCACTATCTGCATTATTATTATTTAACTTAATGCTTCATTACGCCATAAGAAAAATAGAAAAGAAGGGCAGATCTTCAACATGACAACCCAAATAGTAGTATATGTGGATGATATTGTAATAATGGCAAATAACTACAGATATATGGTAGAAATATTTGTGCAAATAGAAATCGAGACAAAAAAGTTAGGATTGAAAATCAATGAAGGCAAAACAAAATATATTAAAATGTATTGGTTAATTCCCTTTTATTTAAGTTGTTACCAAATTATACTTTCAATTACTTTTTGTCATTTATTTTATCACAACTAAACCAGGCCCATTTTTTAAGCATTTGTTGTCTTCATCGGAAATCGAACATGGGATCTTTTGGTTGAAAACGCTTTACCTACTGCGGCACCCAACGTTTAAATACAACCCGTACAAAATTTAATATCACACAATATGAGACGCAATAATTATATGTAGGTAATAATTTTAATAATCAAATAAAATATGAGAAAACATTAAAGTACACATGTACTCTCAAATAATTTGAATTTAATTTCTTACAATTACATCAAGTCATTAGTAATTGATTTTCATTAATATTAATTGGCATTCATCAAGAAATACATAATATGTATAAATATATATCTGATTATGATTATAGGTAGTACTTGAACTACACTGAAATATGTATGTACATATAAAAAAAAAACAATTAAATGGCACGATATTTTATCATTTTAAGAAATCAAAATTCCGTCCAAAATATCAATTTGTAGATTTTCACTACAATCTCAAATATAATAAAAAATAATACAAAAAAAAAATCGATAATAAATAGTAAAAAAAAAAAAAAAAATTATACTCATTAAGTTCTGAGATTATTTCTATTTTGAAACTGATAAAAATGTCTATTAAGAAAAATAAATTCGAAAGTATCAGCGCCACAATCAATGAGTTAATAACTTTTATATTTATTTACATTTTCGTGTTTGTATAAACAAAATGTGATTAAAAATGTAATAATTTCGAAATTTTGTAATCTTTATCGATTTTCTTTATATACCTTTTCAATTTAGATTCAGAATTGATTAATGTAATTTCATAAACTGTCAACTGTTATTCAAAAATTTAAATCAAACATACAATTTTGCACATGTATTTGGATTGTAACTGTTGCACAAATCCAAACCAGATTACTGATTATAGCGGCAGTAATGTAAAATATAACAGTTATCCCAAATTATAACACAGTTTTTCTTTTGAAATTTTAAAGCCAATAGAGATTAAACTTTGAATACAAATTCAGTTTGTGAAAAAAAAAACAGTTGAAGGTGATAAGATTTGCAAAATTATCAAGGCTAACAATTTGTATAGCCACTAAAGAGGGAGATAGCATATTGAATTTTTACTAAAGAGAAAAATAGATTGTTGTAAATAATTTTAAATTTTTTATTTGACAATTTTTTTTACACATTGTTTATGTATAAAAATGTTTGCTTCTCTTACCGTGAAAGAAATTGGATCTGCAGACCTTGGCAGATCTGCAAGAAATTGGATCTGCAAACCTTGGATCCCTTGGATCTTCTGGGGGAGATGTTGTTCCCCCGTAGAACGTAATTATTATGTTCCAGTACCTGGTGCTCCTAGCTTTCCAAAAATATATATTTATAACGGCGCATCTTATCCTTTAAGGACGAAAGGGACATTATACGAAAGTATCCTTGTTGTTTTGATGTTTTTGCATATAACCCGTTATATCTGTTGATCTATTAGTTAGATTTATCTGTTGATCTTATATATATATTCAATTTTCTTATCTAGTAAGATAACGGTCTGGACCATATTTTATCATTTATTTGATGATGATTGGTGCTGCCCTTATGGAGATATTGTAGTTCAAAGTAGAAAATTTAAAAAAACTCTTTCTTTAAAAACCAAATACCTCAAGATTTTACCAGATACCCCTAATGCTTATATATTGTTGGAAGGGTCTCTTTTTTTCCTATAACTCATCTACATCGAATAGTTTAGAAGATATAAGCACTTATTAAAAAAAATTGTTTTGTTTTTACCCTTTTTTTATATAAAACCAGGAATGTGCCTTTTACGAAGTAACAATCTTCTGAAGTAAAGTTACACCATTTTCAAATGTCCTTTTCGTCTTTTTCGGATAAGATGCGCCATTAAAGATATATACATTTTTGGAAAGCTAGGAATACCAGGTATCCTTGGAATATAATCATTAAGTCCTACGCGGACACAACACCTCTCTCAGAATCCCCCAGATCTTTAAGTAATTAAACTTCAGAAAGTGTTTGCAATATGAGAAAAATATGCACGATATTTCAATTTGGAATAAAATTCGTTTTTAAAATATCTTTTACCATTCCAATATTTTAATTTACTTTAAAATTCAGGAGGCAATCAAAATAATTTATCGCTGCAACAAGTGGACTCATAACGATTTCATTCATCACATCAGAATATGAATACCTTGACCTGTTCTATGCGCAAACTCTTAGCAGTAACAAATCTGTGGATATTCTAAAAAGGAATCTTTGTAACCTCTGTCAAGTCAGATCTTTATCATTTCTATAAGTTTATTTTTAAAAATTGTGTGTCTATACCACTACTTAACTTATTCATTTTAAGTATCGTTATAACAACTGCAACCTTAAGTTTGGAAATCAATTTTGAAAGCTTATATGAATTATAACCGTAATGTACTTTTAAATGATAGAAGAGATAGTCGACACGAGACCATAAATTTCGAAAAAAAAAAACAAATGTTATTGAAAATACATTATACTTATTACCGATTCGATATACGTATTTTTACATTATAAATTAAATTTAAAACAAAAAATAGAAAATTATATACAAAAATAAGTTTTTTTTTTTTAATTCTTACCTGGGGCACTTGCGTACTTTTACCACAGCCGGTTTCACCAACCAAAACTAAAATTTGATAATTTTCCAAACAATATAATATCTGATCACGATATTTTCGAATTGGAAGACGCTCACGTTGTACATCTAATGACAATGCATGATTTGCATTATAAACAAATGTTGTTGGTTTATCATCTGTCGGCTGAGCGTCCCGATCTGATGTAATAAAATCGTCATCTATATAGATTAAAATAAAATTTAAAAAATAATATTAATAAAATTTATTAGATGTATAATTTACAATACATATTTAAAATTAATAACATTTAAAACTATATACTAATCAAAATTAATTAAAATTAAAGAAAAATGTATTATTTATTTATTTATTCATTTTAAATTGGCACAATTGAGTGTAATTCTAATTTTTTTTTTAATTTATAGATATTTTTTTTATTTTATTACGAAGAAAGTAAAATAATGGAGCCAATCGCTGAAGTCTATTGATACTTAATAGAATTGACATTAAATATAAGTTTATCAAAAAATGTTTGGTATCGTGGAAGTCTATTAAAACTAATAGATTTGACAAAAACTTAAATTTTCAGTTTGGAATATTCTTCCACGATTGACCTCAATGCAATTCATTTACAAATTGCTTCTTTCTATAATTTTTGGTATACCTAAAGAAATCTCTTAATTGATCCAAAATTTTGCAAAATTTAATGAATATAACATAGTTTAACCCAAGCATGGAAAAAATTAATATGAATTAAGGAAAATTGTATTGGAAAATAATAATAATAAAAATAATGAAAGAAAATGAAAATAGTTTTGAAATCAAAAATTTTATTGTAAACTGCGCAATTAATTACAAAAAATATTTGCTAACGATATCATTTAATAAAATAATATTCTTATAATATTTATTTATTAATTAAAACATATCTCCGACTTTGATAAAATTCTTATCATTTTTTTAAATACATATTTTTATCTATATATATATATATATATATATATATATGCATACATATTTTTTTTTTATATATATTTTTATATTAATTTTTATTTTTTGTATCATTTTAATGACATCAAAATGATAATCAAATCTAAAATAAATATTCGATATATATGTATAAAAAAAATCGAATGTTTGTTAACCTAAGTTTAAGTACATAATTATACATACGTGCATTATAGGAGACCCTACAAATTTAGATTCGATAGGTAAGTTAGATTTTTATTATGACTTAAAAAAGAAAATGAAAAATTGATATGTTATCTTGAGTAGGTACATTAAACAATGCTTTTCCAATGTCGAAATCAATAATCAAATTAATAAAATCCAAAATGTGTAAAACTACTTATATGATAAGACAGAAAGTAAAATTAAACCATTAAAAATAAATAAGAATCTAACTTAGTTAAATTTCATTTTTTTAAGAATAACAAAATAGCAACAGGACGTTGAACAGATACTGGGGATAATTTAACCGGAATAAATAATAAAAAAAAATAATACTGATAGCACGAAATAATTAAATGAAGTAAAGGTGGAAAAATATCTACCGAGAATAATATCAGTTACAGAAAATTTATTATAAATTTTCAATATTCAAACAATCAATTTATTAAAAAAAATAATGAATATACGGATTAATGTTTCGCGCATTGCAATGAAACTCATTTCTGATTAAATGATTTCGTTAATAGCACAATGACCGACCGCATTTGGAGTGAAGAAAATTCCACATCATGTTTATGAAAGATGTTCATTCAAACATCTACAAAGGTTAATAGTTTGGTTTGGTTTATCGTGTAATCTTCAGAAATGCTGATGTGAACTAACTACCAAGATAATGTGGTATATAACTCCATTACACCTTTTTTCTGTAACAATTTGTTTGAGTTATATTACTTGCAGGCTAATTCCAAATTTATCGTTATCGTTTTTCGTTAATATCTTAAAATTTGTCGTTAATAATACTTTTATATTATTTTTGGGTATAAATACTTCCCAAATTGCTTCACATTTAACATGTAACCAGTTAAATAAAAAATAAAGCTATTCTATTTAAGAAGGCTTAGTTCCTGACAATAGTACTAGTTTCCACATTTAATGAATTGATAAGCCAGTAATTTGATAAATAAATGCTCGAAAAACATTGTAGATATTGTAGTATAAGCTTGAAGTACCATACTTAATTAAGTACGAACTAGTGATTCTACCTAAGTTACTGTTAAGAACATAAAAAAAAAAATTGATTTTAGTAAAAATAGAAATAAAAACAAAATTATATTTTTTATTTTAAATCACGTTGTGGCTTAAATCGGAGTCGGTCGGTTTTAATTCAATATTTTTTTAATTTTATCGTTTTTACACTATGTATTATATTATTTTTGGATATATTTCCGAAAATGAAGTGATATTTGTTGAAAAACAAAACGTCGAATTACAAATGTTGAATGAAAAAAATGTTAAAAATTTTTCAAAGTTGATTCATTTTTTATTGTGGAGTTATGACCTAGCACCTACGCTATACTTGAGCACTAGACACTTAACAAAAAGACATTTAGCAAGATGGACCCTTAACATTAAGATAGTTGGCAATTTTGATTTGGTATATTCTGGAAAAAGTGTATAACCCTAAAACGGTAGAAGCTGATTTGTGTAACTAGGCCTAAAATATACTACTTTATTTTTTCTTTTTTTTTCTTTTTCTTTTACATTAAGACAAGACCGGTTCCCTCCGAAAATATCCCACATTTGGTTGTAGGAAAAATAAAGTGAAACAATTCCATGACGTAAATAACTCGGTTTTATAACTAGGATACTGCTTAAAAAAAAATTGGTTACATCTTCTTTTAAGCTCTGGTAACAGTTAAAGTTTATCTTATCGTTTATTTTATTTACCTTATCGTTTATTTTATTTTATTTAAGTTTATTTATTTATTTGACTAGAATTCGTTTTACATTTCAAAGTACCGTTATATGAAATATACCGAGCATTTTCGGAATTATTTCTTTACAGTTAATACAAATATTTTAATAATCAATCAATTGAAATCAGTGTTAAGTAAATTGAAATATGTACTTATATTATGTACAAAACAAAAAAAAAACAACAACAACAAAATTTCATATTCAAATTAATTTTCATTGCGTAATTTGATCAATTAGGAAAATTATATTATAATTTTCTTTTATTTTTCTTTTCTTTTACTATATTTGATTTATTAAAATAAAATGTTGAACTGAAAATATGTTTATTATTGTTATATTTAAATACATGTTACAATTTCAAAATTAATAAGAAATTAATATTTATAGTAGTATATATGTATAGATATTATTCTAAATCGAATAAACAATTAAATTATGAATATTAAAAACATTTTGATTTTTTATTACGCACGTATTTTTTTGGTCTAAACAAAAGAAAATCTCCTTTAATATAAAACTGACTACATGTAAATTCCAAAATGGAGTTTAATTTAATTTTATTTTATTATTTGTAATTATATGAGGTGAAACAGTATTTTTTTATTAAAAGAAATGTCATCAATATAATAATACAATATTTTGAAAATTAAGACCTTGAAAAACGGACCTTACAAAGAAAAAAAATTGTAGACCACTGATTTAATCTACTGTTATGCCCACTTTAATTATATATATAGGAATAAATAAAATTCATTTTTTATTGTAAATGTTCGAATTTATTTTGATTCAATCGTAACCAATTATTATTATTATTATTATTATTCTTATACATATATATACATATTTATTATTAATGTAAAGTGTTAGAAAATTATTCAATAAATTTTAATGAAATATTTTTAAAAATAAACAATATTACAAAAAATGAAATGAAATTAAATATAATTTATATTAATAAATTCCTATGAATAAGTATCCAATATTATTTATTCACTCACCAGGGCCTAAAGGACTTTCATAATAAAGATTGCATTAAGAAAAACATGCTTAAAATAAATAGAAAATCAATAAAATAAAGAAAAATAAAATTTAATTTAGATAAGGTATTTAAATTTTTAATTTCAATGTAATTATTATCGTCTTAATATATAAAATCGTTCGTTAAGATATTTGTGTTTCTTTTTAACAAAAACTATTTGGGTAAATATGATCTATACTTCTATTATTTGTCATAAGAACCGTGCTTAGATTTGCAATAGAAATTTCAACTCGTTTGGGAAACTGACATACAACTCTTAGCATCCATTAGGAATATTTGATAAGCCAAAGGTGTTACAGACCTTAAAACTTGTAATAATGTAATACCTCAAAAATAAACAAATACATTTTTTACCATTTACTCAAATTCTGGCTCAAAAGATGTTGGGTGAAAATAATTTTTACGCAAATTAGTAAACAACAAAATTTCCTTATGGTGCAAGAGGTGGAAACTAAACATTTCTTCCTCGCCAGAACTAAAAGTACGAACTTTAATTATGTTTCTGTGAGATTTCAGTCATCCAAATATAAAATTAATAACAAATGTATAAATACGAGTATAATTATATTGCATTCTAATGTTATTGAAGCAGAAATTCAAACCAACTACAGATTTTGAATTGGACCCTTCATGCGTTCAAATACCTATTATGCAACTTCTAGAATATTTTTCAGAAACAAATAAAAAATTTTGTTCGGTATTGGATCCAGACAACATCGATTGACTTTATTAATAATGAATATTTAAATATTAATGACTATTGGTGTTAAATGTAAATTTGCATTCAATATATGGAAAATTTGAATTTGCGACAATCGAGGGTGCGTAAAGAGTAAAGCTTTTACTATAGAAAATACAATCTACAAAAATAAAAACAAATATGATTTAGTTACAGTATAAATTCAAACCAAAAATTCGATAATTTAATAAAAGATTTACCTGCAGATCCGGTTCGCTGATCAATAAATAATTAAAAAAAAATTAATAAAATTTAATGAAACAAAAATAAGTCAGTTAGCAGAAATTTTAAGTTAGAAAAATTTAGTTTACACATTTGAATATTTATTTTACATAACATTTACTTTTTCGATTACATTCAATGTCATATATAAATTTTTTAATTTTAAATTGCTACACGTCATTACTATTCTGAATTTCAAATCATAACATCCCAATTTCAATTGACTACTTCTGAATTACTATTGGAAAAGATGTAAAAAGCTACTTTCTCTTTAAATTAATGAAGTCAGTTAGGATGAATAGAAAATATACCACGTCTCAATACCTAAATCCCTGAACCCTTTCAGACCTAACTTAAGCGATCTTAACTATCACTAACTTAAGTGAGATCTGAAGATTATTTTTGCGTAATAATTGATATTTCGATTTGAAAACAAAAAGCAACGATCAGCAGATTTTGTTTAATTGTGTAAAACAAAGAAATTATTAAGCGCACCAATTACGTATTAAATTTTACTTGTGTAAAACCAATCGAAGAAAAATTTTCTTGGGCCTGAAAGGATTTAAAAATATTCTAAATCAAGGTGTAATTTATAAAACATTAAAAATACTCAGTATTAATTTCCTTCGTTATTATTTTGTAACTAAAATACTTTAGGTTTTTCTATTTAATTAATTTAATTTGCATTATAGTTATATAAAAAATTATTCAAAACAATAAAATAAAAATAATTAACTAAGTTCTTATATTAAATTTGATACATTTCTTTATACTCTTTCTTACTACTAAATAAACATATGTATATGCATTTGTATGTAAATAGGTACGACGTACATAATAATAGTTATTTAAAAATAGTGAATAAATAAAAACAATTTTAGATTTTATTTAAATATTTACAAAAGCCACAAGTAAACAACTTAACCTAATTTTGTAAAAATTTATGTAAATTTGATGTAAAAACAAAAATAGAAAAAAAAAAAATATTATCAACATTAAAAACATAAAATAATATTTGTCCACCCACTTAATCAATGTCAACATGCTTGATTTGGGTTACCAATCGTCTAATACTACATAATCAATTTAAAAAAATATTTGTAAAAACCTAGTTTCAAAAGAGGTAGGATACTGATTAGATACATCAGTACAAATTACAATTTAGAGATTTTCAATATACAGTCGAGTCCACAAGAGCACCTCGTTTAAAAGCATAAACCCTTTTAAGTGTATTATATTTCGAACGCAATTTTTTGTGGATTTGTAGTGGATATTTGTTATATATATTATTTACACCCGTTTTTTCTAGAACAATTTTTTTTTCATAAAATAATCCAATGGATTACCGTTTAAAAGATTTTATACTTAAAAGCGACCACTCTGTATATTACTTTTACTTCCATGTTTTGGGAATTGAATTTCACAATTCAAAATCAATTTCTGGATATTTCTTGCTTATCCTCCATTATATTTATACTAATTTGTATTTATAGATTAATAAACATACTAAATTGATGATAAATCAAATTTCCATCTCAGACAGACAGATAGAGATCAAAATAAAAAAATAACAAAATTAAAAATGATTATCTTTAAAAATCGAGACCAACGTTCTAGAAAAATTATGTGTAAAAAACCTGATGTTTTTGATGAGATGAAACCAAAAGAATATTGTAAAAAAAAAACACTTACAATTTTCGTTTCTTAACGACAAAAAAGCCATGTAGGCATTCATACGAAAGCAAAATAAGAGAGACATATTTAAATTTATTAAATCTGGTTTGCAATTCAGAAGTAAAAGGCACCAGATGATTGAGAAATAACTTAAATTAAAAGAAAATAAACCAAGTCAAATGATATTGACAAGGTGACAATTCCTATTTTTAACACCACCCCCGTTTAAGATATTATAGAATCTAACTTTTTTTTAAATCATTAAAAAATGTCTTTACGATTGATTTACCATTAATGATTAAAAATTAACACATCATAACGTGTTAATAAAATTTCAATTACCAACGTTCTATCCGGAAAAAGGTAGTAATCTGTTCAAATGTGCGGAGTAAATATTTAGAAAAATTAAAATAAAAAAAAAAATTTTTTTGAAAATAATTAAAGCCAAGGCTGTAAGGTCAAGGTCATGGAGCTTTTTTATGTATCCATTGCAATCTAAATCTTTTTATTTACGTAACATTGGTTGTATCTAAAGTATTAGGGTATTAAATTTTGTTTTTTTTTTTTCATTTTAATTGAATTAATAAAGTTTTTTATTTGTTTCTAAATAATTAAAAAAGCTATAAACACAAAAATAAAATATAAAATTTGAAATATATAATTAAAAATCAGTCAAAAAATAAAAATTTAATGAAAAATCTGTTTAAAAAAATCAAACTGAGAATAATTATTTAAAATCCACGAAATATTAACTGGTTTTTTTTTTAAACATTTAACGGAAATTAGTCATTCCACATTTCTTCATTGTATAATAGTAAACACATTCATACTACTTGAAGCTAACTATGTTCAACTTTCTTAAACCAAATAATTCCGAGATCGTAATTTTGACCTTATTGTAATATTATTTTCAAATACACACCTCAATATCTGTGTTATCTAAGTTTAGTCCTTGGAATGTACTTATATGATATTGTAAATTGTACATTGAATTTACCTATAAAATAAATGTGCTAATTTTCCAAAATATACTGTCCTGGTATGTGATAATACTAATTCTCTCTATTATTTTCTTTTTTTCTTGATTATGAGTTCTCTTTAATATTCATATAATTTTACTGATATAACATGATCACATTATTACTTAATGTGCTTGGATATAAAATGAGAAATAAGAATTGAAAAGAATAGAAAAAAAAAATACAATTGTATTAGCATATTCATACCAAATTTTGGTAATTCTCTCATCTCTGATCTCTTTAGTAAGTTAGAGTTCAGTTTAGTGTATTAATTTACCTCATTAGAATTCGAATTTGTAATTCGGCTTAAAATCGTTACTATACAATTAAAAATACTGGTACTGGTTATAAAATCTAATTTTGTATCATCTAACTGTAAAACAAGTAAAAACAACATAAAAACAAAAACAATATAATTCAACAACATTATTATAGATATTTCAAGATTTAGGAGTCAACGGATCAAGGTGAAATAATTTGACTCAATTTTACATATAAAACTCATTAAATAACAAATCTAAATTGAAAAGAAATTATTTTTCTTTTTCTTTCAAATTTTCCTCCTATGCATATGCAAAAAACATTATGCATATGCAGCTATTTTCAGAAATTTCTTTTGTATAAGCGTGAGAAGAACTTTTACAGCAGCATTAATTGAAAAAATGTATAACAATAGTTTTCTTTTAATTAATTTGAATTTTCATTTCAAAGAAAATTTTATAGTACAATTTGTTTAAATTTATAAAGATACAAAACTATTCAGGTTAAATCCGAATTAAAATAATTATAGGTAAATTTTCTGACTTACTTTTATAAATATGAAAATTAAGTTTAAATTATTGCATTCTTTAAAAATAATTTTAAATTTTAATTTGTTTCTGGGAATTTAAATTTAATTTTAAAATAATTTAGATATGACATATCATTTTGTAGTTTTTTAGTAGTTCATCGTGTTGAAATTTTAAAACATCATAACTTGATGAATATTGATTTTAGAGGTTAATTATGATTTTTTTTTTAGTTATACTTAATTGTAAAAATCACGAACTGCCAAATGACAGTAAAATCCAATCTTAAAGTAAATCATATAATATAATTTATAGAATATGCTGTAGGCTCTAGGTGAAACATTATTAAAATTAAATACATATTAAAACTATAGGTATGTTTCACAATTTTATTAAATATCTTAATCGATTTCGGTTATTACACCATCATTAGAAGAGATCAGGCTCTTTGTTGCACAAGGAGTGATACAAATTGGTAATAAACCGGAAGTGTCTGGAAAAACATCAAAAAAATCTGAGTTGTGAAAAGAAGAACAGAAAATGATGAAAATGATGAAATAAAAAATATATTTGTTAAAAATTTATATACATGCATTAATACTAAAAAGAAAACAAACAATACAGTTCAAGGTGAAAACGTTTAGAATTAAAATATAGTTCAAAATGGAAACTTGTCTTTTCAATTTTTTTTTAAATAGTTTAAATTCGAATTCAAATGAATTCACAATAAATAAAATTTTATTCAAGGCTATTTAACCATTTTTGGTGATTATAAAAATTTATTATAGTAAAGTACATAATACAAAAAATTAGAACTAAAAAAGAAATATGAAAATAACAATAGAAATAAATAAAAAAAAAATTATTTTAAGTAAGAAAAATTAATATAAAAAAATATTAAAATTTCGCCGTAGATGCCTATAATGGCTGTAATGAGCTGTATAATACGATGACATTGATTTGAACTAATAACAAAGCAATTAAAAGAAAAGTTGTTTTCAGATCTAGGAAATAAGTCATAAATGTGATAAAAAGACATGTAATGTTTGTATAGTTACGAAAAATTACGACTACAAACGCACTACATAACCTGAGAAAACTCTCAAACCTATTGGCCTTTATCAAGACGCTCGACTAAGTTGAGTAATGGAGAAGAGCATAAAGGGGTAAAAACCTACATGCTAGCCTTAACATATTAGGGCCACCTCAGCAAGAAATAAAACAAACAAACAAATATCAAACACCACATCATCTAACAGTTTTATTTAAGCTACTTTATTATAACTATTTATATTTTTTCTTATTTCAAAACTCAATAAGAATTTTCTAATCATTTTTCAATACTTCTTTAATAGTCAGATTTGTTTTTTGTGATATATTAAATTTTGCAATTAAAAGTTTAATTTTCTTTCACTAATTTCATTTTTATTTTGCAATATATTAACATTTTGGAAGCAACTTACATCCTTAATCAGTGCGTGCAACTAATCGCAGACTAAATTAAAATTATTAAAACTTTTAATTGCACAATTTAATACTTTTCTATTTATAAATTTACATAAGTGGTCTAACCTAACGTATAATAAATTTCGGTATACCAACTAATATGTTTTTCACCTCTACACATGTTACTGAAATATTTCTGTTATATTTTCATGACATTGCATTTTTTTGTTTTTCTTTTCTTTTACTGTCCAAACAAAAGGTAATGAACCCTTTAGTATACATTACTAATGATTGACCTAAGGGATAGGCTAAAAGGATAACGGTACATAAGAAAATTGAAAATTTGAATTATTAGTGTCCATCATGATTAAATTAAAAATACTAAAAAAAAAATCAAATAAAAGAAAAATGTTTCTAATTTTTCTGGAAAAAATAATTGTTTACTGTTATATAATCATTTTTGTTCAATATTTCAACCATGTGTCAAATAAAAATATGACACTTTATTCATTTATTCAATAATTTATTTACAAAAAAATTCTCTTTATTTGTGATTTTTACAAACTTTCATTATTTAAATTTCATTAACTTACTATTTTTCGTCCTTTTAATACATTCACATTTTCATATTATTATTTCTATTTAATTTCCGTCTTTACTTTTAAATTTATAATGAATTACAAAAATAACAAAAAAATAACCCTATTTCATACCCATATAATTATAATTAATCATTTGAACACTTTCATCACTACCGACTTTAATTTTGTATTTAAAAGAAAATTTTATTGTCATTTTTAATGTATATATATATATATATATATATATATATGTATATATATAAGCATGCAAAGAAATAATAATAAAGGTTTAATGAGCTTGTATAACAATTACATAAAAAACTCTCATCATAATATTAATTGACACGAAAAGTATACAAAAAGTAAATAATAAAAATTTATTTTGAAATCTCAGGTATATAATCAAAAAACAAAAAACAGAAAAAGGATATACATTAATGCATACAGACACTCCCACACAAAAAATAACGAACATTCAAAAAATTTAATTAGTTATACAAGTATAATTAAAATATATATAATTACAGACACCCATACCTTAATGTGAGTCGTAGATTATTTACAAAAAGGAAAATGCTGTTGCAAAATTTAAATTATTAAAAAAAAAAAAACACTAACGGTAATTGTCCTCTTACGTGAGCACTAAAGCAAAAAACAATGGTTCGAACATTTTAGTCGTCGAAAAAAAAGGAGATGTTGCAAAATTTAAATTATAAAAAAAAACATTAACGTTTGAACGTTCCACACAACACATTAGTGTAAAACAAATTTGTTTGAAGTAGTAGCATTTTAGTTCATACCATTTTTGAGTGAAATATTTTTTAATTTTGTCTGAATTCCAACTTTAAAGAAGATAGGTAATAGATACACAGTTTATTAATAAATACATATATGTATATCATCTCGCTATTACAATATATCTAAATTTTGCAACTAAATACTTGGTCTTTTTTATATTTATTTAAGTATTTTGTGCATACTAAAAATAAATTGTTTCGAACATTCGAACGTGAGAGGCAAAACACTCTAAGTGTTACTATAAATTAACGGCATATCCATAGTCTTATGGGATATGGAATAATAGATTCAGGAATAATTCGATTGGTCCAAACGAAATCAACAAACAAACATTTGCGTTGAACCTATTATAATTATTTTAGAAGTTATGGGGCCTTAAGAACTGGATTAAAAAGGCAATTGATAAAAAATAAAACCAGATTAAATAAGATAAATATAACTAAGATTAACTGTTTAAACTGACTTAAATACTCTTCCAATACAATATCAACAATTGCCCCAGATCTGTTCATCATTTAATTATGATTATTTAAATTCCATTTTGTTTAAAAAAAAAACGGAATTCTTACAGCTCTTATTTAACAGGAAAAAACGAAATCAAAGTATTTCGCCAGTAAACAAATATTTTATCAATCAACTCTGTTTCTATGAGACAATTCTCCTGGAACACTTTTCATAAAATATCATGCCAATATTATATATAACAAATTTTATATAGTTACAATCCAAAAGATTATTTATCGAAGCATCAAAATGATAAAAATGATAAAATAAATTATATAAGAAATAATGAACTTAAAAGAATTTGTGTTTATAAACAAAAGTCTGCGATCAATTTACTGAAACTAACAATTCTTTTTAGTTTTCAAAAATATTAAACTGCCCGATTTTTAACTGCATTTATCTTTTTATAATTGTAAATTTATCAACTACATAAAAACGTTAACAAAGAAAGGAAAATCGTACAAGCTTTAAAATTTAAATAGTATGTATGCTATTTTATTTACTTATAGAATTACTTGTATAATGTCATAGCTAATCTAGAAGGTTTTGATGCAGTTTAAAAAAGTATGAACATTGCAACCCAAAACACAAACAACAATGTAAAGTAAATATGTATCACCTCTCATCATAATGCATTAATATTATTTTATCACTACATTTTACTTCTACCTGTTTAAAGATTAGGCAAACACTAATTCTTTTAGATAATCGTCGGCAATTATGAATTCATTAAATGTTTTAATGTTTTAACTAATTAAATAATTTGAATTAATTAATTATTGAATGATTTTTCTTTATATCGCTTTATTTTAAATCATCTAATTTACATTAGTAAACCCATTTAATTTTTTTTTTTTTTTATTTATTTTAAAATTAGGTAAAACATTAAATATATTAAATAAAATCATATAATTCAATTTCATCTAATTTAAATTAAATGATTTTTCTAATCAATTTTTTTCTGTGTACACACACGTACGTACACCTACTTCTAAAATACATTTTTAAAAAAATTTATTTATTTTCTCAATTCTCATTCTTTCATTCATAATAAACTGTTTTTTCGGCATTATTGTTGTTGTTATAAAAGGCTTCAGACAAAAACAAACTTAGTATATATAAAAGATATAAATATTTTTAAATTTACTAAATAAAAAACTTTATGAACACAAAAATAATTTCATGTTCCTAAACGTCAAAGAAATAATTTTCGTAATAACAATGCAGATTTTACTTTATGAACACAAGATTTTATAATTATAATTGTGCGATTAACTAAAAAATTTTAATGTGTATTTATTTTTGTGTGGAATAGTGTTTATATATATATATATATATATACACACATAATATGTATATATTTATTGTATTTATACATATATTATGAGTTAACGCTAATGTTTGTCATTTATAAATATATCTACATTTGTTAATTTATTTTTGACCTTTACTGTATATTTATATATCCATATGTTTTGATTTCGTGATAATAAGGTAAATAAACTGTAGGTTTAAAAAATAAAATAAATCGTAATAATTATTATATGTTTTTTAAGTCCTTTCTTTAATATTAATAGATACTGTATATATACTTTATTATTAAAGTGAAAACCAAATGTAATAATAAAATAAATGAATACAAAGAGTCTTTAGAAGTCCTTTATTGATTTTATATAAAATATTTTCTAATAAATTTTTCTCTATTTCTATTTTATTGAAGTCTAAGTCGACAGAACGTTAGATATTGTATTATATATATATAATATATATATATATATATAAAAAAAATCTGAAAATTTACGTTGTAAGATATCGATGACGATAATATGTAAATGTATATATAAATCCTTACTCATATAAAATAAGTTTTACAGGATTCAGGAAAAACCATTCTCACTTTTTCCTATCTTTAAAATAATATTAAAAATAACAATTTAATATTTAACTGCTTTAAAAATATTATAAAATTATATTTGAATATAATTATATAAAATATAGGGCTATATAACATTAGGCCTTGGTGTTATACTTCAAAATTGAGGATAAAATTAATGCACACTAAATTACTTAATTAATTTTTTTTTAAATTAAATCAAATAAAAATACCAACATGTGGGTTTATATTTATAAGGATTATATTTATAATCCTTATAATTATTAAGGATTATAAGGATTATATTTATATAATATATATACATACCACCATCGATTAAAATATAATTTTATTAAATTTGGAACTTAATAAATACTTCAAACTGAAATGTTGATTAATATTTCAATGTTTTTCATTTTACTGTTGTAAAGGTAACTACTATCACCATTATTTAAATCTTAGTGTTGAGTATTAATAAATTCTTACTTTATAATTTTTCGAATAATTATATATCTGCCTCATTGTTATATTTTATAAGTTGACAGTCATATGAGTTGCAGATATTTTTCTATTTAAATAAAAATAAAACTATAGCATTGTCTAGATTACTTTGTACTCATATGTTAATTAATTTCTAGTTCCTTGACATTATCTAATATCATAATAGTAATAAATTAAAAATGAAATTATATTGTAAATTACTCATATTCTGACTATTCATATTTTTTTGTGATATTCATAAATCTCCTTAAAATATACATTATAACCGTATACTAGACTAACTTATAATTAGCTGTCATTGAATTCACGATTCATGCGATAACATTTTTTTGTTTTTGTATTGTTTAATTTAAATTAGAAAAAATACGACTGACTATTAGGTTAAATAATCTTTAAATACTTGCTCGTATAAAGTATCTACTAAACTTAATTTCAAAGTAATTGCGTCTACTATGAAATAGATGAGATCTATTGAATCAAAAACTTAAATCAATTTAAGTTGAAATTTGCGCATGTATATTTACAATTCCATATTATTGTATTTGTAATATGTATTACGTATATATACACAATAGTTCTGATATAGACGAGTAAATAATGTATAAATGATATTCAATTAAAAGTGTCTAAAACTTGAAAGAATTCAAGTTCATGATCTTTACCATTTATTTAATTTAAGGTTAATAAGTATATAATTTTGTGAACTCATGCAATACAATTTATTAATTTTTTAATTATAATATTCAGAATAAAGAGAGATTCAATGTAAGTTTATGCAATTTACTTAAGAACAAAATATTTTTAAATTAAACTGATGTGAAGTTAAATTAATTTTATGATATATACTTAAATATTTTGTAGTATAGTCTGAGTGAACTGTAATTGATGAGCGCATTAAGAAAAAATTATATATGCAGACGACTTAATATGTTATAGAAACAATGATGAGGGAAAACAAGAAACAATGAACAACGTAAGAGCTTGATATTACGTTTACGAATTTCAGTCATTAATATTAGATTTTTAGAGTTAGATAGATGGATAGATTTCATTTATTTTCATCTCAAGTAAGCCCAATTATAACTCGTACATAGTGTAATTAAAGCTTACCTTACCTAACCCATTTAAGCCAAACACAAATTTTGACAAAAAATTAAAAACAATTTTAACAAATGGCACAATAAAACAAATACAAAATACAGTTATAAAATATATTGTAATACAGATATTACTTAACATTTTATTTAAACATTTCCCTAATATCTTAAAAATCGTCCGATATTATAGAACATTTTAATTATCCTATATTTTAGTTATTAACGTTCAACTTGTAAAATATAAATGCAAAACTGAAGCTACAAACTCTCTGCATATGATTCGGTTTTATGACCAAGTTGTTTTTAAATGCATTTTTGTTTTATGAGAGCTGGTCTTATACCAATTTGTCTAGTATTCGTTTCTCTCTAGTATACAACTATAAAAAAATATCAAATCAAACATAAAATTAAATATAAATAAATTTTAAAATTAAATTAAAACTACATGATATGGAAGTTGTGTCTTTTAGTGACAGAATTTTGGAATATAGAAAATCTTTCACAAACATAGAAACATGTGGAATACACTGTGTTTAATTGTGAAACTGTGTAAAACTATATATATTGAAAATATATTTGGAATGGGATTTTGACTTATCATCATTATATTTAATCTGCAAATTGAAGAAAGTACAGTACAAATATCTGAACCATTTCACAATTAATTTTTAGTATTATTCTTTCAAAAAGAGACGTAGCAAAACTAAATAATTTATAAAATTTACTAAATTTTCAATTAGGGATTTCAATTTAAAATTTCACCCAAATGTATAACACATACATTTTAGCATAATTAATCAAATTGCCGGATCCAAAGTACAGAGTTTCTTTCTTTTCTGGTCAGCATTATATAAATTTAAATTTAATTTGTTTTTTAAATGAATTATTATGTATGCGGTTGTTGTCTAAGATAAATCTATAAAAAAATTATATGAAATGATGAAAAAAAAATCATAATGAAATTGAAAACGAATTTTTATCCAACTTTCTCGAATTTGGAGGAGCGAGCGAATTAATTTTTTCTATACTAATTTAGCTGTAATTAATTCGAAAACTAATTAAATTTTTCGACAAAACCAAATTCGAATTGCTCTAACATTATCGAATTTATTTTTAAAATATAATTTAAGCTAACAGTATTTTCCGAGGTGATCTTTCAGATGCAAAGACCCTACCAATCCCAATCCCACAATACATACATATAAAAGTTTGAGGAAATGAAAAACTATTGAATTAATTTTGTTTTAATAAAATTAATATTATAAAAGTGAACACGTAATATTTTCAATTTAAAATTTTTACTTTAATGGTCTAAGATTTTTAATTAAAAACAACATCAAATTTTAAGAATGCAAATAAGCAAAAAAAAAAAAAAAAAATGAAGAATAAAAACCGAAATGGACCCACTTCTAATTGAATTAAACTTGAAATGAATATGAAATCTATTAAATTTTTTTTTTTCATTTAAAAACATATTAATATATATATATATGTATATATATAGATGTGATGTATATATATATAACTAATACTTATATGTATAAAAAAAACGTGTAGATTGAATTCATCACTTTTTTATACTTGTGTACAGTTTTTATAGGGTATAGTTAGTTTATATATGGATATTTTGCGCTGATTTAGCAAAATTTTAATACGACACTTAAAAAAATTAAAATTCGTGACAAAAGTTATTGGATTAGTTTCCTTTTTATACAAAACAAAAAAGAATAAAGTGAGAAGAGTAGAATACAATTAAGTATTAGCATTTTCAGCACAATTTTAAATATTTAATGTAATCTAAAAATAATGTAGTCTAATAAACCAAAATGAGCTGAAGAGTCTCTTTATATTCTATTTTATTTTAAAAAACAAAAGAGCTGGATCCGGTAGTTTGATTACTCATTGAAGAAAGTACTACATTGAGTTCGATACGAATTGAATACAAAATTTGGTTGAGTCAATTTTATAAAATTATTACACTAAATTATTTCGACCTAGAGTTTAGAGACATTCTGCTGAAATTTAAGTCCTAAATTTAATCTCAATTAGTCAGTAAATATACTTGCAACAGACTATTCCAAACATAACCGAATTGTTTCAAATGTATTTTTACCTTGTTTGAACATCAGATCCGAATTACAACATCAGATCCATTAAATTAGTTATGTTTAAGACGTTTGCTACCAATGTAACACCAGGGAACAACTTAATTTTATTTCTCAAGTACCGTGATCAACAATGATACCAACATTTTCGTACACATTGTAAATATCACTGGCAATCACGTATAAATCGAAAAAAAAATTTAAATGATAGCTAATGATATATTGGCGTACCTGGTGGGAGAAAAATTTTCCTATCATTAGGAATGAATTTGAAGTTTGTATATAACTAATACCTGCAATTATATTTTGAAAAGATATTATGTCGAAAGTCAGGACTTCATAATATATCAAATAACTATATTAACATATTTCTACCCCCGCTTTTTTATTAGTTCAAATTATTACAAAATTAGTTTGAAAAACGCAAACTACATTTAATTTCGCCTTTCAGTACAATTCAATGCAATGCATATTATTTTTCATCCAACTTTTTCATTCTCTGAACTAATGACATTTTTTTTACGTTTAGTCTTTACTAATGCAAAGCTTAGACTAGTGGAGATTTGACAAAAAAAAATTGAACTTATCAAAACGAATATTTCAGATTAAGAAAGTAGAAGATCTTCAGTAAATACCATGCATGCAGGATGCAATATTCTGAGGGATTATTCTGGCTCCCATCCTGTATTTACTTCACAACAGCTAAAATATCGAGTTAGAAGATGCAACCAAGACAACTTTTGCATATAATATGACTGTATTAGCGGTTATGGTAATAATATAAACGAAGTAACAAATAAACTACAGCAAGCTAACGACAAAATCATCAACAAAAGGTCAAGTAAATGAGTCAAAATCCATACACGTTAATTTTACAAACAAAATAATAAAGTCACCCATTTCGGTTACAGTAAACAAAGTTGTCATAACATATCAAAGTTTTGCAAAATATCTTAACATGACGCTTAATACAAAACTCAGACGACTTTCCAAGACAAAGTGTTCAAAACATTGTCAATGCTCTCTGGTATGTTAGTAATGCTGATATTCATATAGAATCTACGTCACAATTGGTCTTTCTCAACATATCACTGTAGAAATTTTACGCTAAGCTTACAATGAAAACAGCTTAACACAACTTCAGACAACATTAACAAACGAAATCTTTCGAATTGTGTTAATGTTACTGGTATTTTGTTTGATCAAAAATATCTAGTGATAAAATCAAAGTCGTTTTAGAAGTGAGTCTGAAAGACTTGTTTTAATATCAACAGAAGAATAGAAATTTTAGGTAAGTCGGTATTAGCCTTTCACTTCGTTCTCCCCCGGAAAATACAAAACGATAGATGAAGGCTCTTTTAATGATATTCTTCTATCTAAAAAAATGCATATTCTATTGCTCTTCCAAATAGAGTCTTCCAATCTTTTCAAATCAAAATACTATTGTTATTTCCAAAAATAAAAATATATTCGTTTTTATTTTTGTAGGTTAACTGAAAATCATCTTAAATGGCAATAAGCCGATTTTAGTTCTATAATTATTATACCGCAGGTCAGAAATCTTCATCAAAAACAACAACAACAATGACAAAATAATAAATTTTAATACAAAATCTATTTAAGAAGAAGATTAGATAAAAAGAAAAATATCTCAAAGTAAATACACGTGTAAACGTTCATTCGCAAATGCTTGCAATTTAAATTAAAATGGTACGAGATAAAATTACGTTCAACAACGAAACGTGACTTTATGTTGTCGACATTTTCTATAGAAATCAGAGAGAATTTCATTATAGTTTAAAAATTATCCAAGTTAATTATTTGAATAACAATAATATAACCTATAAACTTTTATACTACTCTCATATTTTATTTTTCATATTATTTTACTTGAAGAAATCTGAATATGACAGATTGTTTGTTGTTGTATAATTAATAAATTTTCATGATTACGAGGAATAATATACGATATTGGTATAATCACAAATTTATTGTACATCATCATAAGTATATTTTTTTTTCGTTATTTGCTTTATCAACAAATAATTTTGATTTGTTTTATTAGAACAAAGATATAAAATAAGCAAATAAATAAAAAATGGTTTTGCATACCTACACTAAATCATTTAACATCTTCAAAGATTTTTATTTATTTAAAAAAAAAAAAAGTCTTACTTATGAAGTAAATATCATTTAAAAAATAAATATCGAGGAAGTTAATAAGAATATTAATTTAGGAAATGTAAATATGAAAATGACGGAAATAGGGTTTTAGATTGCATAATATATGGGTTAATAGTTTTAGATTAATTTGAAAAAATTTGTTTTGTAATAAACGAAATGAAATCATCTACAAAGCTTAATTGTTAATATACATAATGTATTTACATACGTAGAATCATAGAAAAATTAAATATTAATTTACTGATTTACTACATTCAAAGGAGAGAATATTATGTTAACGAAAAATAAGTAATTATATGTTTAATTGATTTTAAATGTAGTATTTAGTATACTACAGTCACAGTGTGCTGCTAGTGTAGCGTTTAACTACAGTAATGTGAAATGAAATTCGAAAAGTTTGAATTTCTGAATAATTTTTATTTTACAGGAGATATTTTTAACTTCCATGGCACATGAAACATGATCTAGTAAAAAGAGCTTAGTGGGGTAACGTAAGCAGAGTTCAGTTCAACACATTCAAAATTTATTTAAGCCTGTTTGACCTCTTGTAAAAGATATCAATCTGCCTTAACACTTACGATTTCAACGATAAAATCTATAACAGTCTGAAAGATATGTTAAACATGTTATAACTAAACCTAAAATTGCAGTGGAATGAGCATATTTTTGACAATGCTGCCAAAAATTTTAATTTTCTTTCACTAAGTTAAAATTGTCAGAGCTGAAAAACTCAAGAATCGAGAAAAATAAATTTTAAAATAAAATAAGCCAACATTCACAAATCTTCTTCTGCTTTAGTTTTTCATAGTTTTTTTTCTCCTAATCAGTTGTATTAAAACATTATTTATATAAATATTAGATAATTAGCTTCCACAAGTTCCACAAATAAATTTTAGGTTTATCTGATTATTTTTTTAATTAACAAACAAATAAAATAAAATTATTTCAAAAAATTTCCAAAACAACTCAAGTTTTTTTTTTTTTTTTAATATAACTTTTTACAAACAAAAAAAAAGATACCACAACAAGAAGTTCACAATTTTTGTTATGCTTATGATTAAATCAAGTTAAATTTAAGTACTTGAAACTTGAAAATTATATAATTTATTTAAAAATAAAACATTGGAACATTTTTTTTATGTAAAAAGATTAAAATTTGTGGTAATTTCGAATTAGTGTTATTGTAAAATATTTTAATTTTACATAACAACATATTAGTCATTTGAAATGGACGACATTATCAATATAAAATGGTATTTAAATTTGACTACTATAGAATAGGAATTATTACGGAAAGTAGTAAAATTGGTGATCTAATCGTCCTTCCCAATCCCACGGGGTGGCTTTAGTATAGAGTTTATTGGAAGAGTGATAATGGAATAGTGATCTCCTAAAACAACCCATGACAATGATTTGTGCTCAATTTTTTTATTTTAATATGGGACAAATCTGGGCTTATTATACAAAGTCAATTCATTGATATCTAGAATAATGCGTTCTTTAACGTATGACACGTGATACCGTCAACAACCGTACAAACAAATAATTGATATATTATTATGAAAGCAACAAGTTCTCGAGGTTCTTTCGGTAGTTAACACAATCAGCTATAACATTAATAAATGAAAGTTTTCCACTCGTCAAGCATCACCATACCATAATTATTTGATACCGAACAATTAACAGGGCGCATCAAACGGTATTATTCTTAATGTGTATCACACATGTTCTGCTGTTATCAACACAGATTTCAAATTGTGAATTATTAGTATTTTCAAAAAAAAAAAATTATTTATAGAAATAATAAGTCATTAACTAAGCTAATAAATTAATAGTAAACAAATAATAAAATTAAAAAAAATATGTATAACTTGTATAAAACTGAATAAATTAAAACATTGAATCAAGTTAACAAGAATAATAATTTAGGAACAGAAGCAACCGAACTGGTAAGTTTTTTTTTTTACATTTTACGTAATAATTTTTATATATCTAAGTCTAATCATTCAAGAAAAAGTAAACGAGGTTGTGATGGTCGCAAACAAGTTTGATGGGTAAAAAAATATATTAATTAAATAATAGCTTCAAACGAATTTCGATGAAAATAGTTTCAAGGATTGAAATGTAATTTAGAAGTGGATTATAACGTTGCATAGACAGTTGATAGTAATAATAAAATTTTCAAAAGTTTACTGTAAGACTGTAGTAATAAATTGGATTACTGGGATCCCTATAGAAGTTTATATCCCTATAGATTACATAGGTATACCATGAAATTTATTAAATTTTAATCAAATCGGACACTGTATCACTTTTCTTCAGAACTACTACCATAAAAATAATGTATATCATTATAGAAATCGTTTAATATTAGTATTCATATACTTAAATAATAAATTTAATAATAACAAAAATTGTTTTGTTTTGAGTATATAAAACGTATTTTGAAAAACCATTCAATTGTAATTCGTCTTATTTTGTTTTATTTATTTTTGGTTAAAAATGTTTATTTAAAAATTTTAAAGAATTAATTAATGAAGAAATCATATATTTTTTTTTTTTGTTGTATTATAACTATTAAATTTATTTAATTGAAAAAATCTTAATAAATAAAATTTCAAAGTGATTTTTTTTTTATTATTCTTATTTTTTTTTTTCAATTCTATTAATAGAATTCTATCCAGAATATATGTAAGTGCAAGTGTATTTTATAATAATTTTTCAATTTTCAGCGTAGATATTATCATTATTCTATATATCAGTGAGTTTCCGTTATTGCAATGAAAATTCAGTTTTTTATGACATAATTTATCTATAATAAAATCAATATAATAAAATAAATCTTTATACCCGAAATAATTTTGACGTCATAGAGTGGAAAAATAGTGAATGACCCCTTTTAATATATTTTTTATAACATTGAAAATTGAAAAATAATGTTTATTATAAAAGTTAAGACATATAACATCCGGACAATAAATTAGTGAATTATCTAATATCATGCAATACTGTGTGACGTATAGGTCGAATTCGAATATCAAATGAATTCAATATCCTTTTATGAAAATTATTTCTAAAAACATTATAAAAATTAACAATCTCTTTTTTAAGTAGACAGAAAATTAAATAACGATTAAGGTGGTTATGCTGAAGTCCGAAGCGGAATTTCTCCGAAAAAAAATTCCGATCCGAATACGAAAAAATCGGTATGCTGAAGTCCCTTCGACTGCAAAGTCTGTGCAGAAATCAAAATCATATGTTTCGGAAGATTTTTTTTTTGTTTTCATATTCATTTCAAACATTTTTATTTTCAATTTTTTTTTATTTATTTTGTAAAAAATTTTTAATAGATAATGTATATGACATAATGTATATATACAATATGCATACATAAATTAAAAGTAAAAGTTACAACTTTCTTAATTACATATTTAGTATGTATATATATACAAATTAAAATAATAGTAATTTTTTGTTACATCAGAGAAAATTTAAAATTCTCTAAAGAATGTAAAATATATATGTATCGTTTTTAATATATATACATATTATGTTATAATATTAAAAACAATAAATTATATTATTCTTTTGAAGCGCTTTTTTGTTCCTAAATAAAAAAAAATATTTTTCATAAATGAAAAAAAAATTTAAAAAAAAAACTATTATTACATTTTATACTTCTCCTAATATTCTAAATACAAAAATTGTATGCTTTATAATTCATTTCCGAATCATTATAATACTTCCGAATGAGAAATTCCGGCGTACAATTTTCAAATTATTTTCCGTTCCGACGAACTTCAGCATACATAAATTTTAAAATTTCGGATAAATAATGACATTTGCAGACTGCGGAATACTTACGGACTTCAGCATACCAAATGCGGAATGTAATCGGAATTTCACATTCCGACGAACTTCAGCATAACCACCTAAAGCTCTTTGTATGTTTCACAAATTTTATTAAATATCTTAATCGATTTCGGTTATATTACACCATCCATCGTCAGGATACAGCTAGAGTTTTAATACTTATTTAATTTTAATAGTGTTTCACCTAGAGCCTACAGCCTACATTTACTCTGTATTTCTCTCTCATCTTTTTCAAAGGTGCTAAAACTCAAATTGAATTTTGACTTCTCCAATTTGTTGTTTACATTTATTTCTATTTTTGAAATCTGTTTTCCAGTTAATTCTGTACATATTTATTATTCTACATCATATCGTACGCTGTCTACCGAACTCTTAAAGATTATTTAAATATTATATAAAAAAAAATGAAATTTATAATTTACGACTTTTATTTCATAAATTAAAGATATCACTAAAAACAAATCTGATTATGAAAAATGATTATCAAAAATAAACACTAAATTTTCATTTCAAATTTCATTTTCAAATCTACTTCACATGAATTACACAACATCGCAGATAATTTACATATATTACAAACTAGTGATAGTAATTTTCTGTGTTACAAGTCTTAGTATTAGTCCATTTAATAAGCCACCACCCTCTTGCTCATCACATATCATTACTAACGATAACGATACGATATCGATCTTGAAAAAGTCTTTAACAAACGTATGGCTTTTAGAAGACCTAATACTCAAACTGAAAAATCTGAGTTTTCCAGAAAACCTTATTATGTAATAATGGATATAAATATTCGAAAACAAGTTCATTACAACATCTGGAAACGAAAAAATGTTTGTAATAACTATACAATTAATGTTGCGGATGACCTCATCGTTTATTCTACGGAAGGTAATATCAAAAAAGTAACAATTTAATACTGTTATTTAATTTTGCGAAATTTGATTACTAAATAGAAAAAATTTAAACAGGAAATTTAACAGAAAATGCTTAAGAAGTTGTATTAATGTACATAGAAAACTAGAAACGGACTATACAAGCATTTTTACTCTAATCATACTTTATCAGATCTGTCAACACGATTAAAAATAGATTAATATCCAGAATATATTACCATAACACGAGAAGTATGTTAACAAAAGTTTAAAAACTGGTTTCATAGCACCCGAACATTTCATTCATTAACTCAAAAGGTTATATTTTTTACAGTTAAGTATAAATTAAGTTAGGTAGGGGTTAGACTTAATTTACTTATAACTTTTATAAATTAACGGTTAGTATACATTTTATGTCTAAAGCAAAATCGAAGTAGTAAAATATTATAAACTCAGGTCTTCTGATGATGGTGTCGATTAAGACATTTAATAAAATTAGTAAAACATACATAAAATTTTAATTTATACCTATAATAGTTACTAAAAGCATTTTTAAATTAACAAAAATAAAATAAAATAATAGTTACTTATATATTTCTTAATAATTTCTAAATATTAAAAAAAAACAAAAAAAAATACTAGTATTCGTCTGCTATTCGAAATTCGAAGAAATTAGATAAAAAATCGTATTCAATTTCATTATCATTCATTTCAATTTATTTCTGGCACTATATCATTTTTTTCTTATTGATCTATCTATCTATGTGTAATAAATCATTTTAAAAAAATAAAATTTAACTTAATTCTAGCGAAGTTTTGAGTAAGCTGCGGCAATTTGATAAATTAAAATTTTTTAATGTTAAAATTACATGAGGTGAAATTTTAAATGAAAATTTCTAATTGAAAATTAAAAAAATTTCAAAAATATTTGATCTTCTTTTAAATATCTATATTATTTAAAAGAATAAAACTGAAAATCGGTTGTGAAATGGTTCAGATTTACTTTTTCCAATTCAGTAATTATAATAAAAAAAATATAGTAATTATAATAATACAGATTAAATATTATAATAATTACTATAATTTGGCGAAAACTAAAATTATTAAAACATATTTAGATTAAAAATTTCAGATATAATAAAGTTATATTAGAATTAATATTATTTTTATAAGCTTTGTTTCTAATTTGAAAATGAAATTAAAAAAAAAAAAAACAGAAAACTCAACAGCAAGAGACAATACGAGTTCACGGACTTATTACTAAATAATATACTCAAATCCATGCATAATAAATATTTAAAATTATTAATATTTCAATGATTTATATTTTTACATATATTTAAATAAAAAAAAAATTACTTTCCAATAAAAATTTCCTATATTTATTCATATTTATTATTTTTCCATATTTTAACATCCATAATTTAAAAAAAAACAAACAAAACACAAACATTTTTAATTCGTGTCTGCGATACAGTTTTATATTATGTTCGAATGAAATACATATATTTTTGAAGAGGTTAATCACCCCCGTTAACCTATCCAATCCTAATTAATTTAAATTATTATGTGTTAATAAAGAAATTTTTAAATAAAACGACTTCTTGTGTAATTGCACATGGGATTAACTAGTACTAATAAATAAACAAACAAATAATTTCGAACTTTTTTAATTCTACAAAATATTGATATGAAACTTAAATTTTAATTAGAATCAGTTTATTTTATCAACAACAAAATTCTTCAAATTCCAATATTAGGTGTTAAAATATGACAAGTTATAAAAAAAAAAAAAAAAAGAAAAACGAAAAAAAATTATAAAAGATGACAAATTCATTTTTTAATAAACAAAGAAATAAGAGAAACAAAAATCAGGTGTTTTTTAACTTGATAAATAAATTTTGATAATTACTCAGAAATACCAGTTTTAGTCAGGTATATGTATTTCTATATAGATTTACTATTCTATGAAGGTTAAATTTTATTATTTTTATTTTATTTCATCTTGTTTTATTTTGCCCTACAATATATTTTTTTTTTCAAAATATAAATTAATTTAGTCGCTATAATAAATTTGTATACACATCTACACAACCCAAGATGAAATTTTTAAAAAGTTGAAGTTTATCCAAAATATATTATAATATTAATATTCAATAGACAAAAATTTTATTGTTATAAGATAACAATGAGTAAATTACAATATTGGAGGGTTTTTGTTTGTGTCATTGAACCACAATCGCTATCGCATATTTACATACTTATACAATTTAGGCTGTACTTAATTTTGGTTCAAAATCCATTAACCCATATAAGATGATACATAAAAACAAAATTGAATCTTTAATAAAAAAAAAAATATCAACTTAATTTTTTGTTTATTTTTTTATTTGCTCAGTTCACACAGATATGACCTACAGAGTTTTAGTACCTAAGTATATATACATAATTCACTTTTAAATTTTAATGTCTTTCAATGAAAAATTGTTTTATTAGTTAATACAAAAAAGAAAAATAATAATTAATTTAAACCAATATTGGTTTTGTAGGTTTGTCATATATTTATCATACTTTTGATAAACTAGGTTTTCGTAGTTACAGACACAGTACAAGTACAGTATAAATCGCACGTCTTCTTACAGCTACACTTCTAGTGTGTGTAACAAAACTTTACACTCGCCCTACTGACATCATCATTTATGTATTTCACTCCATTTTATCAACTGAGGGTTTACTGATCGGCTCAACTGAAATATTACGGTTATAAGACTGTGCTTTTCTGATTCCCTTGAATTCATTATTTTAACAAAGTAGATGATCAGTCGACTGTTGCTATTCTACTTAGTGACACTTGAGGTACCTATAGTCTACTAGAAGAGACGAATTTTATTTCCGAGATAGCATTTTTCAGCTAACTTAACGATTAAGCTGTAGGGGATTTATTCCTGCAATCTTTTGAAAATGTATATACAATTTGCATACAACTGAACGATAACGAAGTTATATATGAACTGATGGTTTCATGAACTGATTTAAAAAATCGGCTATAAAAACGAAATCGATTTGCCCAAATCGATCCAAATATAACTGCTAATTTAATACCATAATATCTAGACAGATACCTGAAGTTTAATGAATGTTGAAATACAATTTGGTGTCGTAAGTGTTCCACGCTTCAAATTAGTTAATATTTCAAAAAATTAGAAAATAAAACTTATTGTGCGATTTAATTACCAAGACTCTGTGTAAGTCAGTTAAGGTGTTTATTTCATAATTTTTGTTGTTTATGTTTCAAGAAGAGCTGCAGGAACGCTATTTGTACACCTACCTATTACTTTTGATCAAACTAAATATCATGGACATGGACTATTAACGGATTGAGTAATCAAATTATCGTTTTTCAAATTATTATTATTAATTTTGTAAATTTTGGAAAAAGACGATACTCAATTTATGACTTGTATATATATTAATAGGGGATGGTCTCATAATTCCAAAAAAATAATTCCAAACAATGACAAAAAAAAATTCCAAAAACAAAAATTCGACTTGGGTTCGAATTCAGGGGTTTAAGTTGAATTCTTATGCGTAGCTGCTGTTAAATACAAGAAAAATAAAAAATTTCCAGAATATTTATCTTCATTATTTTGATGTGTATAGCTGTTGGATTTTACAGAATTTTACATTATTTATTTGGACATTTTAACTTTGAATTTTTTTTTTTTTTAATTGTGTGTTATTACGGAAATGGAATTTTTTTATTAATAGAAGATTGCAAACTCAATACCAAGGTATTTTTTTCTTCTGCTTAAGAATACTGAACATTTCGTAGCATCCTTCGCGACAAAAAAAAAATGTGATCGTGCCATAAAAGTTTGATGTTTATTTGTCATTCCAAGAATTCTTAAAATTTCGAAGTTTTCAATATTTTCATTTTCGAATAACATATTTGGTATAAATTAATTTTATTTTATTGATATGAGGCAGCTTTGGGTTTTTGAAGTATTCAATTTTACCATATTTACACTTCCCCAGTCTTAGATTTCTTGAAGGTCGCTGTTGAGAGAGGAAAATATGTTATTTCGTATATGTAAATGCAAGATTAATATTTTTTTAACTATCCCTTCGTTTTCAAGCCGAAAAGTTGCTAGAATATTCGATTCTCATAATCTCATCTCTATCAAATTTTTTTTCCATGTTTTACATAGTATAAAAATACTAAAACCCTAAATTCTTACTAGGATACACTCAAAATGTAGTCTAAAAATTTCGATTGAAAAATTGAATACATAAATTCGAAAAAATTGGTTAAATATAATTAAAATTTTTAAATTCACCACATAGCTAACTAAAAATATTTTGGAGTTATAATTCGATTCTATTTTGTTCAACAAAAATCTGTCTTATAAAATTTTTGTATGGGAAATTTTTTTTTCAGTTTTTATAATTCAATCGGTTAAAATTTTTACCACTGAAATTGACTTTGATTCAAAAAGGCGTTTAAGTAGATAAAATTGATATTGAAAAATTAGTTAAAGATGATGCAGTCAGTGCGTAATCATATTATTTGAATGTTTACATAATATATGTATCATAACATCTTATATATTAATATGCTTAAACGTCTGTTAAACTTTTCACAAAGCTTTTTCCAACTATATTAGACAACTTTATTAGAACTATTACGAATTACGATAGTGTGCAAAATTTAATTTAAAGACATAATTTAAAGACAAACCACAAAACAATAAAACCAAATAAAACCAAAAACAAATTAAAATTAACCTAAAAACAATTCACCTATTGAGCAATAGCATTGATTATATTTGATTATATGAATTAATTTTAAAAAAAAAAACAAAGTAGCAAAGACAAAAACCGAATTATCAGAATATAATTATTATATCGATAAAATAGCTTTGTTAAAATATTACGATATTACGATATTACAGCAAAAAAACTTACCGGTAAAACAAATAGTAAATTTAGAAAATATATTTTTTACTTCACCTATGTTCAGAAATTCCAACAATTGAAATTTATTTATTTTATTAACAAATAATTCAAAAGTATAAATTCAAATTCGCAGTAGCATTGAGTAAATATTATATTGTGCATGGAGAATCATAAACCGAAATTTACGATCTGCTAAGAACAAGAAAAACAAAATATGTTATGACATATCAAGTTCCAATTCAATACACAGCTAATTTTAAAAAACACATAAAAATTAAAAAAAACTTCAAAAAGAAAAATCACAGACTACCTTTACCTACATCAGAGACCCTAACGGGGTAACAATATAACAATAAGAACTGAAGAATAGATTCTATAATTTTTTGTTTTTTTATTTTGAGTTTTGAAATAGTTAGGGCTATTATGATAATTAAAAAAAACACAAAAAAACGTGTCTATGACTATTTTAATGTATTTTTAATGTGAGTGTGGTATGTATTTAGTTTAAATGCATTTAATTTCATATCTATACTGCCAGCGACATCTCTGTTCGCCACATTTTGTTGAAATGTACGTCTCTATTAATAGTATTTGTTAGGGAGCGTTGAGACATCAGATTTTGTTTAATGAAAGTTTTGTTTTACTTATTTTTATTACATTTACAAATTTTTATTAATTTATAATAAATAAATAAATACCTAAATAAATTTATAATAAATAAATAAATACCTAAATAAAAAATATAAAAAAAATAGTTATAGATAGATCAAACATTATTGTAAATTACTAGCTATTCCCGGCGTAACATTTGCCGGTCTAGCATTAGCATTATAAATGAAACAATTTATTTTATTTGTTTATTTTCTTTATTTTCTTAAAAAAAATCAATGTTTTACAATTATAGTTTTAAGTTTTTCAATTTAACTTATTTATTATGTAATAAAAAAATATGTAAAACATTGATTTTTTATTTAAGAAAATAAAGAAAAGAAATAAATAAAATAAATTGTTTCATTTATAATGCGCTAGACCGGCGAATGTTACGCCGGGAATAGCTAGTATAGATAAAATAACAAAACATAATAAATATATAGTGGAACAAAAATAGCATTTTGATTGCACTAGGATTTCAAAATTTTATATGTAACAATTTAAATTTCATAGAAATTATAATGTATATATATATGCATATAAGTACAGTCATTCTAGTATACTCTTCGAGGAACAAGTAAGTATATATATTAATAAATAATATATAATTGGCTTCATTTCAGCTGGATATTTAAATTTTTATAGTAAATAAAGTTAACATTATAAATACCACATTTAGTGTATAAATGTCAAATATTTTTACAACATTCCGAAAAAGCAGAAACTATTTTGGGAATAAAATGTAAAGTTAATGTTCTAGAAAAATTAATGATCAAGTTTCAGTGGAGTTAAATTTAAAATATAGTAGTGTAATAGTAATAAAAAAATACTTTCAACATTAAAAATGGTACGGTACGAGATTACAAGGAAAAGTTGATCAACACAACAAGCCACAGGCTAATTCTAGTAATTCTAATATCGATTTTCAATGAATAACCCTCTAAGAACTAAAAGTTCAACTTAGCGATGATTGTTTGTTCCCCAAATAATCAAATAGTCAATTTCATCTACCCTACTATACCTACCTAGTATAACAATAAACAATAAACAAAATGACTTACTGCAAATAATGAAAATGTACTGCTTATTATCTAGTAGGTATCTATAGATATGAAAAAATCCAAACACTAATTTAATTTTAACGCTTTATTACTGAAAAAGCTGATTGATTGCTAACAATTAAATAACAGTAAAACTGAAGAGCTGTCACCGAAAATTGATATGTTTGAAATTAAAACTTTTAAAAAAGTAAGAAAATAATCTGCAATAAAAATTTAAGTGAAGAAGTAATTATATAAAAAATAATAATTCTTGAAATTTAACATAACTCTACATCAGCTCACTTCATTTATACTACATTAAAAATAATTTTAACTATACATACTCGTAAATCTAAAAACAGTCTTGTAGTTCTGAACTCACCTATGTTAATTATAAGTATTATGACTATATTTAAAAAGAATTTGTTAATTAATTTATAACTTTAATATAAGTCTTAATTTTGTACTTTACACCTTTAATCTTTACCTGTACGAAGAGCGGATATGATAAAAAAAAAAAGAAAATATGACTAAATGTTGATTTGTACAAATTAAAAAAACCAACAAAAAACAAACGAAGTTATCAAAACTCTTGACTAATTTAATTTTTTTATCTCTTTAGTCACGAAATTAATTAGAGGCTATGTTATATAGACATTTAAACTTTGTATATATCATAATAATAATAAAAATAATAAAAATAATAAAAAAAAAAACAATTAACTATATGATAAGGTACCAACCAAAAAGTGTAGTTTCAGAGTGCATTGCTCTTATTAAGTTTTTAAATTTAACAACAATTTTTTCTTCTAAAGTTTGTAATTTTATATTTTTAGTACCAAATTCTGATGTCTAAAATAATATTTTTTTCATTAACATTTGATGTCTATAGTAGCAAGTGATCTTTATAAATTAATCATAATCTCTTTAATCAATTAATCATTTTTATAATAATTAATCAATTATATTTAATAAATAAAAAACGAGTTTTATAATTTATTTTAATCTTTGATAAAAATATATTTCTTTATTAACGAAACTAAATACGTCATAACTGTACTCTAAAGAGTCACCGCGTAATCCTACTATGGTCCAAAGAGTATTACACGGTATTACCAAAGATGATTTACTCTCTTTGGTATTACTTTACTTAAATTTTTTACTAAATATTGTTCGTGAAACAAATATCGTTTTAAGTAGAATTATGTCGTCGACTCCGTCCGTCGATTTTCTATTATCGTCATTATATTTAGTGTGTAAATTGAAAAAAGTACGATACAAATATTTGAACCATATCACAACCGGTTTTCAATATTATTCTTTTTTCTCTTTTTATTGTCACTTGACATTTTCTACGTACTCGATTTCTAGCTGATGCTGATTTCACTTGTTCACACGTCTGTCACATGTTTGTCTTTTCAAGTTCTTGTTTAATGGACCTCCGCCAGATGTTCTTTGGACGACCTTTGGGATCTTCTTGTGCCTTGTGAGTTCCATTATAAGCTCATTCGCGCAATATTGTTTGATAGCTTTCTGAGTGTGTGGCCTATCCATCTCTATTTCCTTCTTCTGATTTGTTTCGCTATGGGTTGTTCGCCGGTTACTATCTAGGGATTTATTATTCTTTTAAATGGTAGATATTAAGAGACTTAGCGAAAAAAAAATATTTTTTCAAATTTTTTTATAATTTTCAATTTAAAATGTTACCCCACGTTGTTTTTGTATTTATAAGTACATTTATCAAATTCACCAAAGTACAAAGTTTCTTCTTTTCCTCACCAGAATTAATTTTAAATTTAATTTTATTTTTTAATTATTACATATTGTTGTCTAGGATAAATTAATAAAAAAAAACGTATGTATATAATGTTAAGAATAAATTGAAATGATGGAAAATAATTCATATGAAATTGAGTACGGTTTTTTATTCGAGGAATCACGAATCAACTGTTATTCAGATCAAATGACCCTTCACACATATTATTATTTTTAATAATATTTGCTACTATTTTATAACTCCTTTTTTTTCGTGTAAAAGCGAAACACAAACACACGAAAGTACATATTTGACAAATGTAACAATAATTTTGTGTGGAAATTTTTTCTTCTGTCTGTCATCTAATTATTCTCAAGGACTAAGTATTTTTGCAAGTAGAATTTACTCTGCTAAAAAGAATACAAACGTTATAACTATACTCATGAAATTTCTTTAAAATCTTTTGGAGCTAAACATCATCGTATAAAAAATAATTTAGTCTAATAAAAAATAAATCAAATCAATTCCTCCAATACTTTTCAATTATGATACTATATACAAATTTTACAGAGAGTTTAAAAATATTAATACAAGATCACATGAAAATAATCGGGTTTTTCAATGAAGTACAATTCAAGTTCGAAAATTACATTTTCATAATATATAGAAATCACAAAAGTACACTACACACTGTAAACTATTATCAATTACAAATTCATAAGTCGAAAAACCAAAACAATAATTAAGAAGATTAGATCAGATTTCTCAATCAACGAGGACCGGTATATGTAAACTCAATCATTATGCATAAATTGGCAAAATATTTTTTTATTTTTTCCAGTTAGCCATTTGCATAACCTAACCTACAAATTATAAAGATTAAGAAAAAATAGAACAAAAATTAAATTTTTGCCGACGTTGTTAAATTTGTAGAGTTTAGCGTAGGTCAGTGTATACATTAGTTGATTATACTTTGTTAACAACATGAATAATTTATTTAAAAAATTATTAAGAAACCGTTAAAAAGCTTTCTATTTAATTTGCTATGATAATCGCAAAATTAACATGATTTTCAAGAGAAATAATTCAAAAATTATCAATTTGATATAATTTAATTAAATTTTTTCAAAATGTGATAACATTTATAAAACCATTACATCACCCCTCTCCCTTCCCAAGATAATCTATTTAAAAGTATCGATTGTAGGTAACAAGAAGTAAACCAAAAAAAAAATTCATTTCCTTAATTAAATAATAAGAACTTAAACGAAGAATGACAATTTAATTTTATTTTACAATGCTACTTAAATCGAATTAAATTACTTACATAATTTTATTGTAATTAAATTATTACAAATTAAAAGAAAAAACATTAAAAGAAAATAAATAACAAAAAAAAAAACATAAAAACTGAATTTTGCAAACAAATAAAATGTCTGTAATTAATTAATTGGAAAGCAAAACAAAAACAAAATGATGAGATATTAAATTTTAATTAAATTTAACCACGAATATCAATCATATGTTTGAGTATGTACCCGTTTAATTATTTATTGCTCTCTGTATAGTTAGTTAAATTTAAGAGCTGTCATAAGTTTGATGTTTCATTTGTAATATTAGTAATTATATTTATTTTCAAGATATTTACATTTCATTATACATAGTTTTATTACATTTACACATAGCTTTATTTGTAATATAAAACTAATAAAACATTTAATCAAGTTTGTCAACTTACATTTTTTTTATTTATACTGTGGAACGTATGATGCTCACACACGATTTAATCATTTAAATAAATTTTTTCATAAAATTATATTAAAATTATATTTTTACAAATGTCTTTTAATCAACTCTCTTTCATAAAAAAAATAAGAGAATTATAATAGAGAATAAAGAGATAAAAAATCGCGGTTGAATCTGTTGTAAAAGCCAGCTCTTAGCGTTTATATTATTGTGCCTATTACAGGTGTCACACCACTTTTCCAGTCATTTTTTCCAGTCACCTGAATGAAATTTATTTTCGTATTACAAGTCTCATCCGACAGCAACAAATTTCTGAACGTATTTTTATTGTACTTTGACAGAAAAACTCATTTGACATTTGAAAAAAAAAATATTTTTATAAGAATACAAAGTTGGTTGATGTTATTTTTTATAAATTTTTAAAACAGAGAATCTAAGTATAAAGAGAAAAGTTCTTACAAATTGTTCAAATCCGTTGGAAATTGATAATGAAAAGTAAGTAAAACAATTTGTAAAATAATTAATGTACAAATATATGAAATATAACAAAACAATTTGTTTTTAGCTTCGTTAAATATTTCCGATTGAATAAAGACGCTTTTATTGCCTTGTTTGAAGATTTGAAGAGAAAATTTAAAAATTCAAAATAAATTAAAATTTGTTTTTATTTCATAAATCCTTAACTTTCTATTTAAAGCAAGACAATAATATTATATAATATAAATTCAAATTCAAATATATATTATATATATAAATTATTTCAATAAATTTGTAAATATTTACATACCTTTTCGTTTCAGAATTCATTATTTAAATTTATATAGACACAAAAAATTACAAAATTACAGACAAACGGAATCCTGTCACATATAAATTGCAAGTAACAATTGAGTCGCATTTTTCAGTCGGCGCGTGACATTTGTAATAGTAATTAGTGTTGTCACCTGAAATTATTCGGATCCGACAAAAAAAGTGATACCTGTAATAGGCACATATGTCATCAATTGCAATTGTAACTTCATATGTGTGTGTAAATGTTATCATTACAATTTTTTCATTGGTTGATCAACGATTTGAACGTCAAACACATCTTCATGACTTCCATATTGTAAGGGTGCAAGGGTTTTTTTATTGGAACTTTTACTTTATCTTTAGTTATATTTCCAATATTTTCAGGTAAATTCTGCACTTTTTCTGCTAAACTTTGGTAATAACAAAAAGTGATAACAAAATAAGCGTTTAAATTGTGTTACATAAGGTAAAAATATTACAGCAAATATTTTACTATGTAGAAAAAATTCAGTTTCGATTTTGCATGTTCATTATCAAAAAACAAATCAAGTATAAAAGTAAAGTAAATTATAAAAAAAAATTAACTATACTTAATATGACGAAATTTTAAAAAGAAATAAGAAATAGCTAGTAGTAAAAAATTATTTTTTTGATTTGTGAATTGGTTTGCTTGTTTTCCGCTGCTCTTCTGTTAATTTCGTTTCATGAACCAACGGATACAATCTCAAACTATCTATTTGCATTAAGATATGACTTATGCGATAAGACAAATTTTAGGTTGAAATTAATTCGACCATACCATGGTTGGGCTCCAAACCAAACCTTATATTTTTAATTAACAAGTAGTTATATAATTATTTTAGGTTTAGTCTAAATTTAATATTTTTTCATGTTTTATATTACATTTAGTTCCTAGCTTCAATGATAGATCCAAGCTGAATTTTGAATTGGGTAAAAAAAGTTAATAAAACTAGCGTTAAAATTAATTTTGAGGTACTGGAACAAGCCATAATACATACATGTATAACTATGATACACCAAGCAATGAAGAAGATAAAAATTATTTTCCAGCAAAGATTAGTTCCCAGTAAATTGTAGTTTTAATAGAAAATTCGAAGTTTTTTTACTTTTTAAACATATCATAACATAACATAATATAACATAACATAACATAACATAACATAACATAACATAACATAACATAGCATAACATAACATAACATAACATAACATAACATAACATAACATAACATAACATAACATAACATAACATAACATAACATAACATAACATAACATAACATAACATAACATAACATAATATAACATAACATAACATAACATAACATAACATAACATAACATAACATTCAATGATTTTTATTTTGCTATTAATATTTATACATAATTACTATTTCAAACTTATATAAAATTAAGACTCAAGTGTATAAGTAGCATTGACTTAAGTGCATTAATTACTATGTAGTAGATAAGTTTAAAAAAAAATTATAGTTTGCACTAACTATATCATAATAATGAATTTACCTTACTAATACTATAACTAATATGAAAAATATAAATATATTTTAGAATTAATTTTTCATGTTGCTTGTTTTTAGTGTAACGGGTCATTGAAATCATATTATTGATCATTGAGAAGTTTGTTACAGTATAAATATATATTTGTATCGCATTGGGACAATTAAAACAGTTCGCAATATTTTGTTTTAATTAAATTGTGCAATTTGCTTTTTGGTTCATAATTGAAGCTGAATATTGGAGCTATTCGTCGATTTTCGTTTGAACATGCTGATATAATAACTATGTACTTTAAATGCTATGTTAATCTTTATTTGTATAATTTTCTATAAAAATTTGAATGGAAATGTATTTAAAAATAAAATTAAGTTTTCAATTTGAATCAATACACTATCAAGAAACAAAAAAAAAATTTTATGTTTGAATGGCGCTAATTTGGCGTTGAATTTCCTAAAAAGGGAGTTGATATAGACTTACAATAATTTTTAAATATCTTATAACGTACAATGCAATCATATTGCGAATATGAAAAAAAAAAATAAACGTGGGACTGTCTATTATCTTCAAGGCGACGTTTTTTAATTTTTTGTTTTTTTTTTTGTTTTTTTTCTCTTCAAATTATTTATTAATTTGTATTCTAATAAAAATTAATTCCAATTTAATAAAATTAAAAATTGCATTTATAGGTAGTTAAACAAAATGGAAATTGAACATTATGGATATTATTAATTAAGAATATTGAGGACGTGAACAGTGCACTACAAAAACTACAAATGAAAATAAATCTTTGATTTGAATTGAAATGAAATGTCAAGGATAATCTCTTGTATTAAGTTTTGTTTATGTGTAGAAAGTAATTTTAATTTAAAAAATAAAAAACACTTTAGTGCAAATTGCTGCTGTTATGTTTCATATGCAAAATACCTTTTATTCAGTATTATTTTTTTTAGTATTCAATAAAACAAAAACTAAAAAAATGTGAATATGTTTTATTGTATCACATGGAAATAAATATAATTAAAAATAGAATGTCCTTGGTAGTTTAAAATAATGCCAAAATGGGTGAAAAAAAAAATGTTTGTACCAAACTACGAAATACACGAGATTTTAATAAAATTTCTTAGCATTGTTCTCAACTTTTTATTTACATTATTCTTAATTTTCATTCAATTTTGATTAATATCGTACTGACACAATGTTTCACACGGCCTCGATTTGTATAAAGACCAATTTCATAGTAGACTGAACTACAATAACATTCCGCTTGTAATCCGACAATTGAACATTATCATATATTTTCCTTTAATAATTTTAATTATTATCAATTCTCTATTCTAATTTCACCAATGCAACTTTACTACTAGCCTAGGTCACCCAGAACTTTTCCGTAATTTACTGAAATCATTACTTCGTTTTAAATTTTGTTTTTGTTTTGTATATTATTATTTTTTTCAATAAATTAATAAATTTGAGAAAAACACAAACCAACCCAATAATAAAATAACAATAATTTACAAACGATTTTAATGTCCATCTCAAGGATTTTACCTAACTATTGGTTGACCACACGAAACAGGTAATAGTAAGAAAGTGTACAACTACTTACAAATTTTCAGTAATCTAATCACAGTCTTTTGACTGACTTGTTTATTGTCAGAACTATTTTATAGACAGTAATTTTGGATTGTAATTTGGCATTTCGACTAATAGCAAAGGCGAATATGTCAAAGATTTGTTTAGTCTATTGTTTTCGGGGTAGAAAAGAATAAATGAAAAAAAATTGATTTGATCTTCTAAAAAAATTATAAATCTACAGTTTTTTTTTGAAAACTAAATATATGAAGAAAAAATCAAATACTGTCTTAACAATAAATATGCCAACTACGTCTCACAAGCATTAATTTGACGTTGCGTATTATATAAACAGTTATAGTAACACTGTCTCGCGATATAATTTAAAAACAATTATTTTACTGTCAGTGTTAAAATTTCGTAAAAGCAAACTGTACATCCAATAATTAGACAATGTTTATAATGTTTTATTTTATCAAGTTAAGTAAAAAAATAATAAATATTTTTTAAGTAAAACACAATATCGTAATAACAGATTATTCATACTCCAAAACAATGTCAATATATAAAAGACAGAATAAGTATATGAAATATTGCATTTTTTAAATTGCTTTCATGTAACACAAGCTAGTAGTACAGACTAGTATTGTTTTAATTGTCACTCACTCAATATTTTTTTTTTTTTCTAAAAACAAAAGAAAATTTTATTTTTAGAAAATTTCGGTTTAATACTTTAAGTTAATTCCTATTCCTTTACATGTCCATAATCCATAAATACATGCATCTACATATTAGAAAATAGTTATATTGTACATCATATTAAATAGCATATCTAGAGCTCAGCTGTATAAATACAAAATTTTAATAACAAATGTAGGTATGTCAGATAAATATTTTATTTATAAAACAATATCATTTCCTAAAATGTGATGGCAAAAAAAAATATTTTTTTTTATTAATTTATTATCTTGAAAAAAAGAGGGAGAATATCTAATTTTAAATTATTTTTTTATCATTTAAATTTGACATTAGGGTAACCAATAACAGAATATTTTATAGTGATAAAATAATTCACAAAACAAAAACAAAAATATTTTTTAAAAAACCCCAAAAATTGATATTGAAAAAAAAATGCGTAAAAATATATTTTTAAATAGTGATGAAAACAAGAAATCGTTAAAAAAAAATATCATAATTGAATTGAAAACTATATGACTAATTAAATTATATTACAGTAGGCCTAAATTTCTGATTTAAACTTTATATTCTAATTCCATTATATAAAGAAAAAAAACATATAGTTACTATATAACTTGAGCCCTCTTGAGTCTCATTTAATATAACTCAAGAAACTTGAGTCTCATCTAATATAAGTAAGCAAATGAATATGCGGAGTCAGGCAAAAATATTACGCCTATAGATGATGGAATGCAAAATAGATAAGTATTTAATTTTGAATTTTAATTAAATGTTAATTTTGATTGAACATATATTTTTTGATTCATAGAATAGGTTCTAGGAAAGATGCCCACTGGAAAATTACCATCCAGTGCGCACGAACAATTTTTCGAGCAAGGAATTTTCAATGAGGACATTTTTCGTAGAAACTACACAATCAAAAAATATATGTTCAATCAAAATTAACACCTAATTAAACTTTATTATGGTAATGCTTTAAATATGTAAAATATACATTTATATATGTAATGTATAATAATTCATATATTTAATTGAGGTTATATTTTGCTTATAACTTAATTTTAACGGTTCCATTTAATTTCTACTCGGAACTACTCCAATGAGTATTTTGTGAACCTAAAAGTAACAGTACTAAATACATAATATACATATATGGCTGAGTTCAGCCTCTTAAATCAGTTTATTTTTTGAACGACTAACTTCATATGCAGCAAATATTTCGTATATTATTATGATGTAGGCCGGGCCATCCCATTTTGTTATTAAAATATTTAATTTTAAATTTTTAATTGATTATCCTTTATAGATGTAAGTAATTTGTAACCGGTTGATTAAGCTTGAAATAAATAAATAAATTTCAGAAATTATTTAAGAAAACAATTTTTATAACTATAGTTATACTTTCTTTTTATCCATTTTGTATAGTTATTTACAATTTTTAATTTAAGTCAGTTAGGTCCTTCTTGTCAGTTGTCAGTTGTCAACATTTCACCTCTTCGCTCCGGGTTGAATAATTAAAGTCAACTTCAGTGAAAACATATGAATTTTAAAAGTTAAGTATTAAACCAAAACCGATAGCATAATGAAGCATACTTTATTTTTCCACTAACTCATTCCATTTTCTATAACTAATTGCAGTAACTACTGTACTAATGGTTAACTAGAAAATTAGCTTAAAACGATTCAATAATTTGGAAGCGCTCTAGTTGGCTGAACGCAACTGGCTAAATAATTTGGAATTTTTTTTACAATTGTCTACTGTCTAGTCTCTTCTAGATCGTCATCACTCATCACATTATAATAAAAAATTAGAAATGTGAGTCATTCAAATTAAAAAGAGATTTTCATTAAAAATAGAATACTTTGTTTCATTTATACATAAACATATAGTTATGTATATATATGAAATTGCTTTTGAAATTAAATGTGATACTGGCGATACTTTTATGCAAGGTAGATTCGTGATTTTAAAAATGATGATAATGATGACAATAATTTTTCTATTTATATATTATAATGTGATCAGTGATCACACAAAATTAAATATTAAGAAATTTCAGATAATTCGGAAAATAAGAATAAATAATAATTGGCAACACTTTACAATTAAATAAATATTAAGGGTCAATTTACATGAATGAACATTATTTTCAATAGAAAATGATTATTATTTTTAGATTTATAATTATTTCACTTTTTAGTGATAGAAGTACCTTTATGGTACAATATATGACGCATAGAAGTAGTAAAATGCCATAAATGAATTTTATTCATGTGTGACAACAAATTAGCTGTCATGTTAAAACTTTAACAAAGGTATAATATGATAACTGTCTGTTAGTCAAAATTATGTTGCATGAAATAAAATTTATTGTTTAATTATATAGCTTACAAATCACCACAAATTGTTTACAGTTTGCAACTATAGGATATGCAGAGAACAAACTAGTTATAAACAAGTTATTTTTAATTTGTGAACTGTTTACTTACATTTTTGGTATAAAATATTAAATTTCGGCTATTGCATAAATACGATCAAATTATCTGTATACTTTTTTTTTTATAATGCCACAACCATGGGATTAACACCCTAACAATTTTATTTTAAAACAGTCAGATGACTTAACACATTCATATATACATCATGAGACCAATTTGTGCTTAACAGGTTTTTTTAAAACAATTTTCTTTTTCTGGATTTAGAAAGAACGAGTTTCCAAAATGCCGTTAATCAGATTAAGATCAACTTCAAATTAATTCTATGTATGTTCTACAGGAGGCAGTTCTTTCTGCAAATTTTTTTCTCATTTTTATTAATGATATGGTTCAAATAAGTTTTAATCCAATCCACAATTTTGCAAATAACAGCATTCTAGTAACATCTTTGCCTAAATTTGACTGGGGTAAAAAAAGGTCTTCGACTGTGAGTGAATCAAAATAAATTTTGAAATTATCATATTTTTGGCATTTCGTAATATAACGCTAAAATTATTCTTTTTAAGCCGGTTTAAAGCATAATATTTCATTTAAAGAATTGCTTAATATCTATAAAGCCTATATACGACCGAAGATGGAGTATAAATAACATCAGACGCTTCAAAAACTTCTCAAAGCTTTCTTAACATAATAGATAAATGCGCCATTCATCTCATGTATAGATTATTTAAATGTCTCATTAATAGTTCCCTCATTTCGTCATTCCCGCATTGTTGAAACACTTAATCTATTTTATAAATCTTGTCGGAGTCAACATTCGGATGAAGTAAAATAAAATAACTTTCTATTTCTTAAACAATTCCAGCGAAAAACATGAGAGGAGGCAAAAACCAACACCTAAATCATAAATATACCAAAAACTGTTTAAGACTGGTTGTGGAAATTCGTTCATAGTCACAACACAACTTGGAAAAGGAAAATCGATACAAAAACAAATTTTAAATTGTAAACTAAGCATATCGCTGATGAGATTTATTAAAACAACACGATTAATGTCTATATAATATTAGTTATCAATGAATATCCTACCGATGGCAATAAAATAACTACTAAATAAAACGCTGATAAAAAAACGTATATTTAAAAGCCAGTTACAAGTTAATGTACGTATTCGAATCATTCAATGTTATTGCGATTGCACAGGGATTCCCCTAGTTTTTTATATATTAAAATCTTATTACATATACCCTTATCTGAACTCTGACGAATGTTTCATCACCTAGTTCAATGTACAAATATTTTGAAACAAGTATTTTTTTTTTTGTTTGCAATGACCTAATGTTATCACAAAAAAGAAAAATATAAAATAAAAAATAAATAACACAAATTTTTTTTTTGTTATTGAAATTTTGTAGATTTCCAATTCTCTATAAATTCTTTTACCTACTAAAAAAGTTATATAAATAACTGTAAAGAAAAATTCAAAATTTTAAATTTACATTATTTTTAAAATTATTAATTTCATACGTTAACCGCGTGCGTAACTCAATAAAAAAAAATAAGAAAAATAAAAAAAAATTTAAATACTCAGAATTAAGTCCAAAGTTTACATTTTAAAATAGCCAAAAATGAATCAACATAAAAAAATCAGCTGCTTAATGAATTTGCGTGTGTGTATATGTATAAAAAAAAACAATAATATTAAAAGAAAATTATAATATGTAATCAATTTGAAATTCTGTTAACTTCAAATCAAACTCTTAATTTGTTGTTTTTTTTTTCTCTTTCTCTATAACATTAATATTGTTCCTGTAGGTTACTTTCGAACTTATTACATTCATTTTTACAAGCATTAAAATAAAAAAAAAATAATAATAGCTTAATGCAAAAACAAAATCTTCTAATTTTTAAATTATACTTCTCTAAAACTCATCAATAAATGAATCTCGTGGGTTCCATTTTCTTGAAAGTTCAGAAAATACTAATATTTTCAAAAATAACAATCTGGATCAAAAAATATTCTATTATAATACGGATTTTAGAAAAATTCGAATTAAAATCATTAAAAAACATTTTTTTTTTCATTGGTACTGTAAACGGAACAAACATGGGTTCCCAAACTATGCACATTGGCTTGAACTTGAAGATAGATTTAACACAGCTCTTTAAGCTTATTTCAAATTTATTTGTTTAACCCCTTAATGTCAAGTGGGCTTATCAGCATCCCTACTGTGGCTTTTTATATTTTTAATAGTTTCTTTGCATAATTTTATGAAAGTTTATTGAAACTTCTTGAAGCTTTTCGAAACTATTGCCTAAATTATTGAAAAATCAGTTTATGGGTTTTCGAATATCAAATATTGTGCAATTCGTAATTTTTACATTTACAGACATTTATTTTTTTATAATTTTTTAAAGAAATGAATAAGTTTAGTTTATCAACCATATTCTCTTAGACGTATCGTATGTCACGGAAGTGATATTTTTGTATTCTGTTAAACGCAAACGTGACAGTTTTAAATTGACATGATGACAAAAAAAATGTCCGATATAACAAAACTTTATATCACCTGTCTTAGATCGTCCTACGAAAACACATATTCAGCTAGACTGATTTTTAATCGCAAAAGTGATGCGTCTAAGAAAATATGGATATTGATAGGTAATTATACTCTAGTAGTCTAGTAGATCATTGTAAATGCTTTGTTTTGTGACATTCGTTTACGGTATTGTATGTTCTACACTCAAAGTATTTCAAGGTGTGATATTTTTCAAATTTTTCATTGATTACGAAAATCTGAACAACAATTTTCTTTTTCTTTATTTGCACTATGACCCCAGGTCTTCCATAATTCCATCATCACATATTATAATAGAGTTAGTTGTCAACATTTCACCTCAAAATTATTCAATATATTCACCAAAAATGAGAGAAAATAAATCACCACACCTTAACACACCGACCTACACCATGCTATTTATGCAAATTTCAAGAGATATGCTAGATAGCATATGAGTTTTTTTTCATCATTAAATGTCGGTAGGTACTTAGGTATAGACAATGTAATGTGTATCGTAGTAAGTTGTAAACAAAATTATTATTGTTTTTTTTTTATACCTATTGATACTTCCACACGGGTAAACTTTCATCACTTTTTTCCTTTCGTTTCATTTCCCCATTTCTATTAGCAAAATTAGTTTATAGAAAAGGAGGAATGAAACGAAAGGAAAAAAGTGATGAAAGTTGACCCGTGTGGAAGTAGGCATTCATTGATAGTGAAAAATATCAGTATATTTAAATCTCTGTTCTGTTAAAAACGTTAAACTCGGCTTTAACTTGAATTATAATTAATAAATAGGGGTCTCTAGTTGTAATATAATTATGTAGAAATTAATAAGAATTTATACATTAGTGTACCGACATATTATCTCTTTTTTTGTTTAATTATTTAATAACTATTCTCAAATAGTTATAGTTAAAAATTTCATAAAGTTGATTCAACCATCATGAATGATGATATTATTAATGTTTTTTTCTTTTCAAATCACTATTTTTAAACCCAACATCCACAGATACATTTGTAAAGTATTTAATTTTATACTTGTTTATTAGCAATGTTTGTTTACTGACCTAATTGAGCAGTGTTCAGTTTTTGCAGTCAAGGTTTTTGTAAATTAAATTACTTTTGTATATATTTTTTGATAAAATCAGTGATATCGTATATTCAAAGTATTTAAATTTTTTTAATGGTCATTTGAATTATTACTTTTTTTCTATTCATAATGTTCGTCTTAGATAGAACTAACTATACCTTTTCGCACATCAAGGACGATAGTGTAATTTATTAGACATAAAGTGGAATGGAACTTTTAGAAAATTATATTATTTTAAGAATATCTCATTATTTTACTGTTATGTAAATAATAAAATCTCCCAAATTGTTAGTTATATTAAGTACCAGATAATTTTCACATCAAATTTCAAATTAATTGATTTAAAACCACTGTCAAATTAGTGCATAGTGTATTATCAAATTATCTTCTTTAGCAGTGTTACTGTAATTTTTTTTGAGTGCGTTCGAAACTGGTTTAGTTTAACCCTTTTCGCAGCAATGCCTTAATTGGTTTTGTTTTTACTATAACAAATTAAACAAATAGAAGCATAGAAGCAAAGAGAGTTAAACTAAACCAGTCTCTGTGCAACTAAAAAAAATATACAATATAATTTTAGATCACCACTAGCAGAATAGAAACTTACGAATGTTCTTCGAAGTAATGCACATTACCAAACGATGAAGTGTTATATAATCGTAAATGATTATATTTATACTCAAAATATAATATATATTAGTGCCATAATTTTATATCATAATTGCAATGAAAATAAAAGAAAATGTATTAACATCAATAGTGCATACTTATATAATATATATACATCGATAGCTACGGGCACAACACAAAAAACATAAAAAATTAGATTTTTTCACCAATAGACTTGAAATTTTATGTTTTTAATTTGAGAAGCAGTTATATCACTACTGCAACACAATATCGACACAACCCAAAAAACTTTAAATTGGAAATTCTTGTAGGTACCGTTAGACACAAAAAATTATGCCTGACAAACAGTCATATTTTTATTTCAAAAACTAACCCAGATTAATGTTTGAAGTTAAATACACATGCTTTATTTAGGAGCTTAACGAAATCTCGTCTCTTAAAATCTTGCCTTTTCAAAATATTGTTTTTTCAAAATATTGTTAATACCAGAATAATCTAAATTATTTTTATGCCCTACCTCTCTTAGATACAAAAAATGGGATATGTGCTTTTTCGAGAATATTTACCATTAACGCTGAAAACACAATCACAACGAATGACCAAAATTCGCCATTAGAGACACAATCACGACGAATATTCGTGACGAACAAATTTTTGTGTTTTGAAATTTCAAAATTTGTATATAAAAAAAAATTAAAAAATTGGAGGAAAAATTTAAAAAAAATTAATTTAAAAATTTTTTTATCTGAATTTGAATTTTAAAAATGTTTTATTAAAGCGATTTTGACCAATTTATGTTGGTATCAATGAATGTCATTCGCATTCGTCGACGAGTAATATAGAAATAGATCTATTTTTTGAACGCGAAATTTTGGTCATTCGCCATTCGTCACGATTTACATATAATTTCATGTATTTGAAAGCAAAAAATTCGTCATTCGTCGTGATTGTGTTTTCGACATAAAACTTTTTTTTTCATAGTCGCTGTTGCATGGAAAAGGGAGCAAGGTTTTATAAAAAAAAAAAAAAAACAAGATTTTGAAAAGCGAGATTTCGAACCCAACCCGTTTTATTTTTATAACAGTGACACATTTTTACTTTGGCCGTTGTTACATTGTGAGGTGAGTGCTATTGGTATTATTTTGTGACATATTTTCGTTATTGTTGATAAATTTGAAACGGAAAGAACTTAGTTATATTGTTTTTTTTTGTGTATTTTGAACTAAGTCGTTATTGCTGCAAAATTTATAATTTAATTTGAATTTCATTCAAAAAATTTAAAATTGACTGATTATCAAGAGATATACTGGATTACTGGATAATAACTTCCATTTTAAAATCAACACTGACATAAAGTAAAATTGAGCTCATGAATAGCTCATGAATAGAAATTTTACTTATCAACCTACATTTCAAAACGGCTAAATTAAAAATAATTGTTTTTCACCAAATTACTTTCCTATATTAAGCCTTATATTACCATCAATTATTTCAAAATTTTGAAAAATCAAGTTTTTTGAGTTACACCAATATTATTTCGAAGTTGCTATATATTTCTTATGAAAAAAAAAAATTAAATCACCACCTTTTACAAATACAATACCTAATTAATTATGTAAGAATACAAATTTACTATTTAGATCATAGAACAAATACCCATATTCTTAAGAATACATAATTAATTTGTCATATTGAATTTTGGATTTATTTCCTGAAATTTCAAATATGTACAAGCAAACATTTTTAATATCTATACTTTTAGCTAGAATTTTATTTCATTAAAACACGTTTCTAAAGAAACTAATGACATAAAAATAAAAATAAAAGTTGGTAAAAAAATATTTTTTTATACTTAGTTAAGTTAAGCAAATCAATTGAAATAACAAAGTATGTATTCAAAAAGATTTAGAAAATAATATTCTTAAAAACGGTTTTCATTTGAAAAAAAGCACAAAAAAATTGTTTTTAAATTTCTAAATGAGCTCATCATTTGGAATTCTCTATATATATTAAAGAAACGAATTTAACTATACAATTAATAAAATAAAAAAAATATATTTAAAATTGATATTATTATGATTATTAATAATTATGAAAATTTTGAGTAAAATTTATAAATAGTAAGTGGGTTGAGAGGGGGGAGAGTTAAAACATTAAAAATCTTATTAATCAAATTAATCTTCAATTTCATTTTTATTAAATCATTATTCAATTTATTCAATTCTGAAAACTTAGCTTGTTTAAAATATAAATAATGTACGTATAACTACATATACTAACTAATAATACTTTATAAATATTCATAAATTTGACAGCTATATTTAGAGTATTAGTATGTTCGTTGTTTAATTTACTAATATTGTACTAACCCCACTGGTATGATCATATTGTATAAAAAAAAATTGACAAGCTTTCGTCTACTAATAGACGTCTGAGGTGGTTGCTCTAAGTACAAATAAGTCATATATCATACCATTTCTTTTAAATATTAATATTAGAAAAAAACCACTCATTACTACTCATTGTTCAAAGAAATACTAGATATACTATAAAATTTATTCTAATAATTATAAATAATATAATTTTGCACTTAGAAATATTTTTTATTTATATTTAAAATCGGACTTTAAATTAAAGTTAACTAACTAGAGCATGTAGAGTAAATGAAAGAATATAGTTATATAAGTCAGAGTTTATAACTAACTTATATTATTTTCTAAAGCGATTCTAGAAATTGTTAATAAAATAAAAATTATATTTCACTTTAAATAATATTCTTAAAAAATTTAAAAATTAAAAATAATTCAAAAAACAAGATTTTACAAAATCGAGATTTTGAAAACCGAGATTTTAAAAAACAAGATTACGTAGTAGAGCCCTCAATCCATATAGTGACTATATGTAGTGTCTCACCCTAACCTACGCCGAATCTCAAATACAATGTTGAAATTTATATTAAATTATTACCGTTAGCACTATTCTCAATAGAATTATTCTTCTTTTTAATCGTGCATTATTTATAGAGCTATAAAAACTGTTAATAGAGAAAAAATAAATTATTCTAAACTAAGTGTAGTTTGATTTGAAGTAATAGCCATAAAAGGGATAAATTCGTGCCATGAGTATAACCACAATCTAAACTAAAAATTATTCATTAAAAACACTATATTAGTTTACAATTTTATAAAGGCTAGAACAGATCTGGGATAGGATAATGGAGATCACTCTATTATTTGTTATGATTAAAATTACTAATAAGAGACACTAGAACATGTCATATCAAAGCATAAATCAATTGGTTGATTAGTTTTTTGCGTAATTAATCGACTCTGGAATAGACTACTATTAAATATTACAAGACTTAAATAGTATAGAACCACTTAAATACTACTTCAATAAAAACGTATCTTGCAAAGAAAATTTTAGAAATAATTACAGAATCCTATAAAGTTTTTAGCTTTTTAATATGGAATAGCAATAAAACTATAGTTATATATTTTTTCTAAATTCATTTTTTATGATTGAATCGAATACAAATTAAATTCAATCCCATCGTCAAAGAACACACTCAATTCAATCAATGTGAAAACTCAATAGTTAGTTAGTTATTTATTGTAAAAATTATAAAATAAATTCCACCAAATTTGATTGTATTCTTTTTATTTATTTTTTTATTTTGAAATATTATAAATCTCAGTTCGGCTACTAATAAACCCTTGATTGTTTGAATCAATTATAATTTAGACATAAATTTCAGCTCATTTAAATTATATTCTGATTTTTTTTTTATATTTTTCATAATTTTATAACAAACTTATGGGATTAGCCAACTGCTTTTACACAAAGACTTTACATACACAATCATATATATAATTCTACCACATATCAACTAATTTACATGTGGAAAACTATACAAGTCGTAGATTTACTTCGCCTTAATAATAGTATAATTCAATTTTATGTTTAAGTGATAACGAAGTTGTATTTCAAAATACAATATCAATGTCCTGAGCTGAATTGGATTTCTGTTTAGTAGTCAGATGATATAACCACTATAACCACTATAACCACTACACCATATCGATTAGATGCCCTTTAATTTGCACAAATTTTATTCTATTTAAAAAATAGTTCCAATTATTTAAAATTCAATATTTTCTGTGGTGTGGTTACTTAATAACTACATCTTAATTGAAGTTTTAAAAAAAAAATCTTAAATTTGATACTAAGATAAAAAAAAATTCTTAAATAATTTTAAGAACAACATAGTTAAATATTATTTGTTATGTTTAAATGCATTATACATTTGTTAAAAACATCAAAACAATTAATTACACAATTCTTAAGTTTGAAACTTAAAAATATGGAATTGCATTGCAATATATGTTTTTAAAAAATTAAATAATATTTATCAACATAATAAGACCAAGAGTTATGAAAAAATTGACAAGTGAAACGAAGTCATTTAGGACTGTATAATGACAGATCAAATTATAATATAAAACAAACAAGATCAAAGATAATGTCAAGCTTTATAACCAACATAATATCTGTTGATGAGATCATTCAAGAAAAAATATAATTAAGATGAAAATTTATTAAAATAATGATCTCAATTTATAATCGAATAAATATAAAAGAAAATATTAATTAAATTTTATTATTTGTTTACTAATATTATTTTTTTTTTTCTTAATTAATTGTTTACAGTTATTATCTTTTTTTTTTCTAAATGTCTTAATCAAAATTTTTCCGCGAATTTTTTTTTTCATTATATGCGTATATTTATGTTTTTACAAGATAAGTTGATTGTCAGGTATCCGATTTTTACATAGCCTAAAAAAAGAAAAGAAAAAAAAAATCCTCATTTGTTACTATAGTATTGTCTTTTCCCACTAATTTATTTGAATAACACAAATCTATAATAGAAAATGTCCGCTATTTGTCTAAAACGATATATTTTATTTTAAATAATTTTTTATAAATATTACATTTTAAATTTTATAGGTATTATTTTTTTAATCAAACTAGGGTCTGAAAGTTTGACTACACATTAATATGCAGCTAAACTGATATAGGTATAAATAAATAAATAAATCTAACTAAATTGTTAAAATACTAAAAATAAATTAAAATTTGCAAATAATACTTGGTAAAATTTTTAATTTAAATTTTAGTTATTAAAATTAAAAAATATAGATAAAAATATAGATACAAGACTTACAATTTTTTTAATCAAAATTTTTCTTCAAAATAATTTTTTATGCATATACAATTCTATCTTAAAAATGTTTAAAAAGAAAATTCAAAAATATAATATATTTTTATTTAAATATTTTTAATTTGAATTTAAAACAAAAATTTTTCTTATATTTTATAAATAGAATTATAAGAATTCTTTCATAGTTTTCAATTTTTTTTTTTTTTTTTTATATTTTGAAAAGTAAATATTTTTTTTCTACTTTCTCACTAGATAATTAAAATTTTATCAAAATTAAAGAATTCAACAATGTAAGTTGTATATTAAAAACATTTCAAATAAAAGGTAGGTACGATACGATGCACACAAAAATATTTGTAGATATAAATGTATATAAGATACCTATATATATATTTTTTTTTTGTAGGGAAAAGTAGTTAACTATGGAATAGAATTTTTTAATATGCACACTTAGATATACATAATAGTATGTATATATATATTGATTCCACTGATAAACAATTTTACATCATGTATATACATTAATTAACAAAAAAAAAAAATCTTTTCAACAGGTGGCCCTGCACATAAAATTTTATTCTCGTATTAATTACTATTATGAAAAAGAACTCTATTATTTTTCAAAATTTTTTTCCACTATAATTTCTATTATTTTCCACTATAATTTTTTTTGTTTAAAAATAATTTTAATTATTTGAAATGTGTTAGAAATTATTTTCAACAAATCTGAATTAAATTAACCATATATAGTACAATTTATTAATTTGCTTTAGTATTTATAACTTGCAATATACAATAAAAAAAACTGTTTATGTTTTATAATCTCAGTAATGTATTTATAAAAACTAACTTTTTATTTAAACTATCAAAAAGTTTATATTTTTAAAAAAAAAATGGAAATTAAAAACAAAATAAAAACAAATAGGATTTCCTCAATCACTTTCGACGACTTGCTCACTTCTAAATGTAAACAATAACTAAAATTAATTTCTTCTACAAGGTATACACAAATTAAACTGAATAAACAAAAACAGAATAAAATAAAATAAAAACACCAAACAAAATTAGTGTTGTCGTTTTGATAAATTAGGAAGTAGTAAAAGGTGATAAAAAATTTATATTAACATTTATTTTTTATGTATTTCATTAGTTGTTATTGTAATTAGAGTAAGCTTAATCTGATCAATATTAATAATGAGGGAAAGTATGCGTCGGATGATTTAATATAATTGAATTTTTAAATTCAAAATTATATACGAAAATTTCCTTTTCTTTAACTGAAAATTTTAGAATACATAAATAAAACTTAAAATGTATTAAAATTTTAGAATATATTAAGTAACAAAAAAAATGTATTGAATTAAATGTTGTTTACATTTTTTTGTTTGCAATTTTTGTTTACATTTTATGCAAAAATTATGAAAGAGGATATTGAAGAGGAAATCAACGCTGCACAATAGCTTTGATTTTAATTTTATTTGTTATTATTCTTATTTTGTGAAAACTTTGTAGCGTAATAGTTCTCTCGTTTTTTTGCGAATTAAGAGATCTGTATATATAATTATTTATCTGTGATATAAGTCTATGAAATTATTTTTATTTTCTACATTTTTATACATGTATTTTAAACGTGTCTTATAACTTACAACAATAAAAACTTAACTAAAATAAAACAATATTATAAATATAAAAAAATAAATTTTATTAAAATTAAAAATATTTTGTACATATTGAAAATTAGTAAATATTTGTTTATATAATGTAAATATATGTTTAGAGAAGTATATTTGCAATAAAAAATTCTAGATTGTTTGTAAACACACAGTATTAAACAATACTATCTTGACGTAGTACAGCTCTTTCACGATTTTTTTAATGCCTGAAACAATTCAGTTAATCACCTTCGTTAATTACTTCATGAAAAATTCTCTTCCTCTGTTCAAAAATCAAAACAATACTCAAAAACAGATTGAAAATAATGGTTATATAACGGTCACTAAATATTTAAAGTTTGTGGATTTTCAATTTAGTTGCTATTTGAAGAAGTCACTATTTAGGGAGATCATTATATCGCTAGTTCTAAATAGTTCACATAATAACTGCAATTATTTTTGAAATATCTGAAACAAGACAAAGGTCAGATCTGGTTTAAATAAAAGTTTGAAGTTTAACGTTAAAAAAAGTTTAAAGCCAATATTTTTATTAATTCAATCTCCAATGCTGGTTATCAATTCAATTCTAATATCAGTATAATAACAAAAATATAAAATCATCCAAAAACAAAATTCCAAGTCAATATTGTCAAATAGTGTTGCACTTTGCTCAATTTCAAATTTAAAAAATTTCCAAACCTACCGTCAACGCTCACATTGGTTACATTAGTTTCAATATACTCAAAATAGTTTAACGGTAAAGTAACTATAGTCGACATGTAAAAAGTAGTAAAAAAACATCAATTAAATGTAAGACGACAGCACGGATAACAAGTCACTGATTTTAAAAAACAAGATTACGTAGTAGGGCCCTCAATCCATATAGTGACTATATGTAGTGTCTCACTCTAACCTACGCCGAATCTCAAATACAATGTTGAAATTTATATTAAATTATTACCGTTAGCACTATTCTCAATAGAATTATTCTTCTTTTTAATCGTGCATTATTTATAGAGCTATAAAAACTGTTAATAGAGAAAAAATAAATTATTCTAAACTAAGTGTAGTTTGATTTGAAGTAATAGCCATAAAAGGGATAAATTCGTGCCATGAGCATAACCACAATCTAAACTAAAAATTATTCATTAAAAACACTATATTAGTTTACAATTTTATAAAGGCTAGAACAGATCTGGGATAGGATAATGGAGATCACTCTATTATTTGTTATGATTAAAATTACTAATAAGAGACACTAGAACATGTCATATCAAAGCATAAATCATTTGGTTGATTAGTTTTTTGCGTAATTAATCGACTCTGGAATAGACTACTATTAAATATTACAAGACTTAAATAGTATAGAACCACTTAAATACTACTTCAATAAAAACGTATCTTGCAAAGAAAATTTTAGAAATAATTACAGAATCCTATAAAGTTTTTAGCTTTTTAATATGGAATAGCAATATATAAACTATAGTTATATATATTTTCTAAATTCATTTTTTATGCTTGAATCGAATACAAATTAAATTCAATCCCATCGTCAAAGAACACACTCAATTCAATCAATGTGAAAACTCAATAGTTAGTTAGTTATTTATTGTAAAAATTATAAAATAAATTCCACCAAATTTGATTGTATTCTTTTTATTTATTTTTTTAATTTGAAATATAAATCTCAGTTCGGCTACTAATAAACCCTTGATTGTTTGAATCAATTATAATTTAGACATAAATTTCAGCTCATTTAAATTATATTCTGATTTTTTTTTATATTTTTCATAATTTTATAACAAACTTATGGGATTAGCCAACTGCTTTTACACAAAGACTTTACATACACAATCATATATATAATTCTACCACATATCAACTAATTTACATGTGGAAAACTATACAAGTCGTAGATTTACTTCGCCTTAATAATAGTATAATTCAATTTTATGTTTAAGTGATAACGAAATAATGGTTATATAACGGTCACTAAATATTTAAAGTTTGTGGATTTTCAATTTAGTTGCTATTTGAAGAAGTCACTATTTAGGGAGGTCATTATATCGCTAGTTTACTAAATAGTTCACATAATAACTGCAATTATTTTTGAAATATCTGAAACAAGACAAAGGTCAGATCTGGTTTAAATAAAAGTTTGAAGTTTAACGTTAAAAAAAGTTTAAAGCCAATATTTTTATTAATTCAATCTCCAATGCTGGTTATCAATTCAATTCTAATATAGTATAATAACAAAAATATAAAATCATCCAAAAACAAAATTCCAAGTCAATATTGTCAAATAGTGTTGCACTTTGCTCAATATCAAATTTAAAAAATTTCCAAACCTACCGTCAACGCTCCCATTGGTTACATTAGTTTCAATATACTCAAAATAGTTTAACGGTAAAGTAACTATAGTCGACATGTAAAAAGTAGTAAAAAAACATCAATTAAATGTAAGACGACAGCACGGATAACAAGTCACTGACACAACTATAATACAAACATATGTTACAAAATAGAACATTGTACGATTGTCATTGTAGTTAACTAAAAGAGTGTTTTTCATGTTTGAAGAATATGTATGGGAATTGGGAATTAAGTCGGCTTATAAAATAAAAATAAAAGAGATAAAAAAATTATATATAAAAAATTGTATTTTCCTTTTTGTATTATGGAATTTACACTTAGTTTTTAATATGTATTTAATATGTAGACACAAAACTATGGGATTCGAGTTGAAATTTCAATATTACACAGATTTTTAAAACAGTTTTTTACAAATTTCAAATCTAATATTAACTATTATTATATTAAGGTTTTGCTCAGATAAAAAAATAAACAACAACAATTTAAATGCTATTTTAATTTCGTCTCAAAAATTTTACTGTATCCACTATCCAAATCCAGTATCCACCAGTTTTATTTTCAGTGTTCATTAGAACTTGATAGAAGTAAGTAGGTTCCATGTCGGATAATCAAATTTTTTTTTCAAAATATAAATAAATTCAAAATTATGAATGAAAATGTTTTTGTATTTTTTTTTTAAATTTTACCAATTTAGATAAAAAATATTGAATATTTTTTCAAAAATAACACCATATCATAATTACAGATTATTCATATAGTAAAATAAGATCCCTATACAAAAGACAAAATTTATATGAAAATAAGATCCCATTTTTAAAGTTGCTCTCCTAGAGACCAGGCTAGAAGATATAGAGGCATTGCATAAATACAATGTCTTGTAAACATTTTCCCTGAATGTCTACCAAAATACGGTATCACTACCTTATCAACGTACAAATTGTTTAGAAAAATACCAATGTGCCTGAAACATTCATTTGCTGCACCTACCAATGGTTGAATTTTGGCAAATTTATTATTATTAAAATGGTTTTTACAGAAAAATGTGTAAATCGTTTGATTTTTTGAACTCGCATTCTATGATGTGCTTGCTTTACATTTATAACAACAAATAATGGAAACTCAACTGATAGAATTTCTATTATTAATTTATTATTATTTTATTGTGACTGGGTATGGGATTTCCCTCTTTCTATAAAACTGTGTAGTTTAAGTTAAAGTAAAATTCAAAATTCGCCCTTCAGTTGCGTTAATCTAAGGGATTTATAATAAAAACATGTCGAAAGCTGGTTGGTTGAGATTTATCTAAACCAACCCTTTGGTGTTTGAAATTCAAATGTGCATATACAGTTTTGATTTTTTGGTAATACTTAGTTAACTGTAGTTTTTTATTCTTTCTTGTTCTGTACTGAATTACATAAAACTGATACACAAAAAATGCAGACTCTACTGATATTGGTAAACAAATACCATACCGAAGATCAGTAAAAATCTGTGAAAATTCATAAAAATAAAAACAAGAAAATTTGTACATGTATGTGCCAATTGGTCATTGGTAAAAGTCAACTTACCACCTAAATTTCACATTCTGCAATATCGATATTGATTCGTGTGAACCAAAACATAAGCATATAGTTATATGTCGTTTTAGTATGTTTCATTGTAAACTCAAATCATATATAAAATTTTTTAATTATATTATTTAATTTGTTATTTTTACGATTTAGAAAATTAATTTATTTAAAGGCATGAGAAAAGTGCAGCCCCAGATGATGTGGGCAATAATGGATTAAATGTATGTGTCTACATATTTATATCGTAAAACTAAGTTGTTCCAAACGATCAAACGCAAAAGGAAAAACAACTTTACTTTTAAACTACAAAATGGCAGAAATTTCTTCAGTGCAGTGCACTGTATATGCAAGGCTGTACTTCGTATTTCACGAATATTTTTTATTTTAATTAAAATTAATTTAGACTTCATCTAGACATTCTGTTAGATATCAAGGAAACTTATAGTACAATTTATGAACTGTTGAATTGCAATCAATGTATTAAGTAATAAAAAAATAAATCTTTTTTAGTTCATTTAACTTTTGTCACTTCCTTTCTATTTAAAAAGATAATCAGTATTGATTAAATTTAATATTTTCAAATTATAAATACTATAAGGTAGTGTTTTTAGGGGGTTAGAGTTACTCACTATTGCATGCCTTTGTAATAAATATTTATTTTCCCTCAATGATTTCACATTATTTTTCCGCCAAAAACAAAAACATTTTTTTTTATTTCAAAATTAAATTTATTAATACTTTTGCTTCTGGATTAGTTTGTGATGTTTTTCTGTATATGAATGAGCTATACATTTTACTAAATTGCTTTTTAAAAACAATTACAAATAATAGACCCAGGTCGCCACACATCATTTATGTTCTAAGCCTGATTCAAGTTTTTTTTCTCAATTTTTGTCAGTCTCAATAATATAGTTTCCCGTTTTAGATGACCGATTTCTTTTCTTCCATTCCTACTTTGTACCATTGTGCTATGTTTTATCCTCATTTATCACCAGTCCGATATTTTTGGACTCGTTTTCCTTTTCTAGGTAGCACAATCTTTGGCTCTTGATTGTGACTTATGATATTCAAATCGTCTGCCATATACAACTATTTCCGTTAGTTTTACAATCAATGTCGAATTTCTATCGACTGATAGTTTTCTAATTACTATTTCGATGACCAGGTTCAAAAGTATCTGATTAAGTCCATGGTCTATTTAAAAAGAGTACTATTCTGTATTACAGTAATTTACAGGACTGTTGTAACAATAATTGATGTTTTTATCATCCCCACTAATTTACTTGATATTCCTGAGAGGCACACTAAGATCTAAAATAATTGTCTTTACTTAATAAATTTCAAATAACTTTTAATAGGATTGAATGCCTTTATTGAAAATATTTTATTAATTTTCTAGTTCAGTCAATTTATTTATTTTCTATTAATCAACAGAAATAACATTTTATTCTCTCATTTATTTTCTCATTTTATTTCTCCCAAATAGGAAAAACAAGAAATAAAATCATGTTTTTATCATTATTTATAGACATCTATACAATGATGAATATACTATAGTTAACTACAGTATAAATCCATCAGTTCTTTCTTTTAAATGTAAGTCAATTTAATAGAATAGAGGTTAACTTATTCATCGTCACGATCACCAAATTAAAAATTACATTGTTTTTTTTTTTTCAGCAAAACACCAAACAAATTTTTCTGGTCAATCAAGATACATACTAGATTCAATCTATCTATAGAGTTAACAGAGATTTTCAAATTGGCTTTGAAATATACACACACATATATACATAATAATGCATTTATAAATTTTCAAAATTTATGCATAAGTATGAAGTGAAGATATAGTTTTACACGCTTAGATATATAATATATCCATAGTTATATACACATCTTTATACATGCCCGTTCCGTTCTTTGAAAATGTGTCAGTTGAAAATATAAAAATTTAAGTAATAAGAAATAGTAAATATTTAAAAAAGAAAGAAAAGGAAAAATTAATATTAAAATTGTTTTACAATTTATGTAGATATGAATGTCAATGCATGTATGTATGTTTGTATTGATTTAGAGGCCATAAAAGGGCTTTTCTTTAAGAAAATGACGTCATTCATATAAGTATAATTTATTTATCGTACAATAGTTTAAATTTACAACATAAATAAATATATATGATGGGTACTATAGCATATAGCGATGTGTAAAAAAACATATGTGGTTGGGTTGATAGTATCGGGTGTGTTAAGTCATTCAGAAAACAATATTGTAATATGGTATATCTTTTGTTTACATCTAGAATGTTGTAATAGAATTATGTAGGTATTACTTTTCTGGTGAAATTTATTCAAAATCTATTTTTAACAATCTGTAACACTATTGAAAAAAATTTAAAATTTGTATATATACCTACTTATGTACATAACTATACACAAAAATTAATTATAAAAGATTAAAATTTGAACTCGTAGAAAATAAAATTAAAAAAATAATAATGTAAAAATAAAAAATTTTAAAATATTCTTTAATCGAAACAGAACTAGCCCCCTAAAAAGTAGAAAATAAATCTAGTGGTGGATGTTAAGCATCTAGAACTATTATAAGATAAAACACAAAAGTATATAATGAATCTTGATGGAATATTGTTAATGGGAATTTGGAATATTTGTGCCTTAAAAACACGAACATGTATGGCACCAATCCGAACCAGTTTAAATTTTCGAAATTAGTAACAGTCAAATCTCTTTATTTTTGAAGGAGTATATTATAAGTGTAAATTTTCATGTCGGTAACACAATTATTTTTTCAAATATTCCTGATAGAAGCTAGAAGTTGTATGGCACCGACCCGAACCAGTTAAAATTTTTGAAATCAGTAACAGTCGAATCTCTTAATTTGTGAAAGTGTAAATTTTCATGCCTGTAACACAATGGGTTTTCGAAATATTCCTGAGACGTGCTAGAAGTTGTACGGCAGCAACCCGAACCAGTTTAAATTCTTAAAATATTTAGAAGTCGTATTTATTTATTTTTGAAAGAGTACACAAGTGTAAATTGTCATGCCTGTAACACCTTTGGTTTTTGAAATATTCCTGATAGAAGCTATGAGTTATATGGCAGCTACTCAAACCTGTCATTTCATAGTTTTGTAAAGTACCGTGTCCGGTTTCGTTTTTGCTCATGAGTAACTGTGTAAAATTTTAGAACTCTATCTTTATAAACAAAATTATTCTTCGTTATTAATTAAATTTAAAACAAATTTTTACATTAAAATTAAGTACATATTGTAAAATGGTATCGTTGTTATAGATAGAACTTGAAATTATTTAAAATCCAAAGCCATCTATTATTAGTCATTAGCCACGATTATATGTCAGCTGGTTTTAAATTTTGAGTTTGAATGCCAATTTTGGTATTCCACAATGGATGTTTTAAATTTTTTCCATTATTTTCTTAACATTAATATAGAAAATAATTTGGTAAACAATCAAATAAATTGAAGCTTTGCACACAATTATTTACCCAATACCAAATGGCAAAGTGTGCTTAGTATTATATTGTTTTTGACATTTTATGTAATCATTTTATAAATAAATCTAATCAAATCAATTGAAAATTTGCTATCATCATCAACTTATAGCGCTACAGCTCCGATGGGTGAGCTTTGCCCTTCATCACAATACTCACACTTCAAAAAGGTTGATCTTGCGCCGCTTGTCTTTAATTTAGGATTTGTAGGGCTTATTATTTTGAGCATTATCTTCCCATTTTCTCTTTGGTGTTTCCCTACCACTATCGGGCTCCATTTAACAGTATTGCCTGTTTTCGAGTTTTATGCATTCTAATTACGTGGCCAGCATATTTTAGTCTTGGGTCTTTGCAAACCTTACAATGTCTTTATTCTTAATTATATTATTAATCTCGCTATGACTTTTCTATCATCAGTCTTATTTTAATTCCGGCAAGCCTACCAGTAAAAACCAGTAAATCGCATTTTCAATTGGTACACGTCCAGTATCAGTAAAATACATTTGCTATAAATGTGGGGAAGCATGTGATATACTGGTAAGCGTATTTAAATGGTACTTGCACTTTTAGTAAAATTTCTATTAAAAACAATCTGATACTGGAACTAGTGGTTAAAATACTGGAATATGAATAGCTTATGGTTATTATGACGGCTATTATGAAGGTAAAATTACTCTAAAATATAGTTGATTTTTCATATTTAATCAAGATTGAAAATTTTGTATGTCAAGATTATGCGAAAGCAAGTGGTGGGGTTCATCCCATTTTAATTTATCATTCCATGACAATTTTAAAAAAAACATTACTATGCCAAGACTCTGTAGAAGCAGACATATGGTCATTCCATTGTCTTGACAATTTAAAAAAACAAGCAAAAGGTATTAGGGTGGGTTTTAACGGCTAAATATTTTAAGTGTGATAACATTTTATTGACTCTAAAAGAGGGAGATAATATGCATTACTTTATATGAGAACTCGCGTGTACAATAGGATCGGAAGAGAATGCATTTTTTTTTAGATATTTAAAAGTATTATTTATTCTATTTTATACATTTCACATTCATATTAACTACTTTGTGCATTTTGGATGTCATGGTTGTTCACTTTATTTTTTTCTTTTTTGTAGTTTATATCAAATTAAATAACGATAAATAAAAATTTTGACAGTTGTATTTAAATATAGAAACAATTTCAACTTTATTATTGGCAAAATGCATAACAATCAATAGAAACGTAACAGTTTTAATTAATTTAAATATGTAGTTTAATTTAGAAATTTTTAATTTTATGTTTATTAAAATTTATTACAATTTTATTAATTTTTTTTTTTCATAATAAAAAAAACTAAATTGTGCATGGAATTTAAACTCACCGATCCACCGCACCACCGTAGTTTTTTGTGCAGAAATGATAATGTAAAAATAAATAATAATGTTTCTATACTTATTAAAATTGAAAGAATAGTTAGTTCGATTGTTTGCAAAAGAAAAGATTTACCCAATTTATGTATTTTACCGTAATTTAAAACTAACTAAGTAATTAAGATTAAAAAGAGTTACTGCAAACTTCAAAATCAAATCTAGAAGACACAAACTAGTTAACTAATAATTTATATACCATAAATTCATATTTATATTCTAGTTCAAGTGCACATAAACTAGAGATACAACTAGAAAAAAGCAACTTCTTTGCATGATAAATTCATATTCAAATTTTTGTAATACATACTCGACCAATCGCTATTTCTAAACGTTTTGAGTTAGGTATTGTATGATTCCATTTTTATTATCACTGTAAATTCTTTTTAGTCTAACAGATACTAAACTTGTGAAATCAGTTTCAACTTTAACAAACAAAATATGAAAGCGGGTTTTCAAACAAATGTTATCTATCCTGATTATAGTCAAGCTTTTGACGTTTTACTGCAATCAATAAATATTTCTAAAATTAAGGATACTTGATTTTACAACATATTTTTTTCTGAAGTGGAATTTTAATATTTTAGGATTTTATTTAGAAAAATTACATTGAAACCTTTTTATGCTAATTCAGGCAGTAATTTAGGGCAGTTTTTTTTTTGTTTCAATAACTTCTTCTACCATAGGCAAGTTTAGGTACTTATGAAGGTTGGAATTTTTTATGTACAATGGCGCATTAGCAACCATTCTCATTGTTTTCGAATTGAATCTTTGAATTACCTCCATCTAGAATTGAAGCAGTGCAGAATAATTTTTTAAGATTTGCTTTTCGAAGCTTCCAACGATCAAATTCATATTGATTTTACTTCCATATGAACAGAGACTGAACTTAATTCAATTGAAAAATTTTAAATTAAGATGACAAGTGAACATGTTATCTTCCTTACTAAAATTATGAAAGGAAAAATTACCTCTCCGCAAATTCAGATTAATATTAACATTCACTTAAATAACTAATCGTCAACATAATATGTATTTATTTTCATTAAGGACCAATTATAGTAATTATATTGATAGAATGTTGCTAATGTGTAGCAATCAAGACATTTTATTGATTTCACACTTTCTAATAGGACTCGAAAACTTAAAATATATAAATTGCATTAAGTAGTTATATAATTAAAATATTTATGCAAAAAAAAAAGCGTTATTTATTGACGTTTGAGCTAAACGAATAAATAAATAATACGAATTTCAATTGATTTGCTACAAAACTTCTTTGGGACTTCATCCTTTGCAATAATACATTTAATGTCATCAGACTTATTATTCAACATATAGTTAAGTACTTACTTACATATTGAAAAAAATTGACTAACTACTACTGTATTCTGAATTAACTTAAATACTATATTTATTTTTATTTTAATAATAAATTCATTTATTTTTAAACGACTAGTTATAACTTTAAAGGAGGATATAAGTAGTTATATGTATATAGTAGGTGTCTTAATAAATAATAAAACATCATTTATAGTTATTATGTATTTGAATATTAATGATGGACTACAATACAAATACCTATACTTAGCACGAAAATGTTTAAACGCATTACAAAATTATTTTTAAGTTCATGATGACCCTGTTTATCATTAAATTAAAAATTTAAAATATCATAATACAATTTAATGTATAGTTTCCAAGCCTGAACGATGACAATCAATGACGAAAAATAAAGTACTTTAGTCCAGAAATAAATTAGCATGGTTAATATTTCAATAATTCAATTAAAATAATGAATTTAAAGAGATGGCCCAATGTATAATTTAATTCTTTGACTGTTGTCTCGTCATCGACCTTAACAGCTGAATTAAATTTTTTTTTAATTTTTGACTTATGAATATTTACATGTGGGAAGTGGATCCATCTCCTTCTATTGTCTGTTAAATTACACTAAGTAGTTAACTAGTTATTTTTTTTTGTTTTACTCTATCAAATGTTTTTTATTTCATCAATGTTGATCAAATTCTTATTTCAATACTTTGCTTTGTTTACTTTAACAATTTATTTTATTTATGAGGTTGTGTTCATTTGGTCTATACTAACTTTGTTTACTTTGCTAAAGCTAAAGAAAGTAAAAGAAACAAAATTAACATTGGGACATCATCTTTAGAAGTGTTAACAAAGGTCAAAATATTGTAAAATTTACTTAAGTAGGCACAAAGACTAAAATAGACATTACAGACAATCTGACAGATATATATACAGATCTGATGAACATTAATGATTAAAGAATGTCTAAAATAATACTGTACAACAGACGTAGTCCATATATATAATACTATAAGGTAGAGACACCATTTACCGACAGTACCTAACTAAGGACGAAATTCATTTCTTTCTAAAAAAAAAAACACGGAAAACTAACGTTTTTTATTACAATTAGGAACATGTTTGATCCGGTCATTTTACATATCAATAAAATATAATTAAAAAACATCAAACATGTTCATGCGGTCAAGTGATGAAGCAATATTTTTTGTTACTAAAGATTTTGTTAAGAAAGGGTAAGAATATATAATACCCTTGACAGACTGTACTTCATTAGACTAAAATACTTCATTATGAAGAAAATCTGCTTCATAATGAAGTTCATTAATGAAGTAAAATCTACTTCATTTAGCATTAAATTAAGAAAAAAAAGCCATCTGTTGGAAATTTTAAAACCAAATTTTTATTGAAAATCTAAATATTTGAAAATAACAATTCGAATTATCATTTTCCTATTTTATTTTGATCAAGTGGTTAAGGTGATAGTCTTATTTTTGAAAAAAAAAATAAAAATAATTAAAAATAAGTGAAAATAATTGAAAGTAAACTTTCATAATAATATAATATACATAATGAAATGCCTAAAGACCATCCGGGTAACATTTAATTTTCAAAAGGATAATATTCTATCCTGAAAAAAACTTCATTACATTATTTTAAGTTATGATTCTGATAGAAAATAATCTTATCAGGGCCTAATTATTCATCAGAGAGGCCTAAGTGTTTAGAAAGTTGATTTCAATGACCACGTATTAAACCAACCAATTAACGTATAGTATAAAGTATTTAACATTTTTTGTTATTATATTAACATTTGCCTTCCATTGGATTTTTTCACATAAAGAATTTTTGCCAAAAATTTTATTCTTTTTTGCAACAAAATAGTTAATTCTTAATAAATGATAAATCTGTTTTCTCTTAAGTTTAATTGTATTTTTTTTATATTGTTGAAGTAATCTTAAATAATTTAACAAGCTAAAATTCAAAATAACTTTTTAATTTTCCATTTTTATTGTTTTAAAATAATATAAAAAAAAGTAATAATTAAGTAACTAATCTGTCACCACTTCATTAAACTTTACTTCATAATTAAGTTGAACTTCATAATGAAGTATAGTCTGTCAAGGGTATAAATTTGTTTTAACATTTAATTAATTAAGCAATCAATACAATAACTTATTATTAGTGTACCTTAATATATTTTAAATTAATTTTTTGTTCAAATTCAAAAAAAAGGATGTAACATTAATGATAAAAATGTGTTTTAAATTTTGTCGGTAATTGGATATAGTGACTTTTTAGGTTCTCCATCTACCGACAAAATTGTTTTTAATAGAATTTTATATAATTGACTTTTAATCAATTATTATGTCCATTGTGCTACCAATATCATTTTGATTTAAAATTTATTTATTCAACTTTATAATAAGTCGAATTACAGGAACTTAATGCTATCAGGTAAGCCACTACAATGAAAATTGAATTGGGCTGTCGGTATTAGGTTCAACCAGATGTCGGTGAATGGAACCAGACTATTCCGTATTAAACCACGTTTTTTATTGTTATTTTTAGTTTATTTTAAATTTTTTCAATGAATAATGATTAAAAACTGATCAGTTAAAAATGTGGACTTCAAAGTTTTTTTGCAAATAAATTGACTTATGTCGAAAAAACCAACTTTACTATACGTATGTCGGTAGAAGGAGCAATTGTCGGTAAAATGATACTCTTATTTTTTTTTTGCTTTTATTTTGTTTTCGGTTTTGCAGAATAATTAAAGTTTTATCCGCGAAAAAGTTACAATACTCAAAAAAAATCTAAATAAATCTATTGAGGCTGTAAATCAGGGAATCAGCATATTCAAGGCCAGTAAATTAGTTTCCATTCCACTTACGACTATCTATACGATAAAATATCAAAGAGGCTTGACTCTAATGTGAAACCTGGACCGCAAAGTATTTTAACAGACAAATTGGCTAACTGGGGGTTCCCATAACAAAAAGTTAACTTCTTGACTCAATAGCTGAGCTAGTCAAGAAACTAAAGAAACCGAATGCTTTTAGTTCAGGCAGACCTCATAGTATCACAGATTTTGCCTGCATTTCGGGCGAATTTAACCGAGAAGAATATTCGAAAATGGTTTAGTGATATTAAAGAAACCTTGACAAAAGAAAATTTGCTAGATGTTCCTTTGGATCCTTCAAAAATTTAATTGCGACGAGGCAGATTTCTTCTAGGCAGCCTAAGAAATAATAAGTTTTAGTGAAAAAATTCAAAACGGATGAACACTAAAATTGGGAACGATGAAAAGAAATGTATTACTGCTCCTATAAATATATTTAAATTTTCATTAGGTAAATTTTGTGAAAAAACGGCATAATTTTGGTGGTTCTGTTTCCCAATGCTACACATATGTTACAGTCATGTGATGTTGGATAATAATTAATTAAAATTACTTATATGTAAACAAATTTTATTTTATTTGAAATGTTCATAAAACATTAGGAATATCAGCTTGTCGGTAATTGGATCAACTGCTGTCGGTATTTGGGTACGGCAAAAATTTAGTGTCGGTAAATGGATACCGAACAATAATTTAAAAAATAATTTTATTTATGTTACATGTTATAACTATTTTTTAAATGTTTTTTTCATAATTAAACTGGTAATTATTAATATTTTTAAATAATAATTAGAAAAATCAATTTCTAGTGAATTTTTTTTAAATACAATGTCATTTATCCAAATAAGGTACTAAACTGACGGTAGACGGTGCTCTTAGCAAGAGGTAAACCAGAATCAAGATTGTTAGACGAAGTGGATGCTAACTATGGAAAAAATCAAATTTTAATGAATGAACAATGGAAAAAGATTGTGAATAAGGTTTTTTCGAGCTGTAGCATTAATAGGTTTTTTTTTTTATAAACAGCCGCACGATAGGATAGGACCTTTGATACTGACGTACCGCTTGGCTGGGATAGAAGGCAAGTGTGGTACAAATTAACAGGTAGTGTGAGCAAAAACCGGTTAATGTTTGACTTGAACCTCTGGAGATTATAACAAGTTGTTCTGTTATTATTTGATTGTGGAAACACGTCGGGAGGGATGTGATTCCACATTCGCGACGCTCGGACTATAAATGAATTTCCATACCTAAGACGTTTAGACTATTCGAGTTTTGCAAAGTAACACCTTGGAAGGAGAGATTGGGTTCAAATCTTAGAAGTTTGCGTGAGATTAAACAGCTTTGAGTTTTTCTTGAGTTGAACTCAACTCTGCTTTTTTTTGCCCCAGTCAGCAATTTTGTTCAAGTCATGGTTAATCATATTCACTATTATTTGCCTTCTATTGCTAACTTCGACGTTTGAAGCATTGATTCTGCGGAGGAAATCAAAGGGAGCCACCAGTGCTGTCATCTGCAAAGCTGTGAATTGGATTGAAGGTTGATTGAAGTAGATCATTGATGAAAATCAAGAAGAGAGTGGGGGAGTGGACTGATCCTTGCGGAACACCGGCATTTATGTGAATTTTGTCAGGCGTGAAACCGTCGACTAAGACACGAATCGAGCGATTCGAACGGAAGCCTTCAATCCATTTAGAAAATACAGAACCTAGACCAATGGCTTGACATTTAACAATTAAAGCCGCGTGCCATACTCGATCGAAAGCTTTGGAAATATCTAAGGCAACAATGTCAGCTTCTCCAGAATTGTGTAGACTGATATTGAGTTTCTCACATGGTTTCTCGTATGGTGAATAAACTCAGTTTATTAATCTCAAAATTTATTATTAAATTTTTAAGCGTTCCCAAATACTTTGTTATCGATAATATTTTACAAAATAATATGACTACATAATATATAGATTAGGTACTCGTTTTTTTTTTTTTTAATTAGGTTTAATTTACTTTAAAATTCTTAATTTGAATAATTTTATAACTAACAATGTCTAAAACGACGTAATTTCAAATTTTTATTTTATTATTTTTTATTTTACTTTTAGTTTTCTTTTGTATTTAAAATTACGTTTGTCTGTTTATTGAATTACTGCAGTCATTCTATTTCATATATTAAGTATAATATTTAAATATATAAAAAAAAACCTAAAAGCGAATATTCTATTCTTTATTTACATACTTATATATATATATATATATATATATATACATGTATGCCCGTAGCGTTATTAGACTACACATCACAATTACTAGAATGTAAAGAATAACTAAATATGTATAATATATAGCATCTATCATTTATAAAATGCTTTAATAGAAAAAATATTAGGGGTCGTTATTTATAATGAATTAAATTTAGTTAACTAATATGAAAATTTAGTTATACAAAATATATATATGTACATAGAACCTAGGCTTTTCATATTCTAATTCTATTTGTACAAATAGTAATATATTACAGTTAACTATACTTTAAATAAATAAAATTTAAAATTTATTCAATATTAAATCCCAAGGAATGAAAACGTGCCATTTTTCAAATTTGTATCGCAATTGAATCATTTCAAAATATAATTTAAAATATTAATTGGGGATGATAATAATGTATAACTATATAATATTATAATTATTTTATTCAGTAGTTAGTTAGTCCCATGAGTATAGTAATAAATTTTCAATAGTTTGTAGAATCAAAATAAACAAAATATCTATTGGTATGATGATTGATGATTAATTCATTGTTGATACCTACATATAACTACATACTTTTGTTGTTTGCAAAACTCTTGTTTAAATATCCCTTGAATAAAATTTAACTTAAGACATCCGTTTCCGTCACCGTTTAATACAATTGAAAATTTTCAATTTAACAAAACTTTATTATTTAAAATTAACAAATTGATTTAAATAACTAGTAAACAAGAAAAATATTTTTAAAAATTTGTAATCACATTTAAAGCATTTGGAAAAATTATATAAAAAGTAAATTAAAGAAATCATTTTTTAACTCTATCACTATTACAAGGATAAACATTTAATTATTAGTAATTTTTATTTTTTATAAGAATTAAATACAGGTATTTAATCCCATTCTATTGAAATTTCAACTCATTAATTCTATATTTTCATATCACACTATAAACGGTAATTAACGAATTAAGCACGTTATGCTTTTAAAGACACGTGTATAATCCATTAAAGTTTAAATAACATGAACAGGTAGTGGACACTAATTCAAAATAATTAATCTTTTATTTTATAAATATTATAATAAATGAAAATAAGTACTTAAGTATAAAATAATTAAAAAAATTTTAAATAAAAATAATTAAACAAATATTTTCATTATATGTATATGAATGAACCTATCTCACTATGTATATAATGTATCTAACATTATAACTTATATATTTTTTTAGAGCTCTTGATTTTTAATCATATTTTACATTACCTAGTGATGTTAATAACAAGAATCTACGGTCTTAATAAATTCCTTAAAAACAAAATTTATAACTAAAATAAGTAATTTGAATTTAGAAATACTAACTAACTATATACTTATAGTGTTTAGAACTATCAGCTATTATATTTCAAACTACTTAATCGATCACGTTGCGTGCAATAGAGAAGATAATTTTTATTTTAGAGTAATTAATCTTAACATAACTAGTTATGTGTGGAGAAGATAATTTAGAATATTTTGTCGGTAGTTTTCGGTTAATGATTTTTTAAACTTCTGCGATTTGTACATGATTGAGTGTTAGGATATGTACCTAAATCCTGACAAAAAACTAAAAAGAAAAATCCCAAACAAGGAAAATATCTCCTTTTTCCAAAGTTAAAAAAAAGTATTTGTTTTGAAAAGACGCTGTTAGATACAGAAAAATGAAATATCTTTATTGGTGATTTTATCTTTGGAAATTTTTCTTTGGAATTTTGAGATGGGGTTTTCGTACTCAGCAAGCCAAAAAATAGTCATTGAATTGGAACTGTCTAAATTAAAATGTGATGGTTTGTGTTTTGGAATTAACCAACTCGAAATGTTTTTAATGGATGAATCATGAAAGCTCAGTTCGAATTGAAAATTAACACATAACTAGCTAACTAACTATTAGTTATACTTAGTTATGTATATTTTTTCAATTTTTTTTTTTATGCTCTTGACTTAGGTAGCATCTTTTCGTGCTTAATTAAGTACGATACTGTAATTTTTATACTACAATTTCTACAATATTTCGAGCATTTATTTATGAAATTACTGGCTTACTCATTAAATGTCGAAAACTACTACTGTTGTCAGGAACTAAGCCTTCTTAAATGTAATATATAGCTCCATTTGATTTATGTAATTTGTTATCAAATTATATTAATTAATTACAGTTAGTTATTTTTATTTAATATTTTGTATTAAATATTTTGAAATTGTCCAAGAATTGTACATTTGGTGTTTAGGAAATTAAATACAATTGGAATTAAGTAGAGTTTAGTATTTGATTAGGCACACATCCTTAGATCAGAACATTTAAGAAAAACAAAACTACTTATACGACATTTATAAACAAAAAAACTATTTTTTTATTCCTACAAATAAAATTTTAATTGTCATTAAGGTTTTTTAATAAAACGTATTGATTGGTCACAGGGGTCACCACAGGTTACACTAATTAACCAGTTATTCTATTTTGTTCAAACAAAATTTTTGATTGATTTTATTGCAAAATGTCTGATTGTGTGTGGGCTATTTTCATTCTATTTGAAACAATTAAATTTCTTCCATGATGGGAAGGATGTTTCCTATGTCAGTAAACTTAGATTGGATGTTGGATTTCCAATAGTTTAAATTTTTAAATAAAATATGATATACTTATATATGTATGTAGTTACAATCTATTTAATTATTTAAAAAAAAAATATATAAGTATATTAACATTTTACTGGTATAATAAATAATAACGGTGCATATTTCCTACAATGTAGTTTGAAAAACCGCCGCATAACTAGTTGTTTTAATTCTTTTATTCCATTTTAATGATTCTTAGAGATTGCTAATCCTTTTTATTTTATATTTTATACTTAATTCATTGAAAATTTATTATATTTGACTTTATTTTTGGTTTGGATTTGACAAGCCTTTTTATAAATATAACAGGTACATAAAGAGTTATAACATATTTTATTTTTTTAATTTGAATAGTGGCTATGCATGTATACATATAATGTAAATATATATATATATATATATCAATACCATTTCAATTTCTTGTTTAATATTAAATATTAATTACCCATTTTATTAGATAATCAAATCTAATTTCAATAGAAAAGGTTATAAAATTTTATGAAATAAGAGCAAATAAAAAGAATACATAATTTTAAAATTATTTTTTAATACATCTAATATGGTAATACAATTTAATTTGTTGTAAACATTAATTTGACAAATAATTTTTTGAACATGTTGACTTACCAGCTGGTTTAAGAAATTTAGGTTTTGGAATAGAGACCATAACAAAATATTTATTCAATAAAATTATATTTAAAAAATTTTAAATTTAGAATTAATTTTTAGAATACAATAAAATAAAATATGTACACATAGAATCAATAATGGCCTCTCTCTCTGAATTATCTAAAATATTTTATTTATTTTTTCACATTTATTGAGCACATAGTATTTATTAAGCATTAACTAAATAACACTATATTCAATTTTATTTTATTTAATAAATAAAATATATTTTATAATTTTCACAGAAAATTATTTACACTTTCAAAAACCCAACACCACTGGCCTATAACAATAAAAGAAAACACACAATTCTCCAAGTAAATAAATAGATACTAAAATAAAATAACAAAAACTAAAAACAGATTTGTCAAATAATTTTTGCTATTTTCAGTTTACTACGAAGTTAGCTGCATAATTTTAATTTTACGACATCTTGCGGACAATTTAATTATTTCTAAATGTTCGGACAATATAATTAATTTTACAATTCAATGATAAGTTAATAAACTATTAAGCTAATTCATTATAGATAATTAAATTAGTTTTTAAAAATATGATATCTATTAAACGTTTTATCTATTGTTTCTGTAAAAAATTAATTCAATATTAAAATTCAAGATTTCTCTTTATTATTAAAGAAAAAAGTTGTTAAAATAAAATGTGACCACTAGGAGAGAACTTATATATACGAGTTCTAGTGCTTGCTGATTCTTGAAATGTCATATTTTAAACACAATTCCGTTTGTCAAAAATATTTTTCCTTTCCTTGCTCTTTTTTGCTATTATCACAATGGCGGTGAGTACTGATTTTTATTTTATAAAATTATCTTGCTCCATCGTTTAATTTTCTAATATAAATTTGATAAAGTCTATTGCTAAATTAAAATTTGTTTTATATATAAATTTTATAGACTTTAATTTTATAAATTAATCGAAGAAATAAATGATAAACATGAAGTAAACATAACTCTTCAAATAGAAAGTATTACTCATAAATTTTATTTAATTTTAGCCAACTGCAACAGATAAGAAACCTGCGGCTCCCCAAAAGAAGGTTAAAAGGGATCCAACTAAAAATCCTATGAGAGATTTGCATATTAGAAAATTATGTTTGAATATTTGTGTTGGTGAATCTGGTGATAGACTTACCCGTGCCGCTAAGGTAAAAAATATTTTTTCAATCGTCATGATATTTTTCTAATATTGATATAATTTTAGGTATTGGAACAATTAACTGGACAACAACCAGTTTTTTCAAAAGCTAGATACACTGTACGTTCCTTTGGTATTAGACGTAATGAAAAAATTGCTGTACATTGTACGGTACGCGGTGCCAAAGCTGAAGAAATCTTAGAACGTGGTCTTAAAGTACGTGAATACGAATTACGACGTGATAATTTCTCAGCAACTGGTAATTTTGGATTCGGTATTCAAGAACATATTGATTTGGGTATCAAATACGATCCATCAATTGGTATCTATGGTCTTGATTTCTACGTTGTTTTAGGGCGTCCAGGTAAGAATAAAGTCATTTAATCAATTAATAATTTATTTGTATGAAATTGTAGTTGGGCGGAGAAAGTAATTTTAGAATTTTTAAATAGAAAGTGATATTATATTAATTTTGGTGTTAAAGTATCTTAATTCAAATTTTAAGATTAGTTTTGAAATATTCGTGTATGAATATTTAAAATGTTGCACTAAATTAGGTATTTTGGACAGTTTCTTTGCTTAAAATACTCAGTCAATGTGCATAGAAAAAATGATTGTTTGCTTAAAGAATTTTTGAGGTAAATTCGAAAATTTTACGGTTCAAAATCAACAATCTAATTATTCTTAGTTAATATCGTATATTTATTTAAAATTTGTATTCTAATATAATTGAAATCATTTTTTGTTTTTAGGTTTCAATGTAGCCCATAGAAGAAGAAAAACTGGAGTAGTTGGATTCCAACATCGTCTTACAAAGGAAGATGCTATGAAATGGTTCCAACAGAAATATGATGGTATCATTCTTAATAGTAAAGCTAAGTAAATAAGAAGTTTTTACTTAAAATGAAAAAAATGTTTTATTAAATAAGAAATTATAAAATATAAAAAGAAATGTGTTTTTTGCTTAAAATTTAAGGATTTTTCTACAATACAACATTATAAATTTCCCAATTCCTGTTGTAATATGGGTACTTGTTCTGGAATAATAGTAGGAGGTGGAGTAGGAAAATAGTAGTTGCTGCAATTATGCTCTTTTAAATGATCACCACCTCTTTCATTGTATTCATCTCTAGTTACTAGATTATTCTTCAAATTTTCTGAACAAGCAAAATCTTTTGAACCATACCAAGCATCAAGAACAGTAGATTCAGCCATGTAAATTTTATGAGGTGTTTGAAACGGTCGCATCTCTAATAATTCCTTTGATAGACGTTCTTTTAAACCTGAACTTTTAAATAATTTATTAAAGATGTTGAAATCTTATAAAAAACGTACCTGGAAACTGTGAACAACCACCTGTTAAGAAAACATTATTTGCTAATAGTAATTGCTCTTCTGGAGTAAAAAGTTTTAATATGTAATCTATAAGCTCTGCTAATCCAGCTTCTCCATTTCCAATCATACTTGGTTGAAATAATAACTCTGGTGTCCGAATAGCTTCTACACCTACATGAAGCTACAAAAAATTTTTTTATGAATCATTTAAAAAATTGATACAATCAGCTATTTGAATTATGTATTTGGTTATTCATGGAGGAACCAAACTTAATACATACATATAAAAACATATTTACTAATCAAGATTTGAGAGATCCGGTTTAATTTGAGTTTTGATTCAAAAGATGAACCATATAAACTACTAAGAATTGCGTTTTTTAGGTACACTCTTTGGAAATATTACATTTAAAACACAAATGCCGTAAAGAAAAATATAAAAGTCAAAATTTTATTAGTTGAAGGAAGTTTGAATCACGCTCAGGATATGGACATAGATGTTAAAGTTTTTGTCAATTTTGCTTTGAAATTAATTGAAAGAATTTGGATATCAATAAGATAAAACAAAGTTCAAAAGAAATTCTCAAATTTATTGTGTACAATTGTCAATATCCCAAGATTTTGAGTGTTCATCCCATTGCAATATCTTAGCTTTCAAAAAAAAAACGAAAAAAATATAATTCAATTCAAAGAATAGCAATGAAAGGATTTCAAAACTTAATATCAATTTAGAAATAGACCAATTTCGATATTCAAACCTGGGATAATCTCTGAGGTCAAATCAAAATAATGGTTTAAAATCAATTTTTAGTAATTTCAAATTTTTTTAATATTTCTTGGTTCAAAATAAATACATACAAGGAAAGTGCAATATTCTTCTAACATTTAATTTTATTGTATTTAGTATAAATTATTAATTAGACACGCACAATAAAAATTTCGGTTTACTTAAAGAACAAGGTTAGCACCTTAAAAAAAATTAGTACTAAAATATGTAAAAACAAAAATTTATCAAAATTAATTTTAGAGTTAAAAATCGAGCTTCAATCTTTTGTTTTAAAGATCTGATAAGGCCACGGCTTCGTTAATTTTCTATTATCTTTTTTTTCAAATATGAACATTTTATTTTTATGCAACATTTCGGTATTTTGTGAATAGACTATATAATACTCTCAAAGTAGATTTCAAATCCATATTAACAATATCTTCTGGTCGAGCTTTTGGTTTTGGCAGTCCAACATCTTGCATTAATTCAAATGAGAATCCTACATTATGAATCATTTGATCTTCATCTTTTGGTGTTAAATGAAATTCATATAATGGCACAAAAAATCCTCCAAGTAATCCCATTAATAGACAAAGATAAACTCCATCACGAAAATCTCGACTTAAGTCATTTACTTCGAAATTTAATTTTGCCAAATGTTTGTTAACAAATGTTACAAGAGATTTCTTTACAACAGTTAATTTTTCTGGTGCACAATCGAATAATGTATCAAATGCATCTTTTTCACATCTCATACCAACATCATCATATTCAGATGTAATTTGCTCTTGGAATTTTTGTGCATTTAACATTCCCTCATTTTTCTCAGCAATAATTACTGTAATAAAAATGTTTTCAGGTAAACGAACTGGAGCACGAAAATATCGTACTAACGCTACTAATAAATGTAGAATTGCAACAATATTCTTTGAATGAACACTTTCAACTGTCCATTTTGGGATTTTATGATGAAATCCTAATGTATGATTTACAGCTGAAAGTACAACGTTTAATTTTTGTTTTTGACCTTCTTCAGATTGTGTTACTTCCAAAACATCCAATTTTTTTCCAGATAATTTTTCCCAAAGTTTATGTAGAACTTGACCATCGTATAAATCTTCTTCAATCTTTTGAACAATAATTCGTTGATCAGCTAATTCATCATTGATCCATTCTATTAAAATATGTTGCAATTTTACAAATTGCGGATCCGTATATGATTGTGGATCAATAACAGCACGTTGTTCATGCTCACGTAAACTGTAATCTTCTGGAGGGATATCTGGCTGATTTGGATTGCCAGGTGAATCAATAGCAATTTTTCCTTCTTCTTGTATTTCTTGTACTTCTTTCATTTTCTTTTTTCTACCTAAAGTACCAATTTTTTCCCAAAATGTCTCTTCTTTTTCGCCCACCTTCACTTGTCCTAACTTTGGAGATCTGGGTGATTTTGGAGCTGCCATTTTTAAAATCTTTTATATATTTTATTGGAATATATAAATATACTTTCTATTTCGTTAAAAAATAGATGAATAAAATTCAATATATCTTGAATTTATTTAAAAATGTTTTTATTAAAATCTTGACAAATTGGAAAATGAAAATACTTTGATGACCTAAGTAAAATTTGCTCAATTTTCTGAGGAACTGTCAATATGTTGTTTAAACAAGATAGTCTTGCCATCTATACCAGTTTTAATTAACTATTTGAGTTAATTAACAGTTTTTAAATTTGAAACGTATTTTTACGCAAATAAAAAGAAACAAAAACTCCAACTTCGTAAAATTACGAAGCATTCAGATTCACTTAAAATAAGAAAAACTCTTGTTTTGAAATAAAAATTATGCAAATTGTTTTCTTACAAAAATTTTTAATATTGACCGAACTTCACATTAGGATAATAAGCTAAAGTCCCTACTCTAGCCCCAAATAACGCAATTAACAGCAAACTTGAAATTTGAAAATATATTTTGTTAGCCTTCCTTTAAAAGACAACCATTTAAAGAAAAGCTTCAATCCTGATTCCTATAACTTTTCACCACAGGAAAATGACTTAATAAATTGAAGCATGTAATTAAATTAAAGACTTAATTACTGAAATTACAGCATTTCAAAAACATTTTTTTTTAATTTACTGTTAACCATTTTTAACGCATTGATCCTGATTTCTATAACACCAAATCTCCGATAAATAAAAAAATATTAATTTTTTTTCCTATTCCTATTTTTTTTTTTTTTTCAAATATCTATTGTGAATACACAACAAATAAATCAAGCAGCAGAGTACTGAAAATTTTTTACTCAATTCAGATTTTGAGTTTTTTAAATCAAAATAAATTCATGCTGATATTGACATTTTAGAAAGCATAAAAAACAAAGTCAAACGTGAAATGTTTCATAATTAATTGGAAATAAATAGAAATTGAAATAAGAAAAAAATTATCACAATGAATAGCATAATTAACAAATTAATACCGAGAGTTAATTCTCAAATAATCCCCAGAAATAATTTTCAACGCTTGTAAGTACTTTTAAAACCACAATATAATAATTTTAAAAAAATTCTATCTCTGTACATTTGTTTAGATTTAGTAAAACACAATTTTTAAGTCATAGTAAAGCTTATGAAGGAGATGGTAAAACTAAAATTCAAATTTTAAATAAAGAATTAGATATGGGTCTAATGATAAATTCATATAATCAATTTGGATTTCGATTAAATAATGATATGGTTATACTTGGACCAATGGCTATATTTCCAAGGTATTTATTTTTAAAAGAGAAAATTACAAAACTAATTAATAAGAATTTTGTTTTAGATCCGTACTATCATGGAATATTGGTGATCATAATGATATTAATGAGGATAGTTTAAGTTTATTTGCTATATTAGAACCTAAAATTGATATTCTTGTAATTGGAATTGGTGACGAAGCAGTAACACCTATCATATCCAAACAAATTATTAGTTTTATGAGAAAATATAAAATAAATGTTGAAATTTTGCGAACCGATCAGGTACTAATCATTTTCATAACATAAACATCATCATGTTCAATATAAAATTTAATTGTTTTAGGCTTGCTCTACGTTTAATTTTTTAAATGCCGAATCTAGAGTTATTGCAGCAGCAATGATCCCACCAAAGAATATTTCAGTAAATGAAGATGATATGCACAGTACTAAACTAAGAAGACGTGAATTACATACGGATAAAGATGAATTATAATTTTAATGGAATAAGATGAAAATAAATTTACACCTATTTATTGTAATGTAATAACACTATTTTCGCAAAATTTATATACGAATTTTAATTTAAAAATATGTTAAAATAATCTTCAAAATTAAATTCAGAATTAAGATGTTTGTTATGAAAATGGAGAAGAAATTGAAGAAAATAGTTAAATATGTTTAAAATTCATTAGAATGAATGCAGTAATACATATTCTAAATTAAACTAGATACATATATTATTATTAACGAAGCTCGATAATCTAAATTTTCACATTCAAATCAGTTCATATGTGAAAAAATATGTTTATTATACCAAATCTATGCACTAGAAACACTTACTTGATGATATTCAGCAGCTCCAGCAGTAATAATTATTGGTTCTTCAAATGTTGGATCATAGTGTCTCAAAACATCTTCATATTCAATAAGTTTTTCATTTTCAACTTCACTGTCGCTATCTCCATTTTCTCGACTTATTGTCTTATAAACATCCCAATCTTCATCTCTCATACCAAAATCATCAGACCCTTTCTCTTTGCGAGCTAATTGAGATATAATTCGCATTCGTTCCTGTGCTGCGGCAGTTCTTCTTTTAGCTAAATCTTGTTTTCTTTGTTTTCTAGTTTGTTTACGTTCCAGTATTTGTGATCGCTATAAAAATGGTTCGTCAATATTATTTTACATAGAAAATTTAGCTTAATGAAAACCATTTCAATAATTACTTTGTTTTTGACATCAACAACCCATTCTTCTGCGCTCATATCTGGAGGAGGTTGTGGTGCTGGAGCAATTTTTTCTTCTTGAACATGTACTTCAGGGGGTGCTGCCATTCTTTGTTTAGTTCGTTCAATTCTTGTTTTTACATTATTCATCAATTTCTAAAGTAAATTTAGATAAAAGAAAAATTCAATTCGATTAACTGTATTTTATACCTCTAATTCTTCCAAATTGGCAATATCATTTTCTTTTAATGCTTTTTCAAATTCTTTATCTTTGCCAGTGTCCAATAGATTTTTAATATTCAACATTCTTTGATATTGATCTTCATCTTCAGCTAAACGTTCTTCTCTTTTTCTTGCTGCAATTTCTGCTAATCTTCTGGCCATTTCTTTCTTTTTTTCCATTTTCTGTTCTGCTGTCAAAGCAGTTGCAACCGCTTGTTGAATATATGGTAATTGTATTTTTTTAATATTTTCCTCATAATAATCAATATGAGCCCATTTCTTTAAAGTATCCATGTAATCACAAACTATTGAGCAATGATTATGTAAAAGTTCTTCAACTCGACTAATGCTAATTGCATTAACGTGAACAGGATATTTTAATTGAAGAACCTTATGTAAGAATGTAATCATATGAAAACCACCTAAATTAAGACGTCTTGATTTCGTTGCTATCATTTTTTCATTTAAAACCGGAATAACATGTGTTGTGTGATAACCAAATGATATGATAAGACCATTTGCTCCGATTTTATTTTTTTTAAAACTATAAAGAGCATCTATTCCATAACAAACAGACGGAACATCATAACATTCAAATAAAAGTTCACTCATTACTAAAAAAATAAATTAACACATAAATGTTGTGTATTAAATAATATGTATATTAGAGTCTTACAACTTCGACACTGATTCGGATTAGCAACACATTCTGTCATTACAATTGGATGTGGTACAGCCCCATCACCATTTATATTTAAATGAGTAAATACATAATCAAATATTTGCTCTTGATTATAATAATGTGTTACAACATTTCTATCAAATTGAGTCTTTAGCTGAAATCTCATTGCTTCAATATTAACAATATCGTTACCAATTTGTATTGGTGGATCAACCGCTTGTTCTGGTGCATCTTTTTTAGCACGATCTTTTCTTGGTTTAGCTATTAAGTTTCTAAAGCACATAAGAGGATGTTCTGAAGTACTCCAACCGACTCGACATTGATAGGACCCTGATTGAAAAAAAAAATAATTATTTTATGTAAAGATAATGAATATAAAATAATTTGTTTACCATTATCAATAACAAGAGGAACTGCTGAGTTTTTTAATGTATCAGTATAAATATAAAATTTATCAGGAGTTGTTTTTAAATCTTTTAATTCTATTAAACTCATATTTAATTATTTAAATTCTTCTTAAATATGTAAACAAATTATAATAAAAAATAAGCACACAATTAAATTATAACTTGCCGGCTTATTAGTCAATTGTTTGACAGTTGCCCAATAAACAACTTGATGTGATAATATTAATGTTCACAATGGATAAATTTAATAATTATTATTGTGAACAGAGTTTTTTTAATTTTAAATTTTTACAAATGTGATCTACGAAATCTCCCCAAACGGCCCAAGCTCTCTGTTCATTCAAGTTTTATCAAAAGACTCTAGCATATATTCTGTTTCTTTTTTAAATGCTTTTTAAAGAAATAAAATAAGTTTGTTTTTTCTCAAATAGTGTAACTAATTTAAAGTTACATTTAAATCCCCAACACTTCTGTCTATAATATTCGTCAATTGTTTTTTAAAAAAAAAATTTATATTCATTTTTATTGATCGCAAATATATTTTCCATGCATTTCAGAAATCAGTTGCACGTTGTTATCTTATTAAAATAAGATCTTATTATTATTAGTTGTAAACAACAATTTAGTTTGTTGAAATTTTTTTAGGTGGATTTCTACTGCCAGTCAAGCCGCGGTCTTACCGTGTCGCTATAGGTATTTCTGTGAGGGGTTTTTTAAACGATTTCTATATACTATACACGGTCAAGCATACTTTAAAATATTTTATAGATTAGATAAAAAAGCAAGTGAAGCTAAATTATTTGAATTTAAATTTGAAATTTAGAAAAATAAAAAAATTTACTACCTACTTGTATTTTAAATTTTGAAAGTGGTTATTAAATCAAAATAAAAAACAATAATTGTTGTTTCGTGACAAGAATATATCTATCCAGACCAGTTTGAATTTCAGGTAACATTTTTGCTACTTTTGAAATGCATTTGTTGCTTTAAGAGTAGCATTCATCATTTTCCTTGAGTGTTGTACAATTATTTTGTTTGATTATATTTTTATTTATCTAAGCTTTCAGAATTTATGTTATTTTCTCTAGTAGGAGAACGTGTTAGTTTTTTTGATTTTTCAAATGGATTTTCAAAACTGCTTTTCATCTTGTTGTGATCATTATTTTATTCAATATTTATAATTTCATTTATCTTACATTTTCGATTATGAAAATATAAATGGCTGCTTTTGTTTATGTAAACCGCTACAAATGATCTATTTATTGATATAAACCAATAATCGATTATTAAATCTGCCAACATTCTGTCTGACAGTTTGTCATTTAGTTGTTGATGTTGTTTGCTTGTGCTGATGTTTTATTTTTCTATTTATTTTATTATTCATTTATTTATGATTAATACAAACATATTACAATACACATAAGTGTACAAAGAAAACAAACAAAATATTTTTTAAACTTAATCTTATTCTAGATCTTAATATTCAAATTGACAATTATACAATTTTGTAATTTATTACCAAAGAATGTTAGAAAGTTATAAATTTATACTTATTGAAAAAGTATTGGTAGAACAGGCTCCAATAAACTGGCATTGTCCTGCAATCAACATAAATAGTTTTAAAACTTACTTTTCACAAATGAACGTTCTTCCATGGCGGGAAAACAGATTATAACATAAAATAGTCCAATAAATAAAATCTTTTAAACAAAAACTAAAACTTGTTTTTTATTTAATTTGTTTTAACTTTTATTTTTTATAAAATATTAATGAAAGAAGCATCTAACTTGCATGACCAAGTTTTTTTTCTGAGACTCTGAGATTTCTGAGGACCTCTTCTTTTTTTACTTTAAATATTCAACAGAACCTATTATTTTATTGAATTCCGCCTTTACACGTCTCACGTCACACGTCTTTACATTAATATTATTTGTCGAGGGGTAGAGGAATTGTTGTAGGAGAGGTTATAGAAATAGGAGATGGACTACGAGTTTGCACATTGTGAAAATGATTCCCTCAAAGTAATGTCAAAGTTTTAAGGATCTGATTACAAAAAAAAATTTGCTAACGATACATCGCTCCTCTCACTGCAACTGAAATTAAGATCAGATGTATCTCGGTTTCGAACCTGTTCGCAATAAATCTACAAAAAATTTAAAATTCTTATAAAATACGAACTTAAAATACAACACAAAATATGAACATAATATTATACCTCTTATTTTCTTCAATAATATGTGTTAGGCATTTTTAGTAAAGGAGATACTTTTTTCACTTTTAGCACCACTTCCACATTTATTTTTTGTTTATTTTCATTGTTACTTTCATATTTGTTTTCAGCTTCTGCAATTTACGTTTATAAGTAATTTGCTTTAGATTAAATTTAGTATATATTTGTTAAAAAAATAGTATAGGGCCCGAAAAACCTAATTTTAACCACTTTTGTCCTTTTTTCGTTTTGATATAGGTCGGTACTTCTCCCGATTTTAATATGAAAAAAACAAAGATTTATCAAAAATTTTATATATATATGGATGTGTTTTAAAAATCCAATTTCGAATAATTTGTTGGACACATTTTGTTAATCAAAAATTAACTTCAATTAAATAATTAAAATTGAGAGGTTTTCGGGTGCAACGCAATGAAATTATAAAAAAATTTGATTGTACTTTTTCTATGGTTTCAAAACCTCCTTTTTTAGAATTCGAAATTTGTGCAATTGTAAAATATTTTTTACATACAAAACAGAATACAAGACATTGTAAAAATTGTCGGCTTTCTTACAATACGGAACTAAGGGTCGATAATTTAAGTTAAATTTGAATCCCGAACACTTCACACAAATGTGTATTAAGTCACAAAAATGTATTAAGACACTGTTTCTCAAATACCACAGCAATGTTGTAAGGTCATATTTTATGGATTTAGTTTAAAATTTAGTTTTTGACATTGTATCCTCTAAGAGGGTATACAACAAACAAAAGGGTCGAGAGGGTCTTTTTAAAAACTATACAAATAAAAACAACCAATTATTAATATACATGATTTTTATATTTATTTTTTAAAATTTAATTTTGTAAAAATATTTCATTTTGATATATTTAATTTTTTTTTTTTTAAATACAAAATTTTTAAATAATTATAACGTAAATTTAAATAAAAAAAATTATGAACAGAGAATAAACTAAAAAAAAAATTAATTATAAGAGAATGAAGATTTTGAATTATTTTTTTTTATCAATTGTAATTTATTAATTTTAAACACATGGTTTCAAATAAATGATAATATGTATTTTATTTATATATAGTAATTCATTTTTTTTTTTTTTAATATAATGAGCTTTATGTGTGAATATAATGTATTAAATATTTTTTTTTAGTTCTATTTAATGATTTTTTTTTCTTTTTTTTTTATAAATAATGTTTTTTTTTCAATTAGAAATTAATTAAATGTATACAAGAAAATACTGATTCAAATCCCATTATATTTTGGATAAAATTCCTAAATATATAATATATGTGTATCTACAATTTATATTTTTATTAAATATTTCTAAAAAATATTTCAGTTTGCTTTTGTATTAATTTTTTTGTTACATATTTTATATTTCATAAAATTGTATTTTTTTTTTTATTATTATAATTTTTTTTTAGTTGGATTGAAAAAAAAAATAAAATAAATGAAAATAAAATTAATGAAGAACGAGTTTTTATCTTATTTTTATTGATACATAAATTATTTCCCATAATTTTTATTAATCACAATTATTTTTTACCTAAGATTACAATAATTATTAAAAACGTTTCTATTTTTTTAATTTTTTTTAAATAAAATGGTCAACTGCAGATTGGGAAAGCATTGATTCTGTACGCCGAAAAAAAGAATGAATAATTTTAAAATTAAAAACGAACTTTTATTAATTTAATTGATAAAATCGAATTGAATCAGACTTTTTTTTCTTTTGCTAATAATAAATGTATCAATAATTTTCATCCAAACATTATTTAAAAATTATGTAACCCCCCAGTTTTACATTAAATATTATATTATTTTATTAATCAAGATAAATATTTATTTATTTCAGATTAACAACACATTCTAAAATTTTCTTATTTTCGTCAAAATATAATTTATTTTATTTTAAATTGATTGCTGTTTATTGTTCTTTAAATAATATATTATTTAATATATTAAATTTTTTTTTAATTTCTATAAAACTGTTAATTCATTTTGTTTTGGTTTCTTGCAATTCAATAATAATTAAATAAATTATATAATTTTTTTTTTTTTTATTTAAAAATCTAATTCATTTAATAGTGGGCTGACTTTCCATAAGTATTAAAATTATTTTAAATTTCAATAAATTAATTTCTATTCTATAAGAAAAATAATAAACAAAAAAAAATAAATAATAATAATTATTAAATTAAATTTAAAATTTAAATAAAAATTAAAATACAAATTAAATGTATTTGTTCTTCTATAAAATCAAATAAATCACATAAAAAATAAATTTTATTTGGTTTTTGATTTACATTTTTTTTTAAAGAAGTCTTAAATTTCATTCATATAAGCTTCTGTTACAATTTTTTTTTAGCGATTATCACTTTTTTTTTCTTATAACAAGATAAATAAATTCTGAAACTGATTAAAGTTCATATAGAATTACAAATTTGTACTGTTTCTATAAACTTTTAAATAGTTTCATTTAATTAAAGAAAAAAAATAAAAAATCTCTTTATAAATACTTGAATCTAAATTCAAAAAGATTCAACAGAAGATTTCCTTTTATTTTTGTTTTGTTTTTTTATAACCATTTAACCAAGATTTTCTTCATTTAAAATTTCCGATAAAAGTCTATTTAAACTATCAACACCTGTTAAAAATCCACCATCTGGACCATGATGTATTGCTGTATTTGTGTGTGATATTAGACCTGAATTTAAATTTTTTGGAACAAATGTTGTATGAGCAAAATCAATCATTCTAATATCAACTTGACAACTGCGGTTACTTCCATTATCAAATTTTTTATGATTACATGGATTGGCAGGAGACGATGATGACATTGTATTTGTTGTTGTTGTTGTTGGCGTTGTTGTAGCTGCAGTTACTCCTGTTACTGCTGCTGTTTGATAAACCGATTGCTTACGATATGGATGAGAATAACGTCTACTATTTCCTGAATTATTAATATTATCACTACATAAAGGTTTTGTTGAACTACAATTACTATTATTACAAATACAATTATTCTCTTTTATTATAATATTATTACTAAACCTATTTTCTATATCACTATATTTGGAAGATTTTTTACTTGAGAAATTAGATTGTTTATTAAGATTCTTATTAAAATTTAAATCGATATTACAATTATTATTAATATTTTTATTATTAGTTTTATTATTGCTATCAGTTTGCAATGTTTTTGTCATATCTAAACATTTTGAAGATGAAGACGACGAAGTCAACAAACCAACATTACTAGTTGTATCATTTATATTATTTATTGGTTGTGATTGTGATATACTAATTTTATTTTTTGATAATAAATTTTTGCCTTTAATTTCTGTAATGGCAGTTAAATCTTGAACTGATTGTATTGAATTATTTTTATTCATTATTGTTGATGTTGTTGCAGTTTGTGCACTTATTTCTCCTAACTTTGTTTTTAATTCTTTTGATAAATTTGCCATTGTTGTTGTCATAGTAGCTGTTGTTGATGATTTTTTAGCTACAGATGATGAAGAATAAGATTTGTCTTCAAATGAAATTTCTTCATCTTCTTTGCTACGTAATCTTTTCAAAGCCAATTTTGTATTTGATGTATTACAACAAGTTGGTAATTTCTTACTCTTTTTTGCTTTCAATTGTATCTGACGTTTAGGCCTTTCTATTAATATTGGATTGCTCTGCATTCGTTTTTCTAAATTTTTTGATAATTGTATTGGAGATAATTGTTTATATTTGCTTAAAATTTCTTCACTATCTTCCAATAAACTATTTTCAAAGTCGGAACTATTTTCATCAGAGCTATTGTTACCTATTTTTAAATTTTAGCCATATATTAGAAAATAATATTAAAAAAAAAATTTACAAAATACTTACAAGTTTGCTTTCCAGAAGCCACAGCTTTTATATGTTCTGAAATACCAGAATAATCATCACTACTATTACTGCTGTAATTCATCCAAGAATCTCCTGATTGTGAACTTGACGTTAAAATATCTGGAATATGTGGTTCAGGATCAAGAAATATTGTTTCTTCAGAAATGGGAATGAATGGTTTTGCAAATGTACTTTGATCAAATAACAAATCAGGTGTATTTATTTTAACCCCTAGTGGCATTTCATTAAAAATTTGTGAATGAGATTCATGATTATTAGTATTTAAACTTGAATTATGATCATTAAAATTTCTACTATCAACTAATTCAATATCATTATTTTCAGAATGTTTTCGACTATTTCTTTGGGAATTAATATCATAATCGTCATGAGAATTCGATGAAAAATTTATTTCAGTTGAATCATTTGATTGATCTGCATCATAATGGCATACATTTGGATTTTGATCATTTTTAAAGCGATCATCATTTTCATCTTCATCAAAAGAATCATCAAATGAATGTCGATGAATTTTATCATCTGTTTCTGGTAAATTATGATTTTTTTTTGATTCTGATATATTTTCATCACTTTCATTAGTTTCAATATCAGGATAACATAAATTCATAGGATTAAAATTAGCATCTTCAAAACCTTCATAAACTATTAAAAGTGAACTAAAATTGAAACAAAATTAAATCAATTGATTTTTAATTTAAGAAATTTAATTTAAAAAGTGATTTTCATACCATGAATAAAATCTGTAACTTGATTGTTTTTCAATAATATTTCTCAGTTGGGTTAATTTATTCATTGCTTTTCTAATAATTTTGGTTCTTAATGAAATTCCATTGTAAAAGAATTTACGTAATGCATTTTTAAAACCATGTTCATTTAATTCACGTCCCCAATATTTATCACGTTTTACAAATTGATCTAAATTAACTTGATATGCTTGCATTCCACATAATCGAACACCTAATGTTGCTGATGTACTGGCTGCACATTTTGCCATTTGTTTTGAACGTTTCTCCGCTGATGCATCATCACCATGTTGTCTGGTACCCATTTTTAAATCCAAAATGCATGGATTACGGAATTGTGATGTTATATTTTCTAACATTAAAAAATCTAAAAATAAAAAAATATAAATGTATATATAGTATATATAAATAAATATTTAAGGAACATTTTTAAATTATGCATATCAAATAATTAGAATGTATACATACATTGTTTATTGGAATTATCAATTTGTTTAATGCTCTTAATAACATCTGCTGCATTACCATTCTTATGTACTTTCATTCTAAAAAAATAAATAAATAAAATTTAAAATATATTTAATAATTAACATTAAAAAATAAAAGTATATTTTTATTGATGGACTTTTCATCTTTCATACCTAAGCTCAAAATGGAATCGCAAAGAATAAACCCTATTATGACTCATTCAGCACTTTGGGTACGTTTGTTTTAGCTAATAAGATAATAGTTAGTTGTAAATAATGCGTATTGCGATTTTGTGTTTAATTTGGTATTTAGTAAATAGCGTTCAAATTAAACAACAATACACACTAATTAAAAATTTTTCCGGTACAGACTTTCCAAAAATAAAATAAAATTTTATATCATAATTGGTTTTCAAAATCTCCGAAATTATAGTTAAAATTTGTTTTTGAAATGCCTTAAGTAGTTATTTAAAAAAAAAAAACGTGAAAGTAAAGGAACTGGAGAAATTGAACGAATATGGGTTCGAATAAAAATGGATAAATTCGGCAATTCCAAATCTGAAAGGACTAGATTATTCATTTAATCTATAAAATGTTTTCAATTAATTACCTTAAAACATCATCACGCTTTCTTTTCGATGAACTAACTTTTTTAACCACATGATCATCACGAAAACTTGGTGAATAACGTTTTTCTAATTTCATACCTCCCATAGTCGTTGCTTGCATAACACCTGTAAATTATATTTAATATATTTATTTTTGAATTATTTAAATATAAATTGTAAATATATTTTTTGTTTTTAAAATATAAATTTATATTAATTATTCTAATTTCAATTTTTTTTAAAGTTAACAAATCAAATTAATAATGTTATGTTAATGTAAAATTGATGAATTAGAAATTTGGAAAAAATAAGCTATATAAGATGTAAACGATACAAATGAATAAAGCAATTTTATATTATGATAAAAAACGTATTTCAAATTTCTGAATGAACGAATTTAAAAAAAAAATACGAATACAATTAATTTCTAATATTGAAAAATTGTTTAGGTGTATTTAATAGAATTACGTAATTGTACGAGTATGTAATTGAACTGAATTATTTTAATAAATAAAAACAAATTTAGGTATTAATTAAATATTAATAAATAGTTTTTAATTTATTGAGAATTAAAAAAAAAAAAAAAAAAACAATGAAATGATTTGAAATAACATAACCGTTACTTTATTTTAATGTTATTTTGATTTTGTTTTAAAACTTTATTTAAATTATTCGTGAATTTATCGAAGTTTACTGCATTATTAAAAGGTAGTTGTTAGTTATGCATTAACAACATTAAATTATTGGGCCCTTTATCTTGAGGTTTGTAGATAAACTACTTTCATTTAAAATTGAAATTTTTTAAATTTAATAATCATATAAGATAGGTAGGTGTATTTAAACTACATTGAAACTGGTTTGATTTACAATGATATTTTAATTTTAAATTGATTATAAAACATTCGTCACATCACACACACACAATTTATTTATGTTGTTTGAGATTTTTTTCACATTTCTAAGCACATACACTGAGGAAGGCAACATAATATTGCCGAAACCGATATTGAAAAAAAACACCACTAATAGTAAAAAAATAAAATGAAATTATGAGTTTTTCTTTCTTTTTTAACTCTAGATTTTTTTCATTAAATTTAATCTGATTGATTTCAGTTGTTACACCATAATTAGAAGAAAATTAGACTGGAGAATATATTTATATATTTTTTTTAAATTAAATGTTTATTGACTCAAAAATATATGACTTGATTATTATTGATCAAATCAACTTTGAAAGGTTTTTATACTTCTTGAGCTTAATAACCAAAAAAATAATTCACAAATTTTTTAAAATAAAGTTTTAAATTAGATTTGAATCATATTACAATTTTTTTTGTTTTGTTTTTTAAATTATTTAATATTTAATAAAAAAAAAAGAAATTAATCATTTTAAAATATACAAATATATTATGTAAAAATTTAATATTAGATTGTCATTTTTTGTTTATATATACAAACCATTATGTATTCTTAGATTATTATTTTTTCTAATTTAGATTAAGCGCATCCTAACAATATAACACGCAACGGGGACAACAACACATTTTTTATGGGCTCAGAAGAGAAGAAATGATATTTTAGAGAAAGCGAAATCACATTTTAATTAGCAAACTTTTCAGCTTCTATTTTTCTTCAAAATGTTGAATTTTGTTTTTCTTTTTTTTTTTTCAAATTAATAGTTTTGAATAAAATTAATAGTTTCGCAACAGTTAAGCTCGCTCTTATTTCAATTTTTTTGCAATTATTCTTTTGTTATTCAATCAGCGGGGCAGGCATGTTATAGGTTGTACAGTTTTTTTTCATACGTTTTCTGATTGACTGTAAATTGCATCAGCAGATCACAAATCGACCACGAATACATATAGTTGTGTATCCTTGATAAACAAGGAAAATACAAAAAAAGAAAAAAAAACAAAACATAGATCCAAACTAAAAATATTTTACTTATATACTAATTTTATGTAATAAATATTTATAATGAGGACAGTCATTCAAATTTAGTGTTGTTATTAGAAATTTACAAATTTTTTTTAATATATATATATATATGTATGTATATATTATTACAATTAGAAAAAAAAAATATTAGCTTCAGAATCGAATCCAATTTATGCATTTTTTTGTATTTTTTTTTTTTCTAAAAAGATTTTCTCACCTTACAAATTGATTTATGGGCTTCCATAGTACATACATACGTTTTACACATATTTATATAGAAGGGAGTTATTAAAGAATTTTGAATACTATATTATAGTATATTATAATATATAATGGTTGCTGGAATCAACGCTGAAATTCAAATCATCTGAATGATGGTCAAACTCAGTAAATCTGTAAAAATAAAATTCTAAAATTCGATTCTTTTTTGTTTTTTTGATAATCTATATATAAAATTTGCAAAATTCTTTTAACAACACTAATATATTTTAATTATCTTCTTTCACACATACATAATTACTATAATAAATAATATTTTTTTTAAACAATTTAAAATAGTCGATAGTTTAAATTTTTAGAATCAAAATTTGCACATGATTTTCGAAATCTAATTAATATAATATATAAAATTATATTAAATTAAATCAAGTGAAATAACACAAATAATGGTATCATGGTATTTGGTTATTTAAATGTGCTATTTTCAAACTTTTTAAACCGCGTACAATATTTTATTTATTAATAAAATTCATTCATTCCAGAATTCTGTAACTTTTCAATCATTCAAAAAATATTAGAACAAATTAAATATATTATTCGCGAATTTTTAATTATGCAATAATATAATCTATTATTAATTTATGTTACATTCTGTTATTATGTAATTCAATTTCTATTTAGATAACGATTTTGGCATTTAAGATAGTTCTCAAAAAAAATAATGAATTATAGATATTTATGAAATCGTATCTAGTTTTTATAAATTATTTTTAATTTTAATTAATTTGCTGCAAACAGTACAAATAAAGTAGACATAATCTAAATTATGTTCAATTCAATAATAATAATATTAATAATAATAAATAATAATAGAAATTAATTTCCTAAAATGGAATACATTTTAATTCTAAAATTTATAAATTTTTTAAAATCCTCACAATCTTTGCAAAAAAAAACTCTGCTAAGAATTATTTTCAATAGTTTGCAATTAACTCATTTTTAAATGGAGTTGTTTAAAAAGTAGTTAATATTCGAGAATAATATATTGAATGTGTACTAAAATTTAAAAAAAAAAATTTATTGTTTTTAAATTTCTCACAATTTGTTTTGAAATTCTAAACAAATAAAATAGTATTACACAAAACTTACCCAAAAAACTTGGGACACTAAAATATTAATACAAAACAAATAGAAAACAAAAAAAAAAGAATTGTCTTTTTTTCCTGTTCCTTTTTAACTTTTACTTTCTATTAAACAAACACACATTTTTTTTATCACAATAAAACAAACATTTTTAATTAGAAAATTAAAAAAGCAATAGTATAAATTTAATTAATGTCTTGAATAATGACTTCGACTGAATTTCACATTTTTTTTTATAACGTTAATAAAAAAAAACTAATTAAATAATTAAAAAAAACTAATAAATAATTTTTTTTTTTGTTTTTTTTTTTTTTATTAATTTTATTTTTTTTTTTGTGTATATATTATTAATATTTCAAATGTATAATATATAATAAACATTGTATAAATATACAAAATAATATAGAAACTTATTTAATAATTCTAGATAATTGTTTGACTTATAAAATATCACAGATTTTTTAATATCACATAAAATAATCAAAATAAAATAATATATATAGTTATATATAAAAATTACACAGGAAGGATATAAAGTTTAATATTAGTAATGTACTTGAAAAATTAATTTTGAATTTTTAAATTTGATTTCAAGAATTTCTACAATTAAAACAAATAATTTGTGTAAATTCATTTTCAAAGAGAAAATAAAAAAAAAATTAAATTTTACAATTTTCAAAATAATTTTTATTATTATTTTGTGTGGATTTAAATTAAATATAATCATAATTGAGTGAATACAGATCTTTCGAATACAGATTAGTGTTTTAAGCAGTTTTTTTTTTCATTTTTTTTATCATAAAACTATTCTTAAATGTAATTTCACGCTTTTCAAAATTAAATGTCAATATACAATTATTTTTTGATTAAGTAATGAGAAAATTTTATTTGTATGTACAATAAATTTATTTATTTAGTTACATTGTATTAAAAGTAACATAAAAGATAATTTTAATTTACATCAATTAATTGTTTTTTTTTTTTTGCAAATAAACATCTTAAGATAAATAAGATATCTCAAATTAACAAGCACTCCTACTAAACTTATTTCCTGTGTAATTTAATATTAAAAAAAAAAAAATAATAAGATACATTATTCCATTTTAAAACAGAAAATTAACAAATATACAATTTATTTTAAATAGCTATGTATTAATTTGGATTTTCATTTTCTTTTATTTCTTTTTTTTTATTTTTATTTTTTTTTTTTTAATTTAAAAACATTTAATTTTTACTTTTATTGCATTTTGATTTCTTTTTTACATTTCATTATTTGAAATAAAACAAAAAAAATTAATGAAAAAGTTGGAAAAATAAAAAAAATAAAAGAAAACACACACACAAAGAAAAGTTAAAATGACATAATATAAATTGATGAGCATCTGAATGATATCTCATGAGATTTGGTTTTTGGGAAGTAGTTTTTGTTTTTTTTTTTTGTTTTAGGAATTTCAAGCGTTTTGGAATTTGTTTAATTTGATATAAAAAATGAGTTAATTTTGGGTATAATTAGAGTTCTTGTGCTAAAATTATAAAAAAAATTGAAGATTAATTTTTAAAAAAAATCTATTTACCTTTATATTTTGGAACAAATTTTTGCACTTCTTGTGGAATGTTCTGATAAAAGTCTAATTCACGTAAATTTAATGGTTTTATGACAGTGCTCTGATTCAATAACAATAAACGTGTATGGCCACCAACCTAAGTTTAATAAAAAAAAAATTATAATATAATTTGCAATTTATATGTGTATGTATAGTTTGTATAAGTTGTAAAATTAATTAAGTTTGTATAATAGTAAATTAAGTTTTATTTAAGATTCGTTTTTAATAAGAACTTGGATATGCACAATACTACAGTGCATATTCTGCATGTTAAATTTTAATAGTTAAATAAAGTTTAAGGTATTTGATATAGTTTATAATTTCTTATGACTTTACCTAAATGGTAAGATAGTGATAGTATGTTTTTAAGCTCATTGTCAACAATTTAACTGAATGTTTCATTCAGAGAAACTAAGGAAAAAATGGCAGTTTGATTACTTCTCAACCCTAACCCAAAAACATATACATATAATGCTTACCAATTCCATATTGAAAGGTATCCACGTACACCCACCCCTTATATAAAATGTATGAAATTAGCTAACTTGAATTTTTAAAAATATAAATTATTTTTTGTAATTTTCAAGATTATTTGCAAAACATAAATATCTTAATAATTTATTTCAGGTAAAAAAATTTGATATGGAAAAATTTAAATGGGTTACCCGAAAACAATTGGGAATAAGAATACTTTATTCATATTTATGATAAATTTTAATGTAATACGCCTACTCCTGAAATGCAAGAATCTTTTTCAAATAACAACAGGGATTTTCATATACTTGAAATATGTTTGGTGTACTGACTACATTCCGTTTGAGTTAGGGTAACTCAAAACTCATACAATATATTCGAAATTATTTAGAATTAACGGTAAAAATTTTGAATTCAAATCGAATATCTGTCAAAGTTATTTACAGTTAATTTTTACAAGTAATAAATTATTTACACTATATTAATTATTAAACTCTATACGTACACACGATATCAGACATTTACACAAATAACAGCAGTACTGCTAATTTATATAAAAACTGCAAAATATAAGAGTGCATTACCAGCTCAGTTACATTACTTTTACAATTTTTTAAGTATAGTTAAATATGTAAATCTAATTCAATTAAAATGATAGTAGATACTGCAATGTTGCTGCAGTTTTTTTGGTTTTTTTTGCAGTACTACGTTTATAAAAACCTCTACAATGTACTCAATATTATTTAACAATTCAGATCACAATATAAAATTTATATTTTCTTTACATTAACAATTAATATATATATGTATATATATGAATATATTATTTACCTGATTGGATAATGGATGTAATGCAACTTCATCATCACATCCATCAATAAAGTCTTTTGTTGCTGTTGTTATTGTTTGTGTTAAATCTGTTGAATTTATAAACGATCCAGCAGTTGTTGTTATACACGATGCTGAAGCTGATGCATTAATATTACTATTAGATCCTCCATCAACATTTGCAGTACATGAATTAGCACGTTGTAATTCAATATAACGACGAAATGATTTTGGTGGAGTTTTTGGTACTTCAAATTTATGTTGTTGTAAATTATATTGAGTACAACTATTGTTACTACCATTATTATCAATAATAACAGAATTTTGTTTTAAATTATTTGTTGTAAAATTATTTTTTTTATTTGTATCTTGTAAAACATCATTATTATTATATTGTTTATGATCATTTTCTACAATACTACAATTACTAGAATCAACAATTACAATTGAATTATCTGGAACTGGAGTTGTTAAAATTTTTTGAAGAACAGAAATTGAATTTTTTGTTGTTGAAGTCGATTGTATTTGATATTCTTGTTGCTGCTGCTGTTGTTGTTGTTGAAGTTGTTGTTGTTGTGGAAGTTGATTTAATTGTGGTTGATGTAATTGTTGATGTTGTTGCTGTTGTTGATTATCAAATAAGTTATTTGTTAAAAAATTTGTTTGATAATTATTTTGATTTTGAATTTGTGTATCTATATGTGGAACATGTTGATGATACGACTTGTAGTCAGAATCTCCCATGCCCCAATCCCCTAAAAAATATACCATTCCCTTTTATGTAATACAGGTTTTTGTTTTTATTATAATTAAATTAAATTATATTTAGATTTAGATTTTATGATTATGATTCTTTTTTATAATTGGAATCTTAACTACTTTATTAAAGTCTTTTAGTTCCTATATATAATTTTGTGGCTGAAAATATAAAAAAAAAAAAAATTGAATTCAATTATTTGAAATTTTAAAATTATAATAAAAAATATTTATTTTAACGATAATAAAAATATTGATTGCAAATAGGACAAAAAATTGAATGAGACAGAGATTAGATTTAATATATTACATAATTATGTTATTTTACAGTTTTTGGAATTCGATTTTTTTTCCATTTATAGGAGAAAGGATTGGAAAATATTGTAAAAAAAACTATTTAAATTATACTGAGTTTTTTCATCAGTTCTATCTCTTCTGCAAGAGAAGACCAATTTAAAATTGAATATGATAGAATTAATATATATTTATAATGATATATATTTTATATATCTGGATGATTGTGACCCACATTTGTAATTCCACTGCCACAACATTTTTGTCACAATGGATAATAAACAAATAAAACATGAACTCATATTTAAAAATAAATCAACAAGCTTTCTGTAATCGTGATATCAACATAAAACTTCGGATTTTGTACAAGTGTCTGGTCTGCATTTTCATTAGAAAAATTATTTTTTTAAAAAAATTAGAAGCATTCGAAATGATGTATTTCAGTATCTACAGATCAATATTTTCATAGAAAAAATTTCCAATTTCAATCCTCCAAGTGCTAAATAAAGAAAATAAACTACTTCAATCCAAGCAAACTACTTCGATTAAATTATGCGCAAAAAATACAATTTGATCCCATTTATTATTGAAGACAGACACAGACGTCTATTTTCTAATTCGAAATTAAAACTAAGTAAATGGCTTAACACAGCCAAAAGTCGGAAAGAACTTGCAAACATCATTTTATGAAGCAGTTAGCTGAAGATTTAATCAATTCACACACGAGATCAAGAATAACAATTCGGTACATACCCCAAAAAAAACCAAATCAGCAATTTGTAGAATTTTGGAATATGCCTATGCCAAATATACACCCAGAAGGGTAATTAATAATTACCAAATAGAAAGGTTAAAGTGATTACTTTGGACAGAATTTATTTAATTTATCACATAAGCCGGTAATTATTAATAATTCCCACCCATCTTAGGTAAATGTAATAAATATCATAAATAATTTATATAAATTTTTTTTTGGATATGTCTAACGTCTATGTCTATTTAAAAATAACTTGAATAAAGCTTACAATAATTAAATATAAGTAAAAAAAAAATTTGGAATTTATATTAAAATAGTATTGGACTTTAAAAATTATTTCGTCTCTCAGATGCGTTCAGTCCAGTCTTTCAGTTACAAAATTGAGTGTTAGTACTTAAGGGTAAAAATATTTACCAGCTAAAACCCACCTTTAGAGTACTGGGATTAACTTTAATCATTAATTAATATTTTTAAAAATCATCAATCAAAACTCTACTATACATCCACATTAATAAATATAACTCTGAAAATATCTCCATTTAATAACCATGCAAAAAAAAGTAAATTATTTCATATGGATCGACATAATAAATATATTATTTTGTTTAAATTGATTCTTCATAGCAAAAATTATTTTTAAATAAAGACGCATAAAAAAATATATATATATAGTTATATAAAATAAATAAATAATGGTTTGTCATAAGTTAAAAAACTCTATTTAGTTCAATTTTAAAACAAAAGAAAAATACTTTAAAAGAATTTCCAATTTTAAAAGAAAATTTTCCATTATCTTAAGTGAAGTTTATTCTTTTATAGGCATTTCCTTGTTAATATGGACAATAAAAAGATATATTTTTTTTTATTTTTATATAAAGAAAATTCTCTATTTTTATAATTTGCTGTGATTTTTTTTTTTTTTTTTTTTTTCAAAAGAAAATTTTTCTTTATTTTTTTTTTTGAGAAAAATTATTTTAATTATTGTTTAAAATATAATAAATTAAAACTAGTGTTAAAACAAAAAAAATATTTTCCTATGTCCAAATTTCGGTTATTTATAAAAGTGGATTTTAATTGCTTTATCAATTTATGTACGTTTAAGGAATAATGGTAAAATAAAAATACAAAGTAAAAGAAGACTATAATCATCAAGATGATTCTTTGAAATCGAGATCAACTAAAGAAAATGATTAACCAAATTGATTTCAATTAATCAGATGATATTTTTCACCTAAAGATATTTTTTTCTGCAATATACTTATGAATAATTTTTTATTGTCTAAAAATGTTAATACACACGGGGTGGTACGCTCTGAGGTAAAAATATATTTAAGTGGCGATTACTTGGAGTATTTTAAGAAAAATAATATTTCAAACAACGGTTTACTTTTTAAATTTACCTTGGTGTATAAAAAAAATCAGATTACATTGACATGATTATTAGACATTATTTTATCAGATAAATTATATATCCACTACACCTCCAAAGATATACAATGTGTAGCAATGCGTTTTTCAGAAATTGTTTTTTTTTTTTTTTTTTTTAGAATTGATATATTTTTTCAAAAATATTCCAATGAATTACCCACCTCTCTATTATGTTTCATACCTAAATAAAGATGAATTTTTTATAATAAATTATTTTGTAACTAGCTTTGTAACCCGCCATAAATGACGGAATCAAAATAAATTCTAGCATTTCTTTCTTTCATTAGAGTTTCCCATTTAAGTTTAAGAAAAATACGTATTTGCTTACTAATTTATCATACCTTTACTTTTGTATTATAACGCTTTTAATTACCATATAAACAGAATATTTGTAGTAAGGTGCAAAATTTTCTATTCTCTAACGGTCATTTACTCGATCATTTTAGCGACATTCTTTTTGCCAACATTGAAAATTTATCATATTATTCAGAATCAAGTTAATCCTGTTAACATTCAATAACATTCGCTGCGTAAGTTTAGCGTCAAAGTTTATAGCGAACATATAATATTTTATAATGAGCCACAACTTTGAACGAAAACAATTTTAAAAACAAAAATAAATAAAATTGTAAATATAAAAAAACAATAATATTGTAGGAACACATAATATTTATTTTGATGAATAAAATAAAAACACGTAAGGCTTTTAATACGTAAAAAATTTGGTTTTAAATTTGGTTCCAGAAGTAGACATAAAATTTTAATACAAAGTTGTACGAAAAACACTCTAAAAAATTAAATTAACTTTCAAATTTCCAAAATTCAATATTTTTATAAAAATATAATTTTTCATTTCATTTCATTTATTGTGCCTCCATCAAATTAATATTTCATGTAGTTATTGCTTCTTATAATTATATTTACAAGTACCTATCTATGGCTTAATCTATCAAACTATAAAGCACCCCTCTGTTAATTTGTGATTTCAATTTTGGAGGACATTTTGTTATTTTTATTCTAAATATTTGAATTTTATATTTTTATTATTATAGAACTACACCTAATGTAATGTGAGCCACTTAAAGATATAACTAAACTAGAGCTTAAACTATAACTAATACGTTTATCAAAATTTTAATTTTCAATATTTCATATAAAATTTATTTTAATACTTTACTATTGCCTGCACTTTTACTGTTCTCTTGAAATGATCGAATAGATTTTTTATGAAATTCTGAAATTAAGATTTAATTAAAATTGGAAGCAGAATTTATTTTATAGAACAATTTTGACCATTCCTATATTTTCATATTAAAATTTTAGGTCTGTGATTCGATGATTGGTAAAAAATTCAACCAATCAAAACTTGACAATTATTCTGAAAATTTAATAAAATTGATTCATTTTAAAAATTTCTGAAAAACGCTGAAAAAGATTAAAATGAAAAATTTTATGAAATTGTGAAAAATTGCTAAATTATAAGATTGTATAAAATTTAAAAATGAAAAGTAAATTATACTTATAAAAATAAACAATATATTAAAAAAATTAAAACAATCTAAAATAATAACAAATTACATAGACAAGAAGAACTGTCAAATGTAAAATTTAAATTTTATAAATTGCACAACCAGTCCCAGTCTATTCCGAAGAAAAATTTTGAAAGAGAAAATTTCTGATTGGTTGAAATTTTGACAACTTCATATTTAAATCTGCAGAATTTCAATTGAAAAATTCAGCTTAACTCAAGTTTTAAATAAAACATAAAACATAAAACATAAACAATTTCAATTATCGAAATCTTAGCATTTTTAAAATGTGAATGATAATTTTAATAAACATGACGACTACAAACTTTTGATTTATTTTATAATTAATTGTATTAATTTGGTTTTTTTTTTAATTTGATTTTTTAATTACCATTTAGAAATACTAAATTCTTTATGCTGAAACAATAAATTGTTCATTATTTTATATATTTTATTTCGTCACTTTCAAGAACTACTCGTGTCAGGCACCGATACACGTGATGAAAATATATTTGAAAAACATTGTATTTTTTTTAAATCGATAAATTCATTAGTAGTGCATAAACTTAACTTAACTATCTTTCAAAAATAAAAAAATATGTGCAACAAGTGCAATTTTTGCTTTTAATATAATGTACATATGATACTATAACCAAAACTATAACTATACTACACCCAAATGTTATCCATAAATATTAAACACAATATGTAATATAATATATGAACATATAACAACTGTCAGAAATTGTTTAGAAATAATTTGTTTACACAAAATTTTAGTCATCGAATTTCGGAAAAAAAAATCTGCAAAAAATTATTTACATTATGTATGGAAATTTCTTTTAATTCAAGAAAATTTAATTTTAAAATCCAACAGAGAAATTGAATGAATGTATATAAGATTGTTGAAAGGTTTAGAAAAACACCTTATTTCGGATAATAATTTAGTTTAAAATTTATCAACTTGAAATTTTGTAGAAAACAATATGTTTCAATGACTTCACATGTTGATATTATATGACATCATTCATCATTAGAAAAAATAATTAATTACGTTTATTTGAAAAATTGAGGGATTTAACAAAAATGTTTAAATATATTATATTTTGTCAAACATCATACTGTAGATTCTAGGTGAAGCATTTTAAAGTACATAATAAAAAAAACCTACGTTCGTTTTACAAAATTTAATTATTTTGTTCTTGATAATCAGATTAGTCACAAGTACTCATGAAGGAATTAAGTTGCTTCCGAAATATGCATATTTGCAAAATAAATATAAATGATTAGTGAAAGGAAACTCGACTTTTATGCCATAATTTAATTATTTGTATTAATCAATTTCGATCTTCTGATAATGGGTGAACGACAGAATACGATCAAGATTAAATTTGGTGAAATCTATGTCTTAATATATGATTTTTTATTTTATTACATATTTTAATATTTTCAAAAATTATTGAATGTCAATGAACCTATAACTAGGTGGCGGATAATAGATCACCCAATAATTTTTTTTTATACCTATACGTATTTTTTCATTTCTTTAATAGAGCAAAAACAAAATTGACATACTGAAAACTTAATTGAGGGGTATAAATGAATAGATGTAAACGATTAATATAAAGTACATAAAGCACAGTATTTCTTTATATTAAAGTGAAAACATTTTAGTTATTTACTTAATTTATAATTAATTACAGTGAAGTATATTATTTATTATAAATTATGATATGCTCTTTTCGACTAAAAATGAAATAACAACATTTTGTAAACCACCAAACAAAGCAAGGGTAAAAATACGTTTATTTTTTTTGTTATGTTATTTTATCAAATAAGAACGAAGGTTTACAAAAATTTTTATATTTTATTTTAGTGCTCTAACTTCTATTTTCGAAATTATAAATTATTTATATTTATTAGTGCCTATAACTTATGATTTTTGAAATTCAAAGATTATATTAAAATCATAAAAATATAAAGGTAAGAAAAGAAGCAATTATTGAAACAAAACAAAATTTTTATGATAAAACCGTTATTTTTTTGATAAACAAACAAACCTTAAATAATAGTTTGTTTATAAAAAATTAATAATATTCAACTTTAGCCTTCATCCTGAAATGTAAAAGGACCTGAAAGTTTGCATGCATGTTAATTAACAACTAATTATATATATATATATATATATATAAATATTATTAATGATATATAAATTAATAATATAAATTCGACTTTAAGACCTAATAACATTCGATTGAGAGACCTGATAGCTTAAAATGATTTAGAAGTTTTATTTTTAAATAAAGTCATTTTAAAACTTGAAAAATTTATGCTTTTATAATTCCTAAACGACTGCAAAAATCATTCAGAAAGTACAATAGATAGTTTCAGTTTTTAATCTTAAAAAATTGTTTTTAATTAGGTATAATAAAAATAAAAAAATACCAATAAAATAAATAATTTTAACAAATGTCTAAGACATAAAATTTTCATTAAGAATTATTCTAATAAAAAAAGTTCACTTTATTGACAGATTGCTTTGCAAATTTCAATTGGAAGTTGAGATTCTAAAAATTAATTGTTTATTATGCTTAATTAATTAAACTAATTAAAAAACATATTTTTTGTTAAAAAATATTTCAATTTTAAATTTTTTCAATTACAATTCTAAAAATTCTAATTCTAATCAGAATCTTAAAATTTTTTTATATTTTATTGCTTAAATAATCAGTCACCATGATAATTTATTTTTAATGTTTAAATATTATGATGTCTGTTGAATATAGACTTGAGACACAGTATTTAAATACAAAAATCTTTTAAACATTTGTAAGCTTTTTAGTATAAGCTATTTGTAAAGAAAGATAGAATTAATGCTTATACTGAGCTCATATTACTTTTTTATTATTTTGCAAATTTTTTATATATTTTCATTATGAATTAAAAATTTTACTTGAATAAATGAATTAAAAAAATTTGATATTTATGCTAGGCGTGTAATTCAATAAGGGACCTATAACTAGTTAGAATTTTTCTAAATTCGTTCTACGAAAATTATTTTAACTTAATATTTTATTTTTGTTACACCTTTTTTTACTTTTTTAGAGTTCAAAATATTTTTCGCCATTTTTTCACTTTTTTTCAATTTTTTTTCTTTTTATGTTTTTTTTTTTTTTTAAATTAAATTCAAAAAAAACAAAAGTTTTACGAAAAATAAATTGTACTAATATTTTATTGTGCGCAACTTTTTTATTAATGCTGACTCTGTTTTTTTTTTTTTGTTTAATATGCATACTTAAATAATATGTGGCTGAAATAAAATATTATTTTTTTTTTTTTTAATTAATTTTAATTTATGTGCATTTTCGTTTTATTAATTTTTGTATTAGAATTTTTGTTTTATAGCTTTTTTTTTAATTTTTATTTTAATATTTGGTTTATTTTGATTAAATTTTATTCCGCTTAATTGTTGTTTTTTTTTAATTCTAATTTTAATATTAAATTTGAAAAAAGAAAAAAAAATACATTTACCAAAAAACAAAAATAAAGAGAGCTATATAAAAAGAGTAATTAACTTAAAAACTATTTTTTCAATATTTTTGTTTTAACAGGTTTTTTAAATTAAATAATTAAGCTGTTGTCAAATTTCCTTTCATTAATAATTTTATATTTGATTGTGAATATCGATATGTCGAAAGCAAAATACTTTCTTCCACAGTGTTTGGACTTAACTTTTTGAAGTGTCTCGAACCAATTTTTTGATACTTAAAAATTCTAGTTCTATTTATAATTATTAATATTTCAAAAGACAAGGTTCTATCTATATTAATGTCCAAAACTGCCACAAGCATATTAGATAACCAACCCTCAAATACTAATTAAATATATATATATATAGGTATAATAAATAAAAACATTATAAGAATTTTTGAGCCTTAAACGCTATAGCCGATAGACTTCAGCCGGTACTTAAAAATTCAATTATTTATAACCAATGTTTTTAAAAAATAGTTTCAATATTCTACGGATTTACAACTCAAACAAATTTTATATAATCAACTTTAATTTGAAAACCTTCTATTTAATTCTTAATTATTATGACACCATATACATACATTTATGCCATCAGTTGAAATCAAAAAATTCTAGATTACACTGAGAAAGATATGAGTAATATAAAAATAGGCATAAATAATTAATCCCAGATGTTTAATAGTTTTATTTAATTCAATTTCAAATTCAATTTTCATTTTAGAAAATCCTGAGTAAGAAGATGTATTAACTTTTATCACTTTAAGGAAATGAAAGAAAATTTTAAAATTAAAAATAATAATAATCATATTAGATAAAGTTCACTAATTATGAAAAAAAACAAATTCATAAACACAATATTATTATTATAATCAATCATTTACCTGTCACTAAGTTGAATTTCTTATCACAATAACAAAATTTTCTATTATTTTTCTATTAATTTTTATAAATTCCAATGACTAACAAATTTTATCAACTATATATTTATGTATACTTTTTTGTATTATATGTTTTATTTTTAATATAAACTAATGTTTACTAAACTATATTGCATGTAAAAGTTTAAAATAGTTATACAAATTTAAAATATTTTATTTTCAACTTTTTCAATTTTATTTTGCACAAAATTCACAACATCCATAAACATTGACGAACAAAATATAATACTTAAAATTTAATTTTTTAATTTTAATGTGTTATCGTTTTTTAAATAATTAAATAATTTTTTTTTAAATATATGTACTAATTTCTATTTGTATGTACACAACACATACAATAATTCTTAAAGTAACGTAAAATTCAAGGTGCGTCAATACAAAATACAATTGCAAATCAAAAAAAAAAAAAAACAAATTGACAGCTTTTTTTATTTTTTTTTTTAATATTATTGTGATTTTTTTCTCTTTTTAATAACTCTCATTCACTCTCTGTTTTTGTATATTATTTTATTATACTACTAATTTTAATAAGAAAATTGTGCAGTGACTAACTGACTATATAAATTCATTTATACACACACGAAACACGTTGGTTTTTTGTTTTTCTTTTTAAGTAATTTTTCAATCCAATCCAAAACAAAAAAACAAAAACTTTTTTTCTCTTTGCGAATAAAATTTAAAGAAAATCCCTTTCAATGTTAACAATTTGAAGTTTAGTACTAGACTGACTGTCGTATACTAAGGAGACAACTATTTTATAAATTGAAAACAATAAAACAATAAAAAAAAAATAAAAAGAAAATGCTATATAAAAATAAGCCAAAGAAATTTTATCTCCTTTGTATTTACTTGGGTATAATGTCTTATATGACATTTTCAGGGCAATCCTACTATAAATTATCATAACCTTTGTCTTAAAAAAATATTTTTTTAGATATGAAATTAATTTTTCTTTAAAATAAAATTTTATATTTTTATTAATTTATTTTAGTGTAAAATTAATTCATATCTAAAATACTTTTTACTAATCTTATCAATAATATTTGATAATTTTAATATAAATAATATTTAATTAAGTACTTTTTTTTTAATTATAGGTATATATATTCAGTTTTTTATACATTTAATCATAACATAACATAACATTGAAGATTAATTTGAAATAAGTACTACAAACCCATATCAAAGTATTGAAAAATCATGAACTCGTTGAACATGATCGTTGAATTGAAAAAAATATAAATGAAATATAGCACAACATAGGTTGAAATAGAACAAATTAGCCTTAAAATAGTTAAATAGAGTACGATGGAGAAGTTTTGAAGTAAAACTGAAGAAAACTATGTGAGTCACAAATAAATTATATCCATTTATCTAACTAAGCTCAACTTATTTGGATATAAGTTATTACCTTCTAGTCTCTGCCTTAATATTAAAAAAAAAAAATTAATATAATTATTTGTTCTTTTAAAAATTTAACTTGTAAAATATTATAATGACATTATCGACTAAGAATATATACAGCTTTTTTTTATGTTTTTGACATTAAATTAGGTATAATTAGCTTTTCGTGCTTAATAGTACGAAACAAGCTCAGCTTTAATGTCTTAATAATTATAATTTTTAATACATTTTATTAATATGTACATATAACTATATTTTAATTGCCCAATTTCATATGAATATACAAAGTGTTTATAAGGCAAAGGAAGATTTAAAACAATTTTCAGCATCTTGTTTCTCGTATTTTCCGACTTTGGAAATTTACGAAGTCAAACTAGACTTGTGATCCATATAAATACAAACTTTCAAACACTTATTTGGTGTGCTGTCATAAAGTCTCAAGATATTAAAATATATTGAATTTATTTCGGAAAAAAAAGAGATATAAAGCCATAAAAACAATTTGTCTGATTATCAAACAAAAAACAAAACCATATTTATATTGTTTTCATTTTAAATACATTCTGAATTTTGCTTATGCAGTCATAATATTTGTACCCTCACAACTTTATTTAAATTTTTTTTATACAAGAGCTGATTTTTCTTCCATCTAAAAAAAAAAAAAAGTATAAGCTGATAATTTCTGTGCGTAGTCCGAGTTTTGTTTTTAAAAGAATTGAATAGGTCGAAGTAAAAACACTTTGTGCATTTCTATTCGAAGGCCAGGCGGGTATTCACGAAGTGAACGAGTTGTATATAAAAATTCCACGCGGTGGTTTTCTGTTTGAAACTCAATTTGATTAAGCCATAAAACAACAAACAGATAAATTATTATTATGACTTTATGTCACTTGCAAACAAAAAAAAAACCATAATTTTTTTTAAATTTGTTATAATAAATGAATTATGTTATAATTTATGATATTATAATAATTATAATTTATGATATAAATTAATAACCTATGTTAACGGTACTATTATATTAAAAGGCCTTCAACAAATTTATTTTTTTTATAATATTTGTTGTTCCCAAACTACCCAAATTACAATTTTTAATATAAATTTACTCTACATTTTGAACTTAATCGTTTTACTTTGGCAATAGAAGTAGAATAAGTTAAAAAAAATAATATACAAAACATTCACGTATGTAAAAAATAAATTAAAAAAACAATCAAAAAACTAAATAATATTTAAGAAAAACTAGTTTTAATTCTGGAAACCAACCTTTATTCCTCAAATAAACCTTTTTTTTTTTATTTAATCTTATATTTTTCATAGACAACATATTATTTTACCTTTTTTTCCATTAATACCAGTTTAACTGGTTATTTTTATATACAGGTTTTAAAATATAAAAAATTAAAAAAAATGATAAAAAAAAGTGTAAATACTCTCGACACAATAATAATAATAAAAGAAGACAAATAAATTTCAGAACCTGACGTCGTTAATAAACAGCTGATTTGTTGTTCTCAATAAAAGTTGGTTGAGTTGAGAGTTGATTTGGATTTGGACTCTTTTTGCATAACCTACATCTATATGTGTAAATATTCGCATGTATTGTCATTATCTCATAAATACTTGAATTTATATATAAATATGTACATTATTTAATAATAGAATTTCCTAATATATATTATAAAATATACGTACACCATATGCCATACTTCCATTTAAAACATTATTTATTAATCAGCTGTAATCATAACGGTTTCGTCATATTTATTAAAACAACATATGATGGAAAACAATACATTTATAAATATTTAATATACATATATAATATATATACATATATAATATATTATATGCTATATATACCTGTACAGTTTTTGTATCTAAGCTTATTATATATTATATGTTTATGTTTGGTTTTTGCTAATATAATAAAATTTTATTTACGAAAAACTAAATGAATTGTGAAAAATTTATTGTATTTGATAAGACGAGACGAATTAACAATCACGAAAATGAAAATAAAAAAAAAGACTTGTTAAATAAAAAACTGTGATCATTAAAAAAAAAATTAATTAAGGAATTTAATAAAAACTAAGTTAATTCTGTTATATCTACTTAATTTAGAATTTATTATTATTTTTTTTTAATTTGTAGTACTTAGATGATGATAAGAATCAGACAGAAATTGGAGGACATCTATAAATAAGATTAGTAAAAAAAATAATTGGAAAATAAATTTACATATTTTTAATTTTACTTAAAACTATAGCGTTTACATGAAAAACCTTCGAATAATCTTATAAAAATATGTAAAATATAAATAACATACGTAAAATAAGATGTTTATAAAATAAAATAATAATTTAATAGTAAAATAATATAATCTAATTAGTGTATCTAGATACCAATGCAAATATACAATATCTTTTATAAAATAAAATTAGTTTAGATAGTCCTGGTCTTCCTCCGAATATCTATGTACTAAACATTAACCCAATAAAATCCAATGTTTTTCCAGAAAATATGATGAATCCTGTTTAAAGAAGCTATATATATTTTTAAAAATATATTTTAGTCGAATATGCTTTCGGTTCTAGGTAAACCATTTTTAAATAATAAAATTAGAAATTCTATGTATGTTTTACCTATTTTTATTAATATCTTAATCATTTCCGGTTGTTACAAACTCATCTGAAAAATTATTAGTCTCTAGTGTAAGAATAGAAATAGGTCCACTGGAAGTAGGTAACTAGTTTACTGTTGTTATTTTATTTAGGGTTGTACGTGTAATAGACGATTTTTTTGACTTGTGCTTGCCTTCTATCATTTAGTAGAGCAGATGATTTTAATGACATGTGTTTGGGTCACAAAAATCATTTTTTAACGCATGTACCAATTACACAAACAACAGAAAATAAACTTCTAATATAACATACTCTAAAATTATGTTGAAACTCTTGTAAATAGTTACATATAGTCACATACATTTTGTATTATGAATTCATTTCAAAGAAAAATTGAAAATTATTGTTTTCATAAAATCTTTGCCCTGAGCGGGATTCGATTTGATCGAAAAATAAGTTTAAAATAATAAAAATCTTCAAATTAATTTTTGTTCAATGCATGCTCACTTATAGATCACTTTGTAATAATTAATGGTAAAATACCAGACAATAATAGCAATCAAATCAGAAACTACTTTAATTCCATCAATCAATATTATTAAAATTATTATTAGTAAAATTTACAGAATTTTATTAAATAAATAAACCAAAAGGGTCTAGTTGTTCGCATTGAATGGTTTCAATCGATTTATTTATTAAATTGTTCTCGCCCACAATGAGCCATTTGGAATTTGGACCAGATTGTTAAGTGTGGTAAATATATATATAGTAACTAAAACAAATTTAAAAATTGTACAAAACAACAAAAGAAACAATTTAATTCAAATTAATAACAATTATTTAAAATTAGTTCTGATGATGGCTTCTTTTAATTCCAATAAAATAATAATTATTTTCTTGCAAATTTAAAATAAAATAAAATAAAATATATACAAAATTAATATGGTTCAGTTGTAAAGCTAAATAAAAATAAAAAATTTCTGTATAATCTATTCTAAACATTGTTAAAAACATCTATGTAAAATATTAAGGTTATAAATAAATAAATAAATAATAAATATTAACAAAATAACAATATGATTAAGCAAGAATTGAAATTTAAAACTGAATAAATCCATTATTATACTCGAAAATTAATATATTATTCTAATTGGATTATTAAATTTTTTATAAGAGAATGTTTTAATAACAGTATTATCAACCTTCATTTATTGGTTAATTAATACTGAATTAAATATACTTTTACTGAGATCATCATTCGCAACTGATTTTCCGTTCTAGTGTTACAGCTATGAATCTTATTGTAAGTAATTAATTTTGTATTCGATTTTATGTTTTATATTTGCATTTCTACTGTCTTCCACTTTTATACTGTTGACGAATTCGATTTGTCAATGTTCTACGATAAAAATACCAATTTACTACTTAGAAAATCGTAATAAGTTTTTTCTACAACGTTAATAATCGCATCTATAGTAAAAATTATTAAGGTTATTCACTAAGGGTAGAAGGTGTTGATCTACAATGATCTGTATAACGATTTCGTGAACGCATCCATGTAGTTTTGATGTTGTACTCGATTTAGAATTGTGACAGCGGTTTGTTTAGACATGAATTAAATTTATAGTTATGAGAGTAAGTCAGGTACAAGTTTCTTTATTTTACTTGTAACTACATTGATAAAATAATTCAATTAAAATTTTGTTTCAATTGAAATTTTTTATTTAAAAAATTATCTCTGTCTTTATCTCAGCCATTTTCCAGATATATGTATTGACTTTACAAATGTCAAACTGAAAAAGTACAATACTAAAAGTACAATAGGTTCAATAAAAATTTACAAGTTTTGTAGAATATATTTTACAATCACAATTATATAGTACAAGACTTCAACTTCAATCAGATTGAAAATACAAATGTGATTTTCTTACAATGACAGTTAGTACCACAAGAAATTATCAGTAATTTAAAATTAATTTACCAATGGAATTTCTCAATCGATCAAAAATTTATGAGTCTTGTATGAAAAAGAGAAAGTATATATATGTAAATGTAACACAATATTAATATCATTTCAAACTTCCTATATTTCTTACTCTACTTTCGTAAGAAAAATCAACAAAGAAAACTGAAAAATAAATTAATAAAATAGATGAAAGTCAAATTTGATTTATTTTATTAGATTTAATTTAATAGATTAAGTACATAATTTCAAATCAAATAAAATAAATTCACCACTTAAATTTTTTTTTTTTTTTTTTTTAATGTTTATAAAATAGTATAAATCAAAACAAATAAATCTATAAATATTCAATTAAGTTAAATTAACTTTTCAATTTGATTGATTAATATAATTTGATAACATTGGAAATTATCAATTAGAAGTATTTAACAAAAAAAAAAATAACATACTTTTATGTGACGTAAATAAATTGCGATAAACAATATCTAATCCAAATTGTATTAAAGTCGTTTTAAAAAAAAAAACAAATTTTTTTTATCAATACAATAGATTAAATTTTAAAATTTTTTTATTAAAATATTAAAGTTAAGTACAATTTAAAATAAATGGTATCGTACATTCGTACCTATCTAATATGAAAACAGAATTAAGTATTCAATATATTTATTCCACCTTAAATGAACGTTGACAAAGATACTTACTATATAAATTATATTATAATTTTCTTATAAATGATTAATTATAAAAAAAAAAATAAAAAACAAATATTTAATTTCATGTAATTTCATACTACATATATACGTATTATTATGTACATAATGAAATTTACATGACCCACCTACTATTTCGAAACAAAAAAATAATAATTCTGTTTCGATAACTTGTCTTGTACATATTTATTTTTTTTTTTTTTTATTTTCAATAAATTATGTATATCGTATATGTAAAAAAGAAAATGCTATAAGACAATAATTCTGATTAGAACAAAAATATATATTATGCATGTGAATTTCTATTATTATGTATTGATTTATTTAGAAAAATTTTAATAATAAAAAATAATTTTACCTTTTAATTTACTATTTTTTTTTTTAAGAACTATAATTGAAGAGTTTTTTAAACCCTTGGAGAACTTAGGAAATACCAATAGGTTTTGAGTTTGTTGAAAAGAAAATCCAAATAAAAAAACCTCCTAATGGTACAGAACGGACACTGCTAAATGCGGTTAACGTGTACGGGAATCGAGAAACTGTCGGTATCAACAACTATAACACCACTGCTAGAAAGAACACTCTATTGTCTTGGACAGAGAAAATTTGTCTCCGAAAAAAGACTGAAATACACACAATGGTCAACGCCATAGGATCAATCAAGGGGCAACCAACTGATTTACTTTTTTCGAGAATACATCTCAAAAAGAAATAATTACTACACGCTGAATAGGGTAAATAAACGGATTAAACAAATATGTAACTTGATTTAAATGCCTCGATCCAACAAAATATGTAATTCGATTTGATTAACTCGATTTATCAATTAATACTATAGTTAGCTTATCAAAGCTTTATTATACCAATTTTTTAATATTATAAAAAATCTTAACGATCGTAATTGGAAAACTAGGAAAAGGCAAAAAGCTTCGATATGGCACTTTAAAAACATAAATACAGTTAGAGCGTTTAACGCACAGTTTTGTTTTTAAAAAAAAAACCCATCTTAACTAAAACAACCAAATATATCATAATTATAATATCGAAATGGTAGATTCGATTATATAACTTTGTCACACTAAATAATTATGATTTATTTAGAGAGCCGAAATATGCCCAAGGGACAAAATATGCTTCCATTCACTATTAGGTGCCGTAACTGGTTTTCAAAAATATTAATCAAATTTATTAAAGCACAAAGACTAAGATGGGTAGGACATATGGTGACGATGAAGTCACAAAGGATGTCAAAAAGAGTATTAATTGGAGTACCGTAGAGCAACAGGTAGGTCAAAATCAAGATGGCTGCACAAAATCGAGGACAAGATTGGAGTTAACTGATGAAGAATATTTTTACAAGATAGAGCAGAATGGAGAATTGAAAATTGAGAATGGAAAATTGTAAACGCGGTTAAGGCTCACTCTGACGTGATTTGCACAACATAAAGTCCGAAATGTGACATTGTAACATTTCACAATCTTTAAAAAAAATTTATTCATAAAAAAAAAACACTTATATGTCATATAGAATTATGTTGTCAATTCTATTTTCTACTTGATGGTTATATCATATGAATATATCATAATAATTGATCAACCACATCAAAAAGAAAATGAAACGATGAAGAAAATGTGAAAAATAAACAATTTAAAAACTATAAATATAGAAAATTTCATTCGTTTCATATAGTATTTAGTCACCCAAATATGTCTTAAATAGTCACCCAATAAAGTCTTAAATATAATTAACTATAAGTTGTAATAGTTAACTAACTTTTTATTTATTTTTTTTATTTATTTATTATATATACGTATAAATAAATTATTTATATACCTTTCGGGATGTGACCCCATATTTTTATATCACTTTTTTTTTATTCCAATGACAAAGGGATTCGAACCTGGAACCCTTTAATTGGAATGGAGGCGCTCTCCGTACTCCATCATCCAGCAGTTATTGAAAATACGATTAGAATAAATTTTTTAAGCCACAGAATATTGAAGAAAAGCGGCTCATCAATTAACTAATCATTAACCCACTATAAAATAACAATTCATATTTGAATGGTTCAGCTTCAGTTAAGGCTAGGTTTAAATTAGGTTTTATATTAGCTTAAAAATAATTAATTAAACGTTTTTATTTGCCATTTCCTTTAAAAATTAAATTTATTTCAAATAATTAAGTCAGGTTAGTCTAAATAAGTACAAATCAAAGGTGTAAAGATTCTAGTATAAGCTCATAAAATATAGAATTCAAATACATATATGAAATTAAACATAATGTAAAAATACATTACGGCAATAAAAAGAAAATAAAAAAATAAAAATATTTGAATTTGGATCGTTATAATATATTTTAGTTGAATCAGTTATTTTTATTTCCACTTTTACTAACCTAACTGGTAAGTCATTTCTTATGATTGAGTTGCGAACTATTGATCTAAAAGTACCTTTGCTTGAAAACATTCTATAAATACTAAGCTTAAATTGGCTCATGCGCCTCACATCCCTAAAATCTAATATACTTTTGTAGACTAGAATGTTATTTTCAAGAGTGAGCTACGATTTCCTGGCCAATTAGCTAGTCAGTATAAATTGGAAAACTTAAGTAGTTCTTTACTTTTTTCGGATCTCTAACAGTGAATTTGTAATTGTAAGCTTTTTATTTCAATTCATAACTGTGTAATTAAAAAATTAATGTAAAAATATTGATAATAAAAAAACTTTCCAAAGCATAACAATTTGGCAGTGAAGGGGTAAAATAATAAAGTAAGTAAATAAATAATAACACGAAGTAAATAAATAAATTTTAAAAACAATTAAATTTATTTCGGCTTATTCAAAGTATAGTGACATTACAAATTTCCAATTATTCTAGTACAAAATTTTTTTTTTTAATATTCATTTTTTAATTGTCTTTCGACTTTTTTTTAATAAGTTTTAGACTTGATTCTCTTAAATTAGATTATCCTAAAACAATATATTGATAGATAAAAAAAAAACAATGAAACAATTACTACGGTAGATTTATGATAAAAAATTACTATGAAATTTTCGTTTATGTATTTAAAAATAAAACTTAAACATTAAAATTTTCCATTCAAATTAAATAAATACAATTTATGAATATTATGAAGAACTATAAAACAAAAACAAAACAAAAAATTTTCATTTTTCAAATATTTGCTCTTTACAAAACAAAGCTCAGCAAAAATCATTTCAGAAACATTTTGGTTTTTTTTTTTTTTTTTTTTAAATTTTTTAAAATTTCCCGGAAAAAAAACAATAGATTTTTAAAATAAGAAAATGCTTTGGTTTTTTTTTTATTTAACTAATATTTATGTAAATATTAAGATAAAAAAACTAAAAAAAAAAATGTATTGCAGGGAGAGGTGAGAAAATTTTCTCTGAAAAACTAACTTAGAAGAAAAAATTCCAATTGGAAATAAGAGAATATCTTATCTTATATCATAAATTAATAATTTACAGTAATATTGTTAAGAAAAATCTAAAAATAATAAATATTTATAAAGATGAGACATCAGAAAGAATATAAAATATCTTATCTTAATTAATTATAAATGTATTTAACCGGAAAAATTCCGCCTATAATTATTTAAAAAAAATAAAGCAAAACAATGATTTCGAATTAAATTTAATACACACTCATTTTAAAAGAATGTCGTTTTTTATTTTGAAATAAATTTGTTAACCTGAGAATGATCTTTTTAACTTTTCAGTTCAATTGTCTGTCTGTATTGCCCTGAAATTAGTGACGATGCGAAATGTGTTTAAAAACTATTATCGGTTGTTCATCATTTCGAATAATATTTTATTTATTTTAATTAACTTTTATCAGTTTTTAGAAAACAGTAATTTTACAAATTAAGACTTTATTTTTATTATTTGGAAAATGAAAGTATGGTATTACTTATTATATTTTTAAATAAAATTTCTTGTTATATGAAAATTAAACCATCTTACAATTCAATTAAACTTAACGATACATTTGGTAATTGGTTAAACAAAAGTAAGAGCCCAAGATGACTTCCTTTATTCCAGACGACGAAGCTTAGTCTGCATTTGTAGTCTTGAACCTTAAAATATTGCCATATATTTGTTAAGCATCAGTAATTATAAATCGAATGCTTTACTGAAATCCAAATACATGAAATCAACTTGAAAACCATTTTAAATATCATTGATAACAGAATTAGATTGCAAGATTAGTTGCTATAGATCTACCGGTAGTGAATTCATATTGGAATGGACTAATTGTATCTTTCTTCTTTTTTTGTTGCCTATTTATAATTGGATGTTGAGTTTTCTTACTTTTATGATCCATATTTCTACACCATATCGGAGTATAAATCAAACAAAACATTTAACGAATAATAAGCGAAGGCCTAAGCTCATTTCACGATACGAAATAAATGCATTTCCTGCTCTCTCAATTCGGCATCCAATTTCCTTTTCGTAATTTTTCGTTTTACAATCTTCGTGCAATCAGCTTCCACAATCAAAGATATTTGTATGTGGAGACTCTCTCAATTGAACGGTTATTTATTTTAATTGTGACTGCAGTGTAAGGTAGCTTTTTTCTACTTACGATCATTAGTTTAGTTTTGAAATATTTATTTTTAAGTTGAACAATTCGTTACCAAGGTTGACTTTATCGTTTTGTATTTTTGATTTTATAAATTTTTTTTTTGTAAGTATTATAAGAATAGCTCTAATTAATAATCTCGTATTCCCTCCATAATTTTGTATTTAAGCTGTTTGGTTGGACTTAAAAATTGGTGTAATTGAAGAAATTTTCCACTTATCCAAAAATTTAAATTTTACGTACAAGAACAAAAATTTAACTTAATGGAAGAGAAAAATACATATATTGTTTTAATAATATTGTGCTAGCACTCAGACTTATTGTCCATCAATATCGACTAAAATATGATCTTCATTGATTTGAATCTGACCACTATCAGTTATAGGATTGAATAGACCCAATATCAAATGGAGTCGAGTAAACACTTATATTTGAAAAATTGAGCAAATAAATCGGCAGTAGATGATGCATATCAGATGAAGAAAATACATAAATAATTTATTTGAATGGATATTCAGTAGTTTTTCTAATTTAATTAATATGAATCCAGAACATGATAGAATCTTTCCGAATATTGTTCCCTATCTACAGTATACTTATATTATATTGTGGGTAAGGAAATTTATGAAAATTATGGTCCTTGTTTTGAAGTGTCAATTTTTAGTAAATATCTAAGAAGTGTCAGCAAATAATCAAATTCGGTATTGTGTTTATATCAGTTGTCAGCAAATTACTGATTAATTCTGAATACTGACAAAAATTGGTATTGTGAATATCAGTAAGAGTCAGTTTTTCTGACATTTTAAAGCAATTTATTTCCGTTGTAAATTTGAGCGTGACACAATATGTATATTGTCTGTTTTTTATTTAAATTTTTGTTCGTTTTTATTAAAATTGTCAGTACATATTTTTTATTTTATGTGCTTTAAAGGTATTAAAGGTTGTTTTTAGTAAAATGGCGAAAAATTACAGCAATAAAATCAATTTATTTGAAGCGATTTAGTTGAATTAATGGAGAATAGACAAATTATTATACAAAAAAACAATTGATTGACGACATATTTGTACTTTATTAATAAAACACTTTCATTTAGATAATTATTTCTTTTCTAAAAAAACTTTAAAAGAAACTACAAGTTTAAAATTTTAACTGTCAAAAAAACGGCAATTTTCTCAGTATTCACAATAGAACAAAATTTTGTCAGTATCACTGTTCAAAATACCAAATAAAATCCCAACTGACAAAATTTCGGTTGTCAGTCGACTGAAAACTGAACATCACAATAAGAGTAATAGAATGTTTAATAATATACATGGTGGTCAGATCCGAATACTTTAAGGAGTGATTAATTTGAATATTTGAGGGAAACAATTGTTCTAGACAAATGGGTTTATTTTTAAGTTTAACCTTGACTGCACAGGATTTCAGAAAATCACCGATTCATCCTGTTATAGTTAAATGATGTAAGAATGAAAATGTTTAATAATATGTATAGTCAAATAAATTCATAAACTTAAATAATCTTTAATTATACAGCGAAGATGAATACATATATTTCTATTTAAAGTGAGAAAATAAAAATTAATTTTTAAATTATTATAAACCAAGATTTACGACATCATTAATTACTTTTTGAATGGCTGTAGAAATATTATTATTTTAAAAAAAAAAATAACATTTTTTTTTAATTTAATTGTTAGTAACTTATGTAGAATTAGCATAAAGTGGCACAAGTAATGTTTAACCAATAATTTATGATTTTTTTACTTTTCTTGTACATTTTTTAACTAATTAAATGTGGAAATTTATTAGAATTAGGTCTACTTAAATAGCATAGTTCCATTTTATTTAAATTATTGCTAAATACTCAACAATGTTTTTTTTTTTATAAAGTCTACTTCAAAAATATTTTCTTTGTTTTATGGTGCCATATTTCACTAGAATTCAATTAGTAAGCTGTTTTTAAATAATATTTTTTTATTTCGTTAAAATAAAATTAATTAACCAGATTTTTTGCTTTTTTTTTATATATTTGTAAATTAAGTAATAAGATTTATTGTTGTTTTAGGAAAAAAAAATGAAATATTGAAATTTTAAAGAAACTAGATTAAGCTTTATTTATTTTTATTGGTTTTAAATTAAATATTAATTATAATTATTAATATTTTCATTAAAAGAAAGTATATATTTATTTAGAAATATTAAATACGAATGTAGATTGAATTAATTTTGCGAAACCACGACAAAAATATTAAATCTCATATTCTCATATTAGTGTTCTAAAATTGCTTATTATTCAAATTGTTATCCACGCCGGATAAGTGAAATAAATAAGACCACTTCAATCAAGAAATGAATATTAAATATTTCATAAATTAAATATGGTCAATTTAATTACAAGTAATTTTTCGAGGTGTATTAAGTGCTGTAAAAAGTAAAAAAAATATATTTTTAACGTATTTTAGATAAAGTTGTATATACAACATTCACTTGTTTTGCAATAATTATGTAAGTTAAAATCATAATTATATTAATACGATCAATTTTTATTGATTTTGCAATATTATCGTTTTAATTACAAATCATATAAGTCATTAATTTCAATTAATTTGTAATTCTAAGAGATTAACAATTTATATCAATAATATCTAATATCAATTTAGATTAAAATAATTTATTATATTTATTATTTTTAGTACAAAGAAAATTGCAAGGTCACAAACTTGAATATTAAATAAAATAAAAAAATCAGTAGTTTTAAAAGTAGTGACAAAATATATGAAATGAAAGATTAGAATGATAAAAAAATATATATATATATATATATATATATATATTTTTTTTTTTTTTGATAAATTCAAAAAGCTGTGTAAATTACAGTTTTATTTTTGTTATTAGAAACCATAAACAATTCAAGAACAGTGTTGGCCAAAATATGCATAACTCATATTGTCTGTACTAAATTTTTGATTTAAAATATAGAAGTAACAAAAAAAATGTTTTTCTGTTTCATTAATTTTTTATTTTTATATACTTGACATAAAATGTAGAACCGATTCCCACATACAAACTCGAAATATATTACAATATTTGAATAAAGTTAAAAAATTCGTCTAATCAATGACGAAAATATTACTGCTCCAACCATCATATTGTTGGAACTCTATTCTTAGTTTTATTTTATTATTAAGTCTCGTAGGTACATGTTCAGAAATTAAAGCTGTGTTATCTTTAGTTAAATGTTTCCCTCGTAGAGCATAAGCAGCCGCATGTACTCATGATTACCTTTGAAATTCGTAAATCTAAAAAGAGACTGGAAACCTACTTCCAACGTTTAACGAACAAAACATAATATGTATAAAAGTTTTTTGCTTCCAAAATATTAATATTTGCAATCAAATATTAAAAATGATTAGTGAACGGGAACCTGGCCACAATTAAATTATTTGATTTCAAGAACAAACTATGTTTCAATTCTTAGTTGATCTTCATAAATTCAAAATGAAGATTAACACTTTCATCTTCATTTTTTATATAACTTTTCTTTCCCTATACCTATCCCAAACTTATCAACCGAAATGAAAGAGCTCCAAATAATATTTTGGATATGTATGAAATTGGCTATATTTTTCGTTTAAATGCTTTCTGGATTTTTCGACCTGGTCCAGTACTCTTTATTATTGGGATAAAATAAATCATAAATAGCTGAGATTTTGGCTATCACTAAAAATAAAATGGAACTATGCTATTATGAAGGCGAAGTACTCTTCATTAGATATAGTTTTCCATATATAAATTAGTAGATATACAATAAAAATTCTACAGAAAAACTATTCTATGTGATTGTGTATTCCAAATCTCTGTGTAAAAGCAATTATGGTGTTCATCCCATAGACTTGAAATTATATAACAAGAAAAGAACCGCAAAAATAACATTGATTTTGAAATAAGACAAAGAATTACCTTTGCAAATAGCTGCTACTCCGAAAAAATTGGATTTCAAGCTCGAAATACCAAGTCACAACTGTCCCAAAACGCTCAGCCAGTCTACCTTACTGCTATATTGTTATGAAGCGTAGACATTACCAAAAGCAAGTGAGTATACAATTGATATATTCGAAAGCAAGATTTTTCATCGAATTTATGGTCTTGTGTCTGACAAAGGGGTTTTGAGGAGAAGATGTAACGGTGAATTATATCAATTGTTTGACATGAAGAAAAATAAAATTTAATAGTTTACAAATCATTACAGCTCTGAAGTTTCATAATGTTCCTATTTATTAAAATTGAATTATTTTAAAGTGGAAATAATTCACTATTCAATCACTAGCCTAAATTTAATGCACTATGTACCAACATGTTTGCTTGTTAATTATATTTCATTAATTTATGTATTTATTCAATGAATTTTATTATGTTATTGAAATTTGTTAATTTCAACTGGCGCTCGGGTGTTCTTAACGAAATTATTACTTAGAAATATTACTTAAATCAAAACTTACTCTTATATAGTAATAATAGTCTGAAAATTACAAATCAGATGTTTTATATTTTTTCATATTTAATGTAATCTGTATAGGTTGTTCAACATGCGATCTAGAATAATTGAAAATCAGACCCGAATTACAAGATGGACTTCTTTTGTTCGTTTTAGTTTTGATCTTATAAACAGGGGCCCTGTTTGTTAATTATAATTCAAGTTAAAACCAAATTCAATTTTTTTTCAAAAGATCAACGATTTACATGGACTGATATTGATTTCTTATTACAAAGCAAAAACGCCTATTCCTAATATTAATCAAAAATAAATTAATTTTTTTAAAAACTGTTTATTTTTTAATGGTGAAAACCAGCGCTAATAAAATGCATAGAACTACAACCAAATATTCAAGTGGAGGAAAAATTTGATAGCACATATTATATCTTTGATACAGATTTTTATAAGAGCTATCTTTCACAGATTTTTATTATTACATTTTGGTAGCACTTACATCTACGAGCAACTGTTTTCAAGAATAAAGCACACGAATACCAAAATAAGAACAAAAATTTGTTACGAACATCTCGAAAGCTCATTAAGAACTGTAACAATGTGTATTACAGTGTAGTTGATGCACAAAAACAAACTCAAATATCACACAAGTTTTTTATTTGTATCGAATTTAATATATATATATTGTACATAATGTATATAATGTATATGTAGTTGCAATATATGAGATTTTTTAAGTCAAGAGAAACTATTCAAGTTTTTATATTTTTCTATCAATTGTATTCAAAGGAAGGTATGTAGCTAAACACGAGTTGTTGCCTAACACACTTAGCCCAAGGAAATCTATTTTGATTTCACAGAAGCTTAATTCTTCGTGGGGATCCTACTTACCAAAACCAATTTCAATTTTATACAAAGTGAAGGGGAATTTAATCGTATTCGTATTACCTGCTAGATCATTCAGAGAGTTTAGAAAGTAGGTTCCTAGATGAAGATTGTTTTTGTGAACTAATCGATAGGAATGTATTCGAAAGAAACTTCATACCAAAACAAAAAAAAAACATACCCGTTGAATATTTATTTTGTCACTCTTATTTATTTACTAAACTGAATATTAATGCTTAGCCAAATAGTCGAACTAGAGATGTGAACCATTGTGGTAACTCTTATTTTATTCTTTAATTTGACAAGTTTTAATTGTAAGTATTGTTTGCATTCACAAAATAAATTGAAATAAAATTTAGTTAAGAATATGTACATGTATATATGTATGAGATTGGCCCTAGTAAGTCAGGGTCTATTAAACCAATAAACAACATTATCCTCGTCACAATATAAAATAAAAATTATTATTATACTCGTATAAAATCAATATAATAATTTATTATAAATTATCAGAATTTTAGGGCATTACAATTATTTTTCATATGGCAAAAATAAATTAAATATTCAAATTTATACATACATGCTTCAAAAATAACTATGCATTAACTTCTATAAACAAAAAACAACCTACACAAATTATGTAATGATAAAATTATAATATTTCAACTGAAATGAAATTCAAAAATAATAAAATAAATCTTAAAACCAGCTTTATTTACAAATTTAAGATGTTTCCCAGACAAAAAAAAAATCCCATGCGAGTAAACATATGACTAACGTTTCCAGAAATAAAAATAACTAGAAATTTTTTATTATAATTATTTTAGTATAAGCTATTTTTAACTAGTTTTTTTTTTTATCAAAAACTAGTCAAATGATAAGTGGCCTATTAATATGAATTATTACGTAAATAATAGAGTGAGTGTACATTTTACACTCAAGATAACTGGAATAACTCTTTTAAAATGAATTAAGTGAACACAATGTGGCGTCTCTATACTTCAATATTTAATAAATTTATTAAAAATTATTTATAGATAAAAGACAATGATTAATTATTAATATTAGATAATTTAATTTCACAAAATTTCGTAATTAGATGCAACGATTAAAAAACTTAACGTAAACCAACAACAGGTAAGAAGGTTGCTACAATTCTCATATCAATCAACAACAAAATAATATATACCAATCCAGCAAAGTTTTGAGAATGACGCTAGATGCTAAATTAAGGTGGAAGAGCATACAAGAAAGAAAGAAGGAGATTTAAATATCAGATATAAAAAATGATACTGATTACTTGGGCTGCAAATTCTGACTTATAACTTATAACATAAGTACCAGAGAATAAAATTCTAATATATAAGCAAATATTAAAACTTGTATGAACGTAGGGTAATCAATTATGGGGCTGTGCAAAGAAAAATTACATCTGCAAAAATTTCAAAATAAATGTGCTTCCTGGTATAGTTAATACACAATGATACATACGTAACAAAGACGACATCTAACGTGACTTGCACATTGAAACAATAACGAATGAAATCAGGAAACATGCAGTAAAACACAAACAACGAATCTTTGATTTCACACCAGTATCTGCTTTATCCCCATTTTTACGGAGACAGTTAATACTTTGACTTTTTATTCTTTAGGTATTATACAGTTAATTTAGTGTGGTATTCAATTGTTTTTGAACTAGTATTTTGTTTTTCAAGTTATTTATTAAATGCATACTAATTGATGTTATTCTTGTAAACTTAATCATCCCATGTTTTAATTGTCTCTTTGCCCAAGTTCTTTGTAATTTTATTTGTAACTTGGCATATGTTTTAAGCCCCATTTAAGCAATATAATTCATCACATTACTAATTTTGATTTACATTTTATTTACTGAACATTTTGTTTGTGTATTTCATTTCGTACCAATGGTCCATCGATTTTATAATATTTCAAATATTTTATAATCTTATTTTGATAGCAGCTCTGATTAAAAGTGGTCTTTATCATATTTTTTTTATAGTATATGATTTTTCAAATGAATTTTCTATAAAACATAATAGAGCGTTTAATTGAACTAGAATTTAAACAAAATACGATTGAATCTGATTGTCGGAAAGTGCTGATTGACGGAATCAGTAATTTATTTTCAAAAACTTTTTTTTTAAATTAATAGATTAAAATAATCAATTTTAAAAGTTGCATTTAAACAATTTTAGATATAATATTGCAAAAAAAAAATTTAAATGTATTTATTATTATTTTAAAAGAACAAAACAACAACAATACAAAAAAAATTTAAAATTTTTTTTTCCTTCAAGTTACTACAGTCCTTCAAATGTCCTTGAAATTAAAATTTTGGAAGTAAAAAATAAAATAAAAATAAAAAATAAATAAATTATTTTGAAAAATATGATATACAAATTCCTGACCATCTATATAAAAAATTCAGATTGAAATAACAAATTCAAGGTTAGACCAATTGTCGCCATTTTTTTTTTGTAGACAATTTGGTGAATATTTTGTGATATTTTTTTTGGTTGTTTCAATTAAGTCAAAATAAAAGTAACTAATAGATCTTTATATTTTTACTTAGTTAAAGTTGTTTTTCAAGAAAAATCAATCCATCACAGTTAGATCAGAACAAATAAAATTTTATGATAAAAATGATGTAGAATTTTTTTTTTAGAAAGAAATTAGTATAGAGATTAATTCATTCAGTAGACTCGAGATTTGAACCAATACATATATAAGTTTGTTTGAATAAAAAAAAAACGGATATATACAACAGTAAAGCTTGTTTTCTTGAGTCCACAAAAGATTAAAAAGTAAGTACTTAAATCGAATTTTTTAAGAAGATTTTAGGAATTTTTCAGAATCCAATTTTATAGATTTAAAACTTCAATACCTTTTTGTGAAGTATCAAGGTCTCTATGCTCAGACTAATGAAATTATGTCAGGCGGATCACACGGCACCGTCATAGATCCTATTTTATACCTCATCTATACTACAGACTTACCAATAACACATGAAAAAATTACCGCCATTTGGCATTGCATAATAACTCATCACATGCTACACAGAGATTCTGCAATACAGCATAAATAAAATTCAACAATGGTTAAAGATGTGGAGAATCAGTGTTAATGGAGTAAATTCAACACATGTCACATTTACCCTGAAGAGAAAAACTTGTCCGAATGGTGCTAAATAACGAAGTAGTATCACAGAAAGAAAAAGTAGAGTACCTGATGAGTATTCATTTATAGAAGATTTATATGGAAAATGCATGTCCAGAGCAAAATAAAACAACTGGGGTTGAAATTACATAAAATGTATTGGATGATTAGCCGAAACTTACCAATGTCGTTGAAGGGCTTCTGATTTATATTAAATATCTATTTTAAAATCGATATGAACATACCAACTGTGGGAAGTAGTCAGCAATTCAAATATTGAAATATTGCAGCGATTTCAGTCAAAAGTATTAGAACTAATAAATACCACGCGCACCATTTATCGTGTCGATATTTTACATCACACACCTACAGATGAGAAAACCATAAAGCAGGAAATCAGAAGTTCAAGCTGCAAATACGAAACAAGATAAGCTTCTTATTTAAATACACTAGCAAAAACAACTTGTTGGTTTCAAAAGGTGCTAGTAGACTAAAGCGTCACAACATTCTAGAATTACCGAACAGGTATATACAGAGTATAACTAGATTGTCATGGATGACTTAGCATTGGCGTTTTCATCCGCAAGCCATAATATGTTGCTTACATATACGAACAAAGAAATACAAAATCTACTGAATTTCTCCATTAGAGACAGATTGTACAGTTTGCAAGGGATCTCAAGGCAAATATTGCGACCAAAAGCCTTCTGACCAACAAGCACCTCTACACCAGAACCCAAACCTCGACATGTGTTCATTGTTCGGAAATCCTCACCGAATGCCATTCCAATTATTCAATCACATCTCAATTACACAGATACTCCAATACAAGCCCTTCCATTCCAAAACAAATCTCACTTTTCCCTAATTAATTCGCTCCTCATACACCACAATATCTGGGAAGAAATTTAGCAAATAAACATATCAAACCTAATGCAGAACAACAAGTTTGTCCACTATAATTCTCGTCTTTCTTTCACACTACCAAGTTGGAAGGAAGGCTATAAAAAGAAATAAATTTATAGCAAATTTAAAATTTGGATATTTTTATTAAATATTAATATTCAAGCCATGAAATTAATATATTTTGTAATACATAAATTAGATAATTGGATTGAAAAGACTGAAATTGCTTTTATTTTTTCATTCTTTACAAATTTTAATATTATTATTTTTGTAGATCTTGTTAAAATTAAATTATATTTTGTTAATTTTTAGTACATGGTTTAGTAAAAGCTAAAATGAAATATTTTTATTTTTTTTTATTTTTGTTAAATAGTCGCACATTCCGAAAGGAAAATGGACATGAGGTTGGCCTATCTGCAGACCCACTGAATAAAATAAAAAAAATAATACTTAAATACTGAACATAGAAACAGAATGCCCTGAATATAACAGAATCTGAGCCTAGATACACATTAAATAACATCCAAGGCATAATAAAACCGTTAAATTTCAGTATTAAATAGGCACCTAAAACAGAATTACATCTTGAACAACAAATTACATATTCTAAAACAAAACCCTGTATATTTAGAACAAATTCTATAAATATAATACTTTAACTATTTCTGCCATCACTCTAATCAATTTATTTAATTCTTAATATAATTGAATAAGAAATAATTTAAAAAGTGATAAAATAAAAACAACATAAAAAAAATTTTTACTTGAAACATTTTCATTTCACATACATAACAAAGTATATAACTTCCCATTAAAGTTTGTAGTAGAATTACGTCAAATCGGTTAATGTATTATATATGTATATAGTTGTTGCAAAATAAGTTCGCCCAAAAAAAAAAAAAAAAAAAAAACTTCTTTTCAATTCAATGGTGCTCATGTTCCAAATCTTTCACAAAAGATATAAAAAAAAAATATAATAAAAAATATAACTACTATTATGATTCCAAGGAATTCTATTCACCAAAATAAAATCCATTAATTTTTCCACCTACTGCAATTTCTCTTATATTTTCCGCAAAAAAAAAAAACTATAATCTTTTATGTGAAAGAAAATAAGACGTAAATAAATTACATTTAAATACATATAATAATATGTATCCGGATGTATGAAAACCATTTGTTCTCTATCTCGTTTTCTCTTTTAAATCCTTTTTTAATATATGAAGGCACGATATTCAAATATGGCTATTTTTAAAATTCAACCAACCATTGAAACTTAAATATAACACAATGACCTGTTACATTTGGAAAATTTCATAGGAGTTGAATAATTTTAAGTATATGTAGTTTAAATGCGATATCAGTAACTAATCTAAATATAATAAGTCTATATATATTTCTTAAAATGTAATGCATGCTCAATAGAGGTGGCACTGATGACTAAAAAATTATTGCAAAACATAAGAGTCAACATTATTTAGTATATTATAACCTTTAAGCTTTTAAATTCACCTAATAGTTTTTATCTTCTATTTATATCACTCATAGACCCCTGTATAATAATATACCACACCACTGTCAAATTATATTACATCAGTGTTAAGATTGAGTGCAAATAGTGTTAACAGGTTTAAAATTATATTAGAAATAAATTTATTTATATTTTTTTTTCATCTGGATTCTACTTTTTAAACCAATTTAAGTTTTTCCAAAATAAATAGGTTCTAGAAACTACGCTCATACCTAGATCATTTTATTCTGTGGATTAACGCGAGGCAGTTGTAAAATAGATATAGAATTTTTTTGCCCTCTTCTTAGCTGATAGAAATCATTTGGATAGAGCATAACTTTTCCTTCATGTGTCAAATGAAGCAAGTATTTTCATTAATTGATTCTTATAACTCACAGATGTTTTTTTTTTATAAAATCTTGGTATAAGCTATAGAATCAATCATTGTTTCGAAAGCCGAAGGAAGTCTAACACTAGAATACCTACATATGAGATCTATAGTGGTGGTAGTTGAATGAAACTAACGGATTAGTAATTATTTATATTTATATTTTAAAGGCGATTATATCCGCACCAGAAAATAATATGCATTTAATGTTTTTGGTTAAAAAATCAATATTGACTAATATTTCTGTTCAAAGTCATGTCTATTAATGACTATGATAAAAAAAAATCTTTGGTTGTTTAATTTTGTTTAATGATTTGTTCAAGGGCAGAATTATAAATCTCCTTGTTTTCTGTCATTTTTTTTTACATACTTCCCAAACATTAGAGAATAATTCGTAGGTAAGTTGAAGACGAACCTCAAGAGGTTCTTTTTGTAAATTGTATAAGGTTTTTTTTTTTATCAAAGGTGAGCATGTTCCACTCACATTTTAGCAGTTTTTTTACAATAAATAAATTTACTAAACCAGCTTTGGACAATCTTTGTATTTCCACGGTGTAACAATTAGTACTTGAAGTAATTAAAACTATAGTTTTCTGTTAACATGTAGTCATACAAATGTCCATAATTACATTTAACTGACTACAGGGTGACTTTGTTCTTAAGACATTAGTTTTCTATAAAAATTTACAAAAACTTGTTGTGACACTTTTAAATGACAGAGGGTCAGATAATAAAGTAAAAAAAAACTACTACATAAAAATTTTCAAAAATAAACTAAAAATTGTACCGTTTAATCCGTTAAAATCATTTTCCACAAAAAAAAAAAAAAAACAAAAAAAAACTATATTAAATCCTTTTTTTCACATTATGTACATGCATACATGCATACATTTATATCCTTTCATTCTATAAATACTAATATTATTTTTCTTGTTTTTATCTTTATTTTGAAATATTCAAGGACATTTTACATCAATATTAGAATAGTGGAAAAGATAAAAAGCAAATGACGACGAATAGAATGAGGAGGAGGAGGAGATGATATATATAAAATCAGGAACCATCACAACTGTTTTTAACCTCTTAAATTTTTTTTTTATGTAATATGAATATATTCATTTGAACAAATTTACTATATATACTACATTATATACTTAACTTATGTCTATATTATTCTTTATATTTATTTATGTATACATAAATATTTATTTAACATTTTATATATAAACTCGTGGAGGTCTTTTACGATTATAGTGAATGTGGCAATAAAATGCACTTAGAATTTTTTTTAATGAAATCTGCTTAAATTTTTGTATGAAAATTTTTTTTGTGTTTGATTTGTTTTTCTTTTTTTTATGAACGAGGATTTCCATTGAAATAACTGAACTAAGATTTCATGCTGTGTGCATATGTATATATAATAAATATATAATATAGAATATGAAGTTTAAGGGCAATGTCAAAGATTATTTTATACATTAAAATTATGTACTTGAATATAGATATATAAATTAAATTGAAATACTTTTTTTTTTTTTTAAATTATGTTATGGTGCTGTGAAAAAAGTCAAGTGAAATAAAATTAAATCGATTATACAAAAAAAAATTATTCTAAAGAAATAAAGTCCTTTGGCATTATTACCAAACAATTTGGAAATAAAGTAAAATTAAAACTGGGTAATGAGAGAATATTTTTTAGTCTAAAATTTCTGAAAACCCATCATGTACTTATATTCCATACCCCGATTTTGATAACAAACTCTAGCTACTAGTAAAGATTTACAAGAGAAAATGGGTTTTTTTATTTTTGGAAAAAATGGATATATTTCTTCGCAGTCCTTAAAATCGGTGTCGTCTCACTTTGTTTTAGTTTAACAATAACTATTGCCACAGTCATAACTCTTATTTGGACTTACAGACTCTTTACTATGAATGAAAACGGAATTGTAATTAATAGTAACGAGTTATTATCCCAATAAAAGTTATGATTCTAAGTTGGATATGTTTTAAAATAAAAAAAAATAGTTTTCGATAAATATCAATATGCACTTTGTTTTAACCTTATTAATATATTTTTTTATCAAATTGTAATTGAAAATCGAGTACTCCCCTCTTTCAAAATTTTTTTAAACAATTTGTACCTATAGTTTTAAAATAAAATAAAGTTATAGTTTTAAAATATAATACATGTAATTTTTTTTAAATTCTTTAACAGTATTTACAAATATGTATTACCGTTACAAGAAATTAATAAGCTTTGTTGAACATCATAACTGTAATATTATTTGTTAGCAAAAATTGAAGTTCTATAATTGGACTTTTCTCAGTATACTTTTGCAGACCATACTTTTAAGAGTAAGTTTTGATTTCCTTCAATTATCCAATTGAACAGTTTTAGGCGTAGTTATATTTACTTTTGGTTAGTTTTTGGCACAGATGAAGCCCCAAATATTTGACCGAATCCTTTCGGAAATGATGTAAAACTTTTTGACAATTAGAGCTTTTTAGAATTTTTTTAATCCTTTTTATTACCAACTCTATTGATTTTTTTTTATGACTTTTGAAAATAAGCTAAAATTTTTTAAAATTATTTAATTTGAGTTAATTGTTAAATTGTCTGGTAATAATTTCGGTATCGATTTTATTTCATTTGGCTTTCTTTCACTGCACATACAATAGGAATAGATAATATAGAAAACAAACAATTTCGAACTTAAACATTTAGATTTAAAAATATTATGTATGTAGTAATGTGTTTTTTACTCAAGTAATATTTATGCATATAAATTATAGATACACATGCATACATAAAATATTCTGTTAAGATTATTAATTATAAAAATATTTCAATATTTAAATAGTGTTACACTAGGTTATAACTTTGTAATTATAACTGATTGTATACTAAGTTGTTTATAGATTCAGTATTTCATCCTTCCAGTAGCAGTAAAATGTAAATATTTACTGATAATTTTTGAAGTACGAGTACCAGTATAAATTATTGATAGTTAAAATGTTCAGTAAACAGTCAATCACTAAACACCATCGGTTTGGATTAATAAAATAAATAAATCCCAATATCTTACAGTACAGTCAGTATTTTCAAGTTAATAAGTAAATATCTCAAAATATGGCAGCTAAACATCATATCTCTGCGTATTGAAATAAAAATTTTCAATTGGAATGTAAAGTCAGTTCTATTGAGCGTCTGTGAAACATGGAAAGCTTAGGTCAACCAGAAAACCAGATCACAAGAAAACTTCAAGTGCACATCAATAGTGCAATCTAAATATATTCATGGGCTACAAACCATTTCCAATAGAACGCTGTGGCAAAAATGTTAATACACAAAATAGTCGCGAAAATTCGACAGAGGAAATGGTTTTGGATCGAACGTGAAATAATGTTTCGATGGAATCATCAGAGTACCTTCACGTCTCGTCACAAGACCTCGAAAAACATAAAGAAGAACCATCTTAGCCGAATGAAGCTCAAAACAACGAAGTTGGATGCAACTGAAGATGTTAGTCTCAGATAGGAGACAATGGAAGAACTTTATTTCCGCCCTATTCTCTACTGCCGAGGTTGTAGGACAATGATGATGATTTTTTATGATGTGTCTTTAATGTCTAAATCTGAAAATATCTATTAAAGAATTGCCAAATAATATAGCTGTATCTTTTTAAGCAAGAACGATAAAATGATTAAAAAAATGTCTTTTAGAATGCATTGCATTCTACCTGAAACAACTTTTTTTTTCATAAAATCCAAAATTTACCGTAATTACATAAGATTAAATATTTAAAATAATTTTTAACAGGAAAAATAAATATCTTTACAATAATTTCCAAAATAAATTCTTTATACGTCATAAGTGTCTCACTCCACTCTGTAATTTTGGAAAATTATTGATTTCATTTTGTTTTTTAAACTATATATATTATCACTATATATGTAAGTATATATATGTAAGTATATAAAAGAAGATAAACAATTTTCTGAAAATTTATTTTTTATCTACTTTTAAAAAATACATAAAAAACGTAGTTACAGTTTTTGTCAAAAAAAAAAAAAAAAACAATTTCCCAAAAAATAAATCACAGAAAAAAAATATCCAAAATTAAAAAGATTCATATAAAAACTAAAAAAGGATGAACAATAAAATAACATTGTAGAAAGGATACAGAAAATAAAGCTTTTTAAATAAAAATTTGTTTGTAAGAGATTCAAAAAAAAAAATGTATATAAGTGACTGCCTATTCAAAAGAGGAGTATGACGGAAGAGTTATGCAAAAAATTGCAAGTAGATTGGACTTTTTTTTTTAATGACAACCTTTAGTGTTTATAAAGCATAGTTTTATACAGAATTTATTTAAATTAAAATCCTCAGGTACTCTATTGGGATCATTATTACACACACCTACGTTTTAAATTTTCAAATTTAATAATCATCATAATACACTCGTATTTCCAATTAAAATAATTATTGAATGTTCTTCTTGATAAAATTTAAATTTCCCACTCTAAAAAAAAATTTCATTTTAAGAAATTCAAATAATTTGGATATAGCAGTTATTTCTGTACTTATATATGAATGTATAAATAAAATAAAAATAAATATTAAAAATAAAATGGGTTTAAAAAACAAAAAATTAGCAAAATAATTTGAAATGTTTGCATAATTCTAATTAAAAAACAACTTTTTTTTTACCATTGACATGATTTGTTGTTGTTTTACTAAATAATTAAACAAATGCAATTGTAAAAGACACCATATTTAAAATTAGAAGTTTGATATATATATGTATAATATTCATGCTGGAAAATAGAAGCTTTTCTTAGGAGAAGTTAAGCTTATTTTGGAGGATCATAGAATCAAGGAAATTTATGAGAAGATTTCGCTCATACATTCTAATTTTCTAAGTTTGTAGTCTTCAAAACAACAAAATAATTTCATTACAAATTAAAGAAAAAAAATGCAGTTGAAGACGTTTAGACGAAAACTAAATACAATTTAAATACAATAAAGCTGAATTTTCAAATTAAAATTTGCGGAAAACAATTCTAAGCTGTCAAATTTCAATCAATCAGAAATTGACATTTTTCTATTTTTCAACAAAAATTAGCAGAATTTCAAACAATCAGAAATTGACATCATCGAATTTTTTTTTTGCAGAATCCAAATTTACAGATAAAATGTATAAAATTTAATTATGAAATCATTTTTTCGTTTGATTTTACATTTCAATATGTGAAAACTATCAATTTTTTGTTCAATTTAACTTTTTCATCACAGAAAATATTTTTTTATTCTTAGGTTTAAAGTCTATTTTATTTAAAAATCAATTTATTTTTAATTTTTTCTCATAAATTTTCATTATTCATTTAATATTTTGTATCTATGGTGTTTTTTCACGAACGCAATTTGGAGTGTAGATTCTCAGAAAATATTTATAAAATTTTTTGACAAGTTTCAGAAATTCTGATACAGTTTAACATGATTGTTAGAACAGTTAGAATTTTTGATTACAAGTTTAAAAAAATGTCAATGACAAATACACGCTGGGTGGCGCAGTAGGTAGAGCGCCTGCCTTTCAACCAAAAGGTTCCGGGTTCGATTCCCGATGAAGCAAAAAAAAAAAAATGCTTCATTGGTTTTTCGAGCTGGTCTAGTACCTTTTTCATTGGAATATAATAAATGACAAAAAATAATTCAGAGTATATAATATAATCTGGTAACAAATTAAATTAAATGAAACTATTCTATTTAAGAAGGCTTAGATCCTGACAATAGTAGTAGTTTGTTAAAATAAATACTCCAATTATTGTAGATATTGTAGTGTAAAATTGCAGGCGTCAAGATCATAAAAAAAAGTCAATAATTCCAAATTTTTTATATTATAAAAATGTCCTGGATAAAATAATGACAATTTACAATTTAAAATTAGAAAATATTTTTGTAAATATATCAAAATTTCTGTTTTATAAAACCGAAAAGTTTTTTCCAACAAATGTAAAAATTTTTCAATCAACTTGTAATGACCATTTTTTTTATGTTAAAATAAAAATTTTAGAAGTTCATAAGATTGCCTAATTTTGTTTCGACAATTCTTTAAAAATTGTTAAAATTGACCAATTCAAAGCGTGAACTAAAAGAGCATTGGTTATATTAAAATTGTGTTGAAAACAATTAAAGAATTAAAAATAATTTTACTTCATTCAAGTGAAAGTAAAAACTATACGTTAACTACTTCTTCTAGCTAATAATTTTAAAAATAAACAATAATTGTCTTTTTTTGATTGACTTGGATTTTATTGAAAAAATCCTGGTAGGCGAAAAAAAAACTGTTGATTATATTTTAAGTTAAGTTGGAAAAGTAAGTATTAAACAAATTGAAACTAAACTCTTTAACCAGAGAATTAGCTTCTCTGTACAATACCATGTAATTGGAGATATGTAAGGAAGGTAAAAAAATATGATTCACCGTTGCATAAAAAATGTTTGTAATATAAATATTGAACAGTTTCTCGGTGACGAAATTTGTTGGCCAGTCGAAAATGTAGTTGCTACGTACTTTCGACTTGTTGCTTTGCTATACTGTAAGTTATTATTAAATTTAACACAGCCATTTCTTTCTGTCATTTTTATTTGCTGCTTTTGATTTTTTTTCTGCTAAAATACTATGACAATTCTGTAATTTTTTCTTTTATAAAGTTTTTTCTTCTAAATTACTACGACTAATTTGTCAAATTTGCTAGAAAAACAAATATGTTTTTTTTTTCAGAATTAGTTACTTGTCACGTTTATTGAAACAAAAAAGTTGTAATGAAATGTGACAAATTTGTAAACTTGTCCCATTTATCTTACTTGTCGGATTTTTTATCAGTTAATTTAGCAGTTTCATTACATACATATTATATCAATATATTTCTGTAAATTGAAAAACAGTACGGTACTTAATGACTGAAACATTTCACAATCGATTTGCATTATTATTCTTTGAAATAATACATAGTTATTTAAAAAGAGACGTAACGAAACTAAATATTTTTTTTAACTTTTGATTAGAAATTTCAATTAAAAATTTCATCCAATGTGAAATTATCAAATTGAAGAAGTCCATTGATGTATCTACAGACTGTCTTGTAAATGTATCTTTTTTTTTCTCGTCAGAAATAAATTTATTTTTTGTTTTTAAATAATATATTACATATGAGGTTGTTGTCTAAGTTAAATAAAAAGAAAATTATATAGTGTCAATAATAAATTGAAATGATGGAGGCCAATACTAGTATTAATTAAATCTAACTATATATATGTATGAATTATGAAAAATTAATCAAATTCAAAATAGTAATCATTTTCACAATTCCTATCTTCCAACACTAAAATACTTATTGCAAAGACTTCAGAACAAGTTTATAAGAATAATTTTGAGATTAAACCGTTATGCTTTTGTACATTTAATGTGGGCTATGATAAAATTGTTAAATATTGAACAACAAATAAAAAATAATGTTTTGATTATTGTATTTAAAATAAAATATGGGCTTTTCCAAAATTATTTATGTAATAGAATTATATATAATGAAGATTTACATAAATACAATTTCAAAAATAATTCAAATTTTAGAATAGATTTCTACAGAAATGATACATAGTTCGAAATATATACGAGTTAAAAAAGTAAAAATCGTTTGAATAGGTTTAAGAAAAAAATTAAATTATTTATAAAGTATAATTACTAAACAGTATAAATAAAGTTCAATAATTTATTTTAAGTTAATTATTTTAATTTAATTAATAATAAAAAAAAAATATATAGTGCCAATAATAAATTGAAATGATGGAGGACTGGCAAATACTAGTATTAATTAAATCTAACTATGTATATATATGTATGAGTTATGAAAAATTAATCAAATTCAAAATAGTTAATTTTATTAATTATTATTAATTATAAATGGTTTATGAATATAAAATAAAAAAAAATTTGTGATTATCAAAATTTAACTGACATATATACACAATAGATCTACGGGCTGTATGGTATTGTATAGTACCTACATATACAATTTTCAGTAACAATATTTTTGTTTTCCAGTTTAAAAACTAATGTTTAGTTTATAGAAATGTGTTTGTTGAAAATTTTCTAACATAAAATAACTGAATGTGATAATTTCATTAAATCACTAAAAATTTTTAAAGAGTACTAAACCTTAAACTCTAGAACAAACGTTGCTTAGAGCCAATTTATCTAACCACATGCAAGAAATAATAAAATGATGCAAAAACTATTTGTACCTACATAGTAAAATATTGAGCCAAAACCAAAAAAAGAAAATATGTAATTAATCTCATGTGACGGTTCCACAAAACATACGGATTTTTAATTTTTTTTATTAAATTAATTAATTATCAACTCGATAAACGATTTATCATGTTCTTTTTCTATTTATTTACTTATAAAAATTATAAAACAAAACTAATAAAAACAATAAATATTTACTTTTTCATTTATTTTGTTGACTTTTTGCATCTACTAGTAAGAAATTTTTTTTCTTAATTTAATTTGCAACAAAAAACAAAAATTTGTTAAAAAAAAAATAAATGAAGAAAAAAATTAAATCTTATTGTAATTAATTTAAAATCTATTTATCAACCTATTCATCCCCATCATTCATCCTATTATACATTATAATATTATGTCTCACTTATTCAATTTAACTATAGTTATACATAATATACAAATTTAATTGGCGCTAAGATTTTTTTTTTAGATTTTATTGTGTATATAATATTATAAGTATACTATAATGACATTTTTTATTTACTATCGCTTCCTATGACGTAATTGAAATTTTCCAAATAAAAATAAGTCACAAAATTGCAAAAAAAAAAACTTTTATTCTTTTTTTTTTATTTAAATAAAACACTCTATATTTTTTTTTCGTTTGCATTTATAAAATTAAATTGAACATACTATGAGGGCCATTTGGGGCAATTTGAATTCAATCTGTATTGAAATTCTTAAAGAATAAATTATATTCGAGTAAAATCTTTATCATGTATCGCTAAAGATTATATTATGCTCAAGGTTAGTTTTTGTTTTTATTATTACAAGATTACAACATAGAAAGCAATCTTTAGTCATCTGCTTCTGACTACAGATCGTTTGTAGATACATATGTATTTCTTTTTAAATAATTTTTCCATCTGATTCGTTACCACCTGAATAAAATAATTAATTTTTTTTTGAACACTCAAGTATTTTTCACTTTTTATTTCTCTCAAGTTTATTTTATTTAATAATTACGTGCTCAAAAAATTATTATTCCAATTTACTTATTCAAACAAATAATAATTAAAAAAAAAAAAATATTTCTTTTAGATCAAATTTATTTAGACAATCTCAGCAATAATAAGCAAATAATAAAAAAGAAAAAATTGTTTTTTTTTTATGCACAAATTAAAGCTTACCTTTATGTATCGAATTTAATTAATTTAGCTTATCAAATTTTGAAGGAATTTATGGTCTAATGACCTATGAATAATTTTGTATTTCGGTTCAAAAAAAAAAAAAAAACATTTACAATATGTCTGCTGACTCCAATTTGGTATAAACTTGTAAAAATAATTACGCATTTGAATTTAGAGTATTCAGATTCAGATATAAATATGTAATGTATATTGTTTACTAATAGATAAACGCTTATTGCTTACTAAAATATTTTTTAATGCGTGCTACAAAATAAAATTTAAAGAAATACAATTTTTTTTATTCAATCTGCAACGCAAAATTTCTTAAACTTAATTCAAATTAAGTTTCTTGAATCTTAACACCTTTAATTTTTGAGTACGCAATAAAATTTATGTGTGTATTGAATATTTCTTACACTATAAACAGAATTTTTTATGTACTATGTATTGATATTTTTATGATTTTAAATGTTAATATTAAATTACTACTAGAGTTTGAGAAATTTTCGTAAACATCTAAAATTATTAAAGATACGTAGATCGGCTTAAATAACAATACGTAAATCGAATAAAGTAAAAATTTACTTAGGCCTTTTGCTTCTGCTTCACATCAAGGAATTACAGAAATTAGTATGTATGTAGTAATAAAATATATGATATTTCCAAATTAAGATGGTTTGAAAACCCTCAAACGTCAATTTTCCAAACTTCTGAATAAGAACTTCAACTAAACAGAAATCCATTTAAGACCACATATAAAAACACATAAAATTTTTTTCTGTATATTAACAATACAAAAATACAAAAAAATAAGTGGTTACAATAAAGCCAAGGACGAAAAAAGTTGAGTTAGTACTAGATTGAGGAAAATCTCGGAATAAAAAATACAAAAAAAAAGAAATTCATGAAATGAAATATGTACAATCAAAGACATGATACCAAATTTGGACGTCCGTATCACAATAATTCAAATGTAGAAATACAAATCGGGAGAAGATCTAATTTGAAGAGGAAGGCTTTATTTGGCTGTATATTTTTATCCAGTAAAATCGAAATGTATTTTCTATATATATATTTTGATTTCATAACTTCAAGAATTATCCTATGGCAGTGATAACAGATGAAAAATTATAGAATGCAAACAATTATAATTTTGCGATTATAACGACCAGTAAATAAAAAAATATTTTGTTTTTACTGTGAGACGGTTAAAACGATTAGAAAAATTGTTTCAGTAAAATTGGTTGTCATTTCGGTTGAATCGGAAAATAGTAAAATACAACAGTGCAACACCTAATACAATAGGCTAAAGCGTTGTTGGTCTACATTGATTTTGTAATAAAATTTTTCTTATCAAAGTTTTACAAAGGGATTTTTTTTCTTTATTTATGCTTCATTCTAAAATTCTAAAGTTACAATAATTAGTTTATTTACAATAATCATTAATAAATGTCTACATAATATAATATGTAGTTCATTAAATTTGAAGAATTTTAAGATAGTATCTAATATGTTATAAAGGCATTCTATAAAGGCAAATCATTGAATAACTTCAAACAATTATACAAGCAATTGTTTCTTTAATAATTGTTTGTTTTAAATAGAGTTAAATAAAAGTTGGATTTGTTCCTTGTATTGTGACTATAAATATCTATCATCCTATTTAGAATAAAATTATGTTTAATAAAATTCTTGATTTAAAATTTAAACATAAAACTACAAAATACACCAGCTCGTGAATACCCTTAATAATTCACTTCAAATTAATAACACTAAAGTGCCGATTATAATTAATTCGATGAGATCCAATCGAACAACTGTCAAATTTGCTCTTATGGCATTTCAATATAATCGGTTATATTAATCAAATTATATCGAATCGGATCGGAAAGGTTGAGCAAGTTTTAAATTTTTCGAAAGGCATAACCTAAAAATAGTGAAAAGAACATTAATAACAAAACCAGAATAAAAATGGAGAACATAAATAATATTTGTGAAAATACTAAATTAGGTAAATATTTTGTATAATTACAATTTTATAAATATAATTTTTTTATTTATCAAATATAGAAATGCTATTGATAGAAGAAATAATAAATAATATAAAAGAAAAATAAATATATTTATGTTATAGATAATATTTCAACTGAAAAAATTTAAATATTAGTAAGTATCTAGTAAGTAGATAGTAAATACTTATCTTCTAATAATACCAAAAATGTAAATAAGAGCGCTAAAGAATTGTCAATATTCAAATCGAATTTGAACGATTATAATCACCTATTCGAAATGACATTTCGAATTGTATCGAATCGGATCGAATCGAATTGATTATAATCGGCACTTAAGTGTTTTAAGTTGCAACAAATTCCAATAAGCCATAAATCGCATTGTATACTGCTACACCATATGGTACATGTACAACCAAGTTTAAGTCTATATCGCAGTACAAAATTGCTCGTAGTTAAAAAGACACAATAATATAACTGAAATTGAAAAGATAGATTTCAAATCAGAAAAATATCATCCACCCACACTATCATAAAAATTAAACTATAACCAGAATTCTATATCATCCCACCTAAGTCAATAAAAGAAATAATAGAAATGTTTACTTTCAAGAAAAATGCAATTTTCAAACTTTCAACATCACAAAAAACAAAAATTAAATTTTATAAAATAAATAAACGTTATAAGTTTCCTAAAAATGTAGGTATGAATGTATGTAAGTATATAATATAAAAAAATATCTACAATTGGGGAATCAACATTGAACTTGAACTCAAAAAACATCCCAAAAAAAAAAAACAAAAAAAAAAATTCTTATTTCTTTGTCGTGTACATATCCTTTCTTCAATTATTTTTTAAAAAGGAAATTAGAAGGTAATAATTTAAATATTCAAAAGCAAACACCCACCCACATATTATTTTCCATGAAAAAAAAAAAAATAACGGAATTTTTTTTTTTTAAATTTATTTTTGGTGACGTACTTTTAATAGTCCTTGTGTACCTTTATTTTTTATTTAAAATCTGGAAAATTTTTACTTTTTTACTATTTTTGACAAAAAAATACCAAAAAATAAATGAAAAAAAAAGAATAACCGAGAATAAGAGGACTTGAATTATGAATTTATAAATTAAAATTTTAATGGTATTGATTATGACTTTCTTAAAGAAATTATTTATTAATGAATTTTGTTGACAATCTGTTCGTTTCCTCCAATGTTCACAACAAATATTATTCTATAAAGAAAATAATTTATTATTGATTCTTTTAGAGGTTGAATTTAATTGTTAATATACAAGTTACGCCAATTTTTACAAAATTCAAAAAATAAATCAATGTGATTTGAAATTAATTTGAAAATTTTTATCTGGAGGTAAGTATAGAGAAATATTAAAAATTATTCGGAATATACAATATGTAAAGTTAACTAAAAGTAGTGTATTTTAAAACTAGAGTAATCATAGATTCTGTAATTTTTTTTTCATCTTCAGTACCTACGACCTACATAGTTTGTAAATTTTTTTCATATGCACATATTTAGGTAAACACACTACTTTTATTGTTAATTAAAATACAATACATAATAGATTAATGTATTATATACAACACAAAGTAAAAGTAAAACAGTGTATTATTAAAAGATTGAATACCAAATAAATACAATAAAAAACTAAAACGAATTCATGTTTTCTAAAAACGAATTCAAGTTGTTTTAAATTCAAATTTATGTTTGAAAATTTCAATTTGAAATGTTAAAAATTCAAAATTCAAATAAATTGAATCAATTAATTGAAAATAAATCCACTAGTTGAAAATCGACAGTCACAAAGTCATCGTGACTTTTTTTTAATTAACTTGAAATAAATCAAGTCAATTAAACTGAGCTGATTCATAAGACACCAACTCTTGCTTAAATCCTTTGCCTATGCCAAGAAGTAGGCCATTTGAAAATTTCAATTTATCCTAGTAAGATATTATGCATATATATTATCCCAGTAAGATACTGCTACTATCAAATATTCTATAATTAGTTTTAGCATTGCTTTGCAATATACAAATTTTTCTGTTATTTTTTTGATCTAACTTGAATATTTTGCGATATTTTTAATTTCGGAAGAATTCAAGTCAAAGGAAATTTACTTTCCTAACTTCCTAATTACAAATCAATAAAAATTTTCTTTTATTATAATCTCCTGATATGTTACTTAAATATTATACTGACATTGTAGTTGGTACTTAGTAATAAAGTGAATCCATAAAGCCAAAAAACTGAACTAATTTTATTTATTTTGATTTTACCACCCCCCATCCCCCATTTGAAAATAAAAATTCCTCGTGTTCAAAATTTGTACAATATTCTGTATAACAGATAGATAATCAATAATATTTTTCTTTTTTAGATTTTTAGGTTAAAGCAATTTTTTTTTTGGATTTACTATGTATGTATGTATGTGTCTTACATCACAAAATGCTTTAGTGAAAATTTATATTAAGTAAACAAATTAAATTTGAAAAAGAAAAAAAACAAAAACAAAAATCGAATGAAATTCTTTCAAATAAATAAATTTTAAACACGTGTATCTATGTTTGCAATAAAAATACATATTCGATATTATTTTTATTAAAAGTTATTGATTCGAAGAAAAAAAAATATATATGAGTTTCAAAAATATCAAAAAGAAAAATATCAAATCATTTCAATTCAAAATCTGACAATAATTGTTATGCAAAATAATTTAAAAATTCTAATTTATGACAATCTAATGATGTTGTATTATTGAATAAAAACAAAATGAAAATTCTTTTAAATTGTTAAAAACAAAAAATACAAAAAACTTATAAATCAAGTATTAAATTTAAAAACAAACACATTTTTAAAAACATTCTTATTCTTATTTATAATATCTTTAAAGTACCACTTAAAATAATTGCTTGTTTATTTGAAGTAAGTTGAAGAGTTTTATTTAAAAAAAAATTGATTTTAAATGCAGTAAATACAAATATTCAAATTCAAGTATTTTAAGTTTAAGTAGAATGCGTGAGTACCACAAATTAGATTTACACTAAAAAGTTTATATTATGAAAAACAACACCAGTAATTTGTAATTGTTCTAAAACCACATTTATATAATTTTATTGTTTTCAAGTTGTCATTCAACAGATTTAACTCTTAAATGAATATAAATTTTATTGTATGTAGAAGTTATTGTTCACTGTATTGAATGTAATACATTTAAATTTGTATATGTGGTACTTAGTAAAATCTCTATCTATTAAAATATATGGATTCTAATCTGTGAAGATTTACCTGTGACAATACCTTGTCCCTATATCATTTCATAATTTAGCTATGACTTCACTACATATACAAATTATTTGAATGTAGAATAATATATGCATGCTATTGATAACAACAGAAGTCTTAAGTTATAATCTAGCAGTTATCAATGACATTTTTTTTTATATATTATGATTTGATGAGTATAGCTAAATCAATTAGTAGTATATACGACTATGTATAAGCTTGTATAACAGCTAAATATGTTTTAAATTTCCCATAGCAGTGTAATAAATAAAATTAATCTATGAATTCAAGTTAGTGCATTCAAGTTCGGATATTCGAATATTCGAATATCCGAATATTTTAGTAAATTTCATAGTATTTGTTATTCGAATACTATCCTCGAATATTCGAATATTTTTATTGGTTTTCTTTTCAAATTTTGCTCGATAAAAATGAGCGAAAAAACGCACCCTATTTGATTTATTATCTAGCTTCTATCAGCTGTTTTAAAGAAAAAGAATTGGCAGCACGGATCTTCGCTTGTCATTTCATTATTAATTGACATTTCGTTTAAAATTAATATCGTTTATTTTGAATTTTGATGGATCATCTTTTATTTTTTTTTTGAAGAAGCTTAGCTCATAAAGGTAATTAGAAAGTATTTAATTAGAAATTCAAATAAATACCGATGTTATTTTGTTATAGCCCACATAATGTATCGTAAAAAAAAGTCAGATGTTTGGAACTACTTTAAAAAACACGAAAATAATAAGGAAGCTGTATGCCTCAAATGTTCGAGAATTCTATGTTGCAAAGGATCAACCACCACTCCTTTAATCAACCATTTGAAAATACACGGCCTCTCAATTGTAACACCAAATGTGGAAGAAGTACTGCCGAAAAGTCTAAAAGCGATAATAACACAATTTTAGATTTTATTAAACCAACAAATACAAAATCTCTTGGTGCAATATTATCGCGATGTGCTGCTAAAGATGTAATGTCTGTTCATGCAATAAGAAAATCAGAAGCACTTAAAGGTTATCTTGAATATAACAAATTCAAGATGCCAGCAAGTGAAGCTACAATATGGAAATACATTTATGAGTTTTATAATCAAATGAAAAAGGAAATGATAGTGAAAATTGAACTATACAAAAAGGAAAATGAAAAATTTTCAATAACTGTAGATGAATGGACCGACAATAGTGCTATTAGATATATAAATGTCAGTTTACGTGCATATCATAGTAGTACAAAATCATTTGAAAATTTTGACTTAGGTTTGGTAGAAATTAAAGAAAAGGCTGATGCTAGAAACACTGAAATATATATAAAACAGAAACTCAAAGATTTCAACATTGATATGGACGTAGATATTGTTGCATCAACTCATGATGGCGCAGCGGGTATGGTGAAATATGGCAATAATATATCTGCTATTTCTCAACTATGTCATAACCACGCGTTACATTTAGCAATAGTTGATTCGCTGTATAAAAAAAAACATTCAGAACAAACTTATAGTGGAGAATGTTTAGAAAATGACGATAATTTATCTCCCGAATCAATTGACAGTGATAGTGAATATAGTTATAGCTCATTTAATGATGAAAATGATGACACCAAGTCAGTTGATTATAGTGATTTTCCAATTGAAAATACCAATTTGAATTTACAAATTACAGAAGAAGATTGTTTAGTGGACTTGAATACAAAACTTTATATTGTTGTTAACAAAGTACGAAAAATAGTCAAAATGTTTCGAAAGTCTCCAGCTAAAAATAACAAATTGCAAGAATATGTTTTGAAGCAAGAAAATAAAAAACTCCGCCTGCTAATTGATGTTAAAACAAGGTGGAATTCAATGGCTTCTATGATTAGACGATTTTTACGACTCAAGGATTGCATTAATCATACACTAGTTGAATTAGGTATGCCAACTATGCCTGAGAGTGATGTATTAGTCTTAAACAACTTGCTTGATGTATTGACACCACTTGAAGTAGCAGTTCAAGAGCTCAGTAAAGATAATGTAACACTCGTAACAGCTGAAGGCGTTTATAAATTTTTATTTAATTCTTTTACGGGAATTGATAATGATTTAAGTAATATATTACTTATCGAAATAAAAAAAAGAATGGACCAAAGAAGAGATAAAGTGTTAACCACATTACTTATATATCTTGGAACTGGAACTATACCGCGATCAACAGAACATTTTACCTATGCATCCAAAAGTTCCGCTAAAGATTTAGCAGAAAATATTATGCAAAGAATTTATCCAGCAGATCTCAATAATAATAACGATACTGGCAATGGTGATGATGCTGATGATGTACTGCTATCTACTGAAGGCAATGCAAACACAAATGATGATAATGGACTTCAAAAACAGCTCCATGAAGCAATCTGCTCCATTACAACGATTTCAACAAATGCTTGTGGTTTTTCTGAATCCACAACTGGTAACAAAAAACTTACTAAAGACTTTAACTTTTTAGATGCGTTTAAAAAACGAACAGATAATTTAAATATTTTGTACAACGCCCTTATAACAATTAGTCCAACTTCAACAGCTACCGAGAGAGTTTTCTCTACGGCTGGGATTATAAAATCAAAGCTAAGAAGTAGTTTGAAGTCAAAGCATTTAAATGCAATTTTATTTTTAAAATATATATTTAAAAAAGAGGATCTCAATTCTCAAATGAAATAATGAATTTATAATAATTAATTTTACGTTTTTATGTTCCTAATATATTGCAATATTATTTTTAAAATTTATATTTAAAAAAGAGTGTCTGAAATGAAATAATGAATTTATAATAATTAATTTTACGTTTTTATGTTCCTAATATATTGCAATATTATTTTTATAATTTATATTTAAAAAAGAGGATCTCAATTCTCAACTCAAATAAAATAATGAATTGGTAATAATTAATTTTGCGTTTTACTATGTTCTTCTTTTATTTCTTTGGTATTAGCTATGCTTTTATTGACTTTATTGGTTCTACAGTCTACTATGTATTTTGCTATTACATGAAAATACAATAATTCGAATAATATCCGAATATTCGAATATTTCAACAAAAAACTATTCGATATTCGGATAGTAAAAAAACTCGAATAATTGAATGCACTAATTCAAGTTAAGGAAATGACAGGATAGATATTATAATTGAATTGAATAAAGTTTATTTTGGGCCACTGGACCTTATTAGCTTTTTCAGGCCATAACTACAGTTTTTTTTTTTTTTTAAATATGTAGATTTTAGAAGATAGATGAATTTGTTCGAAAAGAAGTACACAACAGATAAATACCAAATAATCATATTGTACCATTTATGTACTTTCAAAGTAAATTTTATTTGACTTTGAATTTATCCTAAATTAAAAAATATCGTAAAATATTCAAGTTAGATTAAAAAAACAAAAGAAAAATTTGTGTATTGCAAAGCTAAAACTAATGAAAGAATATTTTCTAGTAGATTGATACGATCGATGGAAGATAGGTGAAATATAACTAGCATAATATTTATTTATATTTGTTACCTACGAAGTATTAGATTTTCTAAAAATTTCCAGAGAGTTATGGTCGGTAATTGATAAAGGTAAAACTTGAACGTTGTTGGAATTTAAAAAAAGGAACATTGACAAGTCACATTGACAGGAACTGGGACTTGTAAATACTGTTAACTGTCGAATCTGAAATTAGGTTTTGACATTCAGGAATCCATCAAGCATCAAGTCGAGTACAAAACTATATAGAGTATATATATGATAAGAATAAAATTTTACTCGAACGCTAAAAAATAACTTTTTTTTTTGAAAAAAAGCGACTACCCAGGACTGACGAAAACATGTGATTGAGAGGTTATAAATTTGAGAACCTGAATGAGATATAAAAAATTCTTGTTCAGGATGTCCACAGATTTGTCACAGCAAATGGGTCTGCTCAGAGAATAGGTAATGATCCAAATGGTCCAGTTTATGATTGTTATTTAGTGAAATGGATCTAGCAAATAGTATTGCGTAATAAGGGATCGTAATGGAAGGTAATAACCAGATCGGATATAAATTAGATTTTTTTTTATATTTATATATTTTTTAACATGATAAAATTATAAAAAGAGTAACATAAAAAGCATTTTTTTATTATCTTTTTTTGACAAAACCAGTGCGCAATAGAATAAGTAAGTAAGTAAAGAATTTATTGTCCTATTTTTTCCTAGAGATATAAAATAAAATATATAAGTAAGTCTGAGATATGGAATCATTGGACATTGTACAATCTGAACTCGGTCAAAACATATTACAGTGATTGATTTTGTGGAACCCGTCGAATTAGAAAAGTAAAAAATATATAAAACTCTATTAAAATCAATTAGGACGTACAATAGATCTCTATTAGAGGTGCATAGAGCCTAAAGTTCCATTTAAAAAAAAACATTCAGAACTAAATATGCTTCAAAAATAAATTCTGAGTTGTAGTGTAAATAAGTTATTACATAATTTATTTTTATTGTACCCAACTACTTATTTTATTGTATAAAAACTGTCCTTAAATTTGTTCTTGACCCTAAAATAATTTACTCTAATCAAGTTAAATAAAACTAAAAAATGTACATAGTACATGACATGTAAAATATATTGAAAATTAAATTTCTGTTTACTTATAAATATATATTTTAAATAAATAATTTAATATCATAATTAAGTTCAATTAAAACTAATTTTTTTTTTTATTGAAATATGATAACAAACAAAGAAATTATTCTTGATGGACATTGTAGATAATTGAATATTTCTAAAATATAGGTTAGAATACTAGAATTTTCGTTTATTAAGTAATATAAATCAAAAACCACGTGATATTGTATTAAAATGTATAGTATTGCAAATCTTTGAACCTATTTTTTCTTCTACATAACAACAACAACAAAATGATAGAAAGAGTAGTAGTAACTGAGGCAATCTGGAACCTTAATGAATTTGAATTAAATTATTATTTCCTATATAAACTGATATTTGAATTTCAATTACATTCTAAGAAAAAAAAAAGTTAGTACAGTTTAAGTATATTGATGATGTTAATGAAATGACTTAATGAATTTGAATTAAATTATTATTTCCTATATAAACTGATATTTGAATTTCAATTACATTCTAAGAAAAAAAAAAGTTAGTACAGTTTAAGTATATTGAAAAGTTATTTAAAAAAAAAAAAATAATAATTTTTCTATTATTGTAGGTCTATCTACATATCAATAAAGAAATAAAGTCAACAATAATGGATGTTTACTAATATGAAAAAGTGTCAGACATTTCATTTGAAAGAAAGCACAGTACAAGAGAAAAAAGAAATTAAAAATTTTATAAAAAAAAAAAATGAACTAGAAAACGCAAAGCTGCAATTCTTGTATTAAATTGATTAAGAAGATTACACAAAACCTATAAAACTACATTGTAATTACATTTGGTTATCACTAAAAATAAAATGGAACTATGCTATTATGAAGGCTAAGTACTCTACAATAGATATAGTTTTCCACATTTAAATTAGTAGATATACCACAAAAAATTCTACAGAAAAAAGCTATTGTATGTGATTGTGTATTCCAAATCTCTGTGTAAAAAGCAGTTAGGGTGTTCATCCCATAGACTTGGAAATATATATAAAAAAAACAAAAATAAGATTCATAAAATTAAACCGATATATAATATTTTTCAATAATATGTAGTTTTATATTGTCAAGACATACATATCAAACTGACATTTAAAACGTCAAAAAAATTTCTAGTATTTTTGGACATTATGTTAGACTGGTCTCATTTTTTTATAATCAGTTCAAAAGTTATGATGTTATGTTCATCATTATATTATTTTTATATTCATGTACCACTTGGTTGATTATAGGAAGTTAAAGAATTAAGGTATTAACATTTTCCTTAAATTTCGGTAAATTGTATGCTGGGTGTGAAAGCACATTACCGGGAATATGATTTCACTTTTCTGAATTTCGAACTATGAAGAAATTTGTGTAACCTGTTCTATGTCGTCTTGGGAGTTCCACAGTGTAGGATCTTTCGTCGTTAGCATAAAAAATGTTTCGACTACACATGATATAAGTTAATACATAAATTAATCTTGTTTTCATAAACGCTCAGATTTTTTTCTCTGATGTTTATGAACACGAAATTATCTGCAGATGAGCAGAAAAAATCTATGCAGATTTTTGTGTTTAGAAACGTCAGAAAAAGTTTTGTATTTAGTTGCATTATAACCATTACAAACTTTTAAAATTTCGTTTAGCACCGGTTAAAAAAAAACTATTTTCCCTCTTCCTGGAAATGAACTCGGATTCCATCTGAAGCTTCACCGAAATTAAAACTTTCACTTCTGCGTCTTAACGAAATATGTGGAGAACATCCGTAAATACCAAAATATTTCACATTATTTTAATATTATATTAAAATATTTTAGCATTTATTAAAGATAATAATTATTGTTTTTAATAGATAACAATAAATTAAATTTTAATATGTGCTTACAAAATATCTTGCAAGTCCATTTTAGTTTGTTTTATTTGTATTGCAGAAATTGCGGCAACTTTTTTCTACCTGTAAAATCTTACCGACGCTGACGCAATGCTGATGATTACGAACACAGTCCCTGCTTTTCAACTTTAGCAGATTTATCGCATGACTTTGTTTATGAACACAAAATCTGCAAATCTGCGCATGTTCTGCGTTTATGAAAACAAGATATGTCTTGTCTCGTTGAAACCGAATGTTAAAAATAATGAAACTTAAGGTAGGAATTTTTTTAAACATTATTTTGAGTTAATAAAGCGAAAAATAGAAGAATGTTATTAAAAGTAGCCAATGTATAATAATATTACTGTTAAAAATTTTATTAATCACTACTTATATATTTAAATTTACATATTGAATACGATTTGTTGAAACCAGATCATGTCTCATAATTAATTTGTTCGGGTACAAAAAATTTCACAAACTTTTATAAAACTTTATGATAGTTTCGTAATAAAAATGTTAGCGTACTGAGAATTTCAGTATTTTTTTTTTTACCAACAATAAAAACAAAAAAAGGGACAATTAGTGATATTTAGACAGTTTTAAAATTGAAATTTTCAAATATAAAATTTTTATTTCTTAACACATAAACTTTTTGTTTTCGTTTAAAGACATAAAAATTTATTGTTAATGTTTTAAATGTGAATTTTTCAATGTTTAAAATAGTTGAACAAACCGTTTTTATGTTTTTCATTTTAAAATGAGAATTTTTGTGACTTTTAAGTTAATGCTTTTAAGTTTTTTCTTTGTTTGTACATAATTTTAAAGTACAGTATAGTACGCAGTTCAGACAGGACCCAGTTCAGATAAGTTAATTTTAATATAAAAAATTATTTTATATATTATAAAAAAATATATATCTATATATAAATATAAAAAAATAAAAATTATATTTATTTATTTGCATTACTCCCATTTTTTTGATTTGTTTTATTTATAATTTTTTTTTGTTACGTAACAGTCTTCCCAAACTGTATGCTTTCGCTCGTAACGCTCTGTTTAAAGGGGATGTACAATAATTTATATTGTTTTCTATAAACAAAAATAATTTATACATATTGATTAATAATTACAAAATCTGAAGAGATCATTAACTCCACCGCTTTAAATTTTATTGTTTATAATTTCAAAATTTAACAATGTTTGATTTCAAAATTTTTGTTTATTTATAAAATATATTTAATTGTTTGTGATTGTACAATTAAGATGATAATAATTAGCAAATTGTTATCAGAAAAATATTTGCCCATAATTTTATCAAAAATTGTACAGAAAAAATAAATTTTGTTGTTGTTTAGGCTATTTTTTTTTTTTTCAAAACAAACAAATTTTAAAATGTAAATAAACAAGTAATTATTGTACTCTTGTACGATAAAATTGTTTATATACACATTATTGGAATAATTTTCCAAAAAAATTGGGTTATCTCTTGAATGATATGAATTTATGTTGTAAATTTGAAAATATTATTTGAAATTTAAACATTTACTTCATAAATTAATATTTTGAAATGTAATATATGTATACTGTAATAAAATATTACTGTTGTCGTAATTAGAATGTACAGAAATGACATATTGTGAAATTAATTATTATATAAATAATATAATTTGAATGAAAAGTAGGTTAGATAAACAATTAAATTTGTTTTTATAAAGGCACATGATTGTAATCAAGGTTTTTCAGTATTCTTTTAATTTTCTACGTTTTTGATTAGTTTATTTTAATTTTATTTATGGAGTTCTCTCGAAGCAAATACTAACTCTTACCGAAGTTATAAGACTCTATTGAATTGTAGAAAAAAACAATAATTTCAAATTTTCAGAGAAAACCCTAATTAGCCGCACATGAATACTACAATAGTTGTGATAATGAAAAAATTAACATGTGTCAGTAAAGAATTGAGACACGACTAACATTGCGTTTAGGATGTGAGTCTGTAACGGTTTTAACCCAACAAACAAGACAAATTAAAAACACAAAATGATCGGGTGTTGTGTATTTAGAAAATTTGATTAATTTTATATTCTTAAAAATATTCATTTCGAATTGTTAGATTTGAGCTACCATTTCCTCGGTTGGTTCTTCATTCTATAATCGTCATTTGGCCACTTACGACTCATCTTATTTAATTCATTTACTTGATATTTTTGAAATTTGAACTGTGGGGTTTTAGTCTTCACTATCTTAATTCTTTAATTTTAAGGTGGTGTGGCACAAATCAAATCGATTCTGTTAACTTAATGATTTTGTAAAAACTTGCGAAAACTTATGCAATTTTTTTTTTACAAATGATTTTAACTTAACTCAACATATTTCAACAACATTCTCTCGAATAAGGTTTTTGCAAGTTAAATTTTAACTTCTAACAACTTATTCGTCAAACTTTTTTTTGTATTTCTTAGGTTATGCTTTTATTTACTTTTATGATATAAGTCTGTTTTGAAGTTGTTAAATTAATAAAAATAATTCAACTTTTTGAAATTAATTACAATTGATTAAAAAAAACTCCGTAATTTACTTCAGTAAATTCAAATTAATGTTTATCTTTATATTAAATAACTGTCAGCTGTTTTACATCTGCAAGGTTTTACATATAAGCGTTCATTTACTTTTATTTACAGATAATAGTTTTTTTTCCTTTTTTTTCTTTTTTCTCTCATTTGCAAGATTTTGCAGAAAAAACTACGGGAACGATCCTCTTCACTTATTTCAATTCAACTAAAAAAAGTTATGCTGTCAGGATAGTCGATTTCAACTTGTTGATTGATTTGAATCAACTTGTTAAACTTGAATTTGTTTTAATTTGAAATTTTTAACATTTCTAAATCACAAACAAATTTTAAAAGAGACACAACAAATCTGTTTAAATTGAATTATTATTTTTTGTTATTTAATTATTAAACTATTGTTTATAAATTTTTGTTACAATCAAATTTTTTAAAAGATAATTTAAGTCTGATAATTATAATTTATGAGTATAAAAATAATTTGTATTAAAGTATTTATTGCTTATTGTGTTCTTTTTTTTATTGTTTCATTTCATTTGATCATTTTTTTTCCATTAAATTAATTAATTTCTTAAACAGTTTTTTCTTGTTAAACATTTTAATTTCCGTCATTTTATTATTTGTAAAATATTTTATAATAATCCAAACTTTAAAAATCAATTAAAGAATTTTAAAGTTAAACTACAAAAAATTTAGTTGACTTTTAAATTCAACAAAATTGAAAAATGTGACCCCAAATTGCTATCCACGACACCGACGATTGGTTAAAGTCGGCTTAAATTGAAAGTCAACTGAAAATTGATTCTTGCGACATCACTTTTATACTTAGTTAAGTTATTTGAGTTATCTTTAGCTTTATGCAGTACAGCAGTTAAGCTTTAATCAAACAGAATACAAGGTTTTAATAAAGTCTACTAGCCGAAAATATTTACTTTCAAGTTAAAAAGTTATATTTAAAAGTTTAAAGAAAAAACAAAATTGTGAATTAAATTTTCTGGAAGAACTAAAATTTTAAGATGATTTTAATTTTTTTCAATTAGGCTGGTCATATTTCAAGCTTTTATAATTCATATTAAATATTTTAATGAATATATTTAAATATTATTTAAATAATTTAAAAAAAAAATACCATTTCAATTACAAAGTATTCAAAAATAACTTGAAAAAAATAAATAAAAAAAATCTAATTAGAGTTCTAGTAGTATTTACTCACCTCTATCAAATTTTTAATCCTCTCAGGAAATTACTAATCCCATCTGATCTGAAAAATTTAAAAAAATGAAAATTTTAGTTAAACTTATGTTAATTTTTTTAAAATTATTTTAACTTATATTTAAAATAAATTCGAAAATATAAATTATGGTAACACATGGATCACAATGCATATCACATTCTCACTTATTCTAAATATTACAAAGTTGAGAGAGGTAAATTGGAAAAAATGTGATTTAATACAATATATGTAATTTGGCATTTTGGCAGAGTGATTTTCCCCACATTTGTTATTCGTTGTTATACCCACTAAACATTTTATATAATTTTATTATCGTTATTAAAATTGTTAAATAATTTAATTTAATTAATTTTATCATTTGTTTTGTACAAAAAACATTTTGTTAAAACAGGTACCACCTACTCATAATATTATTACCAAAAATAAAAATTTATTCCCATGAGATTTTAAATGTTAATGAAAAGGTTTTGTGTGTCAACCAAAATTTAATTGAAAATAGTTTTAATCAGCATACATATTTATAATTTCTCTAATGTTTTACATTATTATTATAATTCAGGAAATATTAAGTAGCGTTTACATATCAGATTTTGTTTGATGTGATAAAAGTTTGTTAAAAATTTAGCATGTAAAAAGTAATCGTTGGTGTACATCATTTACACCTCAGATTATCATAAAATTTTCACCCGATCAAACAAAATCTCATGTCGAAACATTGCTTTAAATTTTTTTTTAGTTGGACATTAAACTTTGTTCGATGAAAAAAATAAAATATTATCCTATTCTAATCAAACATTTTGTAAATTTAAAATTGTGAATATTCAAAATGTTTCACTAAATCAAGATAGACCCTTGTAAGTTGCTGAATTACACTTTTGACTTATATAAAGTGTTTTCAATTATTGAATTTTCTTGCAGCTTTATTTTTTCATGTGCACCTCTGACATATGTACATACATACATACATATGTAATTAAAATTTTTTAAATAATAAAGGGGTTTCAAATAGTGATGATACAATACAAAATGGTTAAGCTGGCAACACTGCGTATTTTTTTTTGACATTTATTATGCCATTTGTTTTCAGTACGTTATTCATGGAAATTCAATGGCCACACAGCCACCTTAACAATCGATTTATTGAAAACAAAATTTGATGATGAAATTATCTCAAGTAATGGTCCAATTGATAATTTTCCCAGGTCGTCTGAATTAACATCTTGTGATTTCTTTCTTTTGGGATATGTTAAATCACAAGTTTATGCTGATAATCCAACAACAATTGAGCAATTGAAAAGCAACATTGAACATGCTATTGATGAAATACAGCCAAATTTATGTGAAAACGTAATGGAAAATTGGTTGACAGAATGCAGTACTTACGGAGCAGTTGTGGTGGTCATTTGAATGATGTTATTTTCCATACACAATGGCCCATTTTTGGCAATTTTGTGTCTCACTGAATATTTTGTGTTTTATATTTTATTTTATTTTTAAATTGTTTCACCCTTTTGGAAAACCCTTTATTTGATTTAATGTTTGATGGTAATGTTGTAAACATCAAATAAAACTGACAAGTAAACGCTGTAAACGTTGCTTAAAGAAAATTTATTAAGAAAATAATTTCGACTACCAAGTAGACTACATTAATTGTATTCGAAAAATTATTAATACATTTCTTTTTGGTTTTTAAATTAAAATTAAATTTACAGACCTCTATACAGGAAATTCTTAATGATTTTGACATTTCGAATGGATATAAAAAAAAATTCAGATTGAATGAATCACTTATTATTGTATAGTTTTTCTATTTTAATAAGTGATAATTAACAAATTATGTATTAACGTATATATTATTTAATATAAGTTTTAATAAATAATTATTAAAATTAAGAATAAAAATAATTAAAAAACAAAAAAAAGTAAGGAAAATAAATATTTTTAATAAGAAAAATAATGACCTAAAAATCAACAAATTTGACAATAAATTAACTAAACAACTGAATATATCAATCAATCATAAAAACACTTTAAATAAACTTAAGATATAAAATTAATTAAAATTCATTTTAAAATTCTTCTCAAATATTTGAATACGTTTCAATTAGTAGGGAAATTTTATTTGATCAGAATTTCTATAAAATATTTGGTCAATATCACTCGAATGGCTCTTGATTTATACACTGCAAATAATTATAAATCAGAAATTGGTATAGTATCTACTCTGTATTTTTCTTGTTTTTACTTACAAAAAAAATATATTAGTCTGGAATTAGGAACCATTACACTGCCTTTGTCAGGCCATATATAAGTCAAACTGAAAAATTAACAGATATATAATTTACTAGTTTGTTTGCCTTAGTTTTTGAAAGTATATATTTTTATATATGTATAATCACAACAAATATATTATTTTACTTATAAGTTTTATTTCTCTATTAAAAAAAATCCTGTATCTGATTTAGTTTATTTTACTAAAAATTTTTTCATATTAACGGTGGCTGTGAAATTACTAACACTACTTGCACAACTAATGTAGCAAGCTTTTACTTAATAATAAAAGTGTAATATGGTTACTCTGGGCATTAATCTGATAGTATAACTTTGAAATATAAGGTAAGATCCACAATAAACATTTCTCCTACCCCTCTTATAAATAAATAAAAATAAAATTTGCAATTTACAAAAAAAATTTACAGCTTTAAATTTTTACTTAAATCTTCCTTATTTTACCGTACAAAAATTATTATGTTGCAATAAATATATAAGACAGTAATGCTTTACAAACTTCCAAATTTATAAATGAAAATTTTTGAATTAAAAAATTTTCGAGGTCATTGATGACATATAAAAACATTCCAATTAATTTGCTTATTGAAGATTAAGAATTCAAGTATCATATTAAGTATGTATATGTATATATGTACATTGTTTAATGAAGTACAAAATATTATTCAAGTAAATAGATACTCTTATTATGTTGATTTTTAATAACACTCTTGATAACATTGATTTTCCAATTTCAATTGAAATAACTAACTACACTTAAATATTAGTCCAACTTTGGATTAAAACTGATCTAATCATATATCTTCGGTACTTCAATCATTTCAATTCAATCTAGGAAAAATATAATTGAAAAGATTTAGATTTGAATCTGAAACCACTTTCAAAAATCATAATACAAAAATTAATATTACCTAATATAATTATAATAATTGAAAAATTAAAATTCAATTGACTAAAATCTTACACAAAATAAAATCTCGCTATTTGTTTAATGTCAAAGTTGGATTTGTACAGTACAAATAGACAAACTGATCAAGAAAAATAACATTAAAAATATTAAAATTACTAACTACTGGCCTACCGAAGCATATGAATCGAAATTGTGATGTAATGAAAATAGGAAATGAAAAGCCTATCTTCAAATAATTCAAAAGCTTTAGGATTGTCAATTTCTTACATAAATAGTTTTGTACATAATAGAAACATTTTACGAAGACTATCAGTCTCTATAAAACATGAACTGATTATTTAGTATGAAACTAATTTAATTAAATGACTGGTTCGGTTAAGACTGTAGTAGTTAAATAGTAGACAAACTGACGAATAGTTTATAAAATATACTTTAGTACAACTAATTTTGTTTTTACACGATAGATATTGGTTTCCAAAAAATTTGTGTGAAAAAAGATGTTAACTAAATGGAAAAATTGTAGATTGGTTGCAGACTTAAACAAGCAACGAAAGTATAATGAACAGTATACAAAAAATATATAATACCACCGATAGTAAATTTACGTGTTCTAATTTGAATGAACTTTTACTCTTTATAAAATCACGTATAAAAGTAATAAAAAAAAAAAAATACTTTACGGAATTTATTACTCTTGTCTCTTTCTAAACTAAAATAAATGTTTACAAGGTACATAATATCAAAAATGCAATTCACTTTAAAATAAAATGTAAAATGAAAAAGTATACCCAGTCATATTTTTACATGTTTACAATACGTACCTTATTTTAAATTAAAATCTCTTGTTTATTTTTAAAATAAAGTACACATGTTGTTTACTATTATTGCGATATCGCTCAGTTGCAATCCGTTTTGAATAAAAACAAAAAAACTGTTTACTTGAGCGACTAAACAGCTGTCTATCAATGGGATTTTATCAACACTAAATGGTGTGCAATAAATAAAAAAAAAAGTTGTGAAATTTAAAAAACAAATGTCAAGTTAGCCTAGTTCTAATATTTGTTTGTTTGTATTTATTATAAAATAATAGAAAATAATAAAAAAATAATAAAAAATAAAAGTCTTCTGAACTCATTGACATATTTATGATTTAAGGTAAAAAAAGATAATTTATTTAAAACGTCATTGTAATCGCATCATAATAATTTTATTTATATTTTTTTACGAAAAATTTCATCACATTTTTAAAACAAATAAAAACGGGAGGAAAAAAAACGAAAGTAGTTCACGTCACTTGAATAAAAATACTTCATATCTAAATATAAAAATTAAAATATTTTATTTCTCATAAATAAATATACTTAATTTTCGGGATTAAGTAAAAAAAAAAAAGGAAAACAAAATATGGAAGTCGCCTAGATTTGCTATAATTTATTCGCTTAAAGTGTGCTAAAAATTATACGAGTTTAAAATAAAATACATTTTTTAGGAACAAAGAAATTTTAACGATTATTAATCAGTGATGACTGCCTTTACATTTTTAACACACGCAAATCATTTGCACAATTAGTATTCTACTTCTTTATGCCCCATATTCAATTAACGAATGTTGACGAATATGGTGGTTATTATAATTAATTTTATTGATAGCAACACGAAAAAAGCTAAGGACTAGATTTATCAAACAATGTTGCTACACTATACAATATAATGCTATGTTATGCTATGCAATACTATATAAATATACTATAGTTTTCTTTAATCACGATGTTTTTTTTAACAAAAAAATAAAATAAGTAATTCACAATTAATTTTTTTTATGTAAGAAATAATTTCAGACAGTTAGGCTGCCCTGAAAGCTTCTACAATTTTTAAATCAAATCTTCTTCATAGCTGTTACAAAAGCCTACTAAAGTTAGTAGAAAAAAAAAACGAAGTCAATATTAAGTAGATTCCAGGACATGAGAATATATAAGTTAATGAGGAAGCAACTCTAGGACCAGAGCCAAGCATTGTGCGTTCAAACGTCTACCTAGAAAGAATTCCAATGGGTAATTAAAGAAACGAATACCATATGGAATAATTACCAAGGATTATTCCAGTCTAAAACCTTTTTTAAAATCAATATTAACAAAATTACATCAGGTAATCAGGGAGAGCAGAACAACGAATTTGATTTTTAAAACATTTTTTACCATCCTTATAACTTCTAAATTAAAATTTATCTCTACTGCAATCTTATACAAATAAAGAATAAGCGTCAAAAAGCGCCTTATCGACAACCGTAATGTAACACCCTACTTGTACCACTTGAAAATTGTCGTATTGTTGGAGCCTTTTTCCTATTTATCTCGTATAGATTTAATTTGTTTAGACGAAATAAAAACCTTAATGTCACCCCTTAAACATTTCTGCCGAGCAACAACAGATACATCAAGTGCCAACAACTACAAAGTGCAAATTCTTAAGTAGCCAAAAACTGGCTATGGAAATTCGTTTGTATAGTTAAATTTTCTCGAATATGGAATCATATTTCAACAAAAGTGTTTCCTCACTCAACACAATTGATTGCATACACAATCTACAAAAAGTTCAAGGTTATTCAAAATGTCTCTACTGATCAAAGGGACATTTTTCTTTCTCTAATCCTAATCTAAGCTGTGCATTTGTGTATAAAGATATCGTTCAAAACCTATTGTTTGGCTTAGCTTAAAAAATATGTTGTCGGGATTCTTGAAATCATCAATAAACTAAAAACAGATTTTATAGAAAATGCTGTAGGCTTGAAACATTTTTAATAATAAAAATTAGAAACTCTTAGGTATGTTTCATTAATTTTAATTAATATCTTGATCGATTTTAATTATTACACAATCATCCAGAAGACTGATTTAAATCGGAATCTTTATTATGAAGCATACAAATTTTACTATTTATACAATTAAAAAGAAGTTAAATGCAGTATTAATATCGAATAAAACACAAACACAAATATCTAAAATATATAAACACAAAAATATAAATAGGTTGTTCATGGGAACATAACGAAATTTCCTTTAAAAAAGGCAATAAATCCAATTGCCATAATTTAAATTAAAAAAAAAACCCAAAAATCCAAACTATAAATCCAATAAAAAATTTAAATATAAATGTGATAAGAAAGAAGATATCTGTTTTTTGCAGAAAATTATCAAAGAATTAAAAAATCTTTTATTGCATAAGTTTTTCATTTGAAATAATAAAAAAAATAATTAATTTTTAATCCGTCATGGTGATTTTTATTCACGTAATCAATCGTTAAGATGACGTAAATTTTACCCCATATTTTAATTATACTTTTTGATATCATTTGAGCTGGGTGCTATTTAAAAAAAAAAACAAATAACAACTGATTCTGTATTTAAATTTTATAATTTTATGAAGCGTATAAATTTTAAACTACAACAGAATCAAAGCGGTAAAATTTGCGTCATGTTAACAAGTAAAGGTTAAAACTTAAAACATTAGAACTTTCATCATTTTTACATAATTTATATTCGCTGGTTTATTCCTATCCTTCTATATTTGTATTACACGTAAGAAAATTTTACAGACTATTTTACATTGTTTTTGTTCTGCAATAATCATAATTTTTTTTTTTGCGATTTTAAAATTTCATATTTTGAATTTGAGATTTTAATTTTGGAATTTTAATTTTCAGATTTGGACTCTAACTCGGTAATAATATACTTTGCATACATGTTTTTCTGAGTACTAAAAATATAATATATATTTAAACTGTCAAAAAACTGTAGTTTACATTTAGGATCATAATACATTGTATTTAATGCGTATCAAAAAGCGTATTTTATCATTTTGTCACTTAATTTTACAAGACATTAGAATTGAATTTATACATGCCATTATTTTCTGTACATTAATCTATCATAGCTATCATAACATATAATCAAACACCTAATACTATCTACATTCCAATTTTTCGACAATTCAAATTCGAAATTGTTATCTAATATCATTTAAATATTTTTTTTTCCTATGACACACGCTGTATTTATTTAGAAAAGTTATAATTTTACGCATTCTTAGAACACTAAAACAAAAAAAGAACAAATTAGAATGTTTTTTTTGTTATTTTTAGACCTACTTTCCTATATATATATAAAAGCAACAACAATAAAACGAGATTTTCATATGTAAAACATTTCCTATATTTACCAATATAATCTGTCCACTATAATGGATCTTCTAAAATCCTGGTCAATATAAATTTGGTGATCATTTAGAAATCTATTTTTAAAATTAAATTTTTTTTTTTATTTTTTTTTTTATTTTATTTTTTATTATGTTTAAGAAACAATGAGTAACAAATCAATAAAAAAAAATAAGATTTTTTAGTTGTTTAATTCATTTGATTATCTTTATTGCCATACTTTTTGAAAACTCTTCACAAAAACAAAATACAAAATTTAAAATGCAACTAACTTATAATCACGACTGTACTATAAAATGTGTACATTTTTTTTAATTTTAATATATCTCGGTTTTTTGTTACAAATGATATTCAACAGATGGCTTTTTATAATTTTGGGTTTCGTTTATTTCATTTTTTAAAATTTACACATACATTTATTTTTTTTGCTTATTAATTTTTTTTTAACAATGAAAAACTATATTTTGATTTCTTTATATGGCAATGCATGCAATTTTCTTTTCAATTATTTTTTTCTGAAATTATACACACACGCATGTTTTTTTTGTTCTAATATTAAAATATAATAATTATTATTATTTAACTTGTAGTATATTAATTCAACGCGCTCTCAGATATTAAAACATTAATTTAATATTAAAAATTAATTGAAAATATTGATATTTATTATTTTAAAATAGACAATAAAATAAAACAATATAAGAATAAATAAATACGTTTAAACAATCCAGCCGCGAAAAATATACTAAAAATTATATTATTTCAAGTTTAATGTAGCGATATCCGCTAGTGATATTCTTTACTATATTTAATATAATTATTATTTATATGCGATACATATATTTTGTAAAATGTTTTATTTTAGTTTTTCTATTTTTTTTTTTTGATTTTTTTCTCAATAGCTGATGCATTTCAATTAGGATGGATTGAATAATTTTTAATAATTTTTTATTGTTTTTAAATTAATCAAAAGAAAATACAATGAGTCACAAATTAAAAGAAAATCTTTTCTTATTCATATCTTTATTTAAATTTGTCATAAAAATTTGTTTTAAATTTTCGGAAATATGAGTATTACACACTATTAAATAAAATTTCAAAAAAATTTTGAAATTTAAAATTATTTTTAGAATTTTATTTAAAAAATATATTAAATATTTAATTTTATTTTAATTTAAAAAATCATTAATTGTATAAATTGTAGAATTGGAGACAGTACACATATTTTTATATAGAAATACAAATAGAACAGTTGTCAGAAAAAATACCAGGAAAATTTAATTATTAAAAAGAACAAAAGAACAATGAAATTTGTAAACATCATTTTGATCGATGAAACGAAGTTGATAAATATTTCTTTTATTTGGTGGATTATGGACTGAAATAAATATGTATGTATATGCTATTCGGAAACAGTTACTGTAAGACAATAAGTTTTATTTTTTTTATTTATTCTTTATTAAAGATAATTTTGCTATTGTTAAAGCTATTTTTATTGCTGAACTCCCATTATTTCACTGCTTTTAAAATAAAAACAACATTTATTGGAATCGTTCTTTTGTGCATTAAGCCTAGTCGCAACCATGCAATTTTTAATTTTGAAACTGTTTGATTGCATTTGTGTTCCATTACTTTATCTGAAAGCGCTTTCATATAAACTAATGGAACACAAATGTGCAATCAAACAGTTTCAAAACTAAAAATGTAATATCTACGTATAATGTTCACGAATTAGCTTAGAATACTATGATCGTTTTTACAGAACAGAATGTAAGCAGAGCTATATAAAAAAGAAGTATTACACCGTATTAAAGTTGCATTACGTGTAATGTGAAAAAAAAAAATAATTACTTTCATACTTAATATACGTATTTAGGGTTATCATTACAAAAAATATAAAATAAATTATTACCGTTACATTACTTTTAATGGAACTGCAAAATGATGAGAATTCACACAATTTATACAATTAGAATAATGCATTATTTAGTGAATTACTAAAGATTTTGTCAACACCACTTTGCATTACTTTCATTCATTTGACATTACACCTTGCATCGCTTTAAATTATTTTGACATCCACTAAAATATCAAATTCATTCGAGGGTAATACAGTAAGTAATGCATTATTTTGATGGTAATATGCTTTTCATTTTGACAAGTAATTATTTTATTATTTAATTTATTTTGGATTATTTGTAATGATAATGCTTTCGACAATGCATTATAAATGTGTAATGCACAAATGTGAATATCTTACACCAACAAATCACACTTTATTATATTCAGTCCATCCTAAACCTGATGTTTTCTATTTATTTAAAAAAAAATTTTGTTTTAATTCATAAGATAAAAATTGATTTGAGGATAGAAAAGATTAATGACTATAATAGAAATATATATATCTTTTAAATATTAATAAGAATTTCATAAGAAATTTAGAATTATGAAAAACAGAACACAAAACATAAAAAAAAATTTGGAGAGTTGGTCTAATTCATTTATACTAAATTGTTTAATATGTCAAATAATTCGGCAACAACATATTATTATTTTAATGACATATTTGTATCAGGTGTACTATGTATAGATGTCATTAGTATCATTCACATAAAATTTTAATTTTAATGAGCTGAACATTTTTTATGGCACATTCCATAATTTCTAATTACATACGTGGAAATTACAAGTTAATATACACATATTTCGTATATTTATTTTGAAATAAACATTAATATTTTTAATTTAATTAAAATTAATGAATTACATTACATATAAAGGCTATATGGCGTATTTTGTAAAATATTCATGCGTTACTATAAGAAAAAGAAATTATATAGTTTACATAAAGTGTACAACAAAAGCTTTCAACATAGTATCAAAGTGGTTTGAGAGGTTACTATACCAATTAACTTTGAAACAAGCGCTATTGTTGTATGTAAGAGACAAAGACGTACTTTTTTTTTCATTAATTATTTATTAAATTATTAGTAACTAAATTATATATAAAACTAATTCTATTTTAACAAATTATATTAGATATTCATTAAAATGCTGCAATTTATAAAGTGTTTTTTAATGTAATAATTAATAGATTAAAATTAAGACCTAGCTAAATGCTGTCTGGTCGTATAGAATTATATGATAGCTGTTTGCTTATACTTGATTAAAAAACTAAATTAGAACACTCATGTCAACAACAACATGAAATAAGTCAGAACAGATAGAGAGGTAAGGGATAACTACATACTTGATTAAAAAACTAAATTGGAATACTCATTTCAATAAAATCATGGACAAAGTCAGAACAGAAGGGAATGAAAACTCAAAAAGTCGTTGTTGTTATATACCGTAATAATAATGAAAATATTTTCCTATATATATCTGCAGTTTGTGGGAAAGAGAATGTACAAAAAACACAGTATCACAGCTCAAAACAAGTTTAATAAACTAAAGAGTTAAGTTTGGTTATTGTTGACTATACGGACAAAGTCAATTACACAGCTCAAAACAAAATTAACAAACTACAGCGTTCAGCTTATTTATATGAGTGACGATGTTGATGATCTGAACTGCGACAATAGAATTTCGGTTTCACCTTTAAATTATTTATTCAAAAACAAGCATTAGATTCCATTTACAAGTGAAATTTACAGGTTTTCATTTACCGGTGATGATCTAAAAAGCAAAAACGCAACACATCCAAAACTGATTAAAGAATTTAAGACGAATAAAATGCTCTCGGTTGAATTGTTAGTATAGTATTTTTAAATTGGGAATATATGGAAAATTCTTCAGAGTTAATATTTAATCAAACCTCTACAGGTACAGTCTGCCAAGTTGCAGAGCATTCAATTAAACTTTGTGATGTAAATGAATTTAAGGAGAAATTAACAAATTAAAATCTAGATTTCTATTAAACAGTAAAGCCACTAGTTATATAGTTCTAAATTCATAGATCATCACATCACAGTTAGTATGAATTATTATACATTCTGAACGAAAATGACTAATGTCACGGTATTGTGCAGGCTTCGGACTATCTACAGAGAAAAACATCGCCATCATGTTTTATAGAGCCAAATTAATTTTATGGGATACAACTAAGCATACTCGAAATATAAATCAAATCAAAATGGAATGACAAACAAATGACAGTTAATCAATATGCCTGGTAATCGATAACAAAAAGTGGTCATGTCAACACGTTCGCAAAAAAAAAAAATAAAAGTTATTAAATTGATCAAATGTGGTAGTTACAAACAGTGAATCACTGTGTTAGTAATTTTGTAAATTTTGTCAAGTGTTGCCAAGTGTTGCCAAGAATAGTACTCCCCTCCTCAATAATGGAATTACCATCCTTGTTGTAAATTGGATTTACCTTATTATAATTAAATAAAATATTTTTGTAAAACATTATTTAATTTCACCAAAGCTATCTAATATTTCTCTTTTTTTTATATTAATTTAATTTAATTTTTTTTTTATATTTATTATTTCGCATTCAAAAATTGAATTTTTTCTTTTTCTTTTTTTGCAAACTCAATATTTATTTTTTCTTTATTTTCTTACGTAAAATTTTTTATTTAAGTTATTTAAATTTATACTACTTAAATAAAAATTAATTTAAATGTAATGTATTAAAATAAATTTATCATCAAAAATAACACAATATCGGTATTTGGATATCTTTTCTCGTTTTACAAATAAAAAGAAAAAAACAAAAAAAAGCACATTTTAAAAATGAATGTCTGCTTGCTCCCAATTGGAATTATGCCAATAATTATTAATAGTATAAAATAATAAATAAAAATTTATTAAATTAAAGAAATTCCGGATCAACCTTTACCTTTTTAATTTTCTCAACAAATTTTATTCATTTTTATTAATTTAAAAAAAAACAACAAAAACAAAAAAGACGAATTCTTTGGTTTTAATGTTTTTATTGGCATCGGAAAATTTTTAAAAAGTTCAACAGGGTCATTAAAATTATCAACATAAATTGTAGTGAAATTTTTAATATTATATACATACATATGTAAATTTAAAATATTTACAATAATAAATTCATCGTGTCCATTTTTGTAGATAAAAATTTAATTTCTTTTTTTCTCGAAAATAGTCAAAATTATGACGTAAAAATCTAGAAAATCTATAGAATAAAAATTTTGCAATGATTTTCAAATAAACAAACATTACAAAATTTAATGTTAAATTTTTGTTTCCAGATACAAAAATTACAACATTATAGTCGCTGCGCTTCAATTCAATATTTTTTGTAAGTTTTTATAATTTTTTTACATACATATACTTTTATTGAAACAAAATGAGCCTTCTAAAAAGTAGAAAATAAAATTGATGATGGTCAATCCTGGAGATTCTACAAATTATAAGATAAATTAAATTTGCTGGAATATTGTTGATGGAAATTTGGAATATTTGAGGCTTAAAAAATCATTACTTCAAAATGTGTTTATTTTTCCATTGATACTTTGTTTACAAAAAATCGCTGCGCTTCAAAGTGAATTTAGTATTAAAAATTTCAATTATAAAATGTAGCAAACTAGTAACGTATGTAACAAAAGAATAAATAAAGTTTTGCCAGCACTGTAAAATGTAAAATATATACAAAAAAAAAATTGTTTTGTCGTTTCCTTGTCGTTGTATTGTGCGCCAGTTATCGACAATGCCAATTCATTGTCGTTCTCATTGTGCATGGGCAGTGAGTTTTTCAACAATGCGTAAATTTTTCAACAGTTGATTTGATTGGTGAAATTTACGTTTTTTAACAATTGTTTTTACTAATTTTCGTGGTAAATAATTAGAAAAAAAGTCAAGATTTTTTTTTTTATAATTTAATGTTGTTGGGTATAATTATGGACACACTTTTAACGTATAGTGTCATGGCAACGACGAATTACTCTCGTTGACATTCCCTTTTAAACACTAATGCTTAGTACATAACATTTTATTTAAATTAATACGAAACTATAATTACTCTAAACAAAATTACCAACAAGCACCTAACAAAGAAAATAAAAATAAGAAATCCATTTTTGTGCATTTTTGTGCAATTTATTTTAAAATTCATATTGGTCCATCATAATTCACTAAAAACTTATTGCACATTAAACTCAATTCTAAATAATATTTCCTTTCGTTACTCACATTTACAATTTATTATAACTGAAATAAGGACAATAAATAAAATAAGATAAATATTTAAAAATATACACAAGTCATTTCTCTTGATTTCATTTCCACTCGAAATGTGGAAATCAACTGTGAACTGAAATATTATTAAAAGAAATGAGATCCATTTTATAATTCAACTTCCTTATGTTCATCTATAGCTATATACACATTTCTATTTATTTCTATTTACTGAATTCTGTTTAAAGGTAAAATGGCACACTTGTTGAATCATTGTATCACTTTTTTCTAAAGTTGACTGACCAAATAACAGATGTTGTTATGAAATGCTGACACGTATAACTGTTGAATATTATTGTTTTTATATATTTTTCGGTTTTTTGTCCATTTTAAAAATCAACTCAAATAAACTGTGACGTTGACCAATAAAACTCTTACAAATAATAAAGCTTAAAGAAATTATTAAAAATAATAAAATTTTTGATCTTTTATTATCACACAACTAATTATAACAAAACTTTAACTAGAGAATAGAAAAATCAACAAATTTTCTTTTTCTATATTAAAATAATGTGTGCCAAAAAAAAACAAAAAAAAAAACAAAACATAAAAACAATAAAATGAAAATTTTTTTTTTTTGTTTTTCTTATTTTCTCTACTACTACAAAACATATTTTCTTTTGAAACAAAAACAAATTCAACCAGAATTTTATTAAGTAGAATTAAAAAAAATAAAATAAAATAAAATTGATATAATATGTATGCAGTAGAGGATAAAAATATGAATTAGAATACAAAATCATTGAAAATGTCAACCATTATTAAATACTGGAATTGTATACACATAGTTAACATAACATAAGATAAAACTTAGATATAACGAACGGTGTACATATATGTTTCAAGTTCAAGTATATTTATAAATATGTATGTACATAATGATAAATGACATAAGTAGAAAATTTAATATGTAATGAACGGCTGAAGAACAACAATACGTTATCCTTTAATATTCTTTAAGTAAATAACAGAATACTTAGGTAGTCTCACTGGTGCAATAGACATACTAACTTAATTAATCATTTGTCATAGTATAATTTTTTTTTTGTTACATTTCTGGATTCATTAATCGTTTATAATAGCAGCATTAAATTTTTCTTCCTATTAAATTTTTTATCATAAAGACATATATGAGAGCTTGAGTAAATTTATTGTAGATTGTGCTATTATGTCTTAAATCTGATGATCTGCTTTACTAAATACCATACTATCATACAGATACGCGTATATCAAAATCTTATCTTAATCTAAATCAGTTTTAGTTATGTTTTTCTTCCTTTTTTTTAACATCAAAATTAAACAAAATTGGAACTAAACAATTTTTTTTATTATTAAAATGGAAGCATTCGAGCGAAAGATATTGAGAAAAATATTTGACCCCATAATACAACCTGATGGTATTTGCAGAATGCGTGAAGAATGCCGATCTTTGAACGTAGAACGTGATTGTAGAATGCCAAAAGCTGTTGTTACAGTGGATGCAGAAAGGTCTCTGTGTAAATTTTTGCTGGCCAGTCGCAGGGTGGCAGATCCATCATAGATGGGTAGATAATGGTAAGATGGAAAAAATAGAAATTATAGAAGATTGGTGTAAATAATTTAAAATCGAGTTATCTTTAGAGGAATGTTGAAGAAGACCACGCTTCGCTACGAGTTGTAGCGCTATTTTGGTTTTAAATTTACAACTAAACATTAATTTTATTGATATTATTTAAAATTAGTTATTATCTAGTGTGTTATCCCTTCCGTCCTATGCACCACGGATGGGGTTACAGGACAATAATAATGATCTTCTGTGTTATCAGTCAGAAAGTATTATGTCTGTGCTTTTTCTTGCCAAATAAATAAAAGCATGTAATAAAAGTCTAATCAGTATCAATTAAGTTTAAATTTTGAATCTGAAAGCAATGATTAAACAAATTTGAATGATTTGAACTATAAGTAACACATAAACACCGCAGCTTGTAAACAAAAGTCGTTTAAAATCAGTTGTAAAACTTATTTAAAAAAAATATATATGAAAAACCAAATTACATGATGAATTCAAAATTAAAATAAATAAATACACTACATACTTATAATATTACTAGACTTTAGTTCAATTTATGTTTTTGAGGTATCTAGTATTGATATTAAATTTATTTTTGTCAACTCTATGCTGTTGTTTTTCTACCATATTTTTAGCTTTGTTGTTTTTCTACCTTTTATTTCGCTTACAGCAGACCTAATAATTGTGCATTTATCTGTTTTTTTCTAATACATATAACTTCATTTATGCTTTTCTCGCTTTTAATAAGCTTCTTAGAAAAACAATTGGTTTCTCACTATGTATTTAAATTTGATCATGGAATATAACGTTTTTTTTTTTTTTTTTCTTTTAAGTTTTCAAACGGTAATTTAATTTTCCGTTATTTTATTCCGTAATCAAAATTAAATTAATATCGGAATTTAGGAAATTTTATAATTATTATTAAATAATAGGGTTTTGAAGTGTAATAACAATTTTAGAATTTATAAAGTACAGTGATTTTGTTCAGTCGTTTTTTTTTCAGTAAAATGTCATCGACTCCAATACAACCTTGTACAATTCTTAAACACAAAAGATGCGCACATCATTTACATTTACAATGCGACGTAAATTTATAATAGTAAAGAATGACAAACCAACTTGTGAATACCTCTAATATTATTAAATTAATTTTCTTAATTGATGTTACAGTGCAGTTACAAGTATTTTTTTTTTTTAAATTTATTATATTACATTTTTGCATTAAACAAAAATATTTTTATTATTTTACTTTTGATTCGTTGCAACAACAGTTCAAATCTACTACAAAAATATTCAAAAAACTGAATGATCATGATCTTGATCTAATTTCAAATGATCATCAAAATTCATTTAATGTTGATAATTTTGTGTTTACGTCCTCCCATTCGTTACGTTTCTTAATTGATTTGTTCTATTGTTTTTCTGATTTTCCTCATAATAATTGTATATAGTTAGGCTACTAATGTTTAAAATCCATTCTATTCAAATAATTCAATTTAGAAAAGTTTGTACATAACAGTTTCGGTATTTTGAAAAAAATTTGAAAAAAAAGAAAAAAATAATAATAACAAATATTTCTGGTAACAAAATAATAATAACAAACAATTTATATTTTGTTATTATTAATATTTCGTTTCTAAATTTCTTTCGAATCATTATCATACACACGTCATTACATTACTTAGTTGTTGTATAATAAACATATTTCAAAAAGGTGGAAAAAAACAAGATAGAAAAATGAAATGTTAATTTTGAAGAATATTAATGTTAAATAAAATATAATTGAAGTTCGAAATTTTTTTATTTTGAATACCTATGCAAATTACCTAAAACTAATTCTTAATAGACCATTGTTTCGAAAAAAAATTAAAAAATTAATATCAAATTGAAATATATACACCCATATTCTGTTAGACCCATCGTTGACGAGAAGAAAAAATTCATCTCGTCTCGTCTCGCTGAATATGCCTTTCTGTTAGACACTGTAAGCGGCGCGATAGAACATTTTATTTGTTGGTAGTACTGATCATTTTTTACTATCAAAAATAATTATTGGCATATAAACGAAATATGATTTATAAAATTTTTGGAAAGTGCTAGTGGGGTTTTAGTATCAGTTTTAAAATATTTTTTAAATGAAAAATAAATATAAATATATTTATGTTTTAAATATATTTTTTAGTTTAGTACATAAACGTAGTAAAACAGTAAAAATAAAGATGGTTTTTTTTTTTTTCAAAAAACAAACACAATTTTAATAATAGTGCAACAAAAATAATAAAAATTTGTTTATCAATTTTTACTTAACTATTTTATCTATTCAATTTATTTATTTAATTCAATTTTTTGATAAAAAACCACAAAATACTTTGACGAGATACTCTATCGCTTACAATTTTTGACGAGATAAAAAATGGCTATCTCGTCTCGTCAAAAGTCTAACAGAATACAAAACTATCTCGTCAGAGATATTCTCACGCGATCTCGCGAGATGGGTCTAACAGAATATGGGTGATAATATAATGCAGGTTGATTAGAAAATTTTTATTTAAGGTTGGTCACAGAGTCCCAATGCCACCACTAAGCCTATTGGAACATATTTTCATAACAATATATTCTGTACACAATTTTAGCTATTCATGATTTTTCAATGACTCACAAAACACTTTTCAGTGAATTTCATAGACGTTGTTCTGGTTGAATAAATCTTGTCCTAAGTAGAGGTCTATACACCCCATAAATGAATATACTATACCCGATTATACACGGTTTAAGTTTTTCTAAATTGAACAATTTTTTGGTTTTGTAATTTGAAATATGAGTATTCGGATGTATTACCTATCATACCATACCATACCGTACCCTACGTTTTTTCGTACTAATACTTTTGCAATTCAATATTTTCAGATATTCAATAAATTACTATTTTGACGAATAAGTGATTTCTTTATATAATACGTAATGATTTTTAAAAAAAATTTTGCAAGAAGATAAATTCATTTGTATACCTCGACCTTAAGAAGTTTTTGTGGTGATACACACTTTTATTTTTACACAGTTACTTGTACACTGCAGGGTTGTATAACAGCTAACTTAAAAACTCAACTCAAAATTCAATTGTGAGCTAAACACACAAGCTTAATTTACGAGTTGGTTCAAAATGTGAGCTAACTTGGAAGTTGAGTTCATGAAATGTGAGCTAACTTGGAAGTCGAGAGGGTACATAATTTGGCCTAATTCATTTGAGTTGAGCTTTGAGTTGGATTGAAATATGAGCTTTGTACAACCCATAGTTTAATAAATAATGTATTAAAAGTAATTTCTCACGATTTACCCCTAAAATCCCTAACTCAGTGTAATTAGGGCAAGTTTTATTAATAAAAATAGGTTTTTTTTAGTCAGAAGATATTTATCTTTCTATCTTATTAGAATTCATCGGAGAAATAAGTTTCAGAAAAATTACCAAAACCGGAAGAATAGATAAATTAGAACATATTTTTGTTTTCCTTGTTGACTGAAGATCACGAGTTTGTTGACCATTCTATTATATCAACAGAATTGAATTATTTTAAAAAATTATGTATTTTTTAAAAATAATAAATTATTGACTAAAATTTTTGACTCATAATAAGTTTTTTGATGAATTAACGATGATTTTACAAAGAAATTTAAATTTTCAAAACAACAAAATTCAGTTTAAATATACAGTCATGTATCTTGCTTTACTGTGTTGGAATTGCATTTCCAACATATTTAAAATTTTATAATTCTCGTAATAGAAATATTCAACGTTCTAGAAGTACTGACTATATAAAAAACTTCACTCGAATTGGAACTCAACAGAATAGGTATAGTAATGTCGGGTTATCTATACACATATACAGTTCCTAGTTTGAATTTGAAAAGTTTCTATAACTCACATGTGAGTTTTTATAACTCACATATTGGTTTCTAACTCATATCTATATATGAAATAGAAACCAATAAGTATGTGAGTTATAAAAACTAAATTAAATTCCCACTTGACTATAAATTAATTTCTACACGTTGTAGAAACCGTTATTGAGCTTCTCGTATTCCTCGATTGAACTGCTTAGGATGTAAAAGTTAGACTTATCAAATTGTTTCAAATTAATTGATGTTAGAATACATTTATTATAGTACATATTATTTAATCTGATTTTTTAATAAATAATATATACTCTGTTACGTTACAGAAGTAAGTAAGTAATTAGTTAGAAGTGTCATCAACATCATTGTCGTGAAACCAAGTCAGTGAGACGTAGAGCGGAAGCTATAACTGTACTAATTCCTAATTATAAATTCTCTTAAAATGTAAATATAAGTTATAGATATAAATAGGTAATGTTTTTGTTTTTGTGATTACTGATGTACAAAATAAAATTTGCCTCTACGACTATATGCTTCTATTTATTATTATTTAGATTTTCTGGACATTGTAGAAATGTGTTTTCTCTTTTGTTTTACTTTAAAAAGTGCTGATAATTATTTAGATCAAAAAATATTTAAAACAAAAATAACACAAAGAAATGGTAAAAATTTGGAAGGAATGTAAAGAAAAGTTATTTTTAAAATTAATTAATTTTTTTTTTTTTCAGATTGCCACGAGTTCATATTTTTATTTTCAAAATATTCCAAAATGTTCCACAAACAATTTTTTTAATGATATTTTTTTTTATTTTGAAAATTTACCAAATTACTCTGGTTAAAAATGTGAACAAATTAACATGCAAAAATTAAATAAATATTTTTTTTTCTTTGGGTCAAATCAGTATGTAAATACTAAATTATATTTTTGTCACATAATTTAGTTTTTTGCAAAAAAAAAAAATAAAAATAAATTTTATTTGAAGTTATAGTTAATGGCTATTGTTGGTTGATATTATTTAATTTGAATTGTATACAAATTGATTGACAACAAAATAATATGTCAATGTACTCAAGTTTGGTTTCAAGTCTATATTTTACCAGATATTATTTTATAACAAGTTTATTCAAATTTATTTATTTATTAATTTTTTGTATAACTATATTATTGGGAATAACTTAGGTATAATAATCTTCTGTATGGTGTGGTACCACAATTTATTAAATAAAGTGGAACAAATAATGCTTTAAGAGTAGTAATTTATACATCAACTAGTTTTGTAACCCGCCATAAATGACGGAAGCAAAATAAATTCTAGCATTTTTTCCTTCATTAGAGTTTTTATTTCAAGTTTAAGAAAAATATGTATTTGCTTACTAATTTATCATATCTTTATTAGAATTATTAGAATGCTTTTAATTACCATATACACAGAATATTTGTAATAAGGTGCAAAATTTTCAATTAAGGGATATTTACTCGATCAGTTTAACGACATCTTATTTGTCACCATTGGAAATTTAAACATATATTATCTTAAGACGTCAATAATTCTAAATAATCAATATTCTTAGACATTCTATTGTATTCAATTAATTATAATATAAGTTAGTCAAAAAGATAATTTCAATTTAAATTAATATAGAAATACTAAATTCAAATAATATTTTTAATGAAAATCAAATCTAACTATATAATATAAACTTACAATAATTTTATATTTTTACAATCATAGCAGCGTTCTACTGTAAAATTCAAGTTGTTAAATGAAATTAATTAAGACATAATAAAAGAAAGAAATTCTATGGTGCCATATAAATGTAACACTTGAATGACATGACGATCGTTATGAAATGATGGGCAAATGACACAGATAACAGATGACAGTGGACAGATGACAGATGACAGATGGCATATATAAGCAATAAAAACAGATAATATGTTTATGACAATTACATGATGTTACAATTTGTATATGGGTTGGAGTATTCCGTCGAACTTACAAACATCCAGATAAATGCAGAAAATTATATATATAAAATATTTTCTGGTACATCAATACTAATGTGGAAAGCACAGCTAATAACAGGAAGTAAACTTTTTTGGAATATTATAATTTATGCTTACCACTTTCTGTCGAAGTATATATTTTAAATTTTTGTTATTAATTGTATTTTTTCTATAAGCTTAATAACATTATCGGTGGTTTACAGATTATCTTTTTTGAGAACTTGAAGTCCACAGTACAGGTTGCAGTCTTCACTTTATGTTTAATTGTAATTGGGGAATCGTGGTCACAATTGCATATTGAGGAATATCAACTTATTAAATGTATAGAAAGCTACTTCCTTTTAATTATTTTTTGTCATTTATTATATTCCAATGACAAAGGGTAGGTAGGTAGGTAGAGCACCTGCTTTTCAACCGAAAGATCCCAGGTTAATTCCGGACAACGGCAAAAAAAATCCTTTCTGGATTTATAGACCTGTACCTTTCCATAGGAATAAAATAAATGTTAAATAGAATTATAGAGTATGAATAATAAAGAGTTTTGGTTATCACTAAAATTAAAAATGGAACTATGTTACTATGAAGGCGAAGTACTCTAGAGTAGATATAGTTTTCCACATTTAAATTAGTACCACAAAAAAAAAATACAGAAAAGCTATTGTATGTAATTGTGTATTCCAAATCTCTGTGTAAAAGCAGTTAGGGTGTTCATCCCATATATATATATAGACGTGGAATTATATATAAAAATAAAAAAGCATTTTTTAAATATTTTTTTCATGACCCTAGGATATAGCCGTATGATCATATAATTTACATTAAAATATAAATTACAATATAGTGAATTTGTCTTTAATTAGACATTATTACAGTTAAGTTAATTAAAAATCTATATATATATTTTCTATCTTATATTTTACTTTCAATGGGATTCAAACCTGGAATCTTTCGGGTTCCAAGCATGTGTAGTAGTTTCTTGTATTTAATAATTTTCCAGAACTAAAATAATTAGTCTATTGATGTTGTTCTAATTATTTGCTATTCGCGACACCTGTCATCCAGTACGGAATTTTGAATTCGAATTTGCTACATCCTTGGATTGAACTATTTTTTTTTGCTCCATACCGATTTAGCTATAAACAGATATAGTTCAGATAAGATATAGATATATCCTTTGTATTGTATAAAAATTAGAAAATTATTATTTGCAAAATTAACCTTATTAGCAACGTCGCTTTGTATTAAGCAATGACATTAAATGAACAATCTTAAAATCTAAAACCACTTTGTAATTTATTTACATTATTGACGAAAGGAAGAAACTAAATTCAAACTAAGTAGTGTATAAAATTTTGTTAACATCAGTAAAAATTGAAAAAAAAATATGGAATGATGTCAGAATAAAGAAACATTTTTATAGGTTAACATTAAGTTGAAACCCGTTGTATATAAATTGATTTATATTGCTTAATTTTTTGATATAATCAAGTTATAACATATGTCCTGAATAGGGGTTGTATACTGAACGCTTGAATAACAAAATCGGCTTAAAAACGTGCTAGATTTGGATACAAAGAGTTATATTATACTTAAAATTAACATAAAAATTAAGATACAAGAAAGGGTTAACCACCCTTAATTTTAATATCTGATGGAAATATCAATTATATAATTTACTTTCTTTATATAAACATTATTTTAATCGCATTCTTCCAAAAAAAAACTTAATATCAATAAACAATAATTTTTATAATATTAGGACTACTTAGGTAGAATAACCTTCTTGTACATTAATTACAATACTGGAGGAATTTATGATATCAAATGGAACGAGTAATTGTTTTAGAACGATTCGAGCAATACTAACTAGTTATCAAATACATTTTTTTTTTATAATCCATCATTGTTTATTCCATCAGTTTTATCTTGTGAAAAATTATGATGTGGAAAAATACTTTCCTAAAAAAATTATTATAATTCTAATAAACAAAGAATTATATTCAAAATAAAGATTCTGCGTAAAAGTGAGTACATTTAAAATTTAAATTAAATAATAACATGTATTTTACATTTCAGTACACAACAAAATTTCTATTTTATTTTAAAAAATTTGTTTTTGACATATATAATTTATTAAATAATCACTTCCACATTTACATATACATATTCATTTCGTTTCATTTCCATAGAATTTTCATTCTGATAAAATATAAAAACAAAATAAACAAAAAAAAAAACATCCACGCGTGGAAGATATTAGGAATCAAGGTTAAAAAGGATAACAACAGAAATCAAATAATATAACAGAATAATCCTCCTATAAAGTTTTATCTTTTCGTTTTTTTTTTTGGGGAAGGAATAAAACCTAGCTAAAACATTTATTATTCATTGTCAAATTTAATAGCCAGAGAAATATGTATATGTATGTATGTAAAATCTTTGAAGTAAATTATATAAAAAAAGAATATAATATCACTTAATACTCAAGTAAATTTATGTAGTTCTGGTCTTGTGAGAAAATCATTAATTACCAGAACATTTTGATTTTTTGAAGTTGGTTTATTGTTCTTTGTTTTTGTTTAGTTTTTGCAAAGACGTCATCATCATTATTGTCCTAAAACCAACATCATTAATCGGCCATACGAAGGAGAATTTAAATACATACGAGAATATTAATAATGATTTGCCTTTTTTGGAATATTACAAATGTAAGAAAGTATAATAATACCAATTCAGATTTTGATAAACAAAATGAGGGCTATTCTATAATGTTATTTTTATAAATAACCACTCACTGGCCGGCCATGCGAAACAGTACTGTAAAAAACAGTAAAAAAATTCACAATCACATTTGTTTTACTGTTTTGTTCACTATCTGACTTTCGGAACGTCAAAAAATACGATTGTGAGACGGGTTGTTAAACTTTTATTATCACAATATCAAAATCATATGCTTGATTTGTAATGTCTATACAATGTCTTATTTGACGTTTATAAATACTTTTTGCAATTTTACAAACATTTGTTTTTTGAATGTCATAAAACAAAAAAAATAAATAATAATATAGCAAACATATTAATTAATATTATATTTGATGATTGTTTTGCATTTAAAAAAGAAAATTTAAGCATGAATTTAGCGAGCATTGATTCTATCAAACGAAAGAAAAAATTTTTTTTTCCTTCCCTATTAAAAAATGTCAGTTGGTTACGATTACGAAAACAAAAATTATTTTTGTTTTTAAAACAAATAAGAACACTCACTCAATTGATTATTTCCTGCCACATTTAAATTTTCCAAATTATTATAAACGTCAAACAAATGTCTTTCAGAAATTCTCGATACCTTCTTTGCACATTTGAGGCGTCGCGAATACATAATTTAGGCGTTTATAAACTCAACACATTGTGTTACAATTTTGATTTGACGAATATAAACACAAGACATTTTGTTTAAACTTTTTTTAGACGTTTCGAAAGTCACGGTATTTTGTACCCAGTAATTTGAGATTATGGTTTGGCATTTCGTGTAATTGCTAGGGAGATTTCGAAAAAAATTTGTAAACTCTATTATTTTTAGATTGGAAAAAAAATAAAAAAAATTGCTTTGATTTCTCGACAAATCAGAATGTCTAGTTATAACCATATAATAAAATATATTTACTAGAATTGAAGAAATATTCATTGATGAATAATGAATTACATTACAGAATACAAATAAATGAAAATTTAAATAACTATTTCTAAAATGCAGTATAAAATATTCTAAATTGTTACGATTAGCAAGAGTTGAACTAATCTAATTACTTTCAAAAACTATAAAAAAGAAAAACAAATGTAAAATATCATCTTAATAATTAATTAAATAAATTAAAAATATTAAACTCCAATATTCACCAAATTCATTGCACAACTCAAATATGAAATAATCATACATTAATCATACATTCATACTTTGAGCGATATAGGTACAAATTTACAAGTTTATCAAACTTAAATTGTGAGTAGACTCAATTTTGAATTAATTTAATATTTGAGTAGTTATATTTGAGTTGAACAATTAGTCAATTTGGCAAATGAGTAATAACTTTGATTCAATTTAAAAACTTTACGTGTTGACATAAGTGTCAAAATTTATTGTTAATCTGTGACGGATTAAACAGTACAAAGTTTTCAGAAATCTGATTTAAATTAAAATTTCGATTTTAAATAGATTTTTAAATTCAGCTTTCTCTCAAGTTTCTATCAAACTTTAAAATAAAACTGTTAAAACTATTATAATTTGTGAAACTGTTATACATATGTATTTTTCATTATTGACAGTATGAAGAACCTTTATAATTAAATATAATTTTACTTTAAGTTAAGCTAAATTCAACCTTATCAAGATATTTTAGAATTTAACTTGTAATTGCTTATTACATTGACACACCACTAAATTTGTCGCATTCATAAAAATTTGTGAACTAAATTAAGTAAATAATTATCAATAATTTATATAAAAAGTACAGACGCTCTTAACATATTTAATAACTGAAAAATTCAATTTTAAACATACTATATACATACCCTATTATACCAAACTTCATTGAAAATCTTTAAATATTAATCATCGAATGGCTGTTACATAATTATTTTGTTTAATAGTACATTAAGAAAAACGAAGAATGTAAATAAAGATTGTAAACTTTAGATACACTATCTTGCAATTTATTTTGATAATAAATAATAATAATGTTTTAGTAATTAACTTTTTTTTTTTAAAAAAATATCAGTTTTTCATTATTTGTATTTCATTAACAAGGAAAAATTCTAAATACATACTTTCTTTACAAACTCAACAATGCCTTGGCTAAATATTAACATAGAATTGTTTTTAATGTTGGCATGATTCATAAACGAATAACTTTATAGAAATAATTTCTAATATATAATTTTTTTAATTTCATTTTTATTTTTATAACCAATTAACTAGTTAGATTACATAATCTTTAAGTAAAACTAAAATTATCAATTGAAATTTTTATTAAAAAAATAAAAAGTTAAAAATTTTCATTTTAAATGTGGGTGTTATGATTATATCTAAGCAAAGATAAGTATAGTAAATTGTATTTGACATTAAATTTATCGAAATTTTTAATTGCCATTAAATTTTATAGTCTATTGTTTAACTAAATATTATTATCCAAAATCTATTATATTATTAATAAATCTATTATCATTTTTTTTATGTTTTTGTCAGAAAATTAACTTTTTATACACCTAAGTACGGTAAATGGAACTTGTAATGTATTTTTACGAGTATTTATTAATTTTATTTTGGTATATCAACCCTAATTAAATATGAAAAATTACTACAACTGTCGGAAACTAGGCCTTAAATAGCGTAGTTCTAATTTACTTAAGTTATTATCAAAATACAAAACCTCAACCAAACTTATAAAATATCATTATTGTAAACATTTCTTAAATAATAATTACCTTATCGTATTTTAATTAATAGATGAACCCACTAATGCATTGAACTTCAATTTTTTTATTAATGTTCAACCAGCGTTCAAATTTTTATTCATATCAATTCAAATTTTATTCATATACCCTTTATGTGTTATTCTTCCATATTTGAATATTATTTTCATTGTCTGATTTTGTGAGATTTGGAATATTGCATTCACAGCAGAATTGATACCAAGTTCAAACTAGTAATGAATGTGAGCTATTTCCTCATAATTTTTTTTTATTGGAAAAACTATGTGAAATGAATACCCTAACTGCTTTAGGTAAAACTGTGTCACACTAGCAGTAATACAATAATTTTGCTTCTGCATATTATTCGCTGAATTAACTCATTTAAATGCGGAAAAGTATATCTGTTATACCGGTAGCATAATTCGAATCTATGATCTTCAAGTTGTTAGTATATATGCAATATAATCGTCAATCGTACTATGTACGACATTTTGTAGAGTTTTTGACATTTGCATGTGTATATTAAATTGATTTAAAATTGCCAATACCATTATTAACTCTATATTGTTTTCAACTATGTGTTTCGGTAATGTACCTACACTTTGCTACACAGTATCTAAAATTTAGTATTTGAATTGAACGATCAGAGTCAATTTGGCAAACCTATATTTCTATTTCTCTACATATTAATTTTACTACAATAATATACGTTGTAATTGAAAATTTGATATTTTGATTATTTTATCAATTAAAATTGAACTAGTATTCGCTCGCTTGAAAATTGAGGAAGTTTGAAAAAAAATCTTGATTTCATTATGAATTGTTTTCATCATTTAAATTTATTCTTGGTACTATATAACTTTTTTTTATTAGTTTATCTTAGACAACAACCGTATACGTAAAAATTAATTTAAAAAAAAAATTAAATTCGAGTTCCCCCAATTTGATAAATCAAAATTTTTGAATGTTAAGATTCTTAAATGTCTTATGTATAATTTTAAATTGAAATTTTAAATTGAAAATAACAAAATATTTTGAAAAAATATTAAGTTTCGCTACGTTTCCTTTTAAATATCTATGATTTAAAAGAATGATAATTAAAATCGATTGTAAAAGTATTTTGACAATAATTGACAATAATTGTACCGTACTTTTTCCAATTTACAGATTAAATATAATGATTAATAGCATTAGATTTGTAGCTTTTCTTATATAGAAAGAGTATATTCTGTTATAGATATTTTATTGAAAATTGAACACTTGCTCTATTGAACTAAAATAAATAATGCCTTCAAACAATTTCGTGATTTTGTGATTCTATCTTATGTGTTCGCCTCAAATAGAAATACTTAATTTTGAAACTTGCAATTTTTCGAAATGAACCTGTTCAGATTCTTCTCTCACTTACCATTCAATTCTATCATAATATCCTATGTCTCCCAATCATATCCCCATATCCAATAATTTGATCATGGATAAGTAGGATACGAACAAAATCCAATTTATTAAAAATAAAAAATGAGTAAGCCATTCGTTAAATAAATTTACAAAACAAGCTTTTAAATATTTCACAGAAATAGTTTTTGAATATGAATCACATAATTCTATAACAGAGAATTAAATATATTTTCAAAATTATGCTGCGTCCTAACATTGTGCAAACAACTAAGAAGCTTATCCCATTATTTTGGCTGAATAAAAAACAAAAAGCACTATATTAATATTTAATTATACGATTACATAATATTGATAAGAATTTTTTAGACTAAAGCAAACTCACCTTGACAATGGGGTATATTTTATATATAATTTGTAAATTTCCTACAGTACAGTACTTATGTAGTTTATTTAAATTGGTCTTATCAAACTCTATGCACATGAATATAAATAGATTTAAGTCAGTATACGGACATCAGCCTTGAACTTCAGTTTTTCTGGTGTATAAAAACACAAAAACAAAATATGAATAAACAATGCCAATATGTGCTCAGAAATAAATATTATTTTTTTTTATTTTTCGAGTCAATTCCGATTTTCGAGCTTATTTTTAACTTTATTTTTTGGATCTATTTTTGTTTTTTAAGAAATATTATTTATAAAACAATTTCAACCGTTTCCGATTATATTTTATTTTTTTCCAAAGCATATTCTATTTTATTTATCCTCTGATGCGGTGTGGAGTAAAATATATAATGTCGAATTCTATGAGTTATATATGAGAACGCACTTAGAGCGGATTCAGATTCGAAGATACATGACGTCGTAACAAACCAAACCTGCATTGGAGTGTTGGCGGGGATAATTTCGTACTTTCGTACTGGAAAAAGTTACCCGCAAACATGGAGGATGCTGACGAATCAGGTTCAGATTGCATAGTCTATCGACCACCTAAATAAGCAAGAAAGTAACTATTATTTATTTAATTTACATTATTTTTATTTAGTATTACAAACTAAATTACAAACGAATTAAAGGTAACAATTAAAACCCGAATTTATTTTTACTGGATTTATTTTTTATGTGCTTTGGTCAATTTGTTGTTAATCCCGATATCTAATTAGCCGGTTACGAAACCCCATCGACACATTGATATAGAATCTATGTAGAGTCATCGTTTGACCAGTTTGCTAACAAAATTATTATGTAATATTTATGATTATGAATGAACTGAATAAATTATAAATTTTCCAAAAAAAGTACATTAATTTCTAGTAGATCTTACATTTTAATTTTTAAAATAGTGGCCACATCTGATATAGATGATCTATGGTATATGGTATATGATGTACCTACATGTAGATCGTATAGAGATGAAATATTGCATGTTGAAAAAATTAGTGACTGAAATGAAAGGAAACTGCTGTTTTCAGTAATGATTTATCGCAAGCAAATTTGGTGAATTCGATCGAATTAGGATCGATTCGTCCAAGAAGTCCCAACTAAACATTTGACCTGAATAAAAAAATTTAAACTTTGGTTATTTTTCAAATATCTTTATTTTATTTTAACATCACCTTTTATTAAAACTTCCAATATGGAAATGAGATGACAAATAAAAATAAAGAAAACAGTAAGCTTATCTAATCACATTTTGTTAAACTTTTTTTTTTGCTTCGTTTTTTTTTTTTGTTTTTTTTTTGGAGTAAACAAGCATAACTTGAACTGTTTAGGAATCTTATAAACAAAATTTAAGAATAAAGAAAAAATAACAAAAAATAGATTAAATAAATTATTTTGATAAAAATCAAATTATAAAGAAGTGTATAATAAAATTGTCCAAGTTCAATGTCAGGTAGAGACAAAAGTTTATTTTTATGTAAATAAGGTTCATTGATCCTGAAATTCTTCCAATGAATGGTAAATAATTTTTTCGGTACAATTACATTTTATTATTATTGTTGTTTTGATACTTTTTTAATAAGCACCTAGTCTAGAACAATTGCAGATTAAATTTATTTTTGTTTAAAAATAAAATTTGTAAAATTAAAAATTCATAGTTCCATGTACTTAGAATAGAATAGAATTTGAATGTAAAGTAATTGGTTAGGTTTTTATACTCTAATCTAATCGATCGAATCTAAATCTCTACTAGAGAATAAAAAATAAACGGTTTTTTTTTCAAATAACAGTGCAAAATCACTTTTCCTAAAATAACTGTTTTTACTACTCAGTACTCAATATTTTAATCAAAGACTATCACCCATATTCTGTTAGACCCATCGTTGACGAGAAGAAAAAATTCATCTCGTCTCGTCTCGCTGAATATGCCTTTCTGTTAGACACTGTAAGCGGCGCGATAGAAAATTTTATTTGTTGGTAGTACTGATCATTTTTTACTATCAAAAATAATTACTGGTATATAAACGAAATATGATTTATAAAATTTTTGGAAAGTGTTAACCTCACTAACTTAGTATTAGTTTTAAAATATTTTTTAAATGAAAAATAAATATAAATATATTTATATTTTAAATATATTTTGTAGTTTAGTACATAAACGTAGTAAAGCACTAATAGTAAAGATGGTTTTTTTTTTCAAAAAACAAACACAATTTTAATAATAATGCAAAAACAATAATGAAAAACTGTTTATTAATCTTTATTTAATTATTTTATCTATTCAATTTATTTATTTAATTCAATTTTTTGATAAAAAGAACACAAAATACTTTGACGAGATACTCTATCGCTTACAATTTTGGCGAGATAAAAAATGGCTATCTCGTCTCGTCAAAGGTCTAACAGAATACAAAACTATCTCGTCAGAGATATTCTCACGCGATCTCGCGAGATGGGTCTAACAGAATATGGGTGTATGTTTCTTTATTGCGATGTTCAGCTTTCAGTCGACTGGCAACTGAGAAATTTTGTTAATTGAGATTTTATTTAGTATTGTGAAGTGATACTGTCAAATTTTATTCTATTGTGAATACTGAGAAAATTGATGCTTTTCGACAGTTAAAATCTTAAATTTTCAGTTTCTTTAAGTTAAATTTACAGTTTTTTAGAAAAGAAATAATTATTTAAATTAAAGTGTTTTATTAATAAAGTACAAATATGTCGTCAATCGATTTTTTTTTTGTAATATAATTTGTCTATTCTCCATTAATTCAACTAATCGCTTTAATTAAATTTTATTGCTGTGATTTATTGCCATTTTACTGAAAGAATATATGTATATATATATATATATATATTTCCAATACCTTAAAGCACATAAAATAAAAAATACTTACAATTTTAAGAAAAACGAACAATTTTAGTAAAAAAAAAAAATTTTTTTTAGCACAATATATTTTGTCATGCTAAAATTTTCAACTGAAAAAATTTGCTTTAAAATGTCAGAAAACCTCACTCTATTCATAATACCAATTTTTGTCAGTATTCAGAATTTATCAGTTTACTGACAATTTATAATCACAATACTGATTTTAAATGTCTGCTAACATTTTGAAGACATTTATTGAAAACTGACAATTCACAATAAGGGCCATAGAGTTACTATTTTAGCATAAAACTTAAGCAAATAAAGAACATTTATTAATTTTATTACAAGGAATAATAATATAGAATTTAATTAATATAGAATTTTTATTAATTTTGCTTTAAATTTAATACTACGCCGTACTCGTTCGTAAATTGTCAACAGGCTAATTCGATTTAAAAAAAATTCAAATATTTTTGATCGAAAATTTTCTCGTTCAAAATTTTATAATATAACTTTATTAAGTATCACAAATTGCAAATTATCTGAAATTAATTCGATTTTTTTTTAAAGTTTTGTTAATCAAAAATTAAATTTTTATTCATCAATAAGTTATCAAAATAAATAAAATAATTAAATCGCAATATAAAAATATAAAAACAAAAAAATAAAGTACATACAAAAATATTAATTATCGAATTAAATATAATAGCTAATGTATTATAAATGTTTCTAAAAAGAACATACTGTGACTTTGAAATTATATTTCTAAAATCATTCGTCCTAAAAAAACAATTGCTATTATTTTGTCATCACTAAGCCTAAAAAGAACAGTAGCTAGCAAATAAAATAAATATTATTAAAAAAATTAGAAATAACAATAAACAGTTTTTTTTTTTATAGATTAGCTGTGTTTTTTTCATCCGGTTCAAGATCTTGGTCAATAGTTTAATATGAAAACACAATTACAACTCAAAACCTAAATATTTAACAGGTTTTTATACAGGTCTCAAAAATTCAGTAGTGATATTTGTCATGAGGGGTGCTTGCCTAGTTTTGTAATAGATATTTCTGATAATTCAATTAACAAGTTTACCAACTTAAAGAAATTATACAGATCAGTTATCTACATGGTTTTTTGAATTTAATAAAGACTAGACCTTGAACCGTATTCAAAGAAAACAACTTTTTTTCCATTAATTATAGTTAGTTATTTTATTTATAATACCCAAGACAATTTTTATTTATTTAATTCGGGATTAGATCTTCATCAGTAGGTAAAAGTTTACTATTAAATTCGGGTTTATGCACGATCAATTTCCAAGGTATTGGATTGCTTTCGAAACATGCTTGCTCTAGATAATAATTCAATTTTGGCATTTAACACATTTGAATCAAATTTGAAAGCACAACGATATACCATAATTATCTGTCCAAATCCTAGTATCTAACCACAAATCATACTTATTACTCAAAAGTGAATAGATGAAATTCAAGAAATTTAAGCAAAGTCTATAAAGATTATAGATGATGACATAAGAAACTGAAAAGCAACAAACAAAAGAAAAAATAATAAACAAAAAGCGGAAATTTATATGATTATTTTTAATTTTTGTAAATAACAATGTTTAAAATTTATATTAACATTTTTTTTTTTTCATTTTATTGTAATTGAATGTCAATATTCTTCGGTATTAAATAACATTTTACATTGTATATTGTTGAATGATATTGAAATGGTATATAGTTACTCAAAGTTAACAAAATAAAATAAAACAAGGTTCATTGAATTAGAATGTGGTTTTTTTAAAGTCAATCTTTGAATTACATAATTTTCATATGTCAAATTTATTCTTTTTCCGGAAACTTAGATGATTTCATCTCTCATAAAATGTTATTGATTGGCTTCGTAACTTTTCTATGAATATGTAATAAAATCTATGTAAAAATTAAATTTTATATATTAAATAATAATAAGAGAAATTTGGTTGTTTTAGATGAATTTAAGTTAAAATAAAATATAATACAACACCTGTAGCACTATAATGACTAGTGAGTGACCTAATATTTGCCACATTCATATATTAATTTTTATTTATACTCAGTTAAATAAAATCAACTTTAAATAAATTTATTTGAATTGCAGTGAAAAAAATGTTCAAAACCTGTTAATTTTTGTTTCTAACTAATTAACAGTTAGTATTATAGTAGTGTTATACCGGTATTTTATAGTGAGATTATGGTAATTAATTTTTTACGACAGTAAAATCTAAAAAAAAAAAAAAAAAATAATAATATTGGTGTTAATTGACATTTAAATTTTTTTTTAAATATCAGATTATTATGAGTTTATTTTGTTCAACAAGGACTTATACCCTCTCAATAAATACGTTGTTTTCCGGAAGTGAAATTTTCACAAAAATAAATAAATTATGATCTATTTTGATTTGCTTATAGCATTATTTCCGGGAAGCAGCAGTGGCTGATTTCCTTTAAATGTTTTTTTGTTTCAATTTTAGCTGTTAGAAATTTTTAGATCGTTCTTTCTATATTGTCTAATACAATTTGGTGTTTTTTATACATCATCAACACACTAGACTTTTTATACCGGTTAGTACGTTTAGCTATAGGGATGAAAAGAAAAGTTAAAAAGGAGGAGGGTGAAAGGAAAGGATTACATTACAAACGAAGGTGTTAATGGTTGTCTTAAATTTATGTAGGTCATAAATATAGAACTGATTATGTTTGGGGAACACATAAAATGGAATTTGATTACACATTCGGGATAATTTGTGTATAAACGAATTTCCATAATTTGTTTTCTGCTATCTATAGGGATTTCAACAGTGGCGGGGTGAGCACATGTTGTTCTTCGTGTTTCATGAGAGAAGCGTTTAAGTGGAGATAGTAGAGATTTACATTCCACTAAACATGTGCCAGTGCTTACTAGATATCTATATAAAAAAGGAGACGAAAGAGAGCTCCAACAGGTGTGGTTTGAAAATTTAGGAAATTTTTTTTTATGGGAATTGTAAACAGGTCGTGTTCTCATATCTATTGCACTTCCCCGTTTATTATCTTAAAATTTCAGAATTAGGCAATGTGTATTCCTGGACATATTTATGTTTTTTGCGAGCTATGGCGTCGCAAACAAATAGAATATGAAAGGAGGAAGCTGAATCTGTACCTGTCTGTGTTGGATCTACCAATCTTGAAGAGATATTTTTTAAATGGGGCCATGACCTGCACAAACCATGTTAGTGTTCTGACATTGGGTTTAGTCTCGTTGATTATCTGATTTAATTGGTGAATGTTGAGTTTGAAAAAGGCTTTAAACTGTGTAAGTCTATCCCATATGTTTTAGGTTTCGGTTTTTTCCCACTTGGAAATAATTCTTTGTAGGTATGTCTTTGAACGAGCAATACTTAGTTCTTATCCTAAGAATTGGCTCATCGCGCCATTTTTGCAAAGACATCTGCTTCTTCATTACCTTGTATTCCATCATCCACCGAAGTCTACATAAGGGTAACTCTGTTTTGATTTAATAAGTTTTGATTTAATAATTGGGGAAGCAGAGCTTTTAAAGCAGGTTGGTTATCTGAAATTATATATTGTATGTTAGCACTCTTTTACTACATTGTAATGCCGATACCTTGATAGCATAGGTTTCAGATTGAAAAATGTCCAAAGTTCCGCGCTAAACTTGAACCTTTTTTCAAATACGCCGGTATCGATATTTTCCCCCATTTTTGAACCATCAGTATACCATACCGAAGCTCCTCGACGTAAGGCTCTTATTAAACTCTTGATTTCTTTTTTCGGTATTAGTACAGTGTAGCTCAATCAATTTCGACAATCAATTGATTTTGTCATATATAGTGCGACATTCAATTTAGGAAATAGTGCTATTTAATTTAATATCTATATTTAAATATCAACTATAATTTGGAAATTAAACCAGTTATAATAGAAACCATTTGTTTTATAAAGGGTTGAATATTTAAGAAAATAATTTTAAAAAAACCAATTAGGGTGCTCAAACTATCATAATTTTTATAGCGAAGCATTTGCATATAAAGAGGATTATTCTTCTCGAGACTTCCACATTAATGTCATTTGTGAAGTAAAACGATGGTTCCCAAATAAGCCAAACTACTGAACTTCATGTTATGCGTAGACAGTGAGGATTTGATCAATCATTTTTTACTTGTCGATAACATACATATATATATTTATATATATATTTCTATATATATTTCTATATATATATATATTCTCTATATATACATTGTTTTATATATATATATATATATATATATACTCATTGACTGTTTATAAACTGATTATTGTAATTCACTTTATGTAACTAAAGAAGTTCTGATAATTTAGAAAATTTGCTCAAGAAACTCCTCTTTTATCAGTTTTTTAATTAAATATTTATTTTACCCTAAATGTTATACCTTTGATAAATAATGCCTTTTTGAATCACCCAAACCTTTGAATTTTATATCGGTCGTTGTAGATTGAGGGTTCTATTGCATCAACCATTTATCGTTAATAACTTTCTAATTAATTTTATTGGTTTGTTTGTCTAAGAACTCAATTCAAGAATCTACCTTTACCGCGACGGAAAGTTAATATTAATATAAGCTAACTATTTATTATATTATTTAAAAAAAAGTATGATTTCAAGTATGTCATTAATAAATCATTTTGTATGTAATATAATGAGATAAAGTCAAGCAATGTAATATTATAATTTCTATAACAATTTAAAATACGTTTTCAAAAAAATAGAGCAGTAAAACAATTCATTAATAGTCGTTAATTGTTAATCGCCCGTGCTCGTTTGACAAATTTGATTATATAATGAAAAATCCCATAATCAATTATTTAATATAAATTTATTCTAATGTTTTTATTTTTAATTAAAATCGCTCACGTTTATTAAGAATTGATCAACTAAGTACGCGATCATTTAAATTCATTATTAACGTACTATAATAACAAATTATGTATGTTAAATATTAAGATGTTATTTAACAAAAACTTAAATTATTTGTTTTTCAATAATAAAAAAAATAAACAATGACTTTTTTTTTATGAGTAATCATTAAAAATAATTTTATAAATTTTGTATTTTGATATCGATTTAAAATTATTCTTAATATTATAAAATAGTGAAAATATTTAAATTTCAAATGTTAATACACAAAGTGTTATAGTTATTCATTTCTATGGGTATATTTAAGTCGATCAACAAACTCAAGTCAACGCAAAAATCTTCTGATGAAGCAAAACTTTAAAACTTTAGGTAGCGTCATACAAGATCTAAGATTAAATCTAAATCTGATGAAAGTCTGAAATGTAAACGCAGTCTGATTTCACAATTCAGATTTAATATGGGGTGGTAATTGAATTTTTGAAATTTTTACTGCCATCTGGTCACTGTATTCGATCTTATGATAGTAGTTGTTTAATGTTTACAGTTTGTATTGAGTAGTTTTAAATTTGAAAAATTTCTTTTGAAATATTGTGTAGTTTGAAAAAGTAATGCAAATTTCATTTATAATATAATATAAGAAACAAAAAATAATATTTCTATAATTATATTTTATTATCTAACAATAATAAAATAATGGGACGTCTACACTATTTGAATTTATAAAAATGTACAAAAGATAAGAAAATATTTTTTTTTGAAGATCAAGGCATATAATCAAATAGCAGTAAATGAAAACGAAGATTAATAGTTTTTGCTCATAGCACTTCAAGTCTGTAGTTTGTTTTATATTACTGTAACAAATTTAATAAAGATACGTTTTAAAATACATTTTTAAAAAATTTATTGGGAGATTTTTGATATGTAATTCTGTCACTTTTTCAATTAATATATTCAAATTTTTTGAATAATAAAAAATCGCACACTTTATAAAAAACACTCTGTAAAATAGTAGATAAATCTAAAAAAAAAAAAAACAAAATCTGGAATGTAAATAGTCATTTGGCTTTGTCTACGATAAAATTTTAAATCTTGCCTGACTTGTAAAAGCTGCCCCTGGTACAGAGAGGATATTAATCATTTAGTCGTGGGTAATGGATTATTTAAAAAAGGGTAAAATTAAAATGTACGTATTAGTTTTTAAGTCAGCAAGTTTTGAAATCAGAAAATATAAATTTTATTTTTTTTAAATTACGACAGAAAAATTATTCAAAAAATAGATTAAATGTGAGGTACTTAAGCAATAAATAAAAAATTCACCTACTTACGTAAAAGTTCATAACATTTTCCTTTAAAAATAATTTTATTTAGGATTATTAATTAAACATTACATAAGTACTTATATTATAATTCATTTAATTTTTCTCTTACTTTTATTATTTTTTATTAATGTAAGTATAACTATATTGTATTCTTATCATTGGAATGCTGACTATCGTAATGGTCAAAATAATTCAATATACTATAAATATTAATATGGCGTACGTTTTAGTACAATCAACTTGATTTGGCTATTATAGCTAAAATGATAATCTTACTGTGAAGTTATCAATAAAATTAATTTTCAAAAAATTCAAATATTAATTATCATTATTAAAATATTTACAATAAATACATATACATGTGTGTTTTCATATTTATTGATAAGAAAAATAACATACGATAGTAAAATAAGTATAGTAAACATTTTATAATTTGAATATAAAAAATAAATTTCATTTGCAACGTAAATTCAAATACATATAAATAATTACGATTCCTTCCTCTTTTTTTACTACATATATTCATGTATTTATTTACTCGTAATTATAATAGAATACAAATAGAATGTAAAGGAAGAAAAATATTGATAAGTATTCAAAATTAATATAAGATGTTTCAGATTTTGTAAATTATGGATAACAACTATGATGTTGAATCGGCAGACATAACATATTAATATATATATATATATCTCAGTCGACAATCGATTAAACCTTACAAATTCTTAAATATTTATGTACATTTTTATTTATTGAACAATTGACCTGTATAAAAAAATATATATATATATATAAGTTAACTTCAAATACTTTATCCTTGTATGTATTACACAATAGTTTTTAACAACTTCTCTTATGCTTTATTATGCTGTGTCATTAATTATTTTGGTGTAATTATGTAAATAGATTAGTTAATTAAATATATTTGACCCTTTCACGTAAAAAAAATGTATATTTGTTTTATATGCTTACTATACAAAAAGGAAAATAAATTTATATGTATGATACGTACCTGTTATATTAAATATTATAACTGTTTTTTCTCCCAACATATATAAGTACTAACTATATCATCATATATTTTGTGTTGAGAAATGTTTATATAGAGTATATATTTTGTGTTTATATGAGTCTTCATACTAGTACAAGGTTTTTGGGGTCCAAAGTTTAAAAATTCAAATTTCAATTTTGTTATTTGTACATAATATAAGTAACTTTCAAAATGGTTATGTTCTATTTGGGGTAGTTATGTATCTACTCTTTTGAATGCAATTAACATCAAAATACAAGAAGAATATTTAAAAATTCATAAATAACTATATATATATATATATATATATGTATAAAACAAAACAAATTACAAAATATTGCATAATTATAATCACAATTGTATGTTCAGTGGTTTTCTAATTGAAATGCAGTAGAACTTATAATGACAAAGTTTTTATAACTTTCGTAATGAGTATAATTTGTTTTGAATTTGGATGTTCTAAAATTTAGTTCAATTGGTGTACTTTCATATGCAAATATAGAGTATCATCAGGGAAATATGTTTAAAATGCAGTATTTACAATAGGATAACACAAAATCTGTATAACAGTATCTAAGTATCTTACTTGCATTTCTTTTTATAGAAAAATAAGATTTTCAGAAGATAAGATTTTCAAAAATAAAATTTCGGCTCCAACCTTCTAATAAAAATTAATCAATAACGGATGTACTCAATGATATATACATGACATTTATTAACATCGAGGGGTCAATTAAACACATTTTTCGATTAAGTATGCTTTGTTTTTTTTTTTATAATTTCAAGTCTATGGGATGAACTGCTTTTATACAGAGATTTGAAATATGTACACAATTACATACATACAATAGCTTTTCTTTAGAATACTAATTTAAATGTGGAAAACTATATCTAATTGTAGAGTACTTCGCCTTCATAATTACATAGTTCCATATTACTTTTACTAATAATCAACACTCCTTTTAATGATAACCAAAGCTCTGAACTATTTTTTATTATTTATTTTATCCCAACAACAAAGGGTCCCGGTCAGAAAAATCCAAAATCCAGTTGCACTAGTTATTATTATTTTTAGGCAAAATTTTATTTGAAATACAACAAAATTATAAAAACTTAGTTTTACAGTTTCTGTTTCCAATTTTTTGGCTAAAATTTCCATATAATTATCCAGAAATATGAAATTCTTCTAACAATATATTCTAACTGTTATTTAACGATTAGTCTTCTTTTGCTATTCTTATTACAATGATTTTTTTGGTATCTTAATATCCTTGGATAGGATACATGAGAAATTGAATTATTACTATAAAAATAATGTGAATAAGTTTTTAAAAAGTACTTAACTATGTCAGTTATTTACAATGAGTACTACAAATTCTGCATAGTACTTATTTATTAGTAATAATTTTCCGCTGCGATTATTGCCTGGTTTTCATTTCCGATCGGAATGCTTAGGTTAGAGCTTAGGCAGAAAATACAAAAATTTTATAAGTGCGATAGAGAAACAATGATAAAATTATCGGGAGAAATATTGAGCGAGTTGCGATAAATATCGGAGAATATTTAAAAAAAAACATGTTTCCTATAATTATCGCCGATATTTTAAATATTAACATAAAAAAATGTGTACTTACACAAAAAAAATCACACACTATACCAACACATTTTATGGATATGGAACATTCCAATTTTTGAATTTGAGTAAAAACAATAACAAAAATTAATTTTTTGCATTGAATATTTGAATGTGTAAATGAAAAATAATATTTTAACTTTTAGGTATAATATATTTAACTATCTATATATTGAACTAAAATTATACATATTCTATTTATCTTATACATAAACTAACTACACATTTAAAAGATTTACTTTGATTTACAATTTTTAAACTTTTAGCTTTAATTTTTTTTATGTGAATGAATATTTAAATTTTGTTGAATGAATTTTGTAAGGTATAAATTTTTTTTCTTAATTCATTATTTAGTATAATAAATACTTATGTAAAAATAAAAAAAATAATAATATAATGTAAATTTGATATAATGCAATTCTCCACAGATAAATTCATTATATGCACAGTCCACAGATGAAAACTCTTCATATTTCACTTTTCTTATTTTATTTGTATACTTTCACGAAATTTTAACCAATTCTAAGGAAGATTGCTTAAATTAAATAACCTTTTGTTAAATAAATATTAATTTAAATAAAATTTTAAATTTAAAGCTAAACTTTACATTTTGTTTACATTTTGAATATTTTAAGGTTATGTATATAGATTTTAGATGGCAAATTATCTATAAAAGTTACCAGAAAAATAATATAATTTTACTCCCTCATATACATTAACGGTATACTCCTCTCTTCCTAAACTCCAATTTATCAAATAAAAATTTCTCATGAAAACCGGCCTTATAGCTATATAACTTTTCCTTACACTTTATTGCTATAACTTTATATTAAAATTTCGTAAGTATCGCGGTAGTAAAATTTAAATCAAAAATTTTACATATTCATTTCACTGATCGCTATAATTACAGTCTTATTTTAGACACAGACAAGAAATTTTTAGTTTTGCAACTGTTTGATTGCATTCCAATTTGTGTTTTTAGTTTATATATGCAAGCACCCACACCTTCAACTGGTTTTATGCGCGTGTTTTTTGATATCAACTATAATGTAACACAAATATGCAATCAAACAGTTGCAAAATTAAAAATTGCATGTCTACGCCTAGCCTTACAAAAACTTAAAAGTCAAGTAAATTTCCCAGTAGATGAAATAAATAAATAAAATTTCTTTAGTTTCTTTTCAGTTAACTGCAATAAATAAATATTAATATTTGCTGAAAAGTAAGACCTAATCCCATATTAAAAAGCTGACCTGTTAATTTTTATTTTAATATTAAATTAATATCATTATTATTCTACAATGCTGTTAGGCATTAGTTACAAACAATACATAAAAAGGATTTATTTTTTAAACACAAAAGAACTATATATATATACAACTACCCAACCCACACTTCGCCTTTGTATATATGTAATAACTTTTAATATGTACAGTATACGTTTGAATGAATCATGAATTTTATATAATGTAAATTAACTATGTAATACTTGAATACACCACTTGGAAAAATTTGTTTGATCATAAAATGAAAGAAAAAATTTACATTTTTAAATACTTTATTGCATCAAGTTACATAAGTATATATATACAATACATATATATATATATTAGCCAACACTATTATAAATTTGTGTATTGGCAGACACATTTATATATATATACTATTTATATACCATTTTTTTACACATTAATTTAAAAATAAATATTAAATTTTGTTCTAGAAATTTCAAAAACCACTTATAAATACTCAGAGTACTTCAAAGTTTTCACTTCAAATAAAATATAAAGGAAAATCAAATTCTATCGCTTTTTTTTATCAGCTATTTTCCTTTAATTTTCCTGTCTTTCTCTTTTTTTCATTTGTTTTTTGTTGTAGTTTTTTTTTTGTTGGGGCTGTATGTACTCTTATTAACTTTTATATTGTAAATGTGTATACATACTTGAACACAAGTTCTTTGTCAAGGAAAAACTGATAAAAACACATGAAAAACAATGTGTCTATATGAATACTATGAAATGAAATTTTTTTTATCCTTTTGGAAAATCAAAATAAAAAAAAACAAAAAAAATTAAGGATACAAATTTTCAAGGTCATACATATTAATTGAACCTTATGATATTCTAATACTTCAGAATTTATCAGTTTTTTTTTTTAGCTTAGAAAACTAATTAATCCCGATTTATTATTCAATTTTCGTATTTATCAAAAAAACACAAAAAAAAAATGCCGGAAGCATTGGAAGAATACAAAAAACAACATTCAAATACAATAATAATTGAAACACAATCCATTCTGAGATTTTCAAAAATTAAACAAAAAAATAAAAAAAAAATAAAAAGGAAATTGTTATGTAACATAAAAGAAACTGAAAATTGTATTTTTATAGGTGGGAGTTTTTTGTACTTTACTGAATCATTGTTAAGGTTAGATTAAGAAGGATATAGTTAATATGTTTGTAAGGAATATAGAGTGATATGCCAAGATTTTATAAATTATCAGCGTGGGTTTTTATGTAATTTATATTTTCTTTTCAAATAGTTTGACCATAACTTAAATCTGTGTGTCATATTGAATCAGCAGCTATCAGTGTTTTAAGTAATTGGACTAGAAAAATTCAGAAATAAAAACAAAATTATTACATTGTCAAACAAAAAAAATAAAAAAACTCACATTAAGAATTTTAATAAATAAAAAAAACAAACATTGAAAAAAATTTTCTTTTAAATTTTTAAGTTGATCTGAAAGCAAAATCGTACTCTCTTTTCCATCCAAAAGAACAATTTATTAACTTCTCCATCTTCTCATGGATGGCAATGCAATTCTAATATTTTAGATAGTTTTTCTCCAACAATAAAATATACTTATGTTTCGATAATAATTTTTAGTGTGTCACAACAAAGTTATGTATTACAAACATTACGTTGATATACGTTAGGTTAAACGACCATGACAGAGATTGGAATAAGATGCTATGTGTTAAGTACCTTTTGTATAAAACGTAAATTCTTTATAATATGAAAAATAGTTTATTAGTTAATTAAAAGTCGAATTACGTAATAATTTATTTTTATTATGCAAATATCGATATTTCGGAAGTAACTTAGTTCCTTCATCAGTGCTTGCGACTGTAAGTGATAATTAGATTAAATAAATATTATTGCAGAATTGTAAAGGTGGATTTTCATTGAGCAATATTTAAAATCTTAAAAATTTTATTGGCTCTGAAAAGGGAGATAGCTTATTGAATTTTTATGTAAGAAAAAAATTGATCGCTGCAAAGAATTTCCTAAATTTCTATTTGGGAAATTTATTTTATACACAAAAAAACAATTTAACCGTCAAAGCCATCTGTTGAAAAAAATAATTTTTTTTTATACATTGGGCCTTATTCTGAGAAGCGAGTTTTCCGGTACGTACTGAAAAATATGATATATTTAATTTTTGGTATTCTGCGAAGCGAAATAGCGATATTGATCGGTTTTTATCGCAACGTTTCGATTTTTATGGTATTACGAGAATCGATTTTTTTTGTTCGCTGTCAGAAAAAACGATAAATATATCATTATAGAAAAAGGTAGTGAAAGATGGCGAATAAAAACATTTTATTTTTTATTTTATATAAATTAATTTTGTTTATATATATATTTATATTTAAATATAATTATTAAATATTATTTTACATTTTTAATTATAGAAAAGTTACAAATAGGAGGCAGTTAGAATGTTTGTTGGTGCAATGATTTTTACATGTATTCCATCAACAATTCCTGGGAGTCCAAATTTATTATAAAATTCAAACCATCCATCCATCAAGATTTTTCTTCTTCGGTTTCAGGAAATTTTATATACTCTCAACACAATTCCGTCTCTAATATTCAAAACTGTTTCGGCTAATATTTTAAAAATAGTTGATTTAGATGAACCTACCAAGAACTTGAAGCGCAATGTTCCAACCAATTTTATGTGATGCAATGTGATGCTCTATCGGTACGTAGCGAAAAAGTGATTCGCTTTTCAGAATAAAGCCCATTTACTCAAAAAATTGTAAAAAAAAGTGTTTCCGATATAAATAAACTATCCCCGACATTTTAAAAATATACTTTATCTAAGTATAATATCCCAAATTTTTTGAAAATATCCCCAATTTTTGGGAAAATATCCTCGGTAAATGATATTTTCTGTTCTTGTCGTACGCATTGAGCTCTCATATAAAATAATATCATTTCATGTTATCTCCCTTTTTAGAGCCAAGAAATTTTTTAAGATTTTAAATATTGATCAATTAAAATCCACCTTTACAATTCTACAATAATATTTATTTAATCTAATTATCACTTACAGTCGCAAGCACTGATGAAGGAACTATCAGTCAGTCGACATTTTGGTTCGATTGGTTTTTTTACGTTTTTGTTTTTCCAACGGATGGTCTTTAATTATTTTTCTCATTGTTAGAAGAAAACACTTTAATTGTTGTATGCTGATATTATCCATCATAAGTCAACTTTTATTTTAAAGAATTAATTAATAGTTTTTTATTGTATTTACATTAATTCGTAAATGTCAAAATTACTCAAGTTAAGTAGCAAGCAGACTATCATTTCAGTTTTCTCATCATTTGCGCGACTGTCATTTAAACTAATAAAATCCCACTCACTACAAAAAAACTGTCATTTTTCAAAATTTTTTGTTGTTGTTTTTCTTACTATTCTAATTTAAATTTTTTTGTTGTTTTTCTTGCTAAGGTAAAGTACCCTATTACCGGCATGTTAAGGGTTATTTTAATTTTATAAAACTGTCAGTCCAAATCAAAAATTTTTGATTTTCATTATTTAAACTGTAGTTTCACCATTTAACACTATTACACCATCTATCATTTCAAACTATCATTTTAAATGACAGTCGCGACTGAAATGATTAATGAAGTGCTAGTCTGCATGCTACTTTAGCTAAAGTCTATTATGGGTTACTTAAACAAATTATAAAACTTTAGCTGACTTTTCGTTTAGTTTTGACATTAGCTTAAGCCAGCTTATTGTTATTATGGTTAGTCCTTAATGGTGAATTAATACAAATCATTATGTGTAAATTGATCAATAATTGTTAATTGTCATATGTGTAAAAAATACAAAGTCATTATAAGCCCCCTACCCCCTATACGCTGGGTGGCGCAGTAGGTACATGACTTGCCTTTCCACCGAAATATTCCAGGTTCGATTCCCGATGATGCAAAAAAAAAATGCTTTATGGGTTTTTCGAGTATCATTTGTCATTGGGATAAAATAAATGACAAAAATAATTGACAGTATAATCTGGTAACAAATTAAATAAAATGGAGCTATTCTATTTACGAATGCTTAGTTCAGGACAATAGCAGTAGTTTTCCACATTTAATGAGTAGAGCCAGTAATTTGATAAATAAATTCTCGAAACATTGTAGTTAGATATTGTAGTTTAAACTTGTAGTACCGTACTTTATTAAGGACGAAAAGGTGATTCTACCTAAGTTACTTTCAAAAGCATAAAAAGATGAAGCTTTTAATAATGTAAATTAGAAACAAAATAAAAAAATTTATAATGAAATCAAGGCATATTAAATAAATAATAAGAATAATAATAATAAACAAAATCTGATATCATAACAGCCCAACGTATTATCACCACAATCGAAATGTTACTATTAATATCAACTGCAGATGTTACGCACGATATAGCCATAAGAAAAACGATAACATAAGAAGAATACATGATGTAAATGATAGCAATAACTATCTACGAGTAAAAAATGAAGGTAAAAGTGGAATAATTATGTCAACAAAATTACTGGGATAGTCTTAACAAAAATCACACCGAAACAACAACCAAATTCGAATAGACTTCTTGACGGTTTAATAAAAATATCTGTACCTACATATGTGAATTTCTACTGAATTGAATCGATTAAAACATCACTTATTATTGAATTAATTTTATGACTTTTATTGTTATTTCTTTTTATTTGTATTATAACATGAACGTACTTAAAATAAACAGAATAATTATTCACTACACTATTAATAAAGTAGATATGAGGACTTTCGAAATGTCAAAATATCCTAGTTGAAAGTTAAAACATAAAATCTGTATTTTATTTTATAACAGTTTGAAAAATCTTATTAGAATTTTTGTATTGACATTCCAAAAGTCATTATTAAGTCATCATTCAATTCGAATGTTTCTGTTATATAAGAACATAAATTATTTTTGCTATACACAAAAAATGGAAAAAATTCATGATAAATTTACATAATATTAGTTAGTTATTTTAGGAAGTTTTTCCAAAAATATAACTAATAATAATTATATTGATTGATTGCAATAGCAAATATAAATTATTGCGTGAATACATACCATCATGTATATTTGATTATACTTATATTTATATACGTATACAAAATATATAATAGGTCAAGGTCAAATCAAAATATAACATTTATGTATGCATAGTACTGATATGGGTACATATTTAGTAATAGAAATAACAAAAAAAAAAAAATTTTTTTTTCCTATTTATAAAAACAAGAAATTTGGAAACTTTTTTTTTATTAAAGAAGAATTCTTTTTTTTTTATTGTCATTCTTATTTTTAATTTCAAGATAATATAAATGATACTTATATAATTTAGGACAGTAATTTTATTAAGTATCGTTAAAATAAAAATAAAAAATAACTAATTAATTTTATTATCTAATTATTTGATGTGTCTTTTTGTCAGATTGATATACGTTTCCAATAGAAATTTTGAAAGTTAACTGTTAATTAAAGCTCTTACAAAGAAATTTGAAAAATTTGTTTCAATTTTACTGCAGCGGGTAGATACAATATTTAATATAAAGTTATAGGAATGGCAAGAGATGCTCTCTAAAACAACAAATTCAATTATAAATTTTACCATTTTAAGTCAAAAATTTCATATAAAAAAATATATTTTAGCATTGCATCAGAATAGTTAAACATTTATATAGATTTAAGCAAACCTTTTTATTTCTCCACAAGCAGATTGCACTTAATAGCAAACACTAATACTATTCTAGAAAAAATTCAAAAAACTGCACTTGCCTTTTTTGAAAGCTGTTACAATTCCGAAAATCCGCTTGTAAGTAGATTAAGATTTAGTATTAAGATAATTTTTGTTAATAGACGTTAGTTAAGATTTAGGTTAGGTTTGCATTAGGTTTTATATTAGCATAAAATAATTAATTAAAGGTTTTTATTTGCCATTTTGTCCATAAATTTATTCTAAATATTTAAGTCAGGTTAATCTAAATAATTACAAGTCAAAGGTGTAAATATTCTAGTAATATAATCTTCTGAAATATAGAATTAAAATATATGAAATTAACATATTATTGTACAAATACATTAAGGCAATAAATAAAATAATAAAAAAAATACTATAGATTTTATGGCTGCGATTATAGCGATCAGAAAAATGAACAATTACCTAAAAAATAAACAGTTATATTCTTTTTGTTTTTACTGTGAGGCTACATAGCGAAAAATTGTTCAGAAAAGCAAATACTAATCCGTGAAATAATAAAAATCATTTTATATATATAAAATATTAGGCTTAAAATTTTAGACTAAATTTGTTTTTTTAGACCATTTCTCAACACTCCTATAATTTTGTTAAAATTTCGTAAGTATTACAGCAATAAAATTGAAATAAAAATTTTACGTAGGTAATCGTTATCGATATAAATGCAGTCTTAAGATAAAAATAAAATTATTATCAAAATAAAAAAAAAATTAATTTTTTTAGAGCTGTCAAAAATCAAAAAACGAAAAAATAATTACTATATTAATCCAATGTCAAATAAAAGCATTTTTGAGGTAAGCTTAGTTGTATGAGCTCTAAAACGCAACACAGTTATCACAAATTAAAATCTATGATCATGCTTTGCGCAAAATGATACTGTTAAGAAAATTTTCAAATCTAAAGAATGCTTTAGTAACCACCTTCATTTAGAAAAGTTACATTTTCGTTAAACAGTTTAAATATAAATTTCAGTGAATATAAGCCGCATACAATAGAACCAATTTCGTTTAATAATTTAAATATTTAAATTTTTTTTAAAAATATTTACAGCTTAATAATATGAAATTTTACACTGTTTTTACCAGCTCTGATATTCTCAGTACTGCCTGGACTGATTATGTTATATTTTTATTTTTATTGTTTATTTTTTTTATATTATTAGCCAAAACTTAGGTCAGAAGAACTTTAATACTTTCGTACCGCTGGCTTTTGGAAGAGAAAAGAAAAGGTATAGAAGAAAAATAAAGAAGAAAAAGAGAAAAAAGTAGGAGAAAGGTTCGGCGGGGAGTTGTGAACTATGTTATTAATGTTCACTTTGAATTTTTGTAAATTAAGCAAATAAAAACTAGTTATCCCTTCTTGGGAATGCTTGTAGTGGAATGTGATTCCACATTCTAGAAGTTCTGACGATAAACGAGTTTCCATAACCAGTCTTGAAAACCATCTTGGTATTTCCACGGTGTAGGGGTGGGCATCTTCAGCCTCTCGCGTTCCTCGACGAAGTAGTTATTTTAGTTCTTTCGAGCATGTGCCTACTCCCATATGAAATATCTATAAAATAGAGTTAGTGCTATACTACGATGCAACTATACTACGATGACTAAGTGGAGCAAGTGTTGATGAAACATTTACATCATCAATGAGACGAATAGCGCGTTGTTGTACTCTGTCAAAAAAGCTTAAAGCAGTTTTTGAGGTACCCGCCCATAGATGCGAGTTGTAGTCCATCTTGGGTCATATGTAGCCTTTTATAGATATTAAGCAGATCTTTAGGTGAAAAATATGCCTAACATCGATTTAAAAACCCCAAAAAATTTTGAGCGGCGCTTTTCGCGATATCGAAAATATGGTAATTGTATGTAAAAATATTATTATTGACATATTTAAAAAAAAAACTTTCAATTAAAAAAATTTCATTAGAAAATTTACAAAATTTCGTCTCTAAGCTCACCTTTAGTCGACCAATATGATGTAGTGAGTGGTTATTTCATCTGATAACCAATCAGAAGGTTGTAGGTTCGAATCCCACTCAGGGCATGATTGTTGTAAAAAGTTTTCTTTTTTAAAAATTTTTTGGAATTAATTTGGAGTACAATTTGATTATGACTAAAATAAAATAGAAATATGTTATTATGAAGGAATATATTATACTCTACAATAGATATAGTTTTCCACATTCAAATTAGTAGATATATCATAAACTCTAAAGAAAAAATAAGCTTTTGTATGTAATTATGTATGTCTAATGTCTAAGCTGTTAGGGTGTTCATCCCATAGCCTTGTAATTAAAAAAAAACCAAAAGTGGATACCGTCTTTAATGGTCTCGCCACCATGTAAGCACACAGAAAGCGCGAAATTCATTTAACTCAGCAAGTAAAAGTTTTAGCACCTAGCCATTAATAAAAAATATTATATAATTATGTATTATTTAAATTCAAATGAAAAATATACGTATAACAAAAATTATACATGAACTTGCTAAATATTAAGTACAAATAAATGTTGCTAAAATTTGATTAAATAATAGAAATCAACAATATTTTCAAAATAGCAAACATAAATTTAAATTCATCAATATTTTATCAGATGTTTATTTCTTATTGGCTATAACAACAATATTTATTTTACACTTTTTTTTTGTTTTTTATTAACTTAACTAATGTTAGTTTTGAATTTTGCATTTTGATGAATTAAAAAAAAAAAACCAAACACATACGATTACTTAAATTAACTTACTAGTATTTTAGTAAAATTTGTAAACTTACTCATTATGTATAAATATGTGCATATAAAAAATTGGCAATATTTTATTTTGGATTTCAGCCAAAATTTCAAATTTTATTATTAAGAGGTTTTCAACCTCTAATAAAAAAATTTATAAAATGAAATTCTAGGACTAGGAAGTTGAAAATAAAAAAAGTTATCCAAATATGTTGAATTGATTGATTAGTATACAAAGACTGGATTATAATTTAAAAAAATTATGCTATCAAGATATCTCAACAATTCTTATCACTTCGTGAACATTAAAATTCTTCTTTTAAACTGAGCTATGGGATTAGTAGTCTGAGCTACAACTACATAGTATTTCTAGTTACATTAGGTTTTTCGTAATATAATTTTTATTAGCTATATTCAATTATCTGAGTGAAACACCAAAAACAAACGATCATATAGCTATAAAAGGCGCCAAACAATTATTATTTTGATATTTTAAATGACGTAAATTTTTTTTCGAATTTCATATAAAACGAAAACAAAATATGTTATTACTTGTGACAAAACAAAAATTATTTTTGTACACTTTTGGATCTTTTTAAAACCATAAGCGTCATCTATAAATTTAAATTTTGAAAAAATTTATCGATGAAAATTATTTTGAAGCCGATATAGCTGTTGGTTTTTTCACTGATTTGTTTAAACAAAAAAACTGATTAGAACTACAATTAAATTGATACTGGTGTAATTAACATTCCAATAATATGTAACTCTACAAATTTGTTATATATACCCATATCATTATAATAGAGTCTATAAAAGGGCTTTCATATTTTTACTGATAATTTTTCAATGAAAAATGTTCAACGAAAAGGAATTAAGAGTATCAGCAATAATTATTCCAGCGTTCAGTTTTTTAGTAGTTAACCCATGTTATATCAGAATGAAAATTGATTAAATAAGTATCATAAATTTTTAATAATTACGAAATTGGAAAATGCTACCATGTTAGCTCGTTAAAAAAATGCAATTACTCAAAAAAATTACCATTGAAAAATTCTCAGTTTGAAAAATAAAAATTGTTAAGATATCAAGATATAATTAGAATTAATATATAAATGGTACAAATAAAGTAATGTACTATAAAATATGATACAAATATGTGACCCATTTCATAACCGATTTTCATTATTCTTTTATTAAATGATAGATATTTAAAAAGAGACGTGGCGCGAAATAAAATATTTGTTCAACTAGAAATTTAATTTTAAAATTTCGTACCATCTAGGTCATAGTATAAGTCAATTTAACATACAAAAATTTTAATTTATCAATTTGCCGCCAGAACTATATTTAAAATTATATAATTTTTTTATTTTTTTTTAAATAAGTCTAAGATAAATCAATAACACAAATTTTAATAAATATTTTAAAATCAAAAAATCACAGTTCGAACTATAAGTACTTATACCTCGTACAATTAATGAGAACTAAATTTAGACCCTTATTCCAGAGACATTAATCTACTCCATTAAATTGTGGTTAATTATTTTTTTATCTGTTACTTAGTTATTGGAAAGTACTATTGAAAGGCGCTTATTGTGAACACAGATATTAATTTCATAATTGAATACTGTTTTTTTTTTTTTTTTTTTTTACACTCTGCAGTAACTTAGGTAGAATCACCTTTTCTTGCTTAATTAAGTACGGTACTGCAATTTTACACTACAATCTACAAATATTTTGAGTATTTATTTAACAAATTACTGGCTTATCTACTCATTAAATGTGGAAAACTACTGATATTGTCAGGAACTAAGCCTTCTTAAATAGAGTAGTTTCATTTTTATTTAATTTGTTACCAGATTATACTCGTTTGCATTTAGTTCCCTTTTTATATGATAATAGTTTTAGTATTTCTTATATTTCTAAAATAATTTTAACAAATAGTTATACTTATACTAATAAAATATTACTCGCATTAAAGTGACAGATATTTTTCTTCACCTAACACTAAAATAATATCACAAAGTTGAACTGGACACATCACAATTAATCTATGGGAATATAATCTTATCAAATTTATAATTATAAAATATATATTAAAAAAAAAATTTAAAAATTAGTAAATTTAAAAAAAAGAGAGAAGATAATAAATTAACAAATCACACATCCATAAAATACGTAGATATATAAATATAAAAACATGTCTTAACTTAATCGTTGAAAATAATAAATTAATTTGAATTCCCAGAAAAACAATAAAAACTAAAATAATAATGTATGTAGTAGATATGTTTTTATTTTTGCTTTAAAATTTAAAACAATACAAAATTAATATTCAAAACTCCTACTTAATGCACACAATGTATTTCCGGAAATATTCCTTAATATAAGGCATTGTAATTGTGAATAAAATTTGGGTCAAAATATGATTTTATTAAATTATTAATTTTTTTTTGCACCAGACATCTTCATTTTCTTACAATCTGTTCAAAACTCACCGATTTATAAATGAGACAAGTATAGGTAATTTTAATCTAGTAATAAATTTTTTTTCTTCTTTTTTTTTGTTGTAAATAAATTATCTGATGATATTTTATGACTAATTGTGATAAACTCAACATTTACAATAATTAATTTCTTTTCTTATTGTATTTTATTATTTTATATTTTATTGCACCATATTTCCTTCACCTTCGCATCGGGTTAATGCATTCACAAAATTTCTAAAAAAGAAATATGTTTTCATTTCTTTTTTTATATTTTATTTTTATTTAACATGTCAATGGCTTCCATTTTTAATATAATAGAATATTTATGTGCGTTTTCTTATAGGAATATAAATGTACATATATATATAAATTTATAAATAAATTATGCCATTGTTTTGTTTCTGCCTATTAATGTATATAAAAGTATATACAAAGTATCAGAGTACACATGTACTAATTTTATTATGACAAAAATTTATTGTTATACTTAATCCATTTTTTGATAAAATGTTTCAATAAAATTGATTAATATGTGTTATATATTTTAACTAGGGGACCCTGTTGAGTAATTATAATTCAAGTTGAAGCCAAATTTAAAGTTTAAAAAAAAAAACAGTAATTTACGTACTGACATAGACTTCTTACGATAAAGCACAAACCACTCATGCTTTTATTAAAATTTAGAGGTAAGAAAGTTTTATTTAGGAAACATAAATACTGCTCCTTCATATACTGATTCGTTTTCGATATATACCCTATAGTCAAAGGCATTTAATAGATAAAATTACTAAAAATAAAATATTTTTGTAATTAAAGAGGTATATACATATACATATTTTTAACCAAAACTACAAATGACCAAAATATATAAAACAATAATTCGAGACAGTTACTGAAAAAAATTAATAGAATGAATTTCCTTTAATTATGTATACAAATAATAAGATGTTGAATGGCACAAAATGGATATAATCTTATTTAAAAGTTTGAATATTATAAAACAAAACAGAAAATTTGTTCAACCCGTATGCGCATTCCTGTTGTATATATACAACTTATTTATATATAATAGATAAGGTGAGAAGGTGCTTACTGCGCAGGTCCTTAAATGATTGTCTATTTATAGATCTTTCCATTTGGTAGCATTGATATATTATGTAACTATGAATGAGAGAAAAAGTTTGTCGTAGAAAAATATAGAATGATGTTCAACTAATAAGTATAGATTTTTAAACCACTTTTGGACAATAAATATTAGTGTTCGCCCGCTCCTCGAAATTCGAGGAAGTTTGATAAAAAACCGTACTCAATTTCATTATGAGTTGTTTTCCATCATTTCAATTTATACTTGATAACTACTATATTTTACTTTGTTTTATTGATTTATCTTACACAAAAACCGCTTACGTAATAATTTATTTGAAAAAAAAAAGATTTAATTTCAATTTAATTCTAATGGAAAAAAAAACTCTGTACATGGGTTGATAATTGCGGCAATTTGATAAATTCTATTTTAAAATGTATGTGCATACATAGACATTGGATGAAATTCAAAATTGAAACTTCCAATTGAAAATTAAAAAATTTTGAAAAAATATTTAGTTTCGCTACGTTTCTTGTTAAATATCTAACATTTAAAAGAATAATAATGAAAATCAGTTGTGAAACGGTTCAGATATTTCAACCATACATACTTTTTCAATTTACAAATTATAAAAATATAATGATTGGATAAAATTTAATACAGATAGTATGAACAGAATAAAGGTAGAGTAGTTAGATGGAACTGTGCAAGTGACCATTTTAGTTGTTTTCGAAAAACCAATTAATACTTAATTGTGTCTTTTAGATGTTACGACTCGAGTGACCTATTTGTTCTTGTTGCTCACACGTTAAAAGCAGATAAACGAAAAAGAAACACTTCAAAAACAATCAACTATTAAATCGCAAATCACATACCCTACCAATAGATAATAATACCTCCAAATTTGCAATAATTTGTGTATCAAATTTTATATATAAGTATAGCAGTTTATTAAATTTTATAAATAATTTGATAACATTATTTTTCTATATGTATAAAATTATTTTATGAGTTACCCATCACAGTGTATAAGTTCGAACAAAATTAAATTGCTGTCAAAATTAACTGTTCTTCCACGTGATAGTTTTTTCGTATTTAAAATTGATATGTTTATATGGTTTTATTTTGATAATTTTAAATTTGAATCTTTAGTTGATATTTAAGTAGTTATAAAAAAGTTAATACTTATATTATAAAAAAAAATTATTAATCTATAATTACTAAATACATTGTACAAAACAAAAAATAAATAAATAAGTAAGTATAACTACTTATAGTTATGTAAAAATTTATTAAATCAAAACTCTTATATCTTATTTAAAAAAAAAATTATTTTAATTTTCAATTATAAAAAAAAAAAAAAAAACAAATAGAGATTGCCCTGTCATCTGCTGGTTTACAAAAGAAAGTTTGATTTTCAATCATCGCAGATGATTGGTGCTGTGCTAAAATACGTTGAAGTTATCCATCTATGTGTAGTATATATTAACTTTGTAGGAACCCAAAACTGAGACAAAAATGTGATAACATGAAAAACTAATTTATTTATAAAAATGATTATCATCAAGTTTAGTTTACCAAAGAAAAATATAGTGGGTTTTTGTTTTATTTTTATTAATTTTAAAGAGAAATCCTGAGAAAAAAAAAATCATTTAATATAATTTTCTTATTTTTTGTCGTAGAATCAAAATTTGCAAAAAAAAGTATGCCTTCCCATTTGACAATCTCAATTTCGGCCAATTTCGGCGAATTGTGATCTTAAAAAACCTTTTTACGGTCCTTCTAGGAAGTTGAAAATATCATTAATCGATAGAGCAACTTCGATTTAGATATCGCATACTCCAGAACACCCGGTATAATAAGTTTGTTGAGTAGAATTAGAACAGATCCGGACATAATTGTTTTGGACAATGACAATTAAATGTCCAATTATCACTGTGTCTCGACACATTGATATTTTCTCTGCCTGTTGTTTCACTGCCGCTCAGTGTATATTTATGATAATAATATTTTTTTGCGTGATTCAGTGAAAATACTAATGTACAGAGGTTTTACGCTTTTTTGTAAAACGTCAGATTTTAAATTAAATTTTTATGAATTTTGATTCTAAGATTTGATTCTATATTTTTATTTGTGTGTTCAAATAGCGAGGTACTAATAATAATAATTTGATGAAACATTATTTATTTACTATATCAATAGGGTTGTTTCCACGAGGATTCATGATGACAGCATACGCTTCATACCCTCTAACCAACAAACAAATTTTGTGGAGGAGATTTTCTGTATTCATTTGTTAATGACATGATATGAAATGTATGCTAAAGTTGTCATTATAAATACTTTTGGAAACAGTCCTAACAGGCCTAATCAAGCAACAATGAAGTTGAATCTACAGTGAAATATTTGAATTGGGTATATCTTAAATGCATTTGAATAAATAAGTTTTTGAGACCCTAAGTAATGATTGCTTTTCTATCCAAGTTAAACGTCTAATAATTATGTAGATCCAAGTTAATAATTTTAATAAAGTTAAAAAAAAAAACTAACTAAGTACTTGAATACATACTTGAATATTTGAAATTTACATTTTATATTCTTGAAATTAATAATATTTATTTTATATCAATTTCTTTTATCTTCAAAAAATTATTTAATTTAGAAAGTTGTCTGTATAAATTAGTATAGAAAAGAAACAATAGTTATGTGATAGAAAAATTTAATTAAGTGTGTGGTTTTATGAGTTATTAAAACATCTGTTATTTACTTACTATTTAAATTATAATAACTATAGTAATATTAGTGAATCATAACACATATGTTTTTTAATATTTATTTTAATAAAATGCGGCTGATTTTATATAAAAAAAATAGTAAAAAAAACACAAAACCTATAGCTTGTGAACAATTCAAATAGAACCAATAGCTTAGAATTATACGACTATCGATATATATATATATATATATATATATATATATATATATATATATATAGTTATACTTAATAGTATTTATAAAGCTATAATTTTCTATATTTTGCTTTTTTTTATTATATTAGTTACTATTAGTTAGCTTAGATATGACTAGTTATTTTTTTTTGTTTTGAAAATTAGATGTGGTATTGAAAATTATTACATAAATTACTTAAGTAATAGAATAGTCAATATTTTAGTAATACATAGTTATTACTTTATCAATTGGTTTGTAAAAATCTATAATTGTTATCAGGGGCAAGGCATATTTCTATTTTGTATAACTAATTTCAAAATTTTCATAATGACTATTATTTTATAGAGAATATTTACAGAAGAACAAAAATTTCACTACTTTAATTCTACTAGTGGGTTAAATTGATTTGAAACTGGCTAGCTATACAAATTCCTTTTTTTTTCATATTCTACTTAATCATGCTCTTTGTATTCCATTTACATATCTTGGTTAAAACTATATTAGCTATCGGAAGTATCAGTATAGTAATCGGTTAAAGTGATTCGAAACTGGCTAACGAACTATAGAGATTCCTTTCTTTTAATATTCTACTTAATCATGCATCTTTTATTCATCTTGGCTCAAATTATATTATCGAAAGTATCAGTGCCAAATCAGTGCAAGAAAATCGGATTGGAAAACATTAATCTCCACCATTGTACTAATGTCTTTTTAATTTTAGTATATAGAAATTAACTGTTTATGGTTCAGTATAAGTCACATAAATTTAGCTACATTGCAGTCAAATCTATTGAACTATCTACGATTGAGAGCTCTGATTGTCTCTTTGTGAAACAATAGTTAGCACTATTGAAAAGATTTCTGTACGGCATCTAGTATGTAAGTTTTCACCACCAACAGTTTCATGGAAGCTCGCTATAACGCGGTGGTTCCCAACATAAACAAATATTAAAACGATCCACCACCATTGTGTTTTTTAGTTGACGGATTCAAATAATATAGAAAATTGAAGAATGAACCGACATTTAGATTTGCAGAAAAAACACTATAACCCACACTTTATCTTATTTTAGAACCGTTAGTGAAGAGGTGTAATTTCGCGATAGTACTGCATTGATCTACCATGTTTTTCTAGATGGAATATTTGTCTACTAGGATTTTTCGTAAAAGTTTTCTAGAAGAAATTTTACATTATTCAAAATTATTGATTAACTAAAATCACTGCGAGTTTCTTCTTGTTTGTTCTTTTACTAATTTTTTTTTGGATTCCACTTATAGATAATTTATGGAAGCTATACTTATAATATATAAAAAACATGAAATTTAATTTAAAAAAAATAAAATTAAATGGTGAACTTGGTATTTGAATGATCAAGACAATCATTAATAGAATTTAGCAACTGAAGTGATGCATGTTTAAACTCGATTTAATTGAAATTAACTTTTTTAAGAAATTAACTACTGAAATACGATAAGCCACATACAATGATTTGAATATTTTGTTTATGTGGTAAGTATATTTATAATTATTCCAAGTGGGGGAAAATTGTAAGTTTTTAATGTACTGAATGTTACTTTTTTATTAATTTTATTTTTATTATTTTTTACTTAGAAAAAATATGATTCTGATAACTACTTAAGTACCTAACTACTTACTCAGTTAATTATCAATATTATCTATGTACTAAAATGCATATAAAGGGCAAAGTGCTTGAAGTTTAATCAAATTTATACTCTGCATATGGGTATAAGTATAGTTATATAACTTTTTTAGTTATTACTTTCTATAAGTACACTCACTCTCACTAATTACTCACTCTAGGCTAGACAGTAAATTTTATAAATAATAAAACATAACTATTTAAACAAAATTTTTTCAATTTTTAGCAAATACAAATTTTTTAAATTATGTATTAAATTACAATACTAAGTTAGTTATATTTTTGGACTTATTTTTGGACATTTACAAAAGCTCACAATATGAATGACCTACACTAATTTCAAATTAATTTGAACTTTAATTTTTGTCAAATTAAATTAGAACTTAGTACCAAAATTTGAAATATGCATAACATTCTTGAATTTTTTTAGATAATTATTATTACAAGTAAACTGAAATAACAAATACAACTCCTATAAGAAAAATTTTCATAAAAAAAAAACAACAAAATATGAATAACTTAACTTACCAATCTTACCATAGGGCAAGTTTGAAATGAGTTCACTGACGTCACAAATTTGTACAAAAGTTTATTTGTTTTAATAACATTAAGGTGGTTATGATGAAGTCCGAAGCGGAATTTCTCCGAAAAAAAATTCCGATCCGAATACGAAAGAATTGGTATGCTGAAATCCCTTCGACTGCAAAGTCTGTGCAGAAATCAAAATCATATGTTTCGGAAGATTTTTTGTTTTGTTTTCATATTCATTTCAAACATTTTTATTTTCAATTTTTTTTTATTTATTTTGTAAAAATTTTTTAATAGATAATGTATATGACATAATGTATATATACAATATGCATACATAAATTAAAAGTAAAAGATACAACTTTCTTAATTATATTTGTAGTATGTATATATATACAAATTAAAAATAGTAATTTTTTGTTACATCAGAGAAAATTTAAAATTCTCTAAAGAATGTAAAATATATATGTATCATTTTTAATATATATACATATTATGTTACAATATTAAAAACAATAAAATATATTATTTTTTTGAAGCGCTTTTTTATTCCTAAATAAAAAAAATATTTTTCATAAATGAAAAAAAATTGAAAAAAAAACTATTATTACATTTTCTACTTCTCCTAATATTCTAAATACAAAAATTGTATGCTTTATAATTCATTTCCGAACCATTCTAATACTTCCGAATGAGAAATTCCGGCGTACAATTTTCAAATTATTTTCCGTTCCGACGAACTTCATCATACATAAATTTTAAAATTTCGGATAAATAATGACATTTGCAGACTGCGGAATACTTTCGGACTTCAGCATACCAAATTCGGAATGTAATCGGAATTTCACATTCCGACGAACTTCATCATAACCACCTAAAAAAGAAGTATATGGGATGGGAAGAGGAATTATTAAGGTAGGTATATACTATATAGATACATTTGTACACATGCACAATAATAAATAGATTATATCATTATACGAATAGTATATTAGCGTACTATATACTACACCATAATGAATGAATAAAAGAAATGAATGAATGAACGAATACTTAACTAAATACTTATATAAGTAACAAGTTATATGTATATATATATATATATATATATATATATACATATAACTTGTTATATGTATATATATATATATATACAATATATATATATATATACATATAACTTGTTATATGTATATATATATATATACAATATATATATATTTTGTTATTGCTTTATTTGCTTGATTTTAGTAAGGTATTCAAGTATCCAACATTAACTACACTTAACCTAATAATAACAAAGAAAAGGAAATACACTGGAATTTCCCAGAAAAAAATGTTCTTTTAAATTTAATTTTTTTTTTCTCTTCTCTTTATTATAATACACACTTATATATTATGTACGTCTGTATAATGATATTGATATACCAAAAAGAAAATAGATAAATTGAAAATTAAAATAAAATAAAACAAAAGAAATTTTGAATAAAAACAATTCTCAAAGGTGAAATTTAATATAAAAAAAAAAATAGACAATAGCGTATTTTTTTTTTAAATACATTATTGTGCGTAGAAAATACAAGACAAAAAAAAAATTAAAAATTGAAAAATAATTCATAATGGGTTGGTTTACCTACTTTATAGATTAACTATATATTTTATGTTAAATTTTGAAGTTCGTTAAATGAATGCGTAGTTTTTTTGGGATGATAAAAATTTAAAAATTAACATCCACAATGGTAATTCAAATTAATTAGTGAGAAAAAACATCTGTCCTCTTACGAATAAATATAATATACCCATTCAATGTTTCCACTATCCTAAATAATGTACATAGTTATTGCTTCATATGCAACAATCCAAATGCAAAGAGGTAACGGGAAACAATTATTCAATCGTCTGACATTACACTTAACTGGTAATAGGCTAACTATAAAGAAATACATAGGTCAAGCCATATGTGATATTCTGTGTATGGAAAATACATGTAAATGACCACAACCGACATAAGTATGCGGCAATTAAGTTGAATCTGACAATTCGTTAAATTTTCGTTAAACATAGAATCCTATGTCAAAATCCATCTAGTTAAACCGAATTCCACATTATGTAATTTCTGTTTATTTGTTGTTTTTCTAAGCAATATTTTCTTATGTTCGCATCAATTTCATTGTCCATTTATGGACAATTTAAATTTATGAGCTATTACACATGAATGTTGAACTCATCAATTTTGTATTCATTTTTGATATTTTGCAATGAAATATTGTAAAAGTCTTCTGAATATATTAATAACAGAATTCGAATTTGAACGATAATTACGAAACATAAATATATGAATTACATTGAAAATATAAGTAGTTTCTGGACGAGCGTTTTTGACTTCAATTCAAATTTAATTTTAAAAGTAAATGTTTTGTAAAAAAAACAACAAATTATTTTTGTTCAATTTTAATAATACTTACTTAAATAGCTTTATTATAATAATTGAAATAATTATTAAAATTAATAAAAAAATTGTTATAAATAAATTCACATTATAACATTATCTGAAATATCTACGTCAGTTTTGTTAGGCAATTTGACATTTACATAATTATGTATGTAGTTCTATATCATTATAGTTAGCGCAAATAGTCATCATAAGTTATCATATGATTTTGTACGCCAACATTTCATATAACCAATTATAATAGTCATCAGAAACCATCATTTGTTGTCTTTTGAAAATCATTCGTTAAGTTATAAGCATACGAGAAGAAACGTACAAATCATAAGCAATCATAAGTACTTTTGATAGCTTAGTAAAAAAAAATCATTTAGTACTTAAACTAATTTAGGAAACTTACGTTTTTTATTTCTTTCTTTTAACTAAGAATTTTATTCAAAACTCAAACATTTGTATTATATTTTTATTTCACTTTTTTCAACTTTTGGGTTTGACGTTTTGATATGATTAGTTATGAGAACTATAGTTAAGGTTCATTAGTTATGCTTTTCTCATATCATATACCAATCATAACGAATATCATATTATAAGGCCTGACTACAGCCAAAATTAAGTTAACTTGATACTTTTCGTTAAACTTACGTCAAAACTAAAAGCTACTTAAGGTTAACTAACCAACTTAAGTTACGCCTGGTAAAACTTCATGTGATTAAAACTCAATTTAAATAATAACATTAACGTATATCATAACATTTTTTTTTATATTTATATTGATTTTTATCCACAAATCGAATATCATTTTATTCAAACGTCATTTTACTTAAATAATCTACGACCTAAATTGTACCAGGTTGAACTATAAGTTAATTAGTTCGCTTAGTTGACTATATGCAAATCCATATGTTTTGAACTAATTTAATATAGTTGCTCATACATATTTAAATTTTTCTCAAATCTTATGCAGCAACATACTAAAATCTTTTTAATTTTCACTTTTTGTTTTTTATTTCCAAATAATAGACAATTATTCTAGAATTTTTTTTTTTCAATTTTTCTTTATAAATAATAATAAGTATAATTACAACATTATTTAAAAAATATTAACATTATTTTTTGGTTAGGGTGGATCTCAATAGATTGTAAAAAAGCTTAAAAAATATGAGATTAAAGCCAAAAGTTGTTTATATAATAAAACTTAAGCATAACTATGTGTACGTTTCTTAGTACACCTTTGATAAGTACATTTAAGTACAAGAAAAAAATGGATGAGAACTTTTAACAATGTTTACAACGACTTTTTTTTTATAGCCAAGACAATTTAAGTTTCTGACAAAACAAAAATATTATTTTTATTTGTTTACTTATTCGAAAAATAATTAATTTTTGTAATTAAAATATTTCAACAATATTGACACGATTTATTTCGCTATGTATTAACTATTAATATTGCATGTGTCCAGCTCAGAGATCAAAAAACCAAATATTTCAAAAAAACTTTTTAAAAAGTCAGTAAAAACAAGAAGTCTTCGATTTATTGAAGGTATTAATTGACTTGGGAATGGAATCTGTTGAGATACAGAAAATAGAATTGTTGAGAGGATGTATAACGAATCGAAACATGCAAGTACTTAGAATAAAGAAAAAAATAATATTTTGGTTTTTTTCTTGTACCCACCCTCAAAATAAATAAAAAATTAAAGAAAAAAATGTTTTAATACATTAAGTAGTTAAGTATGTGAGTATATAATTTTCTGAAAGAAACTTTGAAAAAAAAATTAGTTATTTAAATTAAAATAATTATGTTTAATACATGGTTGACACCGTTTAATGTTAAAATAAATAAAATTTAGGAGGGATAATTTTAGTGTTAAAAAAAAAATTCTTTTAATTTGATAAAAATTATAAAGTGCCTAATGAAAGATTAATTCAAACTCTAATTTCACCAAATGCACAAGTTTTTTGACAGTTTAAATTGACAATTTTTATCTCCTTTTAAGTATGTATTTTTCAATTAGAATTGAACTGTCAAACCAGGAAAATTTCAAATTAGTCAATTCTAGTTTAAATTTAAATTTATATACTTACTTATGAATATCTGCGAAATTCGAATTAGACATTTCATTAAACACACACTCTAAATATATATAATATCTTATTATTAATTTATCTATTAATTAGCATGTCAGTTAAATTTTATTTCAATAATGAAATTTGAATATAGGTACATGGGCCTTATACCGGGTTTTTCGGAGCATGCTTATCAGCTTTTTAAGAGTGGAAGGAGCCGTTATTTTAAAATTAAAAATTTTCAAATTTAATAATGTTTTCAACTCCCGGGAAAGATCAAAAATCGGTTTTTTAAAACAAAAAATCGCCCAAATTGGCCGAAAACGAGATTTTTAAATAGGAAGGGGTATTTTTTTATGCAAATTCGGATTCTACGACAAAAAAATAGAAACTTTTGTTCCCTAGAGTATATTGTTCTTACTTAGGTGACCATGAGACCATGCAGGTTTTGGCCATTACGACTTTATAGATTTATCATCATCCTCAAACATCATGTCTTCTGCTCTATTGTTTGTTAAAAATGTACTCATGTTTTCCGAAATTTCAATAAAATGAAATTAAATAAAACGATTTATAAATGATCGTATTGACGTAAATAATACATAGAAAACAGAAAAACCAATAAAAAAAAATACATGATAATAAAATAAATGTGTAACTATAAATAAAAAGCGAGGTATATTTAGTTATAACTACTTCAAAACTAATTTTAAATTCAATAAGAAAATTGCAAAGAACCTGTTCTACAAAATCATTAAAATATAAAAAAGTAGCAGTTTATGTACAAAATTAAATCATTTGATTTTAAATTTTGAAAATATTTTGATAGTTTTTGGCGGAAAATTACCTCTAACTAATATTATTAATGGATCATCCCTATTTAACATTTCAAATTATAAAATAAAAAAAAATTCTGTCAAGTACCTTTGAATAATTCGGTATATTATTGAAAATGGTATTGCTAAAAACATAGCAGCTGATAATTCTAATCCAATAAAAAAAAGTCAAAGAAATCATTAAAGAACATTTCAGCTTTAAGTGCGGATCAGGATCGGATTTACTACAATATTCAGAAAATCAAAATTCAGAATTATTTTAATGTTGCTAAGTGGTGCTTATGTTGCTAAAAATTTGATTTATTTTTAAATATTGCTATTAATGATGATGACACAGTGACACAGTATAGTTTTAGGGGAATTCCCTTTTCAAAGGAATAATTAATTTTGGGTTTGTGATGAATTATGATTCGAAAATCAAAATTAAATTTTATTTTTTTAAATATTGTTATTAAGTTGCACAATTTAAATGTTAATCCATTATTCTGTTTTTGTCGGAGGCTGCCCCCAAACCTCTGCTCCATATTATTGAAACCCTAATTTTTCTATCGGAAAAAACATTGTTGTTAATGCTATCAGAATTTTAAATTGTCTGAATTTTGAGCCATCTGAATTATAAAAATTGTGATTTTGTTATGAACCTATGAGGATCGAGCCAAAAATTTAAATTTTCGAGTTCTTATGTTTTGCAAGCGAATTATTACTGCCATATTATTTATTAACCACAATTGTTTAAAACGTCCGTGTGCATTAAATTTTGGATATTCAAACAAATAGTTTTTTTTTTTTTTTTTTACAAAATTAGCAAACGACCAAAAATTTTGATAAGAGGAACGCTTTGGTCATTTTAAAAAGTTGGCAACCTTGGTATGGTATACTTAATTATCACATAACATAACTATACTATACCTACATGTTATTTATTATTAATATAAATGATAACTATACATATAGTGTAGTAATATGCATTCTGTATTCCTGTATAGCAATAAGGAAAGAAAGTAAAATGAATTCCAAGTGAGCCCAGACAAAAATTAACCTGTAAAGTTTTCTACTTAAATTTAAATTAAATAGATGGAAAAAATGTTTAACACTTATCGAATTCTAAAATTTTTATTTAAAAATAAAATCTACTTACCACTGATCGTCCAATGAGATAAGAATTCATATATAATGGAAGTACCTATAAAAGTATGTAATATAATATGAATATATTATGTATATATGCTTGTAATTTGCACATATAAAATTTTCTTAAGGAACAAAAATTCTAATTTTTTAATTTTATTTGATAACAAAAACTTGTAAAATAAAAACAAGAAAACTTTTATTTTATATCACAAACTATTAATTAAGGTATTTAAGATTAATTTTATATAAAACAATATTCACATTGATTAATTCATATATATTATGTATGTATGTAATAAAATTATAAAAAGAAATTCTGATACACTTTATATACACGCATTTAAAAACTTAATGGCGGGTCTGTATTTGGTTAATATATTTGAAAAAATAAAATATGTTTAGATAAATTTGAATGAATATTTTCTATTATAATATTATTAACACTCATCATTTTATTTTCAAATTTATTTTTTTATTTAGTTTTGGGTTTTATTTAAAATATTCTATGTGAAATAAATAAAAACTTGATGAACTTTCAAATTTTACACTGCACAATACACGGATCCCTTCAATTCACATTCATATTTCATTTTCATTATTCAATCCATACAATATTACAAATAAATGAAGTAATAAAATAAACTGATGAAAAATAAAATAATTGCCAAAATTTGACATTTGAATTTGACTGTTGGATAATTTTCTGCAAAATTTGTATGACCATAATGTGGTTGTGTAGGTTGCCGCTTTATTTCAATTATATTTAAATATGGGTTTGTATCATGGGTTTGTATATTAAATTTTTTGTATATCCTTTAAAAAAAATTAATATTATTTTTAATAGAAAATTTAGTAAATTGATTATTGTTAAATGCTGCTCAAATTAAAATTAAATAATATAAAATATAAGAAAATAAAAATACAAATTTACAAAACTTTTTCTATAGGATATTTTGATTTTATTTTAGAACTTGGAATCGCTTACATTCATAATTCATATCATATGTGTAAACCTGGAAGCCCCCTTTTTTTCCTTTGACCACTTTGAAGTTGTTCTTGTAGCTTGTAGTGTATTTTAATGGGGATGTAAAACTTGTATTTTTGTACTGCAAATTCTGTCAAAATTGTTATCCTGCTACTGCATAATTTGATAATATACCACATTCTACAAAACTACAAGGGTAAAGTTGGTTTGTTACAGAGTGAGACCACTATCTATACTAATATTAGAATTATAGAACACTTCAGCTGACTGGTTTGGATAATGGAACTGTGAAGTGGATAAGTGCGATAATTAAAAAAAATTAATAAATAGTGTTACACATAGCATTTTAAATTAAATCAATAATTTTATATTTATAATAATTGCATATTTTTAATTAAATAGGGTATTCTTTTTAACTGTAAAATATTTAAATTGTTATTTTTATTAACTTAGTGAGTTATGGATTTTGATTATAATCCTTTTGGACATCTTGACGGTTTTTGTTCAGGTGATACTACAAATTACAACATAGAAAAATCGATGTTATTTAAATTACATTTGATTTCAGCTAGTTTTGATGATAAATTAAAAAGGACTCTACAATCAGAAATTGAAAACAAAGAGCATGATGTATCAATAGAAAGTTTAGATTTATTAATAAAAAAAAGTACAAAACCAAAAATTCCACCAAGAAGATCATTGCAATCAACTACTCAATTAAAAAAAAATACTAGTACTAACATTAATATTACAGATAATTCAATAGATGAAAATAAAACAACAAAAAAAACAAAAAGACGTTCAAAAATAAGTAAAGAAAATAAAGTAGAAAAGAACATAGACACAGCACTTGACTCAACTACTCAGTTAAAACAAGCTGAAATTATAAATATTAATAGTAATTCAATAGATGAAAATAAAACAACAAAAAAAACAAAAAGACGTTCAAAAACAAGTAAAAAAAATGAAATGGAAAATGACATAGAAACATATTGTCCTCCAGATTTTGACTTATCCAGTTCAAAATCACAAAGAGGTAGGGCACGTCGTAATTACATGGCAAGTTTAGGTGCAAATTTACCAATACAAGATGTTATTGATTTAGAATCAATAATTCAAGAAAATAATAACGCAACTTCTAATAGTATAGCTCCTAAAAGCTCCTCCAATAATAAAAGAAAAGATAAAAATACAAATCGTAGATCGGTTCGACCTCCGAATTTAGTAATAATATAAATTTATTCAAAAATTTTATATTAAAATTTAAGTTTTTTTATTTTTTTGTTTTTAGATTGTAATTGGATCTGATAGCGAAGAAGATGCAGATTATGAACAAATAAATTTTAAGAATGATATCTCGTCAATTAATAATATTAATTTTAAAGATGACGATGATAATCCAGAAATTCAAATTTTAATCGAATGGCACAACCAAATCGAAAAACTTAAAATTAGAAAATATCAAAAGTTTTTTTCGATAATTGATCATTTTGCGGAAAAAGAAAACGTTAATAAAAAAGAAATTCTTTTAAATTTAGAAGATAAAATTATAACAGAAAATGATACAATTGCAAACATTAATTATAAATTTGGTGATATTATTACTGGTCGTATTGTTAAAAATTGTCATTCACTTGTTTCAGATATTAATAAATCACCAAATAAAATTAATAAAGATCAAATTTGCTTAAAAATTCAGTCAAACTTTTGGAAAAATTCAATTGACATGTACATAAAGAAAAGTGATACCTTTAAAATTTTATATATTAAGTGTTCTGAAACTTTTAATTTAAATAGTAGTGATTTTCATTTAATGTAAGATTATTACGAATTAAAAATTATGAAATATATCGATAATTATATTTTGATAATTCTAGATTTGATGGTGATCAATTACTTCCAAATGAAACGCCAAAGAATTTAGACATGGAGGGTGGTGAAATTATAGACTGTGTAATTAAAAATAAAAGTTCTTAAAATAATTTATTTTTTTATTGTTAGAAAAACTAGTAATTATTCCTAATAAAAGCAAAAATAAAATTCTTTAAAATGTAATTTTTCGTTATTTATGATTTTTTTTGGAAGTGATTCTTTGTAATGAAGTTATTTTAAAACATCTAAGCAAGGTAGTTTTTTTTTTGTGGAATACTCTTTATTGAAATAAAAAACATTTAGTTTTTCATGGGTTTTCAGTGCAAATTTTATTAATAAAAAAGATCATCGTAATATGTACACTTAACAAAAATAATAAGTACATATCAAGTCTTGGTGGTTAGAATATATTTATAAATATTAAATAAATTAAATTAATAAAAAAATAAAAATTTGGTATACGAATACTAACTTAAATTAGTATTATTAAAAATTATATTTGTTATGTTTTGAGAAAATATTTCTTATTTTCTCAACTTTTATATCTTTGGTTTGAATTTTAGCATTTGGTGAACGAAATATTTTAGTTCTTTCAGAACAATCAATAATAGAAATTTCATTTTTATTTGTTTTAAATGTTAATTTTTCTTTAAATTCATCAGGTTTTGCAGGTTTACGTCTTAAACTTTGGCGAATTGTTTGGAATATATTATTATGGGCACGAGATGGTTCATCTTCTTCTTTAATTTCAAGTAATTCTGTTGCGTTATCTTCGTGTTTTTTACTTGTATGTGTTATATATTTTCGAATGCTTCTGCGAATCACATTTCCAATTTTAGATTTTGTTTCTTTAACTGGTTCTTCATTCAAAGATTTTGACCTTTCTGCCGGCACAGGTAAATCTGAATTTATTAATGGTTTTCTATAACACCTAACAAATGGTGCTGGTTCTTCAAAGTCTGAATCAGATGTTATTGACTCATTATTTTCCTCGTTCAATTTCGGTTTTATACTAATTTCAGGAGTAGCAACTTGACTAGTGCTAACAGTAGATTTTTCTGCTATACATTCTTCTAAGCAATTTGTTTTTATTTCACTTACCAAATGATTTTCATTCGTTTTTCTTTCATTTGTGAAACCATCATTTTCATCAATTAGAGGTACAATTCCTGATATATTGTTAGTTATTATTGAATCAGAATCATTTTCTAAAGTAATTTTTTCTTCCTCAATTATTTCTTCTATCAAATCTAATTTGTTTTTAACTATTTCAATATTAGCTTTTTTTAATTTTGCTTCATTTATACTATTTTCCAGTTCAAGTTGATAGCAATCTAACTCTTTACCAATATCAACTTCATCATCTTCAGCAATTGCAGGTAATAATTGTTTTGAATTTACCCCATTTTTATTAATATTATTGTTAGATTCGCTTGATAAAAGAACTTCTAGAGGAACATTTTGAAAATCAATTCGACAACCCATAGTTGGTTTAAACGGTAAGCCTATAGTAATACTTGTTGGATGTATAGCAGATTTTGGTGAACGAATCTGTAAAGCTGGATTTTCAATTCCATTATTTATATTTGTAATAGGAGATTTTGAACGTTGTATTTCATAAGGATTAATGTTTGTATCCTCAACTCTTATATCTAAAGCATCATTAACAAAACATGAATCTTTAGTTGTACAAATTGTTTTTGGTGACATTACTCGATGAATTTCAAAAGGATTGAATGTTCTTTCTGGAGCTTCTAAATTGAGAGCTGCGTTTTCAAAACAAGCTTCTTCGATTTCAGATTTTTTTTTTTTCTTTGGTGGTTTTCTTATAACTTCGAAAGGATTTTCTGATTCTTTTTCAATTGCTTCGCTCTTTTTAGCCAAATGTATTTCAGCTATTGACTTTATTTCCATGCAATCATATTGCAAATTTTCTTTGTTATTAATTGTTTGTGTTTGAATGCGCCTCGTAGAACGTCGAAGAGATGCCCTTAACAAATCTTTGTTAGGGGTTGATGAAGTAAATGCTGCATTCAATATTCCATTTGAACCTTCATTCTGATTAACTATTTCAGAATTTTTTGTTTTACTCTCAATGTTAAAGTATTCTCTTTTTCGTTTTCTGCAACCTCCAGGCGACTCTGTGTAAATAGTTAGAGCATCCATTTAAATAACTTTTTGTTTTTCAAATTCAATAAATAATTAATTAAATAAAAACTATATAAAAATTATATAAAAACTAATTTGAATTTTACAAAAGGAAATTGGGCGCAGTTTTAATTTAGCTTGTTTCTTGTTTTTAAATGTTTTAACTTCTAACGTTTTTATTTTGAAATTTGACAGTGTTGTTTGAAGTTTGAAATTTTCTTATGGAACTGTCAAAAAATGTGGCACGCATTCGTATGTGGAGTGTGGGACTGGAAAAATTTAAAATTCCAAGCAAATTTCAATCATTTAATTGTATTGTACTTATTTCTGTCCTGTCAAATTAATAAAATCATAACCTACAATAATAATAAATAATAAAAAATACTTATTGTATGCTGTAATAAAATCAAAACAGTTTTAACATAGCCATAACATAGCTAAATATTTGTTCATTTAAAAAAATCAGTGAAACTCGAAAACTTTAAATATAAGATATAATAAATATATTTTTGGGTGTACAACATTAGGTCAAGATGGCTGTATCAAGAGACAGAATCATTCAAACAAATCATATATTTGGGCAATTAATAATAGGTCCTCCTGGATCAGGAAAATCGACCTATTGTTATGAAATGTCTAAGTATTTACAAGAATTAGGCAGAAAAGTTTCAATAGTTAATTTAGATCCTGGCAATGAAAATATGAAATACACTGCTGATATTGATGTTATGAATTTAATAAAAGTTGAAGATGTGATGGAACATTTTGAATTAGGACCAAATGGAAGTTTGATGTACTGTATGGAATATTTAGAAAAAAATTTTGAATGGTTAACAAATGAATTGGTAAAACTAAATCCAAGTTACTTAATATTTGATTGCCCCGGTCAAATTGAACTTTTCACTCACAGCCAGTTTTTAACAAATATTTTTAATAAATTGGAAAAAATGGGATACCATTTATGTTCAGTCAACATGATAGATTCACATTATTGTTCTGAACCTACAAAATTTATATCTGTATTATTACTTAGCTTAAATATCATGTTAAATATAAGTTTACCACATGTAAATGTACTTAGCAAAGCCGAAATGTTTAAGCGATTTGAATCAAAACTGCTATTTAATATAGAATTCTATACTGATGTCTTAGATTTGAAATTTCTGCTCGAAGCAATAGATTTTGATTTTCCAAAATATGCGAAATTGAATGCAGCAATTATTTCAATGGTGGAAGATTATAGTTTAGTAACATTCCAAACTTTGGATTATGACGACAAAAATACAGTTTCAAAATTAAAGAGTGTAATTGACAAAGCAAATGGATACATATATGCAAATGAAGAAGAATCGAAAAATGAATTGAACATTTAGAAATTAAAAAAAAATTTTAAATATATTTTATTATATAAGATTTAAGCTTTGTTTTATTTTTTTAATATATATTTTATTCTAAACATATATTTTTTACTGTTTTCATAAATTCAATATCAGATAGATTTTCCTTTTCATAAAACAATTGAGCTGATGCATTATTTTTTATTTTGAATTCACAACTCATATTTATTATTAATCTTTTATTGTTTTTTCTAAAAAATTTATAATTAATATCTTCGTTTTGTAATTGATGTTGATTTTGAATATGATCAAGTAGATCATACCATAATTCATAAACATTTTCACAACGGGGACATTGAATTTCTTCAATACCATTTATTTGTTTCCACTTTTCTTCCCCTTTTTTGTGATAAATTAATTGAAAATGAGATTTATATAAATTTAATGGGCAAAAAAAATTACATATTTTACAATATGCATCTTTTGATTTTTGTTCATTCTTTGGTATTTTTTTAAGTACGTTATTATCTTTATCATCACTTTCTTCACTATCAGATATTTCATTAATTTCAACTAAAGTATGTCTGTTCCATATCTTACCATTTTCTTCAGCTTCAGAACAAACATTTGTTTTAGTCATTAAGGCAGGTAACATAAATTTGGCTTCATTAAAATATTTCCATTTTGGTTTTTTTCCTTTTTTGATAAGATAAAAATCGTCTATAATCTTATGTATAATATATCGAATTTTAGCAGAAACTATTGCTACTACAAATAATAGTATATCAAATTTAGATAAAAACAATAAAAAAATTTAAAAAATTTGCAATGTAAATTTGGTAGTATTTTATATACGACTTACCAGTTAAAAGTGGATCAAATGATTGTGCAAATTGATTTTTTTCTGAAAATTTTTGAATTGCATCGTAGAATAGAGGATTACATTCATCAAAAAAATGAGGTTTCTTTCTTAAGAAATCCAAAACTTTTGGTATAACTTCTTCGTCTTGATTTTCAGTCATATTTTTTTTTTGTTTATATCAATAGATAATTTAAAAAAACTATTTGTTGACTTGTTTGTTTTATTAGTAGAAAGCAATAAGTTAAGATGTCAAGTAAAGTTAATTTTAATTGTCAGTGTCAATTAAGCGAAATCGAAGCTTGTGAAAGAAATAGGCCTGCTCAATATACTATATAAACTATTACGAATAAACTATTTAGAGTAAATGCATAACTTAACTTAATATATGTATATATATAATATAAAATTGTTTGTTCTTGAATGAAGGAGTTTAAAACAGTACAATAAAATTTTGATTATAAAAATTACGTGTATCGGTGTATCTTATTTTAAAAATAAAAAGCATATGGTTTTAATAACAAATATTATTCAAAGATCTAAATTCAAAATATATATTTTGCTATAATTTATAATTTTAATTATCTGGCAACTCTTTAAATTTGGCAGCTGTACAATACAAAGTGTACTATGAGTTGTCAAAATAAAAAAAATGTTTTTGCGTTCTTGAAATTTGCAAAAAATTAATTTTACGAGATTTTATAGATACGGAAAAATAATTTAATTTAAATTTAATTTATTAAAAATTAATGTACATTATATTATATAGGCTAATTGAAATGCAAACCATTATTTATCAAATTTCTGAAAATATTAAAAAAAATTCCAATAAGAATATCCTGCCGTTTAATATTTAAAATAAAGTAATGAAATCCTCGTGCAAAATAAACCAAAGTTTTGTTATATTAATTTAGTGAAATGTGTTTAATTGAATAAAAAATGTTAGAAATTAGTTAAACTTTGATATATTTATGTTAAAATATAATATAATAAAGATACTTTTTTTATGAAATGACTAAAGACCATAAAAGGGAAAAACAAGCTTTACCTGACGTTGTTTCACATTGGTATTATAAACATGGATTATTTTTATCAAGTTATCCAACTTGTTCAATTGGCATTGCAATTATAATATTTTTAGTTTCTTGGTAAGAAAATCAAATGCAAAAAAAAATTCAAAATTTAATATTGTTTACGTAGTGTAGTGCACATTTTTGTTGTTAAATTTTACAAAAATGTATAATAATAATTATATATGTATTTTAGTTATCCTCTGTTGAATATACCTTTACCGGGTACAATACCTACAAAATTAATTTATCCTTTTGAACCAAATGAAAATGCTTTTGATGATAGAATTCGTAATTTTTCATTGGTTAAAGATATATTTAATGTAAATTCAAGTTTTGATCCACCATTTCAATGGGCCAAAAATAAACCAGCTTTGTATGTTCAACAAATTTTATTGAGAACTGGGGTACATCCATGGTTAAATGATATGCATGTTTTAGATGCATTCAGAGCACCGCTTTATGAAGTTTTTAAATTACTGGAAATCGTAAGAAATCATGAAAGGTAATTTAAAGCTTCAATTAATTAATAAAATTTAATATTTCAATGAAAACTTCAAATTTATTTTATAATAGTACAACAAATTTGGATAATATTTGTCTTCATGTTGATAATGTTAAACGAATGAAAGTTTCATTATTTCCTGAATATAATTGTTTAATTTTATCTCCAGCTAATTTTTGGAGTCAAGATGTTCAAAATTTTTCAAAAGATGGAAATATTTTGAATACAATTTTTCAACATCACGTGAGTGTTATTAATATACTATTAAAAAAAAAACGAAATTCTAAATTATTTAAACTATTATTTTAGAGTTATCAAAAAGGTAAAGTGTCTATAGCGGAAATGCTATTGGGATTACAAATACAAGATACTGGATTAAAACGTTATCCAGTACGTTCTAGATCTCGTATAATTCAATATGCCATTACAGTAATTTTAAAACAATATGATATAAATCATTTAGAAACTTTAAAACAGAAATTAATTTTTCAATATCCGTTATATCAAGATGATAATGAAATTAAAACTAAAACATCATCGGATAGTTTGAACGATGAATTTAGCAGTACAGAGCCAACTGTAAAACGTCAACAACCACAATCGCAACAAGATAAGACTTCTATTATGTATATTTATTATCCTGGTGAACTGAAAATTGCTGAATTTATGCCCATATGCATAGCATTTATATTACTTTTTATTTATGTTTATTTTTCCGTTCGGAAAATTGATGTCATAAAATCTAGATTTATTTTAGCAACATTTGCAGTTTTCACAGTTCTTGGTAGTTTAATGATGTCATTAGGTTTATGTTTTTTCTTTGGTTTAACTATAAGTTTACAATCTGTACAATCTAAAGGAATATTTCCATATTTAGTAATTTTAGTTGGGCTCGAAAATTGTTTAGTTTTAACAAAAAGTGTTGTATCGACAGACGAAACATTTGATAATAAAATTAGAGTTGCTCAGGCACTTAGTAAAGAAGGTTGGCATATTTCAAAAACACTTTTAACTGAAATCACAATATTAACAGCTGGATTAGGAACTTTTGTTCCGGTTATACAAGAATTTTGTGTATTTGCTATTGTTGGTTTAATATCCGATTTTATGCTACAAATGTTATTTTTTTCTACTGGGCTTGCAATGAATATAAAACAAATGGAATATCAATATGAGGCTAAGAATTTACCAAAAATAATGAGCTATGATCATAAACAAAGAGAATTTAAAAATTTTACTGTTTACAACTATTCACCATTAAATCATCACTCTGGAAGTGGATTTCATCGTTCTCATTCATATCCAAAATTAAGTTTAAATGAAATTAATAAAACAATTGGAGATCATAATAATCATAAAAGATTAAGTTCAAACAATTCACAAGAGCAAAAGATACCAAAGCGTTTAAGAATTGTTAATTTTTGGGCTAGAACAAGATTTTTTCAAAGAGCATTTATGGTTTGGATGAGTATATGGATATTTTCAATAGTTTATAATTCAGAATTTTTGGAACATTTTTTAATAATAGACTTAAATAATGGTAGTAGTTTTGGGGAAGATGTGCCAGTCAGAAATTTTGATTCAAAAATCCAAACTCAAAGTCAAAATCAAAAAACAACGAAATCAAGTGAAGTATTCCATGTTGACATACAAAACACAAATACAACAGAAAATTTTTCAAAAATGAACATTTTAAGTGAGACTGAGGAACAAATCAAGGAACAAAAGAAATATAAATATCCAGACTATGAACTTAATTATTTTTTATCAAATTTTCATTGGTCGGAAATTTTAAGCCAATATAATATATCACTAGCAGAAACATATATAGCTGTATTACCAAGTATAAAATTATCAAAAATTATTAAACCAGAAACAGCTATAGTTATGCGAAATCCAAAAGATCATTTAATAAAAGTAAATATCCATTATGTCTTCTTTTTCAGTATAAACTAATTTTTTGAATTAATTTTAGAATTTCCGATGGAAAACATTAGCAGCTGCTCTTGATCCATTAGATTTTAATGATGATGGTAAAACTTTAATGAGAGAAAAACCAAGTATACCAATTGGAACCACTGGTGGAACACCATTATATCCAAAAAGTCCAATGGAAATATTCATTGTTGCCATGTTATGTGCTATAAGTGTTTTCGTTTTAACTTACACTATGGTTGTTTTTTATCGTTGCATTTGTACTCGTAATTATGCCGAATGGCGTTCTAGTTGGAATGAAACAGAAGCTATACCAAATGTTGAACAAATTTTGGAAGGTGTTCCACTTCATTTAACTGGTCATACACATAGAATAGAATGTTTAGTTTCGGATGGACTTAGTATAATTAGTTGTTGTTTAAAGGGACAAATTAAAGTATGGGATGTAGAGTGTGGCGAACTTCTTTTAAAAATTGATCGTACCAAATGTGAAAAAGATTTTAATACCAAATTTAATATGCTTGATTTTAAAAATGATATAAATAACTATGGAAGAATCTCAGGAAAATTTATATCACCAGTGTGGTGTATGGATTATTTAAATAATATTGTAGCATTGGGTTGTGCTAATGGTAGAATTGAATTTTGGGAAATTCCTACTGGCATTTTAAAGGTATAATTTCTAAAATTAAAAGCAAAATATTTAATTTTAGTATGCATATTTATTTTTTAGTGTGCCTACGAAGAAGAAGATAAAGAAAAACAAGGAATTACACATATAACGCTTGTAGGTGATAGAGTTATAGCAGCTAAACTTTCTGGGCGGTTAGATTTTTATCGTTTAGAAACTTATTATAAGGGTAAACAAATAGACTGGGGATTTACTTCAGCTTATAGAAGAAGTAACATTATTATTTAATATAAACTTATAAATTTTATATAATATAACATTTTAATTATAGCTCATGTTAGAACAAGTTCTGCGGGTAGTATAGGTCTTATAAAAAGAGGCATCAATATTAATAATGCACAACAAATAGTTGATAATAAAAATGAGGGACAAGAAGAAATTATTTGTACTCTAGAAGATACTAAATTAGCGCATCAACAACCAATAACTTCAATGGAAGTTGTAAATGGAATAATTTTTACCGGTAGTAAAGATCACACATTGAGAGTAAATATTATAAAATAGTTTTATTTTAATTTTTTTATATTTTATTCTTAATTTGTAGGTTTTCAATATGTATGATTCTAATATTGAATTTACATTACATGGGCATTTCGGTCCAATAACATGCCTTTTTGTTGATAAATGGCAACATGGAACTGGTGGATCTGGTTCTCAAGACGGCCTTTTGTGCATATGGGATCTATATACTGGAGCTTGTATGTATAATATACAAGCACATGATGGATCAATTAGCTCTCTAGCATGTGCACCTAGTTATGTTATATCACTGGGGACCGATGAACGTGTATGCGTATGGGAACGGTTTCAAGGAAATTTATTATCTACCATTAATATTTCAAATGCATATTCAAATTTATGCATGTTAACTCCGTCACTCTTAGTAACTAGTAAATCAGGTAAGTTGTGTTCTTAACAATAATTCAAAAATATTAAAAAATTGCAATTTGTTATTATTTAAGGATCCTTAATAGTGTGGGATGTTCGAACTGGGGAACCAGCTCGTGAAGTAAAATTAGGTAACAATTTTTCACAAATCTGTCCAAAAATAATGATTTTAGCAAATAGTTCTATTATTTGTGATTACGGGAATCAAGTTAGAATTGTAAAATTTCCTATTGTGGCTGATAAGAGTAGTTAAGTTTTTAAATTAAATAAATTAAGACAAATATTAATATGCTTTAATTTTTTTAAATAAAAAAATATAAAATTTGATAAAATATTATTTTTTTAATTTGATAAATTGAAATTGGAATTCACTTATACCCACTGCAACATGGTTTTTATCATCATATTCAGCCCAATCATCATCTGATAAATCAATATTTTCGAAGATTTGTCCGTTTTCAATAGATTTGGCAATCCAACCAGTTCGTGGAGAAAATTCAATTGGTTCAGCACCTCGACAATCCATAACAACAATGGTTTTATATTTGCCGGTATCGTCAATATTATAGGAAGCTAATATTAATAGTAGATGGGGGGTAACATTATTTAGTTTATAAATATCGCTAATATGTATGAATTGCATTTTGAAATTCAAGCATTATTAAAAAATTTATTAAAGCTCATTTATCAAATATTTACCATTAGAGTTTTCTAAAATATCAATTGAATTTTCTCTGCTGCACATTTTACATTTCATGTAAAAATTGAATCCATTAGGAACTCTGGACGTTTTTCCAATACGCTCCGATTCAGAAATATCATGCCATTTTTCTGATACTTCACCACAATTACTGCATTTGATTTTAAAGAAAAAACTATAGTCTGGATAACATGTTTTGAGTTCTTCAATATTTTCAAATTGTGCATTGATTTGAAGTCCAATTTTAACCATTTTGCTAGATGTCAATAAGAAAAATATGAATAGCAATAGAACACAAAAAAAAAAATCACAACACAACACAAGTCATCTGGAATTTCATATAATCGTTTGTTTTAAGGCTCAACTAGTCGTTGAGAAAGCGTTGGAATTGGATTGAACTCATAGTTCAAATTCGAGTGTTTCCCAATTTATTATCAAAAAATTACTACGTATACATCATAGCTTGAGTATTTGACTTGAATTCTTCTTGAAATTTCAAGCTGTGTATTCGATTGACAACCTTGAGTTGCTATTAGCTTGGAAATAGCTTGAGTTTGTGTTTGACATATGTATTTTTAGGGTCATAAATTTTGATGCACAAAATTTGGAAAACTTTATATAAATTTAAAGATTAGGCAAAACAATTAAAATTTTTTAATTGCTTTACTGTTTACAATCTTCAATTTCTTAAATTCACTCTATATATTGACTAATCTTCGCAAAGTTTTTTACACTAAATGTCAAATCAAGCACTCAAGCTGCGTATGTATGTATTCGATTAGAATTTTCAAGTCAAGTAAGTAAATTTTTGAATGGTTGAATGGTGAAAAATATTAGAATATGAAAAATAATTTGAAAATATATATTTGCTGTTGTTGAATAAAATAAAAATAAAATCTTAAATTTAAATTTATAATATCAAACGAACAAAAAATCGGCGGTTTATTATTTTTCATTTTTATCTTCAGCAGGTTAGCAGTACATCTTGGCTTGGGACAATTATTTTAGTTCAGCGTCAGCCTATTCCTGTTGTCATTTAACAATTGTCACTGTGACAGTTGTTTATGTTATGTGTAAAGTGTTGATTTTTCGTTCTAAAGAAGAATCTATTATTAATTATTTACTAATTTTACTAATGCAAAACTATTAACCTAATAATAAGCATAAAGTAGAGTAATAATGGAAGATAAGGAGCGAGCTAAAAAGTTAGCTGCAGCTAAAAAAAAGGTATTTTTAAATATTTAAAGAAACTAAAATATTCTAAATGTTAACAGGACACGTATTCACAACGTCATATATTTAAAGTCAAACATTTTTTATTTTTGTTTTCTTTTGTAGTTAAAAGCTTATAAATCGGGAGGAGACAAACGAACTAATAATATAAAAGAAAATATAGAAGAGAGTACAACTGACGTTCCGAAACTAGAAAATTATTTTAATAACAAAGATAGTTCCAGTGATTTATTTCTTGTTCAAGAACAAGAAAATTCAAAAGTAGAATGTGAGTTGATTACGAAACAAGATGAAAAAGTGAAGCTTGCTCTGGTGGAACAGGATGATCCGGCAAATTTAATGAACAAACCATTTCAAGAAAATAATTCTAATACAATAACCTCAGTTTCGATTAATGTTGAAAATGAAAAAGACGAAAGTACCGATAACATCAATGCATCAACAAATTCATCTGAGTTTTTAAAAACTATTGAACTTCTCATATCTGAAAAAGCTGATATTTCAAAAGAGTCTTCAAAATTTCAGATATCTTGTAAAGAAAAAGATTTTGAAATAGAAGAATTCAAAACTAGATTGAAAGGTGCTAATAGGCGTATTGAAGAGTTAGAACAGTTTTATTTTAGTGAACAGAAAAAAAATGCTGGCATGATGGATCGAATTCAAAATTTAGAAATTGAATTAAATAAATATAAGAATCAATCTGAAGAATTCTCAGATCACGTTGAAGAATTAAAACGTGAATTATCTGCAGACAAAACTCGAATTACTGAAATGGAGAATGAAATTAAAGAAAAAAGTAGTCAACTAAATTTAAATAATATTAAAATTAATCAAATATCTGATGAAAATAATATTACAATTGATAATCGTATTGAGACACTAACACAAACTAAATTTATGTATGAACAGCAAATTGTTGACTTACAAAATATGGTTCAACAGCTAAGAGCTGAAAAAGAACAATCAAATCAACAATATCAAAATTATGTACAACACTTAAATAAAGATATAGCGGCTCTAACTGATAAAAACTCCGATTTATCCGAAGAAAATACTAAATTATCTGCCAGAGAACGAGATTTAGTTGATCATATTGGTACTTTAGAAAAAGAAATTCAACAGAATATTGTGAAGAGTGAACACTTACGACAAAATATGGTATTTTTATTTTCTTTTATTAATTTCTAGAGATATTCTTGTTTTTTTTTTTCAAATTATTTGCTTAACCGGTTAGTTTTTTTTGTTCAATATTTTTAAACAAACATAATTTTAAAAGTTCAATTACCTTTATTAATTAAAATAATTTCATAAATTGAAAGCTTAAAGGTTGTTAGATGTCGGTTGTTATAAATGATTATTGAAATTCTATTTTGATCAGTTTTTTAGTTATATTTTAATGCTAGTGGAACATATTTTGAGAATTTACTTATGTTTTGTTTTTGTATATAAAAATCTTATTTTTTACGAAAAGTAATAACAAATTTATAAATAACTGATAATATTTAATATTTTTGTAGACAAAAATTTCAACTGATAGTGAAGAAAAAACTTTGGAAGATAATAAACTTCAAATTCAATCAGATCAATTTAAAAAATTAGAAGAAGAATTGAAAAAGGTTATAGAAGAAAAATCGGAAGAAATCAATAAAAATGGCAAAATTATTGAAATCAAAACTCAAGAAATTATTCAATTGCAAGAACGTATTTCGATTTTGGAATCAGAAAGACCAAATGATGCTAAGTTATTAGCATCTATCGAAAGTGATAAGGTGGCAGCCTCACGTGCAATGACTCAAAATAGTGATTTACGTAAACAACTCGATGAATTGCAATTAAAATTAATTGAATTAACTAATGATAAAATGGAATTAACGAATACTTTAGATTCAGAAATATTTAATAATAGACAAATACGAGAAAATTTTGAAGAAATGCAAAATCAAATAAAACTCTTAAGTGATCAACTTTATTTCAAAGATGAAGAAATGTGTCGTCTCAGTACTGAAAATAATGAACTTGAAGATAAATTACAAGAAGTTGAAAAAGGCAATGAACAGTTAAGGGTTTGTCTTTTAAATTTTAAATCTGAAAATAAGGTAAAGAAATCAGAAAATCAAATAGAACAAATAGGATCATTAAATGAGAATGAGGATCCACCTTCTTGTTCTCCAAGTGATTCATTGTACTTGGATCAAACTGATATTCAAGAAATAGAAAAATCTGAGCCATTATTAGAAGATAAAATAAAAAGAAAAGATTCCGATACATTATCACTTCCAACTTCTGAAGCAATGTGGCGTTTAGAAGAACGTTTTAAAAAGTTGATGGGAGAAGTAGCTGATTTAACAGATGAAAAACAACAGCTTGAACATTTAGTATTGCAATTACAAGGTGAAACCGAAACAATAGGGGAATATATTGCTTTGTATCAGTCACAAAGAAAAATTCTTAAACAAAAAGAATATGAACGTGACGCTCAATTAAAAAGATTATTATCTGAACGTGAAGATTTACGTAATAAAGCTTTACAATTGGATGCTTTGATTAAACAAATTGGCTTAAAATCTAACGTTTCAAATAATTCAAATTTAACTGAAATGTTAACAAATCAAAGAGAAGTTAATGAAAAATTGATTGGAATTGATAAAAATTTAACAAATGGTCATTATGAAAATGAACAGGTTGTAGCACAAACAGAATTTAATCGTATAAATGATTTTGATATAAAACATGACTATCAACAACAACAACAACAACAACCACACAACCATAATAATAATGAAGCTCAGAAATATTATGCTGGGCATATAACAGAAAGTGATTCAAAGAAAATAATTGATAGAATACAATCTCTTGTATCTGATTTAAAAAAAGATAAGGAGTCTTTTCCAATATTAACCACATCTGTAGATCATTGTGCTTGTTGTTCTGGTAATCTTGAAACAATATAAAAATAATTATTTACACAACAATTTATAATTCATCATAATATACTGGATAAAATCAGCAAAAAATAACCACATTCTTCACATTACGCATATTATATTCTATATATTATGTTTTAAATATACTTATTATTAAAATTTATTTTTATTTTAGTTTTTAAATTTTATAATAGCTTAATAAATTTATTTTAGAATTGAATTATAATAGTTTTTGCTTTTGTTGGCTAAATTTTTTTTGCAAATTTAAATATCTGTTGACTTTTTCTTTTCTTTTTTTTTTTGAATAAATCAAAAAAAGAAAAAAGTCTTATCAAATATTGAAGTCTCCATAATAAAAAAACAATTAAGAGATATAATAAACGAAAACATTGATTTTTTTTTTATTTTAATCTGTTTACATACATTACCATTTTCCCTACATATGCAAATGTTTTTGCCAAGGTTTGGCCAAATATAACTGTGAATTAAAATTTAATTAAAATTTAGCTGGAAGGATGAAAAATAATAATTAAAAAAATTTTTTTTCGTATCAATTTTATTTCTAATTTTATTCATTATCTGTAATTATAAAAGGATAAGATACTCTTCTAAAGCAACTACATACTGGTCTTGCTCGGCAATTTGGTGAGAAATCATCAATTTTGTATACTAAAATTTAGATTTAAAAACAAAAATTATTAAAATTTATACATATACTTATGTAAATAGCTAAATTGTTTCAAAAGTGATCTTACAACAAGAATACTTACAACAATTTGTATGTTTAGCATTTTCATTCCAATTTTGCATTGCTATTGAATTAGCGAAAGTACAGAGTACATAAATTAGTGGACTTAACTCACGGTACGCACAAACAATTTCTGATCCGCTATCTATTGACTCATCAGCAATAACATTAGTAGATATGCAAATGAAAATAGTTGCTAACAGAATAAAATTTATTTTCATTTTAAAAATTAATTAGCTTTTTCGTTTTATTTAATGGACTCCGTTCGAGTTATACAGACTTAATAATATTCAACTAAGGAAATTTAGTTCTTTTTATAAACATTTATTCTGCAATAATCTGCACATAAATTTATTTGAACAATTTAAAAAAGAAGTTAAATTGTAGAACAGATGATGGTAAGTTGATAATTATTGTGTTTTTAAGATAAACATGACTGTAACTACGTTAAGACAATACTTATAAATGTGTATATGTATAATTTATTAAAAAATTACGTAAATGTTTGAATAAATATTGACTAGAAAATTCATGGTCAGTTTTTTTTGTTTTAATATTATTTGGATATTAAAAATTTCAATTTTGCCATTTAATGACAAAGAAAACAAAAGTAGTATATCAACATCATGTACCATTTGTTTCAATAATGTATGATTTTTTTCACAAACATTTTAACCAATTCTTTTATTAAATTATTTAATACCGACATAACACCATAGACTACAATAATATCATAACGGTATGCTACTAGCTAAGAATGCATGGATTATGGTAATATTATTCGATTTATGCAATGCAATAGAAATTTCTTTTCACAGAATCCTAATTTTAGTACTAATTCTTTTATAAAATCTGTCCGATTGAGATTCAAAACGCTAAAAATCAAAATATGAAAATGAAAAAGTTTTTAAGAAAAATTAAATGTGATCGATTAGACCAGACAATCTTGATAACAGAATATCAGATATGATATCTAAATTCTTACGTCTGCTAAACTTAAGACTAATCATTCAGGATTATTAATTACCGAAGAGAATAAAAATAAAAAGAAGTAACTTATAAAGAAAAAACAAATAGGAAAATAATGTTTGTACCTATACGCAAAGATATGAAAAATCATTATTCATGATTATTAAAGGTAATCATTTTAAATTTTTTTAAATTTTACAGAGATATTCCTAGAACTCATAATAATGAATATCGTGCTGTAGTTACAAAATATAAATTAAATGTACATATAAATATCAAGAAGTTGAAATTTAAGAAACTATTTCAAATTCATTTATTATTTTAATGACAAAAATTGTTTTATACCTAAGATATTTTAGTATTTAAGTAAAATTTGAATACATGTTATATATATAATACATAATTTTTGATATATATAATTATGTTAATATGTTAATTCAAAATAAAAATTAAAAAAAAGTAATAAAATCTAAATTGTAAATTATTTTTATTTGAAAAAATATGAGTAATAGAAATACTTGCTATAAGATGATGCTTATGCGTAAATACGCAAAGAAATAAATGGTATAATAATCATAATAAATTTTAATCATACTTGATGTACATTGTCTCATAAAATGTAATTGCAAAATCATAATATAATCTATGAAAATAATTTATACTTTTTGAGAAGAGTCATAAGAACTGATTTTTATTTTCATTCAGTCACATTCGTTAATCATTATTTAGGAAAACTAATCATAACATTTTTGTGATTTTAAATCATACTAATTTACTTTTTCAGGATTATGATTAATCATCAGGATATTATGATTATTCGTTATAAAATATGATATAGTTTTACATTTTAAGTCTATACATTATAGTATAGTGTAGATGTAGACAATGGTAATAAACCACAAAATATGAGCTAATTACGTTTTTTCATATGTGCATAACTTGTGAATCCTATTCATAAATTGTGGCAAAGAAATCATAACTATCTATTATTTTTAGTTCTAATAAATGATTTTCTCCTTAGGATTAGGATATGATTTCAAATCACACTTCTACAAGTAAGCTATCATAGCACGCATTTGTGACTAATTTATACATAGGATATGTATTTTAGGTTTACTAATGATACAATTTCTCTGAGTGTATAGGCTTTAACAATTCTCTTACTATTAAATAGTATTCTAAGTTTTTTTTATTGTTTTTGAATTTTTAAGACATCTAAGTGGAATCATTACAAAAGTACTTTAAAATTTATTTACTACACTCTTATGCTCTTTAGAGTTTATAGAAAAAGTCGTTAATTTTGGCTTCTTGCTATTTTAGCTATCTTGCTATATGAATAACACAAATATTTTCACTTAGAGTCTGATATCAAGACATAAGATGATACAGACATAATATACATTATATGTATATCTAATGTACATATATTATGTATTTGATGTTACTCAATATGATATGATAATTGAAATGGTTTTTCAAATCATAAACACTTTTTTTGACTTTTAAAATTTTGTACTATACATTACATTTCCACATTTTTTGTTTATGATACAACATCATTTATCACTCTATATGAGCGATTATGTTCCATTTCAGAATTGAAATAAACATATGGAATATCTATGGAATTTTCGTTTTATTTTTGATATTTGAATTTCAACTCCAATTTCATCAAAAAATGGATGTAATGTTCAAATAAATTCACACTGATTTTTTTATGTTACCTGAACGTTTTAGCTCTGATATTTTACATTTACTTTTTTACATATTAAAAGGGAACAACCGAATTTTATTGCTTTTCTTGTCTTTTTGCTTCAAGTTAGAGTTAAAACTGTAGTTTTTATTCTTTTCAGCGTAAAAAGTTGACACTCGAATTTTAATGGAATTTGAATTTGGAAGTCGATTTGGGGTTTTTTAAAAAAGATGGGATTAAAAAAATAAAATAAAATTTTCCAAATTGCCCTTTATACCGTTAGTCTGAAAACTTTCAAGGAAGTCAACTAAAAAAATAAAATTCATCAATAGATCAAAATCTAGTTATAAAGTCATCTGAAATGAAATAAAAAAATAAAATTTAATATAAGACAAGATTATCAGCATGCATTAACAAATTATAAAAATAATTTAATCAAAAATTACAACCCCTTCCTTAATATTGACACTCAAAATTTGAACAACTGAAATAATGAAAATATGAAATACGTTATTATTACAAATTAATTTCAAATTATAATAATTCCAAATTTGTTTTGCGGCAATATGATAAATGTTGACTACTACATGGAGTGAAATTTTAAATTGAAATTTCCAATTGAAAATTAATTTGAAAATTGTATATTTGAATTCGCCACGTTTCCTTTTAAAAATCTATCTACAAAAAAAAAAAAAAAAAATCATTTAAAACATTAATATGGAAATCGTTTTTGAAATGATTCAGATATTTCTACAGTATTTTTTTGAATTCACAGATGAAACATAATGATTTGAAACCAATCATAAGTGATTTAGATTAAATACCGAGAATAGGAAGAATTCACGAAAATAAAATATTTATAAAAAAAAAATTTTAAATTTACATACATAGTTGTTATCATCAATTTGATGCATATATCGAATGATGCATTAAACATCAAAGTCAGATCTAATATACCAAACGATTTATAAATATGTATAATTTTAGAAAACTGTTTGTTCAATACCTTCCATCCATTATTCTTACAATACTTTAAATTTAAATAAATACTTAATACTAACATTAGTAATAATGTTGGCCGAAACATTTGCCGCTAACTTCAGAAAATTATTGAATATTTTATTTAAATAAAATTCATGGTTTTCTTTCACTAAAAATTTATTATATATTTTGGGGTAACCAGAAAAATGCCCACAAGAAAATTACGCATACAGAAAATTAGTCATACAGCAAAATGTTTACGTAGAAAATTGGCCACATGTAAAATGTCCATACTTGTACTGTACGCAATAAATTTAAAATATCAGAAAAAATATATATATATGTATATATATATATATAGTTACTTTATAATTATGTACGTTTATATTTTTGGTTGTAATTATTGTTGTTAGTTTCGTTTTCGCTGTTGGTTTAATCTTATCATATAAAACTACCCACCATCTGCAAAAACAGAATTTTAATAAATAAGTAGTGGTGGCTTAGGAACAGTAGCGTAACTATAAAAGACGTTTGTGAATGAAATGAAGAATTTATTTTGGCATTACGAAATGCTTTAAAACAATCTTACACCTAAGTAATCTCTTTCAAACAGTAATAATATTTATGAAAACCATCAGCAAAAACAAAATTAAAAATAATTTCAACCAAAGAAGACTATATAATATACATTTGTTACGTGTAAGTGGGCTATTTATATTAGCTTGACCAATCTTTTACGTGAGCTTTTTTTTTTGCGGGCAATTCCTAGAATCATATATTGCATATAAAATATTTTGGAAGCAACATACCTCCTTCATTAGAGTGCTTCTGACTAATCTTCAGACAGTTACTGTCTTCACACATTTATTAATTAAAAAAATATAGACATATGTAGATACATATAATAATTAAAATATTTTTTTATTTCTCCATTATTACGAATTATTTATTTATTTACGCATATTTATTTCGCAAGTGAGCAACATTGCTCGTTTACTATGCATTATGCAATGACAATGCATATGATGTATGAATTGCAATCACATGATAAAATAAATTCAGTTTTTTAAAAGCACACATATTTATTCATATATAACAAAATTCACTTAGTAAATATAGAAAATTTAAAAAAAAATTCATAATCAAAATTTAACATTATTTACAAATTGAACAAAAATTAATTCTATATGTTATTAAATTTATGAAATTCAATTTACAACACAACACAATCTATTCACAAAGTTATTACTTTTGTTTTCTAAATATTTTTTCTAGAAGTTGTAAATGTTTGTACTTTTCTAAGTAATTCGTTAATAATGTTTAAGTTTAGTGACAATAATAAGCTCTCGTATAAACTGGAACGTGTTGAAAAATTAAAATAATTTATTTTCTTTTAAAGTTCAAATTTCAATAAATACAAATAATTAAAAAATTTTATTTTTATTTTATTCATTAAATATAAAAGGATATGATACTTTTTTGAAACAACTACACGATCCTCTGACTCGACAATTTGGTGAAAAATAATCGAATTTATATACTAAAAATAAAGAGATAACAACTAAATTAAATTTAAAAAAAAAAAATTAATTGTAAATACTTACAACAATGTTCATGTGCAGGATTCGCATTCCAATTTTCCATTGCTATTTGATTAGAGAAAGTACAAAATGCGTAAATTGATTGACTAATTTCAGAATAAGCACAATAAATTGGATCAATTGGATGTAATTCATCTTCTGCCTTAATAACAGAATTCGAATTGTAAATAAATAAAATAAGAATAAATAATATTTTCATTTTAAGAGTTAATAATATTCTACAGAATGTTAATGATTGAAGTTGAATTATAGAACTAATATAATTTTTAAGAAAAAATATTCTTTTTATAAAGAAAACTTTTTTTTTTTTATTATCTTCTGTAATCGTCCTTAATTTTATTTAAACAATTTAAAACTTGTATTTGAATTATACAAAACAGATGGGATATAGGTATTAAAAAGTAAATATATGTATATTAATTAAAAATTTACGGTAAATTTTTTAATAAATTTGTTTTTAAATACGACTATGAGTTTATGTGTTAATGAATATAGAGGGCTATGCCATCTGAATTAACGTATCAGAAGTAACAAGTTTTCAAATCCCACTTAGAATTTCTTCTTAGGAATTGAATTTTTCTTTTACTTATAGCAATGACTATATAACATAAGACCAGCTTATACCACTTACCTTATACCAGAACATTAATAAATAAATACATGTACATAGTTTTCGATTAACGCGGTATAGCTATTCGTTTCTAAAAAAAAAATGTGTTATTTTAACGATGTTTATGTCTTAATAAAATGACATATGAAAAAGGTCATTTGCTTCCCAAAATATATATATATGTATTTTTGTTTTTCAAACTTTTATTTCACTCATAATTTATTTCATAAAATTTACATAAATAATAACAGAATTAAAAAAATACTTGAAATTAATAAGAACATCATAACGAATTCAATCTATATGGCCAAAAATGTGTGTTATCTAACTTTGAAAGAAACTTTAACGCTCCGCTTAATTCGGTGGGGGCTTGCTTGATTTTCATTTATTAATAATTGACTAGACTTGATTATATTCTTATAATATAAAGCTTATGCTATACATTTGTACCGTGAGTTTTAAGTTTTGATTTAAGTTTATGAGTTGCTATATTAAAAAAATGCATGGACAATTGAAATGAATGCCACGCTGCATTAATGAAATGCCACAAATGTAAATTTTTAAAACATAAAATAGGTTAAAAAGAAATTCAAATATCAGTTTCTTTTGGAAAAATCAGAAAAAAATAATCAGACCTTTCATTTGATTACTGGAATTTATTCTTTTTTTTTTTTTTATTATTAAAATACTTTAGAGGAATAACTAGGCTTTCATAGCATATGTCAGTGTTTATATAGAACAATTTCAGTTGGTCTCGAAATTCAACTTTTAAAGTTTTCATAAAAGGCTTACTCAATAATTATCGAAAATTTCAACTGTAACAAAATGTCCAAGTACTAAAGTTTTATTGATTTCAGTGTTAACAAATTGAGTTTCCAAATACATCAACGGGTAAGGAACACTAAAAGAGAAACGAAGATTAAATACACTATTGTTAAATTGTATTAAAAAAATTAATTTTTACAGTTTTTTTGCCAATTATATATCTTTTCTAGGACAAAAAAATAAATTTGATTTTTTTCTGTGTAAAAGCGAAACGTTCATCTGGTTGAAATAGGAGAAAATAGGTTGCAAATTCTTCCCTGTGTAAAAACCGCAAATTAATAATATTATTAATTTGTGGTAAGAATAAAACCGTTATATTAAAGTATGTACCGCATCAATCGAGGTTAGTCTGAATCACAACTTTATTCATTCTACTTTATGTATTAAAATAAATTATAGTACCGTACTTAATGTAAGAAAATTTATCTAACTTACTGACAACAGGATTTTAAAAAAAAAAAACCATATTGAATTTATACCTTTAATTTTATTTTAATTTTTTAAAACAAAGTCAGACAAAAAATCAAAAGAGTCTGGTCAACAACGAATTAAGAATAATTTTTTCACATTAATGTTTCTATATGTATTTAAAAATAGAAAATACATTTGCATATATTTAGGCGGATAGCTTTATTGGTTTAATTTACGATAAAAGTGCACGAAATTATTTTTGAAAATCTCTTTAGGGGTATTTTTTTTTCGTTTTATCATAATGATTTAGGTAAAATTCGATTCTAATGAACGCAACTATTATGTAAATGTAATTCTAAATTCAGGATCTTGTAAGTTGTTGTTGTAAGTGTTGTAACTCGAAAACAGAGCGAGAATAGACTTTCGCTTCAATGTCGTTATACTATTCGCTTCACGTTTTTATCACAATTTTGAAATTAATTGATTTTTTAACACAGACAGATTATTCTTGTATCATTTGTAAAATTTATTTATATATTCAGTGGGTCTGCAGATAAATTTGCAGGCCAACTTCAGGTCCTTTTTTGAATAATTTAATTGTAAAAAAAAAATGATAGAATTGAAAAAAACTAAATTATATTTGTATTGAAATTCTATTGCAAAAAAGTAAAATCACAAAAATTAAAAAAAAATAATAATAATTTAATTAATATAAAATGAAACTGTACTGTATTTGTAAATTTTGTTTTTTATTTAAATTTTATGATGAATTATTCATAATATCATATCCAGTAGTATTTTAAGGTGTATTATAATATATAGGACATAAATATTATAATGTAGTTTCATTGTTTTATTTCTTATTTGTTTTTCATTTCTGAATAAAAACAATTTTATAGACCGAAATAGTTCCGAAAACATTGACATTTTAAATTTTCAATAAACGTTTTTAAATTATCAATTAAAATGTATGTATAAATTAATTAAAAAAATGCTTATAATATTTTATCTATGACTTACATATATGTTTTTAGTTAGAATTGAGTTTGTGATCCAATTTTTCGTTGTATAAATTTTTTTTAGATAAATAGATACAAAAAAACTTTATTCTTTTAGTTATAATACACTCATTTAACATTAAAATAAGATAGTAAAACTCATTGACAATAATTATTTAAATTATTACTTAAAACTAGAAGAATAAGAAAAAGCATTATATAATTCAAAATAGAAATTGTGTTTAATACCTTAAATTAAAAAATAAATAAATAATTTAAAAAAAAATGGTTATTAATTTCTTTAATTTTTTTATCCTTTTTTTCCGTGGGGTAAGAGAAAAAAAAAATAAAACAAAAAATTAAAAACATATATAATAAATAAAATCCAAAAAAACAATTAAAATACATAAAGGTATAAAACAAGAAACGAGTAATAATTTTCAGAATTTTCAAAAAATAATGTAAAGCTGAGACAAGAACAAAAATACAAAAAGCAAAAAAAAAGTTCAATAAACAATTAATTAATGTACACATGTACACAGTAATGACTATGCATATCATATAATATATTAAATCAAAGTTGATAACAAATTCTCGATTTCGTTTTGTGACCAAAGTTTAGTAGGCAAAATTTTACTTTATTAACAAATGCATTTACACTTCTAAGTATTCGTATAGATTCTGGTAGCCTATTAAACAAGCGAAAAGACACAACATTATAAAAATTACGATAATTTATTGTATTGAAAATTGGACACATTAACAAAGAATCTAAGATTAGAATGTAGAGCATAAACATTTGAGATTCTGCTACTTAGATATCCACCTCTAGTAAAAAATATCTTCAACATTTTGTACAGCTAACAGGAAGAATTTTCAATAACTTAAATAAATCCATACTGCTAAAATATCTATTTCTATTGCACATATTCCTGATGACACACACATGTTTGCAAAATAAATAGTCTGGTGATTTTATTTCTATACCCCAACAACTCATGCCGTACTGTAACTTGGAATGAAAAATTCCATAATAAAACATTTTAAGTACATTTAATGAACATAATTTGTTTAGTCGATAAAAATTTCTCAAAGAGCAACGTAAATATGACTTTAGTGCATTTGTGTGTTGTGACCAAATAAAACTTTTATCAATAACTACACCTAGGTACCTAAAAACCATCAACTTTTTCAATAGTGAAACAACAAGAATTACAAGGAATGATTTCATTGAAAGTATCAAACCCCCTCTGACTATTCAGGACATATTTATTACATTCAGATGCATGGAAGATAAAGTCTACATCAGGAGTCAAGTTTAGAGGACTATCACAACAATATGACACACCAACATCATCAGCATACGCTATTAGACTACCCTGAAAATTTTGTTCAAAAAGCGAATTAATATAAATTAAAAATAAATGGTCCTAACACAAATCCTTGCGATACACCTAAATTTATTATCTTAGAGCTACTGTAACTATTACTTATTTTTATACATTGGGACCTATCTTTTAAATATGATTCAAACCACTTAAACATAAATCCACGAAAACCTACAGCAAATAACTTCCGCAAAAAAATGGAATGATCTACCATATCAAATGCCTTAGTCCCATTAACAAAATTTCCAGCGCAATGCTGTCTATTGTCTAAGCCCTTGTTAATGTTTGAACAGAATAGAAGCAGGGCGTCTTCAGTAGAAAACGTATTCCTGAAGCCGAATTGTTTATTGATGAAAAAATTTAACCTATTTAAGTATTTTAATACTCTATACTAAATAGCTTTTTCGAAAATTTTAGTTTTTCTGTAATAACGGTATTTTTTCGAATAATCTAATATGGAAGGGATTTTCAATTTCTTCACCAGAGTACAACTTCGTTTTACACCAAAATTAGAATTTATCTGTCATCAATTACAAACGTTTCGATTTGACTAATTCAAAGACAGAACTAAGAAGAAATTTAATTTTTTTTAATTTGTCCTTTTTTTTTGTGGTAGTTTTAATTAATAGATTTAGGGTGTGTGCCTAATGTGATTTCTAATTGTAAAATTTAAAATTTGTTTGATTTGTGTCTTGAAATTAACCGGCTCGAAATGTTTCTAATTGATAACAGCTCAATTCCAATTGTGGTGTAATAAAATGAAGGTGTACTCTGATGAAAAAATTGGAAATCTCTTCCATATTAGAAAAAAAATTCCGTTATTATAGAAAAAAAATTTAACATCGAAAATTTCTATTTCGGAGTCTAAAGACCTTATCGAAAACCTATAATGTTTGAAATTTGTTTGAACTTGAATTCTAACGGTTTTAAGCTCCATTTGTAATTGTTATTTAAAAAAATAATATTTTTTATATCTTTTAGAATAAAGTTATGATTTGATTTATAAAAAAACTTTAAAATAGGCCCTCATCCTTTTGTATTTATATCGTTCGACCTTGAATATTTTACTAAATACATTATGTGACAATTTGCCGCCTGCAATAAACTGACCATTTCTGTGAACTTTTTGGGTCGACTCCATAATAATATTTAAGATTAATGTTAGACCGGTTATGGTATAGTGATTTATTTATTTATTTCTTGTTTAGATCAAACAGATTATAACTAAGTCTTAAACTAAAAAAAATATAAAAGAAAAGTAATAAATATTTAACAAAATTATTCTAAACTAAAGTACTCTACAATTTATAAAAGAAAAATAGAAGGAAGTGGGAGAACTAGAACTACATATTAACAAAGGATTATTAAGTGTGATGATAAGAGAATGTGTGTGTGTTTGTTTTTTGTAACCATATATCTTTTCTATTAAAGCTCAAACTCAAATATTCAATTCGAAGAGAATTGTAGCAATAAAGCCTTTTTAATACTTTAAATCCAAACTTTTATATTTATTGCATAACATAAACATCCTATTAATGGGTTCATATTTCCCGTAATTTGTCCGATGATAAAGGGCAGTAAAAATGTTCACTGAACGAAACTGTGTACTAGTATTGGCATGGGCATTCACCATACCTTTAATGTACCGTGTATAGATTTCGTCTTTCATAACTTGTAGTATGAAGAAAATATCTGAAATTTCTCTTCTAGATTCCAAAGAGATTAAGTTAAGTAACTTTAGGCGATTTTTATAAGGGGTTAGAATAAGAGGGTGAGCCCATGACAGATTACGTAACGCAACCCTCAAAAAAAATTTCTGAATTGCCTCAATTCTACCAATATGAATATTATAGTGTGGTGAACACACTTGACTAGCATACTCAAGATTGGGACGAATTAGTGACATATACAATGATCTGGTCACATATGGATCGTCGAATTCCCTAGCCCATCTCTTAATGAAACCCAACATAGAATTAGCTTTATTAATCTCGTCAAACTTCACTCCTAGGTCCTTAAAGTGGGGTACTCTTTTAATAACACGGTCGCTGAAAGTATAGTTAGCAGCAACTGAAGCTAAGCGACGAGTAAAAGAGATGTCATTACATTTGTCGATGTTTAGTTTTGAATTGTTAGCTTTGCACCATTTCATGAAGGTATTCAAGTCGTTTTGAAACAAAACTGTGTCATTTGATGTGACAACTTCTTTAAATATTTTCATGTCATCCGCATAAATTATAACGCTGCTGTTTTTAATCAACGAGGGTATATCATTGACAGAAATGATGAAAATAATGGACCTAGATGTCTGCTTTGCAGGACACCAGAATCAGCATGGAACGTACTGGAAATGGTATGTCTAAAGAGAACATTGTAGGACCTATTCGATAGGTAAAGTTCTATCCATCTAACTCTATGAGGCAGGAGATCAAACGTCTTACTTAAATCAGTATAGACGACATCAGTCTGAAAGCCAGCTTCCATTGATTTAAGAAATATGTAACATTTATACAACTAAATTTGTTACGGTTGATCTTTTCTTCATAAGACCATGCTGATTAGGCACTAGTAGAGAAGAACATTCACTATATATAGCATCATACACCATAAGCTCAAATAGCTTTGGTATATTTAACAGTTTAGCTATTCGACGATTGTTTGCGATGTTATTTTTTGAACCCTTTTTGTGAACCGGTTTGATATAGGCATCTTTCCAAGATTGAGGAAATATTCCGTGTTCAAGATACTTATTAAATAAAATTGACAAAGCATAAGCGAGTGATTCAGAGCAATTATACTAATCAAAAGATCATGGGTTCGAATTCCGTTGAGGAGCATCAGTTCCATATGAAAATGTTTTATTTAGTTAAATTAACATTATTAATAACAAATTCAAAATAATATTTTAACCCTTTGAAAATCTTTCCATATAATAAAATTTCTTTGTGTTCGTTTTTAAGGAAATCGATAGTTGAAACTTTTCGCCACTATTGCCATATTTTATATCATCTTCTTCTGTTTGCATAATAACACTCGATTATTATATATTACATACCCATATACATATATGTATATATCATGATAATAATATGTGCATAAATAATCACAGAATAAAAAGAAAAGTATTAGAGTTTATCCTTGCATCTTGCATTCATATGTGTACATAATTATTAAGTTTTATAAAAGGAATGTAATCGTTCCATTTCTGGTTGAAACCTATATCAATTATTTTATAGGACGACATTATGTAAATAGAGCATTTATATATGAATTTTATTGGAACTAAAAATATTTCGTATAGGATTGTTGTTGTTTTTTTTTTGTATATGTATTTCCAATTATATATTTAATAATTCATGCAATCTCGAGTGCATATCTATACGAACATCTAAATATACTTATATCATTTATGTCATTGAATATCCGTCTGATTATCTGATATTGATGACGGTGCACATGTCAAGATTAACGTTAAATTTTCGTGATAGAAATTAGCTAAGATCTGATGATCATACGATATTAGTTAATATTATTATTTAAATTTTATTAAATTAAAACTGGTACTGATCATATAAATGTGTAAAGTGAATCTGTAAGTATTAATATAGAAAATTGTAGTTAATTATATAAGAATTATGTGAGACAGTTTTAATTTTATGAAAACTCAAGCTACTGTCTTATTAATCAAAATAATATCAAATTAAAACTATTTTTTTTTTGTGTTTGCTCTCCTTCAAGAAATTGAAATTATGTACAAGGATTACAATAAAACTTATTGATGGTTTTGTTGGATTAGTTAATTTGATAATATTGCCACGTATGCGTTTATACTGTTTGCACGGTTGTAATTGCGTCCCTGATCAGATAATCATCAAATTATGCTGTCATATGATTGCCTTTAATCGATAAATAAATTATGAGTATCAACTTTTTATCAACTTCATGGTATTGTTTAAGTGTATAGATTTAAGTTTTTGGTATAAAAACTGTTTGATAATCATACTGTTTACGTACGGTTGCAATTTATTTACGATCAAATCGGCGAGAATTTTATAAACTGAGCTAATGATGATAATGATAAGTCTTCTAATGATCATGTAATAATCGAAAACAATTAAAATATTAATTAAATTCAGTGAAATATACCCATATATATAGTATCTAATTGTCAAAATTAATTTTTTAATTTGAAATTCTTGCATTGTGATATTAGCTAAATCTACCAGCTACAAAATGAAACATGTCTAATGCTGAACAAAATTTAATAATGCCTATCAAAAACCTAAGCATGTATAAACAAAAGAAATAATAATTTTCGTATCTTATCTAATATCAAAATACACTAATAATGTCTGTAAAACTTTCTACCTCGATAAATTAAAGCAAAATGCAGTGACAAGAATCCAAAAATTTTGAAATGGAAGCTTTTTTAAATAATTACCGCAAAAAATTACCGATTAATAAATAAAAAAAAATCAAAACGTGCGTAACTAATTTTCGTACTCATCTTTAAAATAAATGATTTATACCAGTGGTTCTTAAGCTTTTTAATTTTTGGGCGACTTGGTAAAATTTTCGAAGTGGTACGCATAACAAGAATCATTTTATCATACATCATGAAAAATAAAAAGGATTTGTAATTATAAGTATTTATTGCTATAAATTAAAAAAAATTGATTAATTTTTTTAATATTTTATAAATTATAAATAGGAACAATTTATTTCATTACCATTTTTTTAATAATAGTATATTAGGAACATTAATAATAATATAATTAAATAAAAATAATAATACCATAATTTCAATGAGAAGATACAATTTGCTTATTTGAGGTGATTTTGGCAATGTTAGAACTAATTTTGGTTAATTTTAAGTGTAAGCTTGGATCAAGATTCAGTTGAGTTCTATATTTATTTTTAATATTGATCATAGCTGAATATACAGTTTTACATAATTACGATGTTTTGAACGGCATTATAAATTTAATAGTTCTGTTGGAAATTATTTCGAATTTAGCTTTTCTGGTTAGCCAAAAACTGAATAAGTCTTCGTTTTTAAATTCGTTCTGTTAAAATTCAATTACCATAAATTAATTGTTTTTCAGTTCATATTTTTTAAATTTAGGATCTCTGCTAAAATGAATATTGAAAAATAATAAAATTTTTTCAATAAATATTCTTTTCTGTAAATGGTTCGAATTGGAAAAAAATTTATACTTTAGTACTTTTTTTTTTAAATATTTGCCTTTATGTTCCCAGACCACTTAATACAGTTCAACACACCAGTACCAGTATATTTATTTATACCCGGATTTATACAAAACCATATCCAATTTATAAACCCATATATAGGAAAACTTTATATTTAATACAAGAACCTAATAGCAAAACATCATAAAATTATTTAAGCTTTTCAAAATTATAGAAAATTTGTTTAAAGTCATCAAAACAATTGAAGTTACCCAATTGAAAATAAAGTAACTACATATTAAAAATTTTTAAATTTCCCTGGTTTGTGTTCATGAATTAACTATCTCAAAATGTTTTTAATTGACCAATGCAGGTACATCTTCAAGTTGAAATGAATGTTTATTTTGTAAAACAAAATAATAACAAACAGAAAAAAAATATTTCTCTTCTTGCCCTTGCCATGATGGTAAAATTTTGCTTTGCCACCTTTAAAAATTTACACTAGATTTGCTAAAAATCCTTCTTACAACACCAGGAACCAAGATTTTTTCATCAATTGGTGCTGAAATTACAAGACTATCATCTTCTTCATCTGTACATTGGGTCTCAGTTGTATACAACAGATAATTTTAAACCAGAATGGATAGTTTGCACATCGGTGACTCCACGGACGTAACAACAAGAAGATTAGAGATGAAAACATATTATGTTTATATTAGACGAAATGATAAGAAAAATGAATTGAACTTAATCGTTGTTACAAAAAAAAAATCTTATGTTGTTATACGTCTGTGAGGCGTCCCATACTTAAGACTTCGAAATTTAAAAGGTCTTAGTGTTTATGTAAGATTAATTAATTTTTATTTTTTATGTTTTGTTATTGTATTTCATTTTTTCTTAAAAAATTATCACATTTAACTCCTAAATTAAATAATACAAAAATTTTGACAAAAAATTAACAGAAGATTAAAAATATCTCCATAAATAAAATAAAGAATAACAAAAATCAATTTTTCTCTTCATAGACATTTTCTTAAAATTACAATCAATTAAAAAAAAATCAAAACAATTCAGAAAATTAACTCTTTTAGATTTTGACATCGGATCAAATTGTACAATTTTCACAATATTATTTAAGGTATATTATAAAATTTGGTGTTTACAGTTGCCATATATTCGATTTCCTTCTATCAAAAAACTAGTATGCATTGTTGTGCGTGTCAGAGACATAAATCAAAATTTCTTTAGCTAATAACAGCCAGAGAAAACAATTTCATTGCACATGAATACTATTCAATAATAAATTATGCATATTAACTTGAAGTTACTGAAAAATTCAGGTCCATACTTAATGAATACAGCAAGAGAGACTGATAATAAAAAATTGAGTAAGTCTGTGTGACGTACAACAACGATTAAGGGTTAAATATTTTAATGAAGAGGAAAGAACTAGTATTTTTATAATGCTGGACCTGTCAATGTTATTGTTTATATGTACCAGGAATAGCTGGTAAAGTAATAAATTCAGAAATTCTTTTCAATCTCATACCAATCATTCATTCACTTCTTCCTCTTTACCAACAAAATAAAAAAAAAATATCTTTCAATTTTATCACGATTTTCAAGTATAATCTACTTATCGTGCCACAAAATGTCATTTCTTTTGCTATAAAATTTTTTTATTCTAATTTTTAATGATAACACTTAACTCACTAACTGTGTGAGTCTTGTAATAATTATAACCCACAACTAATGACCTAAACATAAAAACAATAAAAATTATAAAATCCTATGTATCGTGTATACATAATATACTGTAGTATATCGGTGTCGTGAATGACAGACATCCTATTTTTATAACAAGACGAAACAAAATAAAAATAAAAGAAAGATTCACCTGATGATTGAAATACTTTCAAACAAACGTCTACATACTTCTTACATTTAAAATAGTTAAATATATTTATGGGTCACATCGTGACTTTTATATATCGCGATTGTTAAATTTAAAATGTACATGCATACATACCTGTGTTATTCTATAAGTATATTTATTATTAAAAAATACATTACATTTTAAGAAAGCAGAAAAATAATGTAGGTACCTACTTGTTGAATTGTTCCAGTTGGAAAATAAAAACAAAAATCGAAATAAAAAATCTTAAATAATTTAAGTTTATTGGACTGAGTTGAGAATTATTTTGACCTGACATCAAAATTTATACAATTTCATTAATTAAACCAAAATTTGAGATATAAGCTATGTTGTAAAGAAATTTACAGTATAATAAAATTAGGCTTTTATTATTATATACTATAGTTCTCGATACCTATCCGTTGATGATAATTTTAAGTCTGTCGATAATAAGTTAAAAATTTTATTTGTTATATTCCAGTTGACCAAAAGCATATTTTAAGCCAATTAACGTTAAAAGCCTTGTAAAAGATTTCACAAAAATCGATAATGGGAGCCGGCATGAACCCTGAAATCTCAAAATGCCAATTAGGACTAATTGAGATTTTAGTCAATACTGAATTTACCACTCGTTATCATACATTTTTAATATTCTAATTGACTGCTTTGCGAGTGTTGGTTTCTTTTGTATTTATCAGTGAAAACGGAATAAAAACCTAACGAAAATTTCGAAAAAATTCTAACAATAAACCGGGTACCCTTTTTTCTAACTTAAATGAGGCTTTAAAAGTGGAAATATTGCAAGTTTATGACCTTTCTTCAACGCAATTAATTCTTTTTTAATAGTAATTTGTCGATAATGTGACTTTAAAGATCTGATAATTCTTTGGTCAAAGATGTTGTAACATTGCAGCTCTATTTTATGACGGAAATTTAACATTTATATTTTGTCGCTTTACTGTGACTTTATGACATGCTGGATCTTATCATTTTATTGTCAATTTCTGACAATATTGTATTCCATATAAAACAGATATTCCAAGCCTTTTTGTTTGCATTAATGTGAAATAGGAATGTGTAAATTTTTAAAACAACTTGGCTTTTTTGATTTGTCAACAATGTTTTTGTATGTTCCAGTTGAATTGCATAAACATAATAAGGCAATACGACTTTTTTTCTTATTTATTATTTTAATTTATTATCTTAATGCCTCATAAAATAGTGAATTTTCTGTGTTAAGCTCACATTATCAGGTGAATATTTTTTAAGAAATGAATTTTAATATTATTCTGAGCATAGTTATTACCTTTTTGATAATCACTATCATTAGTCCCACCATCGTGTATTTTTTTAAATTTTATATTTTCGTGTTTCTGCCGACACCATAGCCAGCCGTTACTTGACTCGAAATTAATATTCAATTTAACAGCAAATTCCTTTGCCTTATTTAAAAGTATTGGCCCATATATTATTGCATTTTGTAAGCGTGGTTGATCAAACCATTTAGTTAGTGATTCCTCTACTTCTTTAAAATTGCTTGTTCGGTTCGTCAACGGTTCCTGCTTTGTTAATATTTATTATTTCAAACAAATTCATAAATTGTGTCTGCATTTTTAATTGTTCTGTTGATTGTTGAAATATCGCATTTGTACTACTTTGATAATTCCCTTTTTTTGGCTTTTTCCCATCTTTAAATTCTCCAAGTAAACATAATTTTTATTTTATAGATAGAATCGGGTTAAAGCTATTTTATTCGATCCTAAAACTCGCAGTAAGTTTTTATAATCTTATATTTTCATTACATATATGTAACGAATTTCCTTATACTTAATTTTTGGTAAATTTATTGTTTTCATGTTTGAGCTATTTAAAAACATGTTTTGTGGTTTTTGTCTAAGATATTTAACCGAGTAAAAATTGAGCAATTAGATCTAAAATTAAAAAAAAAAAAAAAACATTAAAGAGGGTTGGGTTCACTTTTAAACGAAAATTACTAAAGTGAAAAGGTTTTAGAAAAAATAGTACCAAAAATGTTTGTTATCCGGGAAGTATTTATTCTGGTTTTAACACAGGGTTTGAATCATTTTTAGAATTCCGTTGATTTTGAATAGAAGTTTAAACATTTTTTTTATTTTTTATAATCGAAAATTTGTATGTTGATACTCCTGGGAAAATAAATGAATTTTTTTAAATTTTATTATTAACTTAGTCATTTAGCTAGAGAGTAAAATTAAATTATCATTATCGATTTTGAGATCAATTTAATTTTCTTGTTTAATTCTACAGAAAAATTTAAAAATATTTTTATTGAAGAACAATAAATAAAAATGAAATTTTAAATTACATTCGAGTATTATATACGAGTATGTCAAAGTCGTGAATTATTCATCCAAAAAAATCTATTGTTAAAATGTGCCAAAATTGTCGTTATTTATTCTGAGTTAAAAAATAAAAAAAAAAATATAAAAATTTAATTGTTTGTAAGTTCAGGAGGCATCGAAATGTGATACTTTTATTTATTTTCGATTATTTTCTCACTTAATATATTTTATTTTTATTTATTTTATTTGTAATTTAATAAAATTTAATGTAATCACTTAAGAGTTCAATTTTTATGTTGGTTAATACAGTTCGCAGTTCATTTTTACACTATTGTAAATAGTTTTAAGTAATTATCTTTGTTTTAGAGTTATTAAAAAACAAAAAAATTTATTTCTAAAATAAAATTTAAAAAAATTGTGTGCATTAACTCAAATTATTAGTTTATTATTTTTTTTGAGTCAATATGTTAGGTAAGTATAGGTAATAGTTATTGTCGGTATGCACCGACACACTTAGACTATTATTGTGGTCCATTGTGGTAACACGTAAATTTTCCTTGCATTAACCCACTTGGTAAATAAATTTGAGAAGTGGTGGAGGTCATGGATTTCAGCCTCTGCAAGTTAAAGTAGTGATAACAAGGCTATTAAATTAGTTTTGTTATTATGATAAAGATTGGGACAGGTGGGGAGAAGGATAGTTTTTGTTTTTATTTATTTGTTTTTGTTATGTACAATTCATTTACAATTTGATTATTTAAAAATTAATTTACAAAATAATTCAATATAAATGTACATACATATATATAGATTCATACATTGTACATCTTAAAAAATTATATATGAATACAATTGTTTGACATATTTGATCAAAAAAGTTAATTAGAACAATATTTACAAATTAGTTATTTACATTCATTTAATTACAAACATTTAGAAATTGGACGAACAAATCGTCGTAATTTTGTAGACGTAGATGTTAGTAGTGTTGTCCTATTCTTCATTTTCACATATTATACAAACGTAATTTGAGAGGAAATAACGGATTTAAATGCGGTGGGAGATAAACATTTTTCGGTTCTACTGGATGACCAGTGATCAGTAGTTGATTTGGTTTGAAATGACGCGTACTCGCTATAGTCTTCATAATAAAGAACTCTGAAATCGTAGCTGAATACCTGAATATCTAAAAAGCCACTACTGAATATAGGCTAGCAAATGATAGGAGATGATGGAAGGAGTACTCCACTGAAAGGATTTCAAGGCATGGCTTTGAAGAAGATGAAAATCCGCCATTAGTTTTAATCTTATCATAAAATTTATTGTTTGTAATTAATATAAAATATTTTCATCTAATATTTGGATTGTCTTAATTCAATTCAGAGTTTAAATTTAAATTGAAAAGAAATTTTTTAAAAGAGTTTACGTACATTTTTTTTTAAAATTTCAATATTAAGAAATTCTTATTTATACACTTTTTTAAGTAAAAAAATAATAATCTTAATAATGTAAACTAGAAATAAGAAAAATTATATAATGAATCAGGCACATCAAATAAGTAATATGTAATAATAAAGTAATATTATAGCTTTGAAATGGATTAGTACATCGATTTTAACTGTTTACACTTTCAAATTTTGATAAAGCTTATTTTCATGACAATAATATACCATATTGTAAATTAAATACATTGCATTATGTCAAAACGAATGCTAATACTCGTTTAACTATAATCATATTGTCATAATAGTTGCATGAAAGTAATCTTATAAAATAAATTTTTTGCATAAAATTACAATATTCAGTTCTAAATTTTCACGTTATGAATTGCTTCAATAAATTTCAGTGACATTATAAGTATTTAGTTAGTTACTTAATTTTAAATGCGGTATAATCATATATGTATAATAAAAAAAAATTAAAAATATTATAATATAATATTGTATAATGTATTTAAAAGAATAATAAGAAAAAAAACTTTACTTAACACTGTAACAGTGTAAACAATTTAATTTATTATTTTACTCGAATAATGTAATTTGCTATAAATAAAAATAATATTCTTTAAATGATATTATAATATTAAAATTACTTTTGTAACCCTATTATCATTATTAATAAATCTAATGATATTTAATCTATAAATTGAAAAAAAGTACGATACAAATATCTGAACCATTTCACAATCGCTTTTCATAATTATTCTTTTAAAAATGATAGATATTTAAAAGGAGACGTAGCGAAAATATTTCGAATGTGGCTGTTGTTGTTGTCTAAGATAATTGAATAAAAAAAACATATTTAGCATTTTTTGTAAAATTTATGTTTTTCTAGACAAATGCAGGCATTTGCTGAATCAATTCAGATATTTACTAAAATACAGATATTTCTACAAAAAACCTCAATTTGCCTCGAAAACGCTATATTGTGCCAAGAATAAATTCAAATTATGGAATAAATCATAATAAAATTTATTATGATATGAGGATTAACTTCCTCAAACTTCGAGGAGCGGGCTATTTATAATTTAACAACCAAAGACCGTTAATACGTAAGGACACACAAAAGTAGTTTGATCATATTAATATCAGAGTTGAGATAGGAAATTTTTACGATCTTACTATTTCATATAGAATTAAAATAAGAGAAAAAATAACACAGATATAAAATATATTATATAATACCAATGACATAATCAAAATACAGTATACATACTGTATTGACTTTATACAATATGTAGCGAAAATATATATTAACAGTCTTTGATCAAACTATGTTATTTATTTATTTATTTTATTTTATTTTATTTACAGGCTTAATTCAAGAGAGTTACATGTATTACATTTATGTGAATTCAAACAAATTTTAAAATTAAGCAAATATCAAAAAATTAAAACTAAAAAACTAATTGCAAAAATTGTGAAATAATTAAAATGTAAATCAATGGTTCCCAAAAATTATTAAAAAAAATTGAACAATCTGCGCAAAATATAATCAAAATATTCTTATATTTATATTTGAGTATTAGTAAGTAATTAGTTATTTATTAACACATTTAGAGAATTAGTTATTTATTAACCACATCAATCTGAGATGAAATTGATTAACACATAAAACTTTGTATCTTTTATTTATTTATTTATTTCTAAATAAGCAATAAGTTCGTACAAATTTTACATAAAATAGCCATCGTTTCGGAATTTAATATAATTTAAATAATAAAAATAGAGAAAACAAGTAATAGTATAATATAATTAAATATAATAAACAAATGTGTTAAAATTATGAAAGTATAGGAAGTTTTATGTTTATATGAGTTTTGCAAGTTTTCGTTGCAAATTACACAAAATTAGTTTCAATTTAATCTTATTCAAAAATTTTTATAGGTTTTCTGGTACAATGCCGAAATTTATGTTATACACATAGTCTTATGTACGGCTTATATTGCTTTGGAGTTTATTCTAATTGAAAACTTTCTTTACACGGATTGGGATGTATTTTATTTATGCTGATGTATCTATCTGATTGTTGAAAATTAATATTGAATTGCAGATTATGCTAGTTGAGTAAACTAATGTGAAAATCAGCAGCAAATAGATGTACACATTTCATAATGAAGTGGAAAATTTTTCATGCTCGTAATATAAAATTGAAGTAGGGTTCACTGAACTAACTACCTTCTATCCCCTCATAATTCACATTATTCGTTTAACTCTTTAGAACATCAGTTTGTTGGAATTGAATTCTGCTCAAAAAATAACTTTGAAACCATTTATATGATCTAACCCTATTACTCCTTCTTTCGGGAAAAAATGGTATCAAAAAATTTGGTTAGGTCGAAAAATACTGGCCCATATTTTGATAGTCATTACACTCATTTTTTATGAAAAACAAATTTTGCGATTTCGATAGACGGAAAAAATGACAAAAATCATAAAAAATGAAAACAAGCCTATTTTGATAGTCGGGTTTTATGAATATATTCGGATAAAATGACAAATTTTGTCATTTTGAAATTGTTAAGTGACGGGTATGTTTGTTTGAAAACTTTTGTTGTTTAAAATTTAAAAAATGGATTTACAAAAAAAATCGTAAGTATTTTATTTTAAATTTGTGGACATGAAAAAAGTAAAGAAATCTTCGAGATGGTGACTGGTGGAAAAAGCCAAGTTCAAGAAATTGAGCAGCCTCAAGCAAAAATAGGTGCGGGTTCCACCTCACAAAGCCCTCGAATTTTTTTTTTTTTTTTTTTAGCTTGTATTCAGTAAAATGGCTCATAGGCACGATGCAAACAAGCGGTCCCAAGTGTCGGGACCAAAAACTTTAAATTATTTTTTTTTTTTTAATTTTTTTTTGTTTTTTTCATTTTTCCCGACTATCGAAATCTCAAAAAATCATTTAAATGATATGACATTTGTCATTTTCATTTTTATGAGATGACTATCAAAATATGGGCCACTATCATGTCAAACAATGTGACATTCAGAATTTTATATGATTCCTATAGTTGTTATAAATAACCAATTAAGCTTAAACGTTTTCAAAAAGAAAAAAATAAGTTAGAATTAATAATGTGACTGAATATTAAATTACAATTTTGTAAAATGAAAACAAATACCAGTTGCGTGATGCTCCGATTGATTTCTTTTTTTTTGTTTTTTAATGCAATATTTATTTAAATATATAATTTATTATAAAGTTAATTTTTTTTATTGAATGTCAAATTAAGAGGAAAATATCATCATCAAAGTATCAAAATGTAGTATAAAGGCAGTTTGAAGCAAAATTAAAGAACTAAATTATAAATGTTTTTTTTTATGTTATTTCTCTAACTGTGAGTACATTAGTTATGCTTCAAATGTTTTGATTAGTTTTAAGTGAGATTTAGTTCTATTCGATTTTTTGACTAATATTTTAGGTCTAGTCAGATCTCTAGATGAAAATTTTCATAGTTGGATTTATTGTATTTTCATTATTTGTATTGCGTCCGTTTCCACGAGTATTCATGATAAGAACTTTAGCATACAATTCATACACAACCGAACGCAGAAATTATCCTCCACAAAATTTTTTAAAAAACGTATGCTAAAGTAAAGAATTAAGTATTTTACTTGAGAGCGAACAGCTTTGAGTTTTGGATGTGTTGAACTCAACTCTGTTAATATCTGCGTCTCACCAACCAGTTATTTTTCGTAGATTCTTATGTTCTCTTATGTTCTCTTTAATATGATTACGGTAAAAATGGTGTTAGATTAAAAAGTCATATGATATCACTCAACTGTTGTCGTCTGCAAAATCATAGATTTGAAATTGTGGCTTTGTCCCTCTTTTTTCTACTAACGGTAGGAAATTATGGAATGTAGCAGCATAATCACTAGATTAACATTTTGTAACCATTAACTAACCATTCATTTACTTTTAATTTAAAGAAGGTTATTTTGGTTTATAAAAATTCCATAAAGTTTTGATAGATAAAATATTTGAACCTAACTTAATTGGACTTGTTCGTTTTGGTGGCTTAACAAAATTTTGGTTGTCAATTAAGCTTCGGCATTGACATGTTGAATGAGATGAATTTTATGGCATTGGCAAACTATAATTATATGTAAATTTTGCTAGAAATAAATTTTCAGGAATTATTTTTCAAGTACTTGTCTTTATGCACTTTAAATGTTCTTTGCAGAAGATAGTTTGGAATAAAATAAACAAATAAAAATTAATAAAAAACTCTATTATCTTTTGAATCATAATTTTACGCAGTTTTCCGAACACAAACATTTTGACAAAAACTATGATAATGAACCGAAAAAAGAACTTTGTCACCGTTTCGATAGATAACATCTCAATCGAACGATGGTCTAGTTTTCAATGTTTAGGTTGTTGACTTGAAGAGGATTGGAATCAGGTGAGATAACCGATAATGAGATCAGGTGTAGAATAGAAATGGTAAGTTCTTCATTTTGAAAATATAAAAAAAAATACTCTGCAATCGTGATACAAACACCAAACTCCAATTGGGCTATTTAAAGTACAATCTTTGGTCAGTAGTTTTGTACGGTGTAGAGCCTTGGATTTTGGAAATATGGAAATGGAAATATTAAATAAAATACAAGCTTTTGAAATTTCGCAGACTACTTATAGACAAGCTATCATTTATATGACGAGGAATGACAATTACGAATCTTTTCAAATAATTATCGAAGTACGAATGCAAACCAGAAATCGGAAAAAACCTAGACCTGACCTAGCTGAAAACACAAGAAAATTAATCGAATTAAGAACAATTAAAAAATAAATCAACAAAACCAGATTCCGTGAACAATTTACCGGAATAGTTGCTAATTTATCGTAAGTAAAATCCAAAAAAAAAATCGAGCGATCCAGACGTGGGTGGAATAGAAGAAAATAATTTTGATTGGCTTAATTTATTTTTTTGTTTTATTAATAAAAATTTTATGATTCACTACATTTTCACTGGGTCTAACTAAGAAAAAAAAAAAAACACAAAAACGTAGGATTCTCCAAGAATTCATAATATTTTTATATTTTTTATTTTATTCTATTAATTCAACAATACGTCAACAGGAACACGTTCGATATTTATATTAATAGAAAATATATAATTTTAAATTAAAAATTAAATTTATAGTGATTACATATTTAATATTTCTATTTTCTAACATATTTTTTCCCATTAAGACTTTTTATTATTATTATTATTATTGTCATAATATATACTAGTACATACTGGGATATACCAGTGCCTAAACAGTCGAGTCAGAAGCCGATTTCGATTTTCAAATTATAATAATATAATTTTTAATATATATAAATCTAGCTTTCACTGGAATACAAATTCAATATTATGATATACAATTAGTTTTATTATGTAACGTATTATGTATGTAACGCTTAAGCCACTAACTGTATACCATAATAATATTTACACCATAGGGTGGCTTGGTGATTCGATTGGTTTATTTCGACTTTTGTTTTTTCGATTTTTCGACCCTACCAAACCTTCGGAATGTTTCAAAAATCAGTGGTGTTAAAGACCTAAAAATTATGTATTAATAAATAAAATATTAAAAAATGAACAAATAAGTCTTTTACCGAATTCTGAGTGTTTTGGGTAGCTGTCATATACAACCCTTAACACCGATTAGGAATATTTAAATTAATGATATTATGGACTTGAAATTTAGTACTTGTACTCAGGTTCAAAAACAGACAAACACGTTTTTTTAACTATATATAACATGTTCTGTTCAACAAATATAATTAATAATGTAATTTAAATATTAATGAGTTAAACAAAATACAATATCGAACTGATATGCGACAAATGTGTGTTTAACATAACCTACAATACAGCTAATTATTGTTCTTTTACAAACTGATCCGGTAGTATGTTGTTCTTCCAAAAATAATTTAATTAAAGTGTAGTTTGCTTTTAATTCTAATTAAATTCTACTGTTTCAAGTTCGGACATATAGAGAGCAATAGAACAAAATTTGTGTAGTTTAAATATTAAAAATATTAGAAAGATTTCATACTTTAAATATTTGTCAATAAATTTTTGTTCGTGAGATAAAACTTAAAACTATTAATCAGTTAAAGAAATGTTTTTGAAATTAAACTTAAAATACTATATCATCAATTTTAAGCTAGTTTCCGAGCCTATATAGCATTTTTCGACAAAAAGAACGGTTTACGATTAACAACATCTAAGCGTTCTTGTGTGCAAACTCTTAATCTCAAACTACTAAAAATGATTGAAACTCCCCATAGACCAGTAGATTTACCAAATAGATTTTTATTTTAATTATTAAATGTATACATTTATGGCATTTAAGGCAGTTATGTTTATATTAAACATAACTGTAATAATATATTCATAAAAAACTGTTAACGATGGAGGAATATGGAGTATTGAACAAGACTTTTTCCAAAATGCAAAAATGAAATGTTCTTGAACAAAAATGACATTATATTTAATCGCAATATCTTTAAGTAGTGACAAACAAAAACATAGTCACTTTTACGTCGACTTTTGCAGATGAGAGGATACTACAAAGTAATAAGGAAGCAGATATCTTTGCACAAATAGGTGCAATGGGGCAATTTTTAGAACCAGAGTCGCTAGAACTTCTTCCTACCTACAAAAAATTATTTCTAATTGGGTCATTAAACAAAAAACAAAGACAAATGCATGTTCTGTTTAGAGGAAGACGAATTCAACTTTCACTTTCTATTTCAAAGCGACACCATATTTCGCAATAGATATAGTATTTCCATGTAAATACAAATCGTCTGATTCGGACATATAGAGACATTACCGTACTAATCATGTTCATTTAAGGACATAGGCCTGTAATTTTAAGCAATCAAAGGTAACATACATAGAACCGTAAGCAAAAAAGAAGAGATAATAGCAGTTATGTCTGGATTAGATTTGCGAATTTCAATGTGATTTGCGGTACTTCCAAATTAGAAAACACAGGTTTTAATGTAACCGATTAAATGCTAACGCACTGCATATGCAATACCTTATATCTCTGATTTATTCTAATTTTGATAAACACAATAGTCAAATTTACCATTAACAAGAAGAGAAATTTTGGTTCTTTCGGTTTCAAAGTAAATTTTTTTTTAGATTTTTTACTATAAGTCAACGTATATGGTGTCGTGCAATAAAAATTCGTATCTAAAATCCAGGCATTACATTATTATGATTTAACATTTTTGTTTTTGACTTTATTTTAGGCACGATAGTTATTGAGACTGTTACAGTGCCAGCCAAATAAAATTATATGTGAATGTGATAAAAAAGTGAACTACTTTATTATTACAGTATATCGCAACACATTCAATAACTTTGGTTTTACAATAGTTGCAAAACATATTTTCGTTCCTAAAGTGGGTTATTTAATGGTTGACCATACACAAATTTGAATTCCATAAATTAAATAATTTTCTTTTCTAATGCAACTTTTAAATACAATTTTTTATATACGTACATAAGAAAATTTATAATTTTTTTTTTAATTTTGAAATGCGCCTAGTAATAAACTTAAATGTGAATATAATAATGATTAATTATCCTATAATTAGCTAGACTAACTATTCTATCTTTTCTAGAATTTTGAATTTTTGCCAATTAAATTATGTTAATATTAAATGGTTTTCTGTTTATTGTTTATTTTTTTTTTTTGGACAGAACTTATTATGTCACACTGTTTATGTTATTTTAGTTTTTTTACATGTGTATATATGTATATATTTATATACCGAGGTGTATATCAAATTTGGTCATATATACATATGAAATATATGGCCAATATATAGTGGCTGTTTTACACCAATTTACAGTAACCACCTGTGGCTTTTTACACATCTTCAATCTTCATATGATTTCATATAAACAATTTTTTTATGAATTTGTTTATTAGGGTATATACAATATAATATGTAAGTGTGTGTATTTAAAATATTATAAATAAGTATTTAAAAGAAAATAAATAGTTTTGGAGGTTTCATGACACAATTTCCAATTGAAAATGCGGAAAGTTTTAGATACTCGTATATATTGAATAAATAAAATATGTAATTAAAAATATTTTGGTTATTTTTGATAGAATTGTGATTAATTTAGCTTCACCAGTTATTTAAGAGCGCATTGATTCGTAATCGAAACCGAAAACAAGTATAGGTATATATTTTTAAAGAATTAAATTTAAATTTGTATACATACTTAAAAAAAAAATACACCTATTTTAACTCCATATCAAATGAAAATTGTCGGATTGGAAAATATGAACTGGAACTTTTGTTTAAAAAAGTAAAATTATTTGATTTTAAAATTTAGTTTAAATTTTACAATATTAATCAATTTAAATTTTAAGTTAGTTACTCTACAAGTCTATGAAATATGCTAATTGTTCATCATTTGTGGATGTTCTGTACAAAAAAGTAAATAGATTTCCTACTACATCATTGTTGAGTTTATTAGATTAAATTAATAATAGAAATTAGACAATAGAAGTGTATTACTGTACCTAAAAGTCGAATGTCCTTTCATTAATATTTTTCTTAACTGTATAAAAAAAATACATAAATAAAACTAAAATATGTATTTTTCTTTTTGTGTTAATTTGACGAAGCAAGCCAGCAAGTGAAAATCACCTCTATCGTTATATTTCGTAATATACATACGTACATGCATACACACATAAAGAAAAAACCATGTATTCGAGTTTCATTTAATAAATTTATAACTACAGCACTAAAAAAAATTCAAATAACTTACCAATGGTATCCATTATAATATTTAACATTTTCTTTTAATTTAAAAGTTTAAAAATTATTCTATAAGTTTAAAAATTGTTCTAATAATCTTAAAACTATTTTAAATTTATTTTAAAAATTACTAAAATATGGAAAACAAACACACACGCCACCCTAAAAGTACTACAAGTATACTAACTAAACATTTTTTTTTTTTTTTTTTTTTTTTTTTATGCATAGCCAAAACACTAGGTGGGAACCTTTTATACCGATTGGTACGTTTGGCTAGGGAGGGAAAGGAAAATTTGGAAAGGAGGATGGTAAAAGGGAAGGAGGACAATTACGAACGAAGGTGTTAATGTTCGTCTTGAATTTGTTTAGGTCATAAATATAAAATTTGTCATGTTTTGGGAACACATAAGATGGAATTTGGTTCCACATTCGGGATGTTGAAGTTATAAACGAATTTCCATAACTTGTCTTTTGCCATCTAGGGATTTCGATGGTGTAGGGATGAGCACATGCTGCCCTTCGTGTTTCGCGAGGGAAACGCTTAAGTGGAGGTAATATAGATTTAATTTCCACTGAGCATGTGCCGATGCCTACGAGATATCTATAAAAAAGTGAGAGAGCTCCGACTATACGACGATGTCCAAGAGGAGCAAGATGGGCTGTCACATTTGGGTCGTTGATTAGACGAATAGCCCATTTTTGGACTTTATCCAAATGTTTTAACGCAATACTAGAAGCGCCAGCCCATATGTGAGAATTGTACTCCATTTTGGGTCGTATGAAAGCTTTATAGATTTTCAAGAGGTCACAGGGGGAGAAGTAAGCCTTGCAGCGGCTAAGAAAACCAAAACATTTGGCTGCGTTTTTTGCAACATCAAATATATGATCATTCCAGATCATTTTTCGATTAAGGTGCATACCTAATATGCTTAAGCTTTCAAACCGCTGAAGTTTATCTTCCTGAAACAAAAGAGTAGGATCAAAAATGGAAATTTTTCGGGAGATTGTACAGCTCTGAGTTTTAGAAGAGTTAAACTCGACTCTGTTTTTTATGCCCCAATTAGCTATTAAATCGTGGCTGAGGGAACTAGCCATGATGTCTCTTTTGGTTGACACAGCGGTGGATGTAGCTTCAGATTTTTTATGAAAATCGTAGGAGGCTACTAGGGTGCTGTCGTCTGCAAAGCTGTGGATTGGATTGAAAGTGGTTTGGAGCAAATCATTTATAAATATAAGTAATAGGGTAGGTGAGAGAACTGATCCTTGGGGAACACCAGCGTTTATTTGGAATTGATCGGATTTAAATGCAATATGGCGACAATTATTATTAATTTTAAAACTGAAAACTGTTAAAAAGATTTTAAAGTACATAGATGAGCAGTGCTGCCATAATTTGTTTTTCAAAAAATGGTAAATTGATTCAAAAATCATAGTACCAACAAAAAGAAAAGGTACACTATTCTAAAACATAATATGTATATTGGATATCTATAGATTTCAATATTAATTTCAATATTCAAAACCAAAAAATTGCGCAAGTTATATTTTAAGTAAAAGTATATAATATAATAGTGTAAACTTGCAGTATCATATTTAATAACGCACGAAAAGGTAGTTCTACATAAGTATGTGCTGTAAGGAACATAAAAAACGCATAAGAACAAAACAAAAAAAAAAAATTGTAGAAAATAGTCGAACATTTTCTTTTCAATTTTATATACAGACTATATAAAAGCTAATGGAGTAATCGGAAATGTCAAACTAAAATCAAATACAAAAGCACAGAAATTTGACAATGTTGATTAAAATGCTTTTGTTTCATTTGCATTGCAAGTGATTGTTGTAGTTTGACTTTTAACGTTTGATGTTTGTCGCAATTTTCTTAGCAAAAGAACTTGAAGAAATTTAATTTAATAAAATGAAAACGCTTACATGTGGTATCTGTTTACTAAAAAGTTTTTAATAAAATAACAAATAGAAATAAAATAATGGAAATACTACAATTGTATAATCTTATATATAAAGAAGGATGTTTGTATGTATGTATGTATGTATGTTTGTGTCAGAACTCCTCCGAGACGCATGGACCAATTTCAACAAAATTTTACAGGATGGTTTTTACTACTTGGAATCGAACCCGTGATATGTTGTTTTCCAAAATTCTGACTGGTTCGGGTACCTGTCATACAACTCCGAGCACCTGACAAAAATATTTCAAAAACCAAAGGTGCTACAGAGTTGAAAATTTGCACACAGTTACTATCTCAAAAATAAATGAATATGACTTTCACATTTTTTCGAAATTTTGACTGGTTCGGGTAGCTGTCGTACAACTCCCAGTACCCGCAAAAAATATTTCAAAAACCGAAGGTGCTAGAGAGCTGAAGATTTGCACACAGGTACTCTTCCAAAAATAAACAAATTGGACTTTCACATTTTTTCGAAATTTTGGCTGGTTCGGGTAGCTGTCATACAACTCCCAGCACCCGACAAAAAGATTTCAAAAACCAAAGGTCCTAGAGGGCTAAAAATTTGCACACAGGTACTCTTCCAAAAATAAACAAATATGACTTTCACATTTTTTCGAAATTTTGACTACTTCGGGTAACTGTCGTATAACTCCGCAGATCCCTTAAATTTTCTAATAAGAAAAATATTTTTCATTGGAACTCAACATACATATGTGTATTAAATTGGAACCAAATCGGTCCAGTTTCTGAGATATGAATTTTCGTTCAAAAGAGCTCTGGCGGAAAGCAGGTTCAACAAATTTGGCAGAAACTGCCGTAATCGGTATCCAAGGTAAAATGTCAAGTCCCTAACTTAACAGGAAGTGGATCTAAAATGCCTGAATTTCATATGATATGCAGACCATATATAATTTTCTAATGGAGTTTGAATTTAGCTTATTTATTTGACCCTTTTTAGTGCAGTTAATATTGGTACGAAATATTGGTGATAGTCATTCAAAAAGGAAGTTTTTAAATTTTTTTTTATTTTATTATTTTTAAGAGAGGAAGAGAAAAAGGGATGAAGAAAACAGCAAAACAAAATTCTCATTTTTATTTATTTCTATCTTTCAATGAAATAAAATAAAGAAAACAATTTTTTTTTTAGAAATATTTGCCTTGAATTTAAGCGTACTAAAACTACAAAAAAAAAACTTTAGAATCGCAGCTTGATATAAGGTTTTCAAAGCAATACAGAAGAAAAGTCGGACAGCCCGTCCCCGCATATAATGTGGTCAAGAGTGACGCCTTGAGTCGAGTGTATACTGTTCTGCCAAAGTCCGAAAATCCGATGTTACCAATCACGTTTGGTCCGTACATATTCAACAACGCATTTATTATTCTTGAAGATAAATTTGTGGCTATGATCGGTAAAACATTACTGCAACTCGGTCTATCTTCACCAGTATGAAACCAACAAAATGAACTTTATACAGATTACATACGCGAAAAGAACTGCAACGTCGAAGAGCTGAAAGCGTAATATCGCGGAAAAAATACCACTTCTAAATCAAAATCAGAAAAAAGCATACAAGGTTATCATGGATGAGGCAGAGAACCAACAAGGTGGTACCGTTTTCCTTGATGTTTCGGGGGGCAGAGATAAAACATTTTTAACCAACCTAATTCTAGCCGAAATCAGAGCTCGAGGAGAAGTTGCTCTTGCCATTGCATCTTCAGGAATCACGGCAACATTAATGGAAGGAGGAAAAACAGCCCATTATGCACTTAAGTTGCCACTAGACATCTTCAGACAGGCAAATCCTTCCTGCAACATTAGTAAAACAAGTGGTCGGGCGCAAGTGCTCAAGACATGCAAAATTATTGTATGGGATGAATGTACCATGGCTCACAAGAAAGCTCTCGAAGCCCTTGACGTGACTGTGAGAGATCTGAGAGGAAATTACAACCTTATGGGAGGAGTTCTGGTACTTCTATGTGGAGACTTCCGTCAAACTTTACTCAGTCAACACCAGCCGATGAAATTTACGCATGTTTAAAACATTCATCTTTGTGGAGACATGTACGAAAGATAAGTTTGAAACAAAACATGAGAGTACATCTGAGGGATGACAGTGCTCACATTTTCGCCAACAAGCTACTTGAGATCGGAGAAGGTAGATTTGCAGTTGAGCCATCTGGAAAAATAAAGTTGCCATCCGATTTTTGTAATTTGGTGTCGTCCGTCGCAGAACTAATAGATGCAGTCTATCCGGATATTCAGCAAAACTACCATAACTTGAACTGGTTTCGAGAGAGGGCAATTCTTGCTGCTAAAAATGCTGATGTCAGCGAAATGAATAATCAAATACTTTCCATATTACCGGGCGTAGTAAATGAATACAAGTCCATTGATAACGTAGTAAATGCTGATGAGGTAGTCAATTTTCCAACAGAGTTCCTAAATTCTCTTGATCTGGCTAGATTACCGCCACATCGTCTTTTACTGAAACTGGGATCACCAATTATTTGAATACGGAACCTCGACCCACCAAAACTTTGCAACGGTACAAGATTTTGTGTTAAAAAATTGTTGGCAAATGTAATTGAAGCGACTATTTTTACAGGGAAGGGACAGGGTGAAGTCGTTTTCATCGCAAGGATACCACTTATTCCAAATGATCTCCCTTTTAACTTTAAGAGGTTGCAATTTCCAGTTAAACTTGCGTTCTCGATTACGATAAACAAGCCTATTAAGTACCGGTGTGGATTAAGTGTAGGCGAAACTAAAAACGTTGTTTGTAATCAAGTTTTATCTTGAGAAAATTATTTAATCAGCCGTCAATTTAATTAGTTTATTATTTTGTATTTTTTCGTCTTTCCTTTTTTCTGTTCTTTTGGTTTTTCCTAATTGTCTTTGTCTTTTTTGGATTTCTAAATTTGGTTTTGTTTTCTTTATAACATTTTGTACTTTTCTTTTTTAAACAATGAAAAAAACTGCTATATGGATAAGAATTGATTAAATAAATTAAGAGTACAAAAATTAAAATGGGACCTACTAACATCTAGCATAAGTTTATGTAGCATTAGTTTTATACTAACATATAGAAATAAGTACTTAATGTTTGAATATTATAAAAATGAAAATGTTTATTATTAATACCGAAAAAAAGATTTATACTAACATAAAAACGGATCATAATTTAGTTTTCAAAAAATACTTCTAATTAAAATCCCAAAATTCTAATTGAAATTTGTAAACAACGCCTAAGACTTATGTTTGCATTTTATTTTAAGTTGTAAGTACTATTTTTGTTCAAAACTGAAACTTTTTATTTTAATTTTCGTTCACTTTTGATTTTTTTTTTGTATTTCATTTAAGTTGATACCTATTCTAATTGTTAAAATTTTCATGATTTAGCTTTTTATTAAATTTTTAAAAACTTGCAGTGGTTTTAGTGGGGGTGGATCCCACACTATTACAAAGCACGGGCGTATTATTCTTTGTATTGGTTTTCAAACCTTCCACACAAAAGAAAAACAATTACATATAAAAACATTTAACAGATAGTTTACTAACAGACAAACATCACATAATACTTCCCTTTTCAAACTAAAAACGCAGAAAAAATTCTAGGAACTTTCTAGGAACTAGGAATTTTCTCGGGCAACGCCGGGTAACTCCGCTAGTATATATATAATATATGTATAAAAAAATATTTTGATACCCAAACGCTAATGAATTTGAAAATTTAAAATAAAAAATTTGACTCCAATGTCCCTCTTCTAAGTTAATTTCACTAAAAATTTGCAAAATAAATTTAAAGTTTGTTGGTTTTTTGTAATTAAAAATAAATTTAAACTAAAGTTCATATAAGTTATAACATTAAAAACTATTTCTTATTACATAATATGATCTCGAAACGCCATTTTCCAATTTTTACAAAAAATTAAATTTAAAGTATCTTAAATTTTTTTTTGACTAAATTGCAGTTTCAAAACCTGTAAGTGACGTGCAAATGACATTTTCGATTATAAGATTTTTTATCTCACTACATTATCGATTATACTGTAAAAGCATTCATCTAAGATTGACATTAAAAATTACATGACTAAAATCAAACTGCATAATCGATTAGACTGCAAATGTATTTGATCTTAGTTTGACATTTCCGATTACAACTTAATACTGCTTCTACTTCTGTAGACTTCTGGCAGGCTTCTTCAGTGTTTTGTATTCGACTGAGGAAAGAAATCTAAAATCGTTTTATTTATCTTTATTGGACTTATTGTTTAAGATTTGTTTTTTTATGTTTTTGACATTTAACTTAGGTTGAATTACCTTTTCGTGCTTAATTAAGTACGGTGCTGCAAGTTTTTTACTACAATATTTATAATATTTTTTGAGCATTTATTTGTCAAATTATTGGCTCATTAAATGTGGAAAACTACTGCTATTGTCCGAAACTTAGCTTTCTGAAATATAATATTCCAATTTTATAATTTTAGTTGTTACCAGATCAGATTATACTCTCAATTATTATTTTGTCATTTATTTTATTCCAATGGATCAGGTGGAAAAACCCATAAAGTATTTTTTTTTTGCTTCATCGGGAATCGAACCTGAAACCTATCGGTTTACCAACTGCCCCACCAGCGTGAGTAAAATATAAAAGAAATAGAATAAAATAGATGCATATGTTTGATAATTAGAATATATGAACACTGTAATGCTATATTTTGTAAAGACTATTATTTCATAACTATTTACTCATATTTTAGTAAAAATTATTATTAAGTCAATAATATTTTGATAGTTGTAAGCTTACTATGTACATACATAGTTAAACAAATTTAAAAACTTCTTTATTCTAAACTATGTTGCATTCGATTAACACTTCTGTATTTGCTACGTGAACTGAGATACCTCATTTTCCTCAAAATTTACCAAATTTGATTTTTATTTTTTAATTTGAATTTTTTGTCCATAGTCATTTTTATCAATACATAATTCATTTTCATTAATTATTATTACAGCACATAATTATTGTATGTGGTAAGTATGTGTGTGGTAAATTGATTTTAATTATGGTGATGGTGACATTACAACATATTTTACTACAATTATAGCTTTGACTACTTTTTTTTTTGTTTTAATGAAAAATTTACGATTTCTTTTTTTTGGATAATTAATTAAAGTGAGATAGATAATAATGATTTTACAGGTTTAGTAAATCACGGAAGTGAAAAAATATACATATATAGATTATTTTATTTGTTCAAGGTTAAGATTTACTATTATGATAGTAATGATGTAATGGAATTGTTTACAATGGTGTTTTAGTATTTTGCATAAATTATCCAGAAAGTTTTATTATTTAAATATTTTTATTTACATTTTTGAAAATGATTTGGGTAAACGTAAATGTAATCCTGAAAATAAATAATTCCCGAAAAAAGAGATTTTTTTATTGTTATTTGTAAGATTATGGTCTTGAAACAAAAGTAGAAGTATCACATTAGTTTTATCAATTACTTAAAGCATGTTTGACCAACAATATTGGTAAAATTTAACGATGTTAAAGTTTTAATTTTTAAAAATTGATATCTCCGCTGGTGTATAACCTCTATCTTATATAATTTATATTATATCCTTTATTAGGACCTGTCTTATATACTTTATTTACTGCTGATCTGCCAACAAGACATAACCTTAACTACATTTTTGCAGACAATCCCGTAGTTCTTGGTGCAAATGTGTTCTTGTTTTGAATATATATATAGTTTTTCCTTCCTCTTAAATGCCATTATTGCATTCTCTCTAGATATAAATAACATGGTTAAAGAAGCAAGGAATTTTAAGAAAATGAAGTTACATCTGTCCATCTTTTTCTTTGGATTTTTTTTTTGCAGAAATCTCAGATTTAAGAAAAATTTGAAAAATATTTTTTTTAGAAATCCAAAATTTTAATATAAGATTTTGCATTGAAAATAGGAGATCGGATACATGTCCAAATAATAATATGGATATCAAAACTCGAAAACCTTTATTTTTAAAATATGTTATTTTATTTTTGCTTATTTTTCAGAGATTCGTTTTTATTATTTTGTTTTTTTCTGTTTCTGTTTGTTGTTAACATTTCAGAGTTTTAATATACAACTGAAACTAATTCGCGATTATAATTAGCAGCAACAAGTAGCAACATAAATTTAACGATCCAAGAAAAGTTTTAATAAGTAGACAATGTAAATATGTACTAATCAATTACATTGATTTGATTTTTATAATAACAACATTTCTATTTATTTTTTGTAAGTAACTATCTCAAATTGTTCATTTGTAGATAGTTTTGGTTAAAAATATATATAAATACCTCTTGAATTACAAAAATGTTTTATTTTTAGTAATTTTATTCATTAAATGTCAATTACTATATGCTTTCTACTATATTTCTAGATGTAGCTCAAGGTTTTGATAAAGTATGACATCGAGGCTTAATAAATAAACTAAATAATATGTTACCTAAACAGTACGTAGATATACTGTCATCATATCTAGAAAGCAGACTACTCAGAATAAAACAAGGCGAATAGTATTCTACTATTAGAGATTTTAAAACGGGTGTGCCTCAAGGTAGTATTCTGGGTCCCATACTGTATTTGTTCTACACCAGTGATTTACCACAAATGGAAAATATAACTGTAGCTACATTCGCTATCGATACTGCATTGATGGCAGTAGGATCAAATATTGACGAGGCTACAAATAAATTGCAAAGAGCAAGCGACAAGTTATACCTCTGGACAAAGAAATGGAAAATTAAACTCAATGATTTAACATCGGTACATGTAAATTTTACAAATAAAAATTTAGAAAATCAACCATCGGTAAATCTGAATGGTGTAAATATACCCCAAGAAAACAACGCTAAATATCTAGGAATGACATTAGATGTCAAACTTAGATGGAAAGAGCACGTCAAAACGAAAAAATTGAGCTTGATAATAAATATAGAGAAATGTATACATAACAAGATATTGTTATATAATCAGATAATCAAACCGATATGGTTGTACGGCATACAAATATGGAGATGTGCCAAACGAACAAAAATGTACTTTGTATCCAAAAATTCCAAAATAAAGTCTTGCGCAACATGGTAAATGCCCCTTGGTATGTTCGCAACAGTGACTTGCACAGAGATCCAAAAATTCCTTGCATTGAAAATGAAATAATCAAAATGATATCAGCAGGCTTAAAAGAACTAAGCCGCTAGATTTAATACAATAGAAATAAATTAATGGTTAGCCCGTCGGACTAGTTTTTGGGAGGGGTGTGGTTTAGTCAGTAAAAATCTGACACATAATGGAAGCTACGGGGCTTATTGTGTCTATGAAAATACCCACCAATCCACACAACAAAAAAAAAAAAACTTACTATAGGGAATATGTCGAAACGAAATAATAATATATGAGGAAGCAATGTTTATGTTGCCTAAAAAAAACTTACTAACTTCCAAATTAGTGGTTTCTACTTTATCATGAGAAGTCTATGTCAGTACGTAAATTACTGTTCGTTTAAAAACTTTAAATTTGGTGTTATAATTACTCAACAGGGGCCTCTAGTCGTAAATATATAATAAATAACATACAATTATTTGGAAATAGATCCTTGTGGCGAATAAAAAAAATATTTTGTCTAAGAAGTGTATAACACCATGAACATAATTTGGTATAAATACAATGACTGACTTTGAACAAATGAGTCAGTAAATAAAGAGATAGAAGTGCACAACAGGAACACGCTGCGATAATGAATCCAAAATATCGCGGGATGTGCTCTTGAAGGGCTAGAAGAAAACTTTTATAATGAATGCACAAAATGTCATACATATAAATTGAATTTAATAATTTTTTTACATCTATTCATTCACAAAGAAAATTCTATTTGTCAACATAGTTTTAGAATTTATAAACAAAAATAATCAATTGTTAATTCTATATGGTTGAAAGCTTTTATTTATCAAATTCAATTTATATTTATGATGATGATGATGATAATTATGTTTGGTATGAAAATTTACTATGTGTGGAGGAGTCTATTAATTAATTTCTTAAGTTGTACAATGCTAATCCTGTAAGCTAATAAGCAAACCTTATTTTTAAATGTAATGAATGAATTTCTAAAATTTTGATAGATACATTTGCTATCTTAGTTTGAATGTAAAAGTTGTGATAGAAACATGTTTGAATGTACTTATTTGTACAACTTAAAAACAGCTTCTTTAATTAATTGAATTTTTGAATTTTTTCACTATATTAAATGTAAAAAAAAAAAAAAAAAAAACAATTTTATACCATATTTTCCAATTTTTAAACATAATTAAATTTTAATATTTTCAACAAATACGTACTTGTATAGATACTATTAACCTTTATCCACTCCATAAAATTAATAAAAATTTAGTTTATTCAACCTAATACTAAATTTATGTATTTACAATATTTTTAATAAATAATTATATATATAAAAAAATGAATAAATTGTTTTGTTTTTCTTTGTTTATTTTTTTGTTTTGCATATCCATACATATTATTATAATAATAGTAGCTATCTAATTTTAAAAAAATTATTTTTAACCTTTCAAATGTCACCATAATTTAAGTTTGTCACAATAACAATTTACAAAAATTGTTGTTTATTTGTTTTTTATTTTTTTATTTGTTATTAGTTTTTTTTGTTTTAGTTTTTTTTTGATTTTGTATTTATTATAAAATAGCTTCTTAAATTTGGTACTAATTACAATCTGATCTAACTGTAAAATCGATGTTATTGTTAATTTATTATAAAATAAATTTTTTTGATACCGTAATATCCATACTTCGTTTGTAATATCACATTTTTATTAATTTTGTTTTATATATTATGTGATGCCGGAACTATTTGGATAAATAGAAGAGAAAAAAAATATTATGTTCGTTTGAAATTAATAAAGTATTAATGTAAGTAATAATTTAAGTATTATACTAATAACCGTTTTTTGTTCTTCATTCTCCAATTAATCTTTGATAATTCAATTTTCATGTTTCTGATTGATATTTATCATCCCATCAGCACCGATATTGTCATACAAATAATATATTTTTTGATTCTCTATAGTTCTATCAAAATGATCATATCATATAAAAAAAATTTCTGGCACTTTGTCGAACAAAAAAACCAGTGGAAGATTGAAAAAAGCTGGTTGAACATGGCTTAAGCTAATTTAATTATGGGAGAGTTACAAATGACATCACTGTAGCTTTTGATGGAGGAGAAGGGGAAATTTTGTAGACATAGTCCTGTAATGACATTATACATTGACGACCATTTTTTTATATAATTCCAAGTCTAAGGAAAGAAAACTCTAACTAAGTTTTACTGGCTTTCCGCAGAAGCTTGGCATAAACAATAATATTTTCCTTTAAATTCATGATATACTAATTTATATCAACAAAGACTGTAGGAAAAATTTTAGTACAGCGTGCACCAATTTTTGATATTAAAGAGAGAATTAAATTTATTTGTTAACGTTTTCCCTACCTAATCACTTATTTACTTAATTCGTGGGCGTTATAAACTTGGATTGGCTTGGGATATTAGAGCCCATATAATTCGCCGTTATATTTTCGTCTCCAAAATCATTCGTCAGATCATCATCATCACATAGTTCTGCAACTCCATTAGTGGGGCAAAGGGCTGAAACTCATCAGATATGGGACCATAAATTCGATGAAGAATTTTTCTTTCGAAAATACCAAGTGTCCATGTCCATGAAAAATCGAGAAGATGATGAGCATTTTATACAGTAGTTTTTTCTTGGTATTTCGAGATATGAGCTTTGAACGCAGTTTTCTAAACAAACCGAAGTATGGCAGCTTCATTTCAATATGAATGGATCGCTACTGAATTACAGATGCAATTAGGTTTTTTTTAATTCAATAGTTTGTAATATTTGGAGCGAAAATAACTAAAATGTTAGATCTACTAACATTGCTTAAACTTTGTTTTCTATTACAAGCGACGTTGGTTAAATATTGCAAATATTAATATTTTAAATTATTAAAACACAACTATGATATCCTAGAGTAGATTAGAATAATATTAAATTCGTTTTTGGTTCAGTTTTTTGTTTTACTAATTTTTAATTATATTGCAGCCACTCACTCACTACTTACTAAATTGTTTTGATTAAAAGATTTAGTTTTTGTTTAACTTGTGATTAAATTTCAGTTCATATAAAAAATATAAAAAAACAAAACAAAAAAATTAATTAACTTTGATAGCTCACAAAGATTTTTATTTTGTCAGCCAAGGTGCTTCCATCTACCGTAAATTAATTAAAATTATTAATATATTAGGTAAAAATACAATCAATTCAGAAAACAAAACAAAAACAACAAAAAAATATATAATTAGTTAAGAAAAAAAGAAAAATTAAATTAATATTTAAAAATTATGTAAATTAGTTTTTAGTTTTTAACTAATGAAGATACCTACATTTTTAATATAGTAAAATCAATAAGATAGAAAGAGTAAACAATATTAATAATATTCATGATATTTTTTTTAATCTTCTTTTTGTTTTTTTTTAAGATCGTGCGAATTAGATAAAATCAGAATTTTGACACATTAAAATTAATATAATTAAAGAATATGCAAAATATTTTTAAAATTGAATGTCATAATTTTTACTTTGAATTTAATTTATTGTACTACACAATATACATAATAATATAGAGAAAATAAAATTTGATATTAATTATTTTTGTTTATTTTTATTGTTTAGACATTTTATTGCATTTGAGCGATTCAATTTTTGAATTTATCCCAAATTTTTAATTAGAATTTCATTTCTAATTAGAAACATTAATTTTTTGAATGTTCATTTTATTCTACTTTAAATAGGTAATCATTTCGATACAAAATACAAATATAGAAATTTCTTCAATGGGCAGAGGGTTAATAACGAAGGGTAAACTGAAAAAGTAGATAATAAGACTAAGTTGTGCATTTTTTTAAAGAGAAAATGAAACTCAACATAATTAAAACATAGTTTGTTAAGTGTAATTAAATGTGTTATTGTTTATGGACGGTTAAACATGTCATGCTTAAGCAATTAATGTGGTATATATGGTATACAAATTTGATAAAATAAAAAAAACAAAAATACTGGAAAATGGTAAAAGATTAATAACAATAAATTTTAGGAGATGTTTCGTTCATCACAACACTACTTGAACTCATTAGTAGGTATTGTATTTGTAGTGATAGACTACCTAATATACAGCTCCTGATTTTGTTTTGGTTGATTTTATAACTTATTCATAGATTTTAATAATACATCTGTGAGTTATAAAAATCGACCAAAATCGATAAAGGATTATTATGTCTTCAGCATACAAAGACGTCCACTAATACTATTAAAATTAAGGGCTCAAATTTTATTTTTCAACTTAATATAGGTAAGACTAAAATATTTTTGAAGTTAAAAAGAAGATTTTTGTTGGTCAATAGAAAGCCGCGCTACCATGTTAGGAACAAAAAATAAAACGAGAACAGAAAATCTTGAACACTTCTTTTGTTGCTATCCAGCATTAGCTAGAATCAGATTCTGGACTTTAGTTGAGGCGTTTTCCATAACAATATAGGTAATTCTTCTCAATCGCTCATTATTGACAAAACCTTTTACCAATAGTCGTTTTAATATCTCAGGCTGTAATTAAATCAAACGAATTAATAATTATACGATTTTAAAAATTCGAATTCAAAAAAATTTACAAGAAGCTCATACTTCCGGTTCTACTCTATCGATCAGATTCATGGACAGTGCCCAAGACAAGTGTGTATGTCCTAGGTGGTTTGCCTGTGACGGTGGTTTGCCGACAAAAATCGAAGAATACCATTTGATGTGAAAAGATCTGTATATTTTAGGATGTTCAATAGTACTATAATGTATGCAACTCAAATCTTGGGTAATTAATTGAATAAAGATTTGGATCTGATACAGAGGATACAAAATAAAGCAATAAAACATTTATTTAGATACAATCACCAACGAACACCAACCACTGAAATCCATAAGAACCAAAACATATTACCAATTTCACTGCTAATAAAGTACAAACTGGGTAACTCATATCTATATGTTGACCAACAATAGAATAAACACAAACATAATACGCTCTTGGAATATGGGTTGCCACAATTAGTATACAAAAGCAGCAGGAAATCTCAGAATAATATCATCTACTATCAGGTTCAACGGGTATTACACACTATATAATTTAGGCTACAAATATTACAATGAGCTGCCCACCGAGCTGAAACAAATTGAAAACTTATCTCATTTTAAAGATAAATTAAGACAATATTTAGTAGACTATATTTAAAAGTTGAAATTTGTGGTATGTTTAGAATTAATCTAATTATTAATTTGTATTATAATTTTGTTTTCTAGAACTTTTTTGCATTTTGGTTAGTGTAATTAATTAGTATGTAAGTAGTGTACTGATAAGTAAGTATTCATAAATATTTTTACTCTAGGTTTAGTACAGTATAGGTTGTTGAAATATTCAATTTTTTGTTTTTTTATTACTGATATTATTTTGCTGAAATTATTTTGTTGAATGATGATGGATTAGTCTTCTTTAGTATAGTTTTATATTAATGTCGTACTATTATTATTTGTTTGTGCATGATATGTAAAACCAAAAAAAAAACCGCTATTGTATTTAAATACATATATACCCTGTACGAGCGATTGGGCTCAATTGAGAAAAGAATGAAATAAATAAAAAAATAAAAAAGACATTGATGAATCATGGCCCAGGGGCCTAGATCTAAATGGTCTGCTGTAAGTTAGTAAAGTAAGTAATGCAAAACAAACTAATATTCTAGCAATGGCTAGGATCATTAAATAAAATTAGATTACAAGATTTAAAAACAAATTGTTAGTTTCTATATTTTAAAGAAAGATATGCAATAAACAAAATAATAACAGCAAAAAAAAAAAAGAATAATTCATAGATATAGTTTAGAAAAAAATAGAAACTCGTTGATGGAATTTAATTAAGTTGTCTCTGTCACCTTTAAATTTAATTCGGAAATGCATTAATAATTTATGTCATGATCATTCATTATTATTATTATCCATCAATTATTATTGCATGATTGAGTAAGTTAACTTAAAGATGAAAAAATAAGATAAAAATAATAAAAAACAAAAATTGTTTGACACTTTATTATTTCAGATTTTTATCGATTGGATTGTATTATAATATCGAATTTTGAATTTATTTAAAATAATTTTTTTTAATGATTTTTTAATTTATGAAAATAATATAAAATACATTTTCGCTTTTGGTTTTTATAGCTTTTAAATTATTTCCTTTATGGATTTTAAAAAATTTGATTGGATTAAAATTTAAAATTTTTTAAATAAAAAGTTAATATATATATATATATAATATTAATAACAATAGTTTATTAATATTAAATTGAAAATTCTTGTTATAATAATTTTTTACTAACCAAATTCGAAAATGCTTTCGAAATTCATTTTTAAAAAGAAAAAAATCGATATTTTTTTTGTTTTCTCTTATTTCATATCATTTTTATAACTTTATAGATATATCACGGTTAAAATAATAATATTAATGATAAGTATATGTATATGTATATATATGAATATATATAAAATATTATTAATAATAGTTCATAATTAAATAGTAAAATATAATTTGTCTTGAGTTGATTAGCTATCATCAACTTGTATTTTGTTTTGTTTTTTTCTTGTTGTTATTTTCTTTTGGTCGAATATAAAAGAAAATTTATGTTTGGACCATGAATTTCAAGGAAGCTTACGATGTTATGTTAAATTTATTTGAAATTGATTTGAATTTGAAATATATTAGCAAAAATATATAATTTAATAATTTGCTAATTAAGATATGATATTGTCAGAAAATTTTATTATAGTTGTAAATTTTAATTAGAATTCATCATTTTGATATCCCATTTAAGTGTTGTTAATTTTTGTTTTTTTTTTTTTTTGTTTGTTTTTATGGAAATATTTAAAAACTTTTACATAAAATTTATATTTAAGTATAAATCTATACTTTGAGTAAAGTGTTTCTAATTTTTGTTTCAACATAACTTAATTTTTTATTGCTTTGTACAGATTTATTGAATCTTTCTATATCAAAGCTAAGCCAACAACAATTTTTGGATTAAATTTATTTATCTTTTTATGATATTCAAAACTTAAAAACTAAAAGTTACACTGTAAAGTGTATAGAGTTTGTTACACTGTAATGTAGTGTTTGACTCAGGGCCGGTTTGAACATTTCTGGCGCCTTAGACCAAGACTTAGACTAAATCAACTCCCACCAAGTTTAACAAGCAAACAAAAGAAGAATAATTTAAAAACCAATTTTTTATTTCCACATAAAACTTCCCATTTTTTAAATAACAATTTTACCAAAATAAGGAATATAAATAAAACACTACACAGACAAAACCGCTAAATTAAGCACTGTATAATGTTAGTGAATTTGTTTTATCTATAAAAAGAGAGAAATTATATTTAAATCCTTATCATCTATTGAATTTACAGCTGAGGGTGATCCTTAACCTCATTTACAATTTTACTCCATTTTCCTCGATTTCGTTCATCCATCTTGATCTTGGCCTACCTCATCTATAGTATTTTAAATACTTACAAAAATACTTTTCTACGGATTTGATGACCTCTGAATTGTTGATAAGATCATCTAGTTTCAATTTTCTTCAACAATATTGCATTCGATGGGAGGCGTAGGTAAACCATAAAAGTGATCTTAAAGCATTATATTATAGAAATAAATTTTAATTTATTTAATCTTAGAAAAGCTTCTGCTTTCACTCACTACAGTTATTAGCAACGTTATTAATATTCGTGTATATGTATATATATTCGATATATGTATATATATTTGGCAAAACGGTTATAAATTGTTCTCTAGAAAATAATTTAGAATTTCATTTCTTTAGACAAATGATTTTTGAGGCATTGGAATTGGTCAAATAAATTCAAGCCAGATATATATACTGTTGATTACCGTCAGTTAGAAGAAGTTCTAAATCCTGTCGAGTCATCGTAAATATTCATTATATTGATGATATTTGTTATATAACATTTCAAAATATGTTGAGCCGATGTCAAGTCATGAACAATTTTATGTTGCTTTGTCTAGAGTAAAATTTTTTGACAGTTTTACTGTCGTCTCAAAGGAAAGAGAAATAGAAAACTGTGTTTTCAATAAAATGTTTACCGTTAGACCGGCGAATTTTACGAAGGGAATAGAAAGTACTAATTAATGCTTAGGATATTTAATTACGATACCGTGTTAAACTGCTTTTAAGAACCTACATTTTTATATATAAATACAAAATAAACAAGATCTATTCTTTTATATATAGTCTATTTTTTGTTACATATATAACGTACGACAATTTTAATTTACTATAAAATAAATTTAAGTCTCTTACGGTGTCCTAATATTTTGTGAAGGATTGATTTAATTTTATTTTATACCAGGTGTTTCACAACATGCATATCAGCTTTTTAAGAGAGGAAGGAGCCGTTATTTTAAAACTAAATAAAAATAAACAAAAAAATCATTTAACATAATTTTTTTATTTTTTGTCATAGCATCCAAATTTGCATAAAAAGGTGCCTCTTCCCATTTGAAAATCTCGATTTCGGTCAAATTCGGCGATTTTTGGTCTTAAAAAACCTTTTCCGGTCGATAGAGCACCCTCGATTTAATTAATAATTTTTTATTTTTACGCATGCTCTGGAACACCCGATATATATGAGATACCACTATCGGCTGTTCGCCCAGATTCATATTTTTAATGTCTCAAGCCAAAACCGGCCCTGGTTGGCATATACACTTTTATTTCAAAATTAACAAAATGAAAAAATATTCTAAAGCTTCACTTTTGAACTGATTTCAATGTTTTTTCAATTTTTTTACTTTGTTTAATGAATTTTCTAAAGGATCAAAATAAATCCATTTTAAAAAAATTGAAAATTTTAAAATTTTTTTCTGATGCTAAAAATTTTTAAAATTAACAAAATAAAAAAATACTCTAAAAACTTCACTTTTGGATCGATTTCAAAGTTTTTTCAATTTTTTTACTTTGTTTAATGAATATTATAAAAGATAGTAACAAAATAATACCATTTTGGAAAAATTGAAAATTTGATAATTTTCGTATTTTTTTGTGATGTTGGCATCGTTAAAAAATTTCAAAATTAACAAAATGAAAAAATACCCTAAAATCTTCACCTTTGGACCGATTTCAAGGTTTTTTAAAATTTTTTTTATTTTGTTTAATGAATATTCTAAAAGATAGTAACAAAATAATACCATTTTGGAAAAATTGAAAATTTGATAATTCTCGTTTTTTTTGTGATGCTGGCATCGTTAAAAATTTCAAAATAAACAAAATAAAAAAATACTCTAAAATCTTCACTTTTGGACCGATTTCAATGTTTTTTTCAATTTTTTTACTTTTTTAAATGAATATTCTAAAAGATAGTAACAAAATAAAACCATTTTGGAAAAATTGAAAATTTAATAATTTTCGTATTTTTTTGTGATGCTGGCATCGTTAAAAAATTTCAAAATTAACAAAATGAAAAAATACTCTAAAATCTTCACCTTTGGACCGATTTCAATATTTTTTCAATTTTTTTACTTTGTTTAATGAATATTCTAAAAGATAGTACAAAATAAAACCATTTTGGAAAAATTGAAAATTTAATAATTTTCGTATTTTTTTGTGATGCTGGCATCGTTAAAAAATTTCAAAATTAACAAAATGAAAAAATACTCTAAAATCTTTACTTTTGGACCGATTTCAATGTTTTTTCAATTTTTTTACTTTGTTTAATGAATATTCTAAAAGATAGTAACAAAATAAAACCATTTTGGAAAAATTTAAATTTGATAATTCTCATATTTTTTTGTGATGCTGGCATCGTTAAAAAATCTCAAAATTAACAAAATAAAAAAATACCCTAAAATCTTCACCTTTGGACCAATTTCAATGTTTTTTTTAAATTTTTTTACTTTGTTTAATGAATATTCTAAAAGATAGTAACAAAATAAAACCATTTTGGAAAAATTTAAATTTGATAATTCTCGTATTTTTTTGTGATGCTGGCATCGTTAAAAAATTTCAAAATTAACAAAATAAAAAAATACCCTAAAATCTTCACCTTTGGACCAATTTCAATGTTTTTTTAAATTTTTTTACTTTGTTTAATGAATATTCTAAAAGATAGTAACAAAATAAAACCATTTTGGAAAAATTGAAAATTTAATAATTTTCGTATTTTTTTGTGATGCTGGCATCGTTAAACAATTTCAAAATTAACAAAATGAAAAAATACCCTAAAATCTTCACCTTTGGACCAATTTCAATGTTTTTTTAAATTTTTTTACTTTGTTTAATGAATATTCTAAAAGATAGTAACAAAATAAAACCATTTTGGAAAAATTGAAAATTTGATAATTTTCGTATTTTTTTGTGATGCTGGCATCGTTAAAAAATTTCAAAATTAACAAAATGAAAAAATAATCTAAAATCTTCACCTTTGGACCAATTTCAATGTTTTTTTAAATTTTTTTACTTTGTTTAATGAATATTCTAAAAGATAGTAACAAAATAAAACCATTTTGGAAAAATTGAAAATTTGATAATTTTCGTATTTTTTTGTTATGCTGGCATCGTTAAAAAATTTCAAAATTAACAAAATAAAAAAATACCCTAAAATCTTCACCTTTGGACCAATTTCAATGTTTTTTTAAATTTTATTACTTTGTTTAATGAATATTATAAAAGATAGTAACAAAATAAAACCATTTTGGAAAAATTGAAAATTTAATAATTTTCGTATTTTTTTGTGATGCTGGCATCGTTAAAAAATTTCAAAATTAACAAAATGAAAAAATACCCTAAAATCTTCACCTTTGGACCAATTTCAATGTTTTTTTAAATTTTTTTACTTTGTTTAATGAATATTCTAAAAGATAGTAACAAAATAAAACCATTTTGGAAAAATTGAAAATTTGATAATTTTCGTATTTTTTTGTTATGCTGGCATCGTTAAAAAATTTCAAAATTAACAAAATGAAAAAATACTCTAAAATCTTTACTTTTGGACCGATTTCAATGTTTTTTCAATTTTTTTACTTTGTTAAATGAATATTCTAAAAGATAGTAACAAAATAAAACCATTTTGGAAAAATTGAAAATTTGATAATTCTCGTATTTTTTTGTGATGCTGGCATTGTTAAAAAATTTCAAAATTAACAAAATAAAAAAATACTCTAAAATCTTCACTTTTTGACCGATTTCAATGTTTTTTCAATTTTTTTACTTTGTTTAATGAATATTCTAAAAGATAGTAACAAAATAAAACCATTTTGGAAAAATTGAAAATTTAATAATTTTCGTATTTTTTTGTGATGCTGGCATCGTTAAAAAATTTCAAAATTAACAAAATGAAAAAATACTCTAAAATCTTTACTTTTGGACCGATTTCAATGTTTTTTCAATTTTTTTACTTTGTTAAATGAATATTCTAAACGATAGTAACAAAATAAAACCATTTTGGAAAAATTGAAAATTTAATAATTTTCATTTTTTTTGTGATGCTGGCATCGTTAAAAAATTTCAAAATTATCAAAATGAAAAAATACTCTAAAATCTTTACTTTTGGACCGATTTCAATGTTTTTTCAATTTTTTTACTTTGTTTAATGAATATTCTAAAAGATAGAAACAAAATAAAACCATTTTGGAAAAATTGAAAATTTAATAATTTTCGTATTTTTTTGTTATGCTGGCATCGTTAAAAAATTTCAAAATTAACAAAATGAAAAAATACTCTAAAATCTTTACTTTTGGACCGATTTCAATGTTTTTTCAATTTTTTTACTTTGTTTAATGAATATTCTAAAAGATAGTAACAAAATAAAACCATTTTGGAAAAATTGAAAATTTAATAATTTTCGTATTTTTTTGTGATGCTGGCATCGTTAAAAAATTTCAAGATTAACAAAATGAAAAAATACTCTAAAATCTTTACTTTTGGACCGATTTCAATGTTTTTTCAATTTTTTTACTTTGTTTAATGAATATTCTAAAAGTTAGTAACAAAATAAAACCATTTTGGAAAAATTTAAATTTGATAATTCTCGTATTTTTTTGTGATGCTGGCATCGTTAAAAAATTTCAAAATTAACAAAATGAAAAAATACCCTAAAATCTTCACCTTTGGACCAATTTCAATGTTTTTTTTAAATTTTTTTACTTTGTTTAATGAATATTCTAAAAGATAGTAACAAAATAAAACCATTTTGGAAAAATTGATAATTTTCGTATTTTTTTGTTATGCTGGCATCGTTAAAAAATTTCAAAATTAACAAAATGAAAAAATACCCTAAAATCTTTACTTTTGGACCGATTTCAATGTTTTTTCAATTTTTTTACTTTGTTTAATGAATATTCTAAAAGATAGTAACAAAATTTTGGAAAAATTGAAAATTTAATAATTTTCGTATTTTTTTGTGATGCTGGCATCGTTAAAAAATTTCAAAATTAACAAAATGAAAAAATACCCTAAAATCTTCACATTTGGACCAATTTCAATGTTTTTTTAAATTTTTTTACTTTGTTTAATGAATATTCTAAAAGATAGTAACAAAATAAAACCATTTTGGAAAAATTGATAATTTTCGTATTTTTTTGTTATGCTGGCATCGTTAAAAAATTTCAAAATTAACAAAATGAAAAAATACCCTAAAATCTTCACATTTGGACCAATTTCAATGTTTTTTTAAATTTTTTTACTTTGTTTAATGAATATTCTAAAAGATAGTAACAAAATTTTGGAAAAATTGAAAATTTAATAATTTTCGTATTTTTTTGTGATGCTGGCATCGTTAAAAAATTTCAAAATTAACAAAATGAAAAAATACTCTAAAATCTTTACTTTTGGACCGATTTCAATGTTTTTTCAATTTTTTTACTTTGTTTAATGAATATTCTAAAAGTTAGTAACAAAATAAAACCATTTTGGAAAAATTTAAATTTGATAATTCTCGTATTTTTTTGTGATGCTGGCATCGTTAAAAAATTTAAAAATTAACAAAATAAAAAAATACCCTAAAATCTTCACCTTTGGACCAATTTCAATGTTTTTTTAAATTTTTTTAATTTGTTTAATGAATATTCTAAAAGATAGTAACAAAATAAAACCATTTTGGAAAAATTGAAAATTTGATAATTTTCGTATTTTTTTGTTATGCTGGCATCGTTAAAAAATTTCAAAATTAACAAAATGAAAAAATACCCTAAAATCTTTACTTTTGGACCGATTTCAATGTTTTTTCAATTTTTTTACTTTGTTAAATGAATATTCTAAACGATAGTAACAAAATAAAACCATTTTGGAAAAATTGAAAATTTAATAATTTTCGTATTTTTTTGTGATGCTGGCATCGTTAAAAAATTTCAAAATTAACAAAATGAAAAAATACTCTAAAATCTTTACTTTTGGACCGATTTCAATGTTTTTTCAATTTTTTTACTTTGTTAAATGAATATTCTAAACGATAATAACAAAATAAAACCATTTTGGAAAAATTGAAAATTTAATAATTTTCATATTTTTTTGTGATGCTGGCATCGTTAAAAAATTTCAAAATTATCAAAATGAAAAAATACTCTAAAATCTTTACTTTTGGACCGATTTCAATGTTTTTTCAATTTTTTTACTTTGTTTAATGAATATTCTAAAAGATAGTAACAAAATAAAACCATTTTGGAAAAATTGAAAATTTAATAATTTTCGTATTTTTTTGTGATGCTGGCATCGTTAAAAAATTTCAAAATTAACAAAATGAAAAAATACTCTAAAATCTTTACTTTTGGACCGATTTCAATGTTTTTTCAATTTTTTTACTTTGTTAAATGAATATTCTAAAAGATAGTAACAAAATAAAACCATTTTGGAAAAATTGAAAATTTAATAATTTTCGTATTTTTTTGTGATGCTGGCATCGTTAAAAAATTTCAAAATTAACAAAATGAAAAAATACTCTAAAATCTTTACTTTTGGACCGATTTCAATGTTTTTTCAATTTTTTTACTTTGTTAAATGAATATTCTAAAAGATAGTAGCAAAATAAAACCATTTTGGAAAAATTGAAAATTTAATAATTCTCGTATTTTTTTGTGATGCTGGCATCGTTAAAAAATTTCAAAATTAACAAAATAAAAAAATACTCTAAAATCTTCACTTTTGGACCGATTTCAATGTTTTTTTCAATTTTTTTACTTTGTTAAATGAATATTCTAAAAGATAGTAACAAAATAAAACCATTTTGGAAAAATTGAATATTTAATAATTTTCGTATTTTTTTGTGATGCTGGCATCGTTAAAAAATTTCAAAATTAACAAAATGAAAAAATACACTAAAATCTTCACTTTTGGACCGATTTCAAGGTTTTTTCAATTTTTTTACTTTGTTAAATGAATATTCTAAAAGATAGTAACAAAATAAAACCATTTTGGAAAAATTGAAAATTTAATAATTTTCGTATTTTTTTGTGATGCTGGCATCGTTAAAAAATTTCAAAATTAACAAAATGAAAAAATACTCTAAAATCTTTACTTTTGGACCGATTTCAATGTTTTTTCAATTTTTTTACTTTGTTAAATGAATATTCTAAAAGATAGTAACAAAATAAAACCATTTTGGAAAAATTGAAAATTTAATAATTTTCGTATTTTTTTGTGATGCTGGCATCGTTAAAAAATTTCAAAATTAACAAAATGAAAAAATACCCTAAAATCTTCACCTTTGGACCAATTTCAATGTTTTTTTAAATTTTTTTACTTTGTTTAATGAATATTCTAAAAGATAGTAACAAAATAAAACCATTTTGGAAAAATTGATAATTTTCGTATTTTTTTGTTATGCTGGCATCGTTAAAAAATTTCAAAATTAACAAAATGAAAAAATACCCTAAAATCTTTACTTTTGGACCGATTTCAATGTTTTTTCAATTTTTTTACTTTGTTTAATGAATATTCTAAAAGATAGTAACAAAATAAAACCATTTCGGAAAAATTGAAAATTCAATAATTCTCGTATTTTTTTGTGATGCTGGCATCGCTAAAAAATTTCAAAATTAACAAAATGAAAAAATACACTAAAATCTTCACTTTTGGACCGATTTCAATGTTTTTTCAATTTTTTTACTTTGTTTAATGAATATTCTAAAAGATAGTAACAAAATAAAACCATTTTGGAAAAATTTAAATTTGATAATTCTCGTATTTTTTTGTGATGCTGGCATCGTTAAAAAATTTCAAAATTAACAAAATAAAAAAATACACTAAAATCTTTACTTTTGGACCGATTTCAATGTTTTTCCAATTTTTTTACTTTGTTTAATGAATATTCTAAAAGATAGTAACAAAATAAAACCATTTTGGAAAAATTGAAAATTTGATAATTTTCGTATTTTTTTGTTATGCTGGCATCGTTAAAAAATTTCAAAATTAACAAAATGAAAAAATACTCTAAAATCTTTACTTTTGGACCGATTTCAATGTTTTTTCAATTTTTTTACTTTTTTAAATGAATATTCTAAAAGATAGTAACAAAATAAAACTATTTTGGAAAAATTGAAAATTTAATAATTTTCGTATTTTTTTGTGATGCTGGCATCGTTAAAAAATTTCAAAATTAACAAAATGAAAAAATACTCTAAAATCTTTACTTTTGGACCGATTTCAATGTTTTTCCAATTTTTTTACTTTGTTTAATGAATATTCTAAAAGATAGTAACAAAATAAAACCATTTTGGAAAAATTGAAAATTTAATAATTTTCGTATTTTTTTGTGATGCTGGCATCGTTAAAAAATTTCAAAATTAACAAAATGAAAAAATACTCTAAAATCTTTACATTTGGACCGATTTCAATGTTTTTTCAATTTTTTTACTTTGTTTAATGAATATTCTAAAAGATAGTAACAAAATAAAACCATTTTGGAAAAATTTAAATTTGATAATTCTCGTATTTTTTTGTGATGCTGGCATCGTTAAAAAATTTCAAAATTAACAAAATAAAAAAATACACTAAAATCTTCACTTTTGGACCATTTTCAATGTTTTTTTAAATTTTTTTACTTTGTTTAATGAATATTATAAAAGATAGTAACAAAATAAAACCATTTTGGAAAAATTGAAAATTTGATAATTTTCGTATTTTTTTGTTATGCTGGCATCGTTAAAAAATTTCAAAATTAACAAAATGAAAAAATACCCTAAAATCTTCACCTTTGGACCAATTTCAATGTTTTTTTAAATATTTTTACTTTGTTTAATGAATATTCTAAAAGATAGTAACAAAATAAAACCATTTTGGAAAAATTGAAAATTTGATAATTCTCGTATTTTTTTGTGATGCTGGCATCGTTAAAAAATTTCAAAATTAACAAAATAAAAAAATACACTAAAATCTTCACCTTTGGACCATTTTCAATGTTTTTTTAAATTTTTTTACTTTGTTTAATGAATATTATAAAAGATAGTAACAAAATAAAACCATTTTGGAAAAATTGAAAATTTAATAATTTTCGTATTTTTTTGTGATGCTGGCATCGTTAAGAAATTTCAAAATTAACAAAATGAAAAAATACCCTAAAATCTTCACCTTTGGACCAATTTCAATGTTTTTTTAAATTTTTTTACTTTGTTTAATGAATATTCTAAAAGATAGTAACAAAATAAAACCATTTTGGAAAAATTGAAAATTTGATAATTTTTGTATTTTTTTGTGATGCTGGCATCGTTAAAAAATTTCAAAATTAACAAAATGAAAAAATACCCTAAAATCTTCACCTTTGGACCAATTTCAATGTTTTTTTAAATTTTTTTACTTTGTTTAATGAATATTCTAAAAGATAGTAACAAAATAAAACCATTTTGGAAAAATTGAAAATTTGATAATTCTCGTATTTTTTTGTGATGCTGGCATCGTTAAAAAATTTCAAAATTAACAAAATAAAAAAATACACTAAAATCTTCACCTTTGGACCATTTTCAATGTTTTTTTAAATTTTTTTACTTTGTTTAATGAATATTATAAAAGATAGTAACAAAATAAAACCATTTTGGAAAAATTGAAAATTTAATAATTTTCGTATGTTTTTGTGATGCTGGCATCGTTAAAAAATTTCAAAATTAACAAAATGAAAAAATACCCTAAAATCTTCACCTTTGGACCAATTTCAATGTTTTTTTAAATTTTTTTACTTTGTTTAATGAATATTCTAAAAGATAGTAACAAAATAAAACCATTTTGGAAAAATTGAAAATTTCAAAATTTTCGTATTTTTTTGTTATGCTGGCATCGTTAAAAAATTTCAAAATTAACAAAATGAAAAAATACTCTAAAATCTTTACTTTTGGACCGATTTCAATGTTTTTTCAATTTTTTTACTTTGTTAAATGAATATTCTAAAAGATAGTAACAAAATAAAACCATTTTGGAAAAATTGAAAATTTAATAATTTTCGTATTTTTTTGTGATGCTGGCATCGTTAAAAAATTTCAAAATTAACAAAATGAAAAAATACTCTAAAATCTCTACTTTTGGACCGATTTCAATGTTTTTTTAAATTTTTTTACTTTGTTTAATGAATATTATAAAGGATAGTAACAAAATAAAACCATTTTGGAAAAATTGAAAATTTGATAGTTTTCGTATTTTTTTGTGATGCTGGCATTGTTAAAAAATTTCAAAATTAACAAAATGAAAAAATACCCTAAAATCTTCACCTTTGGACCAATTTCAATGTTTTTTTAAATTTTTTTACTTTGTTTAATGAATATTCTAAAAGATAGTAACAAAATAAAACCATTTTGGAAAAATTGAAAATTTGATAATTTTCGTATTTTTTTGTTATGCTGGCATCGTTAAAAAATTTCAAAATTAACAAAATGAAAAAATACTCTAAAATCTTTACTTTTGGACCGATTTCAATGTTTTTTCAATTTTTTTACTTTGTTAAATGAATATTCTAAAAGATAGTAACAAAATAAAACCATTTTGGAAAAATTGAAAATTTAATAATTTTCGTATTTTTTTGTGATGCTGGCATCGTTAAAAAATTTCAAAATTAACAAAATGAAAAAATACCCTAAAATCTTCACCTTTGGACCAATTTCAATGTTTTTTTAAATTTTTTTACTTTGTTTAATGAATATTCTAAAAGATAGTAACAAAATAAAACCATCTTGGAAAAATTGAAAATTTGATAATTTTCGTATTTTTTTGTTATGCTGGCATCGTTAAAAAATTTCAAAATTAACAAAATGAAAAAATACTCTAAAATCTTTACTTTTGGACCGATTTGAATGTTTTTTCAATTTTTTTACTTTGTTAAATGAATATTCTAAAAGATAGTAACAAAATAATACCATTTTGGAAAAATTGAAAATTTAATAATTTTCGTATTTTTTTATGATGCTGGCATCGTTAAAAAATTTCAAAATTAACAAAATGAAAAAATGCTCTAAAATCTTTACTTTTGGACCGATTTCAATGTTTTTTCAATTTTTTTACTTTGTTAAATGAATTTTCTAAAAGATAGTAACAAAATAAAACCATTTTGGAAAAATTGAAAATTTAATAATTTTCGTATTTTTTTGTGATGCTGGCATCGTTAAAAAATTTCAAAACTAACAAAATGAAAAAATACCCTAAAATCTTCACCTTTGGACCAATTTCAATGTTTTTTTTAAATTTTTTTACTTTGTTTAATGAATATTCTAAAAGATAGTAACAAAATAAAACCATTTTGGAAAAATTGAAAATTTGATAATTTTCGTATTTTTTTGTTATGCTGGCATCGTTAAAAAATTTCAAAATTAACAAAATGAAAAAATACTCTAAAATCTTTACTTTTGGACCGATTTCAATGTTTTTTCAATTTTTTTACTTCGTTAAATGAATATTCTAAAAGATAGTAACAAAATAAAACCATTTTGGAAAAATTGAAAATTTAATAATTTTCGTATTTTTTTGTGATGCTGTCATCGTTAAAAAATTTCAAAATTAACAAAATGAAAAAATACTCTAAAATCTTTACTTTTGGACCGATTTCAATGTTTTTTCAATTTTTTTACTTTGTTTAATGAATATTCTAAAAGATAGTAACAAAATAAAACCATTTTGGAAAAATTTAAATTTGATAATTCTCGTATTTTCTTGTGATGCTGGTATCGTTAAAAAATTTCAAAATTAACAAAATAAAAAAATACACTAAAATTTTCACCTTTGGACCATTTTCAATGTTTTTTTAAATTTTTTTACTTTGTTTAATGAATATTATAAAAGATAGTAACAAAATAAAACCATTTTGGAAAAATTGAAAATTTAATAATTTTCGTATTTTTTTGTGATGCTGGCATCGTTAAAAAATTTCAAAATTAACAAAATGAAAAAATACCCTAAAATCTTCACCTTTGGACCAATTTCAATGTTTTTTTAAATTTTTTTACTTTGTTTAATGAATATTCTAAAAGATAGTAACAAAATAAAACCATTTTGGAAAAATTGAAAATTTGATAATTTTCGTATTTTTTTGTTATGCTGGCATCGTTAAAAAATTTCAAAATTAACAAAATGAAAAAATACTCTAAAATCTTTACTTTTGGACCGATTTCAATGTTTTTTCAATTTTTTTACTTCGTTAAATGAATATTCTAAAAGATAGTAACAAAATTAAACCATTTTGGAAAATTTGAAAATTTAATAATTTTCGTATTTTTTTGTGATGCTGGCATCGTTAAAAAATTTCAAAATTAACAAAATGAAAAAATACCCTAAAATCTTCACCTTTGGACCATTTTCAATGTTTTTTTAAATTTTTTTACTTTGTTTAATGAATATTATAAAAGATAGTAACAAAATAAAACCATTTTGGAAAAATTGAAAATTTAATAATTTTCGTATTTTTTTGTAATGCTGGCATCGTTAAAAAATTTCAAAATTAACAAAATGAAAAAATACCCTAAAATCTTCACCTTTGGACTAATTTCAATGTTTTTTTAAATTTTTTTACTTTGTTTAATGAATATTATAAAAGATAGTAACAAAATAAAACCATTTTGGAAAAATTGAATATTTGATAATTTTCGTATTTTTTTGTGATGCTGGCATCGTTAAAAAATTTCAAAATTAACAAAATGAAAAAATACCCTAAAATCTTCACCTTTGGACCAATTTCAATGTTTTTTTAAATTCTTTTACTTTGTTTAATGAATATTCTAAAAGATAGTAACAAAATAAAACCATTTTGGAAAAATTGAAAATTTAATAATTTTCGTATTTTTTTGTGATGCTGGCATCGTTAAAAAATTTCAAAATTAACAAAATGAAAAAATACCCTAAAATCTTCACCTTTGGACCAATTTCAATGTTTTTTTAAATTTTTTTACTTTGTTTAATGAATATTCTAAAAGATAGTAACAAAATAAAACCATTTTGGAAAAATTGAAAATTTAATAATTTTCGTATTATTTTGTGATGCTGGCATCGTTAAAAAATTTCAAAATTAACAAAATGAAAAAATACCCTAAAATCTTCACCTTTGGACCAATTTCAATGTTTTTTTAAATTTTTTTACTTTGTTTAATGAATATTCTAAAAGATAGTAACAAAATAAAACCATTTTGGAAAAATTGAAAATTTGATAATTTTCGTATTTTTTTGTTATGCTGGCATCGTTAAAAAATTTCAAAATTAACAAAATGAAAAAATACTCTAAAATCTTTACTTTTGGACCGATTTCAATGTTTTTTCAATTTTTTTACTTTGTTAAATGAATATTCTAAAAGATAGTAACAAAATAAAACCATTTTGGAAAAATTGAAAATTTAATAATTTTCGTATTTTTTTGTGATGCTGGCATCGTTAAAAAATTTCAAAATTAACAAAATGAAAAAATACTTTAAAATCTTTACTTTTGGACCGATTTCAATGTTTTTTCAATTTTTTTACTTTGTTAAATGAATATTCTAAAAGATAGTAACAAAATAAAACCATTTTGGAAAAATTGAAAATTTAATAATTTTCGTATTTTTTTGTGATGCTGGCATCGTTAAAAAATTTCAAAATTAGCAAAATGAAAAAATACTCTAAAATCTTTACTTTTGGACCGATTTCAATGTTTTTTCAATTTTTTTACTTTGTTTAATGAATATTCTAAAAGATAGTAACAAAATAAAACCATTTTGGAAAAATTTAAATTTGATAATTCTCGTATTTTTTTGTGATGCTGGTATCGTTAAAAAATTTCAAAATTAACAAAATAAAAAAATACACTAAAATTTTCACCTTTGGACCATTTTCAATGTTTTTTTAAATTTTTTTACTTTGTTTAATGAATATTATAAAAGATAGTAACAAAATAAAACCATTTTGGAAAAATTGAAAATTTAATAATTTTCGTATTTTTTTGTGATGCTGGCATCGTTAAAAAATTTCAAAATTAACAAAATGAAAAAATACCCTAAAATCTTCACCTTTGGACCAATTTCAATGTTTTTTTAAATTTTTTTACTTTGTTTAATGAATATTCTAAAAGATAGTAACAAAATTAAACCATTTTGGAAAATTTGAAAATTTAATAATTTTCGTATTTTTTTGTGATGCTGGCATCGTTAAAAAATTTCAAAATTAACAAAATGAAAAAATACCCTAAAATCTTCACCTTTGGACCATTTTCAATGTTTTTTTAAATTTTTTTACTTTGTTTAATGAATATTATAAAAGATAGTAACAAAATAAAACCATTTTGGAAAAATTGAAAATTTAATAATTTTCGTATTTTTTTGTAATGCTGGCATCGTTAAAAAATTTCAAAATTAACAAAATGAAAAAATACCCTAAAATCTTCACCTTTGGACCAATTTCAATGTTTTTTTTAAATTTTTTTACTTTGTTAAATGAATATTATAAAAGATAGTAACAAAATAAAACCATTTTAGAAAAATTGAATATTTGATAATTTTCATATTTTTTTGTGATGCTGGCATCGTTAGAAAATTTCAAAATTAATAAATGAAAAAATACCCTAAAATCTTCACCTTTGGACCAATTTCAATGTTTTTTTAAATTTTTTTACTTTGTTTAATGAATATTCTAAAAGATAGTAACAAAATAAAACCATTTTGGAAAATTGAAAATTTGATAATTTTCGTATTTTTTTGTGATGCTGGCATCGTTAAAATATTTCAAAATTAACAAAATGAAAAAATCCCCTAAAATCTTCACCTTTGGACCAATTTCAATGTTTTTTCAAATTTTTTTACTTTGTTTAATGAATATTCTAAAAGATAGTAACAAAATAAAACCATTTTGGAAAAATTGAAAATTTAATAATTTTCGTATTTTTTTGTGATGCTGGCATCGTTAAAAAATTTCAAAATTAACAAAATGAAAAAATACCCTAATCTTCACCTTTGGACCAATTTCAATGTTTTTTTAAATTTTTTTACTTTGTTTAATGAATATTCTAAAAGATAGTAACAAAATAAAACCATTTTGGAAAATTGAAAATTTGATAATTTTCGTATTTTTTTGTGATGCTGGCATCGTTAAAAAATTTCAAAATTAACAAAATGAAAAAATACTCTAAAATCTTTACTTTTGGACCGATTTCAATGTTTTTTCAATTTTTTTACTTCGTTAAATGAATATTCTAAAAGATAGTAACAAAATAAAACCATTTTGGAAAAATTGAAAATTTAATAATTTTCGTATTTTTTTGTGATGCTGTCATCGTTAAAAAATTTCAAAATTAACAAAATGAAAAAATACTCTAAAATCTTTACTTTTGGACCGATTTCAATGTTTTTTCAATTTTTTTACTTTGTTTAATGAATATTCTAAAAGATAGTAACAAAATAAAACCATTTTGGAAAAATTTAAATTTGATAATTCTCGTATTTTCTTGTGATGCTGGTATCGTTAAAAAATTTCAAAATTAACAAAATAAAAAAATACACTAAAATTTTCACCTTTGGACCATTTTCAATGTTTTTTTAAATTTTTTTACTTTGTTTAATGAATATTATAAAAGATAGTAACAAAATAAAACCATTTTGGAAAAATTGAAAATTTAATAATTTTCGTATTTTTTTGTGATGCTGGCATCGTTAAAAAATTTCAAAATTAACAAAATGAAAAAATACCCTAAAATCTTCACCTTTGGACCAATTTCAATGTTTTTTTAAATTTTTTTACTTTGTTTAATGAATATTCTAAAAGATAGTAACAAAATTAAACCATTTTGGAAAATTTGAAAATTTAATAATTTTCGTATTTTTTTGTGATGCTGGCATCGTTAAAAAATTTCAAAATTAACAAAATGAAAAAATACCCTAAAATCTTCACCTTTGGACTAATTTCAATGTTTTTTTAAATTTTTTTACTTTGTTTAATGAATATTATAAAAGATAGTAACAAAATAAAACCATTTTGGAAAAATTGAATATTTGATAATTTTCGTATTTTTTTGTGATGCTGGCATCGTTAAAAAATTTCAAAATTAACAAAATGAAAAAATACCCTAAAATCTTCACCTTTGGACCAATTTCAATGTTTTTTTAAATTCTTTTACTTTGTTTAATGAATATTCTAAAAGATAGTAACAAAATAAAACCATTTTGGAAAAATTGAAAATTTAATAATTTTCGTATTTTTTTGTGATGCTGGCATCGTTAAAAAATTTCAAAATTAACAAAATGAAAAAATACCCTAAAATCTTCACCTTTGGACCAATTTCAATGTTTTTTTAAATTTTTTTACTTTGTTTAATGAATATTCTAAAAGATAGTAACAAAATAAAACCATTTTGGAAAAATTGAAAATTTAATAATTTTCGTATTATTTTGTGATGCTGGCATCGTTAAAAAATTTCAAAATTAACAAAATGAAAAAATACCCTAAAATCTTCACCTTTGGACCAATTTCAATGTTTTTTTAAATTTTTTTACTTTGTTTAATGAATATTCTAAAAGATAGTAACAAAATAAAACCATTTTGGAAAAATTGAAAATTTGATAATTTTCGTATTTTTTTGTTATGCTGGCATCGTTAAAAAATTTCAAAATTAACAAAATGAAAAAATACTCTAAAATCTTTACTTTTGGACCGATTTCAATGTTTTTTCAATTTTTTTACTTTGTTAAATGAATATTCTAAAAGATAGTAACAAAATAAAACCATTTTGGAAAAATTGAAAATTTAATAATTTTCGTATTTTTTTGTGATGCTGGCATCGTTAAAAAATTTCAAAATTAACAAAATGAAAAAATACTTTAAAATCTTTACTTTTGGACCGATTTCAATGTTTTTTCAATTTTTTTACTTTGTTAAATGAATATTCTAAAAGATAGTAACAAAATAAAACCATTTTGGAAAAATTGAAAATTTAATAATTTTCGTATTTTTTTGTGATGCTGGCATCGTTAAAAAATTTCAAAATTAGCAAAATGAAAAAATACTCTAAAATCTTTACTTTTGGACCGATTTCAATGTTTTTTCAATTTTTTTACTTTGTTTAATGAATATTCTAAAAGATAGTAACAAAATAAAACCATTTTGGAAAAATTTAAATTTGATAATTCTCGTATTTTTTTGTGATGCTGGTATCGTTAAAAAATTTCAAAATTAACAAAATAAAAAAATACACTAAAATTTTCACCTTTGGACCATTTTCAATGTTTTTTTAAATTTTTTTACTTTGTTTAATGAATATTATAAAAGATAGTAACAAAATAAAACCATTTTGGAAAAATTGAAAATTTAATAATTTTCGTATTTTTTTGTGATGCTGGCATCGTTAAAAAATTTCAAAATTAACAAAATGAAAAAATACCCTAAAATCTTCACCTTTGGACCAATTTCAATGTTTTTTTAAATTTTTTTACTTTGTTTAATGAATATTCTAAAAGATAGTAACAAAATTAAACCATTTTGGAAAATTTGAAAATTTAATAATTTTCGTATTTTTTTGTGATGCTGGCATCGTTAAAAAATTTCAAAATTAACAAAATGAAAAAATACCCTAAAATCTTCACCTTTGGACCATTTTCAATGTTTTTTTAAATTTTTTTACTTTGTTTAATGAATATTATAAAAGATAGTAACAAAATAAAACCATTTTGGAAAAATTGAAAATTTAATAATTTTCGTATTTTTTTGTAATGCTGGCATCGTTAAAAAATTTCAAAATTAACAAAATGAAAAAATACCCTAAAATCTTCACCTTTGGACCAATTTCAATGTTTTTTTTAAATTTTTTTACTTTGTTAAATGAATATTATAAAAGATAGTAACAAAATAAAACCATTTTAGAAAAATTGAATATTTGATAATTTTCATATTTTTTTGTGATGCTGGCATCGTTAGAAAATTTCAAAATTAATAAATGAAAAAATACCCTAAAATCTTCACCTTTGGACCAATTTCAATGTTTTTTTAAATTTTTTTACTTTGTTTAATGAATATTCTAAAAGATAGTAACAAAATAAAACCATTTTGGAAAATTGAAAATTTGATAATTTTCGTATTTTTTTGTGATGCTGGCATCGTTAAAATATTTCAAAATTAACAAAATGAAAAAATCCCCTAAAATCTTCACCTTTGGACCAATTTCAATGTTTTTTCAAATTTTTTTACTTTGTTTAATGAATATTCTAAAAGATAGTAACAAAATAAAACCATTTTGGAAAAATTGAAAATTTAATAATTTTCGTATTTTTTTGTGATGCTGGCATCGTTAAAAAATTTCAAAATTAACAAAATGAAAAAATACCCTAATCTTCACCTTTGGACCAATTTCAATGTTTTTTTAAATTTTTTTACTTTGTTTAATGAATATTCTAAAAGATAGTAACAAAATAAAACCATTTTGGAAAATTGAAAATTTGATAATTTTCGTATTTTTTTGTGATGCTGGCATCGTTAAAAAATTTCAAAATTAACAAAATGAAAAAATCCCCTAAAATCTTCACCTTTGGACCAATTTCAATGTTTTTTCAAATTTTTTTACTTTGTTTAATGAATATTCTAAAAGATAGTAACAAAATAAAACCATTTTGGAAAATTGAAAATTTGATAATTTTCGTATTTTTTTGTGATGCTGGCATCGTTAAAAAATTTCAAAATTAACAAAATGAAAAAATACCCTAAAATCTTCACCTTTGGACCAATTTCAATGTTTTTTCAAATTTTTTTACTTTGTTTAATGAATATTCTAAAAGATAGTAACAAAATAAAACCATTTTGGAAAATTGAAAATTTGATAATTTTCGTATTTTTTTGTGATGCTGGCATCGTTAAAAAATTTCAAAATTAACAAAATGAAAAAATCCCCTAAAATCTTCACCTTTGGACCAATTTCAATGTTTTTTCAAATTTTTTTACTTTGTTTAATGAATATTCTAAAAGATAGTAACAAAATAAAACCATTTTGGAAAAATTGAAAATTTAATAATTTTCGTATTTTTTTGTGATGCTGGCATCGTTAAAAAATTTCAAAATTAACAAAATGAAAAAATACCCTAAAATCTTCACCTTTGGACCAATTTCAATGTTTTTTTAAATTTTTTTACTTTGTTTAATGAATATTCTAAAAGATAGTAACAAAATAAAACCATTTTGGAAAATTGAAAATTTGATAATTTTCGTATTTTTTTGTGATGCTGGGATCGTTAAAAAATTTCAAAATTAACAAAATGAAAAAATCCCCTAAAATCTTCACCTTTGGACCAATTTCAATGTTTTTTCAAATTTTTTTACTTTGTTTAATGAATATTATAAAAGATAGTAACAAAATAAAACCATTTTGGAAAAATTTAAAATTTGATAATTTTCGTATTTTTTTGTGATGCTGGCATCGTTAAAAAATTTCAAAATTAACAAAATGAAAAAATCTCCTAAAATCTTCACCTTTGGACCAATTTCAATGTTTTTTCAAATTTTTTTACTTTGTTTAATGAATATTATAAAAGATAGTAACAAAATAAAACCATTTTGGAAAAATTTAAAATTTGATAATTCTCGTATTTTTTTGTGATGCTGGCATCGTTAAAAAATTTCAAAATTAACAAAATGAAAAAATACCCTAAAATCTTCACCTTTGGACCAATTTCAATGTTTTTTTAAATTTTTTTACTTTGTTTAATGAATATTCTAAAAGATAGTAACAAAATAAAACCATTTTGGAAAATTGAAAATTTGATAATTTTCGTATTTTTTTGTGATGCTGGCATCGTTAAAAAATTTCAAAATTAACAAAATGAAAAAATCCTCTAAAATCTTCACCTTTGGACCAATTTCAATGTTTTTTTAAATTTTTTTACTTTGTTTAATGAATATTCTAAAAGATAGTAACAAAATAAAACCATTTTGGAAAAATTGAAAATTTGATAATTTTCGTATTTTTTTGTGATGCTGGCATCGTTAACAAATTTCAAAATTAACAAAATGAAAAAATACCCAAAAATCTTCACCTTTGGACCAATTTCAATGTTTTTTTTAAATTTTTTTTTTTTTTTTTGTTAAATGAATATTCTAAAAGATAGTAACAAAATAAAACCATTTTGGAAAAATTGAAAATTTAATAATTTTCGTATTTTTTTGTGATGCTGGCATCGTTAAAAAATTTCAAAATTAACAAAATGAAAAAATCCTCTAAAATCTTCACCTTTGGACCAATTTCAATGTTTTTTTAAATTTTTTTACTTTGTTTAATGAATATTCTAAAAGATAGTAACAAAATAAAACCATTTTGGAAAAATTGAAAATTTGATAATTTTCGTATTTTTTTGTGATGCTGGCATCGTTAACAAATTTCAAAATTAACAAAATGAAAAAATACCCAAAAATCTTCACCTTTGGACCAATTTCAATGTTTTTTTTAAATTTTTTTACTTTGTTTAATGAATATTCTAAAAGATAGTAACAAAATAAAACCATTTTGGAAAAATTGAAAATTTGATAATTTTCGTATTTTTTTGTGATGCTGGCATCGTTAAAAAATTTCAAAATTAACAAAATGAAAAAATACCCTAAAATCTTTACCTTTGGACCAATTTCAATGTTTTTTTAAATTTTTTTACTTTGTTAAATGAATATTCTAAAAGATAGTAACAAAATAAAACCATTTTGGAAAAATTGAAAATTTGATAATTTTCGTATTTTTTTGTTATGCTGGCATCGTTAAAAAATTTCAAAATTAACAAAATGAAAAAATACTCTAAAATCTTTACTTTTGGACCGATTTCAATGTTTTTTCAATTTTTTTACTTTGTTAAATGAATATTCTAAAAGATAGTAACAAAATAAAACCATTTTGGAAAAATTGAAAATTTGATAATTTTCGTATTTTTTTGTGATGCTGGCATCGTTAAAAAATTTCAAAATTAACAAAATGAAAAAATCCCCTAAAATCTTCACCTTTGGACCAATTTCAATGTTTTTTTAAATTTTTTTACTTTGTTTAATGAATATTCTAAAAGATAGTAACAAAATAAAACCATTTTGGAAAATTGAAAATTTGATAATTTTCGTATTTTTTTGTGATGCTGGCATCGTTAAAAAATTTCAAAATTAACAAAATGAAAAAATCCCCTAAAATCTTCACCTTTGGACCAATTTCAATGTTTTTTCAAATTTTTTTACTTTGTTTAATGAATATTCTAAAAGATAGTAACAAAATAAAACCATTTTGGAAAATTGAAAATTTGATAATTTTCGTATTTTTTTGTGATGCTGGCATCGTTAAAAAATTTCAAAATTAACAAAATGAAAAAATCCCCTAAAATCTTCACCTTTGGACCAATTTCAATGTTTTTTCAAATTTTTTTACTTTGTTTAATGAATATTCTAAAAGATAGTAACAAAATAAAACCATTTTGGAAAAATTGAAAATTTAATAATTTTCGTATTTTTTTGTGATGCTGGCATCGTTAAAAAATTTCAAAATTAACAAAATGAAAAAATACCCTAAAATCTTCACCTTTGGACCAATTTCAATGTTTTTTTAAATTTTTTTACTTTGTTTAATGAATATTCTAAAAGATAGTAACAAAATAAAACCATTTTGGAAAATTGAAAATTTGATAATTTTCGTATTTTTTTGTGATGCTGGCATCGTTAAAAAATTTCAAAAATAACAAAATGAAAAAATCCCCTAAAATCTTCACCTTTGGACCAATTTCAATGTTTTTTCAAATTTTTTTACTTTGTTTAATGAATATTATAAAAGATAGTAACAAAATAAAACCATTTTGGAAAAATTGAAAATTTAATAATTTTCGTATTTTTTTGTGATGCTGGCATCGTTAAAAAATTTCAAAATTAACAAAATGAAAAAATACCCTAAAATCTTCACCTTTGGACCATTCTCAATGTTTTTTTAAATTTTTTTACTTTGTTTAATGAATATTATAACAGATAGTAACAAAATAAAACCATTTTGGAAAAATTTAAAATTTGATAATTTTCGTATTTTTTTGTGATGCTGGCATCGTTAAAAAATTTCAAAATTAACAAAATGAAAAAATACCCTAAAATCTTCACCTTTGGACCAATTTCAATGTTTTTTTAAATTTTTTTACTTTGTTAAATGAATATTCCAAAAGATAGTAACAAAATAAAACCATTTTGGAAAAATTGAAAATTTGATAATTTTCGTATTTTTTTGTTATGCTGGCATCGTTAAAAAATTTCAAAATTAACAAAATGAAAAAATACTCTAAAATCTTTACTTTTGGACCGATTTCAATGTTTTTTCAATTTTTTTACTTTGTTAAATGAATATTCTAAAAGATAGTAACAAAATAAAACCATTTTGGAAAAATTGAAAATTTGATAATTTTCGTATTTTTTTGTGATGCTGGCATCGTTAAAAAATTTCAAAATTAACAAAATGAAAAAATACCCTAAAATCTTCACCTTTGGACCAATTTCAATGTTTTTTTAAATTTTTTTACTTTGTTTAATGAATATTCTAAAAGATAGTAACAAAATAAAACCATTTTGGAAAAATTGAAAATTTAATAATTTTCGTATTTTTTTGTGATGCTGGCATCGTTAAAAAATTTCAAAATTAACAAAATGAAAAAATACTCTAAAATCTTTACTTTTGGACCGATTTCAATGTTTTTTCAATTTTTTTTTTTTTTTTTGTTAAATGAATATTCTAAAAGATAGTAACAAAATAAAACCATTTTGGAAAAATTGAAAATTTAATAATTTTCGTATTTTTTTGTGATGCTGGCATCGTTAAAAAATTTCAAAATTAACAAAATGAAAAAATACCCTAAAATCTTCACCTTTGGACCATTTTCAATGTTTTTTTAAATTTTTTTACTTTGTTTAATGAATATTATAAAAGATAGTAACAAAATAAAACCATTTTGGAAAAATTTAAAATTTGATAATTCTCATATTTTTTTGTGATGCTGGCATCGTTAAAAAATTTCAAAATTAACAAAATAAAAAAATACACTAAAATCTTTACTTTTGGACCGATTTCAATGTTTTTTCAATTTTTTTACTTTGTTTAATGAATATTCTAAAAGATAGTAACAAAATAAAACCATTTTGGAAAAATTGAAAATTTGATAACTTTTGTATTTTTTTGTTATGTTGGCATCGTTAAAAAATTTCAAAATTAACAAAATGAAAAAATACTCTAAAATCTTTACTTTTGGACCGATTTCAATGTTTTTTCAATTTTTTTACTTTGTTAAATGAATATTCTAAAAGATAGTAACAAAATAAAACCATTTTGGAAAAATTGAAAATTTAATAATTTTCGTATTTTTTTGTGATGCTGGCATCGTTAAAAAATTTCAAAATTAACAAAATGAAAAAATACTCTAAAATCTTTACTTTTGGACCGATTTCAATGTTTTTTCAATTTTTTTACTTTGTTAAATGAATATTCTAAAAGATAGTAACAAAATAAAACCATTTTGGAAAAATTGAAAATTTGATAATTTTCGTATTTTTTTGTGATGCTGGCATCGTTAAAAAATTTCAAAATTAACAAAATGAAAAAATCTCCTAAAATCTTCACCTTTGGACCAATTTCAATGTTTTTTCAAATTTTTTTACTTTGTTTAATGAATATTATAAAAGATAGTAACAAAATAAAACCATTTTGGAAAAATTTAAAATTTGATAATTCTCGTATTTTTTTGTGATGCTGGCATCGTTAAAAAATTTCAAAATTAACAAAATGAAAAAATACCCTAAAATCTTCACCTTTGGACCAATTTCAATGTTTTTTTAAATTTTTTTACTTTGTTTAATGAATATTCTAAAAGATAGTAACAAAATAAAACCATTTTGGAAAATTGAAAATTTGATAATTTTCGTATTTTTTTGTGATGCTGGCATCGTTAAAAAATTTCAAAATTAACAAAATGAAAAAATCCTCTAAAATCTTCACCTTTGGACCAATTTCAATGTTTTTTTAAATTTTTTTACTTTGTTTAATGAATATTCTAAAAGATAGTAACAAAATAAAACCATTTTGGAAAATTGAAAATTTGATAATTTTCGTATTTTTTTGTTATGCTGGCATCGTTAAAAAATTTCAAAATTAACAAAATGAAAAAATACTCTAAAATCTTTACTTTTGGACCGATTTCAATGTTTTTTCAATTTTTTTACTTTGTTAAATGAATATTATAAAAGATAGTAACAAAATAAAACCATTTTGGAAAAATTGAAAATTTGATAATTCTCGTATTTTTTTGTGATGCTGGCATCGTTAAAAAATTTCAAAATTAACAAAATGAAAAAATACCCTAAAATCTTCACCTTTGGACCAATTTCAATGTTTTTTCAAATTTTTTTACTTTGTTTAATGAATATTATAAAAGATAGTAACAAAATAAAACCATTTTGGAAAAATTTAAAATTTGATAATTCTCGTATTTTTTTGTGATGCTGGCATCGTTAAAAAATTTCAAAATTAACAAAATGAAAAAATACCCTAAAATCTTCACCTTTGGACCAATTTCAATGTTTTTTTAAATTTTTTTACTTTGTTTAATGAATATTCTAAAAGATAGTAACAAAATAAAACCATTTTGGAAAAATTGAAAATTTGATAATTTTCGTATTTTTTTGTGATGCTGGCATCGTTAACAAATTTCAAAATTAACAAAATGAAAAAATACCCAAAAATCTTCACCTTTGGACCAATTTCAATGTTTTTTTTAAATTTTTTTTTTTTTTTTTGTTAAATGAATATTCTAAAAGATAGTAACAAAATAAAACCATTTTGGAAAAATTGAAAATTTAATAATTTTCGTATTTTTTTGTGATGCTGGCATCGTTAAAAAATTTCAAAATTAACAAAATGAAAAAATCCTCTAAAATCTTCACCTTTGGACCAATTTCAATGTTTTTTTAAATTTTTTTACTTTGTTTAATGAATATTCTAAAAGATAGTAACAAAATAAAACCATTTTGGAAAAATTGAAAATTTGATAATTTTCGTATTTTTTTGTGATGCTGGCATCGTTAACAAATTTCAAAATTAACAAAATGAAAAAATACCCAAAAATCTTCACCTTTGGACCAATTTCAATGTTTTTTTTAAATTTTTTTACTTTGTTTAATGAATATTCTAAAAGATAGTAACAAAATAAAACCATTTTGGAAAAATTGAAAATTTGATAATTTTCGTATTTTTTTGTTATGCTGGCATCGTTAAAAAATTTCAAAATTAACAAAATGAAAAAATACTCTAAAATCTTTACTTTTGGACCGATTTCAATGTTTTTTCAATTTTTTTACTTTGTTAAATGAATATTCTAAAAGATAGTAACAAAATAAAACCATTTTGGAAAAATTGAAAATTTGATAATTTTCGTATTTTTTTGTGATGCTGGCATCGTTAAAAAATTTCAAAATTAACAAAATGAAAAAATCCCCTAAAATCTTCACCTTTGGACCAATTTCAATGTTTTTTTAAATTTTTTTACTTTGTTTAATGAATATTCTAAAAGATAGTAACAAAATAAAACCATTTTGGAAAATTGAAAATTTGATAATTTTCGTATTTTTTTGTGATGCTGGCATCGTTAAAAAATTTCAAAATTAACAAAATGAAAAAATCCCCTAAAATCTTCACCTTTGGACCAATTTCAATGTTTTTTCAAATTTTTTTACTTTGTTTAATGAATATTCTAAAAGATAGTAACAAAATAAAACCATTTTGGAAAATTGAAAATTTGATAATTTTCGTATTTTTTTGTGATGCTGGCATCGTTAAAAAATTTCAAAATTAACAAAATGAAAAAATCCCCTAAAATCTTCACCTTTGGACCAATTTCAATGTTTTTTCAAATTTTTTTACTTTGTTTAATGAATATTCTAAAAGATAGTAACAAAATAAAACCATTTTGGAAAAATTGAAAATTTAATAATTTTCGTATTTTTTTGTGATGCTGGCATCGTTAAAAAATTTCAAAATTAACAAAATGAAAAAATACCCTAAAATCTTCACCTTTGGACCAATTTCAATGTTTTTTTAAATTTTTTTACTTTGTTTAATGAATATTCTAAAAGATAGTAACAAAATAAAACCATTTTGGAAAATTGAAAATTTGATAATTTTCGTATTTTTTTGTGATGCTGGCATCGTTAAAAAATTTCAAAATTAACAAAATGAAAAAATCCCCTAAAATCTTCACCTTTGGACCAATTTCAATGTTTTTTCAAATTTTTTTACTTTGTTTAATGAATATTATAAAAGATAGTAACAAAATAAAACCATTTTGGAAAAATTGAAAATTTAATAATTTTCGTATTTTTTTGTGATGCTGGCATCGTTAAAAAATTTCAAAATTAACAAAATGAAAAAATACCCTAAAATCTTCACCTTTGGACCATTCTCAATGTTTTTTTAAATTTTTTTACTTTGTTTAATGAATATTATAACAGATAGTAACAAAATAAAACCATTTTGGAAAAATTTAAAATTTGATAATTTTCGTATTTTTTTGTGATGCTGGCATCGTTAAAAAATTTCAAAATTAACAAAATGAAAAAATACCCTAAAATCTTCACCTTTGGACCAATTTCAATGTTTTTTTAAATTTTTTTACTTTGTTAAATGAATATTCCAAAAGATAGTAACAAAATAAAACCATTTTGGAAAAATTGAAAATTTGATAATTTTCGTATTTTTTTGTTATGCTGGCATCGTTAAAAAATTTCAAAATTAACAAAATGAAAAAATACTCTAAAATCTTTACTTTTGGACCGATTTCAATGTTTTTTCAATTTTTTTACTTTGTTAAATGAATATTCTAAAAGATAGTAACAAAATAAAACCATTTTGGAAAAATTGAAAATTTGATAATTTTCGTATTTTTTTGTGATGCTGGCATCGTTAAAAAATTTCAAAATTAACAAAATGAAAAAATACCCTAAAATCTTCACCTTTGGACCAATTTCAATGTTTTTTTTAAATTTTTTTACTTTGTTTAATGAATATTCTAAAAGATAGTAACAAAATAAAACCATTTTGGAAAAATTGAAAATTTGATAATTTTCGTATTTTTTTGTTATGCTGGCATCGTTAAAAAATTTCAAAATTAACAAAATGAAAAAATACTCTAAAATCTTTACTTTTGGACCGATTTCAATGTTTTTTCAATTTTTTTACTTTGTTAAATGAATATTCTAAAAGATAGTAACAAAATAAAACCATTTTGGAAAAATTGAAAATTTGATAATTTTCGTATTTTTTTGTGATGCTGGCATCGTTAAAAAATTTCAAAATTAACAAAATGAAAAAATCCCCTAAAATCTTCACCTTTGGACCAATTTCAATGTTTTTTCAAATTTTTTTACTTTGTTTAATGAATATTCTAAAAGATAGTAACAAAATAAAACCATTTTGGAAAATTGAAAATTTGATAATTTTCGTATTTTTTTGTGATGCTGGCATCGTTAAAAAATTTCAAAATTAACAAAATGAAAAAATCCCCTAAAATCTTCACCTTTGGACCAATTTCAATGTTTTTTCAAATTTTTTTACTTTGTTTAATGAATATTATAAAAGATAGTAACAAAATAAAACCATTTTGGAAAAATTGAAAATTTAATAATTTTCGTATTTTTTTGTGATGCTGGCATCGTTAAAAAATTTCAAAATTAACAAAATGAAAAAATACCCTAAAATCTTCACCTTTGGACCATTCTCAATGTTTTTTTAAATTTTTTTACTTTGTTTAATGAATATTATAACAGATAGTAACAAAATAAAACCATTTTGGAAAAATTTAAAATTTGATAATTTTCGTATTTTTTTGTGATGCTGGCATCGTTAAAAAATTTCAAAATTAACAAAATGAAAAAATACCCTAAAATCTTCACCTTTGGACCAATTTCAATGTTTTTTTAAATTTTTTTACTTTGTTAAATGAATATTCCAAAAGATAGTAACAAAATAAAACCATTTTGGAAAAATTGAAAATTTGATAATTTTCGTATTTTTTTGTTATGCTGGCATCGTTAAAAAATTTCAAAATTAACAAAATGAAAAAATACTCTAAAATCTTTACTTTTGGACCGATTTCAATGTTTTTTCAATTTTTTTACTTTGTTAAATGAATATTCTAAAAGATAGTAACAAAATAAAACCATTTTGGAAAAATTGAAAATTTGATAATTTTCGTATTTTTTTGTGATGCTGGCATCGTTAAAAAATTTCAAAATTAACAAAATGAAAAAATACCCTAAAATCTTCACCTTTGGACCAATTTCAATGTTTTTTTTAAATTTTTTTACTTTGTTTAATGAATATTCTAAAAGATAGTAACAAAATAAAACCATTTTGGAAAAATTGAAAATTTAATAATTTTCGTATTTTTTTGTGATGCTGGCATCGTTAAAAAATTTCAAAATTAACAAAATGAAAAAATACTCTAAAATCTTTACTTTTGGACCGATTTCAATGTTTTTTCAATTTTTTTTTTTTTTTTTGTTAAATGAATATTCTAAAAGATAGTAACAAAATAAAACCATTTTGGAAAAATTGAAAATTTAATAATTTTCGTATTTTTTTGTGATGCTGGCATCGTTAAAAAATTTCAAAATTAACAAAATGAAAAAATACCCTAAAATCTTCACCTTTGGACCATTTTCAATGTTTTTTTAAATTTTTTTACTTTGTTTAATGAATATTATAAAAGATAGTAACAAAATAAAACCATTTTGGAAAAATTTAAAATTTGATAATTCTCATATTTTTTTGTGATGCTGGCATCGTTAAAAAATTTCAAAATTAACAAAATAAAAAAATACACTAAAATCTTTACTTTTGGACCGATTTCAATGTTTTTTCAATTTTTTTACTTTGTTTAATGAATATTCTAAAAGATAGTAACAAAATAAAACCATTTTGGAAAAATTGAAAATTTGATAACTTTTGTATTTTTTTGTTATGTTGGCATCGTTAAAAAATTTCAAAATTAACAAAATGAAAAAATACTCTAAAATCTTTACTTTTGGACCGATTTCAATGTTTTTTCAATTTTTTTACTTTGTTAAATGAATATTCTAAAAGATAGTAACAAAATAAAACCATTTTGGAAAAATTGAAAATTTAATAATTTTCGTATTTTTTTGTGATGCTGGCATCGTTAAAAAATTTCAAAATTAACAAAATGAAAAAATACTCTAAAATCTTTGCTTTTGGACCGATTTCAATGTTTTTTCAATTTTTTTTTTTTTTTTTGTTAAATGAATATTATAAAAGATAGTAACAAAATAAAACCATTTTGGAAAAATTTAAAATTTGATAATTCTCGTATTTTTTTGTGATGCTGGCATCGTTAAAAAATTTCAAAATTAACAAAATAAAAAAATACACTAAAATCTTTACTTTTGGACCGATTTCAATGTTTTTTCAATTTTTTTACTTTGTTTAATGAATATTCTAAAAGATAGTAACAAAATAAAACCATTTTGGAAAAATTGAAAATTTGATAATTTTCGTATTTTTTTGTTATGTTGGCATCGTTAAAAAATTTCAAAATTAACAAAATGAAAAAATACTCTAAAATCTTTACTTTTGGACCGATTTCAATGTTTTTTCAATTTTTTTACTTTGTTAAATGAATATTCTAAAAGATAGTAACAAAATAAAACCATTTTGGAAAAATTGATAATTTAATAATTTTCGTATTTTTTTGTGATGCTGGCATCGTTAAAAAATTTCAAAATTAACAAAATGAAAAAATACCCTAAAATCTTCACCTTTGGACCATTTTCAATGTTTTCTTAAATTTTTTTACTTTGTTTAATGAATATTATAAAAGATAGTAACAAAATAAAACCATTTTGGAAAAATTTAAAATTTGATAATTTTCGTATTTTTTTGTGATGCTGGCATCGTTAAGAAATTTCAAAATTAACAAAATGAAAAAATACCCTAAAATCTTCACCTTTGGACCAATTTCAATGTTTTTTTAAATTTTTTTACTTTGTTTAATGAATATTATAAGAGATAGTAACAAAATAAAACCATTTTGGAAAAATTGAAAATTTGATAATTTTCGTATTTTTTTGTGATGCTGGCATCGTTAAAAAATTCAAAATTAACAAAATGAAAAAATACCCTAAAATCTTCACCTTTGGACCATTTTCAATGTTTTTTTTAAATTTTTTTACTTTGTTTAATGAATATTATAAAAGATAGTAACAAAATAAAACCATTTTGGAAAAATTTAAAATTTAATAATTTTCGTATTTTTTTGTGATGCTGGCATCGTTAAGAAATTTCAAAATTAACAAAATGAAAAAATACCCTAAAATCTTCACCTTTGGACCAATTTCAATGTTTTTTTAAATTTTTTTACTTTGTTTAATGAATATTCTAAAAGATAGTAACAAAATAAAACCATTTTGGAAAAATTGAAAATTTGATAATTTTCGTATTTTTTTGTTATGTTGGCATCGTTAAAAAATTTCAAAATTAACAAAATGAAAAAATACTCTAAAATCTTTACTTTTGGACCGATTTCAATGTTTTTTCAATTTTTTTACTTTGTTAAATGAATATTCTAAAAGATAGTAACAAAATAAAACCATTTTGGAAAAATTGAAAATTTGATAATTTTCGTATTTTTTTGTTATGCTGGCATCGTTAAAAAATTTCAAAATTAACAAAATGAAAAAATACCCTAAAATCTTTACTTTTGGACCGATTTCAATGTTTTTTCAATTTTTTTACTTTGTTTAATGAATATTCTAAAACAAAATTTTGGAAAAATTGAAAATTTAATAATTTTCGTATTTTTTTGTGATGCTGGCAGCGTTAAAAATTTCAAAATTAACAAAACGAAAAAATACCCTAAAATCTTCACCTTTGGACCATTTTCAATGTTTTTTTAAATTTTTTTACTTTGTTTAATGAATATTATAAAAGATAGTAACAAAATAAAACCATTTTGGAAAAATTGAAAATTTGATAATTTTCGTATTTTTTTGTGATGCTGGCATCGTTAAAAAATTTCAAAATTAACAAAATGAAAAAATACCCTAAAATCTTCACCTTTGGACCAATTTCAATGTTTTTTTAAATTTTTTTACTTTGTTTAATGAATATTCTAAAAGATAGTAACAAAATAAAACCATTTTGGAAAAATTGAAAATTTAATAATTTTCGTATTTTTTTGTGATGCTGGCATCGTTAAAAAATTTCAAAATTAACAAAATGAACAAATACCCTAAAATCTTCACATTTGGACCAATTTCAATGTTTTTTTAAATTTTTTTACTTTGTTTAATGAATATTCTAAAAAATAGTAACAAAATAAAACCATTTTGGAAAAATTGAAAATTTGATAATTTTCGTATTTTTTTGTGATGCTGGCATCGTTAAAAAATTTCAAAATTAACAAAATGAAAAAATACCCTAAAATCTTCACCTTTGGACCAATTTCAATGTTTTTTTAAATTTTTTTACTTTGTTTAATGAATATTCTAAAAGATAGTAACAAAATAAAACCATTTTGGAAAAATTGAAAATTTAATAATTTTCGTATTTTTTTGTGATGCTGGCATCGTTAAAAAATTTCAAAATTAACAAAATGAAAAAATACCCTAAAATCTTCACCTTTGGACCAATTTCAATGTTTTTTTTAAATTTTTTTACTTTGTTTAATGAATTATATAAAAGATAGTAACAAAATAAAGCCATTTTGGAAAAATTGAAAATTTGATAATTTTCGTATTTTTTTGTGATGCTGGCATCGTTAAAAAATTTCAAAATTAACAAAATGAAAAAATACCCTAAAATCTTATCCTTTGGACCATTTTCAATGTTTTTTTCAATTTTTTTACTTTGTTTAATGAATATTATAAAAGATAGTAACAAAATAAAACCATTTTGGAAAAATTGAAAATTTGATAATTTTCGTATTTTTTTGTGATGCTGGCATCGTTAAAAATTTCAAAATTAACAAAATGAAAAAATACCCTAAAATCTTTACTTTTGGACCGATTTCAAAGTTTTTTCAATTTTTTTACTTTGTTTAATGAATATTCTAAAAGATAGTAACAAAAACCATTTTGGAAAAATTGAAAATTTAATAATTTTCGTATTTTTTTGTGATGCTGGCATCGTTAAAAAACTTCAAAATTAACAAAATGAAAAAATACTCTAAAATCTTTACTTTTGGACCGATTTCAATGTTTTTTCAATTTTTTTACTTTGTTTAATGAATATTCTAAAAGATAGTAACAAAATAAAACCATTTTGGAAAAATTTAAATTTGATAATTCTCGTATTTTTTTGTGATGCTGGCATTGTTAAAAAATTTCAAAATTAACAAAATAAAAAAATACCCTAAAATCTACACCTTTGGACCAATTTCAATGTTTTTTTAAATTTTTTTACTTTGTTTAATGAATATTCTAAAAGATAGTAACAAAATAAAACCATTTTGGAAAAATTGAAAATTTGAAAATTTTCGTATTTTTTTGTTATGCTGGCATCGTTAAAAAATTTCAAAATTAACAAAATGAAAAAATACCCTAAAATCTTTACTTTTGGACCGATTTCAATGTTTTTTCAATTTTTTTACTTTGTTTAATGAATATTCTAAAAGATAGTAACAAAATAAAACCATTTTGGAAAAATTGAAAATTTAATAATTTTCGTATTTTTTTGTGATGCTGGCATCGTTAAAAAATTTCAAAATTAACAAAATGAAAAAATACTCTAAAATCTTTACTTTTGGACCGATTTCAATATTTTTTCAATTTTTTTACTTTGTTTAATGAATATTCTAAAAGATAGTAACAAAATAAAACCATTTTGGAAAAATTGAAAATTTAATAATTTTCGTATTTTTTTGTGATGCTGGCATCGTTAAAAAATTTCAAAATTAACAAAATGAAAAAATACCCTAAAATCTTTACTTTTGGACCGATTTCAATGTTTTTTCAATTTTTTTACTTTGTTTAATGAATATTCTAAAAGATAGTAACAAAATAAAACCATTTTGGAAAAATTTAAATTTGATAATTTTCGTATTTTTTTGTGATGCTGGCATCGTTAAAAAATTTCAAAATTAACAAAATGAAAAAATACCCTAAAATCTTCACCTTTGGACCAATTTCAATGTTTTTTCAATTTTTTTACTTTGTTTAATGAATATTCTAAAAGATAGTAACAAAATAAAACCATTTTGGAAAAATTGAAAATTTAATAATTTTCGTATTTTTTTGTGATGCTGGCATCGTTAAAAAATTTCAAAATTAACAAAATGAAAAAATACTCTAAAATCTTTACTTTTGGACCGATTTCAATGTTTTTTCAATTTTTTTACTTTGTTTAATGAATATTCTAAAAGATAGTAACAAAATAAAACCATTTTGGAAAAATTTAAATTTGATAATTCTCGTATTTTTTTGTGATGCTGGCATCGTTAAAAAATTTCAAAATTAACAAAATAAAAAAATACACTAAAATCTTTACTTTTGGACCGATTTCAATGTTTTTTCAATTTTTTTACTTTGTTTAATGAATATTCTAAAAGATAGTAACAAAATAAAACCATTTTGGAAAAATTGAAAATTTGATAATTTTCGTATTTTTTTGTTATGCTGGCATCGTTAAAAAATTTTAAAATTAACAAAATGAAAAAATACCCTAAAATCTTTACTTTTGGACCGATTTCAATGTTTTTTCAATTTTTTTACTTTGTTTAATGAATATTCTAAAAGATAGTAACAAAATAAAACCATTTTGGAAAAATTGAAAATTTAATAATTTTCGTATTTTTTTGTGATGCTGGCATCGTTAAAAAATTTCAAAATTAACAAAATGAAAAAATACTCTAAAATCTTTACTTTTGGACCGATTTCAATGTTTTTTCAATTTTTTTACTTTGTTTAATGAATTTTCTAAAAGATAGTAACAAAATAAAACCATTTTGGAAAAATTGAAAATTTAATAATTTTCGTATTTTTTTGTGATGCTGGCATCGTTAAAAAATTTCAAAATTAACAAAATGAAAAAATACCCTAAAATCTTCACCTTTGGACAATTTTCAATGTTTTTTTAAATTTTTTTACTTTGTTTAATGAATATTATAAAAGATAGTAACAAAATAAAACCATTTTGGAAAAATTGAAAATTTGATAATTTTCGTATTTTTTTGTGATGCTGGCATCGTTAAAAAATTTCAAAATTAACAAAATGAAAAAATACACTAAAACTTTCACCTTTGGACCGATTTCAATGTTTTTTCAATTTTTTTACTTTGTTAAATGAATATTCTAAAAGATAGTAACAAAATAAAACCATTTTGGAAAAATTGAAAATTTGATAATTTTCGTATTTTTTTGTGATGCTGGCATCGTTAAAAATTTCAAAATTAACAAAATGAAAAAATACCCTAAAATCTTTACTTTTGGACCGATTTCAAAGTTTTTTCAATTTTTTTACTTTGTTTAATGAATATTCTAAAAGATAGTAACAAAAACCATTTTGGAAAAATTGAAAATTTAATAATTTTCGTATTTTTTTGTGATGCTGGCATCGTTAAAAAACTTCAAAATTAACAAAATGAAAAAATACACTAAAATCTTTACTTTTGGACCGATTTCAATGTTTTTTCAATTTTTTTACTTTGTTTAATGAATATTCTAAAAGATAGTAACAAAATAAAACCATTTTGGAAAAATTTAAATTTGATAATTCTCGTATTTTTTTGTGATGCTGGCATTGTTAAAAAATTTCAAAATTAACAAAATGAAAAAATACCCTAAAATCTTCACCTTTGGACCATTTTCAATGTTTTTTTCAATTTTTTTACTTTGTTTAATGAATATTATAAAAGATAGTAACAAAATAAAACCATTTTGGAAAAATTGAAAATTTGATAATTTTCGTATTTTTTTGTGATGCTGGCATCGTTAAAAATTTCAAAATTAACAAAATGAAAAAATACCCTAAAATCTTTACTTTTGGACCGATTTCAAAGTTTTTTCAATTTTTTTACTTTGTTTAATGAATATTCTAAAAGATAGTAACAAAAACCATTTTGGAAAAATTGAAAATTTAATAATTTTCGTATTTTTTTGTGATGCTGGCATCGTTAAAAAACTTCAAAATTAACAAAATAAAAAAATACTCTAAAATCTTCACTTTTGGATCGATTTCAATGTTTTTTAAATTTTTTTACTTTGTTAAATGAATATTCTAAAAGATAGTAGCAAAATAAAACCATTTTGGAAAAATTGAAAATTTAATAATTTTCGTATTTTTTTGTGATGCTAGCATAGTTAAAAAATTTCAAAATTAACAAAATAAAAAAATACTCTAAAATCTTCACTTTTGGACCGATTACAATGTTTTTTAAATTTTTTTACTTTGTTTAATGAATATTCTAAAAGATAGTAACAAAATAAAACCATTTTGGAAAAATTGAAAATTTAATAATTTTCGTATTTTTTTGTGATGCTGGCATCGTTAAAAAATTTCAAAATTAACAAAATGAAAAAATACTCTAAAATCTTTACTTTTGGACCGATTTCAATGTTTTTTCAATTTTTTTACTTTGTTTAATGAATATTCTAAAAGATAGTAACAAAATAAAACCATTTTGGAAAAATTGAAAATTTGATAATTTTCGTATTTTTTTGTTATGCTGGCATCGTTAAAAAATTTTAAAATTAACAAAATGAAAAAATACCCTAAAATCTTTACTTTTGGACCGATTTCAATGTTTTTTCAATTTTTTTACTTTGTTTAATGAATATTCTAAAAGATAGTAACAAAATAGAACCATTTTGGAAAAATTGAAAATTTAATAATTTTCGTATTTTTTTGTGATGCTGGCATCGTTAAAAAATTTCAAAATTAACAAAATGAAAAAATACTCTAAAATCTTTACTTTTGGACCGATTTCAATGTTTTTTCAATTTTTTTACTTTGTTTAATGAATTTTCTAAAAGATAGTAACAAAATAAAACCATTTTGGAAAAATTGAAAATTTAATAATTTTCGTATTTTTTTGTGATGCTGGCACCGTTAAAAAATTTCAAAATTAACAAAATGAAAAAATACCCTAAAATCTTCACCTTTGGACAATTTTCAATGTTTTTTTAAATTTTTTTACTTTGTTTAATGAATATTATAAAAGATAGTAACAAAATAAAACCATTTTGGAAAAATTGAAAATTTGATAATTTTCGTATTTTTTTGTGATGCTGGCATCGTTAAAAAATTTCAAAATTAACAAAATGAAAAAATACACTAAAACTTTCACCTTTGGACCGATTTCAATGTTTTTTCAATTTTTTTACTTTGTTAAATGAATATTCTAAAAGATAGTCACAAAATAAAACCATTTTGGAAAAATTGAAAATTTGATAATCTTCGTATTTTTTTGTGATGCTGGCATCATTAAAAAATTTCAAAATTAACAAAATGAAAAAATACTCTAAAATTTTCACCTTTGGACCGATTTCAATGTTTTTTCAATTTTTTTACTTTGTTAAATGAATATTCTAAAAGATAGTAGCAAAATAAAACCATTTTGGAAAAATTGAAAATTTAATAATTTTCGTATTTTTTTGTGATGCTAGCATAGTTAAAAAATTTCAAAATTAACAAAATAAAAAAATACTCTAAAATCTTCACTTTTGGACCGATTACAATGTTTTTTAAATTTTTTTACTTTGTTAAATGAATATTCTAAAAGATAGTAGAAAAATAAAACCATTTTGGAAAAATTGAAAATTTAATAATTTTCGTATTTTTTTGTGATGCTAGCATAGTTAAAAAATTTCAAAATTAACAAAAAAAAAAAATACTCTAAAATCTTAGCTTTTGGACCGATTTCAATGTTTTTTAAATTTTTTTACTTTGTTAAATGAATATTCTAAAAGATAGTCACAAAATAAAACCATTTTGGAAAAATTGAAAATTTGATAATTTTCGTATTTTTCTGTGATCCTGGCATCGTTAAAAAATTTCAAAAATAACAAAATAAAAAAATACTCTAAAATCTTCAATTTTGGACCGATTTCAATGTTTTTTAAATTTTTTTACTTTATTAAATGAATATTCTAAAAGATAGTAGCAAAATAAAACCATTTTGGAAAAATTGAAAATTTAATAATTTTCGTATTTTTTTGTGATGCTAGCATAGTTAAAAAATTTCAAAATTAACAAAATAAAAAAATACTCTAAAATCTTCAATTTTGGACCGATTTCAATGTTTTTTAAATTTTTTTACTTTATTAAATGAATATTCTAAAAGATAGTAGCAAAATAAAACCATTTTGGAAAAATTGAAAATTTAATAATTTTCGTATTTTTTTGTGATGCTAGCATAGTTAAAAAATTTCAAAATTAACAAAATAAAAAAATACTCTAAAATCTTAGCTTTTGGACCGATTTCAATGTTTTTTAAATTTTTTTACTTTGTTAAATGAATATTCTAAAAGATAGTAACAAAATAAAACCATTTTGGAAAAATTGAAAATTTGATAATTTTCGTATTTTTCTGTGAAGCTGGCATCGTTAAAAAATTTCAAAAATAACAAAATAAAAAAATCTTCACTTTTGGACCGATTTCAATGTTTTTTACTTTGTTAAATGAATATTCTAAAAGATAGTAGCAAAATAAAACCATTTTGGAAAAATTGAAAATTTAATAAGTTTCGTATTTTTTTGTGATGCTAGCATAGTTAAAAAATTTCAAAATTAACAAAATAAAAAAATGCTCTAAAATCTTCACTTTTGGATCGATTTCAATGTTTTTTAAATTTTTTTACTTTGTTAAATGAATATTCTAAAAGATAGTAGCAAAATAAAACCATTTTGGAAAAATTGAAAATTTAATAATTTTCGTATTTTTTTGTGATGCTAGCATAGTTAAAAAATTTCAAAATTAACAAAATAAAAAAATACTCTAAAATCTTCACTTTTGGACCGATTACAATGTTTTTTAAATTTTTTTACTTTGTTAAATGAATATTCTAAAAGATAGTAGAAAAATAAAACCATTTTGGAAAAATTGAAAATTTAATAATTTTCGTATTTTTTTGTGATGCTAGCATAGTTAAAAAATTTCAAAATTAACAAAATGAAAAAATACTCTAAAATTTTCACCTTTGGACCGATTTCAATGTTTTTTCAATTTTTTTACTTTGTTAAATGAATATTCTAAAAGATAGTAGCAAAATAAAACCATTTTGGAAAAATTGAAAATTTAATAATTTTCGTATTTTTTTGTGATGCTAGCATAGTTAAAAAATTTCAAAATTAACAAAATGAAAAAATACTCTAAAATCTTTACTTTTGGACCGATTTCAATGTTTTTTCAATTTTTTTACTTTGTTTAATGAATTTTCTAAAAGATAGTAACAAAATAAAACCATTTTGGAAAAATTGAAAATTTAATAATTTTCGTATTTTTTTGTGATGCTGGCACCGTTAAAAAATTTCAAAAATAACAAAATAAAAAAATCTTCACTTTTGGACCGATTTCAATGTTTTTTACTTTGTTAAATGAATATTCTAAAAGATAGTAGCAAAATAAAACCATTTTGGAAAAATTGAAAATTTAATAAGTTTCGTATTTTTTTGTGATGCTAGCATAGTTAAAAAATTTCAAAATTAACAAAATAAAAAAATGCTCTAAAATCTTCACTTTTGGATCGATTTCAATGTTTTTTAAATTTTTTTACTTTGTTAAATGAATATTCTAAAAGATAGTAGCAAAATAAAACCATTTTGGAAAAATTGAAAATTTAATAATTTTCGTATTTTTTTGTGATGCTAGCATAGTTAAAAAATTTCAAAATTAACAAAATGAAAAAATACTCTAAAATCTTTACTTTTGGACCGATTTCAATGTTTTTTCAATTTTTTTACTTTGTTTAATGAATTTTCTAAAAGATAGTAACAAAATAAAACCATTTTGGAAAAATTGAAAATTTAATAATTTTCGTATTTTTTTGTGATGCTGGCACCGTTAAAAAATTTCAAAATTAACAAAATGAAAAAATACCCTAAAATCTTCACCTTTGGACAATTTTCAATGTTTTTTTAAATTTTTTTACTTTGTTTAATGAATATTATAAAAGATAGTAACAAAATAAAACCATTTTGGAAAAATTGAAAATTTGATAATTTTCGTATTTTTTTGTGATGCTGGCATCGTTAAAAAATTTCAAAATTAACAAAATGAAAAAATACACTAAAACTTTCACCTTTGGACCGATTTCAATGTTTTTTCAATTTTTTTACTTTGTTAAATGAATATTCTAAAAGATAGTCACAAAATAAAACCATTTTGGAAAAATTGAAAATTTGATAATCTTCGTATTTTTTTGTGATGCTGGCATCATTAAAAAATTTCAAAATTAACAAAATGAAAAAATACTCTAAAATTTTCACCTTTGGACCGATTTCAATGTTTTTTCAATTTTTTTACTTTGTTAAATGAATATTCTAAAAGATAGTAGCAAAATAAAACCATTTTGGAAAAATTGAAAATTTAATAATTTTCGTATTTTTTTGTGATGCTAGCATAGTTAAAAAATTTCAAAATTAACAAAATAAAAAAATACTCTAAAATCTTCACTTTTGGACCGATTACAATGTTTTTTAAATTTTTTTACTTTGTTAAATGAATATTCTAAAAGATAGTAGAAAAATAAAACCATTTTGGAAAAATTGAAAATTTAATAATTTTCGTATTTTTTTGTGATGCTAGCATAGTTAAAAAATTTCAAAATTAACAAAAAAAAAAAATACTCTAAAATCTTAGCTTTTGGACCGATTTCAATGTTTTTTAAATTTTTTTACTTTGTTAAATGAATATTCTAAAAGATAGTCACAAAATAAAACCATTTTGGAAAAATTGAAAATTTGATAATTTTCGTATTTTTCTGTGATCCTGGCATCGTTAAAAAATTTCAAAAATAACAAAATAAAAAAATACTCTAAAATCTTCAATTTTGGACCGATTTCAATGTTTTTTAAATTTTTTTACTTTATTAAATGAATATTCTAAAAGATAGTAGCAAAATAAAACCATTTTGGAAAAATTGAAAATTTAATAATTTTCGTATTTTTTTGTGATGCTAGCATAGTTAAAAAATTTCAAAATTAACAAAATAAAAAAATACTCTAAAATCTTCAATTTTGGACCGATTTCAATGTTTTTTAAATTTTTTTACTTTATTAAATGAATATTCTAAAAGATAGTAGCAAAATAAAACCATTTTGGAAAAATTGAAAATTTAATAATTTTCGTATTTTTTTGTGATGCTAGCATAGTTAAAAAATTTCAAAATTAACAAAATAAAAAAATACTCTAAAATCTTAGCTTTTGGACCGATTTCAATGTTTTTTAAATTTTTTTACTTTGTTAAATGAATATTCTAAAAGATAGTAACAAAATAAAACCATTTTGGAAAAATTGAAAATTTGATAATTTTCGTATTTTTCTGTGAAGCTGGCATCGTTAAAAAATTTCAAAAATAACAAAATAAAAAAATCTTCACTTTTGGACCGATTTCAATGTTTTTTACTTTGTTAAATGAATATTCTAAAAGATAGTAGCAAAATAAAACCATTTTGGAAAAATTGAAAATTTAATAAGTTTCGTATTTTTTTGTGATGCTAGCATAGTTAAAAAATTTCAAAATTAACAAAATAAAAAAATGCTCTAAAATCTTCACTTTTGGATCGATTTCAATGTTTTTTAAATTTTTTTACTTTGTTAAATGAATATTCTAAAAGATAGTAGCAAAATAAAACCATTTTGGAAAAATTGAAAATTTAATAATTTTCGTATTTTTTTGTGATGCTAGCATAGTTAAAAAATTTCAAAATTAACAAAATAAAAAAATACTCTAAAATCTTCACTTTTGGACCGATTACAATGTTTTTTAAATTTTTTTACTTTGTTAAATGAATATTCTAAAAGATAGTAGAAAAATAAAACCATTTTGGAAAAATTGAAAATTTAATAATTTTCGTATTTTTTTGTGATGCTAGCATAGTTAAAAAATTTCAAAATTAACAAAATAAAAAAATACTCTAAAATCTTAGCTTTTGGACCGATTTCAATGTTTTTTAAATTTTTTTACTTTGTTAAATGAATATTCTAAAAGATAGTCACAAAATAAAACCATTTTGGAAAAATTGAAAATTTGATAATTTTCGTATTTTTCTGTGATCCTGGCATCGTTAAAAAATTTCAAAAATAACAAAATAAAAAAATACTCTAAAATCTTCAATTTTGGACCGATTTCAATGTTTTTTAAATTTTTTTACTTTATTAAATGAATATTCTAAAAGATAGTAGCAAAATAAAACCATTTTGGAAAAATTGAAAATTTAATAATTTTCGTATTTTTTTGTGATGCTAGCATAGTTAAAAAATTTCAAAATTAACAAAATAAAAAAATACTCTAAAATCTTCAATTTTGGACCGATTTCAATGTTTTTTAAATTTTTTTACTTTATTAAATGAATATTCTAAAAGATAGTAGCAAAATAAAACCATTTTGGAAAAATTGAAAATTTAATAATTTTCGTATTTTTTTGTGATGCTAGCATAGTTAAAAAATTTCAAAATTAACAAAATAAAAAAATACTCTAAAATCTTAGCTTTTGTTCCGATTTCAATGTTTTTTAAATTTTTTTACTTTGTTAAATGAATATTCTAAAAGATAGTAACAAAATAAAACCATTTTGGAAAAATTGAAAATTTGATAATTTTCGTATTTTTCTGTGAAGCTGGCATCGTTAAAAAATTTCAAAAATAACAAAATAAAAAAATCTTCACTTTTGGACCGATTTCAATGTTTTTTACTTTGTTAAATGAATATTCTAAAAGATAGTAGCAAAATAAAACCATTTTGGAAAAATTGAAAATTTAATAATTTTCGTATTTTTTTGTGATGCTAGCATAGTTAAAAAATTTCAAAATTAACAAAATAAAAAAATGCTCTAAAATCTTCACTTTTGGATCGATTTCAATGTTTATTAAATCTTTTTACTTTGTTAAATGAATATTCTAAAAGATAGTCACAAAATAAAACCATTTTGGAAAAATTGAAAATTTGATAATTTTCGTATTTTTCTGTGAAGCTGGCATCGTTAAAAAATTTCAAAAATAACAAAATAAAAAAATACTCTAAAATCTTCACTTTTGGTCCGATTTCAATGTTTTTTACTTTGTTAAATGAATATTCTAAAAGATAGTAGCAAAATAAAACCATTTTGGAAAAATTGAAAATTTAATAATTTTCGTATTTTTTTGTGATGCTAGCATAGTTAAAAAATTTCAAAATTAACAAAATAAAAAAATGCTCTAAAATCTTCACTTTTGGATCGATTTCAATGTTTATTAAATCTTTTTACTTTGTTAAATGAATATTCTAAAAGATAGTCACAAAATAAAACCATTTTGGAAAAATTGAAAATTTAATAATTTTCGTATTTTTTTGTGATGCTAGCATAGTTAAAAAATTTCAAAATTAACAAAATAAAAAAATGCTCTAAAATCTTCACTTTTGGATCGATTTCAATGTTTATTAAATCTTTTTACTTTGTTAAATGAATATTCTAAAAGATAGTAGCAAAATAAAACCATTTTGGAAAAATTGAAAATTTAATAATTTTTGTATTTTTTTGTGATGCTAGCATAGTTAAAAAATTTCAAAATTAACAAAATAAAAAAATACTCTAAAATTTTCACCTTTGGACCGTTTTCAATGTTTTTTCAATTTTTTTACTTTGTTAAATGAAAAAAGATAGTAACAAAATAAAACCATTTTGATCGATAAAAAATTTCAAAATTAACAAAATAAAAAAATACTCTAAAATCTTCACCTTTGGAGTGATTTCAATGTTTTTTCAATTTTTTTACGTTGTTAAATGAAAAAAGATAGTAACAAAATAAAACCATTTTGGAAAAATTGAAAATTTGATAATTTTCGTATTTTTTTGTGATGCTGGCATCGTTAAAAAATTTCAAAAATAACAAAATAAAAAAATACTCTAAAATCTTACCTTTTGGACCGATTTCAATGTTTTTTAAATTTTTTTACTTTGTTAAATGAATATTCTAAAAGATAGTAGCAAAATAAAACCATTTTGGAAAAATTGAAAATTTAATAATTTTCGTATTTTTTTGTGATGCTAGCATAGTTAAAAAATTTCAAAAATAACAAAATAAAAAAATACTCTAAAATCTTCACTTTTGGACCGATTTCAATGTTTTTTAAATTTTTTTACTTTGTTAAATGAATATTCTAAAAGATAGTAACAAAAGAAAACCTTTTTGGAAAAATTGAAAATTTGATAATTTTCGTATTTTTTTGTGATGCTGGCATCGTTAAAAAATTTCAAAATTAACAAAATAAAAAAATACTCTAAAATCTTCACCTTTGGACCGATTTCAATGTTTTTTCAATTTTTTTACTTTGTTAAATGAATATTCTAAAAGATAGTAACAAAAGAAAACCTTTTTGGAAAAATTGAAAATTTGATAATTTTCGTATTTTGTTGTGATGCTGGCATCGATAAAAAATTTCAAAATTAACAAAATGAAAAAATACTCTAAAATCTTCACTTTTGGACCGATTTCAATGTTTATTAAATCTTTTTACTTTGTTAAATGAATATTCTAAAAGATAGTAGCAAAATAAAACCATTTTGGAAAAATTGAAAATTTAATAATTTTTGTATTTTTTTGTGATGCTAGCATAGTTAAAAAATTTCAAAATTAACAAAATAAAAAAATGCTCTAAAATCTTCACTTTTGGATCGATTTCAATGTTTATTAAATCTTTTTACTTTGTTAAATGAATATTCTAAAAGATAGTCACAAAATAAAACCATTTTGGAAAAATTGAAAATTTAATAATTTTCGTATTTTTTTGTGATGCTAGCATAGTTAAAAAATTTCAAAATTAACAAAATAAAAAAATGCTCTAAAATCTTCACTTTTGGATCGATTTCAATGTTTATTAAATCTTTTTACTTTGTTAAATGAATATTCTAAAAGATAGTAGCAAAATAAAACCATTTTGGAAAAATTGAAAATTTAATAATTTTTGTATTTTTTTGTGATGCTAGCATAGTTAAAAAATTTCAAAATTAACAAAATAAAAAAATACTCTAAAATTTTCACCTTTGGACCGTTTTCAATGTTTTTTCAATTTTTTTACTTTGTTAAATGAAAAAAGATAGTAACAAAATAAAACCATTTTGATCGATAAAAAATTTCAAAATTAACAAAATAAAAAAATACTCTAAAATCTTCACCTTTGGAGTGATTTCAATGTTTTTTCAATTTTTTTACGTTGTTAAATGAAAAAAGATAGTAACAAAATAAAACCATTTTGGAAAAATTGAAAATTTGATAATTTTCGTATTTTTTTGTGATGCTGGCATCGTTAAAAAATTTCAAAAATAACAAAATAAAAAAATACTCTAAAATCTTACCTTTTGGACCGATTTCAATGTTTTTTAAATTTTTTTACTTTGTTAAATGAATATTCTAAAAGATAGTAGCAAAATAAAACCATTTTGGAAAAATTGAAAATTTAATAATTTTCGTATTTTTTTGTGATGCTAGCATAGTTAAAAAATTTCAAAATTAACAAAATAAAAAAATACTCTAAAATCTTCAATTTTGGACCGATTTCAATGTTTTTTAAATTTTTTTACTTTATTAAATGAATATTCTAAAAGATAGTAGCAAAATAAAACCATTTTGGAAAAATTGAAAATTTAATAATTTTCGTATTTTTTTGTGATGCTAGCATAGTTAAAAAATTTCAAAATTAACAAAATAAAAAAATACTCTAAAATCTTAGCTTTTGTTCCGATTTCAATGTTTTTTAAATTTTTTTACTTTGTTAAATGAATATTCTAAAAGATAGTAACAAAATAAAACCATTTTGGAAAAATTGAAAATTTGATAATTTTCGTATTTTTCTGTGAAGCTGGCATCGTTAAAAAATTTCAAAAATAACAAAATAAAAAAATCTTCACTTTTGGACCGATTTCAATGTTTTTTACTTTGTTAAATGAATATTCTAAAAGATAGTAGCAAAATAAAACCATTTTGGAAAAATTGAAAATTTAATAATTTTCGTATTTTTTTGTGATGCTAGCATAGTTAAAAAATTTCAAAATTAACAAAATAAAAAAATGCTCTAAAATCTTCACTTTTGGATCGATTTCAATGTTTATTAAATCTTTTTACTTTGTTAAATGAATATTCTAAAAGATAGTCACAAAATAAAACCATTTTGGAAAAATTGAAAATTTAATAATTTTCGTATTTTTTTGTGATGCTAGCATAGTTAAAAAATTTCAAAATTAACAAAATAAAAAAATGCTCTAAAATCTTCACTTTTGGATCGATTTCAATGTTTATTAAATCTTTTTACTTTGTTAAATGAATATTCTAAAAGATAGTAGCAAAATAAAACCATTTTGGAAAAATTGAAAATTTAATAATTTTTGTATTTTTTTGTGATGCTAGCATAGTTAAAAAATTTCAAAATTAACAAAATAAAAAAATACTCTAAAATTTTCACCTTTGGACCGTTTTCAATGTTTTTTCAATTTTTTTACTTTGTTAAATGAAAAAAGATAGTAACAAAATAAAACCATTTTGATCGATAAAAAATTTCAAAATTAACAAAATAAAAAAATACTCTAAAATCTTCACCTTTGGAGTGATTTCAATGTTTTTTCAATTTTTTTACGTTGTTAAATGAAAAAAGATAGTAACAAAATAAAACCATTTTGGAAAAATTGAAAATTTGATAATTTTCGTATTTTTTTGTGATGCTGGCATCGTTAAAAAATTTCAAAAATAACAAAATAAAAAAATACTCTAAAATCTTACCTTTTGGACCGATTTCAATGTTTTTTAAATTTTTTTACTTTGTTAAATGAATATTCTAAAAGATAGTAGCAAAATAAAACCATTTTGGAAAAATTGAAAATTTGATAATTTTCGTATTTTTTTGTGATGCTGGCATCGTTAAAAAATTTCAAAAATAACAAAATAAAAAAATACTCTAAAATCTTCACTTTTGGACCGATTTCAATGTTTTTTAAATTTTCTTACTTTGTTAAATGAATATTCTAAAAGATAGTAACAAAAGAAAACCTTTTTGGAAAAATTGAAAATTTGATAATTTTCGTATTTTGTTGTGATGCTGGCATCGATAAAAAATTTCAAAATTAACAAAATGAAAAAATACTCTAAAATCTTCACTTTTGGACCGATTTCAATGTTTTTTAAATTTTTTTACTTTGTTAAATGAATATTCTAAAAGATAGTAACAAAAGAAAACCTTTTTGGAAAAATTGAAAATTTGATAATTTTCGTATTTTGTTGTGATGCTGGCATCGATAAAAAATTTCAAAATTAACAAAATGAAAAAATACTCTAAAATCTTCACCTTTGGACCGATTTCAATATTTTTTCAATTTTTTTACTTTGTTAAATGAATATTCTAAAAGATAGTAACAAAGGAAAACCATTTTGGAAAAATTGAAAATTTGATAATTTTCGTATTTTGTTGTGATGCTGGCATCGATAAAAAATTTAAAAATTAACAAAATGAAGAAATACTCTAAAATCTTCACCTTTGGACCGATTTCAATGTTTTTTCAATTTTTTTACTTTGTTAAATGAATATTCTAAAAGATAGTAACAAAAGAAAACCTTTTTGGAAAAATTGAAAATTTGATAATTTTCGTATTTTTTTGTGATGCTGGCATCGTTAAAAAATTTCAAAATTAACAAAATGACAAAATACTCTAAAATCTTCACCTTTGGACCGATTTCAATGTTTTTTCAATTTTTTTTCTTTGTTAAATGAATATTCTAAAAGATAGTAACAAAATAAAACCATTCTGGCAAAATTGAAAATTTGATAATTTTCGTATTTTTTTGTGATGCTGGCATCGATAAAAAATTTCAAAATTAACAAAATGAAAAAATACTCTAAAATCTTCACCTTTGGACCGATTTCAATGTTTTTTCAATTTTTTTACTTTGTTAAATAAATATTCTAAAAGATAGAACAAAATAAAACCATTCTGGCAAAATTGAAAATTTGATAATTTTCGTATTTTTTTGTGATGCTGGCATCGATAAAAAATTTCAAAATTAACAAAATGAAAAAATACTCTAAAATCTTCACCTTTGGACCGATTTCAATGTTTTTTCAATTTTTTTACTTTCTTAAATGAATATTCTAAAAGATAGTAACAAAATAAAACCAATTTGGAAAAATTGAAAATTTGATAATTTTCGTATTGTTTTGTGAAGCTGGCATCGTTAAAAAATTTCAAAATTATCAAAATGAAAAAATACTCTAAAATCTTCACCTTTGGACCGATTTCAATGTTTTTTCAATTTTTTTACTTTCTTAAATGAATATTCTAAAAAATAGTAACAAATTAAAACCATTTTGAAAAAAATGAAAATTTGATAATTTTCGTATTTTTTTGTCATGCTGGCATCTTTAAAAAATTTCAAAATTAACAAAATGACAAAATACTCTAAAATCTTCACCTTTGGACCGATTTCAATGTTTTTTCAATTTTTTTACTTTGTTAAATGAATATTCTAAAAGATAGTAACAAAATAAAACCAATTTGGAAAAATTGAAAATTTGATAATTTTCGTATTTTTTTGTGATGCTGGCATCGTTAAAAAATTTCAAAATTAACAAAATGAAAAAATACTCTGAAATCTTCACCTTTGGGCCGATTTCAATGTTTCTTCAATTTTTTTACTTTGTTAAATGAATATTCTAAAAGATAGTAGAAAAATAAAACCATTTTGGAAAAATTGAAAATTTAATAATTTTCGTATTTTTTTGTGATGCTAGCATAGTTAAAAAATTTCAAAATTAACAAAATAAAAAAATACTCTAAAATCTTCAATTTTGGACCGATTTCAATGTTTTTTAAATTTTTTTACTTTATTAAATGAATATTCTAAAAGATAGTAGCAAAATAAAACCATTTTGGAAAAATTGAAAATTTAATAATTTTCGTATTTTTTGTGATGCTAGCATAGTTAAAAAATTTCAAAATTAACAAAATAAAAAAATACTCTAAAATCTTCAATTTTGGACCGATTTCAATGTTTTTTAAATTTTTTTACTTTATTAAATGAATATTCTAAAAGATAGTAGCAAAATAAAACCATTTTGGAAAAATTGAAAATTTAATAATTTTCGTATTTTTTTGTGATGCTAGCATAGTTAAAAAATTTCAAAATTAACAAAATAAAAAAATACTCTAAAATCTTCAATTTTGGACCGATTTCAATGTTTTTTAAATTTTTTTACTTTATTAAATGAATATTCTAAAAGATAGTAGCAAAATAAAACCATTTTGGAAAAATTGAAAATTTAATAATTTTCGTATTTTTTTGTGATGCTAGCATAGTTAAAAAATTTCAAAATTAACAAAATAAAAAAATACTCTAAAATCTTAGCTTTTGGACCGATTTCAATGTTTTTTAAATTTTTTTACTTTGTTAAATGAATATTCTAAAAGATAGTAACAAAATAAAACCATTTTGGAAAAATTGAAAATTTGATAATTTTCGTATTTTTCTGTGAAGCTGGCATCGTTAAAAAATTTCAAAAATAACAAAATAAAAAAATCTTCACTTTTGGAACGATTTCAATGTTTTTTACTTTGTTAAATGAATATTCTAAAAGATAGTAGCAAAATAAAACCATTTTGGAAAAATTGAAAATTTAATAATTTTCGTATTTTTTTGTGATGCTAGCATAGTTAAAAAATTTCAAAATTAACAAAATAAAAAAATACTCTAAAATCTTAGCTTTTGGACCGATTTCAATGTTTTTTAAATTTTTTTACTTTGTTAAATGAATATTCTAAAAGATAGTCACAAAATAAAACCATTTTGGAAAAATTGAAAATTTGATAATTTTCGTATTTTTCTGTGATCCTGGCATCGTTAAAAAATTTCAAAAATAACAAAATAAAAAAATACTCTAAAATCTTCAATTTTGGACCGATTTCAATGTTTTTTAAATTTTTTTACTTTATTAAATGAATATTCTAAAAGATAGTAGCAAAATAAAACCATTTTGGAAAAATTGAAAATTTAATAATTTTCGTATTTTTTTGTGATGCTAGCATAGTTAAAAAATTTCAAAATTAACAAAATAAAAAAATACTCTAAAATCTTCAATTTTGGACCGATTTCAATGTTTTTTAAATTTTTTTACTTTATTAAATGAATATTCTAAAAGATAGTAGCAAAATAAAACCATTTTGGAAAAATTGAAAATTTAATAATTTTCGTATTTTTTTGTGATGCTAGCATAGTTAAAAAATTTCAAAATTAACAAAATAAAAAAATACTCTAAAATCTTAGCTTTTGGACCGATTTCAATGTTTTTTAAATTTTTTTACTTTGTTAAATGAATATTCTAAAAGATAGTAACAAAATAAAACCATTTTGGAAAAATTGAAAATTTGATAATTTTCGTATTTTTCTGTGAAGCTGGCATCGTTAAAAAATTTCAAAAATAACAAAATAAAAAAATCTTCACTTTTGGACCGATTTCAATGTTTTTTACTTTGTTAAATGAATATTCTAAAAGATAGTAGCAAAATAAAACCATTTTGGAAAAATTGAAAATTTAATAATTTTCGTATTTTTTTGTGATGCTAGCATAGTTAAAAAATTTCAAAATTAACAAAATAAAAAAATACTCTAAAATCTTAGCTTTTGGACCGATTTCAATGTTTTTTAAATTTTTTTACTTTGTTAAATGAATATTCTAAAAGATAGTAGCAAAATAAAACCATTTTGGAAAAATTGAAAATTTAATAATTTTCGTATTTTTTTGTGATGCTAGCATAGTTAAAAAATTTCAAAATTAACAAAATAAAAAAATACTCTAAAATCTTCAATTTTGGACCGATTTCAATGTTTTTTAAATTTTTTTACTTTATTAAATGAATATTCTAAAAGATAGTAGCAAAATAAAACCATTTTGGAAAAATTGAAAATTTAATAATTTTCGTATTTTTTTGTGATGCTAGCATAGTTAAAAAATTTCAAAATTAACAAAATAAAAAAATACTCTAAAATCTTCAATTTTGGACCGATTTCAATGTTTTTTAAATTTTTTTACTTTATTAAATGAATATTCTAAAAGATAGTAGCAAAATAAAACCATTTTGGAAAAATTGAAAATTTAATAATTTTCGTATTTTTTGTGATGCTAGCATAGTTAAAAAATTTCAAAATTAACAAAATAAAAAAATACTCTAAAATCTTCAATTTTGGACCGATTTCAATGTTTTTTAAATTTTTTTACTTTATTAAATGAATATTCTAAAAGATAGTAGCAAAATAAAACCATTTTGGAAAAATTGAAAAATTAATAATTTTCGTATTTTTTTGTGATGCTAGCATAGTTAAAAAATTTCAAAATTAACAAAATAAAAAAATACTCTAAAATCTTCAATTTTGGACCGATTTCAATGTTTTTTAAATTTTTTTACTTTATTAAATGAATATTCTAAAAGATAGTAGCAAAATAAAACCATTTTGGAAAAATTGAAAATTTAATAATTTTCGTATTTTTTTGTGATGCTAGCATAGTTAAAAAATTTCAAAATTAACAAAATAAAAAAATACTCTAAAATCTTCAATTTTGGACCGATTTCAATGTTTTTTAAATTTTTTTACTTTATTAAATGAATATTCTAAAAGATAGTAGCAAAATAAAACCATTTTGGAAAAATTGAAAATTTAATAATTTTCGTATTTTTTTGTGATGCTAGCATAGTTAAAAAATTTCAAAATTAACAAAATAAAAAAATACTCTAAAATCTTCAATTTTGGACCGATTTCAATGTTTTTTAAATTTTTTTACTTTATTAAATGAATATTCTAAAAGATAGTAGCAAAATAAAACCATTTTGGAAAAATTGAAAATTTAATAATTTTCGTATTTTTTGTGATGCTAGCATAGTTAAAAAATTTCAAAATTAACAAAATAAAAAAATACTCTAAAATCTTCAATTTTGGACCGATTTCAATGTTTTTTAAATTTTTTTACTTTATTAAATGAATATTCTAAAAGATAGTAGCAAAATAAAACCATTTTGGAAAAATTGAAAATTTAATAATTTTCGTATTTTTTTGTGATGCTAGCATAGTTAAAAAATTTCAAAATTAACAAAATAAAAAAATACTCTAAAATCTTCAATTTTGGACCGATTTCAATGTTTTTTAAATTTTTTTACTTTATTAAATGAATATTCTAAAAGATAGTAGCAAAATAAAACCATTTTGGAAAAATTGAAAATTTAATAATTTTCGTATTTTTTTGTGATGCTAGCATAGTTAAAAAATTTCAAAATTAACAAAATAAAAAAATACTCTAAAATCTTAGCTTTTGGACCGATTTCAATGTTTTTTAAATTTTTTTACTTTGTTAAATGAATATTCTAAAAGATAGTAACAAAATAAAACCATTTTGGAAAAATTGAAAATTTGATAATTTTCGTATTTTTCTGTGAAGCTGGCATCGTTAAAAAATTTCAAAAATAACAAAATAAAAAAATCTTCACTTTTGGAACGATTTCAATGTTTTTTACTTTGTTAAATGAATATTCTAAAAGATAGTAGCAAAATAAAACCATTTTGGAAAAATTGAAAATTTAATAATTTTCGTATTTTTTTGTGATGCTAGCATAGTTAAAAAATTTCAAAATTAACAAAATAAAAAAATACTCTAAAATCTTAGCTTTTGGACCGATTTCAATGTTTTTTAAATTTTTTTACTTTGTTAAATGAATATTCTAAAAGATAGTCACAAAATAAAACCATTTTGGAAAAATTGAAAATTTGATAATTTTCGTATTTTTCTGTGATCCTGGCATCGTTAAAAAATTTCAAAAATAACAAAATAAAAAAATACTCTAAAATCTTCAATTTTGGACCGATTTCAATGTTTTTTAAATTTTTTTACTTTATTAAATGAATATTCTAAAAGATAGTAGCAAAATAAAACCATTTTGGAAAAATTGAAAATTTAATAATTTTCGTATTTTTTTGTGATGCTAGCATAGTTAAAAAATTTCAAAATTAACAAAATAAAAAAATACTCTAAAATCTTCAATTTTGGACCGATTTCAATGTTTTTTAAATTTTTTTACTTTATTAAATGAATATTCTAAAAGATAGTAGCAAAATAAAACCATTTTGGAAAAATTGAAAATTTAATAATTTTCGTATTTTTTTGTGATGCTAGCATAGTTAAAAAATTTCAAAATTAACAAAATAAAAAAATACTCTAAAATCTTAGCTTTTGGACCGATTTCAATGTTTTTTAAATTTTTTTACTTTGTTAAATGAATATTCTAAAAGATAGTAACAAAATAAAACCATTTTGGAAAAATTGAAAATTTGATAATTTTCGTATTTTTCTGTGAAGCTGGCATCGTTAAAAAATTTCAAAAATAACAAAATAAAAAAATCTTCACTTTTGGACCGATTTCAATGTTTTTTACTTTGTTAAATGAATATTCTAAAAGATAGTAGCAAAATAAAACCATTTTGGAAAAATTGAAAATTTAATAATTTTCGTATTTTTTTGTGATGCTAGCATAGTTAAAAAATTTCAAAATTAACAAAATAAAAAAATACTCTAAAATCTTAGCTTTTGGACCGATTTCAATGTTTTTTAAATTTTTTTACTTTGTTAAATGAATATTCTAAAAGATAGTAGCAAAATAAAACCATTTTGGAAAAATTGAAAATTTAATAATTTTCGTATTTTTTTGTGATGCTAGCATAGTTAAAAAATTTCAAAATTAACAAAATAAAAAAATACTCTAAAATCTTCAATTTTGGACCGATTTCAATGTTTTTTAAATTTTTTTACTTTATTAAATGAATATTCTAAAAGATAGTAGCAAAATAAAACCATTTTGGAAAAATTGAAAATTTAATAATTTTCGTATTTTTTTGTGATGCTAGCATAGTTAAAAAATTTCAAAATTAACAAAATAAAAAAATACTCTAAAATCTTCAATTTTGGACCGATTTCAATGTTTTTTAAATTTTTTTACTTTATTAAATGAATATTCTAAAAGATAGTAGCAAAATAAAACCATTTTGGAAAAATTGAAAATTTAATAATTTTCGTATTTTTTGTGATGCTAGCATAGTTAAAAAATTTCAAAATTAACAAAATAAAAAAATACTCTAAAATCTTCAATTTTGGACCGATTTCAATGTTTTTTAAATTTTTTTACTTTATTAAATGAATATTCTAAAAGATAGTAGCAAAATAAAACCATTTTGGAAAAATTGAAAATTTAATAATTTTCGTATTTTTTTGTGATGCTAGCATAGTTAAAAAATTTCAAAATTAACAAAATAAAAAAATACTCTAAAATCTTCAATTTTGGACCGATTTCAATGTTTTTTAAATTTTTTTACTTTATTAAATGAATATTCTAAAAGATAGTAGCAAAATAAAACCATTTTGGAAAAATTGAAAATTTAATAATTTTCGTATTTTTTTGTGATGCTAGCATAGTTAAAAAATTTCAAAATTAACAAAATAAAAAAATACTCTAAAATCTTAGCTTTTGGACCGATTTCAATGTTTTTTAAATTTTTTTACTTTGTTAAATGAATATTCTAAAAGATAGTAACAAAATAAAACCATTTTGGAAAAATTGAAAATTTGATAATTTTCGTATTTTTCTGTGAAGCTGGCATCGTTAAAAAATTTCAAAAATAACAAAATAAAAAAATCTTCACTTTTGGACCGATTTCAATGTTTTTTACTTTGTTAAATGAATATTCTAAAAGATAGTAGCAAAATAAAACCATTTTGGAAAAATTGAAAATTTAATAATTTTCGTATTTTTTTGTGATGCTAGCATAGTTAAAAAATTTCAAAATTAACAAAATAAAAAAATGCTCTAAAATCTTCACTTTTGGATCGATTTCAATGTTTATTAAATCTTTTTACTTTGTTAAATGAATATTCTAAAAGATAGTAGCAAAATAAAACCATTTTGGAAAAATTGAAAATTTAATAATTTTCGTATTTTTTTGTGATGCTAGCATAGTTAAAAAATTTCAAAATTAACAAAATAAAAAAATACTCTAAAATCTTCACTTTTGGACCGATTTCAATGTTTTTTACTTTGTTAAATGAATATTCTAAAAGATAGTCACAAAATAAAACCATTTTGGAAAAATTGAAAATTTGATAATTTTCGTATTTTTCTGTGAAGCTGGCATCGTTAAAAAATTTCAAAAATAACAAAATAAAAAAATACTCTAAAATCTTCACTTTTGGTCCGATTTCAATGTTTTTTACTTTGTTAAATGAATATTCTAAAAGATAGTAGCAAAATAAAACCATTTTGGAAAAATTGAAATTTTCGTATTTTTTTGTGATGCTAGCATAGTTAAAAAATTTCGAAATTAACAAAATAAAAAAATACTCTAAAATCTTCACTTTTGGATCGATTTCAATGTTTATTAAATCTTTTTACTTTGTTAAATGAATATTCTAAAAGATAGTAGCAAAATAAAACCATTTTGGAAAAATTGAAAATTTAATAATTTTTGTATTTTTTTGTGATGCTAGCATAGTTAAAAAATTTCAAAATTAACAAAATAAAAAAATACTCTAAAATTTTCACCTTTGGACCGTTTTCAATGTTTTTTCAATTTTTTTACTTTGTTAAATGAAAAAAGATAGTAACAAAATAAAACCATTTTGATCGATAAAAAATTTCAAAATTAACAAAATAAAAAAATACTCTAAAATCTTCACCTTTGGACCGATTTCAATGTTTTTTCAATTTTTTTACGTTGTTAAATGAAAAAAGATAGTAACAAAATAAAACCATTTTGGAAAAATTGAAAATTTGATAATTTTCGTATTTTTTTGTGATGCTGGCATCGTTAAAAAATTTCAAAAATAACAAAATAAAAAAATACTCTAAAATCTTACCTTTTGGACCGATTTCAATGTTTTTTAAATTTTTTTACTTTGTTAAATGAATATTCTAAAAGATAGTAGCAAAATAAAACCATTTTGGAAAAATTGAAAATTTAATAATTTTCGTATTTTTTTGTGATGCTAGCATAGTTAAAAAATTTCAAAAATAACAAAATAAAAAAATACTCTAAAATCTTCACTTTTGGACCGATTTCAATGTTTTTTAAATTTTTTTACTTTGTTAAATGAATATTCTAAAAGATAGTAACAAAAGAAAACCTTTTTGGAAAAATTGAAAATTTGATAATTTTCGTATTTTTTTGTGATGCTGGCATCGTTAAAAAATTTCAAAATTAACAAAATAAAAAAATACTCTAAAATCTTCACCTTTGGACCGATTTCAATGTTTTTTCAATTTTTTTACTTTGTTAAATGAATATTCTAAAAGATAGTAACAAAAGAAAACCTTTTTGGAAAAATTGAAAATTTGATAATTTTCGTATTTTGTTGTGATGCTGGCATCGATAAAAAATTTCAAAATTAACAAAATGAAAAAATACTCTAAAATCTTCACTTTTGGACCGATTTCAATGTCTTTAAAATTTTTTTACTTTGTTAAATGAATATTCTAAAAGATAGTAACAAAAGAAAACCATTCTGGCAAAATTGAAAATTTGATAATTTTCGTATTTTTTGTGATGCTGGCATCGATAAAAAATTTCAAAATTAACAAAATGAAAAAATACTCTAAAATCTTCACCTTTGGACCGATTTCAATATTTTTTCAATTTTTTTACTTTGTTAAATGAATATTCTAAAAGATAGTAACAAAGGAAAACCATTTTGGAAAAATTGAAAATTTGATAATTTTCGTATTTTGTTGTGATGCTGGCATCGATAAAAAATTTAAAAATTAACAAAATGAAGAAATACTCTAAAATCTTCACCTTTGGACCGATTTCAATGTTTTTTCAATTTTTTTACTTTGTTAAATGAATATTCTAAAAGATAGTAACAAAAGAAAACCTTTTTAGAAAAATTGAAAATTTGATAATTTTCGTATTTTTTTGTGATGCTGGCATCGTTAAAAAATTTCAAAATTAACAAAATGACAAAATACTCTAAAATCTTCACCTTTGGACCGATTTCAATGTTTTTTCAATTTTTTTTCTTTGTTAAATGAATATTCTAAAAGATAGTAACAAAATAAAACCATTCTGGCAAAATTGAAAATTTGATAATTTTCGTATTTTTTTGTGATGCTGGCATCGATAAAAAATTTCAAAATTAACAAAATGAAAAAATACTCTAAAATCTTCACCTTTGGACCGATTTCAATGTTTTTTCAATTTTTTTACTTTGTTAAATGAATATTCTAAAAGATAGTAACAAAAGAAAACCTTTTTGGAAAAATTGAAAATTTGATAATTTTCGTATTTTTTTGTGATGCTGGCATCGTTAAAAAATTTCAAAAATAACAAAATAAAAAAATACTCTAAAATCTTCACTTTTGGACCGATTTCAATGTTTTTTAAATTTTCTTACTTTGTTAAATGAATATTCTAAAAGATAGTAACAAAAGAAAACCTTTTTGGAAAAATTGAAAATTTGATAATTTTCGTATTTTGTTGTGATGCTGGCATCGATAAAAAATTTCAAAATTAACAAAATGAAAAAATACTCTAAAATCTTCACTTTTGGACCGATTTCAATGTTTTTTCAATTTTTTTACTTTGTTAAATGAATATTCTAAAAGATAGTAACAAAATAAAACCATTCTGGCAAAATTGAAAATTTGATAATTTTCGTATTTTTTTGTGATGCTGGCATCGATAAAAAATTTCAAAATTAACAAAATGAAAAAATACTCTAAAATCTTCACCTTTGGACCGATTTCAATGTTTTTTCAATTTTTTACTTTGTTAAATGAATATTCTAAAAGATAGTAACAAAAGAAAACCTTTTTGGAAAAATTGAAAATTTGATAATTTTCGTATTTTTTTGTGATGCTGGCATCGTTAAAAAATTTCAAAAATAACAAAATAAAAAAATACTCTAAAATCTTCACTTTTGGACCGATTTCAATGTTTTTTAAATTTTCTTACTTTGTTAAATGAATATTCTAAAAGATAGTAACAAAAGAAAACCTTTTTGGAAAAATTGAAAATTTGATAATTTTCGTATTTTGTTGTGATGCTGGCATCGATAAAAAATTTCAAAATTAACAAAATGAAAAAATACTCTAAAATCTTCACTTTTGGACCGATTTCAATGTTTTTTAAATTTTTTTACTTTGTTAAATGAATATTCTAAAAGATAGTAACAAAAGAAAACCTTTTTGGAAAAATTGAAAATTTGATAATTTTCGTATTTTGTTGTGATGCTGGCATCGATAAAAAATTTCAAAATTAACAAAATGAAAAAATACTCTAAAATCTTCACCTTTGGACCGATTTCAATATTTTTTCAATTTTTTTACTTTGTTAAATGAATATTCTAAAAGATAGTAACAAAGGAAAACCATTTTGGAAAAATTGAAAATTTGATAATTTTCGTATTTTGTTGTGATGCTGGCATCGATAAAAAATTTAAAAATTAACAAAATGAAGAAATACTCTAAAATCTTCACCTTTGGACCGATTTCAATGTTTTTTCAATTTTTTTACTTTGTTAAATGAATATTCTAAAAGATAGTAACAAAAGAAAACCTTTTTGGAAAAATTGAAAATTTGATAATTTTCGTATTTTTTTGTGATGCTGGCATCGTTAAAAAATTTCAAAATTAACAAAATGACAAAATACTCTAAAATCTTCACCTTTGGACCGATTTCAATGTTTTTTCAATTTTTTTTCTTTGTTAAATGAATGTTCTAAAAGATAGTAACAAAATAAAACCATTCTGGCAAAATTGAAAATTTGATAATTTTCGTATTTTTTTGTGATGCTGGCATCGATAAAAAATTTCAAAATTAACAAAATGAAAAAATACTCTAAAATCTTCACCTTTGGACCGATTTCAATGTTTTTTCAATTTTTTTACTTTGTTAAATGAATATTCTAAAAGATAGTAACAAAATAAAACCATTCTGGCAAAATTGAAAATTTGATAATTTTCGTATTTGTTTGTGATGCTGGCATCGATAAAAAATTTCAAAATTAACAAAATGAAAAAATACTCTAAAATCTTCACCTTTGGACCGATTTCAATGTTTTTTCAATTTTTTTACTTTCTTAAATGAATATTCTAAAAGATAGTAACAAAATAAAACCAATTTGGAAAAATTGAAAATTTGATAATTTTCGTATTGTTTTGTGAAGCTGGCATCGTTAAAAAATTTCAAAATTATCAAAATGAAAAAATACTCTAAAATCTTCACCTTTGGACCGATTTCAATGTTTTTTCAATTTTTTTACTTTCTTAAATGAATATTCTAAAAGATAGTAACAAAATAAAACCAATTTGGAAAAATTGAAAATTTGATAATTTCCGTATTTTTTTGTGATGCTGGCATCGTTAAAAAATTTCAAAATTAACAAAATGAAAAAATACTCTGAAATCTTCACCTTTGGGCCGATTTCAATGTTTTTTCAATTTTTTTACTTTGTTAAATGAATATTCTAAAAGATAGTAACAAAATAAAACCATTTTGAAAATTTTCCCGTTTGATCTAGCATCAAATTTGATTTTTAGGTTTATATGACCCAAGACTTCATCCCCAACTTCTCTTTGACATAGACGTGTAGTTGGAGCACTGTCCCTGTTTTATAGATACTTTTAAGGTGCGAACACATTCTCAGCAAAAATTAAAGCACTGATTCCACCTCTTAAATAATTCCAAAGCGAAACAAGAGGAGCCGCAAATGCTCATCCCTACACTGTGGAAATCGCAAGATGGTATAAAGTAGTCCCTTATTTTATTCCTAATTTATTAGTTCCTAATTTATTATTACTATCCCATTCCTATCCTAACTCAATCAAGCGGAATGTAAGTGCTAAAGGTATATTCCTACCTAAAGCTTTGGCTGTTTATAAAAAAAAAATGGCATGCTCCTTTACTGTTAGTCATTAAATTTTCTTTTGTATTCCCGTTTTCTAACCAAATATTATCACTGACTTATGGTAGGTATTGTCACTACGCTCTAAATTGTTTTAAATGAAAAGAGAAGAAGATTAGGTAAGTATAACTGAAACTGGGTATCAAATTTTTCGAATAAGTTTTTCATCCAATATGATTTCCTCAAAGAACTACTCAACATTTCGACATTTAAACATTTTATTTTTAAATAAAGTGTTGCCCTTGAATATTGCCCATATATACCTTAATTGGTGAAGATTAATTTTAGTTTAAATCGAATAGACTTTTTTTTGTAACATGATCGTTTTGTTAATAAAGACATTAAATTTAAAAACAAAAAATTGTTATCATCAATTAAAATTAAATTAAATTAAATCGAAAATTTCAACATAAACCAAAAACCCCATGTTAAGAAATTTTTTTTGGAAATTTGAAAAAAAAAGCTCTAATGATTTAAGAAAGTTTATTAATGTAATGTTGTTATACGTCTCCAAATTTTAATGATACTGATGATAAATCAAATTAAATACATTTATGTACAGGTCTTGGAGGAAGAGGAAGTGAACGAGCATACTCAAACACATACAAAGTTATTTAGAACCAAAAATGCTCCAGGATCGTTTAGATGGTCTGGCGACGCTAAATATTAATTCGCATATTAATTCGCAAATGTAAACTATTCTGACTTAATAAGTTCATTTCCACCTCTAAAAACTCAAATAGTGTTTTTCTAAATTTTTATTAAATATTAAATTTTATTTTTGTATTTCGATATTTTAAAATAAATTTTTGATCAGTTGAAAAATACAATTTGACCGTTGTATAGAGCCATATATACCAAGTATATCTCACAGGCCCTGCATATATCCATACTACATACCTATAACTAAATAGTCTAAATACAACAGGCGGTAGGTTTATTTTAATACGTTTTATCATTATATTGGTTATTCTTAGTATGTTATGTTTGTTTGTTTGTCTGTTCGATACAAATTATGGAATCGATTTTAAATCAACTTCCCTATGAGCTTGAAACTTCAAATTTTGGGTACAAGTTTCATCTCGGTGAAAACAGTTGTCAACAAACTGAATTTTTACTATCTATGAAAATACTTGTAAGATTTAAAATGAAAATATAGGGCTGGTACAAGGAATATATAATAGTAAGAAGTGTAGCGAATAATGTTTGTTGTAGAGAAAACTTATAGAATCGTTGATATAATTTGGAATGTAATGAAATTTTTAGTAACGTAATATTAGCCATTATATATATCAGCTCTCTTTAATCGAAAATTCAATGAATTTAAATTCAAATATTACTAATTCTATATTTAACAAAATTTCATTACCAAAAATTTAAAACCAGAATATAAACAGTTGTACATCTATAATTTTGCAGTGGGAATAAGAAAGATATTAAAGAACCAATAAATAGCCTATGTAAACCCTTGGGGTGACAAATTCCGATTTAAGTGACTTAAAATAATATATTGGAAGTGGAGTCTGAACATTTTTTGTAATTCTTTATTTTTATATCCTCTTTAAGAACACTTCACAATACCCCATAACTGGAAAATAATTTTCAATAGATTTATTCTTTCCATTAACAACCCGCCTAGTTATATTGTACGATATTTTTACTGAAATTGAAGTGGCAGCAGTTCAGAAAAGTTGGGCATATTTAAGCCAAAACGAAATGTCAATTTTAAAACAACACTAATAAATTTCAATAAAAAAAATGATGAAATATGTTGTATAATGATAATGATGATTGTAATCATTGAAAAACATTAATAAAAAAATCTTTTGATTGTTAAATTTATTATTAATCAAAGCTTTATATCGTTAAATTATTTTATTAGATTTTATTTTTATTAATTTTTTTATGTTTCCAGTAAAAAAAAAATACATCTTCAATCAAAAGACACCACCATGCATATTAATTTGAAATTCTTTTAAGAAGTGATATTTAATTTTAATTGTTTTCACATTTATTAGTGTTGTTTCATTGTTTTTTATGGAATCAATTAAATATGATTTTGGAAAAATAAATTTTTCTTATGATATTTTATACAGTTTTATACATTCAATTTTTTTAATATATAAATGTGTTAAAAGATTTTATGATCGTAAAAATAAATTAAGATTGCTACCTACTTGAATTTTATAAATATGAATATTTGAAATTTGATATTTTGTAATATATGTATTTAATGTATATATATAAATATATATGTATATATATATTTAATGTATATGCTTATATGTAGCATAAGTTTATAATATAATTGCTTTATGTGCATTTGTTTCTGTTTTATAGTGCAAAAATTGTAAGGTGAAAGAAATTATCGTAAAATAATATCGTAAAAATAAATTATAATTTTCCATATGTATTTTAAATAATAATTTTTTATTACACTAAAAATCTTTATGATTTCGGATTTTCGATTCAAAATTTATTAATTGTCAGGTTTATTTTAGAATATTTTTATTAAACTGAAATCGATTACAACAAATTTAATATCAAATCAATATTTTGGTTTTAAATAGAATATTTTTCAAATATATCGCAATAATTTAAAAATTGATTTGGTTTCTTCAATAATTTTACGATATTAAATATTTAAAAAAAGAAATTAATTAAATAAACGTGTTGATGAAAAATAATACTTGATAGTTAATACATATATATGATATGTACGTATGAATAATATACTAACTAATCAATTCTTTGTGAAAAGAAATAATGATTTCAAGAAATTTAAGTACAGCCTCGGCTCGGAGTCATAATCAATCACAGATACGTCAAAGGCTTACGATTTCAATGGAAGTATGTATCACAGTACAAAAGAATTTTGTTTTTAAGAATGTAGTCTCTGATTTTTAAATATTACTCAAGATTGTAATTGAAAAATAGATAGTTCTAATTCGACACATGAAAATCATTTTTATAGTTCTTTATTTATCTATACTTCTAATTTATTTTTATCATCTTAGCTATATTCAATTAATCATCTTAAAATATTGTTCTAAGTTTATAGTCGTGTTATCATTATACAGAGGTAGGCAAAATTAATTACACAGCCAATAAATAATTAACATTTTTTTTTTGTTTTTCTTTTCTATGGACGGAATTTACAAATGTGTTAAAAAAAACTTTGGCAATCAATTTCATAAAGTGTTCTTAATTTAAATTTAAATTTTCGTTTGAAAAATATCTCAAATGATTTAGGTAATAACTGGTTTCTTTTTCTATGTCACCCGGTAAAAGTATTTACACAGTTGGTTTCATACGGCATAAGTATTTACACATCAGGTATTTACAAACTATTGCTAATTTTTGAATAAAAAATTGGTTTATAGTTAAAAGACGAACATTTAGATTTAAATTAAGAACACTTTATGAAATTGATTGCCAAAGCTTTTTTTAACACATTTGTAAATTCTGTCTTTAGAAAAGAAAAACAAAAAAAAATGTTAATTATTTATTGACTGTGTAATTAATTTTGCCTACCTCTGTATATATGAACACATATATGCATTAGTATGTAGAATGGGTATGAATGAATATGTTTGCGGTTGACAATTATATAACAATTCAATTTAATTCAATTACTATAATAATACTTCAATTATCCAATTGTATTCCAAATTAACTTAAAGTAAAATTTTTATAATTGTTTTTGATAATCAGATTTTTTTTTTAGTGATATATTTAATTTATGGAATAAAAGTCGAGTTTCCTTTCACTAATCATTTATATTTATTTTCAAAATATCGATATTTCGGAAACAACTTACATACTTGATATTTGCAATTAAAAGTTTAATTAGTCGCAAGATGCAAACATTGATGAAGAAAGTAAGTTGTTTCGAAATATCGATATTTGCAAAATAAATGTAAATGATTAGTGAAAGAAAACTCGGCTTTTATACCATTAAATTATTTTCATGTCTCAAGCGGAATCCAAAACGAATATAAATTGAATTTATTATCTTTAAAATTTATTTTATTATTTTATTCTATACCTTGCGTATACTTAGTTCTAATTTCATTATCATAATCTATTAAACTTTGACTGTCTATTATTGAACGAACCTGTATATGAATTTGAGAAAACAAACAAATTTCAGTTCAATTTAAAAATATATAATATTTCGCACCAGCAATTACTTTATTTAAAACAAAAAAAGTAGTTGTAAATAAAATTTTTATTAAAAATAAAATTTAATGGCTGGTGAGATAATATGGCCTATGTTTTCCTTTTTTTTGCTTTTCAAATTAAATGTTCGGTTTAACTCATGCTCAAAAACAGATAGTATTTACGAATTCTACTACCGAGTAAAGAAGCATCTTTATAAAATTGGTCTAACCGAAAATAACTTGTGCAGAATATCTGAAATGAAGGAAGAATCTATCAAACATTTATTTTGTGAATGTGAAGGTCTCACTGGTAGTACACTGGACTTGGACGTTCTGAAAAAAAAGTTCCCGGAACCATGGATAACATTGAAGTCTGAATCCTGAGTATGGTCATTAAATCAGGCATTCTTAAGGGATCAGTAACGAGTAATAACAATAAGTCCTTTTTGGGGGTTTGGTGATACAGAGGCCAGACCTCTTTTTATTTAAATCTAATTTAACCTATCAACATTTATATTTTATATTCTACATTATATCTATTTTCTATATTCTATAATCTATATTCTATATTCTAATTTTATATTCTACATTTACATTCTATATTCTATGTTCTGCTTATATGAGTGTATAAAAATATACACAAATTTGAAAAAGAAAATTAAAATCGTAAAATATAGTGGAAAATATAGGCTTATAATATTATTTAGCCAAAAAAGGACTTGAAGTAGTTAAATAAATATTTAAATTGCAATTAATATTTTAAAAATTCTATTTAATTAAAAATTCACTAGCCAATCACAAAGCTTAAATGAAAAAATCAAAATAATTACAATTAATTGTGCTTGAAAATTATTTTCTATAGAAAAATTTATAAATAAAAGGATTTGTTCCAGGACAAAAAAATTCAGTTTAATTTAAAATTTTATATAATTTCAAAATTTTGAATAATATAAATATACATATATTTTAATTTAAATTAAATTAAATAGAAAAGATAGAATGCTGAAAAATAATAACAATTTGAATAAAATTTGTGATAAAAATCAATTTACAAATAAATCATTAAAACTTATAAGAATTTTAGGTTTTTCACCATTACTTTGTTATGATAAAACAATTACAACATGGGAAACATTTCGATTTAGATTTTTTTTCATTAATTTAATATTTATGTTTTTAATTTTAATTTTACAAGTTTTCGTTGATATAAATGATAAAAAGTTGATTATGGCAATTGAAAATTCAACACATTTAGTATTTTTAATTGTTGGTCTTTTAAATATAATTAAAATTAAAAAATGTAAAATAAATCTTTCAAATGTTAAAAAAACTTTAGATGAATTTTTTCCAAGAACATTGAGTGAACAAAAATTCTACAATATAAGAAAATATATGAAACAAGTTACATTTAAATTGAATTTTTTTTTTTATTTTTTTTGTTCAAACATTTGGTTATTTATATTACGTGGTGTTGGAGAAACAATTTTTGTATATTTAAAATTTGGTAATTTAGGACGTTATTTTCCATTTAATGGATACTATGGATTTAATATTAATGAGTCACCATATTATGTATATATAATTTTACATTTAGTACAAATTATTTCTGCAACAACTGCATGCTGTTCTGTAATATCCTCAGATTTATTATTTTTTGGTCTTGTTTATTATTATTGTATGAATTTTGAAATGATAATATGTAGTTTGAGTAAAATTAAATTAAATTCAAATGAAATTTTAAATTGTAACAATTTAAAACAAATCATTTATCATCATCAGTCTATATTAAAGTAAGTTATTTGATATTTTAATTAAATATATGTATAAGCTAAAGGTTGATTCATTGATTGACTATTTGTCTGTTGTAAAATTCAAAATTTAATAATTTTATTTTATAATAAGTTTATGAATAGTGATGTAAAAGAACTTGCGAATTAATAATTGTAAGCTAATTAATAATTTAAAAAATTGATTTTTCAGTCTTCTATAATATTTAATGTTATTGTATATTATAATAAAAATTTTAACAAGTTTATGTGCTTGCGGTTTGATAAATGTTAATAGTAGTCAGTGTTATTACATGTTGAAGTTCGGAAGCAATCTAAATTGACAGAAGAATTCAAATTTTCATGAATAGATTATAATTGAGATGAAGAAGTTCTTAGAAGAATAATTACAAATTGATTGCTATGGTACAAACATAAAATATCGTAAAAATGCGAATTTGTTGTGATTTACGGGTCAAATAACTGCGACTTATGGTGCAAGACAAAATTTACGAAAAAAAAGAGTCGGTAGAAAGTACATGGCATCTGCTTCGAAACATTAAAAGCTAAATCGGCACATTAAATTAGTAAATAAATTAAATTATTAAAATTTAATATTAACAATAATTATATGACCGCTAACAAGCGTCAGTAAAATATAGGCTTTTAAGTTTTAATTTAGCATTAATTAAATGTTGTGAACTAATTTATGCCCATCTTTCTCTTTCGTTTTTTATTTCTGTTTGTTATTTAGATTGGATAAAAATATTAATGATACATTTGGTATTATCATATTTCTAAAATATTTTTCATCGATTTTCATGTTATGCTTTCTTATGATAACAGTGATGACATCTAATGAATATTATGCAATTATTCGTTATTTAATTTATTTAATATTCATATTAATTGAAGTTTATATTATTTGTTATCTTGGTAATAAATTAATGATGGTGGTAAGTAAAATTTAAATTTTTGAATTATAATTAAAATTTAACTAAAATATTAATAATAATAATATTAATAATTTTTTTATTGTAAGAGTTATGCTGTTGGAGATGCCGCTTATAATCAAGATTGGACTATGAGTAGTATTAAATATAAAAAAATGTTATTAATTATTATAATAAGATCTCAAAAACCGACTTGTTTGGCAGCGCAATTATTAAAAGAAATTAATTTAGTTTCTTTTAAGAATGTGAGTTATTTTTTTAAAAATAATATATAAAAGACATTAATATTGAAGTGCTGTGTTTTACATCTATATTATTGTATTTTGTGTATATTTTGATAGTGGTGAATTGGTTATATGCTCGGAAAAATTAAAATCACTTCGATCCATTCTCCAATATTCTATTTCCTTAACCAACTTTCTATTCATCGATAGAAAGGTGGTTAAGGAAATTTAGAAAAATCATTTATAGTAAGAACATTTAAAATATGAAATCGCGTTCCATTGGACGACCATTCCCGAGGTAAGTAAGTTTTTATATTGTTTGATTCGCAAAATAATTTGATACGAGTATCAACAAAATTGTCGTCCACGTATAATGCTTACTATACAAATAGATGTTTTACTTGGGTTAGTCCCTAAGTCCACAAGAAAAAAAAAAAATCCATATTTGTCACAAAAAAAAATCGACTGGAAACAAATCCACAAAAAACGATTCTTGTTATTGCTTTTACGCATTTCACTTTATTATTTACGGACTTTATGTGAAATTCTGTGTTAGAAGAGATTTTAGAGTTCAATTCAAAATAAAAGTTCTACGCCTTTTACAGAATAATTACAAAATTATTTTTATACATAGCCGCTATTGGATACAGCGAGGATATCTCCAGCATTAATTCGCCACAATTTTATGGATTTTGAATTAATGAATCTTTTTTTGTGTATTTCGGTTTGTGGATTTGCTCTCAAAGTTTTTCTTTTGTCGGTTCAATATGACCGAGTCGATCATGTTTGTTTAATGAAGATGATTTTAAGACCATGTCCATGTTGTGTGTCGCTATTCAATATAAGTGATATAATACACATATAAATTATAATTAAATTTTTTTCAAATTAATTGCAGGTTGTTTCAGCATCATATCAATTTTTTGCGCTATGTCATACAATGCTAGAATAGAGATATATCAAAATTGTACAAAAATCTTCATTGTCAAATGAATTCAAAATTAAAACTACACTACATTTTGTCATCGTTAGTTAATCACAATGTTTTTGAACGGCTTGATAAATTATTAAATTTGTAAACTGCACTTTTGTAAACACAATTTTATGTATATTTAATTAAAATGTTTGTTACTCAAACTGAAACAAAGCAATTTAATACATAATTGTTATTATATAAAAATGGCGATTGCTATAGGTAGAAATACCTTTTAGATATACTATACTGGACATCATTCAGAAAAATTATGAGTATTTTATAATAAATATTGATTCACTTTATTAAAATTTTGATATTAACTTTTGATTAACTTTGATGTGAAAATCAACTATTTTCTGCAACTAGGACTTATTCAAGAGAATTGAACTTTTTTTTAGGTTGTGACACTGGTTTTTTTTTGTTGCTATTATTGATTTTCTAAGTTTTTAACCATTTTTGTATTTTAATTATATTGGATTGTAGTATAAAGATAAAAGCACTTTTTAAATAGTTATGGAAAACTAAGTATAAGTAAATAAGATAGCGTAACGCTTGCGCATTTTGATAAGTCCGACAGACTGTCAATGTACTTTAAGTCGGACTGTCCGATGATATTGTACAATGGAATGCCAAATTTTACATTGTGAAGCGTAGTTTTTTGGAAACAGATTGGAGATCTTGTGGAAAAAACCAAATAAAAACAATTAATCGTGATCAAAAATTGAATATCTTCTAGGTAAGAGTTCCAGATTAAGTTGATGATGATAATATTATGTTTAATTAGTGACAAGACAATACTATTTTTTTTTTAATTTTTAAATTTTTAGTTTTAGTTTGACAAACTTTTATGATAAACATTATCAAAAGCTTATTACGTGCCAATGAATGCAGCAAAATCAGTTCTCAAAATACTATTCATAACCCACTTTTTGTTCAAAAAACTAAAGTATCAACAAAAATAATGACTGATTGCTACAACTGTATCAAAATGATTTTTGCAAGTATATGTGAAAGCTGTATCAACAGCAAAATCAGGAGGAAAACATCTCAGTATCTGGTAACACAGTGAGTTGATATAAATTACAAATAAGACAGGCCCCAAAGTATAGTACCTTGTGCAACCTGCTGTACAACTTCAAATAAAATATTAATTAAGCTGAACCCTATTTCAAACATATGATTCCAATTTAATAGAAAAAACCCATATATCCTGCTTTATTCAACTTTCTCCAAAAAATATCATGATACAAGGTTGAAAGATTTCATTATGTTAACAAATAACGCCGCAGTAGTTCAACAGAATTTAACAGATTTCATCGCAAAACTTTATTTTTATATTTACCTGTTTTTCATAGTTTTGAAGGAAGCAGATATCCATATTATTGTTTATTGTGTCATTTGTTTTTATTTCTTGGAAAAATTTTAATTAATTATACTTTCTGAAAATTTTCTATATTCCGTTGATGAATTCTTGGTTTTTCTATCAAATTAGTAAATAATTTTTATAAGCTTTAATTTAAAGAAAAATAAAATTTGCACAATTAACAAAACACAAAAATTTACATACTTAAACACATATATATATATAGATATACATATGTATATATAGAAAAAAATTTAATTGTATATTTGAGAATTTAATAAAAGTTTATAACCCTCTATTTAAGAAGCTTAGAATTCACTTTTGATTTTTTTTTTGAGTTAATTAATTGTTTTGTTATGATCTCCTTTTTTTGTTGTTTTTTCTTTTTTCTCATATTGATTGAAAATAACAAAATGTAAAAAATAACATCATCAATTTACTTGTATTTACATACATATTGTGTATTTAATTAATTACGTAATTAATATAAGAACTGATTGATTCAAAATTTTAACTGTGGAATGCAAAACACGAGATATAGATTTCGGTAATTGATAAACAATATTTTATATTATACCAGTATAATAAAAAAACAACCCGATTTCTTTATAGTTACAGTATTTCAGTATATCTCTATCTATATTTACTTTAAGAGTCAAATTTATATAACCAGTATTTTGTTTTAACAGTTTTAAGTGCCGTAGAGGCTTTCGGCTTGATAATGAAAATATTACACTATATAATTTGGTACAAAATATAGTTATACAAAATTAGTTTAATTCAAAATTTTTAAATAAAATATTCAATACTAGCTAATTCTCAAGCTACTAAAGGGTTTTCCAATAGGGATGATATGATTTTGAAGTGGCGTTTCGGCCATTTGTAATATGTCATGATCTGTCATTTTTTTTTTCATTGAATTCAGTAATGTTTACAATTTCATCATGGAGAGATATACGCAAGAACAACGTTTACAAATTATTCAGTTTGATTATCAAAATAATCGTTCTCCAATTGCAACTTTTCGTAGTTTCAACTTTTTGCCATTTTATAGTCGTAACACTCGTCCAAATGTGCTCGCGATTCGTCGAATTGTTGAAAAGTTTGAGCGTACATTTTCTTTGCATAATGTTCAAGTACCAATATGATAAAGAACCGCTCGATGTAATGCAAATATTGCTGCTATTGAGGCAAATGTTGCTGAAAACCGCAATTTGTCGATTCCAAGACGTTCTCAAGAATTGGGATTGTCTCAAACCACAACATAGCGGATTTTGAGAAAGGATTTGGGTTTACATACATGGGTTTAAATCTGGGTTTAAAATGAAATTCCAGATTTAAATGTATAAGAAAGTGAAATCGAATTTTAACGATTGAGAAGTAAAAAATTTCTTACATTAAATTTACTTTATACAATAGGGTTCTGAATTTATTTTTATAGCCAGTTTTTCCAAATATCTCCTATACTCATTTATTAACAAGTAAATCCAAACGACAAGGTTTTAATTATAAATATTTTCTCTACACAGATACTTACCGTTATTTAACTATGTAATTACACTTTTCGCAGTAACTTATTTAGAATTACCTTATCGTGCTTAATTAAGTACGGTACTGCAATTTCACACTACAATATCTACAATATTTTGAGTATTTATTTAAGAAATTACTGGCTTATCTACTTATTAAATGTGGAAAACTGTTGCTATTGTCTGGAACTAAGCCTTCTTAAATAGAATAGTTGTAAATGTAATTAAAATTTTCAAATATAATTCTAATCCCTTATTGCTAAATGCGGGAACAGAGAATTCCTCAGAGGTCCAGGAAATTTATTGGAGTTTCGTGCACAAAAATTATTAAAAAAATCCACCTTTTCCACAGTCATAACATTAGAAAAAAAAATAAGTTTATTCTTATATGGAAAAAAAAAATTTCCGTCATGCATTTATAGGGATCGCAACACTTCGCATTGAAACCTTTTCCATATTTCAATGTTGGAGCTACTAGTGATACTCCACAGTTCTATAATACCAGATAGATTTTAAGACAGCCTTGTTTAGCAGGATCTTGCACTCCATCCATAGCTGAGAATAACGTCCAAGCCAGTATATACTGTTAAACCATATTGTTTGTTTTTTTTGTTGACAATATACTCTTCTTAATTTACGCGTCTATCTAAATGCATACCAAGAGGTACTTTGCAGAGTATGTATGTGTTAGTAATACAATATTTAGTGTTACAGCCGGCAATCTTTTCTTTTAGTGGTGAAAGTAAAATCCCTTGATTTATTTTCATTGGCCTTGATTCTCAAAAATTTCAGTCAATCTTTAAATTTTTTATAAACGCTCTTGCAATTTGTTTAAGAAATTGGGCTTGTGTTTATTGCTAATACCACTGTGTCGTTAGCAAACATTGCCTTAACCGTGTTCTTTATTGTTGGAAAATCGTCCGTGTATATTAAGTACAAATTAGGTTTTAGCACAGTACTTTGAGGTACTCCTGATTTCATAATTTTTTCTGATGATATTTTTTTACAAATTAACAACACTGTCCACTGGCAGTCTTTGTTTCCAATTTGTGTAGTAGTACGTAAAATAAATTAATTTCAAAATTCTGCACAAAACAGCTAGATATTCCAGATTTTTTTTGCAGATGACAGGTAAAAGCAGAGATATAATTTTTATTATGATTTAAATTAGAATAAAGATTTTTTTAAGTTAGACTTCATAACACAGAGTTAAAACTATGATGCTAACTAATATGATGCCTTATTTACAATAGGAATAGCAATAAAAACTATTGTTTCAAATTAAATTGTACTTAAAAAAAAAAACTAAAAGATAGCATTCAACAAAAAATATAAAATCAAAACTCTTATATCAACATTAACATGTCAAAAACTTGACATCATCTAATTATTTTCCCCTATATTACATTTCTAGTAAGTCTCTAACTGTTATTAAGTCAAAAATTTTGCTAGTATTTATGAAAGTTATAATATCACATTTACTATACAAAACTTCTGCATGGAATTTCTGTGATTCCCAATTCAAACATTAATGCTGTGATTCATCTGTCAATTTATATAAAATTCTCTGTACAATTGTTGTGTAGCCTAATTATGTATAAATATACACAGCAAATCATGTGAACCAATCAAATTAAATTAAAGAATAAATACAAAAAAAAATTTTTTTAGTAGGTAGGTATACATTTCATTATAAACATCATCATTAACATCATCATCATCATCATAATCAGAGGTAACGCAATAATTCAATTCAATTGATCACACATTAAAATTTTACTTCTTGAGGGATTTAATTTTAAAAAAAAAAATATTATTTTTTTAACTCGATCTCGTTATTTTGATTTTCAATGTACATGATACTGATTTGAAAGTTAATTGAAATGAAGATGATTCTTTGAAAGCGAATTTACAGATTTACGAATGATGATAAATTTAAAGGTTAAAAGTACAACTAACCAACCAACCCAATCCAAATTGATGAACTGAATTTAAATCAAAATTCGTGATAGATTTATTTCATTTGCTCTACTCGTACAGTTATGTAATTTACAGTTTTTAATGTAAATTTTCACACGCTGTTTAATTATTTTTGGTTGAAGCAAAAAAAAAAACTTAAGTTAGAAATAAAATTGAATAACCTTGATCTTTCTTTATGTACATAATATTACGAGTATATGCAATGAAATCGAGAGGATAAAGATTGAACTGCAATATTGTATAATTAAATTAGAATTGAATGTATATAGGGAAAAATTAAGATACTTTCTTTTGAAATTCCATTCCACATTAAATAGTGAGTGGCAGTGGGTGAAGGTTTAAATATCATATTTGAAAATTTTTCAAATTATTGGTTTTGTAATAATTTGAAAATTAAACTTTATTAAAATGATTTGGATGGTTACATCATAATTTGGTAAATGTTAGTTTAATGTTGAAATTTGAGATGTATCTATATATTATACGTATATATATTTATTTTTAGATAATTACAAATTAAATTTTACTATCAATTATAAGTTTTCATAATAGCAAAATTTTCAGTAATTTAAACTTAACAGAAACTATCGAATGTAGTTAAGTAAAACAAATATTCATATCGCATAACTAATATTACTATTTTCAAATTGTATCTTAGCGATATTTTTATGTTAAATTAATTTTTAAGTGATTAGTACAAATCACATGATTAACAATGAAGAGTACGGTTTCAAAACTAGCTTATTGCAAGTTTTTTAATTTTGAGAAAAATGTAAAAAATATATAATTTATTGGTAAAAATCTAATTATTAAAACAATTTTAAAACTAAAAAGAAATTAGAATTTAAATGAATGCAAATTAAAATCTATTAGCAATTTATATATTTCATATACCAGAGCACATGGTAAAATGTTTGGAAACATCACGAATATCAAAAGAACATCACAAAATGTGTATTTTACAAAATTTTATATTATACTTTTTCATTTTAAATGAAACCTGTATTATAATTTCAGAATGAGTACATGAGTGTAAGCTTTCCTGTCTATAACAATGTGGGTTTTTGAAAAATTCCTGATAGATGCTAGGAGTTGTAAGGCACCGACCCGAACCAGTCAATTTTTTAGAAATCGGTTGCTGTCGTATTTCTTTATTTGGGAAAGAGTATCTATGTGTAAATTTTCATGCCTGCAACACAACTGGGTTTTGAAATATTCCTGAGAGGTTTTAGGAGTTGTATTACAGCTACCCAAACCTGTCATTTGATAGCATTGTACAGTACCGTGTCCGTTTCTGTGATGTTTGATCATGATTAACTGTGCAAAATTTCAGAACGTTATCTTCCAGCAACACTTATCAACATTGGATTTGTTTTTGCTTTAAACAGAAAAATAACCACAAATCTAAACAAGAAAATAACAAAAAATATAAACAAGAAAATAAATAAATAGAGCCTGGTGAGTTAATATAAAAGTATATAAAATTAGAATTTACATATTAAAAATTGTAAAATTTTATACTAGAGCACATGGTAAAATTTTTAAAAATTAAGAATTAAAAATAAATATAAAATTAATAAATTAAATTGTATTAACAGAAAAATTAAATTTAAATGCCTAATAATTTTAAAAATAAAACACGTAAAGTGTATAAACCCGTATTGTAAACATTTAAGTGCTTGAAGATTCAAATGACACTGATTTAGATTTACTTACTTATTGATAATATTAAAACTATTAACGTTAACTTGATGAATTTTAATTCTAACGAAAAATCAAATCCTTAAACATCTCTAGATATATTTAATAATCTAAGAATTCTAGATGTTGTTTAAGATTTATCGAATATCTATTTAATTCTACGACTTCATTAACAACGTCGAAGAAATTTCCTATTTCACAATATAACAATAGACGAGGGAACAATTTGGTTTTATAATTAATTTTTTGTATGTATTGAACAATATAAATAAAAAAAATATATTTAGGTAGTCAAATAAATTTTGTAATAATTCAGATTAAAAAGCAAAATAAATAAATTATTAACAAAATCGAACATTTAAATGCCCAATTATTTTAAGTTTAAAAAGGAAAAATAAAAACAATATAATTCTAAGTACATATATACATATAAAGCAGTATAACAATTATTCATTTAGAGAGTCTAAGTGACATTAACTTGCCAAATATACTGACATTGATTTAGATTTGCTTATTAATAATGTTATAAGTAAAAGTAAAAGGAATCCTAACAAATGAGTTCAAATAATAATAACTGGCATAATAATACCATAATTTTGTATATATATAATTTCTGATAATAGATCCATACTCACCAAAAGAATGTTAATGTAATAAATAGCCATCATCCAAATCAATAAACATGATAATGCATGTATGCAAACACAAACTAAACTTGCATATCAAAATGAATATGTACATATGTAGGTATACCATCTGTATATGTATTTTGCAATATCAAATCCTACACATATTATATGTATATACATATTATATATATAATATATATATACATATTACATGTAAGTACATATTTATTTCACTAAGTTAATTATTACATCAATTTTTATAATCAAAATTAATTTTATACATTAATATTTCTGATTATTAAAATAGAAATAAATATTTATTCTCAATATATTATTTTATTAACAATATCTTTAATACATTAATAACATTATACATAATAAAATACAAAATTTTAATGGCCTTTTAAGTTTTAATAAACAGGTACAATTTTTAAATTCACTTTTAATATTCAAATCCAAATCGTTTTCAGCCATAATTGTTTATTTCACTTTAATTCACTAGATTTTTATTTTATAATATTTTTCAATATAATATTAATTATATTATATGAATAAGAAACAAAAATATATCAAAAAAATTTGAATTTAAACTTTCTATTAAAATAAATTAAAATAACTACGTACATTGTAAAATTACAATAAAATGGAAGTACCATCGTCTGATATTACATCAAGCTTAATGACATGTAGTTAAACAAACGGTATTAAATAAATTAAATTTCGAGTATCGAATTATCAGATAAATTATAAGTAAGTTCATTAAACAACTGAGACAATACTCATTCTAATAGACACATAAGCTCATTTCTAATTAGCACAAGTTAATTTGTAGATTAATGAAAAGTTCTTGAAATTATAAGTATGTAAGTGTGTAACTATATAAACAAGAACAATTTGAATCATGTATGATTTTTTAAACAATTATACTATTTTGTTTTAAAGTATAGGATTAAACATTAAGATTCAAAACAAAAAAAAATGTTCAGCGTACGAGGATGTAAAGCAATTAATATAATATTGTAACAAAATATAACAATTCCTACCCCTGTACTCCCAACCAAATTAAAATTATCCGTTTTTATATATTTTTACATTAACTTGCCAGTGTCTGTTTATATGTATATATGTATATATGGATATATATATGTTTGGTAGGTAGGTTGGAATTTTTTTGTTAATATATTCAAACCAAATGCAAAAAGAAAAAAAATTATTTTGTTTAAAAAATTTAAAGATAGAGTTCTGAAACTTTGCATAGTTACTCACGATGAAAAAAGCAACCGGACACGGTACTTCACAAAGCTATCAAATGACAGGTTTGGGTTGCTGCCGAACAACTTTTAGCACGTCTCTGGCATATTTGAAAACCAATTTTATTACAAGCATGAAAATTTACACTTATACACTTTTGCATGAATAAAGAAATACGACTTATACCGATTTCGAAAACTTGGACTGGGTCGGGTTGCTGCCGAACAACTCCTAGCACGTCTCTGGCATATTTAAAAACCAATTTTATTACAAGCATGAAAATTTACACTTAGATACTTTTTTATAAATAAAGAAATACGACTTTTACCGATTTCGAAAATGTGGACTGGGGACTGGGTCGGGTTGCTGCCGAACAACTCCTAGCACGTCTCTGGCATATTTGAAAACCAAATTTATTACAAGCATGAAAATTTACACTTAGATACTTTTTTATAAATAAAGAAATACGACTTTTACCGATTTCGAAAATGTGGACTGGGGACTGGGTCGGGTTGCTGCCGAACAACTCCTAGAACGTCTCTGGCATATTTGAAAACCAATTGTATTACAAACATGAGAACTTACACTTAGATACTTTTTCATAAATAAAGAAATACGACTGTTACCGATTTCGAAAATCTGGACTGGTTCGGGTTGCTGCTGAACAACTTCTAGCAAATCTTAGGCATATTTCGAAAACCAATTGTATTACAAGGCATAAAACTTACACTTAGATACTTTTTCATAAATAAAGAAATACGACTGTTATCGATTTCGAAAATGTTGACTGGTTCGGGTTGCTGCCGAACAACTCCTAGCACGTTTCTGGCATATTTGAAAACCAATTGTATTACAAGCATGAAAACTTACACTTAAATACTTTTTCATAAATAAAGAAATACGACTGTTACCGATTTCGAAAATGTGGACTGGTTCGGCTTGCTGCGGAACAACTCATAGCACGTCTCAAGCATATTTGAAAACCAATTGTAATACAGGCATGAAAATTTACGCTTAGATAATTTTTCACAAATAAAGAAATACGGCTGCTACCGATTTCGAAAATGTTGACTGGTTCGGGTTGCTGCCGAACAACTCCTAGCACGTCTCAGGTATATTTGAAAACCAATTGTAATATAGGCATGAAAATTTACACTTAGATACTTTTTTATAAATAAAGAAATACGACTGTTACCGATTTCGAAAATGTGGACTGGGGACTGGGTCGGGTTGCTGCCGAACAACTCCTAGCACGTCTCAGGTATATTTGAAAACCAATTGTAATACAGGCATGAAAATTTACACTTAGATAATTTTTCACAAATAAAGAAATACGGCGGCTACCGATTTCGAAAATGTGGACTGGTTCGGGTTGCTGCCGAACAACTCCTAGCACGTCTCAGGTATATTTGAAAACCAATTGTAATACAGGCATGAAAATTTACGCTTAGATAATTTTTCACAAATAAAGAAATACGGCTGCTACCGATTTCGAAAATGTTGACTGGTTCGGGTTGCTGCCGAACAACTCCTAGCACGTCTCAGGTATATTTGAAAACCAATTGTAATACAGGCATGAAAATTTACACTTAGATAATTTTTCACAAATAAAGAAATACGGCGGCTACCGATTTCGAAAATGTGGACTGGTTCGGGTTGCTGCCGAACAACTCCTAGCACGTCTCAGGTATATTTGAAAGCCCAATTGTGTTATAGACAGAAGAGTTTACACTTATATACTCTTTCTGAAATTATAATACCTATAGGTTTCACTTAAAACTAAAAAGTATTAAATAAAATAATAATGTAAAAATAAAAATTTTTAAAATATACTTTTATCGAAACCAAACTAGCTAGCCCCCTAAAAAGTAGAAAATAAAACTAGTGGTGAATGTTGAGCATGTAGAACTACTATAAGATAAAACACAAAAGTATATAATGAATCTTGCTGGAATATTGTTAATGGGAATTTGGAAACACTTTGTGATGTTCTTTTAATATTCGTGATTCTTTTCAAGCAACAAATATTAAAAATTTGTGCTTGAAAAGAATCACGAATACCATTTATATCGTTTGTCTCGGTCCGGAATGCACTTATCGTATTTTAGTTGATCCTGAATTAAATTTTGCGGATCGAAATCAATAATTTTATTTGTTAGCCCTCTATTATAATGAAATAATATTGGAACATAATTTTGGTTTTTTATATATCCATACTTCTCTAATTAAATAAAAACTTCTGGGGACATAAAACCTTCCTATACGAAAACCAATATTCAAGAGTTTTGACAAAAATTTTTTCCAAATTTCAATTTGACTTAAATTTGATTTTTGTTTTTTTAATGATTCAAAATTTCTTCAATTGCTTTAAGGTCCTTTGGAAATATGTACATACATTATATTAAAAATCTAGATACATACTAGAGAATTCAAATTAAATCTTTAGTTTTTCTCAAGTAGTGTTGCCAAAAAAATTATTGATTTCCGCCTTTAATATTTTCTGTATTTTAAACAAAAAATGTTACAATTTCTCATACCACACCAGCCACCCCCATATTTTGTTTTTATAATCCAATTTAACATTCAACAAAAATATCCTTGTTGCTCTTTTAATATAATAAATTTTCTAAATGGGTGTATTTTAGATCTCATAATTTTCATTTTAATGTACTTGTGTGTGTGTGTGTGTGTGTGTTTTTGTATTGTATTAAAATATGTGCATTTTTAATGGTTGTGTAATACCGTAATGTAAATCTACACAATAAAATGGGAAAATGAATTGAATTGAGTCAGATTGAAGCTGAGAGGAATGAATACAGTACAATATGAGAGCAAAAAAAAAAAAAACAAGTTTCAAGGTCATCATTATTCTATACAACTTTTTCTATTTTAATATATTATTTTTTCTGAATAAAAAAGAAAAAAACTTTTTGTTTGTTATTTCTACAAAAAAACTTAGTTGAAAAAAAATCTTTTTTAGTTTTCTTTAGAGAATTCATAAATTACTAAATATTGTTTTTCGCCATTTCTTAAAATTTTCTAACGGTAAATATTTTTTTTTTTATTTTGAATTCACTTTTATTCTTTAATTATAATATAGAAAATTTTCTGTTAGATCAATGAAGTAGAAGAATTTTTTTTTTCATAAATTTATGATGAGTGTGATGACTTAAAGATATCCAAGCTAATTATATTGTACCTAATATATATATATATATAATGATATATTACTGCAATGAAAATAATATATATTAAATTTTATTTACAATCTGTCTCTATACAGGAATAAATAAAAATTTTTTTTTTGTTATATGACTTTAGTACATAAGTAGTACATCAAATACTATATATACAATGTTACATAATAATTTCAATCTTAAAACATCTCATCTCATTTTGGGTCTCCTAAATCTCTGCGGGCTCATCAGCTTATCTTATGAGTTAGATTATTTGATTGTTGCTCTAATCTAATCTTGTATAGTTGTTGTTATTGGTCTATTTTATTAATTAATTGTGGACTATGCATATATCATTTTCGATTACTTGATTTAGCACGAATTATGCTATATCAACTATAGATTTGAGGGTTTCTATAAATGACCGTTTCAGAGAGAAAGATAATTATTTTTTTAAAAATTACTAACATTGGTATCTAACTTAAATTCCTATTGACCTATTCTATAGTACTACTTAACGTTTTATTATTAGCTACTTATTTCTAATAACCCGGTGGTGGACTTTATTATTATTATTAATCGCACTACAGATCTTATAACTTTATTCTGAAATCGCTGAATAATTTGTACATTGCTTTTATCTGCAAATCCCAACAACTGGATGGAATTATATAATAATACATACTTTGTTTTCTATGGAAGAGATCCGATCAGCCTATGAGCTAATGTTTTTCGACCTAATACCAAGCTGTTTATTTTGATGGTCAATGTAATTTGGCCGGCATAAGCGGTTATCTAGGTGTTTAACGTCTTGGTTTTGATGTTTGATGTTATTATTTACTAAAACTAGCCGGTAGGCTCTTCTCATTAACTTAAAAGTTTTATATTCATGATAAAATATTCATTGATTGTGACAACGCAAAAATTTTGTATTAAAATGTGTGTAACAATTGACCATCCATATTAATAAATTCGACTAAAGCTTAAACTCTACATACCATCTGACAATTTGGCAATTTGAATTAGTCAATCCCAGACAAACAATAACCTCAAAAAATAGAAACTTCTTGGCGACATGCGGTAAAAAAAACTTTTTTTCTTTAATTATAATATAGAAAATTTTCTGTTAGATCAATGGAGTAGAAGAATTTTTTTTTTCATAAATTTATGATGAGTGTGATGACTTAAAGATATCCAAGCTAATTATATTGTACCTAATATATATATATATATATATATAATGATATATTACTGCAATGAAAATAATATATATTAAATTTTATTTACAATCTGTCTCTATACAGGAATAAAATAAAAATTTTTTTTTTGTTATATGACTTTAGTACATAAGTAGTACATGAGCTAATGTTTTTCGACCTAATACCAAGCTGTTTATTTTGATGGTCAATGTAATTTTGCCGGCATAAGCGGTTATCTAGGTGTTTAACGTCTTGGTTTTGATGTTTGATGTTATTATTTACTAAAACTAGCCGGTAGGCTCTTCTCATTAACTTAAAAGTTTTATATTCATGATAAAATATTCATTGATTGTGACAACGCAAAAATTTTGTATTAAAATGTATGTAACAATTGACCATTCATATTAATAAATTCGACTAAAGCTTAAACTCTACATACCATCTGACAATTTGGCAATTTGAATTAGTCAATCCCAGACAAACAATAACCTCAAAAAATAGAAACTTCCTGGCGACATGCGGTAAAAAAAATAAGAGAAATTATATTATAATAAGGTTAAAATAATATTAATCTATGAATTTACAAAAGTCAAATAAATGTAGCTTAGCTCTTATTATTTGCTATGATATTTAATTTTTTTTTCAAATTTTGGTATGTTGGCAAACTAAATGACAATGACAAAATAGATATTCTGATTATGTTACCAAATGTATTATTGGACATATAATTAAAACGCTTTTTTGAATAGAACTACCCATTATACAGTACAAAACTAAATTTGTTTTTTTTACAAATATGAAATAGGAAATTGAAACCATACCATTTATTTGGACTACCAATATAGAATCCACAAATCATCATTTACCAATTTTACTGAGTTATACTAATAAAGCTATACTATAATAAAGTTATACTATACCATTTTACGAGGCAACGACGAATACAATCCCCCTATAGGTAGTGGTTATGTTACAGGAGTTCTTATTTCTGGTTCATGTTATTCATTTTTTGTTAATTTTGTTGAATTAATTCGTTTTCGTGTTTAATAACGTAATTACTAATGGCGCTGGCAATGGTTTTTATTTTAATATCTCTGCGAATATCTTCATTTGAATCATAGCGAAATTGTATAAATCATAGCGGAAGTTTCGACTGTCCTCCTATTAATCAATACATATCTCTTGTTTTTGGTTGATTTGTGGTCCTTTTTTGTTTGATATGATGCTTCCAGATAAGAGGCAAGTATTTGTCTGTTTCTACTTTATGAACTTTTACATTATTTATATGTATATACGCTAAGTAATGCGTAAATAATGTAAGCCGATTTTTCAATTTACTTATTTTGTGTAACCCTTTTCGAATTGCTGTATTGCTGGACTCTATAATATATTTTGTTGCCATTAGAGCCGTATAGTCTACAAATACTGCCATGTCGATCTGCAGTTGTTGTTGCGGTTGGTGTTGGGATATCAACATCCCATAGTAAGTATATGAGATTAGTGCTCGAACGCTGTCTTTTGGAATTCCTGCTAAAATTGGATAAAAATCTGATTTTGCTTCTTAATGAGCTATTCTAAATCTCCTGCTGGTTATATATAACTTCAATAATTTAACTCTATTGAAGTTTGTAGAAGTACAGAAAACGTATATAAAAATGTCTAAAAAAAAACGAAGGAAAATTGTTGAACTAAACTCATCCTACTAATTTTTTTTTTTTTTTTATGATCTTGACAGTAACTTAGGTAGAATCACCTTTTCGTGCTTAATTAAGTGCGGCACTGCAATTTTACACTACAATATCTACAATAATTCGAGTATTTATTTTAACAAATTACTGGCTTATCTACTCATTAAATATGGAAAACTACTACTATTGTCAGGAACTAAGCCTTCTTAAATATAATAGTTTCATTTTATTTAATTTGTTATCAGATTATATTATATACTCTCAATTATTTTTTGTCATTTATTATATCCCAATGACAAAGGGTACTAGACCAGCTCGAAAAACCAATGAAACATTTTTTTTTTTTTTGGCACTTAGGTTTCGCTCTACCTACTGCGCCACCCAGCGTGTTTATTTACAAAACTAAATTACTAATACATTGCTAATATGTAAAATACTATAATTTTGTCTGAAAAGTAAAATTATTACCAATCAAAGACAAAATGACAATATTTTACAAGAAAAGCATTCCCACCTTTAATTAGAGTGAAATTTATCAATTTCAACCTATATATTAATGTAATTTGAACTAAAAGTAAAATTATGACAAATATTTCGAGTTGGTTAAATAACAATTTAAAATATTTAAAAATATTTTCTAAATTATTAATAATGTAGGTAGCAAAAACACAAAATTGTTGTATACGCATAAAGCACACACACTGTACAGAGAGCATAATACAGTGGTGTAAATAAATATAAAAAACAAAAAAACAAAAAATAATCAAAAATATTATTGTAACAAATCATATATAACATATTTTATTAATCAAAGGTATTTATTAAAATATTTACTATAATTGAGTTATAGAGATATATTTAAAAAAAAAAAAAAGTTAACAAATTGATATTGTGGTATAAATTGTCTGTAAGTGAAATATAATCGTTATAATTCATTTAATTGTTATGATTATTTAAATTATTTATTGTTCCGCAAAGTAAAGTCGATTCATAAATAATTTTAAGTATTTTTGTTTTCTTACAATAAAAATTAAAATATTTTTCCCTATTTTATATTAGCGAATATTTTTTCTGTATTCCGTCTATTCTGCGCCAATTGGGGCATCAATTTTACTGTCTTTTTTCCAGTTATAAATCATTGTTGATATATCGAATGTGTGTGGGACCGGCACCATGTTCTTTCACAATTGGTTCTACCTACTATCAGTTTTTTAATTAATAAGATTTTTAATAACCTACTATCAGTTTTTTAATGCGACATATGTGTGAACTATTTTGAACATAAGAGCAATCATTAGTGTTAGTTTCGAATATTTTCCATACGAAAAAAATTCATTACATCTTTTCATATTTTTTTATTTTGTTTTGTTGTTTACACTTGCCATTGCCACTCATCTTTATTTTCATCGACGCATCTTTCTTGGCTATAGGTATCACTGAATCGAAGTCATATTATTCTGTAATTATAAGTATTTGTTGAAACTATGAGATGAACATTTTGTTTTATTTAATTTGTAATAATTTCAGGACCAACATGTTTCCATTATTATCTAACTAGAATCAAAAATTATGAATTTTTTTATCAGTAACAGTTATTTATTCATAATCTAGCACTTCTATCATAATATTTCGGGTATAGTATATAGATAATAAACAGAATCAGAGAGAAAAAACGATTTAGTTTTGTTACAGCTTGAAATTTGATATTATAAGACATCACTTAATTCATTCTTACTATTTCTGTATCGAGATTATATACATATATATATATTTTTTTGTTAAGTTAAGCCAAAGACTAGGTTTTAAACGATACCTTTATACACGAATGTATAGATTGAACTAATTGAGGATTATAGAAAGAAAAATATCCCTTTGATCAGTATAGGGACATTTTAAATAAATTTATTAATATTACTCTTGAACTTTTGTAGATTGTAATTGGGTATATCTTTGCATTGGGGAAACACATTTGTTGGAATATGGTTCCACATTCGGGAAAATTTGACTACAAATGAATTCCCATAGCCGTTTTTGAGCCACCTTGGAATTTGCACTGAGTAGGGGTGGGCACTTGATGCCTATTTATTCCTCGGCGGAAATATTTGAGAGATGGCATTAGGATTTTAGTTTCGTCTGAACAAGTGCCTAAACCTAAGAAATATCTATAAAATAGGGAAAGTGCTCCAACAACACGACGATTTTCAAGTGGTACAAGGGAGGGAGGATGTCACATTAGGGTTGTCAATAAGACGATGCGGTTCGTGATGCACCGGCCCACAAATGTGAATTGTATTCCAACTTGGGTCGTATTTATGATTTGTAGATATTTAGCATGTCCAGGGAGAAAAATATGTTTTGCAGCGACTCAAAAAACCCAAACATATCGCGGCATTTTTAGCAACATCAAAGATATGGTTATTCCATATCATTTTATTGATTTATACATATACATGATAAAATTAGTATCAGTAACTGGTATTGAAGCATGTGATTTTCGAAGAAAATCGAAGGATGCTACTAGAGCGCGGGCTGTCGTCTGCAAAACTAATTATTATTTATTTATATTATATATATTATTATTTCAAGCAAAAGAGCTCCTATGTTCGAACAGATTTTCCACGATGCTACCCATATTTTATAACCTTTCCAGCAAATTTGATTTATTCCCCATACAATGTATCAGATTTGGACGGTCTTAGACTTCATACAACTTAATCGCATTTATTGTTGTCCGTCTCTACCACAAGGAGGTGTATTTTTGTTTCATCAAACCAAGTAGTATTTCCCAGCTCTCTAGGATTTTAGAAAATTATGATAAAGGAATTACGATATGAATTCTTTACTAAAAAATATTTGAAAGCTGAATAAACATATGAATTTGTTAATTCAACATAGCTATTTATCAACTGTTATATATTTTTTTAATCAATAAAAGAAAATTTTGTGCCGATATAGAAATCAAGTATTAAGTATCATTAATCCGTTTTACAAATGTTCAAAAAAATATATTGACATTATTTTGATATAATTTTTTGTGTATCGGCTTTGAGAAATTAAATATTTTATTCTACAATTGCCATACTCTTTTTTGTATCTCAAAATTCAATTTCAAACCAAAATTAACTCTTAATAATATTGTAAAAGATTTAATAACTTTCACTGTTCAGAATAGAAGCATTGTGGCACACCTTTTTCATATCGTAAATTTATTAGAGTACAATTGTTAATAAAATTATTAATTATTTCCTCATTTACAACTTCATACAATAATTGCTACAACAAATTCTATACTTTAAAAACATTTTTCTTTTAAATAATTAAAAAAAATAAAAATTTAGAAAATTATCATCTCTTTAAAATATCGTAACTAATTTTAATCTATATAATGTATGCAAGTACAATATATTACATTCATATCACATATATTTAATGAAATTACTGTATTCAATTTCCGGAAGCAGTTTCAAAACTTATTAACCTGTATTATATTTGCGCACCTATGATAAATAATTTGAATATTATTAAAATATTAACAATGATAAAAAAAAATATTTGTACATGCGATTTGTTAGCTAAAATTGGTATTAAATAAATTAGTGTAAAATAGTTGGCCTGCAGAGACATGCAGAGCGACACTATTGTGTAAATATTGTATCATCTCTAAGTGTAATGTAACTATTGATAATGTTGAATTTAAATCTACAGTATATAACAATCAGATTAATCAGGTTAATTAAATCAAAATTAGTTTCAATCAGGCCAATTTTATATACTTTTATATTAACTTACCACTGTCTGTTTAATTATAGGTTTACTTATTTATTTATTCGGTAGGTGGACTAGAATATCACAAAGCGTGGTTCTTTTAACGTTAAAGCTTTTTTAAGCCACAAATATTCCAAATTCGGATAATTTTATTCTTAATTCAGATTTTTACAAAATAAATTCATTTAGCTATATTTTTTTTTAAATTCAGAAATTTATATTGTTCAATCAAGGTTAACCCATTTTCTACTCTTTTCGGAAAACCGAAAATTTCATTTTGCCTTTTCAAACGTGGATTAAGCTAAGATGGAACAATATAGTTGAATAATTTTTTTTGTAAAAATAAAGTGTGGTATTTTGAATTGAAAAGAAATTTCTGAAAAATTTTAATTAACTTAAAAAAACCTCAATTTTTGAACTTTTTTTGAAGCGAATAAAAGCAGTACAACTTCAAAAGTACCAAATGTCTAAATAAAAAAAATTTCTAAGATTTTTATTGCTTAAAGGTGTATTTTTAATAATTAGTATCCCACTCATAGTTTTGTGACACCTACATGGCGCCACCTGTGTGAAAACATGAACGTTCGATTTTCCGAACGTTAGCAATTATTTGGCTTTTTTTTTTATTTTTAATGTCAATTTGAATTCTCTATGTTGTTCTGTACATATTGTCAAATAATTTTTCTTAGTAATCGTATTGAATGTATTATTTTGTGAAATAAATTTGATTATAAAAAATTATAAATTCTAATTAAATTGTGTATTTTGAACGAGAATAAGGTGTTATATATTGCTATTTGTTGTTTTTGTTGGTAAGTAAATAAAATAAAGATAAAAGTAAATAAAAGTTGGTAAGTGAATAAAATAAAGAAATAAAAGATAGATTAGAAGATATTGGTACTGAAATGGAAACAGGAGCAGATATTGCTGAAGCTGTTCCATCAACCAATGAACGAGCTCGTTTTGAATTTAAAACACTGAACTCTTTTGGAACACCGAAATGGACCAAAAAAAAGACATCGTGAGCATCAGTTTGTGTACACACATGAACAAGATGCCGATAAACTAAATAAGAACGAAATTACAGTATTTACTATACTACAGATAAAATGACTAAGGTAATTCAATTAAATTTTGCTTTCATATATTTGATTTTTTTTATAACTTTCGGCTTTGTCCAATTTTTGATATTACCAACAGCAAGTTCATGTAATTTTATTTTTCATTTATTTTCTGAACAATTGTGTATTGATGATCATATGGTTACATACTTTGGGCGACTAGCGCTTTGGGCGGTTATTCCATATACTAAGCTGCTGACAATTATAATGAACAAATTAGTTTAGGAGCTGATGTGGTGGCTTCAAAATGTTGAATTTCCTGAAAGCAAAAAAATTATTTTGATACTTTTTTTATCTCATACTACTTGATGTGCTTGATGTGCTACAAGCACATTTAGAGCAAACATGCTATAATGCACCATTAAAAACACGAAAAGCTTTAAAATGTGAAGAACATGATTATCAATTTGGATCGACAAATAAAATATTAATTTGTTGTTGGCAAGATAATAAAGAAGTAATCATATGTTGTCTAATGTAAAACGATTTAGTAAAGAATCGAACCAATATACAAATAAAAGCATTAACAACCATTGGTCTTGCGTAACTTTAACTATGGAATGGGAGGTGTAAACCTATATTATAATGCTCTGCAGAATTATCGTATAAATATACGATTCAAAAAATGCTATTGCCCTCTATGGTTGACAGTTTTGAATTAACCTAGAGCAAATGCTTGGAAGTTGCATTGTTTTATTGCTCGTAAAAAAACTTAAAAACCTATCCAACAAAAAAATTTGCTTGATAGCACTGGTACAGAAAGTGATACTGTTTTAGCTGATAATGAATTTAAACAACATATACCAAAAAACATCCAGATGCTATCGAACGTCGTTACCCTTTAAAAAAGGCGGTTGTGGAAAACCAACAGTTTACACGTGTAAGAGATGGTTGTAATATCCACGTTCATGTTAAATATTTTAAAGTGGTCGCTTGAAATAGACAAAAAGAGTTTACCATGAGTTTACCTACCTTTTAATCAACGTTAATTTCACAAATACCATCATTATGCAAATCCGATGAAAAATAACCTGATTAAACAATTGCTAATTCGATATGTAAAAACATCTCGAGTAAAAACTCCTATCACGAAACACCAAAGTGCAAATATATAGAACGCTGATACGCTCATGGTTCTACTCTCGGATGGAGAAGAAGATACAATACCAAACTGAATGGGTCTGTAATCGCGGAAAATAAATTCAATAGAGTGTATAGTGGCTTTTAAACCTAGAGTGAATGGATGAAAATGCTTCAGCCAATAGAATCTTCAAATTCAGACTATAGAATGTTAGTAAAACAAGTGAAAAGAGTTGCAGTTGCAGAATAGTTTTCAACTTATATCTTAATTAATACTTTCATGAGTAATAAGCATGATTATTACTTTCATCAGTGCTTGAGATTAACTAAATTTCTAACGTTATATTCCATAATAAAAATTAGAAATGTTATTTTTGTAATCAAGTTTGAAGTTTGGGTTATTGTTTTGATTGATTTACGTTTAAGGATTTTCTCATGTATATTTGATCAAATTATCTAACATTTTGTGGACACAATAGTGAAGTTTTAATCATTTCAATGTAATTTTAAGTTTAATTATTTATTTTAAGTGTCAATTCTAAGAAAACATAAATTCTTAACCCGAATGGAGGTGAATTTTTTTTTTTTTATAAATTTTGTAATATGAACTTGAGTTGGAAAATATTTCATATTAATATTATAAGTAAGATGGACATGAGTTTAAGCAACATTTAAAGTTCTTACATACATACTTGTTGCCAGTAACTAGGTATATATATATAATACCTATCCATATATCTCTTAATTTATTTTAATTTTTAAATCAATTTATTTTACACTTTATTTGAAATTGATTACAGAATCTCTAATAGGATTTTACAAATCCCTTTTATTTAAAAACTCTTGCCTAGTACTGTATCCTACATATCTATTCATTTATATATAAATTATAATTATTAACTGGCATAGACAATATTAATTAAATCTACAATCGTTTGTTAACAGAATCACAACATTATACGCGACTCACTCTACCCATAGTATCACGATACAATAATAGTCTAGTATTCAGTGTATGTAGGGTACCTATCGTATACTAGTAGTAAGTTGTAAGACAACTGGATTTACCTTAATTTGTTATATCTCTAAATTCATCTCTAATTTGATCTAACAAAAAATAATATGCATATATCTCTCGTAATTGATTCCAAGATTTGAAATTGTGTATTGGTCAATAGGATCATTTTTTTTTTACAATTTTAATTCAAAATCGACCATTTTATGTATATATACAACTAGATAAGGTGAGATCTAGTTTTGATTTCATTTCATTTTATATTAGAGTTTTTTTTTTGCTTTTTTTAAAAAAATAATTTTAATGCAATTTTTATGTCCAATATAAAATCCAACCAAATATGCATGTAAAAATGTGTGAAAAGAAATGAAGAAAAAGAAAATAATTTAATGAATTTCTTGACTATAGAGGATCAGGCACGTTCCAGGAAATTGTAAATTTCATACAAAACAAAAAAAAAACAACAACAATTTGTATTATAACAATTTGTTGAAAAATGCGTCTATATATGAACGTGATTTTTCCATATATGAATGGACGTTGGTAATATTGATATATGAATCATCATCATCATTATTTTCATCATTATTATCATTATCATACATAAGAATGATAAATCATATGCATATAGTTAATTTTCAAGTTTATATTTGAAGTTAAATAAATATTTGACTACCAGATCTATTTTATATTGGTGTAGCCATATTATTGAAAATTTTATAGTACATGTAGGACTTATCAGATATATTATATTAAATCTATTTCAACTCAAATACAATTGAAAAAATTTAGCTTTTATTATTGTTAATTATTGAAACTGTTGATTAACAACAATATAAATGTTGTCATGGTTTCCGTTTACTAATAATTATTTCAATATTTGATTATAAATCTTGATAGGTTCGGCACAAGCACTGATGAAGTAATTATGTTGCTTCCAAAATATTTGCAATCAATTATTAAAATAATTAAATTATTTAATTTAAATTATCCGATTAAAATAAAAATCCGATTAATAAACCAAAACAAAAATATAAATGTCTTATTCAAGAAGATTTATTTTCTTAATTTTGTTTATTGTGTTGTCTATCCATTGTAGACAGTTTATAAATAGACTTAAGTTGTTTATAATGTATCCAAAGTTATATGGTCCTGAAAAATATTCAATACCTGAATTTAGTTTTTACAAAATATGATGATATATTATAAGATGGTCTAAACAGTATACATTGTATCCTGGCTAATCCGAAAGTCAGTTAAAATTAAGCCGTAATTGTATAAAATATTTATTATTCAGACTTAATTACTTGACTAAAGATTAATTTTTCCGATTACAGTCGCTTTTCGTCAAAAACTCTATATCCAAAATAAGTTTTTGTTTGCCGATATTTTTGCTTTTCAAGTCTTCACATCTGAATTTGAACGTTTTCTTGATCGAAGCCAAAAATGTGAGAATTTCTTCTATTTTTTCAAAATTAAAAAAATTCAATTCTAGAAGAATTCGAGAACACAACTATAACAGATTAATATTGAAGAAATAAACAAATAAATAGATTTACACTTTAGAGAGACGATAATGGGTTGGGTCCGAAATCCCAAATCCAAAATCCCAAAATCCCAAAATCAAAATGCCAAAACCTAAAATCCCAAAAAAATCTCAAATTTAAAAATCCCAATATCACAATCCCAATATCACAAAATCCTAAAATCAAAATCCCAAACCCAAAATCCCAAAAAAAATCTCAAATTTAAAAATCCCAATATCACAAAATCTCAATTATAAAGTCCCAAATTTACAAAATCCCAAATTGCAAAATAATAAGTTTTTTTAGAAAATAAGTGCATTTAGAAATTTAATATTAACTTAAAAACCGAGCTACAGTATTGTCATTTCTATTGCTGTATATAGAAAAAACTTTTTGTTTTAGGTATTTTAGAAATATAAAGCAACATTAATTAAATGTTTGTACTCATTTTATTTTAAGTTTGAATAAAATTCTTGTGGTTCTGAGAATTATTAAATGACAGAACGGTTGTACGAGACTCCCTAAAATCAAAAACGAACACATAATTTGAGTATTTCGAATTTTAATCTGGATAACTGCTTTTTCTAGAAATAAAAAAATAATTAAGGTAAGTATTCTGGAAAAGGGGATATATCCATTTTTGAATCCAACAGCGGCTACTCATAAAATTAATTAAGATAAATATTCTGGAAAAAGGGCGAATCTTGATTTTTAACTCTAAAATGCTTCTAATTCAAAATCTTACCTACACATATATATAAATATTCTGTAAAAGGCGTTTAACTCTGATTTATAACTCTGATTCCCAATACTCATTTATTGGAACCCTGTTTTTGCCTTCGTCAGGTAAACGCTTACGGCACAGTTTTAGTAAAAAATATAAAAAAAAGAAATTATTTTATTTTTAAACTTGGGGCTGCCGCCAAGCTAGTCGCTACTCATTTATTGGAACCCTGTTTTTGCCAAATTGTTTTCATGATTAAGTATATCATTTTAAATGCATAAAAAAAGTTAATAGTTTCTTGGATTTTTGTATCACTGGGGTTTTTCTTTTTGGGATATTGTAATTTGGAATTTTGCTTTTGGGATTTTTATTTATTTGGGACTTTTTTTTGGGATTTAGGTGGACTCCCACGATAATGTATAGTTAGTAAAATATTGTAGAGGTACAGTGTTTTAAATTTTCTTTTCTACGTCTTTGAAAAATCTACCTTCAGATAAATTATTTAATCTCTCTAATATCTAAAAGTGATTTTTATTTCATAACGCTTTTAGTTTATATCAAAATTTTGCTATTGTTGAATTTAAATTCTTGATTACAATATAATTATTATTAAAAATTTACAATAAACTTATTGAATAAGAAGTGCTCAATTGTAAATATCTATGCGTAAGTATTACTAGCTCTTGTTACACGGAAATTGAAATAAGAACCCAAACAGGAAAAGCCGCAGGTTATCTTCCCATACTAACGTACGCTATTGAAACAACCGCGGATGTATCTAAACAAAACAGAAATGTGAACTCTAAGCAAAATATGTGGATACACATTACACACATAGCAACGGCATCAGAGACCCATACGACATTCAAGATGGAATTGAAATAAACAAAGAAATTAGAAGAACCACGTAAATAGAATGGCAGAAGGTCGAGTGGCGAAGGTAGTGTTGCAATGCCAAATCAATATCAAACGTCTACTTCCGAAGAGATGGTATGATTGCTGATCCAGATCGTCATTACAAAATTGAGGATAAAATAAGTAGATTGAAAAAACAGGCACTAAATGTCTAATTAAAGAAGAAGAATAAAATTTACAGGGAATACAAATTTTCAACAAATTATTTAAAAGAGTATTAGATCTATGTAAGTAGTTCTTAAATCCTAGAACAAATATTATTCAGTACGTTTCAGTAAAATTAATTCATTTCAAATCATTTTCAAAGCAATTAATATAGGCAAATTAAATTCATTTGTAACTTTACATAAAAATTCCCAAATTATAGTTGAGAGTACAGTACAATCAGTTTAACTGCTTTTACAATTTTTTAAGTATAGTTAAATTAATCTAATTCAATCAAAAATATATTACAGTAATCCGCTGATTTACGAAGGCTCGTTTTACGAAGCTATGAACATCATTCGAAAAGTACAGAATTCGTTATACGAATGAAAAATTCGTTCTATTTATTTTCAATAGAATGCCATTCTAATATTGTGCGAATTATTTCGCTTTACGAATATTCGATATCGTACACTTTCACAGAACATATTCTGTTCGTAAATCGGGGGATTACTGTACTGCAAGGTATGTACACATAACCATTTCTACATATTTTGTTTTGAAATACAAATAACCTTCCGCTACTTCTTACGCTTACTTCTCTTATTTCGTTACGCTACATCTTACAATACTATTACATTTTTTTTTATGTATTACATAATTACTTATTTAGATAATGCTCCAGGTCATTCAGAAGGGTTGAATACCAGCAATGTTCAAGTTTAATTTCTCTTTGGAACATATTACCTTAAAATATCATTACAATTAATTTTAGATGCAAGTGAACTGAAATCAGTTAATATAAATCATGATTGGAAGCAATTTTGAGTTAACCATTGTGTCGATATTATTTCCATGGCGTTGAAAGAATCAAAATCAACGTTAAATGGATGTTTTAAGAAGATTTGGCCACCGTATGTTGAAAAGAAAAACACGTCTGGATCGAGAGAAAAAAAAATTGTTGGCCTATCAGAACTTGCCAAATTAATAGAATGTATAGGATTTGAGGATATGGCTACTCAAGATCTTTAAGATTGGATTTTCAACTTGATGAACTTCTTGGAATTTTCATCTGAAACCGTAAATGAAATTTTTTCTGAAAACAGTGACTTTGATCAAGATTATAAAATCCAGAATTAAACGCTAAAACAAATTAAAAGAGGGACTGAATTTAATCTTATTTTTTCAACAACTGAAGCTGAAAGAAGTCTTAAATTCAAAAGAAAACTACAGAATTGTCTCGATATCCATGTCAAGCACTTTACAAAACGACCTTGTAGGAAGAACAAACAAGCTAAAATTACAGATTTTTTAAGAAAACCAAATGATGAAAATGATTCAGAGAATGAAATTCAACCTAGAAAACGTTGGTGTTTATATATTTATCGAGCAGTGATGGAGAAGATATTTATTAAATTACATATATACATACATAAGGTTGAAATGAAATTTAAATTCTTATTTTGTTTCTTTTGTTTTTTTTTTCGTTATTATTTATTTAAAAAGAAAAAAATAATGTTAACAATTTTACAGAACCTAACCCCCAGATTTGATATTTTGCAGGAACGTTCTACCGGATGACAGGTTACCTATGAAAACCTATAGAGTAATGATATTATGTAACTGTTAAAATTATATTCATTGTAGTGCATTGCTATACGTACATTTAAATCCCATAAATTTGATATACCTGTCCAGTTTCTACTGTTGCGGAACCATGACATTTGTTTTCTACAAATTGCTTTTCTGTCATTGGTTTTTATTTGCACAATTAATTAAAATGGTTTGTATTTTCACGCGTTGCGTGTACATTTGTATACAATACATATATCTAGTATTAATTAAGTCTTTCTAATTTCTAGCTTTATTTTAAAGAATTTTTTTATGAATTATAGTAAAACGGTTGTAATCATAGTAAAACGGCATCCGTAAAGCATGCAGTTATAAAACCGTTTTTAGCAGATATGTACATATCTGCATTTATTTTTTATTACCTGAAATGGAATTAGCTGTTATGACTTAGTAATTAATATTCATGTATTTTTTGATGTATATAAATTTACGCTTACTTAGCACTAAAAAAAAAAATGCAGTTCTAAATGTAACATAAATTATCGCTTACGCTAAACTGTGATTTTTGTTTTTAATTTTTTTTTTTAATATTCAGTTGAAAGTTGCATTTATATGCAAAATAAATGTTAATTAGGTATCGTGTTTAAATTTAGTTTTTTTTTTGTTAATTTTTTGATTATTAATTATCATTAAATTTTGTTTTTATATTTATTATATTATATGTGTTGGCATTGTATAGCAGTGAATAGTCAAAATTCATGATGACGGAATATTTTGACAAGTTCCTGTGGATTTTTATCCTTCGCGTGTTTGTCTTTACTGGTTAATTTAATTTTTTACTCTCCTGAACCTGATCATGTACAGGAAACAATGTAATGCATTCTAGATTAGTTATTAGTTTTGTTTTTGTATCAGAATAGACTTTTAAAGAAATATGTAAACTGGAATGAAGACATGCAATATTACAAGAACACAAGATGAGTATATATTTAAGCAATTGAACTTATAAAAAAATTTATTAGTCCTCATAAAGAGTTTGAAAAAATGAGTTTTCAATAAAATAAGAATAAAAAATTGTAATTATTTTAACAAAGTGATAAGCTTTTAAATGGCGATGTTGAGAAAATTATCAACAAAGAATTTTTGTAATATTTTAAAAATAAAGATGAGATCTAGAGAAGTAAACACTGGGGAATATATTTTCATCAGTAACAAGTAATTTAACTGGTTTTGTAAAAAAGTTAGTAGCTGTATACAATGTTGATATTTTATTTATTACAATGTATTCATCGCAATCTGATTTCTTTTGAACAAATTACGCAATTTTAAAAATATTTTTTTTTTGTAAACAAAAATAAAATATTCATAAATATTTTGTGATCAACATATTCTGAAAATTTTTTTTTTATTAGATTACCTTGTAATTTTTAACTATACATAAAGGGGAAAATGTAATGTTTTTCGAGTATTTATTTATTAAATCTTCTGGTATATCAAATAATTGAATGTGGAAAATTACAATTATTTTCAGGATTTCTTAGTAGGAGACGATAGCAGACGATGGAAGAATTTTATCACCATCCTATGTCACGCGTATGCGGTAAGTGGATAACGATGATGATGAGGCCTTTTAAATAGCGTTTAAAAAATTAAATATTAAATAAAAATACGCTAGGTGGCGTAGTATCCAGAACACCTGAACTACATAGAACTACATATGTCGTGGCATATGTCATATTCCGTATATGGCAAATACATGTAACTGCCCATAATCGACATATATGCGGCAATTATGTTGAATTTGAAATTTCGTTAAGTTTTCGTTAAACATAGAATTCTTATGTTAAATTCCATCCAAAACGAATTCGACATATGTAATTTTTTGTTGTTGTAGTTTTTCTATGAAATAATTTCTTACGTTACTATGTCATTATGGGTCGACATATGCTTTGACAAATACCTATGCCAGCTTCGTTAGGCAATTTGACCTTTACATATGTAATTTTATGTCATTATAGTTGGTGCATTACTGTGTATTGTTACTTTCGGTAAACGAAAATTGCATTCGAAAATTTGACACTGTGAAATTCGAAAATCGCACGGTTGTGAATGCGAAAATAAAATTTTGATGCTGTAAAAATTGCTACTTTAAAATATTTTTTGGCATTTTTCATCCGATAGCCATTTTATTTTCGGATGTGTTGTGATAGAGTTGTTAAATTGAAAAAAAAAAAATAGAAAAGCGTAATCAACGTTTTTTACAAAATTTTCTGTTTTTAAAAGCAAAATTTTAAGTTTATACAGTTATTATTCAAAAACGGTAGGTCTAATACTCATTCAACATATACCGTTAATTAGGTGTATTAATTCTAAAAAAAAGCTATGAAGAAGATGTTGCTCCAGTTTCAATTTCTTCTGAGCTGTAGTGGATATTCTTTAGACATAATTTTTCTAATCCGATTTTCTTTAACCCTCTGTAGCGCAGGTAAATTTAAAGATAGATCCCTTTTCTAGAACAATTTTTTTCCTAAAATACTCAAAGGAATCACCCCTTAAAAACTTTTTGCTCTAAACCGGACCATCCTGTATTTGCGATGCTTATAAATATTTGCAATGCGAGTTCCTTACACTGTCAAGCACCTCCCTTTCAACCGAAAGGTAAAAAAAAAATGTTTTATGAAGTTTTCGACTTGGTCCAGTACCCTTTGGCATTGGGATAAAATAAATGACAAATAAAACTGACAGTATAATTTGGTAACAATTTAAATAAAATTGAGTTATTATATAAGTTATATACTTGAAATAACAGATAGTAGTATGGTACAGTCAGTCAAAGGTAGGATAGTCAGTCAACGGGTGGCGCATGTGGTGCTACGTGGAACTTGGTTGATCCACGTAGTACAACATCCGGTAACCATATCCGGTTGAACGTTTCCGGCATTGATTGACAAACACCATTATATAAACGGTATCTTTCAGAAACTGCTCTCTCTCTCCTTCTAAGACCATCAAAGAGTGTAGAAGTACTTTGTACAACTAAAACTTATCAAAATAATAATATAAATTGTAAATATAAAAATAATATAAATTGTAAATTGTAAATAATAATAAAAATTGTAAAATATATTACATAATAAAGTTTAAACCGAAAAGTGTTTTAATATAACTAATATAACTATTTGTACTCTGCAGATTTAAGTAATATGAAACTTGGAATACCGCAGGGCTAATTTGTATGAACGAAAATCATTCAGATTTAAGTGAACAATTGAGCTAAAGAACACATATTCGACTCATCAGTAAGATTCACAATTGAAAATTACCACGGTTTTTACCTTGATGTCTGATAGAGCGAGGGCATATTACAAGATGTATCTAATAATAAGATATGTAAATGTAAATGAGTTTTTAAATTTAAATGGCCGATCAAATAAACCCCAAATTTTTATTATTAAGGCTTAATCCAGTTAAAATATAACATATGAGAAAATCAAGCAAATATTAAAAACTATTGGCGTTGGTTTTGAATGTCTTTTTAAAAAAAACCAATCTAAATAAATCAAACAATCAAACAAAATTTACAAGCCGATTCAGGTTGTGAAATAAAAAACATTAAAAATTCATTCACAAAAAAAGATATTTCAAATCTTACAAGTTAGTTATAATAAACTAAAAAACCTTTTAACTTGTATAGCAAGGATCAATTCATCGACGTTGTACGAATAGTCATACCGATTCTATATAAAAAACTAAATGAATAAATATGATCAATCAAAATAACAAAAAAAAAATCGATTTAATACAGTTCAATAATGTTGTGAAGTATTTTCTAAAATTAACAAGTTGATTTTGAAGTTTATAGTACACATGACAAAATGTAATTCTTCCATCTTACCCTTAACTTCAATATTAGTATTATTAACTTCACTTATATACAATAGTATTTATCGCGATATTTATAATTTCTGATTAGAACTTGTGCAAGTACATATAACCAATCCAATTTAAAGTAAACTGTATCAACATATATTTTTTTTATATATAATATATATGCTTTTATATATATATATACATATAGATATATCCTTTTTTAATATATCATTTATCACTTCACTTGTATGAGAACAATACAAATAAGTAAAATTAATATTAATTATAAGATTGATACACTCATTATTGTTATGTTGAAATCTTACAACGTTTATAATTTATAAATTTTTATTTTATTTTTTTATGATTATCAGTTTTCTGAACGAATACATCAACAATTCATAACATGCCAACAACATAATGTTTAGCAATCCAACTGAAATAGAAATATGACCGCCCACATCCCGAAAGGGAAAAGGAACTGAATTTGGCCTGCAAATTTATCTGCAAGTCCATTGATATAAATAAATAAATAAATAGAAATAAGACAAAGTTCTCTATGCCAATGTCTTTTCATTCTAATTATGGATAAAAAGAAAAAAATGCAGAGCCCAAACTCAGAACCTATATAATAATGAGAAATAAAAATTATATATTTCTTTAAGTTTGTTAATATCCGAAAATGAATAGGAGTTGTAAAAATTATTGCACACATTTTACTCAGCATCAACAAAACTTTAACTTTGTTGTAACAAAAGATCCCATAACCTACAAATTGATTGTAAACGATGAAATAACTGAACTAGTTATATCATTTTAATATTTCAGTTGAAGTTAGACTTTTGATACAAAACCGAAATTCGAAGAATATTCACAAAATTAGTAAAACGGTGAGAGTGTTTGGATGCTTTAACGACATAATAAGGGGAAAATAAATACGTGAACCAAGCAAAAAAGGGAATACAAATCACCTGATTCTAAAATTGATATCAGAGCGGTAAAAGCGTTTATCAGGGACTTTAAAAAAAAAGCAAAAAAAAGGGAAAGGGAAAATTATATAAAACATGTGTTCATTCTATGACGTTTGTTCCGCAGGAATGAATAGAGGAATAACAAGTTGAACAAAACATCTGCACCAACTAAGCTACAACTACAACACACATTAGTATTAAGATATGTATATAACCTACATATATATGTAAATAAATTTAATTGTATTTTTATTTCTTCAATTTTAACTTTTATAGATGTAAGCAATTTATAACTGCTTGAATTAATCTTGAAATACACAAATACAATAACAAATAAATAAATACAACAAAAGCACCTCACTTTTGGATTCGGCGATATCCAAAAAATTAAAAGAAACATATTACAGGGGTAGCATTGTGTAATTTGAAACGTCGTTTTGTTTCGACTATTTTCAAAAAGTGGCATTGCATAATTTTGTTTCGACCATTTTTATTTTGTTTCAATCTTTTCAAAATTGGTACGACATATTTTGGTATTGCGTAAGGTTGAAACGCTACTTTTTTTACATTTGATACGTCCAAATTTTGGCGATTGAAAAATAGTTGACGCTTTTAGGTAAATTTTAAAAAAAATAATAAATTAATGCATGATTTTTATTGGAATATTTATTTTAGAAACACACAGAAATAAAAATTCCAATAAAATGAAAAATTAAGTAAATTTATAATGATTTGCTTTAAAGAAAAAAAATTGTCAGAATAAAAAAAAAAAAATGTTGGTATTATTATTAGTTTCTTTTACTTGTATCTAGTTGCAATTTCTTTTAGTTCCATTTTTTTTTTTAATATTATTTTCTAGCAGTAATTGTTGAAATTTTAACGAAAAAATCAAAAATGGAATTATGTAAAGCGTTTCACTGTTTTTTCGCGCGTTTCAAAATAAATTAACGTTTCAAATTACGTAATGCCATCCAAATTTTGTTTCGACAACATTTTGTTTCGACCGAAATGTTTGAAACAAAGTTACACAATTCCACCCCAGGATTCTAAGCATTTGAGATAAGAAAAATTTGTGGCTTGAAAAGTCTGTAATATAAAGTAAATACATCTATATATACCACAACGATACAATACAACGATCGGAAAATGTAAGGAATAGTGGTATTTCATTAGGTTACAAATATGGTTAAGAGAATCTTTCTGTATAAACCTACCCTCAAAGGCTTTTAACCTAAGGCTTTAAGCGCTGATAAATTCGAATATCGAAATATTAAAGCGTTTCAAAGATAAATTTTTTAGTGGAATATCATTGATACATTAGGTACATCAGTTTGTCCCAATTTGCATTTTACAGTTGTATATATCAGTAGTATCGCAATATAATGAAGAACCATCCCAATATGATGGTGAATTCATTTACGATTGATATGATAGTGAACAACACAATAACGATTAATACCTGCAGATTTATTTTCTGATACGCATCGTGCGTGATCGTAGGAAAATATGACTGGAATCGATATTTCTATTCTATTAAACTTTTCATACAACGTGACAATTTTTTTTTAAAACTTAAAAATTTTGTAATGGATGGAGCATAAATATATTTGATATAAATGGATAAAATAGTTAAGCAAGGATCAATAAACAATTTTTCATTAACTATTTAGCATTTTTATTAAAAATTATGTTTTTGTTTTGAAATAAAAAAAAAAAAAAACTTCTTAGCTTTTTCGAAGAGTCACACAATTTTGGTATTAACATTAAATACACTAACAAGGAGAAAATAAATTAAGGTAGTTCAAGGTCTGTTAAAAAATGCTATGTGTGTAATTCTAACATTTGACTTCTGTCAAGAAAAAATAATGTTAGATAAAATGTTTGTACTAAAAAAGGAAATATATCAACTTGCAAGGAGCGTAAATTTAAACTATGTGCTGATATTTTAAACAGTTATCAGGATTGACGTTCCTAGCTTTTATGCATGGCAAGTTCATATATTTGCTTTTTTAAAAAAAGTAATAATTTGACTCAAAGGAGAATCGAACTCACAAAACTTGTGATATTAACATGACGCCTTAACCAATTGAGCTAACAACCGCTTAAAATTATTTCTCCAAAATACAGATACAAAACAAAAATTTATTTTGACCCCTACATTTCCCAATAAAATAAATAAATAAATAACATCGCAAGTTGAAGAAAAGCAAGTAAAAAAGAGAAAAAAATCATCTATACTATTTTTCACAGTTTTGCAACACATAACTTTTATATGTATGTATTAGATAAATATTTTAATTTAATTTATTTTAATTTTTTTAGACGACCGGAATAAATCCGAACCGCCAATATTATGGCCCACTGCCTTGTCATTTGGGCCAAGATATTTTAAGACTTTAAATATATTATATACACTAATATATTATGCAAAAATATTATAAGATACTTTTAAGTTATATACCAACAATTTTTTTTTAAAGTAAAAAGTGCTTAGTACTACCAACATAATAAAATTTTCTTTCGTCCGGCTGTAAAACCATTTAATTAACAGAAATACATATTCAGTTAGACGTGACATGATCAATTTTTACATCGCGTCACTTGCCAGTGATGCGTCTAAAATAATATGACTGTATATGTAATAATTTTATGTTGTATATAGATGAATTCATACCCACATTGATATTCAACCTCAACCCTTCCTCTATTATGTTGTAAATAATAAAATTTACAAAAAAGGTGTAAAAAAAACTAAACTTGGAGCCAACAACAAATTTTTATTTATCTAAACTTATTTTCTTTTATATTTTTGATAGTGTTCCTATTCATGCGACGGCAACTTTACAATCATTCATTTCATACGTATAAAAATATCTAGAGGTGTAAAATAAGTGGCGTGTGTATAAGAAAATAATTATTTTATAGAAAAGGCATATATGCATTTTAGTTTTCTTTTAAAAGGACATAAAAGCTCTTCTAAGTTTATTTTGAATAGTGCTTTTTTCTGTTTTTGTTATTGTTTTCAAACACGTTATGCATATACTATTATTTAATTTGGAGCCTTTTTTGTGTCTACACCTTAATAAATTGAATTATTAAGAAATTTTTTTAATTAAGCTGAACAATACAAAAGACTTTTCAGATTGAAGTACAAGGAAAAATATAACTTTTTTTAAATGAAATTAATTCGTTTAGCTGGGTAGGTCTATGTAGAAAAAATTCAAATGGCTAAGTAACCAATTTTTATTTTAAGTATATTAGTTTTTTTTATTTCTCATCGAATTAACCTTGCTAATTTTCTTGCTAATTTGTTTTTTTTCGTTTTGTTTGTTTTTTTACTTTAAGGGAATTAACCCTTTCAATACCGAATGCACTAAGAAATAATATCATTTTTTTATTATCTTCTTATCATACGAAACGAAAATAAATGAAAAATCATTAAAAAATTAACCCTATTAATACCCAATACAATGAGAAATAATTTTTTCTTCGTTATTTTCTTACCATGTAAAACGAAAATAAATGAAACCCTATAAAAATTAAATATCGAATAAAATCAAAAATAATAGTTTTTTCGTTGTGCTATGGAGAACGAAAATAAATAAAACATTAGAAGCTTTATCAATATTTTCTTCCAAAAAAATTGACGTAAGTAATAAGAGAGTTAAATAAGGAGATCGGACGTTTGAGTTTAATATGTATACATATTGTTGTAGGTCCACTCGTGAGTCTACTATCTTTATTATAAAATTTATGTGGAAAATGTTTTAAAGCTTGAATAATAACGGAGATGTTTTAGTAAATACTTTGTAATGAAATAGTTTCGTGCTTGTTAATGTCTGTGGAAATTTTCAGTTATCTTCACAAACATAATTTCTATATAAGAGGAAAATTTGGGATGCTCAAAATTTCTACTAGATGGTATCATATTTGGTTCTATTTATTATGACTGTACTGTAGTTTGAACCTTAAGAACTTGTTACATAAATTACGGAGGAAATTGTTTCCCCATTCACTGTATTCACAAGATTTGACATCCAGCGGTTAGTAATTTTTGTTTCATAATATGAAAAAATTGTTTAGAGGTAAACGTTTTTCATCGAATGAAGAAATTGGATTGTAAGCTGATGCATATTAGTTCGCAATTCACAGATCAAGTGAAATATAACTTCGTTTACAACTCTGAGCCATCAGTTAAGTACAATCTATCGACAGTTATCACCCAGTTCGTGCAGCCATCTTTATTTTGGTCTACCTTTTACTTTAGTAGTGCACTGCTTCTAATATTATATTCTTAGCATACTTTGTTCATTCAAATCCTCACTACATATCCTGTTCATGTTAATCTTTATTGTTGCTCATCAGCTTGAATCAGAATTGAAATGAACTCCTTCCATCGTCTCCGCAGCTAATATCTTCTGTTGCAAACTTTAGCTAAGACTGTTGTCCTACTATTTTTCTTGGTCTTACAATGCCAAATGTTCCTTGATAATTCTTCTGAAATGTAGTCCTGTCGCTTTTATTTAAATTCCTCCCAGTCATATATAATGTAATTTATTGAAAAATATTAAATATTTGAATTATTTGAATTTGTTTCCTTTTTTAGCCTTCAACCCTCTCACCAAAAAAGACAAAGTCTTGTGTATGTGAAAACTTCTAACAGAATTAAATTATTAAAATCCATTTTAAATTTAATTATCCTTATTTCTTGATTGTGTTGAACTACTTTTCAATATAATGCATTTAACATGTATTTATTTTTTAAAAAAGGAACTTCGTTTTTTGTTCACTATCTTTAACTATACAAATTTACCTATATTTATTACATTTAATGATAGTAACAGAAAATGACCTGTTTTTGTTTTAAAATTTAAAATTTTTAAAATAAACCAAAACCAGAAAAACAGAAATATTCGAATAAAAATCAATATTTTTATATGCTGTCATCTACCTAGGATATTTTGCCGCAGTATATAATTTAAAAAAAAAAAACCAAAAACAAAAAAAATAATAATAACGAAGCAATAAAAGAATACAAAAAGGAATAAACACAAAATAAATAAATATAAAAATATGAATACCTTGATTTACTCTTTTGAATATGTACATTTGTATTTATATAATGATGAATATATTATATGGTGTGTGTGTATCAAAATTATTAGATTGATTTGACATTTGGTTATTGGATTTTATTATTTATTAATTTATTTTGCAAAATAAATGTTCGATATTAGATAGTATACTAGGAGCCCCCGTTGGTTTATTATAGTTCAAGTTAAAGATAAAATTTAAATATTTCAAGAAGATAGTGATTTGCATGGACTAAATTTGCGACGTTTTTACTTATAAGCATTTTTGCAATAATTTGTTAATGACATTGGAATGAACTATTTAATAATTAGATAAACTGAAATCAATAATAGCATGTGATTAATCTATCGTTTATTTCATAGTAATAATCATCCAAATATTCAACACATTTTTTTTTATCAAAAACAATTTTCTCTATAATTATTTATCATACATCCACTGTAATACTACTTATTTAAAACCCATTTCGAATAGGGCAACAAATAATTATATATGAGTTTTATAAAAAAAACTATTGAAATAATTTTACTCAGTACTCTGTTACGAAATATTACACCCGACTAGTATCTTATACTAATAAATTTTTTATTTTGATGGGGAGTTCTATGTTAACTCGACTTCTTCAGATCTATTGTATTTTCCCGTTTATTATTTTAGAATTACAGAATTGATGAACGTTATTGTTACTTTTATGCCAATTTCAGAATTAGGCGATGTGTATTCCTGGAAAATACTAAAATTTTAGTATCTTACTCTATAATACAGCGTCGCTATGGAATTATTTTGCTGTAAAAGCCAAATGCTACAGTTTTAAGTAAAATGAAAGTGAAGTTTGGATTATCCGATAAATTTGATTTTAAATTTCACAGTACGTAGCTTCTTTTAAGGTATATTGCAATAAAATGTATAATATCAAGGATGATAATGGAGAGATTTTTATAAAATAGCTGAAAACCGAGCGATTTTCGCATGTATTAAGCCAAAAGTTTTGATTATTTGCTTATCTTACATATATTTTTCAACATGCGACAAGATGGTAAAATATAACGTGTCGAAAATTTACATAAATGCAATAATATTAATTAATCATCAGCAAATTGTAATTTTATCTTCATTTTAATTTTGTAATGTTAATTTTACACATGCATATACATTTTTTATAAAACAAAATAACAAAAATTATTTTAATAATCAACCGTACCGGTGAATTCGATTCGATATAAAATTATTCGAATTTCTCGATTCGATTCGATGGGAATTTCTTAACGGTGAATTCGATCGAAAGAGTAATTTTCTATTCATTGAAATATAACGAAATGTAAAGACTTTTATGTCAAATAAGTTTAAATTTCAAATTAAAACAAATAAATTTAGATTGTTGTTTTAGAAATAAATTATTAAAATACACATACGTATAAAAAAAATAAATAAAAAATAATATTATAAAATTTTGAACGAGAAAATTTTCGATAAAAAATATTCGAATTTTTTTTAAATCGAATTCACCGGTTGAAAATTTACGATCGAATACTCGATTTTTATTCGATCGAATTCACCGTTACGGCTGATTTATCTGTTGTGAAAAAATAAATTAACCTTCTTGGCTATCACAATCTACATTGGCCGTTTTGCCTTAATAAAGATGATATTAATGTATCAATTTTCAAGTTAGGCTTCCACTTTCCAGGTAAACGCATATATAAATTTCATTACATTTGGCACCAAGATATAAAGATCATGCAAGACAATATATGGGTTCGTTTCGATCGATCTTACGATTAAAATATGTATATATGTATTTGATATTTACAAAAAAAAATCTAAAATTATTGTCATTGCTGTTCAAGCAACCAGCTACAAAATTCGATTCGTGCGGGAATATTTTGTGGTAAAAGGTCCTGAGCAGGTGTTGAATGGTTAAAAAATACCTTAATACAAACAAACTTTATTTTCTTCACGTTGTATACAATATGAGCTATACTGTAAAATAACATCGAAATTAAAACTAAGTACATAATACGTGCCGCACTTTACGTATTTACACTAAAACAACACAAACTTACAAAATTGACGAATTTTGTGTGAATATTTTGCTGTTTATTTGCACGAATTCTAATATATTTAAATTGGATCAACGGAAACAGTGGCCCTTTTTGATATCTTTAAAACTATTTGGGATAGTAGTTCAAACATTGAAATGTCAGGCTCTTAAAAAACAAGAAGAAAATTCTAACTCAAAATTATGAATTTGGCGTATGTGGGCATTCCATAACAACGGCATGCATTCCAGCTTTGTTTTTGTTTACAAAAAGTGGATGTTCTACAGTTGTACTGAATGATGACTTTGATGATGTTTGTATAGGTGTATATAATATTTTAGAAAAATAAATATGCATATGAAATTATCTTTTAGGTGCTAGTGTGTTTTTCGTTTTTTTACTGGTGCATTGTCATAAAAATTTCACTTTATTTTTATTGTAAATTTGCACCCGATGATGTTTTTAATGAAAATCTTAGTGCCTGAAGCTTATCGCAAACTTAACAGGTGGGCAAAAGCAAAAAAAAGGTTTTATTTTGCAGTTTCTCATACTCGCTGTGTTACTTTGTTTGTTGTCAATTTCCAAAATTAAAATCCATGAACTATAGTATAATACCTGTTTAAAATTATAATGAAGTCCAATATAGAGAATAATTCAAGTACATGGATTTGGATGGATTGTGATTTGGATGTGGATGGATTTTAATTCATTTTGGAAAGGTATAAGGTAGATCGCAGATATGTATAAGAGTACATATACATATATATTATTTATATATATATATATATATATATATGTACTATATGTACTTATGCCTACGCAAGATTCCGCTTTTTATTAGAGGTACACTTTAACACCTTCCCAGAAGAGTATTATAATCCAACTTAAAAATTTTATTAAAATAAGTACATGAACTTTAATTCCTAGGATGTTAATTTATATGTCTCCATAAATTTCAGATATTTCAATTAAAATTTTAAAACACCAAACCTAAAAATATGTTTACAGTCTTATTTTTTATTTTAAAATATGAACAATGTTGCAATATATTTTTAATATAAATGTTGGTAAAAAAAATAAATTTTATTATTTTAAATTTAATTTTAAGCATAAAAATATTTAAAAAACAATATTTATTGTGTCTGTTGTTAATAAAATGACTATTATCTAGTATTTAATAAGAAAAAACAAAAAAAAAAAAACAAAAATGCAATAATAAAAGCTGTTTAAACATTTAAATGCATTATTATACATAGCTAAAGCTTATAATCGTTATATTATCTTAAGATATGATTTATTATAAAAAAAAATTCCAATTAATCAACAGTTAATTTTTAAAATAAATATAATTTATTTGTAACATAGTAACATAGATGATAATTTATTATGACCTCTAAGCTGCAGGAGTGGAGAACCTAAACTATAAACTATGTATGTAAATAAATTATTTACTATGAAAATTATAAATAGATTTTTTAATATTCTGTAATTATAGTTAAAATCGTGCATTCAAACACTTATGAAGTAGATAAAAGCTTTAAAATTGATTGATGTATCAAATTACTCGATGAAAAACCTAAATCAATGTAAAAAGAAACAGAAGAGTTCCACAAGAAAACCAAAAGGTTATTAAGTTTACTATAGATGATGTCTAAACATTTAAGTTTATTAATTTAAAAAAATTAAATAAAATTTAAATAAATCAAATAAGATGAATGAACTTAAGTTAGCCTCTAATTACGTAGCGTAAATTAATATTTACAAAAATACATATTTTAATTACTAAATTCATTGAAAATTGATTTTCATCTAAGTTCTCAATAAACTAATATCTAGAATACAATTAATTCATATTTAAAGTATCCAGGATGGTCTATTTTTAAGTGTAAAAAAAAGCTTTCACTAACTTCAATAATTTCAGTATTTTGACTAATTTTGACCAATTTAAACTAAAATTGACTAATAAAGTAAAACTGTTGGAATATTAAACCTCAGTTTTTATTTTATTTTTTACTAAAGCGCAGATATCCAAATATTAGATATGACTTTATCTAAGAAAGGAAAAGTCTGACTTGAAATTTGTATACGGAACATAGAAGTTGGTTCAATTCATCAAAATAACGCTTTCGGAAGCTCAGTTGATGAAGCACCTGCCTTCTGTCAATCGAAAGGTCCCAGGTTCGATTCCCCGATGAAGCAAAAAAATGCTTTATTGGTTCGACCTGTAGTCTATATAGAACCCTTTGTCATTTGGATAAAATAATTGACAAAAAAATAATTGAGAGTATATAATATGGTGCGGTTAAGGTAATAAATTGGTAATTATTAAAAATAACCGGTCATTATTAAAAAGAAAACTTAAAGTAATTAATTTGGACAGAATTTATTTAATTTGTTCCATAAACCGGTAATTATTAATAATTTCCACCCATCTTAGGTAAATGTAATAAATATTATAATTTTTGAATTTTTTTTGGATAGGTCAAACGTTCCGGAAACTGGGACCAAATTTCTTAAATTTTTTTTTTTATCATCAGTACAATGGCTCTTAAATGCGATGAAGGCAATAAGTCCGGGGTTCCATCACGTGTTTAAATAGTATTTTTCTGAAAAAAGGTTATTAATTAATAATTAATTTTAAAATTTTTTTTGGATAGGTCCAACGGTCCGGTAGTCGAGACCAAAGACTTAAATATTCAAGATATTAAATCTTACCAGTGGTCTGCGAAAACAGGATTTCATTAAATAAGTGCAGGGCTTGGGAGCGGCAGCCTCCGACATTAAAAATCAATAAATTCAAATCTAGGTGGTCAAGGATTTCAATACTGTAATTGTAAGTTCGATTGTAATTCAAATCGCTGCAAATGTAAAAAGTCAAATATCAAGTGTAATTTCAAATGTCATAAAAGTTCTTCTTGTAAAAATGAATAAATTAACTTCGTAGAAATAAATGATTAATTTAATTATAAAAATATAACTTTTTTAGTTTTTTAGTTTTTATTTTTGTCATAATTTTAATAACAAATATTTTTTTTTTTTTTTTCTCCTATTACTCCGCGTGGTAGCATAGGGCTTCGATAGTGAACCTCCATTCCTCTCTGTTGAGTACTACTTCCTTAATATCGTCCCAGGTATAATTGTTGACTGTTAATTCTTGATCGATTGTGCGTCTCCATGTGTTATATGGTCTGCCGGGTCTCCTTTGTCCTTGTGGATTCCACTCTAGAGCTCTTCTTGCTATATCACTTTCTGGTTTCCTTAGTGTATGACCTATCCATTTCCATTTTTTCCTATTTATCTGTCTGTTGATAGGTTCTTCTCCAGTTATCATCCATAAATCCTCGTTGCTAATTCTTGCCGGCCAGAATATTCTGCATATAATTCTCAAGCACTTGTTGATGAATACTTGTAGCTTCTGTTTGATTCTGACCGAAGTGAGCCATGTTTCACTGCCATATATTAATGTTGACTTAACACATGCTCTGAATATTGTTAGCTTTGTTGTTCTCGATATTTGGTTGCTCCGCCATATCTTCATTAGGCTCCCAAATGTTCTTCTTGCCTTATTTATACGGCTGTTGACATCTTCTGTTGCACCTCCTTTTGATGTTATAATGCTCCCCAGGTAGTTGAATTCTTCTACGTATTCTATCTGTTGTCCACTCACTGTTATTGGCTCACTATAACTATTGTTTGTCCTCATTGCTTTGGTTTTCTCGATATTTAATTCCAGTCCCGATTTCTTTGCTTCTTCCTGTAATCTGTTGACTTTGTTCTGTAGGTCCCTTTGATTTTTTGATATGAGGCATACATCATCTGCGTAATCTAAGTCTTCTAAGTTTCCGAAGAGATCCCATTCTATTCCGTTTATTCCAGTGCAAACTTCTCTTAGAATGTCGTCTAGTATTGTGTTGAAGAGAAGTGGAGATAGTGGACATCCTTGTCTAACTCCTATATTGGTGTAGAATGGATCACTGATCTTACCTCTGTGTTGAACTGTTGTCTCTGCATCTTCATACATCGCTTTGATGATGTTGATGATTTTTTCAGGAACTCCCTTCTTTGTAAGTGTTCTCCATATTGCGCATCTCTTGACTGTGTCGAATGCTTTCTTAAAATCTATGAATAGTAGATATAGTGGGGCATTCCATTCGACTGATTGTTCAACTATGACCCGTAAAGTATTTGCCTGGTCTACACAGCTTCGGTTTGGTCTGAAACCTGCCTGCTCTTTCCGTAGTATTGGTTCTAGTACTTCTTCTAATCTTTTCTTTATAATAATTGCTATTATCTTATGAATAGTATTTAAAACCGTGATTCCTCTCCAGTTGCTGCAATTTGCCAAGTCTCCTTTCTTAGGTATCTTGACAATCATTCCTTTCTTCCATGATGGTGGTATATTCTCCTCTATCCATGCTTTCCTGATGTGGGGTTCAATTGTTTTTGCGAATAAGTCAGGGTCCAGTTTGGCTATTTCTGCTGGAATTCCATCTTCACCTGTTGCTTTGTTGTGCTTCAGGATATTGATTGTAGCTTTGATTTCTTCTATATTTGGAGCTTGAGTAGATATTGGCAGTCCCTCAGTTGGGTAGATATTTGCATTGTCTCTGTTTCTTATGTCTGCTTCATTATTTGTACTTTCTTCGTTGCTCAGTTCTTGGAAATGTTCTCTCCATCTCTTTAATTGATCCTCTAAGTTTGTGATGAACGCACCATTTTTATCTTTAATTGGTTTGTTTTGTTGTTCCGACTGGTTTGTTAAGTTCTTGATTATGCGATGCAATTCTCTCAGGTTATGTTGCTGTGCTGCTTTTTCTGCTTCTCCGGCTAAATTTTGTAGAAATTTCCTTTTATCTCTTCTTGCTGCTCTTTTTACTGTTTTTGCTATTTCTTCATATTCCCTTCTTGATGCCATCCTGTTGTTTATCATTTTCTTCATTTCACCTCTTCTTTTAATCAAGGCCCATGTGTTGTCGGTTATCCAGATTTTTCTTTGTGGTTGTGAAATTCCAAGATTTTGTTCGCTTGTTTGGTTGTAAATTTCCAGAATCTCTTCCCAAGTGTATTCTCTATTATTTCTAATATTTTCTCGTAACGCCGTAACTATGTCAGCTCTTACTTGCGGATTTTTTAAGTTGTTTATATTTATTTTCTTCTTTCTATTTCTTCTGCCTCTTCCTTGTTGGCTTAGTTTCATTCTGAAGTCCCCAGATAGTAATTCATGATCGCTGTGTATATCTGCTCCCCTTCTATTTCTCACATCTAACATTGATTGTTTCCATTTCTTGCTGATGCATATGTGATCTATCTGATTTCTTGAGATCCCGTTTGGTGTTGTCCATGTGTATTTGTGGATATCTTTGTGTGGAAATAGACTCCCTCCGATTGCTAGGTCGAAAGTCTGACACAACTCTATCAATCTTTCCCCGTTGTTGTTTCTTTCTCTTCCTAACCCGTGTTTGCCCATTATCTCCTCAAGTCCATTGTTGTTAGATCCTATTTTCGCATTCCAGTCACCCATTAATATTATGATATCTCCCCTATTTATGAGTGCTAGCGTTGTTTCTATTTGTTCGTAGAAGTCATCCTTAATATGGTCTTCAGCGACATCTGTTGGTGCATAGCATTGAATTATTGTTACATGCCTTGTCATATTTCGAAATCGCCCTATAACAATTCTATCTGAGACTGCCTTCCAAGAAACCAATGTTTGTCTCAATTTCTTTGATATTAGTATTCCGACTCCACTTTCACCCCCTGTTTCCCTTCCACTGTAAATTACCATGTTTCCATTCTCCGTGTTGATTTCTCCGGTGTTGTTCCATCGCATTTCACTAATAACAAATATAAGGAAATTAAAAGAAATAGTTTTAATTTTAATCACATTTACCAATCCATTGAGCTAATTATTAACAGCTACCGGTAAATGAAATAAACTCTACTTATTTATCACATTTACCAAAATACGAGGTTATTATTAATAACCACCGGATTTATCACTTTAACCGTAACATATATATAATCTGGTGACAAATAAAATAAAATAAAATTATTGTATTTAAGAAGGCTTAGTGCCAGTAGCTTTCCACATTTGATGAGTATAGATAAGCCAGTAATTTGTTAAATAAATACTCAAAATATTATAGATATTGTATAGTGTAAAAATTGAGGATCCATACTTCATTAAGCACGAAAAGGTGACTCTACCTAAGCTACTGTCAAGAGTGTAACAAAAAAATAAAATTAGCGAACTTTTCCCAGATAATTAACGATGTTCACAAAAAAATATTCAGTTTTTATACCAATATTTTATTCACAAACAATGAGTCTGATACTTGCCAAATAAATACACTTGATACCCACCGGTAGATAGAAACATCAACTTTAAAAAAAAATGTTTGAAGAATTCATTACTACAACTTGACATCTTTGAATTTTTGGATTCTCTTTAATCTCCCTGCAGTTCAGGTCACATTTAAAAATATATCCCCTGTCGTAGAACTCGAACTTGTTCTTAATTAATTACCTCCTAAACGATTTTCTTTTTAAAATGGACCATCCTGTATATACATAAGACACATTTAGAAGAATTAAAACTAATTAGCCCGATAAGGGTTAAACAATTTACTAAAATTTTTAAATTCCTAAACAAATATAAATAAACTCTCAATATGTTAGCACTAATAGTTACACAATTGGAATATTGACGAAATTATTAAGTTATTAAAATCTAAATTAGTGAATTATTCTATCAAGATGCTTAAAAAATTTAAGTAGTTAAGAATGTTCGAAATCGCAAAATCGGAATCACGATTCACCTTTACATTAATGCAGAGTGAATGTTACCACCAACATTATTTTATTTTGACAAAATCCCCAATGAAGATATTTCCTGTTTTTGTAACCAACAGAGAAGCTACACAAAACAAATATTTTTCTCCAAATTCGGAAAAACGAGATATTTTGTTTTTGCCGCTATTAAGCGGCTACTCGTAAATAAGATGGCTTTTCCAAAATAAATTAATGTAAAAATTGTAGAAAAATCATAAATTCTGCTTTTTGTAAAATTCAGTTTTGGTCGACCTTTTAACTGATATTTTAAAAATTAGATCTTATTAGCGCTATGGTACATGGTAAATTCCAATTTGAATGATAGGGACTTAAATTGTTAAATATCTTAGATTTGGGGATTTTGTTTTTGAAAATTTTGTATTTTTTTGTTTTGCGTAGTTATTTCCTATAGTCTCTTTTAAAAATCTATTTAAAAATATTTACAATATTTGAATAAAAAGAAAATTCTTCTTATAATAAAATTTTGAAGTAGCACAATGTAAAACACAACAAGAACAATTGAAAACCAGAACTATTGACATTTAGCTTTGATAAGATTTTAATCAGTTAATGTGATGGAAAAATTAACGGTTCTCAAGTACTGGAGCCATCGGGGTAGATAATATGTATGTTGAGTAGAAAAAACTCAAGAAGTCTGTAAGTATAGTGGACGAAATACACATATTTGTATCCTAAGTACTTAATATGTACTTTACAGAAATTATAATTAAAAATGATTTTAAGTGTTTGACTCAATTGTTTCAAATTTGAGATTAAAAATGTAGAATGTAGAATTATATAGAGTGTTATTTATAAGATTATAACGAGTATAATAAAACAGCAATTAAAGCTAACTATGAACTGTAGAATATATGTATAATAATTTTGGTATTAATAATGTATTACAACCATCCAAGTCGTTCAATTATATTAAGCTAGATTAAAAATATCTAATTGAAAAAGTTTAAGTTGCGAAAAGATTTGTTATTTGCAAAAGTTTTAAATTCAAAATGTGTAAAATCGAAAATTTCTGGAATTATCGAAATATTTTAATTGACATCTTGTTGACATTTTGTTATTTTGATATCTAATTAATTACTATGGTATGTAATGTACTTTTTTTCTTTCTTTATTTGTCAACTATTACTTAAAAACTAACTAAGAACATGTTTTGTATTAAATTATTTAAATAAAAAAGATTTTAACAAATTTCTAATCTAATAATTAACATATTTAAAAATTAAGACCTAACAAAAAGCTAGATACGGTCGTATAGAGAAAATTTAATATTCACATGGTTTTATGGTTATTTTATTTGTTTTTTTTTTTTGTTTTATTTGACTGACATACATATTAATTATTATTTTTTTTCCCAGGATATATAGCTTTTAATGCGACAATAAATATTCCATTATTTTTTGAATTCCGAAATACAAACAATCATTTTTAGCTTCTTCGGTAGGTTATTAAAGCCATTCAAGCAAATATAACAATTATCAACTTGTTTATGGCTAAATATTAATTTTTTTCCTTATTTTACACTTTATTGTACATGCAACAAAACTTGGGCAAAAAAAAACAGGATAGAATTATCAGCCCACCAACATAGAGTTAAATAAAAGTTTTTCGACCCTGTTTTAGTAAAATATTTCAAAAATTTAATTATTTTTTATTTTTCAATTCAAAATAAGAAACTTTACGATATTGTGCTTTTCTATTCTGTTTTTATTTTTTTTTTATTTATCGTCTCTGTATACTTCTTTGCATGTCGATATAATATGTTTTAAATCATTATTGTACAAAGTAATTAAAAGAACATACATTAATGCATTTTTGATTTAATTTTTTTTTATAGTTTTAATATTCTGATAATTTTTTTTATTCATTTTCGATTTGATCTACGTATTTCCTCTAAATGGCCTAGTTTCGGTCTAGTTATCACAAGTTGAACAAAAAAATTAGTTTTTGTTTGAAAATTTCTTTATTTATTTTCATTTTCTACTCTATACTTTATATTCCCTTTATAATAAAATATTTTTTTTTTAGCTCTTATAACAAATTTTTAAAATAATTGATTAAACAGATAAAATTTAATTCTTATATAAACAAATTAATTAAAGTAAATGTTTTAAGAATTATTTTATTAATCTTTGTTTTCAGAAATAAAAAAAAAAAATGTAAATTATTAGAGTAAAATGCAATAAAAGAAGAAAAAAAACTGATAACTTAAATAGAGTAAATAATAGAATGGTTTTAGTTGCGGTAAATATAACATAATATATGTATGTATACATACTTATGTATAAGATATGAAAAATTAAATAAATTTATAGAATGAATGATTAAAATACTTACTTTTACTTTAAATTGATTATACTTACTTACTTGCTCCGTATTTTCTCACATTAATTTTGTTAATTTTTTTTAAATAAAAATATTATTTTTTTGTTTTGTTTTTCTTATTTTGTCTCTTTCAAATGGAACGCAAAAAATAGAATAACAATAAAAAGTAAAGCATTTATTGCCATCATTAGTAATTATATTATTATTAATTAATAAATCATTTTTAAATTAAAAAGACTTGACTGATAAGACAAAATAAATTGTGTAAGATATAAATAAATAAGACTAATGAAGTAGTCAAAATGATGTTTTAGAGGGTAGTAATCAAGCGAGACTTTTTCAAATATGTAGATAATTGTAAGAATAGAGTATTTATGATTTGTTTTGTCAGCTATTACTAACCAAATGAAATATAGGACATTAAACTAGTGTTAGCAGGCTCTTCAATCATATTAATTTAGCAGAACAGTTGTTTAATTATTTATTTATTCAAACAGTTTACAAAAATTATGTAATTTAATTAATAAAATTATCAATTTCTAATTAATTATTAATAATTATTAAAATGTAAGAAATAAGATTTAATTACTTTCAAATTTAAAACAATAAAGTTTATTGTTAAAAAAATATATATATATGTTGTAGAATATTTAGTTGAAAAACGTCTGAGAGTATTGACATATAACTTGGTGTTGCTTCAATGTGAAACATAAAAAGTAGGACTAAAATCATCGAATATTCAAAAATGACCAGATAAGTTAACTAAGATAAGATAAGTTAATAAGGCAACATTATTTTATTTTGGCCAAATCTTCAATGGAAATATTTCTTGTTTTAAAACAAATATTTTTTCCAAATTCGGAAAAACGAGACATTTTCTTTTTGCCGCTATTGAGCGGCTACGCATAAATAAGATGGCTTTTCCAAAATAAATTAAATTAAAAATTTTGTAAAAATCATGAATTCCGGCAACTGAATATAATAGCAACAGACATAATAACTTTGAAGGAATATCAAACTTCAACTACATACATCATAAGAACATTAATTCAAAATGATAACAGTATATTAACGTTCAGTGGTACCATATGCTTGTGAAATTTGGTCAATATAGTATAGTATAGAAAGTTGTTTAATGCAACAAGACTATGGATTATGATGAGTAAACTGTACAAACTGATGAACAAACTGAAATGAATAAACTGTAAAATTAATTAATTGATTGGAATAATGTTCAATTTATCAAATGTAGCTGCCGTGCCCAATTTTTAGTAAATCTAGGATGACCAAAAACCAAATGGACTGATAATATTGAAAGTAATTCTCCAAATGTGGGTTGGTTGGTAAGAAACTATCTGAAGATTAGATAAGCAAAGCTCATCATTAATTGTCATATGATGCCATATGATGATCATATAAAAAGAAAAAGAACATACAGAAAAATATACTATATTTTTGATTACAAGTTACAAGAGTACCGTAATGATTTCTATCATATTTTCCAAACAGTGAAAACCAAAATATTAAGAAGGTATGTTATTCAGGACTATTAGAATTATTATATTAGTAAAGTACGGTGTTATATTCAAATATTAATTTTTTTCAATGCTCACAATGTATATTATTATGTACAATTATTTTATATTATAAATTTGTGGCGGAACGCACTATATCGAAAAAGGAAATTTGGATGAAATCAAATTTAAAAAATATTGTTTTAAAATCGTGTAACATTTCTTTTTCTCTTATTTACAGTTACTTGAAAAATAACATCCCATCAGACAACGGTACTGATATATTCATTACATTGTTCAGAATTGAATTAATTCTAAATTCCTGGTAACCGTACATGTAATTGTAGTCCTGGCAGAATTCACTCTTACTTTTTTTTCATTTTATAGCACAAAGTCTCAATTTAGAGCATATTTGGGGCATTTGGGCTACTGTAAGGGTAAGGCTATTTCGTTTTTTGATTATTGTTTCCTGTATCCATGGCAATGTCTTATTTAACGTATGGCATGAAATATACCGTCATGTAGCTAAATATATTCACCTTCAGCTGATTGAAGCAATTGTATTGATGATAGCAATGAGTTTTGGAAAATGTTTTTGTACATAACATCAGTATTATTTATTTATTTAATAAATGGAAGCTTTCAAGTTTTCTTACAACTTCAATGTTAACATGCTATTCCAAACCATAATTACTTATGCTAAAAACTTCACCGAACATAACAAACAGTCTTTATGGACAGGTTAATCATCAGTGTGTATCACTCGTCTCTTACTGTCCTCTCTTCTACTGCAGGCTTCAAATCTCGACTCATCAGTGCCTCCTGTATTTCAATTTTTATGCTCTGCGCGCCATAATCCAATTTATTTTTTTCCTGAATAACGACTTTTTTTTCCTATAGTTAGATATAATTAAATAAAATTAAAAATATTACATTCAAAATGAAATTATGACTAATTAGCAATTTAATTAGCTACTCCTTAAAAGCTATACGCAACTTTTTTTTAAATTTCTCCTACACATACTAACACATTTTACTTTATCAAAGCGATTTCAACTGGCTCCACGATAAGTGCAGCTGCACTTTGACATCGACTTGATTCAACAAAAGAAATAAAATTACTGTCAATTATACGTCAGTACAATACTGTCAATTTATTTAGTTTTTTTTTACTGTTATATTTGTGAGAAATCTACGTTTTTACCGTTTTAGTGAATTCGTGAGTGTTTAAAATTGTATTACTTAAATATTTTTCAACATGTTACATATTAAGCCTGTGACGGTGACCCTTAATTTAATTTTAAGTTTGTTAAAACATAAAGAGTGTACAAATTTATTTGCTTTGCTTGTATAAATTAAATAAATAAAAGAATAAATATGTAATGACATATTTTTTTGTAAGTTAAAATAAAAATAAAATATTAATCATCAATATCATCATCTATTCTATTTTACCCAAAATTTATTCGCGGTTATCATTTTGACCACCAAGGCTTCCTATGTAATTCCTGTTATTAAGAAATATAACTGTGAAATTTGGAAATCGGTTATTAAAATGAAATTTATATTATTGAATAGGTATATTTATTGTTTAAATATAAATACATAAAATATAAATATATTTAAGTAAATAAAACAAAAATTAAATGATATTATCGAATCAATCAGGTCATGGTATGATGCATAAAATTCTCGTAAACATAAGTATAGGTTGATGATGAATTGAACCGGAATAGACATGTAAACTGAACTAATAAAAAAAGCTCACAAGAATTCTAGAAATATTTAAAAAAATTGAAAAACGGCTACTAAAGACAATATTAAGCTGTACACATATGATATTCTATTTCATGGTACAATAAATTATGGTTGTGGAATTTAGGAAAACACATATGATAGAAACATAAGCCTCCTTCAAAGACTCAAAATAAAGCAATTAAAAATATGTGTGGATTGTCTGATAAAACTTCAATCTGAATTATATTCACCTTAACAATAAAATCTTAAAAATAAAGGATTTAAGAAGTTTACGCCAAGTAGCCCGAATATATATAATATTAAGAATAAATGAACAACACAAACAACAAACACAAAATTAGTTGCTTGTTGAAATGAAATACTCATTGGCACAATACGAGACGAGCAAAACAACTGCGAAATGATGTTGGAGTATATTTACATGGATTGGAGACTGCAATGGAAAGAAGAAATTATAATATTAAACTGGTGAATTTCTTAGATGTGTCCAGAAAAAAATTTAAGGAGCTTAAAAAACTAACTTTGTCTAACTACAACTCAGTAATTGTTTTTTGTTCTTTCTTTGTTTTTGTTTTTCATTTCTTTTATATCTTTTGTTGATTGATTAATTATCATTGTGAATAATTTCATTTTGAATAACTTAGCTATATATACTTTTTTCTATAACTTAAATTTATAATATTTGATTTTAAATTTTTACTATTATTGTATTTATATTGTTTTTGCTCATTATTGATTTTGCACTGAAATTCAAATTCTTTTGATTGATTCTCTTTAACTAAAGTAAATTAAGTAAAATATTATAAACTCTGTATGGAGCTATCTCGCTCTTTTTGAGAAATACTTAATAATAAAAAAAATTCATATTGAAAATAAATAAAAATATTCAATTCTATTAAATTTTGAACTTGTATGTATAAACTAAACAATTTAAATATTCAAGTCACATGCTATCAAACGTTAACGTTATCCATTTTGTGTAAACTTTTAAATATCACATGTTTCGTTAACAAAATATTATCAATAAATGGAATAAAAATAGTTATACTCTAAAATTTTTGCAGTTAAATTTTTTTTTTGTTGTTTAATTGAGACCAAAATAATTGGATAAGCCCTAACTGTCTTTGTAGAATTTAAGCCATTGAAAGATGAAAGAAATAAAAAAAAGGATAAGTAGTAAAGAATAATGAACAAAATTGAAAAAGTATATGAAAGAAATATATTAGAATAGAAAGAAGAGTTGGTATATAAAAAACACAGACAGCTTAAAAGATATATATTAATCCGTCTTTTGAAAATTTTTAATTTATGTGTTTGTGGGAACACATAATATTATAATGTCAATGAAGCATTTTTATATTTTGCATTTTTGGTTCGAAGAGCCTCACTACTACAAAATTGTGTTAAAAGGCTGGAATGGTTGTATTTATAAAAGTATATATACTTTTTATTTCATCAGAGCAATTACCCAACCGATATATATAAAACTAGGTGGCTATTACTACAATACAGCGATCACTGAATGATGTTAAATGTTGTGTAACATCTCTATCATTAGTAATTTTGATGGTTCGCTTTTGTATTTTGTCTAGGTAGTGCAGGCGGATACAGGTGAACCGCCCCAAAATATACGAGTTGTATTTAAGTTGTGGCCGAAAGTATGCCTTGTATAGGAAGTTGAAAGATGTAAAGTATTTCCTACTTCTGCTTAAGAATCCTAAACATTACGCACATAAATGTGATTGTGCCACGAACGTTTGTTGTTTATTTCTATTCGAGAATTCTTCCGAAATTTTCAATCCACTAATTGAATATATTGTTCAGTCTAATTGCTTCGAGTATCAGTAATGAAATGTGCCAGGCGGGCGTCATCAAAAGATTTAAATGTTTATGAAGATTTAGCCTTCACTGTATTTTTCTATGCACCGATAACCAAATTCCGTCAAAAAGGTAAAATTATCCACACTTGGGCTTTCCAACTAAAAGCCATATGGATGGTTAGATGAAGTTAAAAGTTAATTATCGTTTCTATCACTTTTGATAATACTGAAGTAAAAATCTTAGAAATGTCTGTTTTCATAATTTATTCTCTGACCCTCTCAAGACTAAAATGTTTGTTTTTTTTTGGTAGATTCAAGTTGAAACTTAAAAAATTTAATAAAAATGTTATGATTTGAATAGTCAGTTATCATAAATGTTCTGAAAAATAAAAAAAATAAAAAACTTATTTGTTCGTTTTAAGATGTTTCTTTTTCTCTTTTTTTTTTTAAAATAATTTTTTTTTTTTAAACAAATATAATTAATTTCTAAATATAATTTAGTTAAGTTTTTTGTTTTTTATTTTTTTTTTTAATTTTTTGATATTTTGTTGTAAAATTAAGTTTTTTTTAAATTAAATACTAATACAAAAAAAATAATTATAATAATAATAATAATAATAATAAAAATTAAATTACAACAACAAAAAAAAATACATATATAATGAATTATTTAAATTAGAATTTTTATTCTGAGTATAATCTTTATTTTCTACTCTCTATAATAAATTGACTATACAAAGCGTTCTTTGCAGTTTTGCTTTATTAGTTTTTTTGTTTTGTTTTTGTTTTTATAGCTTGTTGATTTGTTTTTAGTTACTTATTTTTTTTTTGTTTTATTTTTTATTTATTTTTTATTGTTTTTTTCGTTTTTGCTTTTTTTATTATTATAATTGCAAGCTGCTTTTGCGGAACGCCATTTGAATTTTTTTTACAAAAAAAAACATAATTTTTTTTTTTTATTTTTTTTTTATTATTTATTTTAATTTAATTTAATATGTAACATAATGACATACTATTTAATTTGTATTTTTTGTTATAATCTATAATACAGACTCCCTTTGATTAATTTCTTTATCTTTATTTGTATCGTTAATCTTTGGTACAATTGTTGGTGTTGATGTTTGATAACTTTTTAATAAGCTTTCTTTATCTGGACTATCAATTTTAAGTGATAACATTTTATCATCATAACTATTTGTATCACTAGGAGCATCTGGACTTGGTAATGTTTTCACTATTTTTGGTACTATTGTTATTGGTTTATCATCATCGTCTTCAACTGATTCTTCATGAATTGGTGTTAATATTTCCATATGTACAGGTTCTTCTTCAGTATGTGAACAACGTTTTAAACATGGTGCTATAAAACTAGTTATTGTTGATAATCCAAATAGAGCACCTGCCATATAAAATGGTATATCATATGATAATGTTGCATCATATATAGCACCAGCTAATGGTGAACCAATTATGGCAGCAAAACCTCTAAATAAAATTAATAAACCAAATGCATTAGTTAATTTATCTAAGCCAAGTAGATCAACAAGAATAATAGATGTTAATGATATATAACCAGATATTGCAATACCAAAAAATATTGACATTGTTATATATGCTCCATATGTTGTACATAATGGTGTAGCAGCAACAGCAACAGTTGATATTAATAAACAAATATTATTAAGTAATAATGAATCAACTTGTGGAAAATCAGCAACATAACCACATACAACTCTGCCAACTGTATTTGTTATACCAATAACAGATATTAAAAATGATGCTTGATTTTGTTCAATACCATTCATCATTGCAGCATCAACTAAATATACAAATGGTATATATAATCCGGCCATACCAAATACATTTGATAAACCAATCATCATAAATACAGGATCCTTAAGTAAGCTAACATCTAACATTGAACCTAATGCAGCTTTAAAAGATTCTGGTAATACAAAACATGGACATAGATCATATGATTCACGATTTCTTTCTATTTCAGCTAAACGATCACCCTGAATATCACGCATACTTTTTTCATATTTTGTTAACGATAAAACTGAATTTCTATAATTAGTTAATGATTTTTGTGATTGATATTGTGGTAAATTTGTAACTGAACCAGAATAAAAAATATCTTTTCTAGATAATGGACGTACCATACGTGGTTGGCTATCTGTTCTTGGTATTGACATTTTTGAATTAAACATTTCACTAGTTGTTTCACCATTTTTTAATTCAGCTTTTGATGTAGCTCTTATTGCTGATAACGTTGGTTTAAATTTTTCACTAGTTGATGTTTTACGTACTCTGTCAAAGAATGGAACAGATCCGTTTTTTGGAAGACCTTGTGCATTAGTTGGAAATGCTGGTTGTGATGCATTTCTAGGCATATTATTTGAACTAGATTCATAATCAGTTTCACTTTCAGAATGTCGTTGTGGACGTCTTAGTCTGCGATTTTCTAATTGACTATCGGGTGAACCATATTGTGGATCAGCTACTTTTGATTCAGCTATTGTTGGTAATGTTGGAACATTTGGTATACCACCTTGTTGTGCTAATGCTTCTAAATTAAGACTTGAATGTACACCAGGATCAGCATTTAAAGGCATTTTTAATCTTTTTTCCATAGTGCCATCTGGTAATTGAACCATAAAATAGGAACCAGCAATTGAACCTCTTTGCAATTGATTTTGTTTCTCTTCGTACATTCGTTGCATTAATGGTTTAACTTTTTTTTCTTTTGGATATGTTAATGGTCTCATTAGTGCACCAAATACAGCACAATTTAATATCAGACCGGCCAATATTACTAATGAACCTTTCCATCCTAATTCACCAATTAAATATGTTGCAAATGGTGCAAATGTAAATGTACCAAAACCAGAACCACATACAGCAATACCAGTTGCTAATGATCTTTTTGTTTCAAAATAATAACCGACAGCAACAACAGCTGGTAAATATATCATACCAAAACCAAAACCTCCAATAACACCATATGTAATCATTAGCATTGAAACACTTGTACTAAATGTACTTATTATAAATGCAACACATCCAATAACACTACCAGCTATACATACAGCACGACAACCATATTTATTACATAATGCTGATACAATTGGACCAGCACTTAAGTATACACCGCTTAATAAACTTCCAACCCATGCAACAGTACCTTTACCTTCATTAAAATAATCAACAAAATCATTCAAAAATATACCAAATGTATATGCGATACCATCAACAATCATATTACAAATAAATGATGCAAAAACAATAACCCAACCATAGCCACCATCTGGTGGTGGTGGTAAATCTTGCATATCATATTGATCGTAATCATAATCTTGACTATTATTTTCTTCTTGCAATTCAGCTGTTAATCTTGCTGCTTCTTCGCATGCTTCAGCTTCGGCATCATTTATTGATAATTTTGTTGTATCCCGTTGTGACATTTCTTTAAAGAAAAAAACTTTTTTTTTAAAACTATTACTTTTGTTCTAACTGTAGTTTTCTTTTTGCTTTTTTAGTTGTTTTTGTTATTGTTGTTCTTTCGTGGGATTTGATTGTTATTGCTGTTGTTGTTATTGTTGTTGGCTATTCCTTCAATTTATATTTGTAGGTAATAGTTTTTCTTTTTTTCAATTTTAATATAGGATACAGGTTCCTCAATTAAAACTTAGATAAACTGCTTAATTTATTTATATTCTCCAACAATTATTTATTCCTATATTCAATTAAATTACAACATAGTTTAGAACTTGTTTTGTTTTTGGAGTTAAAATAAATAACATGAGTATAGTTAAACAATTTTGGTTTTCAATTTTGATGTAGTAAAAATATATGGCAAGTTATATAAGTAAAAAAAAAACAGGAAACGAATATTTAAAATAAAAACAAAATAAATTAAACTTAAAATTTACTTTTAATTGGCGGAATTTTATATAATTTTATTTTCATTATTATTAATGACATTTTTTAAATTTTTTGTTTCTGTTTTCGTTTTATTTTTATTCAAATAATTTTTTATAACTATTTACTTATTAGAAAAGGTTGTTTTGTTTTTAAATTTTTTTTTTTTTTTTGGTTTTGTTTTGTTAAATTATTCGATTTTTTTAAATAAAATAATTTTATTAACTTTGATAGATTATAATACTGAAATAAGATAATTTCAAAACTCTTTCATTAAAAAAATATATATTTAGATATTCTAGGTTTTATATGGCCGTTGTCACAACGAACTTTCAAATAATTTTTTTTTCTTAAAAATTTTCTTTTTTCGAATTTTCTTTTATTTTTTGCTTGTTTTTGTTTTTTTGTTTTTAGATAAATTTCATCACAAATCTTTATTCACATATTTAAGTATGTATTAATATGTATGTAGAATTATTTTAGTGAAATAAAAAAATATATAAGTAGCAAATTTAAGTAAAAAAATCACTGAAATATGTATTTAAGTGTGTTTTTTGTATATTATGTACCTAGATAAATTTTTTTTCAATCACTGACTTTATTTTATTATATTATATGAATTTTATTGTTTCAGAAATTCTTTTTAAAATTAATATGAAATTTCCACTGTTTTTATTTAAAAGAAAATTTAAATTATGTATATATATATACACATATATAAGTATAACCTCAAAATAATTTTGAATGTGATATGTTTTCTATAGAATTTTTAAAATAAATTTTAAAATAAGTTATGTTTGTTCAATTTTTTTTTTTAATTAATTAAATAACGAAAAAAAAATTTTTTCAATATCTTGTAACTTTTTTGACATTTAGTTCCATTTTTGCATATATTTTGGTATATATCTACATATATATAAATTAAAAAAAAAAGATATTTGTTTTATTTTTGGTTTTTTTTTTGTTTTTATTTTTTTTTTCTGTATCACCTTTTATGGGATTTAATCAGTAAAATCAGCTGAGTTTTTGGAGATATATAGGGCAAATTAAATTTATATATATACACATCTATATAGATATATATAATATATTATATATACATGGATATGTATATATATTTTCTATTCTTTTTTAAGATTTGTTTTTGTTTAATAGCAGCTTGGAAATATTATACATATTATTCTTTATTTTAAGTACATACTAACATTATTGCTTTTGTTTTAAATATGCATATTTTTTTTTTTTTAATATGAAGTTTAATAAGTACAGTTGTATAGCTAAATTCAATTATTAATTAAACTTTCGAGTAATTTTTGAATGTTTCCAATCACTATGCCATTTTTATATGCATAAAGAAAAAAGAAAATTAACAAAAAAAAGGAAAAAAAATTATTCTTATTTATTTTTTCTCTTCATTTTAATTTCACCGTTAAAAAATTCTTATTTTGCGCGTTAATTTTCATCATTTTATTATATAAATTTTAATTTTAAAATATTATTCTTTTATAAAAAATATATTATTTTATTTTATTGTTAAATTCTCTCAAAAAATTTATTATTTTCTTTATATATTTATTAAGTTAAATCACTTATATTCTAAAAATTTATTAAAATTCTATTCTATCCCAAGCCTTTGCAATTTCTTTACTGACATGATTGTCATTTAAAAATTTGACATATCTTCTAACCTGATATACATAAAGAAAGCTTTTTGTTTTGGTATATATGTATATAATTCTTTTATATCTCTCATATGTTTTTTTATCATTGTGTAATGTGTAGTGTAGTTGTGTAAGCTTTGTTGTTTTTTATTTTTGTTTTTATAAATAAATTCAAAACAAAGCTCTTTGTGTTTGTACAGAAGAAATCAAGAAATTCTATTCTGCTTGTACATATATACATAAATACGGATGGATGAATATATATATATGAATACATGCACATATCACCTCGCCAGTCAAACAAATTATTACGAGAAAAACAAGAATTTTTGAATTTATTCTATGCTGAAAAGTTCTATTTAGTATATATGATGTGTGTAGTGTATATAAATAATTATCGTATATTATATATAAAAAATAATACACATACATAGTATATATACTTTTATAATTTTGTACGAAAAGTCAGGTCAGTCAAACAACTTTTTTTTTATTCTTTTCAAAATAGAGAAAAAGAGAACAAATATATTATAGAGAAATAGAGAATATCAATATATATATATATTATTATATATATGCTTATATTTATATATAGAAAAGAAATAGCTATCTAAAACAAATCAAGAGAGATATAAAAAAAATCCAGCGAGTTTTCGTTTTTCAAACATCGTAACAAAAAGAAAAAGAAAAGAAAAAAAAATAGAATAGAATTGAAAATATAATATTTAAAATACAAGAAGGTATTGCCAATGCTGATTAAAGATATACTTTACATGAACTTAAATAACCCTTACACGCAAAATTTTATTTTGTAACATTTTGTACGTACTCAGAAAAAACAATATTATTTTAATTGTTCAACTAAATTTCCTCTGTAAGATTTTGATTATAATAATAACATAAAAACATTAATGATTTAAAGACAATTCAATATGCAGAACTATTTTTCAAAATTATTTTTTCAGAACTAACGGTCGGCATGCATACTATGCTAACTAACATTTTTGTTCCCATAATTAAATACAATAAGTCTGAATAGTTTATTATCTCATTCATTAGCAATCAAATAACTAAATTATGTATTATTTAATAAATTAACATTAATTTATTTATTATTATAATATATAGTAGATAAGAACCTAAATAAATTGTTAATCTAAAGTGAATAGTGACTGATTAAGCTTGGAGGAAAAGATACATATTTTACATTATTGTATTTCATGTTTATTAAGAAAGCTTAAGGCTCATTTAGAAGTTCAACTAGTTTTACTATAAAGTTGAATACGTGTTTATGCGTCAAACACATTCACATTCAATTAATCGTTTAATTTTTTTGTTTTTTTAACTAGTGGTTGATTTTAAAATATTTTTTTTTACTTTTGAATTCTTTAAATTTCTGTTTTAACCAAGCGTTGCAAAAAAAGAAAATGATTAAAATACAAAAAAAAAAATAATGTTAATTTTGATAACAAATGTTTAAATTTAGATATAAAATAGGTTGCTTCACGAGATAAAAGTTAAACTTAATTCGATTAACTTATTATCCAATAATATGGTTTACGTCGTTAGGATAATTTTTTGTTGTTAAATTATTTGATTATTATTTGTAAAACAGCTGATTTTAAAACTTTGTTTGTCTTAAATAAAAATTTAAAACGAAAGAAGAAATAAAAATTTAAATGTTAAAATCTTTTATTTTTAGATCATACAAAAATTTAAATGTAAACAACTTCCTTATTTTTTATTTTTGTTACAGCTAACAGTTGTCAGATGAAAATAATTCAATTAACTTTAATTTCATTATTTGAAAACTAGCTCCGAGGCTTGTTATTTTCAACTAATTGAATTATTTTGATTCTTTTATACTGCTTGTTTAAAAAGTGTAGAAAACTTTTACATGTAATATTGTTTTTGCTATTCTCTGATTGGTGGAGAATGCTACAAAATCTTATAAACAAACAAAAGCTGACTGTCAAAAATAAAAATTTAATCGAGTTAAATTTAATTTTAAACTCGTGAGGCGACCTAATATTTTGTATAAAGGTAACAAAACGAAAACCTACATCAACCTGAAATCTGAATAACAATTAATAAATCAATTAGCAAAAATTAGAAAAAATATTAACATGAACATATTCGTCTATTTTTCTTTTTGATATATGTAAATAAAAGCATAAGGTAAGAGGAATATACTACTTAAAATATTGGACACTTTTTTGCATCGATAATCTCTTCTATTATTCTACACTATTCTAATTTAAATAAAAAAATTTCATTTTTTTTTATTATTTTTTGACTTTCTGATAAAATTCTGAAATTATCTAAGAAAACTTATGTATTTTTTTTTTCTTAATTTTCATGACTATCACAGTAATACAAAAGTAGTAATTTTTTGTATTTAGTATTTAAAAAGTACGTAAAAAGAATTTGTGAAAATGATCTAAATAAATATTTTATTGATTTTGGTTTAATATATAAAACCAAAATTCTTCTGTTATGGCAGTACTGTAGTTGGAAGAATAATAAAGAAGAATTCATTTCATTCACAAACACATATAAGCAAAGCAATTTTGTTTTGAGAAATGAGAATGTCAAATATTCAATTGTCAAATTTACGATTGAGAAGAGAATACAATTTTTCAATATGTGATGTTAATGTATATATAATATTATATTTATGGCTTTGTATACAACAATATTTTTGTTGTTTCTTTGCATTATTTAATTTTATGAATTTTTACGCGGTTTTTAAATTTTTTTTTAGCACAATTGGATAAAAAATAAATGCACCCGACCAGTATTTAAAATATTTGGATTTAAATATATGTATGTATGTATGTAAATTGTACTTTTTTTTGTACCTATGTAAATACATACATTACATAGCCAATAAAACAAGTAACTATTTAATCACTGATCCAATCCATACAATATCCTTTTTTTTCATAATAAAAAATATTATATAGCTAGCTAGTAATATTACTTTTGTTTCAATTATTATTGTTTAACATTTTTATTTTTTGTTTATGTCATAACGACTATTTGGTTTGAGTCTGCTATTTTTATTATTATTTTTTTTTGTATTGTTCTTGCTTGTTTTTATTTTTTATTTTTAATTTTCATTACCAATTTTTTGTTTTGTTTTCATTTGCAATGTGTTTCCTTGATTGTGTACTGTCAATTTGTGGTATTTAATATTTATATATATATATTATGTAGGTACAATATTTTATGCATATGGATATGTTATATATTATATACCATTCCCAATTAGAGAAGCACCCCTGGCAGGGAATGTGAATACATATTTGAACTTAACCTAATGTCAAGTCAATTTTAACGTATTGCGAGTAATTTTGTTATTTTTTTTTTTTTAATTATATACATACATAAATACACTACAAACATATTGGGTATTCTGTTTGTTAACTTCATATTTTGTATTGTGGAATAACACCTGGGATGATATTATACGATTATACTTAATTGTTAACTATGGGAATAATACAAGTTACAAATCTCACCTTTTTTAATTTATTTTAGAATACGCAACGTGTGAATTATGATTGTATGACTCAGTTTTATAAAAATTTATCATCAAATGCAGATCTAGGATCTATATGGGTATATGACATAAAATTTTTATTTGTAGGTAGTTAGATAGGAGGTATCTAGTATATTACATAAGTAGGTATATATTTTTAATACACAAAGCCGAAAACTTATGATTATAAAATTTTATTTTAAAAAATTATATTCCTTTTTTTATATAAAATAAAATTACAAAATAATCCTATTAATATTTTATAAGTATAACCTACATTATGTACTTAAATACATATTTTAAAATAGGTTAGGTTTATGTACACCTATTTTGCATACATTCATACACACATATTATATTTAAAAAAGCAAATTATATATATTTATAAAAAAACGTGCAACTCAAATTTTGAAATTAAACTGAGTGAACGCAAAATTAAATGCATTTTATAATGCAGTAGCTTTCTGGTTCGTCACAATTATTACGTCATCATATAAGCTTTTCTTCTATTTCTTTTTTTTAGTAACTAGACCTACCAACATATTTTAACAATATAAACACTACACTTGTAGTGTATTATTATATGAGCGGAGGTATAGTCTATTACGTACACAGACATATTGTCTGTAGTCTGTAGTTATTTTTCGATACAAAAGTTGGTTTTTTTTTGTTTTTTAATAAATTCTATCACGTTCTAAATTTACAATTTTTTTTAATTTACATGATTGTTTGTTTTTAATGAAATAGAAAAAAAATGTATGGATAACTAATTTTATATGTATGAATGTGTGTATGTACATGCATATGAAAAACATTCAAGGTTAAAAGTTTTTCAAGAAAATAACTCAGTAATATATACACATATGTACATACAAACATTAATATAGAAAAGTGGGTATCTATTCTTTAAAATATAATTTTTCCTCTTTGATTACATCTGTATAAATATGTTCAAACATATATATGTGTATGTTTATACATATATGATGTAAAGCTAAAGTGACCAGTCCTTTTTTCATTAGAAGGGATAATTATTTATTGAAATTGTTAATGCCATGTGGTGTAGGTATAAGGATTCGTTTGTGGTAATTTTATTTAAAAAAACCAGTTTAATATAAAAAAAAATGATTATAAGTACGTGGTCTGAGATTTTGTAATGAAGTTAAATACCTATGCTTTTTAAAGGAATTTTCGTTAATCTTCTAACTTGCAATTAATATTCAATCAATTAATTTTACTTGTTATAATTTCATCAAAAGAAAGACCTATGTAGGTAGATATATGTATGTATACGTTTATTTTTTATTTTTATTTTTTATTTTACGAGCATACATATTATGTTATGTTCACATTAGATCAGGTGTAACGCTTATTTTATGTTAGTTATAAAAGTTATAGTTTTCATCGCATTTTTCCAATTTTGTGCAGCCTTTACAATAGCATTTTTCAAGTTGTAACACCAACAAATATATCTCTGTACATTGGTATTTTCAGTGCCTGTACTGCCAGTCAACTGTATTTTGATATTCTAAAAGCAGTCACAGCTTAAAAGATTTGAATGTGTGCGTAAATAGTTAATTTTAAAATTGTTTTCAGCAGGTAAAGATCATACGATAATGTACAACCAAAATATTTTTATTGCTCTTTTTAATAGATTGATGAAAACTACCTAAGAATACCAAACATTTTCTGATTTTTTCTAAAGCTCTTATTTCAAAAAAGCTATTGGTGTCAATAGCGGAAATCTATTGGGAAGAATTTTTTCTATTAATAGAATTTTAAGACCGCCAACATTTTGTTGATAGACATATTAGCTGAAATAGTAGAAATAGAGAATAAGTAAGTTTTAATTTTATTTTAATTTTATGTTTTTTGATATTTGTTGTTGTTTATTTTAAGAAAAAGTTTCAGCAATAAAAGGCAATTGGAGAAAATTATGAGTTTGACGGAAAATAATATAGAAATTTGAAGATGCACCTGCAAAAACCTGTTCATCAAAAAAATCGGTCAAAATCAGACTCATTTTCACAATTATTTATTTAAAATAATCGGCAATTTACAAAAAAAAAAGCCAAAATATTCAAAACCCCATCTTACAACTATGAAAATAAATATCAAAGTAAAATGAATTTACAAAGAATTTATATTTTTGACAGCTAATATTACGTAGTATATCTAGCAACGATTTTTACTCACGTCTATTAGTTTCAATAGACATCCGCGATACCAAAAATTGCTTCGATAGACTTTTTAAAGTCTTTTCTATTAAATTTAATTGGACATCCGCGATTGACAACATTATGTTTGAAGATCGAAAGGTGTGTGAAGGAAAGAATAGCAAAAGGTAACAGGCAGTGAAAACACCAATGTACAAAGTAAATAAAAGCGCCTGTGAAACATACCTAGTTTGATATTTATTTAATATTTATTTAATTTCAATTATAACTTAAATTCAACTATGTTTAATATATTTCATAGATTGTAAAAAAAGGTGTCAAAATTAATCAAGTTATGTACAATGTGACTTTCGTTTTTTAAAATTGATTTAATCATGTTTGAAAATTGTAATATGAACATAGCATTAGCAAGATAAACATATATTATAATATGTAAATAATGACATCTAAAGCCCAGCAGATATCTTTTCACGGTGATATTATATTTCACATGTGTTATCGAAGTGAGGACAATTTTTAAAAATATACTAAGAATGCCAAAATAAATGTTACCAGTAAATGATACTTGTTGTTTTTTCGTGTGCATAGAATTCTCATATAAAATAAAGTCATTTTATGTTATTTCCCTTTTTAGAGTCAACACAATCTTTTCGCACTTAAAATTTTTAATAGCAAAAAACATTTCTATCTATTCTTTTTTGTTACTATAAATTATTGTTGTTGTATTATGAGATGAGGATACAAGTTACCCGTATTTATTTATGCGCATGACATTGTTTAAGACGATTTAAATCGAACATACCATTAATATAGAACAACCATAAAATTTTACGTCGTTAAATAATTAAATAATATTAAAGTTGCCTTATTGTTCAAACTTACATTCTACATCCTAGTTTTAAGATACAAAAAGAAAAAAAATCGTATATCAAATTATTAAAAAAGGAAAAATTATAAAATTTAATTCTCCGTGACATCGAAAATGCAGTAGAAATGTCAAATTAGCAATGTACAATGATCAACAATATTTTTGAAAAAAATTTACAATGTTTTGTTTGATATCGGTTTTAAATGTTTAATGTCGCAGTTAAACGGTAGAGTGTGCAGCGACAATTTTGAGTATACATTTTTTAAAATCTAGTGCAATCGGCGTTTCCAAATATAGTGAAATTAAGAAAAAAATGTCAGAAATCATATATATTTTTTTTTGTTACACTCTTGACAGTAACTTAGGTTGAATCACCTTTCCGTGCTTAATTAATTACGGTACTGCAATTTTACACTACAATATTTACAATATTTCGAGTATTTATTTAGCAAATTACTGGCTTGCATTTATTTAGCAAATTACACTGAAATTTCAACTCGCTTTTTCTTTTTTTTTCAATATATTCATAATTTTCCTTACATTCATATCATCAATAGATGAACTTTGTAAATCAATTATATTATTTAAAATAATATTGCCAAAAAAATTTGAATTCATTTTTTAATTCACTCGACCTTTTTAAACACAAAAAATATTAATTAGCTGTTTCAAACATAAAATGTTTATACAGTCAAAATTATGATCAAAAACGTCAAAATTCTACTCTGTCTTTTTTTAACACTGCAGTGGCTATGTATCTAAACAATGTTTCGATACAGTATTGAAAACACAATGAAACTTCTTTCACTGCATTTTCGATGTCACGGTATAGATATCAAATTTAAAAAAATATGTAAACCATCAAACAAAATAAAATAATATAAAAGTCTTTACAATACAAGTCTTTTTAAGTCTTTACAAAAAAAAATAGTAAATAAAGAGAAGGGGATATACTTATATATGTACGTGAAAGGATTGTAAATGCAGAACAAAAAACAGAAATATTTATGAATATTTCCCAAAAAATTGTTTGTCGATATGACACTGTTATAATATGTCTTTTATTGTGGGCTATGAACAAAATTTCGGTATAATCGAAAAAATCAAATCAATTTTCATGGTATCGCTTTTCCAGAAAACATATTATACTTGACAAGTTCATTTACATCCAATTTTTTTTAGTTATAACGCCTTGTATAACAGATTAATGCTGATAAAATGTTATAGAGCGTAGTAGTGTGTGTAGACTATAAAAGGTTAACACACGGGTTAATATTAAATTAATTCATTGGTTTAAATACCAAATTTTTGAACTATACAATTATATTTGTGCCCAATAACGTCACTGAACTGGATCATATAATTTTGTAGTAGAATTTCATCAAAATAGATGACCGTTAATGAATATACGTAGTGTAGTACATACAATATATATTACATTAGTAACAATATTATATTCTGTGTGTATATATGTATAATCATGTATGATAATATAACCATTTAAATTTTTTTTGTTAATTTTCCAAGCATACTATTTTTGTCCCTCTCTATACAACGTTCTAATCATCTGGTCACTTTATTATAAATATATTGTTAATATCAAAATCAATAAAATTAACTAGGCACCTAATACCTATTAAGAAAATATAATATGTATAAATATAACTGTTTTTATATTTTTGTAATTTACGAGTTTATTTTTCCTCATTTTGTTTTAGAATTGAATAATAATTCATATAAATTAAAACTGCTCTAGTAGAAACGTGTTTGCGTTTGGGAATAATTTTATACTACTAATATTTTTAAGCTTTTCTACTGTAACTATTTATCTTTTAATAAAAAGCACTATATTGATACATCTGCTGGTGCCGCACTATTGTATTAATAATGTTTGGCCTTTGGGTAATAGCAGTGATCTAGGATACACTAGTAGCAAGGTAGCAAATATACGATGAGTATAGTGTGTAACAATTGTTTATCTGGCAAAACAAAATCAACCAACATTTTAGTTATTTTGAAAGCTTTGAGAGAATTTTAAGTTTTGAGAATTACATGTTAATACATAGAATAGTTTAACTTGAGAATCTATTCTTGAGATGCCTGAATTTCAACACAACACAATAGTAAAGTAAGTAAGCAACAAATTGTTGTTTTTGACTTTCGTGCTTTGAATACAGAAATATGTACCTTAGAATTTCTTTGAAATTCTGAGAAAATTTCATTTTAATTTAGTCACATGTTTAATAATTAATTATAAAATCTTTTGTTATTATTTCGTATGTATGTATTATTTTTTTGTTTGGTTTTTTTTTTTATGCACAAGACCACAAATCATATAAAGAAAGTTATATGTACATAAGTTATTTATTATAAATATTGTAAGTAAAAATTTGTAAGGTGTGTAATAGATTATTTATTTACATAATATATAGATAAATAATATAATGCATATATAATTTGATATAAATGTACTATTGTAAAATTTGATATTGAAAAATTTATTAATCTTAAAAGTTATAGGTACCTAGTTACATTATATATGATATTTTTGTTAGAATTGTTAATAATATTCTATAGCACTATTCTATAGATAACAAATATTTTATAACATGGAATGCATCTATGCATATACTTGTGTGACTATAATAAGGTTTTCATGATTATATCAAATTATATCAAAGCATATTCGCAACGGCATACATATTTCTTTTAATCTATTTGATATTAATTAAAAGTTTATAGAATTGTTAGTGGGTGCCTGTATTAATTTAGGAACCAGAATAATTAAAAACAAAAAAGCTTTGAGTTATTAAGAGGGTGGTGGGTTACAATAAATTAAAAAAATTTATAATATAAATCATTGAATGAAAATTAAAACGAATTCTTTATTTTAACGTATTTGCGGTAATGCATATAAAAATAATATTTCCACACATGTGATTCTATCTATATCTGAGAGGCATATACATAGTATAAAATATAATATAGTACCTATATAAACGAGTATCAATATCAATTTATAAAATGTATAGTTTTTCTTAATGTATCAAAACCTTATGTATACCTAAATATTCAAATAACATGCCCACATGTAAACTATCTATATATGTATGTATCCATATATAAATTATTTTTAATGTCCTTGATCATAATAAGGATACAAAAAGAGAAAAATAACAGTAGGAGTCATAATGAATTTGATTTTATTGATTTTATATCGGTTATTCGTTTATTAAGGTAATTTGTTGTAATTACAAACATATATACATAATATAACGAACTATATTTAGGTAGTACCTATATGTTGAAACTATACTGTAAATGTGAATTTATGTATGAATTTATTTTTTGAATCAGTTTTTAACACATATAAGACCATGTATTTGAATTATCACTTTCATAATATCAACTTTTATTATTACATATTTTGTTTTTTAAATTCAAATTTAATAACCTTAAACAATTAAAACAGAATTCACGGTAAAGTACAATAATGATATGGATAAGAGATACCAGATCTAAAATATTCTTAGTAGGACAATTTAAGTAAAAACCAGGATATTTTGTCTTTTCAAAGAATTGATCAATGAATCAATTTTTGCCGTTGGTTTTTTTTTGTTGCAGCTGCGAACATTGATTCATTGATCATTTTTGATAAACCAAAATATCCTCGTTTTTACTTAAATTGTCCTCCTAAAGTATATTAGAAAAAGGAAAAAGGTCAAATTGCTACCTGTCCAGTAAAGATAAATAAGACGATTTTCTTGAGAGAGAAATGTTTCTTTCGTCAGTCGAGTACAAAACACTGAAGAAGTCTGCAAGTAGTACACAAAATATGCTTATCTGTATGATAAGCATGTATTCAGTAAAATTAAAAGAATAGCTTCGACTATTTTCAATAGCAAAAAAAATCATTTTTAAATTGTACTTAAACCTAAGCTTACTTTAAAATCAAAATTTACCAACACATGTATATAAATCAAATATATATATGTTATATTGTATAACTATAATGGAATTTATCTTAATTATTTGATAATATTAATAAAGTCACATTTTCATTCAATAAATCATATGTAATATTTATTTTTTGTTACCAAGTTATAACAGACTAGGTATAGTCTTGTTTATTAAATAATTGTAAAATGTTTTGCAGGTCATAGTTAAATTATAGCATAGCTCAGAATCCCATTAACTGTTTAAATTTATTGAGTACTTTAGTCAATTGACTACAGTTATAATTGAAAAAAACCATTATGTTCATACTGAGCGATTTCCAGAACTTTTGAATTCAACTCAAAAATTTTACATTAATTAAAATAGGCATTAGGCAATACATTTTACATGAGATCACATGTTTTCCATTGGAAAAATTAAACGTGATATCCGGATGGCTTAACAAATAAAAAATGAGAGTAAATGAAACAAAATCTGAACATATATAACTTTCACCTTAAAACGAAAAAATTGTCCTACTGTTTTTCTAAACAACAACGTCATACCATAATCCGATGATGTAAGATATCTTCGTTTGGTATGCACCTGGATCGATAACTAACCTGCAGAAAATATATTTTCACTTTTCGTGAACATGGTTACATTTAAATATGTTGTTCAGCAAAGTGTTCTGGTAATTTCCAGGCAACTCCAGATAGATCTGATTTGAACTTATGGCATTCAATTTTAGAAAACAGATTTCAAAATAAAGTATTATGAGCAATATAGTTGAGCAATATAGTTGAAGCTCTATTGTTTGTGACAAATAACTTAATTCACAGGGCTTTGAAAATTGTTATGATTCAAGAAGAAATTCAATGCTATATTAAGAATTATCGTGACGAATTGAAAAAACAACCAACTGGAGGTTAGTTTCACATGTCTCGTAATGTTAATTTACTAAAAGTAATTAACTAATATTCGATTATTGTATAATTTACATAAATAGGTTGTATAATAAAAATTGTAAAAAAAAATGTCCTCGGAACAAGGGCGGGTGGCTGGCAACCCAAAATGGATAATAAATTTATATATTATTATTTTCTTTGAATCATTTAGATCCATTTTTTAAAAATATATTTTTTCTTTTGTTTTTATGAATATTTAGGTAATATATTATTTATTATATTTAATATATTATTTATGATATTTAATACATATTATGTATATTTCTTTTGAATAATTTAAAAACAAAAATTAGATAAAATAATATAAAATAAAAATTACCGTCATAATGCTTTCCAACCAAAAAATGGGTTGTGTAGGATATAATTAAATTAATGAATGAATTTAAATGAAATTAATCAAATATAAATAAAATAAAAACTTTTGTTTTTCTTAATAATAAATATTTGTTTTGTGATTTAAAATTTTATATAATATTAATTGAATTCAAATGTGTATCTATTAGATACTTAACATTTAACTAATTCAAGTTAATTATTTTAAAATTAAAATATAAAAAAAATAATTTTTAATTATATCATAATAAATTTAATATTAGAATTTTTCTATTTTAAATTAATAATTAGAAAATTTATTATATTTTACAATTTATAGATTTTTAGATACATTATATGTATATCATACGTACATATGATATATAACTTGCCATAATTTTAATTAAAATTAAAGAAAAACCAAAAAAATAATAAAAGAAAAAAATACTTACGTTTAAAATTACAAAATTAATTTTTAATTTAATAAATTTCTTCTTTGAATTGATTTTTTTCACTAAAAATAAATTAGTTTGTCTTATTATGCATATCTTTTGGTGATTCGAGTAATTTGTTTAATGTAAACAATGTAATTATATAATAAGCATCTGTATGATACGATGAAATACTTTTAATTTTTGGTCGTTGAGTTAAGAAAACTGCTTGGTGCAGTTTCTTCTAAATACATCAACCATCAAACTGAAAAAAAGGAAGAAAAATTGTTATTTAGTTAAGTAATAGCTATGTATGTTTTTTTTATCAAATATAGAAAAGAACTATTATTATTCATTATTAGTGTAGAAAATTGATTAGCATACCACCAATAATGGATTTATTCTATATTATTGAAAATGATAAATAAAAATGTAAATAAAAAATTAAAATTCCAATAGAGTAGTTAATCAAAAAAATTATTAAAAATTGTTAAAATTTTTTAAATTTAAACATAATTCTGTGTTTAATCTGTAAGACCCCTTTATTTTATTGCTTTATTGAGAATTTTGGTATATAAAATACTATCAGGTGTTACTATGCGAATTTAATACATATGTATATACAAAAATTATACACATACAAACATAGAAAAAATAAATGATTTTGACTAAATTCATTATTTGCCAATGATGCATTAAAATATACATAGTAGAGTGTATTGTAGAAGAAAATTCAGGTGATGAATACTCTAGAAAACACAATAACGTATTTTATTCGTATTTTGTAAAAGAAAATACATGAACTAAAATTTAATGTCAATAAAATAATATCAATTGTAATAAATGTCAATTCGAGTGACAACATTGCAATTGATAATAATGAGATAGAAGTGATTATAATAAAATAAAATATTTTAGTTTAATAATTGACTATAAATTAAAGTTTTACTTTCACATACATACAAAAAATTGCAAAAAACAAACCTTACTTTAAATAAAAAATTAGCAATCAATTAACTTTAAGTGTTTCAATGAAAGTTTACAATTTAAATGTTAAAGTTTAATTCTGGAAATTACTCAGCATTCCTACAAATGAGTTTTTTTTTTATTGATGAAATGCATTTTAAAATCGTGGTATAAGGATAACTTTACGTTGCAGTCGATACTTCAATAGTATTTTTAGGTGGCAAAATGAAAATCCATTGACTGTAATTTCCAAATTTTAATAATTTAAAGCTACTTATTTGAAAAGGTAATAAAATTCAATATAGAAAATAACTAAGTTCCATGAAAATATATATGCACATTATTTCAGTTACTATGGCACTATTTTTAATAAATCATTCGCTATATATTGTTAATTTTCTAAATGTGGTTTTTTCCATGGTTGGTGTTTTAAAAATTATCATATAAAGTATCAAATTATATGAAAAGATCCATATACATACTTATAGTCTATTTCATACAAATATAACGTATCGTACTTAATAGAGCCATCAAAAATCTATATTCACTTTGTCATAGACCTTCACCATATTTATATATATAAGACATTTAAAATGAATTCAATCGAATTACAATTAAAGCTACTCCAAAACGACATATACATATGTATATATGTATAAGATTTTTCAAGTATTAAGGTAGATTTTAGCTGGCCAACATTATAAGTTTTAAATAATTTGTTGGATCTAAAAAGGGAAAAAAATAGATCGTTGTGAATAATTTCCCAAATTTCTATTTGGGACATTTATTTTATATACAAAAAAACATTGTTAAAACGTCAAAATCCTCTGTTGAAAAAAATATTTTATTTTATTTACACAAAAAATTGTTAAAAAAGTGCTGCCGTTGTAAAGATCCCCGATATTTTGGAAAGTATAAATACTTTATCAAAGTATAATATCCCAAAATTTTTTTGAAAATATCCCCAATGAATTATATTTTTAGTGTTCTTGTCGTACGCATTGAGTTATAATATAAAATAATGTCATTTCATATTATCTCCCCTTTTAAAGCCAACAAAATATTTAAAATCTTAAAATATTGGCCAACTATAATCGACTTTTAGTAACTACAAAAGCTGTGTTGTTTAATGATCCGGATCTATATAGATCTCAGATCATTAAAAAAACGACTAAGGAAATTATTTTTGACAGATAAAAATTACTTCAATTTAGGGCGTTTCTGAACCTCTCGCATTTGCACTTGATACTCGCACTAAACCTGTCAAATCGCACTTGATTTGTTGTCAAAATTTTAGTGTTGTTTCAAGTACACTAGATATCGCAAAATTAAGTTTATTAAATTTAGTGCGATTTGAGAGGTTTAGTTCGAGTATCAAGTGCGAGGGCGAGAGGTTCGAAAACGCCCTTAAAGCTTTTTTTGTAATAAATTGAAAACAAATTGTATTGAAAAAAAAAATATAAAAAATATTTGCAAATTTTTAAATTTTAATTTTTATAATAAAAATGGATTTGAATGTTTGTAGAAATATTTGTTCTTGTTTTTCAGTATATAATTTTGAATTTGTTTGCTTTGTTGAATCTTTCGTTTTTTATATTTTTTTTTTGTCTTGATTTTGATAAATGAATTTTTCTTCATATAAATTCTCAAATTCGGTCAAAGGTAACTTAAATTCTGATATTTGCTTTGCACTGATTTCATAATTGGGCTATTTTATAATTTGCGTTATAAAAACATTTATTAAAGAATAAAAAAAAAAATCAGCTTATTTCATTCAATTCAAATATCAACATTGAACATTCAATGAATAAACAATTTACTTTGACGTTTTATTTTGTCAAATATTATTGTCATAAAAAGGAAAATTTATAAATTTCCCATAATCTGTATAGAGATCCCGATAAAAAGTTGGATTAGCAATTTTTATGAAATTCAAAAAAGCTCTTTGACCTACATATATAGATCATCAGGATCATTAAAAAAACGCAGCTAAAAACATAATTACTACAAAAGCTCTGCACTACGTCTATTATATTGATGAAGAAATAGAAAAATATAAAAACAATTCAATCAGGGTTAAATATCTAGTGCAGCAATGAATATAATAAAATTCCAAATTGGATAAAAGAGTTACGACTCAAATTAAAATTTAAACTGTAAGCTTCTTCGTCAATTTCAAAATTTGATATACATTATAAGAAATTCTAATTTAATATTTTGTTACTTTCAACATTTTAATTATTTTTTAATTTTTTAGTTTTATCTTACTTTATTCATTATTATCAATATTCTTTATATATAATATACTTCAATAGTCTTTTATCTTGCCTTAACTAACTTTAGATTATAAAATCATCATAAATATTAAATATTGAGCTAAATACGATTACGCTCCATTTGTGAATTGAGTAAAAATATGAATATAAACATATTTGAAATATCTATAAATATAGGGAAAGTGTTGTAACAATACGACGATTTTCAAATTGTACAAAATATGACGTCATATTAGGGTTGTCGATAAAAGGAATGGCACGTTTTTTAAATTTGTTAAAAAAATTTAATGCGGTTCGTGATTGGTCCATATATGTAAATTATATTCCAACTTATGTCGTTTATTCTTTAATATTATTAAAATTGTACATAGTGCCCGTGTAATTTGAGACTAGAATATTGATTTAAGGCAATTCATAGACTTCATTTCCTTATACCTTAATTAATATCATCGTATTTTTTATTCTGGAAGCTTTAAAATGGCATTAAGTGTAAATCAATACTAAAATTTAATTTAAATGATTTTAGTATATAAAATGAAACATAATTGAATATACAAAAATAATTTATGTTAGAAAATACATCGTATGTAGAAAATTTTTCAATATCTAATTTTTTGAGAAAAAATAAAAATTAACAGTGTATCTACTGTCAATATTTAGTACTTTAATTGTTTAATATTGATTATATTTCATTGATATATCTTCCATACTGTTATGTTTAGTAACCGTAACACTTGTAAGATACACGTAACACTTTAGCAATTCAAAAAGAAATATTATGCAATATTTAATATATAACATAGATATTTTTAAATAATATTTAGGTACTTGAGAAATATATAACTATTATATAATAGTAATTATAATATTTTAATAAATTTTTATTGATAATTTTAATAATTCTGATTGATAACATTAATAACACAATAGATAATTAAATTAAGATTAAAAATTTATTTTTTTAAATTTATTTAAATAATATATTAATTAGGTTGTGTACTCACCTTGGAGGTTTAAATTGAAGAGAATCTCTTTATTTTAACGATTTAAACATTATTTCGAAAAAAAAATGTACATTGACTTTTAGTATTGTTCTTATCAAATAAATTATTTTAATCGGAAAAGAATATTTTATTGATAAAAATAAAAAAAAAAATTTTTTTATCTGGACATGTATTCCATATACTGATAATTGTAAATCTATATTTTTATTTAATTTAAAATTTATAATTAAGTAATAATACTTTTTTTTGTTGATAACTAAGCCTAAAAAAGAAAAAAAAATCATATGATTTAATCCCATTAAAATATTTAATATTCCTCCACTAAAATTAGAACTAAATTGAAAGTGTCTACAATTCTGCACTAAAATTATCTCAACACATTTTTATAATTATTATTTATTTGTTTCTTAAAATTTCACTATTTATTTTATCAAAATTAATTTTTGTTATATATAAAAATTATTTATTAACTATTTAATTATAAATGTTATAAAAATTTGATTATATTTTAAAATAAAAGCTTTTAATAAGGTATTTTATAGAATTACTATACTTTAAATGTTATTTTATTAATTATTTAGATATTTTATTTATTTTATTAAAATAAGTATTATTTGAAATTTTTAAAATATTTTAAATATATTTTAATATTTTTTAAATATTTAAAGTAAAGAAAGTTATTATTAATATTTATATTTATTTAATTTGTATTAAATTTTTTAAATAATTATTTAGGCTTTTAATTTCATTAGTTTTTATAATCAAATTTGTTTTTAATGATATATTTGCTTTTGCAATTAAAAATTGAATTTCTTTTCACTAATAAACTAATTTTTATTTTGAATATCGATATTACGGAAGTAATTTACTACTTTCATCAATGTTTGTGGTTAATTCTTTATTATAAAATTTTTTTTAATTAAGTTTTATTATAATTATAAAGATTATAAATTAATTATTAAAATTTTTGATTGATTCTTATAACTTACAGATGTTTTGTTAAACATCTTGGTACAAGTTACAAACCAATAAAAGAAGTTTTATAGGTGGTCTAACACTATATACCTACTGACGAATTCAAAAGTAGTATTAGATGTACGAAACCATTCTTTTAATAATTATTAAAATATTTTTTATTTAAATTTTTGAGTTTTACATATTTATCGAGAACCAGTGATCTCAAGAAGCAAAAGTTGTGAGTTAAATTCAAAAAAATTCAAAATATAAACTGTTGAATTTATTTTGTTTTAAAAGGATTTATTAGAACTGTAATTAGCACTAACTATCAATTTAACTTATTTTGACTGCACAAAACTTCTCATTGGTCATTGGTTTTCACTTTTATATTAATTAATAATTATTTTAATTTCCACCTTATGCCCCACAAAAGCAGTTGCAAGATAATAATTATGATTATTTTTATTATTATAACTTTATATTTATTAATTTCTTTTATTATTAAGTTTTGCAACAATTTATTTACATAAAAAAAAATTTTTATAACAAATTTAAATTAATTATTTTTTTTTATATACAATTAATTAAATTAAATTATTTTAATTTAAACACATTCTAAAAGAGGAGTTATAAATGTTGTTAATAAATTAATATATTAAGAAAATAAATTAACTGTATTAATAATTATTAAAGGATTGTTTCGTTTATCGAACGCTACTGGAACACTCATCCGGAGGTGTTGTAGCATTAAACTACCTATACGACTCCTGATTTTTAATTCTGATTGATTCCATAATTTATATCAATATGCTGTAAACAAAATCTGTGAGTTATATATAAATGACCTAAACGAAATTAAATTATTTTTTGGAGGTTATATAATAATTATAAAATATTCATCAAACAAACGATATTTAACTATTGCTATTGTTATTTTTGTCCTGAAATGCCGCCTATAGGAATAGGACGGGTTATTTTCAATTAAAATATATTAAAAAAAATAACTTGTTTTTTGTTCGTTTTTTTTGACAATTAATATATTTTTTAAAACAATTTTTCTTTATAAAAGTAAAATATTAACTTTTTATATTTTTTATATATTAATAATTTTGATTATTATGAACGAATTAAAAATTAATTGGTATTTTATTTATTTAATTACGAAAAAAAAAACTTTATTTGGTTAAATAAATATTAAATTAATTAACAATTTAATTAATTAAAAAACAATTTTTATAAACTAATTACGGTTAATAATTATATTATATTTTTATAAATTTTTGAATTAATTAAAAAAAATATTAATTAAATTGTTATAAATGCATTTTAACGAAAAACTTTGATTTGTTTAATATTTCTTCTTCAAAAAAATTTGATCGCAAATTTAATACTTTATAACATGTGATTTAAAAAAAAAAAAATAATATATTTTTTATTTTTCCAAAATTTTTTTTTAAACTGTATTTGAATAGTTTTAACACTGAAATTATTTTTTTAAAAATAATCTTAATATGTTAAATATTTTTTTTTTATTGAACATTTATTCTTAACAATATTTTATCAAAAAATTAAGTGTTATTTATCACATACGTACATATTTATTTAAATACTTATACATATTATACACTATTTGAACAGAATATTATATTTTTTTGTAAGTTAAATTTTTTTATATGTTATATTATTAATAAGATTGTTGCTATAATCTTATCAAAATAAAAATTATAAATGCAAGTGTACTGGAGCTTAGCCATATAGCCATTTATTATCAATAGTATATGGTAAACAAATAAATAATTAAATATATAAATAAAACTATTAATAATGTATTTACATTTTTATAAATATTACAAAGTTACTTCTACTTTTTAAAAGTTATACAAAACAATGAAATTTCACTATAATTTAATCATAAATTTCTAATAATATTTATTTTAGCGATATATTTATGTGTAAAACAATTACAAAAAAAAAAAACAATTTATAAAATTTCTATTAGCAATAAATATAATGATATAAGTGTATCAGTAAAATGACATAAGTAATCAATTACTGATCATATCAATATAAAACTGATCTTATTAATTTTAATCTTTAAATTAAAAAGAAAAACTATTTATTTATAATGCATTTATATTGATAATACATAACATATATATAATAATGTAATAACAAATGTACATTTACAGTCTATGACAGTAATTTAGAGTCACTTCATCTTTTTGTTTGTTTTGTAAATATACTGTACGTATTTTAAAAACAATTTCTGGCTTACGCCTCATATTGAGTCGACGTCAATTATGGCATTGAAGCAATACAATTTCTTAACTTTGATTTAGCTGAAAGACTTGTCGTTAAGCGGCGTGATTTGAAATTTTAATTAATCTAGTTGTTTTCTTTTTGTAATTGGCGTTAAAAATTGAGATAAATTCAATTTTACCGTTAACGCCGTTCAGTCAGCTTATCAAATTCTATAAGAAATCAATTTTAACTTTTGTTTAACATTTAACGCAGTTTAAAATTCATCGTTGATGGCTGAAAGGATATCTAGGGGTATTAGTATTTAATAAATACAATTTTCAGAAATTTTACAATATTCTAAACTGTACATTTAATAACTACATATGTACTTGAATTTAAATATTGTTTAATTTTTTGTATTAGGCTGCAAATACGTAAAATGAATATTATTGCTATTAATTTTACTGTTGCAGTAAACTATTTTAATTTAAAAATGTGAGAATGTTCCAAAAAAATAAGTTCAGTTTCAATATTTTAACAATTTACTTTCAATAATTCATATAAGACATATTTTAAATTTTACTGTTACGTTGAATTTTTATTGTTACCTAGAAAAGATAAAATAAATTTTAGATGTTATCGTTTCGAAACATGTTCTGTAATATACAATGAAAAAATTTCACAAATATTGTTTACTGAAAGTACGATTAAAGAAGAAAAAATTTGTATCTAGAGTTCTATTATATGCCCATATATGCCAGTTCAAGTACGACGCAGTTTAATTTTAATATGTCACTTTACCAAACTCTGCATTAAATTTTATTCAGAATCGAAAGAAACAGAAAAACAATTTAACAAAGACTAACAAAAAAACGGTTAAAAAAATATAAAACAAATTTAATTTAATTTTATTATTTTGATTGTACATAAACAAACCTTACAATAAAACAAAAGATTGAATTTATTTATTTATTTAGGCAAACAAGACATTTACAAAACAAAATGTACAAAAAAAAAATACAAATTATATAAAAACAAAAAAAAAATTACAATGAAAATTATTTTTAGAAACTTATGATTATTAATTTGTTATAATTAACTAAATGAATGTTACTGACTGTATATGTTTATATAGTATTGTTTGTTGCTATTCTTTGGAACAGTACTGTACATAATAAAATACGATTAAAATTTTTTTCTTTACAAGTTATATATATATGGAGTACATTTGTTATCAAATATTTACTTTTTTTATTATGAAAAATGTGCTAAAGATTTCGAAAATAACTTTTATTAATTTTACTTGCATGAATGTAGAAATATAACAGAAGTGGAAAGTTTTTCTTTACCAGGGAATTCTGTTAACTCCATAAGATTGTCATATAACATCTGAAATTAATTTAATAAATATTTAAAATAAAACGAAAATTATTATAAATGTACCTAATATTAATTAAAATTATTTTCTTATAAAAATATTATAAATTCGACAACCTATTCGAAAATTGTGACAATAAGTCCGGCTCGTTGATTATATCACAAGACAATAAAAATTATTTAAAAAAATTAAACATTATTAGAAAGAATTTAATTCAAAGTATGTACATATACATGTACATGTATTTTGATCACTTCTGATATATAATTATGTGTATATAAAGTCCTAACCACTTGAATATTTACAATAAAATAGAATATGTTTTCGATTGAAATTTCAAAATATTATTGTTTCAATAATTTTATCTATATCGATAATGTCTTTTATATTAAGTGATTTTCTTATATAATTTTCAATTGACAAAAATAAGAATGCACTGCGATATTGGTGCACTTAACTTGGTTTTAATTAATCCTAAATTAGGAAAGTTGCTTTCAGACATTGCCATAGTCACGATATTGTTAATATCCGTAAGACGATATGGGACAGTTAGAATAGAGTTTCGATAGATTTTAAGTTTAATAGACTTTTATTTGTAAGTCCATCCAGACTTTTGTATCAACATTATCGCAGAATAAATTATATATTGATGACTATATATATTATGCTATGAGCCTATTTGCATTGCTGCGTCAAATCAATAATTTAACAGTTTTTAATTTGCTTATATTTTACAAAAAAAAAATTTGCCTGTTTTGAATGATATCAATAGGTAATACGGTGTGTGAATGAATTGACCCTTCATATTAAATAAAATAGAATGAAATACACCAGGGTGGTTCAGTTGTATTACAGAAAAAAAATACTTGTTTTCGACTGTGTCTATTACAATTTAGACTGTGTCTATTACTGGAGTGAAATGTGTCTATTCTTAAATTTGACCTGGGTTACAAAGGGTTAAAGAAAATAGGATTATAAAAATAACGTCTGACAAATATCGAATACAGCTCCGAAGGTATGAAATTATGATTTGAGAGGTGAGCTAGAGCAATGTGTCTTTAACTTTTTTTTTTTTTTAAATTATTGTACATAATTAGGAGTATGTATTTGTTGGGTATCATGTCAGACTTTCCAATTTTTAATAATAGCTGCCCAAGTTTAAAGTTTTCGTTTTAGCTTTTTAGCATATATGTTTGTTAAAAACGTCGATTATATTGGAAAAGTTCGTTTAATTTTTTTATTATTATTTTTGATGTATTGAATCATCTCCTACAACTAGGTCATACAAAACTTATTATTAATGGTCAATATATAAGATTGACCATTTTTCAAGTAAAACCATTTTTACTTTTAATTTTTTTTTTTAAATATCATTAAATAATTCAAGTCATTAAACAGCTTCGCTCAAATTACGTATAATAATCTTGGACCAGTCTGCGAATTAGAATAATTTCATTCAAAATGCCCTGTCAAATTACGTACAAAAATCATATGAACTTAACTCATTATCAGCGAAAACGGAGTCTAAAAAGTATGTTTATATGTATGCTGAAATAAATTATTTGTATGTATTATTTGTTATCTAACGATTATCATGCATGTCTATGAAGATGCACATTAGACATTTTTTTTAGTAACATTTTCTTCAGTTCATGAATTAATTTAAAATTTTAGTACGAATGGCGAACCCCCTTAGTACACTGGTTACACTTTCCTATAGAACTATATATAAGAGTAATAAACTTGTTGTACTAATGAATATCAACCCCATATACTCAAATCCTAATCGAAGAAAGTATAATGAATATAAACTATAAAAAATTACTTTTTTTTTGTTTTTTTGTGTTCCTATTCATGTGATCTAGCATGTATACCGTATATAAATGTAACATAATATATATAACATAAAAAAGTGTGTTAACAAGAAATCAATTCAATTTAAAATTAATTTTATTTAATTATATTAACAAATCTTATCGTTAAAAAATCTTATCATTTTAAATTTTATACATTATTGTACGAGTTTATTTTACAAATAGTTGGGTTTGTATAGTAAACATTTTAAGAGTGAAAGTATCATGATGTGTAAATGAATAAATTTAAGAATTAATTAAGCTCTAATTTTTTCCATCCATTTTTTAATTTCAAGTTGTGTCCCATCGCTTTTTCTTATTTTCAAAAAATTAAGCTGCGATTATGTGGGATTCAAATCCAGTCGCTTGATATACCTAAAACTGTTATATTATAGTGAATTTCGCTTGATATACCTAATACTGTTCTATTACAGTTCTTCGTTAAAATTTAATTTGAATTTTGTTTGTTATCGTAGATTATTGTTTTATCCGACTCTAAACAATTTCTAAGATTTTTTTATTAGTTTTTAAGGAATGGGATTGTCTCTGTTAAAAACGTTGTTTATATATAATTATTTGAAGTGTATTTATAAAGTCTAAATATTTTCCCAAATTCCTCCATCCAATTTATATTCTTATTTTAACTTGAAATAATGTTATTTATTCGAGTATTATGTAAAATTAAGTAAATTATGTTAAAATTAAATCCATTCATTGCAGTCATTAAACAATTATTATATTATCTATGAGATTTAATATTAATAATTAAATTGGAGGTATCTTAGTGGCGTTACTAGAAAATTGGTAAAATTGCAGAAGATTTTCTAGTTTTAAATTGTCAACTTTTCAGGCATATTGTTTCAAATTAAAGCACCTTCACTGTATAGATCATACGTAAAGTACATGTAGGGAATAGTAAAACTAAAGAATGCTGTAGCTAAAAAATATTTGAATTCAAATTTTCGGTAAGACATCGACGGATGCGCTGTATTTTCAAGTGCAACTTTTTCACTCGGACTAAAATTAATAATGATAAGGAAGTAACTAGTAAGGAATGATGACGCATCGACGAATATGAAAAAAATATATCTCCAAGTTAAAACTCTCTTAGTTAAAACTAAGACCGACTAAAATTAATTGTTATATGTAAGTAGGTAAGTAAGTAATTATTATATTTTATTAAGTATGATGTTTAGGATGCGCCGAAGACATCTATTGGTGTACGCTTGGAGTTTCCTGGTGATAATTACTGAAACTTTTTATGTTTCTCAAGCGTACAAGAGAACAGATTTTTCACTTGCGTTGAATATTCTTATTTTTGTGCCCAGAGATATGTTGCTTGCCTGGCATATTTTTGAAAGCATCCCGAAAGCAGTACGGGCTTTATTGATGCGGGCTTCAATATCCAAATCGGCCAATATCCAAATGGGTGATAAAATACAGCCCTGCCTTACTCCCTGACATATCTCCACGCAATTTGTCAGCGCTCCTCGATGTAAAACGCGTCATCTTGCATTTTTGTAGGATTCTTTAACTATAGCTATAATTTTTTCTGGAATGTTTCTCCTACTAAGCGATTTTAAAATATACTCACGGTTTACTCTATCAAAGACTTTCTCAAAGTCTACAAACATGAGATGTGGCAAAAAAACGAAACAAACAAGACCTGGAAATCCCACAGAGGAAATGACGTTGCATCAGGCATACTTTACCTGACAACAACATCGCGAAACAATGTTTCGAATGGAATCCTCAGGGTACACGTCGCGTCGGAAGGCCGAGAAAAACGTGGAGAGCAACTGTTTTAGCCGAAACAAGTACCCAGCAAAGAACGTGGCCACAATCGAAGAGGTTAGCTGCAGACAGCAGCCGCTGAAAAAAAAATTTTTTCCGCCCTATGCCCCACGGATGGGGTTGTAGGACATTGATGATGATGATTAAGTATGATGTAGGAAGCTCTATGTGATAAAAACGTTGTAATTATTATTTTTTTTTTTTAAAATAGCCAAACATTAAGAGTGATTGAACTAAGAGTGGTTAACGAATAAGGTTAGTTAGTTGGTTAGTTGATACTATTATAGAGGGATATATTGTAAATGAACTGGTTGATATTTTCTTGAAACTTTGAAGATTATTAATTAAGGGTAGATCTAGATTGTTAAATTTCGGAAATAAATTAGATCAAATATACACCAGTCTTATACATAAAAACAATTTATGTTTCAAATAATAACATTTTTTTTAGCATATAGCAATGGCATTTTTAGCATATAGCAAAGTAAGTTATGTTAATGCGTAATCTAAAGCCTACACATGTCTCTTATACCTCATAATACTAGTAAACCGCTCAAGGAATTTATGTGTCATAATTTAGGTATGATAGAAAAATCGTATTTGTAGTAGAAGTAGTAACAAGAATTCTTTTAAGAAAGTCAATAAAATCGATGTTTATGTTTCATATACAGCATAGTATCAAAAAATATATTCAACTATAAATTTGTGAGAAGTATTATACTGGAGTGATTGCTCGATAATATAGAATATGTTTATTTTCGGCAGATGAAAATAATCTAACAAAATTTGGTTAAAATGATTGACTGGCTTCTTCAATTTGGATGATAAATTAATGTTGTCTCATAAACAATCATCATTAATGATTTAAGTCCCTAACTGATAACCAAATATTTAAGAATAATACTGAGTACGGCATGTAAAAAATCGGAATATGTCAAAAGCCGGCTTAATGTTTTTATAAAGTGAAATAGCTCTAAACGTGCTTTAACCTGTTTTCTTAGTTTAAATATTAATATAACCCTTGTATTTTTGATTTTTGTATTGGTTTTTATCGATTCGATCAGATATCGTTTAAAATCGATCGATCGGTTCGGAATCGTTTAAAATCGAGATTACCTTAAATAATTATGTAGTATTAAAGAACAACAGAGTTCAGGCACACGACAAATAATCAAATTATTATGATAATTTAATATTTACTAGTGGATCCCCTGTGTAATTGCAAAGAACTGTTTATAGTTCTGATTTTATATGAAATAAATATTTAATTTGATATTAGGTCTGTATGTTTCATTTTATTTGCAAAAATTTGCAAATTTGGGTCTTTTTGTAATAAATTTATATAAATTTGCGAGTTAACATATAGACCAATTATTCTATGTAAAATTAAAAATTCATTTGGAGGAAATTTTAATGGCCAAATGAAATAAGCGCATCATTCAAATTTCTTGCCTCATGTATAGTATTATATTAGATAGTAAAATGAAATGCAATATAAATTATAGGAAATGTAGGAAATTAATTTTTTTTTTATTTAATGTTAGAAGAAATATGTTTGCAGAAAATTTTGTATTTGTATAATGTATTTTGAAGTTAGAATAATTTTCAGTATTTATAAGTGCATGGATATTGTCTTAATAGATTTTCTGTTTTTTTTATATTTTTATCAAGATTGTTGAAAAGAGAAAGAACAAATATAGACATTTTTTTATAGTTATTATTTTTATTATTATTATCATTATTTAACTTTACAATCTATCTTATTAAAATCTAATAACATTATTATTATTATTTTTTTAAATTTAATTTAAATTATACACAATAGTGATTTACAACCACTAGCTACCAGTTATAGGCTGGCTTTAAATCTAATAATAGTATGTTACTATTAGATCATATTATTAAGTAATTTGTTTTTGGTTTATTTTTACAGCTTAAGTGAGTCCATTGACTCATCCCCGATATTACGTAGTTCTGATTAAACTAGTCAAAATTTGTAAGTAATGTTGAAATGAGAGTCGAGATAAGTTGAAATGAAATATCACCTATATCTAAATCTACATATATGGATTTTCATGTTTTCTAATTTTTTAGTTTGATAAATTTCCTACGCATTAACTTCGTTGTTGTTGTTTTCACATATCTAGACAAATTGAATTTGTCAAAGTATTTTCAATGGTCTTTTTGTAGAGTAAAATTTCCTACACTTAAGCTTTTAGGAAATTTCCTACTGTCAAAAACAAATTTATTTTCTTGTCAGTTTTAAAATAAACGAAAAACATTGGGTTTAAAAAACAAGAATAGAAAACACAAAAGATACGACAAAAGTCCAAAAAAAAAATGAAATATATCCAAGAGCGAGAGAGAAATTTAAAGGTATTGGGGAAATGTAATTTTTGCGTAAATAAATTCTTTATACTGCGCTGACATAACATTGCACTAGTTAAATTTTCACTTGGATTGTCTAGAACTTCATTTACAGAGTCATCAACGCCTTCAGTTTCTAAGTATAGTGTAAATAAAGCATATATGTATATATGTATACAAGTAAGTGGCTCTGTTTGATATGCATACCTAGTAAGTCAATCTCATTAAGCGCTGGGTTAATTTAATAGCAGGTAATATCTTCTTTAGCACTTTTTCTTGGCATTTTGCATATATGTATATTATTTGGAAAAAAATTAATTATTAATTCAATTAAATTAACACAAAAATCAGCGTCAATTTAACTAACAAGAAGTATCAATTGACACTTTAAAATATTGCCATTATTTTCCTAGATTGGTCGTTATAGTGATATTTTATTTTACAAAGTTGGAAAAAAGACCCGTTATATTCTATTTTGCTTATAACAATGCTTAGATTTTTTAATTCTGTGAGTAGAGAATTTTCATTAGTTTTTTTTTATTTTATCAAATCTAAATTTAACAACAATAACAACGAAAATTTTTGTATTTTTTTTGCCATATTTTTTGTTAAATAATGTATAGAGTTAGGGAAATTTATCTTAAAATATTAGATTTGAAAATTTGGTGGTAATGCCTGATAAACATTTTTTAGCCTATTTGCAATATTTCTAAATTTTACATTCGATTTTAAAATTTAAAAGTTAAGTTGTATTTTTACTTGCTATTTGTAACTCATGCATTTACGCTACTGAAAATAAAATTATTCTATTTAAATTGTGTAATAATTTTTTGTGTTGTTTCACATAATAATTTTGGAAATTTTTAAATTTAAAAAATAGGTTATAATTTGCATATAATTGAATTGATTTTTTTTATTGTTTTTTTTTTTTTTTTCAAACCTAAATATTAGAGTCCTGTTTATTGAATAAATTTTCCAAATTTTTTTTGTAATGTTATTTGAGTTGTTTTACATAATTTTGCACTGTATAAATAATTTTTGTCTAACTGAATTACAATATGCTTAAAGTATTTTATACAAATAAGAAAATAATAAACATAAAAGTAAAAATAAGTTTAATGTAGGTCATAATTTTTTATTGAATTTCCTCTTAAATCCTTTTATATCCATTTCTTAAATAAATACATGAATGAATGTATATGAATGTAACAGAAAGTTGACCTATTTTTGGACAAAATTATATGGAATAAAACATACAAGATAAATAAAGGAAATTTTTTTTGTTGAATTATCCAAAGGACTTTTGTGCCATTAACATCATAAAAAAGGACGTCAAAAGAAAATATAAAAAAAGCAGTTTTTTTTTTGTGGAACACTATAATCAACACACATCCATACCTATATTTTTATAACTAAAGTAAACAGAAAATTTAATAAGGATATAATCTTGAAATTATATTTGGCCCATTCAATTATTGATGAAACCCTATGATAGTGTTGGGAGCATTAGTTTAGTTTATTTTTAGAACATTTTCAATATATTTTGACAAATTATTGTCAATGGAATTGATAGTGAAAAAAATTGTTATTTACAAAACTTAATTGAGATCATTCTTTATTATTGGTTGATGACTATTTCTTATTATTCCATTCGTTTCCAATGTAATATGATGATGGAGTGTGCAAACTATTGGAGTGAAAATTTTTGAACTACTTAGTTTATATTTTACTTATGAAATGTATGTAGTTGATGTTTGACATCTATGTTGATTAGCTTGTGCTATTTTCAATTATTAATTCGTATTATTTTATAGATTACAAAGTGTATTTTAATTAAACAAATCTGGTACAAAACATTTTTTTTGGAAAAATTAATAAAAAGTATTTTATTTTAAGTTTTACAAAATATTTATTTATTAAATATTGCTGAAAGAGATTAACATTCAGATTGAAGAACATTTTGAAGAACTGATTATCCAGTGTCATTTCTATACAATTCTAGAAAGTCCTTTAATTAAATTTTACAATAATTTTTTGTAGTAGTACATTTCCAAGAAAAGCTACTTAATGTTATTAACAAATATCCTGGATGAAGCATTAAGGCGTAAATATGTATGTTGCATATGGAAAGTTACTGAAAAACGATGATACCGAAAATAACAAAATAATTTATGCCAATTTCCTTACTGCTATAGTTATAATCAAATCATTTGAAAACATATACTACTGAAAAGAACCCAACTTATCATTAGAAAGTAGCAAAATAGCAAATCATTTATTTGGATTAAGAAAAAAAATTAATCAAGAATATAGCAAGTGTACCGCAAAGAATAATATTGCAAGCATTAGAAGAAAAAAATATGCTAGTCAGTGTTTCTAGATGTTGCACAAGTAATTTTCGATAAAGTATGGCATGAAGTTCTGATATAAGCAGGCTATCCACAAAATATGTGAAATTAATCACGTCATATATATCAGTAATAGTACTTAAGATAAAACAAGGGGAGAAGTACAGATTTCTAAGGGATATTAAAACTGGTGCACCATCAAGATAGCATACCAGGCCCAGTTTTGTATTTACTGTACATATGTGATATAAAGCAAATAGAAACCGTCACAGTACACAAATGTACAATACAAAAATACAGAAAATGTTGCAATTGAACTACAAAGAGCTTATAACGAAAATAAAGTGAAATGAGGTGAAATTTTTACATGTAAATTTAACCAACACCTCCGGCAGTCAAAATAAAGGGATATGTTATACCATACCAAAAACACAGTAAAATATCTGGGTATCACTATACTATGTGGATATGGTAAACTTCGTTCAAATGAACACGTAAAGAAAAAGAAAAAGAAGCTTCACCAGATGCTTTGACTGATCGGTCGTAAGTCGAAACTATCGATATACAACAAATTTTTGATTGGATTGAGGTCATTCTGAGCTTATGATATTCAAATACATTGTTGTTAAAGTATCCAAATATTTGAATATATATGCGCAAATATTACATATCAACGAAATCAAATCAGTGCCTTCCATAATATTTGTCTATCTCAATATATCAATGCTTTTCGTTTAGTTGATAGTCAAAACTTTGTTAGATAAAATAAACATTGCTCATTAGCATATCGTTGACAAAATAACCAGTTCAAGACAACAAAAAAAAAAAAAAAAAAAACCAGTTCAATTACGTTAATATTAATTATGACCGAAATAAGTCATTATTAATATAATTATTACTCAATTAACCCAATATCTGCACCAACTATTAATTTTTTGTGGATCCATCAATCAGTTCTTGAATTTATTGTATTTTATCATTTTATCAATTACTCAGAAGTTTGAAAAAATGCAAATCAAAAGTGTTATCAACTGGAGCTGTTTATTTTAATAACGATAATGTTGTAGATAAAAAAAATTCTAGCTGGGACATCATACAGTATTAAAAATATTATGTCTTTATTTGTTTACAGGTTAAAATTCCTAAACGATTTTTTGTAAATATTTGTCTTAAATATTAAAAATATTTTATTTTATATTATTATGCCTACAGAAGGACCAGGAAAAATATTACAGAAAAAAACATTAGCAAAATGTTGGGCTGTACAAAGTATAGCCATAAAAACCATACTAACTAATTAAATTTTAAGAGTAAAAGTGAATCAAGGAAGTGGATATTGAATTTGTAATTGAAAGATTGCGGAATGCGTTGGCAATACATGGAAAAATTTTTACGAAGGACACAATTTCAGGCAAGTCATTTATAAATAATAAAAACAACAACATTCCCAAAATCGAACTTCCAAAACTTCGGAGGAAACAGGCAAACAGTTAGAAAAAGTTGAAATTAATTGAATACATATGCTGTTTTCTATTGACTAGTTTTGAATTTGCTTCACAGTAGATTATTGAAAATTAAAATTGATTTTGAATTATAGTAGTCGATACAATTAAATCTAGAGTAAGAATAGTTAGTTACATTTACATATTTTATTTTATCAATCTCTGCATAAATATTGTCAGTAATTTCTAACAAAGAAAATTCATTACTCTGTTGCGTCCTAAAGTCTGATTGGTATTTGTACAAAACATTTACAATAAAATAGGTATGTCAACAATTTTGTTTATAATATACATTTTTAAAACGTATTTCTAATAATAACAAAACAAAAATATTTATTTTGAAATAAAAATAAATAATAGAATAAAAAATTTTATCAAAGTAATATCATGAGTTCGAAACTGAATTGACTCGTTTAAAAACAATCTAAAATATAATTTAATTGGTATATGTGTGTGTGTGTGTATTTACATATTATAGAGGTGCATTATTATGAATAGTCTTTTCAGCTCAATAGAAAAATTAAAATAAAATTTATTTTATATATATATAATATATCTACTTAAATACATTTATACATATATAATATATTACCCCCAATTTAATATAAAATGATACTCAATTTCATTAACAAGAATAAAAACCTTGACATTAAAAGTGTAAATTCTATACAAAAATATTTATTTTTTCTTTTAATTTTTTGTCAAATACTTTTTAATTGTCATTGTACAATACATATTTTGTATTATTATTTAAAATATATATTTATATGTATGTACCTACATCCAAATGTATATTATAACATATTTACAATATTCTAAATATTTGAATATAATGCATTATATAGTATATACGAATATATAAATATAGTATTGTCAATAGAGACATGAACATTTGATAGTCATAGTCCATTCCATTCAATTGATGTCTCATAGAATTTGAATTGAAACTAAGTACGCTACACTCAGAACCACAATTGAAAATCTATTTTAAAATAAACTGAAATAACAAAAATAATAAATAGTTTGTTCGGTGATTTCATAAAATTAATTTCTGGATGGACAACTTTATATTATTTAAATTATCTTTTGAGTGCAATTCCATTCTTAAAACAATTAAATTTTCCGAATTAGATCTAATTCGGAAAATCTTTTTTGTTTAAGGTAACAAGACAGTACAATAAGAAGAAATTTCCAATCTCACTATTTTATTTAATTATAAATTATTTTACATTAAATTTTTTCATTCATTTTTATAACTCACAGATGTTGTTTACAGATATAAGTTATAGAATAAATCAGAATTAAAAATCAGGAGGTACAATAACTATGGATCAGTTTCAGTAGTGGTAAGAAGAACGAAATATTCCTTTAATAATAATTATTATTGTTATATACAACTTATGTTAAGTAAGTCATAATTTTCAGATATACAAAGTTGATATAATACGATATCTATGTGAACGTTTTCAATAAATAAGTCGAATTTGTTTTTTTATATATAAAAAAAAATTAGTAAAGCCAAAAGAAATTTTAAAAATCCTTTATTTTATCTAGTTACAAGACAGTGTTAATACTTTCATTATTGAAGTTGATAAAATAGAAGAGATGGATTAATTGACGTCGAATAGATCTGAAATATGTATTTTTAATTAAACTCAAGGGGTAAGAAGTTGAAATTCCTCAGATTGAAATAATATAGAAGGAAACTAAAATTGTTGCGCCCAGCATCTCATTGAGTGAAATGGTGTCATTGTGGCTCTTTGCTTCACAAATATAATTTATGGAATTTTTTAGTATTTAACTCCTAATAATTGTATGAGACTTACATGTAGTTTCCGTAAGTTTATTTAGTTTTGGTTTGTATAATTCGAAAGTAAAACAATGTTTTCTTTATTGAATATTAATTCGACTGTGAAACTAAAAGTATATATTTTAGTGCCATAACTTTGCTTTATAAAATTTACAATATGTTTTTCAGAATGTTCGGGCTTAATGATTAGTTGGTAGTTTTTTAGGAGATGGGTTTATTGTGATTAGGCAACGTGATTTCTAAATTTTTGGCGAGATATAATGGTAGTCACACGAAATCCCCAAAATTAAAATCCCCAAGACACAAAATTCCCAGACTTTTAAAAAGCTCCAAAACCAAAATCCCCAAACACGAAAGCCCCAAAAAAAATGTTAAAAAAAATTCCGAAGAAAAATATTTTAATTACAAATAAAATAATTTTTTTAAAAATATTTTTTACTGATTGTGCCTTATGCGTTTACTTGCCGTCAGTAATAAATGAGTTGCGGGATTTTGGGGGCAGCAATCCTCCACCTTTAAAATAAAACAAGTCTTTTTTTATATATTTTTTACTAAAACTGTGCCGTATGGCGTTTACTGCCGTCAGCAAAAACAGGGTTCCAATAAATGAGTACCAGGGGTCGACTTTAAAAATAAAATTGGGGATTTGTAAAAATTTTATCTGGGGATTTTGCTTTGGGGAATTTAATTTGTGGTTTTTGATTTTGGAGACTTATACCTCAACCCGATACAATTCGTAATATGAAAAAAATAAATTCGTAATAAAATAAATATGAGACATGCTAGATTTGTGTAGGTACTCTATAAAATAGATTTATTATGATAGGATCATTGTAATAAAATCCATCAGGTAGGTAGGAAGTCGAAGGGAGTCGAAGTCGAATTAAACAAAATTTTATTTTTATAGAAACATGTCAATTTAGAGTTCTTACGCTTAGCTGACAATCAAAACTTGTTTAACGATTTAAATTAAAAAAAAAAAACGTTTGAACTGTGTTGATTATTTCTCAATAATTTACAATGGGGTTTTGCGTGATCAAAGATATTTAAATAAATAAGGACATAAATGTATAAAAAAAGTTAATCTAAGATACTGGTTTTAATTTAGGCAAAATAATAGGATTTAGTGCGATAACATCCAGTCCTTTATTTTTCTCCCCCAGAATATAAACGATTTGATGGTGGCTCTTTTAATGATTTTCTTGATCTGAAAAAAGAAGCACGGGTCATTAACACATACAAAGTATGGAGTTATTACAATTGCTGGATTCCAAAGAATCATTAGAATTATACGTTATGAAGACGTTCAGTTGGGGTCCTAAATTTTCTTGGAAAGTAGTAAACAATGAAATTTACCGATGTTCTTCTAAATTTATAAATATTCGTATAATCATGTCCATTTAATTTATTTCATTTTTAAATTTCTGCTTCTTTCTTTGCATAGTAGTTTGCAACTAAGCTACACCAACTGGTATTAATAAGTTCTACTCAGTGTTTTGAGTATGTATAAACAAAACAAAAAACCAATTTAATAGGTCAAATATTTTAGTTTTGCTTAATTTATTTTCCTATGTATAAATACTTGTCAAAAATGTAAGATCTTATTCCGTTCAGGATATGAGCCTGTACCATATTAAATAACACAAACTGATCATTTGTTTTGTTTGTGTAAGTATATAATAATTATTAATTACTTCTGCAGATATTTTTTATTTTTAAAAAATCAATCAGAATGTATAGGATTTGAATATTCTTTGTCTTATGTTGATACATTGTATAATCGAATGTTTCATCACCCTGCAGCTAACCAGGCTACCGAAATCGTAGGATTTGAATATAGATTGCAATATACAGAATTAGAACATTCGACCTCAATGGCTTTTTTTTTTTACACTCTTGACAGTAGCTTAGGTAGAATCACCTTTTCGTGCTTAATTAAGTACGGTACTGCAATTTTACACTACAATATCAACAATATTTATAAATGTGGAAAACTACATGCGTGAGAATACATTTCATAATCGAATGTTTGATCACCTCTAGTTAACTAAAGTATAGCAATTTATAATAATATATTATTTAGAATATTTGGCTGTCACAGATTAAAGAAAATTACGAGAATCATTTATTATTATAATGTACTTGGATTAAGCAAATAAATGTCATTTCTTTTATTCGTATCTCCAGTGCTATTAGAATTAATTTACAGGAACGAAATCCATCATATCAAATACAATTTTAAAATTTAATTTATGGAATTTTGGAATTTAACGAAATGTAAATAAAAAGTGACATACCAAATAATATGTACATATATATTTTCAAATGCTAGAATAAGGTTTATTATATTTTTATTTATTTATTTTCAGTTTTAATGTTTCTGTTTATGGTCGAATCCATTACATTTCATATATATTTATTACAATTAATAAAACGAAAACTATAGGGACACCATTTATACCAAATATAATCGAATACATTATACAATATACACCATCCCGACCCCCAAACACCTATACACCTATACATAAGATCCGCCCTCCCCAACATATGTGTTCATTGTCCTGAAATCCTAACCATCTTCTAATAGAATCCGCATCCAACATTCCGATCATAACCTAATACAACTTTACGCTACTACAAGCCCTCCTAATCCTAAACAAGGACCACATTTCTATAATTTAATCCCTTTTCACACAAAACAGAATTTGGCACGAAATTTAGCAAATCAATACAAAAACACAAAATATCATATTATTTAACAAAAACAACGCAAATATATATTAAATAATATATTTTTTTTCATTTCTAGTTACTTAAGATTTTAAGTTTTTAGAATAAGATTTGTTTTTCTTTATTTAATTTAATTTTTTAGAATAAGTATATAAGCCAGCTCTTAAGTTTTGTACTGTTATACGTTGTACTGTTATACATTAAGTTTTGTACTGTTAAACGTTGTAACTTTTATACGTTCGTAATACGAAATGGACTTAGTTTATATATATATATATATTTGTTAAAATGGCCCACATCTCGAGAGGGAAAAGGACGTGAAGTTATCCTGCTAGTTTATTTGCAAGTCCGCTGATAAAAATAAATAAATATAGTCGAGTGACAATTTTTCCAGAGATATACTAATTAATTATTATATATATATATTATATAAGGTTTCTGCATGAAATATATAAATAACTGTATACTAGTTAGATATATGGATTTATGTCGAAAACTGGTTATCTTTTGACCTTTATAACGGAAAAATGGTCACCATGCTTAGAAAAATGCGGTGAAGCCAAAATTATAGCGCTAGATATATCCAAAGCTTTTGATCGTGTCTGGCATGCTTCATTAGTGAAAAAAACTAGAAGCAATTGGATTGGGAAATATTTTCAACATGTGGATTGAAAATTTCCTTTCAAACCGCTCAATACACGATTTTATATCTTCAAAATTCACTATCAATGCTGATGTCCCTCAAGACTCAGTTCTTTCTCCAACATTATTTATAATATTTATAAATGATCTTCTATCCACGACTTCAAATCAGATTCACAGCTTTGCTGATGATAGTAGCCTTGATTCCTTGTATTTCTTTGAAAAATCTGTTGAAGTGACCCAGATTTCAGTTCACAGAGAACGAAATAATATATCTTGTTCTCTAAACAGCGACCTTCAAAAAATACATGACTGATGAAGTGTAAATAGGGTTAAATTTAATACTTCAAAACCCCAGAGTTGCCTCTTACCAACAAAGTAAAATCCATCAATACCAAATATTGTATTCGGAAATGTAAATATCGGAAACTTTGAAACTCTTGGAATTCTTGGAATGAAAATAAACAGCAAACTCTCGTGACACGAACATACTTTTTCTGTAGTGAAGGATGCTGCGAAATGTTTTGGATTCTTAAGCAGAATTAGAAAATATTTTACATTTTCCAGCCTCCTATTAATATATAAGGCATACGTTTGGCTTCGACTTGAATATAACTCGAATATTTGGGGCGGTGCACCAAATACCAGCCTACAGTACCTAGATAAGGTTTAAAGGCGAGCCATCAAAATTATCAATGATGGAGATGTTGCACAACACCTAACATCATCAAGTCATCGCCGTAATGTAGAAGCAGCCACTCTGTTTTATAAATATCTGTTGGGTAATAGCTCTGACGAAATAAAAAGTATTATGCCCAAAATACAATCTGTTCAGCGTAATACTGGCAGGGCAGCTCTCGCTCATAAATTTGTAGTAGAGCCTCTTCGAACTAGATCTGTGAAATATATAGAAATTCTTTCATCAACCGAAGCTAAACTATAGAACACCTTACCATCTTTTGTGTTCCCTCTTCAAACGTATAACTTAGAAGTTTTCAGGAGACGGATAAATAAATATCTGTTAAACTGTCCGTAAATTCTGTACTAACTGTTCTATTCTATTCTATCTTAATTCTTTTCTAATTTTATTACCCTTTACTATCCTTCTTTTTTCTTTATCTTAATATGGCTTAAATTCTGCGAATGCAGTTAAGGTGCTTATCCCATTTTTTTGGTCTAATATAAAAAAAATAAATACTAGTTAGAAAACATTAATTTGCAGTAACATAAAGAAAACACAGTTTTAATAATCAAGAATAAAAGTAAAAATAAAAAAAGTAGTTTAAAAAGTGGAAAATTTTATATTTTTTTTACTTTACATTAAAATTTCGAATTTTTCTTTGAGTGAATATAAATTTATTGTTTTGAGTGTACTACTCATATATTTTTATTTATATTGCATTAAATGTATTTTGTGGCTATAGTATAATATGATATTGAACTGAAACAATGCCAAAGTAATATATAAAAACAAAAAGACAAAAAACAAACAACACAAAAAGAGAACAACAAAAGAAAAACTTACAAAATTCTATTTTTATCCTTAAAATCTCTCGAAAATTTGCATTGTTTTATTTTAATTTTCAATATACAATATACATAATATATAAATAAGTAATTTATATGTATTTACATACATATTTAATTTTATAAATAATAAAAATATATCTCTATATATATGTATGTATATGTATATGTAGTATTTAGGTGGAAAACTATATAAAAGAAAAGCATTTTTCTTTCTACAGAATTTCCCCGAAATATTTATATATAAAAAAAAAAACAATGAACACCTGTATATTATTATAAATATAATATTGTGTACTATCTATATTTGTATATATATTTTTATATGTATATAATATATATGTTGAGCAGAGTGAGTATTAAAATTGAATGAATTTGAAGAAATTAATATAGTATTTTTAAAATTTAATTTTAACTTTAAATTTATTAATTGATCTCTGATATATATACATATATATATATATATATATATATATATTGATAGGAAATTAATTCTAAGGGAGTGCTAGCAACTAGTTATGTGCGATAGTTGCAAATGTCAAAAAAATTGTTCTTGTCAAAGAAATTGCTCTTACCTGTTCTGAAAACTTTAAAGTAAAAATCCATTGATCATTTTCAGTTTCAATAAACTGTTTTACAGTAAAAATATTGAGTTTAGTGTAAAATATGTGTACCCATAAAGAAAATTATTTCTATTTTCTGTTTAATTCAAATATTTTTGTGTATAATTTAAATAAATCAAGTAGTAGGTACTCCTTCACGCTTCGGAATTTGAAATGCTTCAAAGGCGGGAATAAAATAAGTTCATGAACAAGACGATGGCGTATAACACTTGGTGCACTGTATAATATTTGTCAAACAATATTCTGATACAAATTATTGTACAGCTTCTGTATACAAATTAATAAGCAAATTCATCTGCCAAAACCTATATAAACACTTTTTAATAAAATAAAAACGATTATTTTTGATACCTTCTGTATTCGCTTAAAATTAATTACTAAACAATATAAAATACAAATTAATTTCAAAAATGGTATTTTTTTATGTAAACGTGATGAAAAATTGATTTAGATAATCCTAGCATATTATATCTAGATAATACTGACCTCTTTCAATGGTACTTTATATATAGTACACAAAAATATTGAAAATTATATCAGAAACTAATTTTAATTAATTGTGTACTTATTATTGAACTAATTATAATTAACAAAGGAACTGCATAAGTTCATTATTCATTACAATGCTGAGTCAGATCTGTAAATTTACTTGGTTTATCTAGCAGTCTATCAATAATATAAATTAAGTAAATTATACTAATTAATATTCAAGTTATAATTTAAAATATTTCGGATCACATATTATTGTATATATATATAAAATTACATACATAGGTGATTTAACTTGAACAAATTGTTATTTTGAAATATTTTTCTGGGAAGTTGCTTAATAGTCTTAATGTTATAGGCTAGAGCTTCAAATATATTAAAAATTATACTTGAATATTGAATATTGACTGTTGATGTTGTGCTTTAAATTTAAATCAAAATTAAAAACTTTGTTCTATTTTGTCATTTTATATTTTTTTTTTACTTATTTATTCAGATATCATTTCATATATCACAAGACAACTCATCCGCACGTACGGAATGATTTGATTTATATACGGTTAGCACATTAATTTGCTAGTTCTTGAAAACAATTTTTTATTGGTGGCTATTAAAATATTGCAAGAACTTAAGTTTTGCGATTAATTTATAAAATTGATTTGTAAATGAATTGAAAAATAAATTGACAAATGAATTGTCGAAGTTTAATGTTACTTATCTGTGTTATTACAATAGATTAGGTTTAGCCAATAAAATAACTAGTACACGAATTTTTACCTATGATAAATTTCAGATTAATCCTGAAGATCTATGAAAATTAATTAATATTTATTATAGCTGAGGAAATTATAGTTATTGGATTATATTTTCTCATGACATTGATCAAGAAGGTTTCGTCAAATATATTTACTTATTGTAACTAGTATTTAAAAAAAAATTTTCCATTAGGATGTGAGCTATCAAAACCGATTTTTTAATTTAATTGTGGTAAGTATGAAAATCTATCTAAATCATTAATATGTCTAAGAAACTATCAAATATTCACTTTATACTATTCATATAATGTTTATGATCTCATACGAGTATTCACAGACATTATTTTTCCTATACTTGTTTTACCCCTTTATCAGAATAAAAGTAGCCATCACGCAGCTATATAGTTAGCTATAAAATGTCAAAAGGTAGATAGTTGACCTATTTGTTGTTGTTGGTTGTTTAAGGGGATTATATCATTCTCCCAAGGAACTCAGTACTGAAGCCAACCTGAGAAGGTTGATTAGATCTTTCCGAAATAATTCTTATATTGCTAGGGAAAGCCTTTTTTTACACTTTTGGCAGTATCTAAGGTAGAATCACCTTTTCGTGCTTAATTTAAGTACACGATCCTGCAATTTTACACTACAATATCTACAATATTTCGAGCATTTATTTATCAAATTACTGGCTTAATTAAATGTGGAAAAGTACTGTTATAATTGTCAGGAACTAAGCATTCGTAAATAGAATAGTTTCATTTTGTTACCAGATTATGTATACTCTCAATTATTTTCTGCCATTTAATTTTATCCCAATGACAGAGACCAGGTCGAAAAACCAATAAAGCATTTTTTTGCATCATCGAGAGTCGAACCTGGAACTTTTTCGTTGAAAGGCAGGCGCTCTAGCTACTACGCCACCCAGCAAACGTAATATCTGGAATCTGACCCTAGCTAATGCTGGGCAGCTGCAAAAGAAATGTTCAAGAACTTTTGTCTCATTATCGTTTTCGCGGTTGTAACATTAAGGTTGAATGGAATACTTAGCTTTACAGCGTGGCTTCCTATTGACATGTACTGATAGCTATATTACTCTTGGTATATCAGTATGGGGCCTGGCTAAAATTTGTTTTGTTTTATTGATGTTATACGAAGGTAATTTTTAGAGGTTGCACAGCTATCTATACCATATAGTATGAATGAATGTGCACCTTGTGTCAAACACGTTCAAATATCAAAAACACAGCTATCAAATTTCATTGAACAAAATCAAAACGTTGAAAACGTAATGTGACCTTTATGATTTTACGAAAAATATATATTAAAAATTTTGATATGTGATAGAAAAGATCTCATATTTTTTTTTATAAAAATTGTTCGACATAATAATGTGGAAATTCGGCATTTAAAAAAAAGAAGAGAGAGAACAACATTTTTTTCAAGAAATGACAGAACTTAACTGTCAAAGTTGAAATCATGCGTTAAAGTTGAAATTTAAATCAACTTTTGCGTAGTGGCTGCGATAACTACTTTGTTGCGTTCTTTCATTGAGTCTGTTTGCACGATTTGGTTTTTATGATGACAACTTTAGCTTACGTTTCATACCATCTTACCAAAAAAACGCCTTTTGTGTAGGTAGTTTTCTGTGTTCGTTTGTCGGTGAGAGGGTATGAGACGTATGAAAAAGATGTCAACATGAATACTGCTGGAAACGGGCCGACTGTGACTGCGTTGATTTTATTTCATGCTTTAATTAATTAAAAATGACAAGATGCTAAGCATTGTGTTTCTAGTTTTTATTCCAACTACAATTTATAAAACTTTTATAAACGGAGAATAATTTATTCTATGGAATTCCTAAAATTTGTTTTATCGCTTTTAAAAAAAAAAAGCGATTTTGAATGATTTTTTTTAAAATATTTTTTTTTGGGAAGTTTGCCGAAAATATTATTCTCTTTATTGACAACAAAAAAATAATCTTCTCTGTGTACAATATTTTTTTTTTTTTTAGAAAAATTGACATTTTAATTGATTTAAATTTTTAATTATTAGAAATGGTTGTTAAGTTAAATGATCCTAATTGTTTTTGTTATGAAATTATTTAAAAATTTAATTGATTATAATCAATTATGTGGATATATATATATAATATATATATATATATATATTATTATGCAATAACTTGAAATCGATTCGATCTCTAATTTATTCATTGTTTTTTTGTTTGACGGCAGAGTTCTGGGTTGAATGTGGTTATGACAGTATGTATTGCTATTTAACCGTTCGAATTTGGAACAATAAGAAAAAACAATGATGAGAAATATTATATTGCAGATTATTTAAAAATATATTATTTTAATTAAGACACAATTTATCAATAATATAATCAAAAAAATATCAAATTCAAAAAGATTTAAATAATCATTTCAATGAGCTCGAAAAAAATTTAAATTAGAATATTAAACTGTAGTAAGTTTTCACAAGCTCTCTAGCTAGTTTATAACCGATTTTTTTTATGGTTAAATGATCGAGACTATACGATGAAATAAAATTAAATATTTTTTGTAATTTAAAACATATAAGACCATAAGTATATATATATCATAGAACCCCACCATTGAGGCATAGAGCGAAAATACAGGTATTTCATAGTCTCAAATCTACAGCTAACCTTTTCAGTCATTGTCACGTTCTTTCCACGTATTTCGGCTCAGACTTTTGTTCTTCATGTTTTTCTAGACCTTCCGACGTGATGTGTACTTTGAAGATTCTACTCGAAACATTGTTTCGCGCTGTTGTTGTCAGTATCCTTAGAGTATATCTGAATTCCATTTTCTCTGTCGTATTTCCACGTATATTTTTGTTTTTTATTAGTTTTTGCCACATCTTTCTGTTGGAAATAGTTTGTAAACGACGAATGATGTGCCAGAGGAAATTTTTTGGTGATGTTGATGATGTTTTCGCCGACGTACTACAGAACTGTCTTGAATTGAAAAGTTTTTTTTTTGTGCGCAGACATCTATTGTTTGTTTTGAGCATTCAATATCAAGTCTGGAACCTTCATCCGATGATATGATGATGTTCAGGTACTTGAGCTTACTCACCTCCTCGATTTGCGCTTTTTCATGGAGGATCAGATGATTTGATTTGCGAGTTGTGCGCATAGTTTTTGTTGTAGTTGTATTGAATTGTTGTAGTTTTTGGCATGTATCACTTAAACTTCCAGTCGACATAGTTGTCGTAATCTAAACGGTTAATACATTGGAAAGGAGGCCATTGCATAACGTTGCTTTCAATTCACACATCACCTACATTAGTAGTAATTATGTCATCCATTATTAATAAAAAAATGTGATAAAATGCAGCTATGCCTTACTCTTTGATATTTCTAAATGTCTACATATATATGTACACATAAACAAAAGAAAAATAAAGCTAACATTTTTATATCATCTTTAATATAAAGTATTTTATTTCATTTTTCCCAACAAAAAACAAATTTTTGCTTAGCAAAAATCAAAAACTCTTTGATTAAAAATGATAAAGTTTAAGGCTTTATTCAGCTTTTTGTTCTTTAATTATTTTCATACCTTCAAAATACTTTCTAAAGGTTGGATACAAGATTGAGAAACATTGTCGGCGATAACCTTTCGTATTGCCACTGTTTAGGCGAGAGATTGTATGAAATGCTAGTGTTTCCATAGACTTCACGTTTCATAGAAAGGTTTTTCCGTACCGCAAAAGCTAACTGCACTGATTTGATTACAATCTATCCAAATTGTGACTGATTCAAGTAAATGCCATACAATTTCTAATATCGACAAAAAGTATCAAAAAGCAGAGGTAAATAAATTTTTTTTTTTTAAATTAAAACAAAGAAAAAATTGAAAATATTTTCAATATTCTCGGGCAACGCCCTATTACTCTGCTAGTCTACTGCTGTTAGTAAAAAGATAATTTTTCTTATAGTTATCACATCAAAAGTAAATGCCATGAATGATTCAAGCGATTGGGACATATTTAATCAAGAGCAAGGTGAGAAATAAACCAACTTCCATTTAAATGTCATCATAATTGAGTTTATATGCGACCTCTTTCAATTTAAGACTTGTACTAAAAAAATGATTTATTTACATTTGTTTATTTTTTTTTTTTTTTAAATAGAAAAAGAATTAAAGTTATTAGTACAGATTATTTAACTTAATAAATTTTTTTTTTAAATATGTGTATAATACCTATACGTATGTAACATATATTATAATGTATCAAATACGTCACAGCACCATTATACAAGTATTTGCCGGTAAATCGATTTATTCGGTTCATTTATGCCAATTATTGATTGAAGTTAATTTTGTTTTTGTTTTTTTTTTTTTTGAGAGAATTGTGATATAGATTTTTTTTTATCGATTTATTGTTTTTTTTTTGTATGTCGGTCTTAGTTATTGTTTTTATTTTCTTATATGGGAATAAGTATATGTATACATACTTGCCACAGGGTGTAAACAATCGCTAAAACCTTTTTTCAGATTTTCACTTTCTATCCTTGCAGAATCGAATTGCAATCATGTGGGATTTTGAACCTGCACTATCTGCACTGCACTGTATTTAATAAGTATTAAATGTCGTGTGATCACTTGGATTCTGATACTGACGCGGTTGTTCAAATTTTTATGTATATATATATTAAAATGTATTTATAGGTAAAAAAATAAACGATTATTTTAGAATAAATTAATTTTCTTGACATTATTGATCTATTGTTGAACCGGCGTAATGTAAAATAATTCAAGTAAGATCATCAGCTCACAGTCAACAGTAAACAAAATAAATAAAATCACAGTTAAATTGACATAGTAAAAATAGAATTAGTAGTAATTTCCAACAATGACACTTCGTATTGATGTAGTTCTGGATAAGCTCCTTAGATTTGTTTTTCTTGTACTAAATTTAACCATCTTGAGGTTAATAGCTTTTCTACAAGAATATGTAATTCAAACCGAAATAAAAATAAAATATGTAAGTTGTAGAAAGTTTAACTACGTGAAAAGAGTGCATGTACCAATCCAATCAGTAAAGTTGTATTTTATATAATGTAGTTAGTATACTTCTTATCTGTTACAAATTAGAGGGCCCAATTTTGAATTAAGTGAAATTTTAAATTACGATAAACAACATTGTTGACAATTAACATTTAGGTACTATTAATTTTTCGTTTTTTTTTCTCTCTTTTTTCTTTTCTATTTTGTTATCACAGAAAAGTTTGTTTTTGTATTGACTAATCGCGATATCTTGACAAATATAGTCTCGTGATCTTTTTTTTATTATATTATTATAATATTAACTATTATGTTGTTGTTGTTGTTGCTATATTTTATTGTTGTGATTTTAATTGAAGTGATAATTATGTCAATAAAATAAATTATATTTTGTAAGTGAATATTTTTGACGCTATGATTTTTTGTTTGTTTTGTAAATGGGTGGTAGGTGTTATAGTCGAGACATATACCATTTGTATTTATGTATATTTAATTGCGTTATTATGGTGTTAAATTTTTTCAAGTTTTACTAAAATATTTAAATAAAATTATATTTATTATATGAAGTACAGTATATATGCATACAAACATATTATAATAATATTTTGATAATTTTATCTAATTCCATTAGAGTTTCCCCCAAAGGGGGACTTGTTGTTGTTAGAAACAATTTATTTATATTAACAAACAAAAAAAATTTTTATTTTAATTTTGAACCAAATAAAAAATTGGCCTTGTATTAAATTAGAGTAAAAAACAAAAATATTTTAAACTTATAAATTTAATTGAACTAATAACAAATAATCATTACTGGAAATTGGGTTAAGTTATTATTTCAATGAGAATTCAAAAATAAAAACAAAATATTGTAGTAGATAATTTTTCTGGATTAAAAATGCATAAGGCACTTATCTCGAAATTTTTATGTTTTTTTATTATCGATATATTTTAAAGGAAAAAACGAAGTTAAGTTCATAATTTATATTTTAGCAATAAATTTATTGATAAACATTTTTCTAGACTGGTATTACGATAAATTTCTAATTAAATAAGCTTTAAAAACTCTTTAAGGTCTAAACCAAGTTTTTAGCATTAAAATTTATATCAGTTTTTTTCGTTTGTAGCAATTTTAACATTTTTAATGTTCAATCTAAATATTTGAGGGGGAAGAAAAATAAATTTAATGGAACTTTTCCTGTATAGTCAAAGTTTTTTTTACAACAATATTAGTTTTTTTATACAAAGTTTTAAGTTTGGGAATCTATTACTCAAAAACGGTAAATTTAATACTCGGTCAAGAGTACCGTTAACTAGGTACATAAATTACATAAAAAATTCTGAAGAACACATTACTCCAGCTTGTATGTTGTCGTATATATATTGGATGTTGAACATTATTTTCCAAATTCGATTATTTTGATTACCTGTACCTATAGCACAAGTTAAATTTAAAGAGGGATCCATTGTTTAGAGCAACTTTTTTACTGCAATGTTTTAAGGAATCAATCTTTAAAGAATTTTCAGAAGAGAGCGATTCACTCTGTATATCTGTAGAATATAATTCCAAAATATAATAAATGCTTGTAAATATTGTACGGTTTCTACTGAAGGCCTGACCATTAGGTACTTGATCTTTCACAGAAAAAATACATCTGTTTTCTTCCAATGCGATTTCGTTCTTTCTTTTTACTTAAGAAAATATTATGTGGAAGAATTAAAACTAAAAACGTATAATACTTTCAACCTAAATGTATCTTGAAAAAAATTAGATATTTATATCAGGTATTGAAAAATAAATACGCTGACAATCAAGTGGAGCCAGAATGAAGGTAATATAATTATGTAAATTACATCGCATGTTACACACAAGCTATTGGTTGTATTAATCAACTTAAAAATGTTATAGAGTTTTCAGAATAAAACAAAGGGGAAAAGTACCTGTCCCAAAGAGATATCGAAGCTGGCGTACAAAAACGTAGTATACTAGGCACAATTTTGTACCTCCTGTACACAAGCGATATTCCACAAATATAAACCGTTACAATTGCAATATTTGTGCTGCAATAAGTAATTGATGCAAGCTGCAAATAGCTAATAATGATTTTCTTATTATGATCTTAAGTTTTTACTACAGATTTTATTTTTATTACAATGTCTTTCGAGTACTCAACTCGATTTATCAAATTTCTGGCTTATCATATCAACTTATTAAATATGGAAAACTACCACTACTGTTCGACACTAAGTTTTATTCAATAGCGTAGTTGCATTTTATTTTAAGTTATTAGCAGCTTGCTCTCAATTATTTTTTGTTATTTATTTTTTCCGAATAACAATGGGCCATGTCGGATTGTGTAAGAAATGGAAAATAAAATTAATAATGAGGCGAAATCTGCACAAACGTAAACGTTAACAAACAAAAAGCAGAGATACCGTTGGCAGTCAAAGTAATGGATTCGTTATACTATAGGTACAAAACACTGCAAAATATACCTAGGTATATGACACTAGATGCCAAATTTTGTTGGAAAGAACGTGTCAAGGAAAAAAATGGAAACTTGAACGCAAGAGGTTACAAGTGACAGATAACAGGTTACAACTGACAGATGACAGATGACAGATGACAGATGACAGATGTAAGATGACAGATGACAGATGACAGATGACAAATGACAGATTACAGATGACAGATGGCAAATGAAAGATGACGGATGACTGATGACAGACGACAGATGAGAAATAACAGATGAGAGATAACAGATTACAGATGACAGATGGCAGATGAAAGATGACAGATGACTGATGACAGATGACAGATGACAGATGACAGATGACAGACGACAGATGACAGATTACAGATGATATTAAATTAAATTTATAAAATTTATGTTTTTTTATATTTTCATATTTATGTCATTCGAACTGATAATAAAAGTGTAATAAATAAAAGTAATTCAAATTACAGTAATGCGGATAATATATAGCTGAAATACCTTGCCTTGGTATGTTCACAATACTGATATTCATAGATATCTAAAGTATCTTTTTCTAACAGACGAAAGCAAAAAATTAGTATAACATTAAGTCCAGCATAAGATTAGTATATCTCAACATATCAATGTAGTATTGAAATTTTAAGTGTAGTTGACAATTCAAAGTTTGTCAGATGCTTCGAATAGACGAAATCGTTAAGGCTTAAATCGTTAATACTTCAAAAAATTATAACTTTGACGGATTTTAGTATTATTGTTATTAATTGACCACGATTTAAATAATACCCAATTTAAAGTACGTACTAACATCTGAGGCCTTAGGCTTAATTTATAATTATCTTATAAAGATTACGGAAAGATTAATACTTAGTCATATTTTAATAGCTTTAATTGTGAATTGAGTGATATTTTGAAGTCGTTAGTGGGTTAGAACCCCAAATTATTCTAGATGTTGCCCTAGATGAACCCCGGCCAACTGCTTTTTTCCTATTTTGATGAATTGTTCGAAACTCGAAAGAAATATAAATAAGAGATATTATTAAAATAGTTCCACATGAATATGCAAAATACTTTCTTCATCAGTACTTACGAATATCTAAATTGTTTATTGTTAGTTGTAAGCATTTTGCAGAAAATTATTTGTTGAAGAAATTAAGAAAATTATTGGTTTTTTTGAGCACATTTATATTTTATCATTTATTTATTATTTGAAAGTAGACAGTGATTGTCGACTTTAATCCTATAACAGTATTTAATCTAAAAACTTAAACGAAAAAACCCTAAAAATATTTGTGTAGAAAATTATTTGACAGAATTGTTCTTGTTTCTAAATAATGATAAAAATACAGTAATTGTATACGTGAAAAGACTATATTAAAATGTGTATCTATAATATTTAAACAATTCGAATATTTGGTTATCAATTGATTTAAATTATTTTGTTGCTGAAATATTTTTAATAATGATTTATAACAACAGAATATTCTTAAGTGGTAATAAATTGCTATATGTACACTGTTCTGATATGATTATCACCAATTCAAATTTCAAAATTTATTTAAATTATTTATTTTTTTAAATAATGACCAGAGCATAATATAATAGAGTTCACACATACATATTATATGTGTATGTATATATATGTATTTGCACATTGATAACACTGCAGGGTATGTGGCTAAATAATTTTTATCGTGTACTTTACTTACGATTGTAATTTTTTGAAACTTTTGTTTCATATTTCAACAAAGTGTATTTTATTTAATTATTATTATTTTGTATTGTGATAAATAATTTATGACTAAAATCTAAAATAAAAATTAAAATAAAAAAAACAAACAAATAATAAAATGGCCTACACGAGCTATTATAATGTTCTCTGTAAAAAGTGCATTGATCGCACTTTCGTAAGAATAATTGCTTTTGTTTTCTTTAGTGAGTAATACGACTTTTTTTTGCATTGTTTTGTAGTGTTGCGGTGATGTACAATGAACTTATTTTAAATTTAAAATTGTTTATGGGAATATTCATTTACAATTTTCGTTTTTTTTTTTATTGAAATCATCCTTTGGTGGGAAAATTTTGTACTGATTGAAATAAATAATGTAAGAAATGGGTTAAATAGACTTATATCTTTGAATACCAAAAAATTAGAAAATATTGGGTTGTACTTATGTAAGGAAGTAGCAGCTGTTCTTAAGTTCATCTAGTTCTGTTTAATATTGCTTCATTAATCATCAGGCAGAATTTGGTTTGTTTTATAAATATTTTTTTCCCAAATTATTTCTGCTTGAAATATAATATTAGTTATAACTAGTTGAGCCTTAAAAATGCTTCTATACGGTATACAGTATTTTTTTTAAAAAATTTTTAAAAAAAATTTACTGATTTTTTTGTTAATTAATAATGTTTAAATTTTATATTAAAGAAAGATCAGTATGAATGAAAAATCATTGTTAACAAGTTGGCCTGTCATAAGTTAACTTGCTCATTTTCGTTCTTAAGTACCGTAATCCCCAGTTTTGTGTCTTTACCTTATCACAGACATAAATTCTAACATTGTAAGTATCACTGATGACCATGATGATAACTGAGGACGATTATGAAAATGATAATTTGATGTATTGTACATGTATAGGGAAGAAAATTTGTGTATCACCGATTATCACTGTATCTAAGTTATAAATTTATTTTTAATGTTTAATGTTACTTAAATTTGCAAGAACTGACTTGTTTTTGTACACAAAAATATTGTTTTGTTAATTAAGATTAGAGAAATACAATTATATTTTTCCATGATGAAATCAATTAGTTATAATACTAAAAATGCCCTACCGACATGACAAAATGCCAACAACACAAGTTCAGTTTAAACTTAATTTAAAGAATTTTGAAATCTTCTTCGAACGAAGTTATGCTCTAATTTATATGAAAAATAATATTTTTTTTACCCTTTTCCACCTAGTTTTTAGAATACCAAAGGCTTCGCGCTTAAAGCCTCAAGCTATCAATCAATTCACAAATAAAACTCAGATATTGTCATTCTGCGACTTTACTTCAGTTTTTAGTCATAATTATTTTTACAAAGTAACTATGTAGTTTATTAAGCTACTCTGCTTTGATATTCTACTTAGTGCTGCTTGCGCCTCATATCGTCTTTTACAAGAGATGAATATTTTATTTCTTAAGAAATTTGAACCCCCTCCCTTACATTGGACTACATTTTTCTACCATCGATCAAATTAGTTTTTATAGAGATAAAACAAATAGCCCCAATATAATGAATATCGTTTAAAATCAAACATTTGATCAATATAAAAATTTGATCTACTAACGAAACTATAAACAGAGGAATCTAGATGGGCAATGATATAGCATGATTTTAGAAATATTCTTTGTTATTATTTGTTCGATAAAGAATTGAGGATGTTGATTGCTAAACTCGTCTCTAGTAAATTTTCAAATCTAAATTCTGTCAAGATGAAAAATTCAATGATTGAATTAAAAGCGAAAAAAAAATTATTTATGTTAATTTCATTTATGTTGTCTCGTTACATAATGTTACATACATACCCCCGCATTTCAGTCTAACTAATTTTACTTTTGTAAGCGGCTTCTATCCCAGGATATGGCACTATAAATTAAACCAAGTTTATAAATTTTTTTTTTTTATGTTTTAACCAGATAAAAACTTGGGCTGCTAAAATTAAGTTTATAGAATAAATTTTCATTGGAACTGTTTTTATTATGAAAAATTTTTATCACGTTAAAAAATTCATGTAACATTTTTTTTTAGATTAAACAAAATTGTGTTGTTTTCTATATGAATCACACTTTTGGACACGCAATATAATGGTTTTATATAGCAAAGTAAAAACTGAACAATAGAAAAGACATAAATAAGTTAGAAAAAATGATATATAAAATCAACTTTTATTTTTTCCAACTTTTAAACGTGACTATCAACTGAACAACATGACTCAAGTTTATTCCAATGGGTGCACTGATGTTACTAATGTCAGTTTTGAATTTCCCAAAGAATATTATCTGTGCTATGTAAAGATAAGCACATTTAAGCAATTGGTGTATGAAAATTCTATATAAATTCGATAATTATTAATACAAACGACGCTAACTCTTGTTAAATTTTAGAGAAAAAAAATTATTAATTTATTATTTTTTATTGGTATTTTGTTCCAGATAGAAGAATATTGTCAAAAAAGCTTTTATCTATCATTCTATTTTTCACGGGAGAAAATAGTGAAGAACTGTGTCGATTTTAATGCACTACAAATTTCTGCTGTCATTTTATTAAAATTAAAACTATAACATAAATGTACCAATTTCCGCCCCCTTAAGGAAAAATTAGTTTAAATTGACAAAATAAGCAAAATATAAGCTTTTTTTAATTTTTTTTTCAAATTACAATAATTGGTATTTTTTAATTAAAAAAAAATATTTTCATCTAATTATAATTTAATTTTTTCTAAATAAAGAATAAAATATTATAACTGCCAAAAAAAGTTTTAATGTACGTATTTCCGCTCGACAATTTCAATCTGAACCCAATTCCGTTTTTTGAACCTATTTGCGATTCACAGTACCTATTTACGATTTTATTCAAAAAACCTATTTAAAATAATGACTAAAGGTGAAAACTCAATGTACGCGTTTAGTACTTTGAAGCTTTGACAGCGTTTTACACTTTTGATGATTTTTCAGCGTTTACAGACTTTTAACTCGTTGAAAATTCAATGTACGCGTTTTACACTTTATTAAAAATATTTCTTGTTAAAAAAATAACAATATTCAAAAAATACTCTAGAAAACAAGTTTTTATAAAAACTATTTAAAACGGATATTTTCAATTTTCAGAATATTTTTTTATAATTTCTTTTTTTATATTTTAAATAATTTTAATATTTAAATTATGTCTGAAGAATATCAACTACAGCTCAGAAAAAATTGAAACTAGAGCAACATCTTCTTCATGGCTTTTTTTTAGAATTAATATACCTAATTAACGGTATATGTTGAATGAGTATCAGACTTACCGTTTTTGAATAATAACTGCATAAACTTAAAATTTTGCTTTTAAAAATTGAAAATTTTGTAAAAAACGTTGATTATCTGGAAAAAATTCGCTAGTTTTTTTTTTTTTTATTATGTTGATGGGCTACATCATCCCCTACAACTTTTTCATACACAGTTTTCATATCCGACTTGCCGTTTTTCAGGTAAAGTCATATTTAATATTTGGGTAACCTATGTTTTAGTAAGAAAAATAATAACTGAGAGTTGAATATTGTAACAATTTTATTTTTTAATCAAAATTAGTTAAAATTACTGAAATTAGTTAGGATTAATAAAATTTTATATGACTTTACATGAAAAACGGCAAGTCTGATATGAATGTTGTGTATGAAAAAGTTAAAAAAAAAAAAAAAAAAACTAGCGAATTTTTTCGAGTTAATCAACGTTTTTTACAAAATTTTCAGTTTTTAAAAGCAAAATTTTAAGTTTATGCAGTTATTATTAAAAAACGGTAAGTCTGATACTCATTCAGCATATACCGTTAATAAGGTGTATTAATTCTAAAAAAAAGCTATGAAGAAAATGTTGCTCGAGTTTCAATTTTTTCTGAGCTGTAGTTGATATTCTTTAGACATAATTTATCTAATCCGATTTTCTTTAACCCTCTGTAGCCCAGGTAAATTTAAAGATAGACCCCTCTTCTAGAACAATTTTTTTCCTAAAATACTACAAGGAATCACCCCTTAAAAACTTTTTGCTCTAAATTGGACCATCCTGTATATATACAAAGTAAAAATCACATTTAGTAATTCTTAGGTTTGGCATTTTTTACTTGTATGATTTCGGGTACATTATATTGTCCTCTGCTGTTCATTAAAACTGGAGGCACGATTTTATAGACTATGTCAACGTCTAAATATATTAGAATATCTTCTCTTACAGGCCATCTTCAAAATGTGCCAGAAATGGTCATGGTTTTCATTCCTCTATTTAACTTATTGTGAAATGTATACAAAGAAATTATTTTGGTAATTTATAATGGACGCCTTAATAAAATTTTGGTGGCAAGGCAAAATAATTCCAAAGATTTTTTAAATCATACCAAATATAATATAAGTAAAACATAGTTTTGAAAGAACTTATTCTTTAGAGTTGACGTTAGAGTAAAATTTATCTAATTGTTAAAAATCGTCGAATATTTTCCATTTAATTTTACTAAATATGCTTATCATACAAAATACGCTTATTCCGTCTACTATTAAAAGAAAAATATTCGCTTATTTTCAACAATTAAAATATAGTTTTTTCTTTAAATATAAGACTTGGTATGAATTTAGTGGAAATAGCTTACACTTACATATTTAGTTCGGAATTAGGACATGTTGTACGTATTACCGACTCGCTTTTTCATATAAATTTTTATAAAAAATTTTTATAAAATTTATGCGAAATTAAATTTATAGGTCGTAATTAGGTCCAGTATAGTTTGTTCAATTTCAATTTAAAATCGTCCAGCTGCATCTTTATATAATCAAAAATAGTTGAATAACTGATTTAATTATTTCGTTATATCAATTTCCTAATTCCGTCCGGTCGATCGTAAATACGTACAACATAAATTTACGTGTCCCTAATTCCCGCTCAAGACTAATTAGCAATTTTAAAATTTTTTTATAATTTACAAATTGAAGAAAGTATATATTACAATTTATTTAATAATATATCTTTTACAATTATTTAAATAAAATAAATAAATGAACATCATAGTTTAATTTTTATGGTCTTAACAAAATAAAAGAAAATTTTAAACATTTGAACCAATATTTTCACTAAAATGTCTACCTAGTTTAGTCTTCTATCAATAACTTATTTATTAATACGAATACAAATGTGCATTATTTTGCATTACAACGAGGAAATAATATTCTTTTTTTATTTCAAAAATAAATTGAAATATAAAGCGTGGGAGTATTGTATTTACAAAAAAAGAGTTTGGGCGGCATAATGTGCTAGGGCGGTGATAGGTACATTTACGTTAGTACTTTAAACTAACCATTAACTCAATTTTGGCTTTATTATTTCATATAACTTTGAATGTCTGAGTTGTTTGGATGCTACTCCACGCAAGTAAAAATTTTGAAAAACATCAGTACCACACATGTTTGTCTATTTTTGAGAGAGTACCTACGTACCAATTTTCAGATCTCTATCGCCATTGGTTTTTCATAAATATTCCTGATGGGTGGCCGGCACCTCTCTGTAAAATCTGCAATCCCCTGAAATATGTACGTATTGAATTAACATTTTGTGATACAAACATACTATAATGTTAGTTTGACAAATGAAAATTACCTTGCCGTCCTGTTTACATCACATAAAATTTTGGGTTCTCGTTTTTGGAATTGGGAAATACTTTACAGGTACTAAATGAAAATACTTCCAATTTTATATACGTGATGGTACGGTACGATGCTAAAATCCTCAAAGGGATGGACTTACTGGAGTGTTCTAGAAAAGAAATTCTTCCAGATACGTTTAACTATATAAGTTGGTTCGTCTTAAACGTAAACTTCTATTTGACAGTTGAATCCAATCCAATACATTAAATTTGACTTACACTACTGTGGGTTAAACGGATTGCAAAAATAATTTTCCAATAAATTTTCTCAATAGATTCGCAGATATGCAGGATGGAACAATTCGTTCATCATAATTTTTTTTTAGAATTGATGTGTCCAAAACTTATATTTTTTAACAATCCTTTTTTTTCAATTTAAAAAAAAGGTGAAGATCGTATTGCTCCAACTTTCATACATTCGGGCTTGTAGTCGATATTTGTTCATTATTATTTTCCAATCCAATTTTCTTTAACCCCTGTTGGTTCAGGGCAAATTTCAAAATAAACATCCCCTCGTACGAATTATCCCCCAAAGGATTTTATACTTAAAAGGGGCCACCGTGAAATAGCGCAATACAGGATAAGGCCATAATAGCCTTTATTTCGCTTTTGAATGACAAAGAAAGTCATATCCCAAATTTTTTCCGGATGGCTTTATTTCTCAAGCAAAAGCGAAATTGATACAAATTTTAACTTTGTTAAACACAGTAAAAAAAAAATAGAAATTGATAAATAAGACCAGTTATAAATTTTATTTGTTATATAAACATTAGTTGCTATTAAAACGTCTATATTCCAGAATATGTATATGTGTATATCAGATTGTGCATGAGGACGAACTTTCGAGTTGGGTTCAAAATGAGTATCACCTTTTCCGAAATGTTAATATATGGGCAGTCCACTTCTGACACCATGTAATTTATTTTCTTCCTATTCAGTTATAAAAATATTTATGTTCTGTCCAAATTTAATTGCTTGCTGTATGTGATCAAAATGTGGCTTTGAAATTTTACAGTTTAAAGTGTTCAACACTTGAAACTAATGATACTACATATATGCATATGCGAGGTCCTGAATTAGGAGGGATTTTTATTCAAAATCATTTGAGGGAGGGAGTTGGATTTAAAATCAGGATTGACTTTTTTCAGAATATTTAACGCGGGAGTTAAAGTAAGAAATATAGCCATAATATGCATGTATATGTGCACATTGAACAATAATTCAATATAAATGAACCAATTATTCTATTTTAAGAATGAAATAAGGCCATATGGCTTGTTTGGGAATTAAAATCGTCCCCAAAAAACTTTGTGACATGACTTTATTTCTCATTCAAAAATAAAATAGATGCTTTTATTACGTATGGCGTTATTTCACGGCGCTGGGACCTCCCTGTATAGTAAAAATTATATTTTATTGTATGTTTTTATATATACGCACACAACGAGGTACAATTGTCTCTTAGCAAAAAAAAAACTTAATAAATAAATAATTGAAATGCGTGTACTTAACTTTGGTCTAATAATGTGGAAACAATATCGACCGCCAATTTTAAAAATTACTGTATTTTACTATGAAATTAGCAAGGTTATATGAAAACAAGGTATTTTAATTATGAAAAAAAAATAAAAGAAAAAATAAAATTTCTTAAAAATTAATAAATACAAAAAAAAAAGAGAAAAGATACAAAAATTATTGTTTTATTTTATGTTTTTGTTTTTGTTTTTGTTTTTTTCTTCTTTTAAATGACTCGTAAAATTAATGTTTTAAAGTGTAATGAACTTGTAATTATTAATAGGCAATCTTCTTCCGTAAATAAAAGTGTTTTTATTTTTATAATTTATAAAGACAAACAAAAACGAAAAAAAAAACACAAAATAATGAAAGAAAAAAATTTATACCAGAGTTTTCAGTTCGAATTTAAAATTATTTTGCACGCGATCATTTTTAATATTTTTATAATAAAAATTAATTGATTTATTTATTTATTTTTGCGAATGTTTATTTTTAAAATTTCGTTTTTGTTTTGGAATAATAATTTACACCATGTTCTCAACACTTTACCAAACTTAAATGACATGAAATATTTAAATTCTATTAATTAATTATATATACATATATGTGTACATACTATTAAAATAAAATAAAAATAAAATAAAAATAAATTTATTTATTTATTAAAAGGCAAATTAATTAATTAAAGTTTAATTAAATCCTTGTTTTGATTACAATTTTAAAAATTGTAATAAATAAAATATTGACGATGGTTGTGTATTAGACATGAAAAAAATATGACTTTAGTTTTATGAATAAAAAATTGTTTCTAATAAATTTAAAATGTTGTTGCTAACCAAAAATAAATAGAATGTCTATTGAACATTTAATTAATTAATAATTGTAGAAAATAATATTGTTGTTTATAACTGTCAATTTAATATAATAGGTACATACATATACTCGTATATATGAAAAATGTACTTCAAATTAAATTTCAGTATGAAAGCAAATGATTATCAAAGTTTATTTTTTTAGATTTATGGAATAAAAGTCGAGTTTCCTTTCACTAAACATTTGTATTTATTTTGCAAATATCGATATTTCGGAAGCAACTTACTTCCTTCATCAGTGCTTTGCGACTAATTAATTTCTAATTAAACTATTATTTAGTCGCAAAGCACTGTAAACGATACGCCACTGACTTAGCCATACATTTACGCATACCTCCAATAAAATATTGTATCACAACATTCTGCAACTACCCAACAGACATTAATCAAAAAAATGCCAAAGATTCCGCAATACGATGGAATACAACATTATATTACGATGGAGAGTAACTATATACTGAATGCCTTAATGGGAGGCAGATTGTACAAAAACAACAAAAAAAAACAATAAATATCAAGTAATTTTTTTTTTAACGAAAACAACCATTTTTCAAGCGCAGTTGTAAGCTTTGTGTTACTAGTTAAATGAAAATGACTACCATTTACCATGGCAGCGGATAACTGCAAGTGTGACTTTTAAAATGGAATGAAACCGCAAAATTCGCAATTTAAAATTTGTCAAAATGCGTATACTAAATTCTCTTGACTTTGCGCACTATTCCAAAATGTTCAAAATACTATGTGGAAACATAAAATAAGAGTAAAGTTGTAGCGAAAACATTCAAATTACATTTTGTATATACATATGTCATAGATAAAGTTACAAGTTTTATAGGTTAACATATATATTCGGTGGAAGAATAATTATTGCCAAATTGTTAATAAAATATATTTTTCGGTCGAAAAAGTGTGCTGACCTATGAAGATCTGGCAATATTAATTTGCATGTAACAAAAGATAAACCAAAAGTAAATTTATCGAAAAGTCAGATTATTACCGATTTACATACATTATAAAAACACAAAATTATAATTTAAACATCAAAATGTATGTGTGTATTTATAATGCCAAAATGGTATTCAAAAATGTAACAACATTTTATTACTTATATATTTTACAATTAAGTATATATAAACTGTATTAAAACTTTTTATACATACTACTGTATTTTGGAACTCACCGTATCTTTGGATGGATACAACATCAACACCAAGGTAAAATTGTAATCGTAAAAATAACTAGAAGTTGGCGGTTGCAAATCAAAGACTTTTTCTCTTAGATCTTATGCAAAAATGTATTTGTTCAGTGAAATTGGATTGAATGTGAAGTGCTTCTAGATTAAAATAGAAATACAGTAGGTATAATGGTAGTGGTATAATGTGGTTATCAACATTGGGCCTAAACTTCACTTAAAATCTGATTTCATCTAATGTCCAACACATATATCAAATCAGAAATGAGAGGCTTGTATAATCCAAAAATTAATATTACATGTTAACAGTGATAATTTATTTATAACTTGATTTATATGTATTTTTTTAAAAAATAAATTATTTACACTGAATTGGGGGATTCAGGTGTAAATGGGGAGTAATTACCGTTAATTAATTATTTATTTAGTATGTTTAATTTAAATTATTAATTTAATTAGTTGTAGTTATTAAGAGTAAATTATTTAATTGATATTAAATATTTTTAGTTTTTGGCTATGGTGTATAAAAGTTTTATTTTGGCTTAAATAGTTTATTATAAGTTTATTTTACATGTAAATTTTTGTATGAATTTATTTAATTCTAAAAGATTTAAATGAAATTATATTCGCAGTGAATTTTATTAATAATTAGGGAATTCTAGAATTAGTAATATTATTAAGTATTGGCTAAATTTGTGCCAGCAGCTGCGATGCGCTGTCATGTAATTTCTTTAACCTGGTGTTGGAGCATATAGTGCGACGTTCCGGTGTGAACACGCAGGGCACCATATTTTACAAATCGGTGCAGCTCCTGGGTTTCGCTGATGACGTCGATATTATCGGAACATCACGACGAGCAGTCATCGAAGCCTTTACACAGATTGAAGAGGAAGCAGGTAAAGCGGGTCTTCTCATAAATGAGAGCAAAACAAAATATATGCTGTCGACAAATAAAATGTCCTCACAACATCATATAGGACACAACATCACTGTCGGCTCATATAATTTTGAGGTAGTTCAGGAGTTTATCTACCTTGGAACCAACATCAACTCCATCAATAACATCGATGTTGAAGTAAGGCGAAGAATTACCCTTGCAAACCGTTGCTACTTCGGTTTGTCGAAACAACTGGGGTCAAAGCTCCTATCCCAAAATACCAAGGCACAATTATACAAAACGCTCATCCTTCCGGTGCTGCTATATGGTTCTGAATCGTGGACATTACCAAAAGCAAGCGAGCATGCACTTGGTATCTTTGAGAGAAAAATTCTTCGTCGCATTTATGGTCCTGTGTCTGACGAAGGGGTTTGGAGAAGAAGATACAATGCCGAACTATACCAGCTGTACAACGACATGGACCTAGCTAAAAAAGTCAGAATAAGACGGCTTCATTGGCTAGGCCATGTAGAGCGTATGGATGAAAATGCTCCGGCTAGGAAACTCTTCGAATCCAAACCCCAGGGAACGCGTCGTCGAGGGAGGCCACACCTTCGTTGGAGAGATGAAGTATCGGCAGATGTGAAAAAACTACAAATCACCAACTGGAGAGATTCCGCTCGTGACCGAAATCAGTGGAGGTCAATTTTGCGCCAGGCCCAGGACCTTCAAGGTCTGTAGCGCCCAACAAGTAAGTAAGTAAGTTAACAGTGATTTTAGAATATTAGAACTGCTGTAGCTGCCACCCCCTTCCCCCTTTTCAAAATAAGCTAAAGTAAACTAACTCTAGAATATTAGTAATTAATAATGTAATTTGCTTTAATCCAACTGACTCTATATACAAGCTGAAAATATATACAAACCAGTCTATGGTATAGAAAATGCTAAAGATCTTTGAAAACAGTACATAATAAACCTTCAAAACCTACAATTTTCAGAAATCTATTTTTCATTTTATCATGTTTGATAGAAGAAAAATTAATCGGCTTTTAAATTAAATTTGGTCAGAATGTGCAGCCACTAAATATTATTAATGTTATATCTGCTCCCACAACAGTTAAAAATTAATTTAATTTATCTTCAGTATTTAAAGCGATACTAAAACTTTTAGGGAATTCAATTGACACAAAATACTAGACCATGCTCATGCCAAGGTTATTATTTTTTTTTTTTTACTGTAGTAAAGTATATGGAGGTTCAACGACTTTTGGAGAATCCATATTGATGCATAACATTAGATCATGATTTAATAATGACGCATGAGCTCTAATACAGATCATGCTCTAACAATAAGGCATTAAAATCGATTTTTTTCTACGATTTAATAAAGCTGTTTTCCGTGGGGATGAATGAATTATTAAAGAATAACATGGGTATTGTTCAAATTAAATAATTAGCAATTTTTTTCGTTTAACCTTTGACATAGCTTCAAGAATGTAATACATGCAAAAAATGATTGCCCTACATTTTTAGATGGAGATGTGAGTCATTGTTTATGGTAATCATTCACTAGTAGGCTTGAACAAAATAGCAAAATATCGTAGAAAAGGAATTATATTAAGCTTTTAAAAACCCAAATTGGTCTAACGAACCTAAAGCTATTACTATCCATCATGGTCTTAAGAGTAAGTCGTTATAAAATTAGGTATCAGGGACAGCTATCTTTTTTTAATTTACTATTTAATATCTATCAACCAAATAAATGTCAAATAACGAACCAAATCACTTGTAATAGAATTATTAACATAATTAAATGGGCCCGAAATGATTAAATAAAAAAGATGTTTAAATTCTTGACATAAAAAAATTGTATTCAAGTGAAAATAAAAATTTGCAAATCGAAGAATTTGATAATCAATAGAACTATTTAGAATTATTTATAATATCTAGAACTACTGTCTAAAGCTAAAGAGAATCTATGTAGTTTGATATTTGACTATCAATCAGAATATATCAAAGATTTAAATATTCAAGGCGATTTCGAGAGTTTATTTCCAATTTTGTTTTTTCGGTGTTCCTCTCGAAACCACCACATTCCAAGTGCGCTTTAATGTAGTCGAAATTGCAGAAGGATTCACGGTGATTCGATCGTGATTATCTCTTGCTAGTATATCTTTTGTTGTCATTGTTCATGAAATATTATCGATTGATTGACCTCTTAAAATTTTCTGAGATATGGTGACAAAACCATAAGGTTATATAGGACAGACGCGGGAGTGTTATTGGATGGTCAAATTCGTCTACTAACAGGTTGCTCATTATGAGTCTTTAGTAACCCATAAAGCCCTTAGCAACCTGCATAGTCTTTAGAAGCCTGCTCATAAAGACATCTTTAGCAATCGATTCAACGAGAAGATATAAATATCTTTTTTCCCCCCGCCCTGATGTGCCCCACTAATGTTGTTTCAGAACATTGGTGATGATGATAAATTGAGCTTTACTTCTTCTTACATTACTTCACAATAAATAAACTACGTTTATGATTTGAAGATAATCAAATTATAGTTAAAGTATACCATTTTAATAAGCTTTGTATAATTGAAATAATGAACTAAAACTAGAACATTGTCGTTAGAAGACTTTGCGAATAGATAAATCATTGAAGTTATATAATAGTGAATCTCATTGAAATTAAACTTATGTGCATAGTGTGATAACTCACCGGGTCAGAACTCACTTATGGGCTTAAAGCTGTCTAAGGGACTTTTGACTCTTAGTATACCTAAAGTTCTATTTAGAAATGGTGTTTCACTTTGTTGATCATGATTCTAGAATGGATTTTGACTCAGATTGTTATGCCATGTTACCGTGATAAAATGAAAGTGTCCTTTATCACAGACCTAAGTATTACTGGGTCAAATAAACAAAAGAAAAACAAAATTCATAAATTAACTATGAAACAATCAACTTTTGTTCAATAAATTTTTTTATTAAATTTTTGAATGTATAACCTAGAATTATTGATGTTGACTAATCATAACACTTGCAAAGAGTTGTTAGTTCAATTAATAATAATTAAGAAATTTCAAAATATCTATTTTTATACAATTCCAATTACAATTTCGATAATATTATGAAATTTAAAATGGGAGCTGTCACTTAATTTGTTTATAACTATATTAGAAACAGTATATTTTAAATTAAGTCCAACTTTTTCGAGTTAAAATATTGTGTAGTTTCCAATTAAAAAGTTAATTTCTAGCTCTAATTTTAACTAAGAAAAATCATAGATTTCAATTAGTAACACAATTCCAATCGTGTAGGATCAAAATAGCTTCTCAACAACAATGTTGTTTTTTTTTTTTTAAATTATTTTTGTATACATAGTGAATGTTCGGTTCCATCGGCTAATATCAAACGAATATTTCGTAATGTCTATGGATATAAGCTTGTATTTAAATGAAACTTCATTTCTCAATATACAAAAATGAGTTGATTTGTATCAGAAATATTTCAATTTGCATTGTACTGTTTTTTCCCGCTCCCAATCTCTCTTGTACATACAAAAATTAAATTGACCTTTTATTTGCTTCATTAACTTGATAATAATATTTTGTTTTAAATTGTTTTGAATCGGTTCTATTATGTTTCTTTTGTTTTGTTTTGTTTTAATTTTAATTTTTCTTTAAATTTCAATTTCATATGAAGAAGAAAGGAAATACATCAATAATAAAAATTGTGTGTGATATTTGCGATGACTAATAATTTGCTTCCATTTAACTAAGTATAGAGATATTAATTAAAAATGAATAAAAATAAAATTAGATCAAAATAAAAGCGTTTTGTAATAATAAAATATTCATAGCTTATTGTCAAGGCGTTTTGTTTTGATTTATAATATTATATAAAAAAAAATAAAAGCTTTTGATGTTTGGAGAATTTAATGTACCATAACTAGAGACAGTACGGAAAATAGGTTAAAATTAGCCAGAATAGTTTCTGTAAGAGTTGTGGCGATAACTTCACATTGCTAGAGGCGCTATACTTTGAATATATGATGCTTGGAGTGAAATCAACACTATTGAAAGGTCATGGTTGATAAACAATAATTATATAAGGAAAATGCTAGTCATCTTTAACAAATGCTTGCGAATATTGTACAAAATATTCTGCTCCAGAATAATTAAAAACTAATTAATTCATATTAATGAAATTAATTCATATTAATTTTACTTAAAACTAGTTTAATAAGCAGAAAAAAATTAGAGACGAAAATTTGCTTGTTTTTTTTATATAATTCAAATTCTATGGCATGGGATGAACACCCTAACTACTTTTACACAGAAATTTAGTATACACAATTACATATACATACAATAGTTTTTTCTAATTGAATTAATTGAAATGTATACAGCTATATCTATTTGTAGCGTAACTTTGCTTTCATGATAGTTCCACTTTTAGACCAAGTTGAAAAACCCATAACCCATTGTTTTGCTTTCGTCGTGTATCGAATTTGTAACCTTTCGGTTTATAGACAGATGTTCTATCTACTTTGCCACCCAACGTGCAATGAATAATTATGCATGTTTAATATGTTCCTCTATATTAGCTCATAGTTATTGTGATAAGTACATATACAACTACTTATATACTTATTATCTTGCATCTATCGAATAACATAAGGTTTGAACGATGTGATGTTCGATCCTAAGCTCATAATATTTTATTTGTTTGAAAGAAATATTACAGCAGTATCCTTTACGAAGCGTTATGCTTTTTAGCACCTTTGTACTACTCGCGTGAGATAGGATATAAATTAGAAAAATATGTATGACATAGATTAGTAGGCAGTTGAAGAATAAAGGTATTACTATATTAATATTGATTTTTGATTATTTTTTTTTCTACTAGGCGTACTGCTTCTTGTAAGCTTATTTTCTAAATTTATTTTGAATTTTTAATTTCGTACCAGAGATTGAATTAATCTTAGGTAGGTAGGCTACTAATGGCTGACGGCAATATATTGATACCGTTAGACAATCAGTGAGGTTCATTTTGTGATACCACGGGAACTTTCTTCGAATAAATCTACTCGTAAAACCATTTTGAGCTTTTTATAAATCAATAAAGATCTTGAATTTTAGAGACTATAACGTTACCCAATGAATTTAGAATGAAGGTTCTTAGATGGGTTTCCTTATTGGAAGGTCTTAGACAGCTTAATCCTCTTCCTTCCAATTTCACTGTGTCGTAACATAGCCGTATGTTGAACCGATTTGCTGGCTCGAGAGCTGCAGCAGCTTATCATAGTCTTTGAGTTAATGGTTACCGATTGTACTGCTATAATTATACAGCGTGAGTATCTGTAAGTATATACAGATATTTCTAACAGATAATTTGCTCGATCTTAGCTTCTTTTGTAGTTATTACCTCTGCCTGCAACATATTGTCAGCTGAATGATAAACTTATATTTAAATTTTTTTTAATATAAATCCACCTCCCACTCTGTTATTCAATTTTGAACCATCAGTGTAAAGGTACATATTTGGACTTTTGATATGACCTTAGAAAGAAGTATTTTGTTAGAGTTAAGCTCTAGTTTTTCTGGAATAAGTTTTTTGTATTCCATAATAGAACTTTAATTGTGGTTTTCACAGCGAGTTGAAAAGAAAGTCAAAAGTATCTGTCAAATCAACAACATTAAAAATTTTCACTCGCGATTTCAAAAATTAGAAAAAATTTTAAATTAAATTTTATTTTCAAAAAAACTATTAAAACTTACCAATTTTGATTTATTTGTAATTGTAATTTAATTTAATTATTATATTTTACAATATTCCATTCTGATTCCATTCTGTCATACAAATATTAATTTTGGTTCTTCGCGCCATCAGAAAATAATAAAATAAAATATTAAAAATAAAATAAAAAGCAAAAAACAAAAATAAAAATCAAAATAATAAATCACAAAAGTTAAAAAATAATAAGACATTATGAGCAAAAACAATGGTTTAATTTGTAATGGACCATGTCAAGCACCTCATCATTTAAAATGGGCTGGCATAAGTGAAACAACTTATAAAGATGTCATTGCCAGAAAAGTGAGTTGGACATGTAAAGAATGTCCTGCTCAAGCTAATATTACTATTGTGGAGGAAGAAGATATTATTTTGGACTCGATAAATCACCAGACATCAATAGTAAGAACTGTACACTTGAAAGCTTGGCTGTGTATATATAAAAACTTTGGGTGGTGTAGTGATGGAAATACATAAATCACAAGGTTATATTTCTACACAGAGGGATGTTTTTGTGCAACAACACATAAAAAGTTATCGAGGAAAACAATGAAATGAAAAAAACAGATTCTTTTAACGGATGAAAAGTGCAAAAATCTTGAAATGAAAATTAATAAACTTGAAGCACACTTTAATAAATCAAATCAAGATAATAAGAAAAATAATATTGTAATAGCAGGCTTACCTGATAATCTTTCAAATCCAGTTGACACAATATGCTTAGAATAGGAGAAAAAATGAACGCTGAAATAAAAAAAGAAGATATTTTAAATATTTCTCCGATTGAAAAACAGAGGCCATTGATGGTAAAAATTTGTAATTGTTCGAGCTAATTTCTGGAAAAGTTAAGGCTGAGCTGATGAACAAAAAACGTACGGCCGAACTTGGATTAACTGATAACAATAACAGAAAAAGAGAAATATTTTTTCGGCATCATCTATCGAATTTTTTGACATTGACGAATCTACAATCAAACCTTTTTTATGAAGGAAAACAAATTAAAAATTTATATGGATTTCTATATTGATCAAGGATGGCAGCATACTTCTGCAACAATCACAAAACTCAAAGGTGTTCAGAATTAATAGTTCCAACAATGATATTGAATTCATTAAAAAAAATAAACATTTGTTTACATCATCCACATCACAAATTTCAGGTTAGAATATTAGCTTTAAACATACACAATAAACAAAATCACAATAGACTAAAATTATATTTTTTCATTTATTTATATAATAATTGTAATTTCAATATATTATATAATAATTTATTTGACTTATAGGTATTTTTATTTGATCAAAGAACTATATTTCTTTATTCAATTTTAATTTATTTCAATCACACTATTATTTTTTTACTTTGTAATTATTGTAAATTTAATTACATATGGCTGAATGACGCCATTAATATTTTTCTTCAAATTAATTACACTATTATACTTTTTTAATATAATTTATATTTGATCTATTGATTTTTAATTTTTTATTTTTATTTATTGATTTATTTTTTATATTATTACCTTTCAAATTTATTTCACAATTGTTATATTAATTATTTACATTTACATTTATAATTTTTATTTCTTATTATCTAACCCGAAATTCAAAAATTTTTTTTTTCCAATCGATATGACGCGTATGATCATGAAACTAATTCATAAACCAAATTATATTATTACAACTACCTTGCTATGATAATAACATACACATGTGGTATGACGTCACAAATGTTATCTCAATTAGTGTTATTTCAAGTACTGTTTTCAATTCAGCTTCAATTTCTCAATTTCTTATTCAATCTCAAGTATTAATTCAAATTCAACATGCATTTTAAATTCAATTTATTAATCATTATTGCATTTTTTAATTCTCTTTCAATTTTTAATTCAAGTTCATTTATTTACTTCATTAAACTTTAATTTTGATAATAATGCACTTAGTTAGATGTATTCGTAGATATAAAATGCTTTCAAATCTAAATTAATTAACACTCAATCAATTGTAGATAATGATCAAATCCTAAATTAATTTATAATTATAACTAACATTAATTTAATAATTAATTGTCTTATATTAAAAATTAACTAAAATAAAATTTAATATTAATTTTTAAATTTTTTTTTCTCTCTCTCTCTCTCTCTTTTTATCTAATATATTAAAATAATGCAAAATTGCAAATCAATAAAATGAATAATTAGTATATTTATCTCTTAATAAGTAAATTCCTGCTAAAGTAAAAGGTAAAAAGAAGAAGAGAAAAAAAAATTAACTAGATTTAATTTGATCTAAAATAATTTTTTATATATTTATTGTATATATGGAATGTATGTATTATTATAATTATTATGTATCTTTTTTTTTCAAAACCTTGTAGGTAATAAAATAAAATAAAAGACGATTTAAAAGTACAATATTTTTCTGCATCAAATAATAACTGAATGAATTATAGAAATTACGTAAATATTCAAAGCCTACGTAGTAAATTAAATGATTAAGAGATTTTAATTAAATCATATAGCTTTGAAGTACACGTTATCGCTCTTACCGAAATTTGGCTATAAGATTAAAAATTTTGCACATATTGTATTGCGATATCTTTTAGAATGCAAAGTAAACTAAAAAAATTTTATTCAAAAACGTAGTTGTTGAAAAAATTAGTTTTATATGCATTTAATTCTGCAAATTCTTGAATGACGTTTGAAAACTAAAGGTAAGTTTTTTCTAAATTGTTATTTAAATTAAATTAATTACTTGTTTCTCATAAAAAAGTGAAAAAATGTTAAATAATATGTTAAAATATGATATTTATATAAAATTAAAATTTGAAAAGTAAATGAAATGTCTAAATGGTACCTATCCATTATTATAAATAGTATAATAATTATAATTTTTCGCTCCTTGTAAAGAATTGGATATAAATAACTACTATATATTATAGGCACAAATGTATAATCCAAATATAGAAAACGATATTGAAAAGATTTTGACAATATTGGAAGAAGGTTCGGATGCGATGATGATGATGAAAGTTCTGACATTATATTGAACAATCAAGAACATTTTGACGAAGAAGAACGACTAGAATATATTGAAGAAGAACAATTATTGGAAATAGCAGTAACTAAAAAAATTAACATAAAGTGGCGACGAAAAAGCTTTGAAAGTAATATTAGTACCTTTGAAAGTCCTGAAGAAACTTTTATTGGTCCATTACAAAATGCTTTATATTATTTTGACTAGGGAAAAATATGACTAGGGATAGATTTTTTCAGCTAAGAAGTAATCTACACATAGTTAATAATTTGGAAAATAGAACATCAAGCGATCGTTTATACAAGGTTCGGCCACTATATAACTCAATTAGAAAACGGTGCCTTGAATTAAAAAAAGATGAAAACTTATCTATTGACGAGCAAATGGTACCTTTTCGAGGCCAGTTAGCATTTAAACAGTACATCAAAGGGAAGCCAATTTCCTGGGGGATTAAAATATTTGTTCTTTGTAGCTCTTCTGGACAAATGTATGGTTTTGTAATATATCAAGGTTCTACAACAGGTTTTAGTGAAGAAAATTTAAAAAAATATGGCTTTGCAGCTGCAGTTGTGTTGCATTTGAGTCAAAATATTACAACAAATGGGCATAAGCTTTTTTATGATAATTATTTTTCTTCATACCAACTTTTACAAATTTTGAAACAAAAAAGTATTTCTGCAGCAGGAACGATAAGAACAAATAGATTTTCAAATCCACCACTATTATCCGATAAATAAATGAAAAAAAAATGGTAGAGGGGCTATGGATGAAGTTGTAAGCCTGGATGAGGACGTAGTTTTGGTAAAATGGATGGACAGTCGATCAGTTACTCTAGCTTCCAATTTCGTTGGAAAAGGGAATGTAGACCATGTACAGAGATGGGATAAAAATTATAAGAAATTTGTAAGTGTTGATCGACCAGAAGTTTTAAAATTATACAATATGCACATGGGAGGAGTCGATTTGTTAGATCAGATGATTTCAAACTATAGAATTTATATAAGATCAAAAAAGTGGACCTTGAGAATGCTTTTTCATGCAGTTGATTTGGCTGTGGTAAACAGCTTGTTTGAATATAAAAAAGATTGCGAAAAATTGTTGTTGCTTAAAAAGATAAGCTTGACTTGCTGCATTTTCGAATAATGTTTGCTGAAGCATTAGCAAAGGCCGGCAAAACGGTAATGAAAAGAAAACCTGGCCGTCCATGTGAAAGTAATTCTCACGAACCAATGCTAAAAACGAGAAAACCTAATGAAGAAGTTAAGCCAATACCAGAAGTACAGTACGATAGAGTAGATCATATGCCATATTTAGACAAAAACTAAGAAGGAAAACGTTGCAAATATAATCAGTGCAATCAAAAAACAAATTTTTTTTGTGATAAATGTGAAATTCATTTATGCATCAAAAAGGAAAGGAATTGCTTTGCAATGTTTCATAGGAAAAAATGAATTACCTTTCTAAATTTGTAAACGTTGTGATTTATTGACTTTATTTTTGTTGAATTTGTAGTTGTTGTTTTTAATTTAATTTATTTTAATTTTTTTTTTTTTAATTTCGTTATGGATTTGTGAACTAATATAATTTTAATATATAAATATGAAAGTATAAAAACACTTAATATGTTTTAATTAAGTTTTAATTAAGAACTATTTGCAACGCTTGAGACTGAATGTGCATAATTATGCACATCCTGGAAAAGTCGGAAAATTTAGTGGAAAACCCTTCCCATCAATGTAGATGTTTTTATTAACTCTTTTTTATCAATGATCAAAAGGCAGATAATTTTTTTTCGCTTTAGGAATAAATCAGGTTTGAAAGGGTTAAAAGATGATAAAAATCGTTTTTTCAACCTACCGGTATATCAAGCACATTTTTCGAACCTTGAAATCTCTCACGGTGGATTAGCCATATATGTTAGTAACAAAATTTGCAGCACTCTCGTTGATAAAGAAGAATTTAATTCGTTTCAACGTTTTTAACAGTTAAATTAACAATCCTAGGTATTAATGTCATATCAATATATGGACATCACAGAACTCGAGTTGAAGATTTCATAAACAAACTGAATGAATTTACTCAGAAATACCGTCACTCTATTATCTTAGGGGACTTCAACATTTATTTACTAAAGACTAATTGTAGAGAAGTAGAAAATTTTACCAATACCTTAGTAATGGTAATATCATTTATAATAAATTATCTACGGAATACGCTACTAGAGTTATTTCCAACACTGTCATTGACCACCTCATATCGGATATTAATCAATATATGTACAATTTTCATAGCTCTGATACTCGTCTCTCGGACCACCAACTCCTTTTGTTAAGTGTAGAAGTTAAGTCCAAATCAGAAAAATTAAATTATCAGAAGATAGTTTTAATGTATGAAAATTTAAACAATCCTGATCTATGGACTAACATTGAAACAATTAACAATTTTGACGATCTGGTGGGGAAACTAACGGAAATAATTGAAAGTAATACCAAAACTGTTGTAGTAAAAAATAACAAGAAACATGAATGGATAACAGAGAATATTTTAAGTAAAATGAGAATACATGGTTCTTATTATATAAAAGGAAATACGTTGATGATGCCCATCTCCAAAAACTATACGATGCCTCTAAAGAAGAAGTTAAAAAATTGATTTATGAAGCAAAAAAAAAATTTTATTCAGAAAAACTTTCTAAAAGCCCCTATAATAGTAAAACACTCTGGAATATTTATAAAAAAAATTATGTTTAACAAAAGGACACTAGTATAGAAACAAACGGTAACATTAAAAATTTTGAAATTGATAATCAATGCGTTTCGGTTATGGTTGAATGTTTTAATGACTTTTTTCTAAATGTTACCGAGAAAATAGACATTCCATTTGAGCCTATTGATAATACGTATATAAATGATTTTATACCTATTGTATTTTCTAATTTTAATTTGAGTCCTACAAACGCAGATAAAGTTAAAAATGTTATCCTTTTACTGAACTCAGCTGCAGTTACAGGATATGATGTGACATCGTAAATGTCTTAAAATAAACTTCAATCTGATACAATATAAAAAAAACTAAGTTGTCAATATAATCCGAATGATAAGTTGGTAACAGTGTGTAATAATAGCTTTTCTGAGACGAGTGTTAATTCATTAGTGATCAATCACAATGAACATATAGTTTTTATTAACACTGTACAACATTTGATTTTTAAAAATTTTTGTAAAATCGGTCGCGGAGACATCGTCACAACAATTGTGATCATGTAGACAATGTATCAAGCTCTTGTGAGCTTTTTTGTACATTTAAGGTCATGTGGACGTTGTACTCAACTTTGTGTTGAGACATTTACGATGTCAAGGATGATAAGATCAACCAAATTTATTAAAAGAAGGTTCTCTGAACCTTTAAGTCGGATTTTAGTCAAGTTTGTAAATATTTCTTTTGAAACTTTGTGTTTTCCTAACTCTTTAAAAAAATCCATAATATCTCCAATTTTCAAAAGCAAAAGCAAAAATGTATGCTCCAATTATAGACCTATTTCTGTACTTACAGCGCTTTCAAAAGTTTTCGAAACCATAATAAAAGCCCGACTTACAAACTTCTTGATAAATAATAATATAATCCTTGAAGAACAATATGGTCTTGAACTTAACTCCAACACAACTGCTGCTTGTCTAATCAATTTGACCAATTTTATCTCGAAAAACTCTGATGACGGGAAATATGTTGCGTGTGTCTTCTTAGACTTGCAAAAAACCTTCGACTGCTTAGATCATGATATCTAAAAAAATTAAAATTGATGAATTTTACCAATAGCCAAATACAGTTTTTCCAGTCATATCTGTTTAGTTATCAGCAAGTAGTACACATCGGTAATATACACAGTTCTACAAAAATCGTGAAAAAGCGAGTTCCCCAAAGATCTATTTTAGGACCCGAATTCTTTAAAATATATATTAATGATGTAACAAAATTAAACTTAATAGATTCTGTACAATCTTGCGCAGATGACGCGGTTTTGAGGTACGCCGAAAATGATGAACTTGAATTGAGGAATAGACGAATGGCTTGTCAAACATCGTCTTTCGTTGAACCTGAAGAAAACGAAAATTATGGATTTTGAAGGAAGATAAATAACTCAACTTTTCTTTTCAATGGTAATGCTATCGACATGGTAAAGTCATTTAACTACCTTGGTCTATAGTCTATAGTATTTGATTGAAAACAAAAATGGAAAGATCACGTATAGCACATAATCAAAAATATTTCTTCCTATATATATATATATTAAAGAGACTTCGAAATTGTTTTTCTGCCAGCATGTTATATTCGGTTTATTATTCTTATGTTTTGTCAAATATAGTGTATCTTAATCCAATATGGACCTCAAACTACACTAACACGCTTAAATATTCTTCACATTTTTGCGATTAAAATAATTTTTAGGTATCCCGTCTTGTTTCCTAGCGAACAAGTGTACAATGAATAATATTTCAGTTTTAAAACCATATGCAAAAAAGAATTGTATACGATGGCGGTCGTTAAGGCTATTGTTACATCTATCCATATCGCTAGTATATCCTATTCTTAATCTTTGAATGAATTAGAAATAATTTTGCTGTGAATTGGAAATGTGTTGAGTATACATTCTGGTTATTTATACACAAAAACTATATATGAACATAATTTTATAATAATTTAGCAAAGCAAAACAATTGTTTTTAATATTTTTTGTAAGCATCCTCAATAATACCGTATTTATGTTTCGATATACTCAATTTAATAGTGTTTCTTATTCCTCTCAAATAAAATGCAATTAATACTTACAAATAGCTAATTTTAATTTTTATTTCACTCTACTCGATTAATACGAAAAAAGACTATTACAAGAATACATAAAACTAATTACAGTTTATTTATGTAATTAAATAAATTCGATTTCAGTGTGAATTACTTTGGATAACTAATCGATTTGCAAAATATTAATATTTGATTAAAAATACCAGTTTTTTTTTCTAAGTTTTTGTAAATTACTTTGTAAGTAGAATAATAACGAAAATTTATGAAATCTAAATTTTGAAAATGGTCTGTAAAATTACAATATTTACATAATAGTAGAAATTATAATGATTCACTATGGTAAATGCATATTGCAGACATCTTGCATCATCATTTAATTTCATTTGATTTTATTCAATCAAATTTATATGCTATTAAGTCAATTCCACAATTTAAAAGTATGTACAACTTATTTCTAGCTTTGATTATTGCAATTTTAATTTATTCGGATTTGGATATAAATTTAATTTTTGATGATAAAGTAAAGAATCGACGCAACACTAATCGTTTCTTATACAAACGAATTAAAGTAATAAAATATCGGTTATTTTTAAATATTTATGTTAACAACGAATTTAAGAACTCATTGATTTGTAAGTTAAAACTGAGCTTTGGAATTTATTATAAATAACAAATTTATAAAACCAGGTCTGTATAAGTCTAGTCGATAGTAAAGAATTGATTGTTTTAGTGGGTTAATGACATTGATGTAAAGCTTAACCCGGTCAATGGTAAGGATTTGTTTTTTTTTGTAGATTATTGACCTCACCTGACCAGGTATATTTATGTATTTTTATCTTGAAATCTTGAATCTTTTATCTTGAAAAACAACATATACAAAATTGTAGACGATTTCTGTTTTTCTGTTTTTATTTTTTTTTCTGTAAAAACTCAACTATAAATATTAAATTATTTTAAATTAAAATTCTATTAAATTTTTTTTTTTAGATTCACAATTTCGATATAATTATTTTTTATTTAATTATTAATTTAAAATTAAGTTTTTAGTTACTTAGCATTTTGTTATTAAATAATATTTAATTATGATGTGCTAACAAATGCTAATTGAATGAATTTCGATTAGTATATAATTAACATGACTATTGCTAATTTATTTGCTAATTAGAAAATTACTGCATTACAAAAAATTATTTTCAATATTAGCTGTGTTTTTTTTCATCGGGTTCAGTATCAAGGTTTTATTAATAAAAATGTAAATACAACTACAAATTAACCCCCACATATTTATACGGTTCAGTGTTAATTTTTTAATTATTTTCTAATTATTTTTAATACTAAAATTTGTATTCGTTTAAAGTTATGGAAACACTATCAAATGTTGTTAGTTTTTTTTATTTAATTTTGAAATTTTAAATTGTATTTAAAAAATTATATATGTATATTATAATTAATAAATTTCAACTTTGAATGGTATACCTAATCAGAATTGTTCAAGTTGCAGTAAGTAGCAGTAAGCATAGCAGTAAAAAAAATCATTAAACCGCATTTAGTGGAATTTTTTAAGCACATACTAATATTAATATGAACTACTGGTATTTACTACTGTTTTGTCGAAGTCCTTGAACCCAAGTAAAATTAAAATATATACTATTAAACAATGTTAGTGAATTTATTATTGAATGTTATATTGAAATGAAATATTCAAAATGTTATTAGATTGTAAGAAAACAACTTATACGACTGCTGTTATATACGTCTAAAGTACCTGATTTAATCCTAATCAATTTCCTCTAAGCTGACAACAACCGCTGGCAGTCACAATTTCAGCTAATAAAAATTATTGCCTCCCAGTACAGTAAATATACCAGTACGAGTTACTTTGGTCGAACATTTGGTATACTTAAAATTTCCCGTAATCAATATAAATTTTGGTGCTAGTGCTAGCCACCAGTATTTTTCGAGTACGAGCAAAGAATCAGTACATGTAAATTTGATCGATATCCCAATGAAAAAGCAAAAATTGAACATGAGTATGTATTATTAAATTAAAGGTATGTTATAGCGGTACTGAAATAAATAAAAATTTCAAGTAAAATGTTTTTGACCACAACTGGTACTTAAAAACTTTTCAGTAAAGAAAAAACTGGTACTTGTACCGCTACAGATGATTGAAATACTGTAATATGAACTGTTTAGAGTATAATTCATATATTTTAAAAAGCGAAACATTATTTAACTTTGTTTAATTAAAAATTGAAAAAAATAATATCAAATAAAGTAAGAAAATTATAAAAAAAATCTGATATGACACTAACAACACTTACTTACGTTTTAAAAAGTCGATTTTGCAGTGTTGCGTATATTTTTATTTTTTTATTTATTTATTTATTAACATCCAATTACTAGTACTCTTCTTAGCAATGCAATATGGATTTTTCAATTATGATAATCTGCAAGGCTCTTGACATTGACGAAGGCATCAAACATATCTTCTGCGAATGTCCAGGTTTAGCGAAAATTATTTTACGCATTTAAAATAAATTATACACGGTAAACATATACACGGTATATACACGGTAAACATATACACGGTAAACATCATCAATCAGTAAACATCATTTTCGTATTATGATATGGTAAAGGGGATCACTATGGGCCAACTCGTGTCATAAAGTTGCGGCAGTAACGAATTCCGGGGATTGTCACTTCTTTTGAACTAACGTTTACTAAAAAAAAACACTAATACATAGGTAGTAGAGATAAATTTGATATACAAATTCGAAAAGAAATTTAGGATAAAGTTCTTGCACTGACGAAAGAACCAAAAAAAGTATAGTATAGTCAAACCTCCTATGTAGTCGTCTCGTATATCATTAATAAAGAATTTCTAACGACATTCTTAATCACTCTATAGTTGATTCTGGTACTTGGACAATAAATCGTCTCAAACAACCTACAGCAAAGGGGTCTCACATCTCCTGGTTTTCCAGAATATTAATCCCTAATTGGTTTTCTAGAGGCAAATAGAATAATCGCGTCCCATTAAATAGAAGCGAAATAAAATGAAAAAGTGTCTAGTGCGCAGGTCCTTAAATGCTTGTCAATTATAATTATAGATACTATGAAGCACCTTCCAAAAGAAAAATTATCAAACCTGATTTCTGGTTATATGATTCGCTGCTTATTTTAAATTTATCTTTATTTACGAAAAATTACCATCAGTGATGTTTAATCGCATATTTTTTTTGTTTATTCGAAAACTAAAATAGTGACACAAAATTAATGTATAAAAAATGTCTGAGTTTCATATGAAACAAATTTGCAAACAAACAGATACACAGACTCAATTAAACACTTATGACATATAATAATTTTTTCATATAACTCTCGTCGTTCTGTGTAAAAAATTGAAAATATTAAAAAATGAGGAATCCACTTCAAATTTAATTTTTGAATTCACTAACTTTGAAACTGTTAAATTTGAGACCACATCAATTTTGATGGTACTATCTATTTCTACAACTCTGTTCCTATCTATTAGTCCAAAAATATTTAATATTTTCAATATAATTTTATATCAAACAAACTTTATTTTATTAACCATGTAAAATATATCCTCAAGTATTAATTCACAATATACGCCTCAGTAATCCTCTTCAACCTTGATTACAAGTCATTTGACTTAAATGACATTTTAGGTAATATTATAAAAATCACATAGATTTAAAAAATAGAAAAATAAAAAAAATTAACACAATTTTTATTTTTCATTAGAATCAAAAAATCAAATCTGTTTTGTGGGTGTAATTCTATTCGTTTTCTACAAATATTAGACATTTAGCCTAACCTCATTATTAAAACAAAATTATCAAAAAGAAAAAAAATTGTTTTAATTTTTTATTTTGATTAAAAAATAAAAAAAAAACACCCAAAAATTATTTATACTAAAGTTAACTGCAATGCTCGTCTTCTTTAATTTTATTTATTTAAAAATTATAAAAAAAAAAAATCGATTCACGAGTTTTGATAATTTTTCGGTTCGTTCCAGTACAACGGAATTATTTTAGATTTTAGAGAAAAAATAAAAAAACGCCTGCACCTTATAACAAAAAGCGACAAAAAAAAAATAAAAATAAAAACAAAATTACCGAACTCTTTCTGATTTTAAATTTAAGTCTGAAAAGTCTGTTGTAAAGGAGTTGAATCTCGTTTGCTCTTTATTTATTAAAATCAATTATTATTGAAGAAGATTAAAAAAAAAATTATTTAGTTTAAATTTATGGGGTAATCCTAATGTCATTATTGAATGAATGAGATGAAATAATGAGATTACTCCGTAGACTTATATATGACGAATCTATTGTACATTTTCAATCCAATATTCTTCAATTTCCAATATTCAATTGAGTTTGAATTCAAATTTTACTTTTTTTTATGCAAAAACTAGTTTTGAAATACAAAACAATCTATCTATCCTAGCTTTAACTTGGACCATTTTCTCATAAATTGAAATCTTGCTCGTTAATAAATTTTGCTTATCTTCCAGAGTCAACATTTACTGCTTAATTTGTTGGTCAATGCCTATTTAACATAATTATTTTATTTTTGATGCTTAATTTTCTCATGGAATACAAAAATAACAAAAATTTTACGGTCTCTGCTAAATATGCTAGTCTCTTTAAGTAGAGTTTTTCTCAATTAGGAAAGCCTTTAAAACCCTAAATCATGTTCAGACAACCAAGACAAAAGTTAAGAAATTAACCGATAGTGAAGCAACTACCAATGCTTGGATTTTTTGCATTATTGGTTCCAAATTGGCGCCAAGATGCCGAAATAAATTTAAACTTGGTCGCATTTGGATTTGAACAAAAAATAACATAGGGGAGAAGAACATATAGATGAGAATGAGAGAACCAGTGAACTGACCAAGTAAAGTTCTAACGTTGATGTGCCCTACAACGACGAGGACGTTAACTCTCAAATCTAAAGCATCAAAGAACGATTGTCTGGTCATATTAAACAAACGGTGGCATAAGTTAACTACCAGTACAAACTCTACATCACTCTCGAAATGATCACTCTCATATAACATAAACAACACAAAATAAGTTCTAGTCAGATATCGTATTAATATATTAAGAGTGGTAGCGATCAATATACGGGTCACTGACCGATACAAAATCACATTGCCAAGATATGTATTCTGAAGACGAGACAGAATCAAACTTCTTGAACATTTCACTTGCAGGTAGCTGCACACCGTTAACTATAGTCAAATTCCAATTTTTAGGTGAGGTTGCTCTTAATAATATATGAATTATTGTGCGAACCACATTTTGCAGTTGTAGCTTAGAATAAATAAGACAAAATGGAAACTGTTGAACATTTCTTTTGTAACTGTTGAATTTCAGATTTTATGTGGGATCGTGCATAAAAATATAGGAATTAATACGGAAAACAAAGTTGGTGATGTCATCGACTTTATCAATCGCATTTTCTGCAAAAAAAAAAAAATTAAATAAAACTTATTGATTTTAGCGGCTGTATGCTATGAGTATCATCCTATATTTTAATTAAAATATTTCTATATTTATTAAGTATTAATTATTACTTAGCGCATTAAATTACCATGATATTTGTTTATTATCAATTTTTCTTCTGCCTTAATTTTTCCACTCTTGATATAGATTTATTACATTATATATTAAAAATAAACAGTTTTGTCTGTGATTTAGAATTGCAATAAACTTTTAATTTTTATTTATTGTGCAAAATAAAATTATTGTTCTAGACATGGCATAGTTTAATAAATTAGTAGTCGAAAAACTCATAAAGCAATTTTTGCTTTATCGGGAAGCGAACCTGAGATCTGAAAAGCAGGCGGTCTACTTACTGTACTATCCAATATTTTAAATTCAAAACTGTGCAATTTGAAACCACCTAAATTTTTCTGGTACTATACTTCTTCTTTTTCGTTTATTGCCTATCCATAATTGGATGTTAGCGGTTATATGATATTGGCAACGATGCCCTGATAGATGTTTCGATCCGTTGCTAAATGGATTGAATCGCCAATGTTGCTCATGCCTGTCCAGTTACTAATGTTGCGCAACCATGTTAATTGTTTTCTTCCTATACCTATTTTTCCTTAAATTTTTCCTTGAACTATTAACTGAAGTAGCTCGTATTTATTTCCACGCATAATATTTCCAAAGTAGGAAGTTTTTTGCTTCTTTAGCCTTAGAAGTAGTTCTCTTTCTGTGTTTGCTCTACGTAGAACTTTTTCGTTTATAATGTGATCTGTCCATGATATTTTTGGTTTTTTTTTTGATAGATCCACATTTTGAAGGCTTCAAGTTTATTGAGTTCTCTTACCTTTAAGGTCCATGTTTCTACACCATATAGGAGTACAGACCAAACATAGCATTTAACGAATCGTAAGCGTAAGTCTAATCTCATTTCACGACAGCAAACAACTTTTTTGTATTTGAGAAATGCATTTGTTGGTGTTTCAATTCGGTATCTAATTTCCTTTTCGCAGCTCCAATCCTCGTGAACCAGCATTCGAGATATTTGTATGTGGAGACTTTCTTAATTGACCGGGTATTTATTTTAATTGTTGCTGCAGTATAAAGTGTTCTTTTTCTACTTACGATCATTAATTTAGTTTTTGAGATATTCATTTTAAGTTGAATAATTCGCTATGATGGTTGACTTTCTGGACTATATGTTGTAAATCCGTCAGGTTGTCTGTTATAAGGACTGTATCATTTGCATATCTGATATTATTTATATAAGTGCCATTTGCTTTTATACCAACATCTAAATCGTTCACTGCTTCTTGCAAAATGGCTTCAACATAGATGTTAAACACTAAAGGGGAGAGTATACAGCCTTGTCGAACTCCTTTTGAATATCAATGCTTTGTGTCAGGGTTAGCACACTATTTATTTTTACACGGGCTGTTTGTTGGTAATATAAGCAATTAATACACAATGTGATATTTCTATCTATGCCAATATTCTATTTAATACCTCCATAAGTTTTTGATGGTTAACCTTATACTCCAAACTCCAACTATACGCCAACATAAATATTAGAAGTATTCTTCTACATAACTACATTTTAAAAGAAACTATCTTCTTGATTTTTTGTTTGTTTTTAAATCCAAAATTCTGCCTTGAGAATTGAACTTTTTCTTACAGCTTCGTTGAATTATTAATCAGTTTTTTTTTCTGTACTTCAAATCGATAAGCTTATGGATAATTTTATTTCTTCTATAAAAATTGAAAAGTATAGTCCGGATAATGTACAACCTTTAAAATTCACTGGAATACAACTTATTTACAATATGTTTCTTCAATCCATCTGCTGCTTTTATATTTATAGTTAATCGGTATGATGTTTTCGTATTTTAATTTTTCAGAGCAGTTTTTTTCAGTACTTCAATAACCTTACAGTGTTTAAAGTTCTCAAAGTGTTTCTCAAAATCGAAAACACATCGTCGCCCCGCAGTTATACTGTTCTACATCACAAAATCGAAAAAAATGAACTGAAAATGCCATCTTTATTAATTATTGATGCTCTATCAATCTATGTATTCGGCATTATCCTATGTAGCATAGATACAGAGATATTTGTGGTAATTTACACCAAGATTGATGGTTTTATTCTTATTTTGGCTTAAATGCCAAATTTCTGGATATACGTTAAAATGCGGTGGTGTAAATTGACATTTTCGAATTCGGGCAATTATTTTGACGTAGGTTGACAAACAACAGATTGTTACTTGTAGTTAATTTTATCATTATGCAGTATGTGTTTGTGATGTGCGTGTATGTGTTGTGTGTTTGTTTCGGATTGTTATGTGGTAAATGTAATTACCACATATTTTGTTATGTGTAAAAACATAATTTTTTTCAGTATTGTTCAGGTGGTTGACAGAAGAATGCTTGTATTTTTTATTCAATCAAGAATTAGAAAGTAATACTTTATGACTGACTTATAAATCACTATGCCGTACTTTTAAAATATAAGTTTTGATAATAAATATTATAACGATTTTGAAAATTAGATTTAAGTAAACATTAAGATTAATTTTTTAAGTTGTTAACACTTTATAGTATTTTATGTTTAAATTGAAGCTGGGCTTTTAGTTTTATAGAATTTTTTTTGATGTTCTTAAAATTTATTATTAACATTTTTCAAGTAAAGAGTTAACTAAATATAGTAGTATATGAAGTACAAAATTAATTTTGTTCTATAGTTCTTAAAATAACTTTATATTTTGCTTAATAAAACAAAAATTGAATTTCAAAACTATTTTGTTTTCTTTTAAATTTAGAAGGAAAAACCTTTACTATAAACAATATTTCAAATTAAAAAACAAAACAGTTATTTTGGCGTATATACAAATTTCTTTATTATACGTGCATACAGGATGAATTAAAACCGCATATAAGTTTCTTAAAGCCCTAATTCTTGTTACAAAAGACCTTTTTATACCTCTAAAAGAAAGCTTATGAATCATACTACTACTAAACGTTAATTCTACTTAACGTAAAAAATAAAACTTTTTCGGCTCAATTTCGTTTTATTTCATCTCAAACTTCAAACCCAATTTCCAAAAATTCGATTTTCTGGATATACGACAAAATAATTAAGGGGCGACGACATATAAAACCTGGCCAACAGATCATGTTACTCCTGGGGCTGATTCATCATCATCATCTATTTTTTTTCGATCGCGGGCGGCTTCTATTCAGTTGAAGATGCCAAATTGTTTGATATCTACTGATACTTCGTTTCTTCAACGAAAGTTTGGCCTGCCCCTCTTTGTCTGGTATCTTCATTCGGCAGTGAATTCGAAGATTATCTTGGCTTTCTTACATCACAACAAATATTAATAAATTGTAGTAATTTGCACAATTATGTGTTATCAATTAAAAATTCAATATATCAGCAACATCCTACTGTCAGCCATACTGAACCAATTTCCAATTTAGAAAAACAAAAGTTATATAATAATTTTCACTTGATTTTTCCTTATTTCTTCTATTAAATCTTTATTTATATTTTCTATATAAGATTTTTAGATTATGAGAAAATTTTACTTTCAATGTTGCACGACTAATGAGTTACAAAGAGAATTTTCTTTTTTTAAGCTTTAAGAAATTATTACATAAAAAAAAACAAAAAAAAAAAAGTTATGCTAGATTATAGTAAAATTATTTTTATTTATATTTTGTTTTTTTTTTTCAAATTGAGACGATTCTTTATTTACGTTTCGTAATATTATAATTAAAGTTTCTGAAAATTATATAGGAAGAAAATGGAAACAATAATAAAAAAAAAAACAAAAACAAACAAAATAAGTAAACCAAACAATTTTGGTATATTAAAAATAAAAATGAAAATTAATTTTATGATATGTGATTGTGTATTACTATACTATAAAATTTTGTATGTGGGAGTTGCTTTATGAGCTTTCAATTTTCCAATTATATTTTAGATTAAAAAATAGAAGAAAAACAATAATTAAAAAAAAATATTTTTAAACAATATTATAGTTTAAATTTCAATGAAGAGCTTTAAAATATGCCAATTGAGATAATAAAAAAAGACTTTGTTGTATACATTTATTTATTTGGCAGGGTGGAAAATGATTGATCTAGAATATATAGCGATAATTTTTTTCTTTTTTTTTTGTATTCATCTTATAACATAGCTTTCTTTCTTCACAATAAATACTCGGTATTTTTATGTATTTTTTGCAGTTTTTTTTTTTGCAGTTGTTTTTTAATCAATTATTATAGTAAAGTAATTTATTTAGCGGCATTGAGTTATGTAGTACATCGGTTGTGACCACATCCCGTAATTATGATCATTAAGGGGAAATAAAAATTAATTGTAATAATTAAATTTAAAAATATGAAAGTTATGCGAAGTTGCCCGGGTCCAACACAAAATGTATAGAATTTTTTTTTTCTTTATTTATTTGTGTTCACTTACAATTTTATCAATTCAAAAAATGGTTACAAACTATTTCAATATAATAAATAAATTGAATAACAATTTTAAAGTTGTAATTTTGACACACATTGTACAAAAGAATTTTACGACCGTAGCCGAAGCTGTCTGGTCTTATAATTTGAGTGGCGTAAATGAGTATATTTGTGTTAATGATAATTTTATTTAGAGATGAAGGGGAAATAATACCACCTTTGATAAGTTCGAATATAAATAAAACATCAGCTACTTCTCGTCTTTTCCACAGAGACTTAAGATGGAGAAGGTTTAGCCTGTGCTCTTATAGAGGAAGTCTTGTATGATTATCGCAAGGCAAAAACTACGCAGTGCAAACCTTAAAAATTTTTTTTTGAACAGCTTATATTCTATGTATATGTGAATTATAAAATGCATCCGACATGCATATTCAAGAAGGCATGTATACAATGATTTAAAAATGTAAGGATCGTTAAACTCCTTTGACCAACGTCTTATAAAGTTCAACATTGAACTAGATTTATTAACGATGTTATCGTAGTGGAGTTTGAATGATAGTTTATCATCGAAATAAACTCCTAAGTCCTTAATTGAATTAACCTTTTCCAAGGTTTCGTTGGTTAGAGTATATCTAAAGCTAAATGGTTGGGTTCGACGTGTGTAACCTATGAGTGTACATTTACTAATGCTTAGTAAAAGATTGTTATTAATGCACCAAGTATAAAACTTATCTAGATCATCTTGAAGCATATAAACATCTTGCATTGACGTTATTTTTTTGAAAATCTTCATATCATCAGGGTAAATTTTCAAATCGCTATTACAAATTATAGAAGCCACATCATTGATAGCAATAATAAATAACAGTGGTCCTAAATTACTCCCCTGTGGAACACCAGAATTTGATATGTATGGTGATAAATTTCCAGAAGATTTTAGGATTGTTAATGAGTGTCAAAGAAATGTTGTGAACATAGTTATTATAGCTTTGTTTAACAGATTGTTTGAACAGAAAGAAAAAATAATTGTATGAATGGTAATCAGTTAGATTCTTGGTTTTCATGTATCTCTGCCATGCCTTTTTTTTTTATTTTTTAAGTTTCTAATATCCTTAGTGAACCAAGGCGGGCTTGAATTAGGATCTTTAATTTTAATTATTGGAAATTAGAGTCGAAATGCTTCAAACATTAAATCGTAAAACTTTTTAGTCATATCTTCAATTTCGTTATTTCCAAATAAAGAAATGAAATCATAATTAATGAAAAAGTTATTCAAATCATTAAAATTAGCCCTATTAAAGTCAAAACGAAAACTGTGTGCTTCCTCAGGGTCAGCAGGAGCATTAGTATAGAGAGAGAAACATATAGGGGGATGATAAAAATCAATTTTGACTAGTGGAAAAGGATAATCCAATATCGTTACGTAATTCCAATCTGAGCTGAAGATCAGGTCGAGCTGTCTTTCTTGAAAGTTACATAGGTTATTAACTAGGTTAGTTGGAATCAAAAAGGATTCTTCGTCATGGGAAATCCATCTTATATTGGGTAGATTAAAATCACCTAAAATAAGTATTTCATCATCCGAATTATAACTGTTAGATACAGCATCAAAAGCCTTATTGAGTCTGTCATATACATCAATATAGAAGTTAGGAGGAATGTAACTGAGACACTAATTTAACCACGACAATTTCAAGATCGTCAAATTCTAAAAAAGAAATTTTATTTGCGCAGCCGCAGATATGTTTTTTTATTGCAATTAAAACACCACCTCCTTTTGGGGTGTTACTATCTATTTGTCTGTACCTATCTTTTCTAAAAACTGTAAATGACGAGTCGAAAATTTCCAGATCATTAATGGATGGAGCAAGCCAAGTTTCAGTTAAAACGTAAATATCGTAGTCAAGTACAGTAGAATTAATATAAGTGTTTCTTGTTTTAGTTCTTAGACCGCGAACGTTTTGATAATCGATGGAAAGGCTTATTAAGTTTACATTGGGAAGGGCCTTTCAGGACTTTATCATAATCAGATTGTTTGGGTAAGGGACGAAAACACTTGTTGTGATTTTCTCTGACTCCTTGTAAGTGACTAATTCTTTTAGAGGATACGTCAGTTTCATACGACATGAGATCCGATATAACTTTTTTAGGTGGAAACTCATGTAAATATTTGTTAGCGCTCCCAATTCGATTGCGAGCCTTTTTTGTTGGAACAATATAACACCGGACTCAGTGTTAGTCTTACCCTCTACGCAGATTGAGTCCGGTTTATCATGGAGATAAGCCAAATATAATCTCACATTTTCTAGTAATCTAGTGTCCCTGAGTTGCGCGAGAACATAGCGACCATTATCACTTTCTAGGGAGTTTTTAGTAATTTCCACAACAGGAGGAATCAAAGAGTCAAATAGAGAAGGAATTGACTGGGGCTGAGGGGTAGGAAGTGAAGAAAACACAGGATATGAAGTTTTGGGAGCTGTAATTGAGGAGGTTGTCGTTTTTACAGTGTTAATTATTCGAGGTTGTATAGCAGTAGAGGGTTGCGTAGGAGTTACAGATAAAGTGTTCTCATTTGAAGTGCTAATTGCATCATTTTTTTTTATATATGGATTTAAAGTGTGAGAGTGGCGAAATTACTATATTTATTAGAGTTTTTTAACTTATTAGGAGTGAATGAGGCACAGTGAATATTAAGGTTAGAAACAGGGGCTAGGTTTTTTATATGTGGAGTTTGAAGTTCTTATATGATCAGTGCTTGTGGTGGTTATATGTTTACTTGAGTTATTGTGTTTATTGTTACTATTTCTATTATATTTACTAATGTTTTTAGTGTTGTCGTTATTGTTTTTAAAATTGTGATTATTATTAATATTAATATTATTGTTTTTTAAAGTGTTTATAGTGTTATTTTTTTTTACTATTATTACAACATTTATTTGAAATATTTATATTTTTATTTTGTACAGTGGTAGTTTTATTAATGTGTTTTTTAACACTAATATTTTTACTTTTACTTGCCCTCTTTTGTGGAGCATTTTCCTTCCAAGCTGAAGCCGTTGCGTTAATGCTCTGATATAAGTGTTTACTCTTTTCATCCAATAACTTCTGAGTAATATGTGTTCGATTAATATACCAGGTCTTCTAACATCGCGTTGAATGCTTAAAGATGTCGATACAAAAGAAAATAATAATGTATAAAATTTAGATACAATTAGCGATAAATATGGTAAAATTTTTAGATTCAGTTCTTCCATGTTCCTGTCATGTTTTTTTTTCAGTGTTGTTGTACAATGTAAAAAATTATAATTTTAAAAATTTGTATTTAAAAAAACGACTAGTAATTGCTGCCATTAAAAAAATTATTTTTTTTTTCCTTTGGAAACACCTTAAAAAAAAGACAAATTCTTTTGATTAGACTTATTAATAACAAAGACACAAAAATTTCATAAAAAATTTATGTCAACGGGCTAAAAAATAACTTTCACATTGTTAACATTGTAAAAAATTATTTTTATTTATTATATTTTGCTCACAGGATCTAAATTAAATTATTAATTTATTCATTCAATTCTGTACTTATCAGGTTAAACCTTTATTCAAAACTCAATTATGTACTTATGGAAAAACACGTGCAGTGGCTGTTTTGAAGTTGGTTAAACTGTTCCTTCGTTGACCATTTGCCTCAGCATATTTAAAGTCTTTATTTGTTTGTAAAAACTTGAAGACTGAACTAAAGGTGATTAAGTTTAACTTATAAATTATTTTTTTTAAGTCAAGCACAGCAATCATGCCATCCTTTTGGAGGTCTTCCTGATAGATGTCTTATATTGGTTTGACTATTCATTATTATCTTCGCTAGTGCGCTTTCTACCATTCAATTTAGATGTTCTCAGTTTCTTCGTCTATTTCAACTCCAACTCACAATATGTTGAATATCACATCTGATTTCGTTGCATATATTTGTTTCTCCTGCGGTTGCAGCTGCGGCTTTTCCCGCTTTGGTTCTTAATTATGTTTTCCTGGTGATATTTACGACCTAATATTTAAAGTCGAGCAATTGTTCAATAATTTTATTGTTAATAAATATTTTATATTTAATGTGTTCTTTCGAAATAGTTATGGATTTTGTTTTTGTGCTAGATGTACCTCAATGTTGGTAGTTGCGTTAAATCTGAATAATAATCCCTACAGATAATCTTCATTCTCTGCGAGGAGAACAGTGTCATCTGCGTAGCATATAGTGTTAACGTTTTTATCGTCAATTCGATATCCCCAACTAAATATTTTGACTAGGACCAATTTAAAGAACCTAACAACACGAAACATTCCAATTTATGAAAAGTGATTTAATGAGTTCGGTTTCGACTACCCAAATCCTTTTCGTTTTAAAACTTTAAAATGTCGAACCAAAAGAGAAAGAAGACTAGAAAGTTGAGAGGACATGTCAGTTATGGACATGGTCATATCGGAAAACATCGTAAACATTCTGGTGGTCGCGGTAATACTGGAGGTATGCATCACCATCGTATTAATTTCGACAAATACCATCCTGAATACTTTGGTGAAGTGGGAATGAGAAATTATCATTTAAGACGTCAATACAAATTTTGCCCAACCATTAAGTAAAATAAGTTATGGTGGTAGTGTATGTTTATTGAAAGTTTGAGAGCTTAGATTTTAGGGTATTCTTTACAGAAAATATTTTCAAAGTTCTATTACATTCAAAATAAATGGAAATAATAAAAATACCTAGTTACATTAAGATTATTACCCAACTTTTATAAAATAAAAAAAACATAATTTTCGCATTTATTTATGTTTTCTGAAGGGGGGGGGTGATTTCTCCCAAGTTACAAATTCATTATTTATAATAATACGTATCACTTTTTTTCTTACGATTTAAAAATAAAATAATAATAACGGTAAACGAAGTATACAGGTCATTGTTTTATAACAATTGCGTAATTTTGCATTTTTTGTTTCAAGGCATACGAGCATAATAAAATTATGTAGTTACATGTGTATTTATATCGATTAAAAATTAGATGTTTCCTATCTCATTCAACAAATTAACTCCATTAAAAACAAAAAGGTTAGTGTCAATTAATTAAAAAAAAACAAAAAACAAAAGCAGAAAAAAATTGCATTCATTTTGGAAGCACCACATTACTAAAGTCATCAAATCGGAAGCCGTCAATCAATCATGTCGATTTTTATTTGTTGATTTTGTTTTTAATTTTTTTTTTTTATCTTTCGTTTTTAGTTGAAAAATCGATTTTAAATATTATTAATTGATTGTTGCGGAAGGAAAGTGCGATACCATACGTAATTTTGTTTAAAATACAAAAAAAAAAGAAAAGAAATAATAATAATAAAAATTTGTTGTTATTTTTGATCCAAATCCAATTAACTTCATATGCTGTGAAACTTTAATTACAGAAAATTATAAGAAGGAGAGAAAAAATTAATCGATTTTTAGTTATTTCAGTTTGCCGTTTATTTTTTTTTTTCTTATTGTTGTTTTAATTTTTGGCAAAAATTTGTTATCCAAAACGGTTTATAACACGGTATTAATAATGTTTGCATAAAATTTCGATTTATTTACTTAAAATTTGTTTTTTTATTTTGTTTTTTTAATCGAATCGATTAAATTAGATATTTTAATAGTGTTGTAACGTTTAGAATTGATTTTATTTTCAGTAGAATACCAAAAAAATAGTTTGTTAAGATATTTTCTGGTATTTATTTGCACATATATAGACTGTATTATTATCTAATATACTAGTGAATCCCCTGTGCAATTGCACAGAAACAGTTCTTTCAGGTACGATTTTATATGAAAAGAAATATTTGTTTTGGTATAATTGTTGTTGTTTTTTGAATTGTTTGATTATTGAATATATACTTTACAATGAAATTAAAGAATAATACGTAATACTTTATGACGAAATTAATACTAATTTAAATATAACTTAACACAATAAAATCCCATTACTCTCAACGTAGTAGATCGATGTATTTTAATTCGTTTATAGTCAAAAACGTTGGTAGTCACAATTCTGTTATAAGCAACAATTTGTTTGAAAGAAAGTAATAAACTTCATAAGTTCATACAATCGATGTTCTTTATAGTCACATTAAAATATAATGTCAATTTTTTCAATAAAACAAAAAAATAAGTCAAAAGTGAATTATTTTATTAAAAAACTGATTTATATATAGTTTTTTTCTGTTCGTTATTACAAATATGTATATCTTGTGATTACATAACAGAATTGTTATTTATGAATAAAATAAAGTTTAAAATTGTTATACAAAAGATATTTTATTGAATTTGATTTTGTTTATAAAGATGCAACTTTTTTTTTACTACGCCTTCACAAAACGGTTATAGTCAGAAATATTTCTGAAATTTAGCGAATGACTATAATCGTGTTTTACTGTATATATTTTTTTATTATTCAATTATTGTTGCTTTTTTACTAATACTGTAAAACTTTCCAACTTGGCGAATTAAAACAAAAAGCAGTGGACAGTTACCTAAAAATTTAAATGTGAAGTGAAGAACTAAAATTAATAATAATCATTTTTATAAATACATTTCTTTTTCATATTATCATATTTTTCATCTTAGTTTTTGTTACCTAGATAGTTTAAACCAAAAAAAAAAAAAATAAATAAAAAAAAAACAAAAAAAAAATTTACTTTACAAAAGTTTCGCTTTTTTGACGTAGAATGCGAATTTGCATAAAAAAGTACCTCTTCTTATTTGAAAATCTCGATTTCGGTCAATTTTGGCGAATTTTGAGCTTAAAAACCCCTTTTCCGGTTCTTCCAGGAAGTTTAAAATATCATCAATCGATGGAGCACCCTCGATTTGGTTAAGAATTTTGGTTTAAAATAACGGTTCCTTCCGCTCTTAAAAAGCTGATATTTACGCTATGGTATACACCATCTGATATCTGGTAAATTTAGTAGCTACCATATACCAAATAGTAAAACTTCTTAAAATCAATAAAATATTAAGCCTTTTCAGATTAGAAGTATTTTTTAATTAACATGCGAAAATGATAAAATACAGATGTAAGAAATATTAGAAGTTGAGTGTGAATTAAATACATTGTTGGCCTTGTACGACTGGTAGGAGATTTAAATTAATATAGAAACATATTTTTTAGGATTAATTGAAATGTAAATGCTAACAGCCGGAAATAAATTACGGTAGTGAAGGGAAAGATAGACAGTTATTAATACAGACAGTTATTAATATCCTTTCCGGTTTAATTTGTAAAGTAAAAGAAATTAAACAATGGGTCGGTACGCTAGAGAACCCGATAATACAACAAAATCATGTGAAGCCCGTGTACCAAATCTACGTGTCCATTTTAAGAGTACACATGACGCTATCAGGCTATTAAACACATGCCATTACGTCGTGCTCAACGTTTTTTAAAAGCTGTCATTGAAAAGAAGGAATGTGTACCATTCCGTCGTTTTAATGGTGGTGTAAGTCGTTGTGCGCAAACTAAGCAATAGAAAAAATCAGCTGCCAAAAAGAAATTGCCAAAATGAACCTGCCAAAAAGAAATTGCCAAAATGAACCTGCCAAAAAGAAATTATCTAAGAAAAAAATGCAAAGGCAAAAAGAAAAAATGATGAGAAGAGAATAATAAAAACTAAATTTACATATTAAAATTGTAATTATTTTAGGTGTTTTATTAAAAATTATTCAAATTTTCAGAAAAGAAACAAAAAAGAAAAAAAAAAAATACGTTTTGACTTAACGTTTGACGTTTTGAAGACTGTAAATCGGGTTATCATCGAGAAGTGTAATAGTGAGTAACTGTATTAAGCTTCATTAAAAATAACTACGAACATTCATTCATCTTTGACTTTGAGAGTTACAGATTAATGATCGAATGAGGTTTTTTGTGATATATAAGCATTTAAGAGGATACATACATGTCCTACCGCAATTTGTAATGACGCATATTTATCTGGAAAGCACCTGTTACCACTTAAGTTAAATAAAATTTTAAGCTGGTACAGTGTAAGTGATAACCAAAAAAAGTGTTTACAGAGGAAAATGTTCTTTTTTTTTGTATTGCGGATTAATTACTGCGGAAAATTAGTATTCTAATTGTCTTTTCCCATAACACGGATTTGTTGTCGTACTGAGTTCCATAATTCCTTCTATACCAACAATTACGAATAGGTCAGCCGAGTCCCAAAAAGGCACAATTAAGGTCTAATTGGTTTTCAAGAAGCAACCGGAACGGTAACTATCACCTACGAGGTTTAGCTATAATATGGGCATCATTTTTTTTGTTTTACTGCATGTCTAAAATATTTAGATTTTCAGATAGTTATAGATCTTCTATTTGAAGTCGCAGATATGGGAATAATTGGAATATTAGATACTAAATACAATAATGGCAATATTGTAGTTTCCGATATTATTACAGTCTTTTTTTTTACAAGAGACTAGACATACGTGTTTGGGACATGTTGAAGTCAAATCGGTTTGTGTTACCCCAATTACTTATTTTTACTAGATCATGGTTAAGTGAGGTAGTCAAGATGTTTCTTTTCAAGCTGATTCGTTAGAGGTTTCGTTGGATATCCTTATGAAGTCGTAGGATGCCACCTCGATGTTGCTGTAAGTTGATTTAATTGTTTGCGCTTAAAGCTGATGCTTATAGTCGAGTTTTTAAAATGTTCAAAAATAGTTAGTAATGCATCAACAAAAACCAACAGAGGTTATATACACATTATAATATTCATTTAAGCATAACAACAATATTAAACCTCTTATATACATAATTTATATCGATCACCTGGTAATATTTGTAATATGTTAGATTAACACAATAACTTGAAATATTTCAAACCCACATTTTATTCGTATATCTTTGATAATTTTAAGACTTATGCTGGCAAAAAAAAATTATTTTATATATGATGTGTCCTTAAATTTGCATGTACAACGCCTCAATAAATGGTAAAGATTTTATTAAATAAAAAAGTTCAATTAATAAGAGTATATTGGGCACGTAATATCAATCAAATTAAGAGCGAAAAAAAAACCAAAAACAATAAACATTTAACGAATTTTTGAACTTGTAAAATGACCATTGATCTTTAGAGGTCGTTCTTTTTAACAGAATTATCCAAATTGAAGTTAAAATATAATTATTAATAATATTGAATTGATTATTATTTATCATCATAAGTACCTGAATCAAATTGATTCGTGAATGAATTCATTGAATATATATAGATATATTATATCCGATAATAAATGATTCGTAACCGTCGTAAATATGATTAATAAATTCGATACAATCGATATTTTTTTTTATTTTATTTTTTTTTTGCGATTTTTTTTACCTTTTACCTTTAAGTTAAATTTTTTTTTTTATGTACACCAGATATCTGGTGTTCATTATTTATAAGTTTATTATTATGTAGTTCATTTTAAAGTAGGACAATTATTGAATTAGGTTTTATGAAATAACTTCATAATGAATTTAATTTCCAAATCGAGAATTAAATTATTTGCTAAAGGCATTGTGCAATCAATCATAATGATTTTATGAATCAAAGAAAACTGTATACAAAATTATTGCAAGTGGGGAAAAAATAAATTCGTCTAATAACCGAGTATCAACAGGTCACTGTTAGCTGAATAAATGTCTGCACAGGCTAGGCAAATCATAACGATGATGATGTTTAAGAGTTCGAAGTTGATTAAAATATTCACATAAATTGAATTGAGTAAAGTAAAGTTAGTTACGAAGCTTTCAATCATTTTATTTCAATCCATTTCTTTACTTAGTCGACTGAGGTAAAATTCGGTATTGCTGAAGTCACTTAGCAATTTTTTTTTGTCTTGTACATTGAAGGAAGGTTTATCTTTTTTTATTTTTGTTTTATACTCTTGAAAGTTCTATAGAGAATGTTTTTATGCATTGAGTACCGTACTGTAGCTTTTAGTTACATGACCTGTCTAAAATTTCAACGAAGTAAATTTGAAAAACTACTACGTGTATTTGATCCCAATGACAACAAAGGGTTGGACTAACCAAGTTGACTGAATCAGGTTGAAAAAGCCATAAAGCAATGTTGCCTTCATGGGACATCGAATTTAGGACGTTCCTGGTTGACTTTTTTGGCTCTACTTATTACGTCATTAAGTTTATCAAATAAAAAATTATATAAAAAAAAAATATATAAGAAATTAATTAAAAATTTATTTTTATGTGAGATACAATAAAAATTGAAACCAATACCAATAATTGATTTCAGTGACTGAATATCAAAGTTGAATTATATTATATTTGTTTAATTTAGAGCGTACAAATTAAGAACTGCTTACTGTAGCTGCTTTTATAGTAGATGAAATCTTTTTGTTCTGGATTAGCCCACAATTAAATCAACTGTCAGTCGTTAGCTCTTTTATCTACTCGAGAATAGTAAATAAATGAAAACAAAAAAATTCGAGTGATAGCAACTCGCACTGTTCTACTACGTTCTACTACTACTATAGAGCTCAACTCCTACCACATATCAGGAATATATCAAAAACCAATTGTGTTTGAGACTGGCAAATCAGTAATTAGAATCTAAACAAACTTAGGAAATAAATAAACAGAATTTTGATACCGTACCGATTTCCCAAAATCCTGATTGGCTGGCTCAGTGAAATTCAGTGAGTTTCCGAATCGATGAAAACACATTAGTAAATTTATACAGCTAAATGGTAAAGCATTTTTATATGCAGATGATGCGGCAATCGTCTAAAACAGTTCCATACCTAAAATTTATCGCTGGATGTGCGTACATAAACTAACGGTAAATGTTAACAAAACAAAATTTATGCTTTTCAAAGCTAAACAGCTAAAAAGTTAAATTTATTTGTACGATGTAATAATAACGTAATAGAGAAGGTCGACCTCTATATATCTAGGTATCATAATTGATGACGAATTAAATTGATATAGCGAAATTCAGAGCTTAATACTCAAAAATTCGACGTATTAGTGTTAGATTTTGGAAAAAGAATTTTCTTAAAGTATAAAAATATTAGTATATAACATAGTCTATTTTCCAACATGTTATAACATCCAATATTCAATAAAATTACAAGCAAACTTAAAAAAATACAGCGATATACATAAAACGATAAAAAATCTAGACATAGAACTGCAACAAGTGAAATACACAAAAAAAATATGGGATATTAATGATTGGAAATTTGAAAAATCTAACTCAAGTAGTACAAATACATAAACATTCAAAACAAATATGAACAAATCTAATACAATAATTTGAAACTAGATCAACTCAGTATATAAGATATTCGATTAGCTTCTATATACAAGGATTATAGCCTATAATTAAAACTGGAGTTCGATTGCTTAATGAACTGACGGAAAAAAATATATTAAACAATAACTCTTGTCTAAACTCTAAATATTGGAATAAATTAATTTGTAGTGAAAGTAATTCTTATTTATAAATTCCGAACTAATTATAGCTTAGTGAAACAAAAAATTTTGAAGACTTAAATGGTAAAATTGAAATAGCGATATATCTGTTTACCTGCTAATTAATATGCAGCAACATTTTCAGGTCCTTTTTCGTTTCGAGATATAGGCATATTATTTTTTATAGTCGTTTATTTTATGACAAATGAGTACTGGACCGAAAACCTATAAATCTAAGCTTTTATCGTAAATCGAACCTGGACTCATTCGATTGTTCTACCTACAGCGGTCTAGCGATTGCTCTACCCAGTGTGTAAGTACCAAAATTTTAATAAAGTTTTTTATTTTATTTCTGCAATTTATAATTCGCGAATCGATTTTAAAATTTGTTTTCTAAAACTTTCCTATTTCATTAGGGAGTTATTTCATACATACCCCATATTAATCACATTTTTGTTTTATTTTTTAATATATAGGATGACAAGTATTTTGATTTTATTTCGATTATAAATGAATACAAAATCATTTAATTTTAAACCATAAGCTCCTGGCAGCATTGCATAGTCCTTTTAAAAAAATCATAGGTTGGCGATTTAGGAATTTTAAGGATCGTAAAAAATGTATAACCATAGATATGGTTATAACAGCTTTGACTAATTTTTGTATATTTATCATGAAAAATTTTACATTTAAAAACTGCAGTTGTAATAAACAAGACTTGCAGTTTTTTAAAATTTCAAAATTTTTAATAAAATTTTATGGTTTGTTATTTTGGTAAAAAATGAATATTCGCTAATTAAAACAAAAAAAAAAAAAAAAAAAAAAAATAAAATGAAAATTTTGAAAAAATGATAAATCACAAATGGACAATCAAAAATTAAATTGAAATTAAATAATAAAAAAATAAACAGTTGTTTGCTAGGGGCCATTTGAATTAAATTTAATTGTATGAACTTACCTAAACATATTTTGGGTGAAGAGATTTTCCTTTTATTAATTGAAGTTTTTTTTTTTTTTTTTTTTGCTTTTCTTATTCGTCTTCTTTCATTCGATTTAAATTTCTTTAGCAGTGATGTAATTTTATTTTTATTTGTTGTTGTTTTTGTTTTGTTAAACCTTTTCAATATCTCTTTAATAAAGCAATTCAATTTTTATTTATGACTTTTTTATTATTGTAATTTAAAGGAGATTAATTTTGAAAATTTGCAATAATTTTTATTTTTTTTCATTTGTATCAGAATCTTGCGAAGGTCATTTATTTACAAGATATTGTTTGTATAATATGATATATTTTTTGTTGTGAGGAATTTTTAATTGGGGGCGCGAAATATGATATAACATTTTGTAGTAATTTTTACTGAATTCGGCATATGTTTTTGAATTTTTATTTTTTTTATTTTTTTTCTTTTAAATATGGTAGTAATTTTAATTTATAACTAGAAGCTCTCAAAGATTTTGTTTACAAAATTAAAATCATTCAATATGTGATAGTTATATGATATAAAAGCTACCCTAAAGCAAACTTTTGAATTTGGTCAAAAATTTATTATAAAATGATGACAATTAAAAAGGAAATTTATTTACTAAGCACAGGTTAGTATCACAAGCCTGTATTTTATCTGTTTATATATTTCTTTTATCGGTATTTTGCAGAATTATTCTACTTTAATAAATATTAGCTAAGGCTATCAGCTAAACCATCATTAGTTCCGAACATTAATTATATGAGGTGTACATACATAAACATAAGCATATGAGGTACATTATTAAAATTCACATAGAAGGTGAAGTACCTAGGAATAATTAAATAAAGGAACGAGCATACAAGACCGTAAAAAAAAAGCACTAAAATTTTACTGGTTCTGCAGAAACGGCAAAAGGTAATTTACCGGATTCTTACTTATCCACTTCTGAATTCCTACTTCTTCTGGATTACTTTTGGACACATATTTGTGTGATAAGACCAATGGTCACATATGGGTTGATTGCCTGGGATAAAAAGACACATAAAACCCTAATGCAGATATAACGCCAATGCTTTCTAAGCATCACTGGGACTACAAAAACAACATCAACAAAGACCTTAGCAACAATGTTGAATGTTTCGCAAATAGAAGTATATGCCAGACATATTGCACTGAATACGTCTATACGACTACGTATGACAGGCGAATGAAAAGTTTCACACAAAAAAAACACCACATGAACAATAATTTCGGCACTTAATATCAGTGGAAAGATAAAAAGCATGTTTTATAAAGAGCGAAACTGGGACTACAATGTTGTAGAACAAAACCCGGATAAAAATTGCAAGGCAAGATTTATACTAAATGAAAACTGGGTTGTCATACACGACCAGCCACATGGTCACTTAAAGATTTGAGGCCGCAAATTTGCTGCGATGACGTACAAATCGCGAAATCGGAGAATATGGTATATGTTATACAATCTTAAATCCCAGCCATAAAAGTAGTAACGGAATAATGTAATATCAAAATAGAGAGCAGTATAGCAAACTGTGGAAAATGAAAAACTCTGTAGGGGCATCTAACGAAGTGTATTACTTCAATGAATCTCAGGCCAAATAGACATTTATTTCAATCTACTGGGTTAATCACTAACAGATTTATGCTTATCGTACTTAAATATATATTACAAAATATAGGTAAGACTAAAAAATTAAATATAATACAGAAAGGTTAGATTAAAATTAAATTTATTTCCAACTCAAAATAGTACGATTTACAATATTCATAAAAATAAAGCAATAAAGCAAAAAAGCAGATCGTAAAAAAGAGAGTGTAAAAGCAGATCAACTCGCAAAGAAGAAGCAATTTTAAAGATGATACGATAACGTTTTAAGTTGATTTTAAAAATGTAAATATTGGAATAAATAGAACATTAAAGAATTTTAAGAACATCAATATTTAAATTTAGTTTTAATTATCTAGAAATAGTGACTAGACAATGTTATCCGCAGGCCGTAAAAGAACACACATAGGAATGATAACGTGGGACTGAACTAAATTAACGAAGAAATTCTGAGTAAGCTATCTACGACTTACAATTAGGTATGCACAGGAAATCTGCTACTGAGGAAATATGGAGTAAGACTGAGGTTTGTGAAAAATAACCTTTATGGGGGAGATGCGAAGAAGTGAAAATGCAAATGCAAAGAAATATTAGAATTAATATGCAGCGACATTTTTAGGCCGTTTTTCGTTTCGAGATACAGGCCTATTATTTTTATTGTCATTTATTTTACGACACAAGGTATCGACCGGATCGAAAACCTATAAAGTATTTAGCTTTTATCGTAAATCGAACTTGGGACCATTCGATTGCTCTACCTACAGCGCCAACAGAAGTACCTAGTTTTATGATGGATGATAAGTCGACTCGCTTTTTATTTTTTTTAGATTTCACGACTCAACTAACCCATTTATTATTGTTGTTGCCACCTTTTGGAAGGCTATTAGCTTGAGCTGGATGTTAGACCCAAATTTGCATATCTTTAATTTTATTAGCCGCGATGTTGTTCATACTGTCTGGTGCGGCTTTAGTAATAGTTCAACTCTAGCTAAAACTGAGCAACTGATAGGGAAGTGTTCAAAATTTTCTCCATCGTTTATCTAGATTATTGCAGCGATAATGAATTATATACAATTGCTTAAAAGAGAACAAGTAAAAATCATTTCTGATACTTTGATACGATTTTTTTTTCTTTATTTGTAGTTTTAAAGTTCATATACAATTCAGAGTATTAATGCCATTTTTCTATAAATGTATTTATATTTGTGTTATAAATTTTGTTTTAAGTGTGACCGTAGCATAGGCGTCTGGTCTTATAATTTTTAAAATTAGTTTTTTATTTTTTTGTTTGACATTCATATGTTTCAAATTTATGAATTTATTATATAAAAAAAAGTATAAATAAGTTTTTTACATTGTAAAATAATGAATATATTTCTAAGCATTTTTAATTTCAATTTATTTTATTATATATTTTTTTTTTATTTAATTTCTATTCTCTATAATTATACTTAGAATATCAAAAATCAAAGTAATCCTAAGTTAGGTTTAACTTTAACTTTAATTTTGTTATATATGAGTTTATAAAAATGAAAAAGAGTAAAAACAAAAATTAAAAACTAGAAACAAACCATATTATTATTGAATCAACATCTCCCTTATTTTCCATTTAAAAACACCAATGCTATTAATCTCTTTTAATTCCATTGGCAATTCATTAAAGATTTTCAGGCAATTATTGTTCTAATGCTCGATTTTTAATAAACTTAAATAGAAGTTAGACCTGTTTCTATTATTGTGCCTATGGATATCAATCCTTCTATTTAAAATAAAATTGTGTTTGATTAAGTTGTTAAAAATTTCAAATGCCATCATAATAAACCTCGTGTTTGCAAATGTTAGAAAAACTTAAATACTTTCCGGAGTATAATAAACTTGTTGGGTGTAACCTTGGATATAAATTGATATATTTAATTGATTTTTTGTTTAAAATTTCAAGTTTATTAATGTAAATTTGTAATGCACAACTCCTAATTGGATTAAGATATCGTAAGTTGGATAGAATATGGGATAAGTAAATAGCGAATTGTTCAGATAATTTCGAAGTCTTTTTATAACAAATTTATTATTTTTTTTATATAATAAATTCTATATGGAGATTCCATTTAAGTTTACTGTCGATGATTAAGCCTAAGTAATTAAATTGTTTCACTATATCGATTGACCAGGCAAATACTTTACGGGTCATAGTTGAACAATCAGTAGAATGGAATGCCCCACTATATCTACTATTCATAGATTTTAAGAAAGCATTCGACACAGTCAAGAGATGCGCAATATGAGAACACTTACAATGAAGGGAGTTCCTGAAAAAATCATCAACATCATCAAAGCGATGTATAAAGATGCAGAGACAACAGTTCAACACAGAGGTAACATCAGTGATCCATTCTACACCAATATAGGAGTTAGACAAGGATGTCCACTATCTCCACTTCTCTTCAACACAATACTAGACGACATTCCAAGAAAAGTTTGCACTGGAATAAACGGAATAGAACGGGATCTCTTTGGCAACTTAGAAGACTTAGATTACGCAGATGATGTATGCCTCATATCAAGGAATCAAATGGACCTACAGAACAAAGTCAACAGATTACAGGAAGAAGCAAAGAAATCGGGACTGGAATTAAATATCGAAAAAACCAAGGCAATGAGGACAAACAACAAAGAAAGTGAGCCAATAACAGTGAGTGGACAACAGGTAGAATACGTAGAAGAATTCAACTATCTGGGTAGCATCATAATCAAGAGGAGGTACCATAGAAGATGTCAACAGCCGTATAAATAAGGCAAGAAGAACATTTGGCGGAGCAACCAAATATCGAGAACAACAAAGCTAACAATATTCAGAGCATGTGTTAAGTCAACATTAATATATGGCAGTGAAGCATGGCTCACTTCGGTCAGAATCAAACAGAAGCTACAAGTATTCATCAACAAGTGCTTGATAATTATATGCAGAATATTCTGGCCGGCAAGAATTAGCAACGAGGATTTATGGATGATAACTGGAGAAGAACCGATCAACAGACAGATAAATAGGAAAAAATGGAAATGGATAGGTCATACACTAAGGAAATCAGAAAGTGATATAGCAAGAAGAGCTCTAGAGTGGAATCCACAAGGACAAAGGAGACCCGGGAGACCATACAACACATGGGGACGCACAATCGATCAAGAATTAACAATCAACAATTATACATGTGACGATATTAAGGAAGTAGTACTCAACCGAGAGGAATGGAGGTTCACTATCGAAGCCCTATGCTACTACGCGGAGTAATAGGAGAAAAAAAAAATATCGACTGAAACTCCATTTAGAACAAAACTGGTGTCTGCCAACACTTTATTATCAAAGAACAATAAATTTTGTTTTTTTTTCACGTGCAATGAAAGTTTATGCTTACTTACCCATTCTGGCAGAACGTGGATGTCAGATTGGATGGCATTTCTTTGGTCCAGCTCCGAACTTTCGGCATATTTTAAAACGGCTTCGTCAGCGTATAATTGGATTGATTTTTCTTTGCTCAATTCATATAATGAGTTATTATGTCTAATTTGTCAAATTGTCATAAAAATGTTAATTAAGATTGGAACACCTACAATTTGAAAGAATTAGACCATTAATAACAACGTTATAGATATTAATAAGGAAAAAATTTCAAAAACTCATATATAAATCATTTCTTTAAGATTTTTTATTAAATAGAAAATTTATTCTTTCGTAATCAATTTATTAGAATTCTATCTAATAAAATTAAATCTAATGATATTGATTATTAATAATGATGTTGATGATGATGATGATAATGATGATGCACATCCAGGGAATAATTTTTATATTATGGAATTTCAATTATTAGCTTATTTAGGCATCTAGTTTATTTTATGATTATGCCATTAATCTTGAATTTTTAATAGATACATATATCATTTGGTTGAGACCTAAAATGGACAATATTTCATTCTCTAAAAACTATTTTTTTTTTTGCTAATTTTTTATTATTTTTGCAAGAAAATAAAATTTATTAATTTTAAAAGTTAGGTTGGTATGGGATCGTTCATTTATATTTACTTTTAATGTATTTTTTTTTTTTGTAAAGAAGCTATCAGCGAAGGTTTCTTATTTGTAGAAAAGAAAAAAAAAAAACAAAAAAAAACAGAAAACGTTGGAAAAATCCAAAATCTTCATAATTTATTGAGAACAAGTTGTATATCAATTGATTTGCCCATAAATAAGACTACGGTCTCTATGATATTATTGTGATTAAGATAAATAAAATTAAATTTAGATTTTGATGTTCTTAAAGTTCAATTCTATTTATTCCAATATTTACATTTTTAAAATCAACTTAAAACGTTATCGTATCATCTTTAAAATTGTTTTATGCTTCTTCTTTTTTGCTTGTGTTTTTTTTATGCAATAAGAAATGAAGTAGTTGCTGTGTTCCATTACTTCTTATTTTTTAGTGTTAGAATAAAATTTGTATAATATTTGAAAATAGTCGAACATCTTAAGTATAACAACAGAATATGCACTGACCACACTTAACGCGATTCAGAGAAATATACAGTTTACCGTCGAGGTAGAAATAGAAGGTCAGTCGTTCTTAGATTTGTTATTAACCAAAACAAGAACTGGAGATCTACAGAAAGCCAACGGATAATGAAAAAGTCGAAAACTTCTATAAATATAAGATGGGCTCTTCCAACCACATGATCCATCTAATATTAACCGTTCCCATTTCCCAAAAAGGTTTTATAAAAGAGACTTAAACATATTTGAGATTGCAAGAGTAATGGGATATCCAGAAAAAACTCATTCATAACTTACTCAACAAACGCAGAAGAACTTTGCCACGGAATTCCCTCATCAACCTGCTCAATAATCAACAGCCGAAAAGGAGAGTAGCGTTGGCTAAATTAAAATAACATCCATTAAACTTATCCTATGTTATAGGTTTAATGGTATAATAACAGCAGAGCCTAACAACTCCAGCGACTATTCTAAGATTAACTAAAGATAATCAATCAATTGATAAATGTAAAAATCGGGTAAACATAAGTAAAGTATTAGAAATTATAATATCAAAACATATTACAAAAATTTGTTAAAGAAAATAGAATTATGCCAGAAAACCAGTTCGGACTTCGGAGGGCAAAACATTCAGCAGTAAATGCAGTAAATAAGCTAACGTCGGATATATGCTGTGAAATTAACAAAAAGAAATGTTTAAGAGCATCCCTTATAGACTTGAAAGAAGCTTTCAATTCGATATGGATTGATGATTCATTTTCAAACTTTTAAGATATAACTTTCCAACGCAGGTAATAAAAATGATAACAAACATGTTAGAAGACAAAAAATTTATCATATAGTAGATGGACAAAGATATCCTAAAAATATATTTAACATAACTAGTTGGGGCTACAGCAAGGGACTGTAAATGCACCTTTGCTCTTTAATTTATATATTAAATCTGATCTATTAAATAAATTTAATCAAATCTAGTCTCTAACAAGGAGCTTGGCCTTTGCGGATGATCTTATTATTTATAATGTAAATAAATAAGTATCAAAAATGCAAGTACAGCTACAAGAAAATTATAATGAATATACCCAATATGGTTTAATAAAAGTCCATCATGTATGGAGTTATTGAGAAAGTTTGAGAGAAAGTGTATAAGGCATTGCACAAGTAAATTCAGAAAACCGGAAACAGAATACAAACACTATATATTGAATAAAACGCTCTATGAGGGTAGTAAGATAAAAAAAATCGACCAATTCATAATTAATCTAATAAGAAAATATTATTCTGGTGTAGAGTCGGTGACAGAAAATAGTCTGAGTGTTCAATCAATATATTCAAATGATAGGTACATTGAGAAGACAATGAGCTCCAGTTATATACCTCCAGACGGATTGATATTTCTGGATAAATGGATTCTGGGAAATAAATATATTCAAAATGAAGACAAATTGCCCATAATATGCTATATATCTAGGAGAGCTACAAACAAAAAAATAGAATACCAACCAAGTCTTAAATTGGAAGATAATAGTGAAATTTTTAGGTACGATAGGTATGTCGTATAGAGATTTAATGAACATTGATAAGAAAAATGATTTGATAAATTGGTGGAATGGTGGAATTTAATGATTGGTGGAAATAATAGAAGAACAGAAAAATGAGTTAAAACAGGAAACCATAGTCAGCCGTACCGGTGAACTCGATTCGATATAAAATTTTTCGAATTTCTCGATTCGATTCGATGAGAATTTCTCGATTCGATTCGATGAGAATTTCTTAACGGTGAATTCGATCGAAAGACTAATTTTGTACTCATTTCAAAAAATTTAATCAAATAAGAAATATAACGAAATATAGTGACTTTTATGTCAAATAAGTTCAAATTTCAAATTAAAAAAATAAATTTAGATTGCTGTTTTAGAAATAAATTATTAAAATACACATAGGTACGTATAAAAAAAAAATAAATAAAAATAATATTATAAAATTTTGAACGAGAAAATTTTCGATCAAAAATATTCGATTTTTTTAAAAATCGAATTAGTCGGTTGAAAATTTACGAACGAGTACTCGATTTCTGTTCGATCGAATTCACCGGTACGGCTGAGTATACAAGAATAGTTAGGATAAATATAAGCTAAATTAGGGTAGTTATAAGCTTAATATTAGCTGGTAGGTGAGAATAAGGGTCAGGGTAAATATAAGATTGATTAGAATAGTTGTAAGCTAGATATAATTAGCCGGTAGGTTAGAATAATAGGTTGGTGTAGGTTAAAAAAAAAAATACAAAATAAAAATTGGTTTTTTGATCAAAAACATTTTTCTTTTCCAATTGAATAATAAAAAGAAAAAAATAAATTTAAGAAATTTAAAACCTTGTGCCTTTCTTAGTGGATCATTAAGGATGAAAACAAGAAATAGAATAATTTGGTTTAATAGTTTTTTTTTTTACAAATATCTATAAAAAGATAAAAAATGAATAAAAACACATTTAAAAAAAAAAAGTAAAAATCGGGAATATACAAAATCACTTGCAGTCAATTTAACAAAGTTTATATAGGACAAATTAGAAGAAATATAAAAATACGACTCGGGGTGGTTAATAGATTCAAATACAAGGAGTCTACCATAATGAACTAAATTGATGAGACAGAAGAAATTTGACAATCGCCTTTCAAAAGCGAACAAAGTATTTTTCTCAAATAGAAATTTTTTCAAATCAAGATCAACCTACACAGGAGATCCAAATCATATCTATATAAAATGCGCACAGTATTAAGCTATGGATGTTGTAGAATAACTCGGACAACAGAAGAAAAACTGAATGGGTTTAAAAGAAAAAACCTTCAGGTGTATAGTGGGTGCGGTTTTGAATAATAAAATAGAATAATGTCGAAAACAACCATACCAAATATACCAGTATCGGGAACTATCTCGAAGTGTATGCGATGCAATAGAATAAAATGGATGAAACATTTGAAGCGCATGATTGCAAACTGAATATCTCGAAAGGTTGGAAGTTGGAAGAATCAAACCAATATTACTTGATATGGTACACTACTGATGTAACTTCACTGCTCGACATTAGAAATTGGAGAGTATAGCTACCAAGTCTTTAGAATCATAGAGAAGGAGTTTAGAAGCGACCCGATTTAGGATCTAGAGTCATTAAAAGTTTTCAATTGCTACAAAATAGAATTCTCAATGGTCATACTTTCCTAGACTCCAACCAAAATTCATACAAAACAAACAAGTAGTGTAGTAGCAAAGATAATTTACAAGTAGATGTCCGATCGTCTAATAAAATAAATCTTTGGTAGTAGTTTAAGTATAACTAAAATCAAATTCTGATAAAGAAGATTCCTACAAGATTGTAAATGGAACACAGCAATTATTTTTTTATTAGGTATTGAATAGTTGTCGCGATCAAAATAATTTTTTTTAATGTGCGATCCCTCGAAACTTTAACGTTTTCAATTCTCTTATACTAATATGGTATCATAGTGTGTTTTTTGTTTCTGTTTTTATTTTGATTTTGTCTATTCGGTTACATCCAACAAATAGTTAGATGTTGTGCTCTTCGTTAGGTTATGCAAAATTAAGGTGCAGTCTTGAATATACATAAAAACATTTTTATGACAAAAAAAAAACAAAAAAAACAATAAAAAACAAAGTTTGCCTCTGGCTGATCTTTCATAGTTGAACTGAACTGTTTTGATTTGTGTTGTTTTTTGTTTTTATTTTTTCATCTCCTTCGGTACGAACATTTTTTTGTTTTTTTTTTTACCTAGTGATGTAGATACACAGATTTTTGTATTCTTTTGTTATTTTTTAATTTTTGTTTTTTTTTTTTTGTCTAGAAAACTTAAACGGTCGTAAAGATTTATTGATGTCGTTATAATATTAAAGGTAAAACTAGTGAGCGCAGTTTTTTATATAAAGATAAGAAAAAAAAAGGAATAAAAAATCTCACAACAAAAGTGAGACGGATTAACATAATTTATGCTATGACTGAGTTTATATGTACAGTGGATTCATATGTCTAGGGTGAAAAGAAGTTGGCGCATCTTCTTTTTCGTAGTTAGCAAAAAAACAAAAAAATTGAATTTTTTGATTTTGAATTTCTGATTTGCATTTAAGGATCATTTTTTGTAAAGTTATGCGAAATATGAATTTTCGATTGCAATTCGTTTGAAGTTAATTGGGAAAATTGATGAAAATTTTATTATGTAGATCATGTGATCTATTTAAGTCAATGCAGATCATTGTGATAACATTGATCTGACGCAATTTAATAAAATACTTTAGAGCTCATATTTAGCATATTAAAGCCAATGGTTTTGTTAAACTCTTGCAAAAATATGGTCACAGCATTTTGAACCAGCCCTTCTTCTTGAAGTTGAAATGCAATTGTCTCTGGAAGCCTGTCAGGGCTAGTCAAGGCATGTTAAAAAATTTTTTCAATTATTCTTTAAAATTAATTTGAAATACAATTTAGCTCATCATCATCTTGTAGTGCTACAGGTCAATGTGAGTTTTTGGCCTTGTTCGCTATATTTCTTCAAATTTGCCGATCTTGCGCAAATGCCTTCCAATTTCGTATTTCCAAAATGTCTTAGTTTTGATCTATGTTATCTGCCCACCTTGACCATTGAATTCCTCTTGTTCTATTGCAATATGGTATCGCATAAAAAACTCTTCGCTGAGCTCTATTTTCGTCCTTTTCTTTATTAAATTGCTGGCCCACCGAAGACGTTGTGTCTTAACAAAACGAACTATGTCCTCCTTTTTTATAGATTATTTATCTCGTCGATGTTTCTTCTCACAAACTTTTCATTATCACCAAATATTTTCCGTTATACTTTTCTCGCGAAAGTTCTTAATGTGTTCTCATTTGGCCACCTTAGTAAGTAGGTAAGTAAGTAAGTAAGTAAGTTCTCATTTGATGCCGTCAGCGTCGATATTTAACATCATAACGTCACTACTCTGTCAAATTAAATTTTTTGTGGTACACTTCGAACACTTCGAATCTAAGCTCCAGGGAACGTCGAGGGAGGCCGCACCTTCGTTGGAGAGATGAAATATCAGCAGATATGAAAAAATTTCAAATCACCAACTGGAGAGATTTCGCTCGTGACCGAAGTCAGTGGAGGATAATTTTGCATCACGCTCAGAACCTTCAAGGTCTGTAGCGCTCAACAAGTAAGTAAGTAGAACACTTCTGGCAATAATTAAAATTCGAATTAGAATATTAAACATTTTCTTCATAACAAAAAATGTATCCTATAATTTACAGGGTACCAAATAATTATGTTGATATATTTTCATAAATAACATTAGTTGTTACGTGAATTACGAATGTTTAGGTTTGGAGAATGTCATAGGTGATGGCGGAGTTGAGACGCGAAGTTAAATCTATATCTATTAATTTATATAAATATATGTACAGTTATTAATATTTTAATTCTGATTATATTATTTCTCACATTGATTATGCATTACAGATATTCAATTGACTAGATGTTGTTATAATTGTACAGGAAAAATGTTGTTTTTTTTTCCAAAAGTATTATGCATATTTTTTTACGTTTGAAATGTATGGTAAGAAATTTAAATAGTTAATAGGACAATAGAAACATGCTAATCCATTAGTGAACAGATGTTAATGAATTTACCGTGATGGATAATAATAAATACAATGATTTTTATACTATATTTTATCATCTATTGGTTATACAGCTTAAAATGAGCATCAACATCGTATTCAATAATTTTGTCTTTTGGCAGTTTTTCTCGATTTTGTCCAGCAACCATAATCTTGGACTACTTTTTGTTCTACTATTGTACGATACTGTTTCCAATATTTTTTTTGATGTATTTGGATCTCCCATCATGCTAGATGTCCTGCTCATCTTGGTCTTTGTTATGCTTCAATAACTTTTACAATTTTTATGCTAACAACTTAGTTAAATGTACTAATTCTATTAATTTAATTTATGTGCAGAGTAGATCAAACAATGATTTTCCGCCAAGACGTACTAAGCTATAGCTGTTGGATAATAACACAGACAGAGAAAAAGAATGAGAGAAAAACAAAATCTTTAGTTGCACAATATAGATTCTATAATAATATAACAGCTCAGCAGGCTTTAGATTTTTATATCTTATTTGTAAATCTTATATATAAAGAAGGATGTTTGTATTTATGTATGTGTGTCAGAACTCCTCCGAGACGCATGGACCAATTTCAATCAAATTTTACAGGATCGTTTTTTGTTACTTGGAATCGAATCCCTGTAATGTTGTTTTCCAAAATTCTGACTGGTTTTGATAGCTGCCATACAACTTCGAATCTACTGTGCATATTTCAAAAACAGAACTGAAAGTTTGTACACAAATACTCTTTCAAAAATAAACAAAAATGACTTTCACATTTTTTTGCAATTTTGACTGGTTCGGATAGCTGTCATAAAACTTATATAACCCGAGAAAAGTATTTCAAAAACCAAAGGTGCTACAAAACAGATAATTTGCAAACAGACTCACTCTCAAAACAAATATGCATTTTATCATTTAAAAAATTTTGAATGCTTCGGGAAGCTGTGATACAAATTCTAGCTAATGAATTTGCTCCTGAACTAATTTATTGATGTAAATAACTTTTTAATTAGGCATGTAGCAATACACAGAGTCTATAATATGTACCACTGTTTTTTGGTAAATTCGATTAATCCGTTTCGACACGTCGGTCTACAGACTTTTCGTTTGCCGTTGTGTCGTCCAAGAGCTGTAACCGATTGACTGGAAACTTGAATGTAGAAATGTAGTTTCTTGGCATAGAAGATCACTGGTTTGTTTGGTTTTTCACTGGTTAATCAGTAGTTGATCTCTTCCGACAAGTCAATCTTGAAAAAAAATTGTTAGAGGAGCTATTATGGTCTTAAATAAGGCGAAAATTTTTTATTGAATTCCAATTCGCCATGCCGGTTTAATAAGTTTTTTTGGTTTTTTATTGTTCTATCTCAATGCCTTGATCGATGGTGTTCAAACACGGTAGACATATGTTTTCAATCAAAGGAGCTCACTGGAAAACAATTTAGGTACATGGAATTATCAAAAACTTTGTTGTAAGTAATTTGTTTTCACTTTTAAAGCAGTGTGCTATAATTTACAAAAAAACTCAAGCCAAATTTTGTTCAATTCTGTTAATTCATTTTCGGGACAAATAGAAAATAATGACAGAAAGAAAATAAAAGAAAAAATAAGAGCTTCGGCGGGATGTGTTAATATGAATTCGTATTCGCTCTGTATGTATTTTTATCGCAAAAAAAAAATTACATAACATTAAAACATTTAAAAGAAATGCTAGAATATAAGGCAATATTTTTTATTTCATCAGTTCAATTCACGCAACTGCCTACAACAGTCAACCAATGCTTACTAAAAAAGAAACATCAAATAATATTTTCCGTTCCAAAAATAAAAACAAAGAAAGCTGCTAAAACTTTCCCAATATGTCGGGAAACGCCGGGTAACTCCGCTAGTTGAATTATAAAATGGAACAATGAGGCTAATTCTTAATAGACAAAATTTCATGTTAAGTAAAAGTAATTTATTAATTTACTGGCGGATATGGGAATGGTTATATTATTTGACTACTAATCAGAATGTACATATGCCATTCAATGTGTCAAATCTAGTATTGATTGAATGATATTCTGATTATGATTTTGTCTAATCATCAGAAGTTTGAATTTTACTCAGGACATGGATTTTGTAAAACATTTTTTTTTCAATTTATCTTTGAAGTCAAACGATAAAATTGGTTATCTCTTAAAATAAAATGAATTTATACTATTATGAAGACGAAGTCTATATTATAATACACAAGAGCACGAAGTGAAGGCACACTTTTCGTAGTTTTTCGTGTTTCTTCGTTTTTTTCTTTATTCAATCAATCAATGATGTAGGCCGGAGGGATCGAAATAAATTTTTATTTTAGCTCAGTTGGTTGAAGCGTCATGTTAATATAAGAAATTTTTGAGTTCAATTCTCTTTTGAGTCATATTTTTTTTTTTATTGTTTTTGGATTATCGCATTTGGTTTTTTGCACTTTTAGTAGGAAAAAAAAATTAATCAGTAGGATTACATTAATATACGGTTTAAAAGAAAATTTATAAAATATAAGTATTTCCTTTTCAGATACACGAAATTTATAGGATTTTATATAATTTTACAGATTAACACATTTTAAAGAAATATATATTCGCTAATACAAATAAGAGATAACTGTAATACATGTGATATATTAATTATTATGTTCATCGAACCTATATTAAAATTTTATTGTTAAGATTTATTGTACAGATTGTATAAAAGTTAATTTTAATAAAAAGGAATAGCGGATATTTGATTTGATGATTATATGTATATACATACTAGAAAGCCCCCTGGTAAATCTCCAATCAGACAAAAAAAAGGAATTTTGCTGTAAAATGTCACAGAAAAATAATTTTTAATAAATTTGAACATTTGATATGTTTGATAATTTAGAAACGGTAATGAATGGTACTAAGCCATAGTTATGATTAATTGCTTAATAAAATTTTCGGAAACTATTTTTCAATAATATTTCAACACACTACACTTTTCTAATTAACTCGAAAAATCAATTAATCGTTCAATAATATCAGTTATGATAAAGGGTTTCGGTGGTTTTAGTGGGTTAGAGTCACACATAGCTAAGTATTTTTCGAGGCTTTCACCTTCCGTCGAAAAATAAAATAAATACTAAAACAAATTAAATCTTATAAAAAAAGTTTTATTATATTTGATAGTTTTGATATTTTATCTTATAAATAAGAGTTTATTTTATAAAGATAAACTTTGAATATTTTTATTTTTTTATGGAATGCTATTAATTTTATTGTGCCGTTTCACAGAAAAATTGTTTATTTTTATTTTTAGAAAATTTGCTGCTCGGTCGGGTATGAACCCGGGGGCTACTTCTAGTATATATATAGTTTTCCTCATTTAAACTAGTTGATAAATAAAAATAAAACATGTGATTATGTAGTGTCTGCCAAGATTACATGTGATTATGTAGTGTCTGCCAAGCTTCTACATAAAAGTATAGTTAGGTCGTTCATTCTATTATTTCAGAATCATAACAAATCGAGCTGATGTTACCATTACAAAAACACGATTCGAATTGTCCAACAGATAATAGAACTGTGTCTCATAGATAGTGTGTCAACTACTATTTTTTTTAATACTATAATAATAAAATATAATTTATTATTAATATTAAAATTTGAATCAAATTGTTTAAATAGAGTCGAAACCTATATTTTCCTCGATAATAGAAATTTTCTTTCCCTTGTTAAGAGAATACCCTACAGTTGGTTAAGCAAAAATTTTTTTTTTTTGTTTTGTTTGTGTTTTTGTTTTTTTGTATAATTTCATATTAATTCCTTGTTAAAGCTTTTGTTTGTCTCACCGAATAGAACTTAAATTTAAACATGAGTCAGGTTGAATGCGATTGACATGATTTTAATTTTTCATTGGTGAACCAAAATAAAACATTGATATATATATATATATACAATATTACAATGTATATATATATTTTGTTGTATATATATACAATGTATATATATATTTTGTTTCTATTGTTTTCTCATGATTGGATGAGTTAAAAGCGTATTGAAAGCGTCTTTTATTGTGTAATGAAGTCGAATTGTATTGGCTGTGTTAGAAAAAATATATTCAAGAAAATTAATTGAAATTTTCCTATATTATGTAATATTAAAGACAGCATTGGAAAAATCTAAACAACAAAAACAAAAAAAAAAACTATAAAATTAAATTTTATTTAATTTTAAGAGGTTTTGATTAAGCGATACTTTAAAAAGAGACAATAACAACTAAATAAAAACAAATTATTTTCGATCAAACAAAACTATGTTCAATACAATGTATTTTAAATTTATTTTAATTTAAAAAAAAAAAATTATTAAAGAATAAAATTAATTTATTAAAAAAAAAATAAACCTTTTGAAGGTGCCTCTATAGCCTGATACGAAGCCCCTGGAACTGAAGCTGAACTGTCACAATTTTTGGAGTTAATTTACATAGCCAATTCACATAGCCATGTAGAACTTTTATACTGATTTCCGAAATTTGGAAATATTTTTCAGTTAACTCTTCAATACTTTGTATGGTTGTACTGATGTATGGTCAGTATGGTATACTGACGGTTCCAAGAAAATAAATGGAGTAGGATCAGAAGTATATGGAAAAAGCCTCAAGGATCAGATATTCATTCAAGTCTAGACTATACAAACACAGTTTTCCAAGCTGATGTTTATGGTATAGAACTCTGTGTGCGAGAGAATTTAAGAAGAAATTACAAGAAATATAAAATCTACATTCTATCGGATAGTAAAGCAGCCATACTAGCTATTAATTCATATGCCGTCACATCAAAGCAAGTATGGGATTGCTTAGATATACTCAAAACCCTGGCAAAAACAAATAAAGTCACAGTAATGACTAGGGAAAAAATACCAGGGCATTCCGGAATTGCAGGAAATGAAACTGCAGATTATCTAGCTAGAAAAGCATCGGACACGCCTTTCATAGGTCCAAGTCCGTTCTGTGGAATTCCCCTGAGCACAGCTAAGATGCAATTAAGAGTTTGGATAAAGCAAAAAACCAAGGGTTTCTGGGTCAACGTTCCTGGAAATCGTCAACAAAAATGCTCATGCCCAAACGCTCGCTCAAGAACACCAAAACACTTCTCAGTTTCAACAGTAAACAAGTACGTATCTTGGCAGAGATAATAACAGGCCACTGCCTAACAAGGAAACACCTCTATAAAATGGGCCTAACTGAAAATTATCTAGGCAGAATTTGTGAAAAAGAGGAAGAATCTATTGAACATCTGCTCTGTGAATGCGAAGAATATTCTGAGTGTAATCACTAAATCAGGTATCCTTAATGACTCAGAGACTTAAAAACCGGGTTATCACAATAAGCCAATTTGCGGCTGCGGTGATGTAGGAACTGGATCCCTCTCGGAATAAATCAAATCTAATCTAATCCAAGTGTAAATTTTCAGATCTGTAATACCTTTGGTTTTTTAAAATGTTCTTAATTAGCACTAAAAGTTGTATGACAGTCCGAATTTTGACAAATTTTAACATATATTTGCTTATTTTTGATAGATAGACCTATGTATAAATTTTAAATATCTTTAATACAATTGTTTTTTGAAACCTTCCTGATAGGATTAGGACTTAGGAATTGTATGGCAGCAACTGAACCTATCATTTGATTGACTTGTAAGGTACCGGCATTCGGTTTCTTTTTTGATCATGAATAAGTATGCAAGATTTCATATTAAAATTGTATAAGGCGAGGATAGCGAACATATAAGTATAGATAAAGGAATATTTATATACTTTTTGAACAGACTGTACTTCGTAAAATTATGCCTTTAAATAATTTTATGTCATAATTGATTCTTGTTTATATTACATTTGCTATCCAAAGTTTGGTTCGAACAGAATCTTATACTTCTTTCTGTATTAATTTTGGGTTGATGTTATATTTATCACCAGTGTAAAAATGTTCGAGAGAGATTTGTATTAAAACTATAGGCCTTATATACACTTGTTGTTTTTTCCTATTCTCTCCATCACACACCCTTGCATCAACATAAGAGCTTTTTTTCTAAATATGAGCTTTAGTGGTTGTTAAAAATTAAATTCTTACGCACACATTCAAACTTCCAAGATTTCGCTGTCATAACAATAACACAGCGTACATTCGAGCGATATTAGAACAACTCGTAGTGAAACAACAAGTGTACATAAGGCCATAGATAGTTTTTTAGTTTTTACTAAATAATTTACATTGTTGAAATAATACCACTGCAGAAGTGGAATCGACAGAAATTCAAAAAATCACAAAATTTTTATTACAAGCAGTTGGATTCAAAATTAATCAACATCTTTAGAACTAAATATATTTGCACTTATATTTTTTAAATGTTATAGAACACTTATAACGGTTAATTGTGGGAAGTGAGTTGAATTAGGATTAGGAATAAGTGCGGGTGTCTGATGAAAAATATATTTGGTGAAAAATTAACAATTTTTATATTATATAAATTGTTAAGTATCCAATGAATTTTAGGCACCGCTACGTCCCCTTTTTACAAATTTTGAGAGAGCCTTTGATAGAGTAAATATTGAGTATATTTAGAAATCATTTAGTAGGAGTGACATTACAGAACAAATTCAAGACATAATTAGAGAATCGTACAAAGATGCAAGATGCCACGTCTTACATCGAGGATAGCTGACTAATTTCTTCGAGTATGTTAGTATGTCAGGGATTAACATAGACCTGCATTTTATCACCCATATTGACTTTAGTAGTAATGGATGACATATAGTCAGTAAGAGTCAGTAGTAGTGACTATCTCATCCACCACTGAATGCAAATGTTTTTTTTTTTTTTTTTTTTTTTTTATATTATAGCCAAAACTTAGGTTTTGAACCTTTAAGTACTTGTGTACCGTTGACTATTTGAAAAAGGAAAGGATAGTTAGAGGAAAGGAAAGAAAAAGGAAGAAGAAAAGTTTTGTGGGAAAGAGCGAACAATGTTGTTAATATTCGTCTTAAACCTCTGTAAGTCATAAATAAAAAATCCTTCTCTCATTGGGAATGCTTCGATTGGGACGCGGTTCCACAATCGGGATGTTCTTACTATAAAAGAATTTCCATAGCCGGACTTAAACCATCTCGGAATTTCCACTGTGAAAGGGTGGGCACTTGATGCCTCTCGTGTTGTGCGATTGAATTGCTTAAGAGGAGGAAGAAGTGATTTTAATTCCTCGGAACAAGTGCCAACACCAAGCAGATATCTATAAAATAGAGTAAGTGCTCCAACAATACGACGATGACCAAGTGGTATAAGGGATGAGGTCACATTTATGTCGCCTATAAGACGAATGGCGCGGTTTTGAACTTTGTCCAAAAAATTTAAAGCGGTTTTTGGTGCACCTGCCCATAAATGTGAGTTATACTCGAGCTTGGGTCGTATATATGCTTTATAGATTTTTAAAAGGTCTCGAGATGAAAAATAAGTTTTGCAGCGGCTCAAAAATAAGTTTTGCAGCGGTTTCTTCATGATTCTATATAATTCACTTGTAGACGAAAAAATTCTAATAATAATAATTATAAGTTTGTGAAATAAAAAACATTCGGAAATTCGGAAAAGAAAATGTCGTTGGATCGAACGTACTCTGAGTAAAGCTGGAAATAACTGTGCGAACCAATGTTTCGAATAGAGTTTTTATAGTACACGTCTTTTCGGGAGACCTAGGAAAACAGGAAGAACAACAGTTTTAGGCAAAGGAAGTACTTAACAAATAATGAACCGAGAGAGGTTGGCTGCAGATAGAAAACGATGGAAGGACTTCATTACTACCCTACAATCACGAATGAGGTTGCAGTAAAACCAAACTTTTATGCCTATTGAAATCTTGCGATCATCTCGGGTTTAGATTCGTTTTTTTTTCCAGCGAAAACAATTAAATAAGTGCTTGGATAGGAGTGGATAAATGCCTATTAAATTATATTTATATAAGAATCTGAATTAAAAAATATTTTTTAAATATTTAATATGTATAGGCTTAACTCTCTCAAACATGATAGCTTGTATTAAATTAGTTGATATATAAAAATAAACCTATTATATGTGATTGTGGCAACATAAAAGAATATTTAAGTCTCTGGATATTCCCAAAAAGTTTTCAAAATTTAAGATAATTTAACAACAATATTTTATTAGATTTATTAGTGAATAAAAAAAATATCAACAAAACTGTTTATCCTAAAGTTTAAATTTAAAGAAACCATCATATTATCACGAAATATTGCAATTAAGAGATTTTAGAAATTTTGAAATAAAAATTAGGTTAGATTCTCATCTTCAAAAATAAATTATTTTTTTAACAAATAAAATAATATGTACATACATACATTACATATATATGTAGTGAATCCCATCTATATATTACAAAAATACAAAATACTGATTTAATGCAACTTTAATAAAATTTATGTAATATTGACCTTAATCCACATTCATAGACTCAGTCATAATATGTAATATAACAAAGCAGGTTCTGATGTATTGACTCTAATTTTTCACTTTTTTTTTGTTTGCATTTTTTTTATTATTAATGATCATTGCCATCATTAATTGAAATTATTATTGTAATAATCGAAATAATTTATTGAAATAATTAGAGTCAGATTTAATAACTTTAATTAATTTAAAATAAAAGTAGATCAAAAACGTTTGAATTGTTTTTGTTGATTTTAATATGTAGAGAAGGTAGTGGAATTAATTAATTATAGAAAATTGTCTATATATACATAGGCAACTACAAAAAGAAAATGCAAATTTATTACACATATTGTGGTTTTTTAAAATGATTTGTTATCAATAAAATAAAGAGACTTATGATACTGTAAATACAATTTGGGATTAAAACAAAACTTCAGTTCTCACAAATATATTTCTGAGTTTTCGCAATCATGAATCAATGAGTTGATAAATTATAAAATCAAAAACAATATTTTAATATGTATACCGGGTGTGCCACAGCATGCGCATCAGCTTTCTAAGCTGGGAAAGAGCCTTTATTTTAAAATTAAGCTGGGAAAGAGCCGTTATTTTAAATTTAAAATTAAAGGATTTTTTAAGACCAAAAATCGCCGAAATCGAGATTTTCAAATGGGAAGGGGTAAGTTTTTATGCAACTTTGGATTCTACGACAAAAAATAAGAAACATATGTTAAATGATTTTTTTTTGTTTTTCCATTATTTTTCTTTAAAATTAATAAAATTAAAACAAAAATCCACCATATTTTCCTTTGGTAAACCAAAATTAATAATGATATTTTTTAATAATTAATTTTGTTTTTTTTCATATTATCATATTTTTTATCTCAGTTTTGGGTACCTATACAAAATTTAAATTAACTTCACAAAAGCTTCTTATTTTTTGGCGTAGAATCCGATTTGCATAAAAGAGTACCACTTCCCATTTGAAAATCTCGATTTCGCCCAATTTCGGCTATTTTTGGCCTTAAAAAACCCTTTTCTAGCCCTTTTCGGAAGTTGAAAATATCACCAATCGATAGAGCACCCTCGATTTAGTTTCAAATTTTTTTATTTAATTTTAAAGTAACGACTAGTTTCCCTCTTAAAAAGCTGATATGCGAGTAGAAAGGTAGAGAGAATATTTTGACAAATTTTAAATATTGGGCAGTTTGTGGAAACTGTTAAAGTTATACATATAGAAACAGTATGATTTCAGAATATATAGACAAAAGAATGCCAAACATACATGAAATATGTAGAAAATACAATTCTATAAATAAAAAATAACAAAGTCCCAAGAGATTAAAACAGTCATTGTAGTAGTGATTGTTAAAAATACAGATGAAGTGTAAACACTTCAAATTTACATGGCTTAATATGTACAGAAATTGTTAGCGAACAAATAGAACAAAATTACCATTGCATCATTGTCCCAATCTTTTTAAAGTTTTGTTCACCTTTGCCAATTATATCTAATTGCATTACTAACGACTCTAATTACATTACTATGACTAATCACTCTATTAAACACCGCCCACAATATAATATGTAATAGATCTAGACCGAAACATTGTTGTATAGCTGAAAACATTCTAGGAAATATCAAAATGGATTTTTAGACCAATCGATCAAATATTTCTACCAAGGAATAGTATGGAAACCGGTTTCAACTAAAATCGTCACCTTTAATAAATGACTTCCGTCAGGCTCTCGCCTATAACAAAATATGTCTTAAAAGCTATCTTTAATAATAATTTTAAAATTGTTAAATTAAATTTGCTAGTAAAATACATCAAATGCAAAACATCAGTGCAAAATAACATAATAGAAAATTTGAAATAAAAATAGGAGTCAGACAAGGAGGTACTCTATCAAAAACAATTTTCAATATTTAGGCTTCACCACGCAACAAAAAATTTGGACAGGATACATATTCATAAAATTATCCATAATGTTCATATATTGACAATAATTGTAGCTTCATCCTTTGACAAATTAAAAGAAAAAATTCTGACTCTAGAAAGACTAAAGGATTAAAACCAAATATTATGAAAATAGGTGCCCGCAGGAAGAAGACGATCACGCCCAAATCATAGTAATAAATTACACCAAATTTTTTTAACGTTGAAGATAAAATGGAAGAAGAGAATGAATCTGCTATCCTATAGTCCTTTCTGTTGGTATTACATGCAATTTTGGTTTTACCACATTCGTTGTACCGGCTTATCATTATATTAGTTGTGGTGTGAAAGGACTTCCTATATGATGTAAATTATCTTGTTATGATTTCAAAGTTTGTTTATTAAAAAAATGTAACCACGATTGCTCTGAGGTAGAAATAAGGCGTGTCATTATCTCATATATGATCAACTACACCTCCCTTTCTCATTTTGTTCGCTACCAATCTTATTACACAAAGGTTGGTTCCCCAATAGTTAACGTAGGATTTTAGAGCTAACAAGATTCACCACCTGAAGATGGGAAGAAAATTTTTATGGAAAAAGCTGCTTGATATTAGCTGAAAAAACGACCATATTCAAATCATTTTTAATTCAAAATGGGGTAGCTCATCGTGACAGTACAAGTGATGCGTTGTCCCATATCACAATACGAGCTGGACTTGTAGCAAAGCTACATGAAAAGAAAGATTTCAGATTTTTGTCAGGCTATTCAGCTAAGCCTAGTTTTTTCCAAACATGGGTAATCGAAGATAATATGTCTGATATTCTCCTCAGTGTCAAGATCGTCGCAGATTCAACAGTTATCATTATTGACAAGTCCCATTTGCATTACGTGTTTGTTAAGCAAATAATGATACACCGATATACCCCATATTGTTCTAATCTATGTAGCTGAGGTTTTTTGTCCATTTCGGATGTTAATAGATGTTAATAATAGTATTTAACATGTCACATTCAACAATATTCAAAACGTAGTGTAGTAGGTATAGTTCAAAAAGAATTTTCGCAGTAAATGTATTATATATTTCTTCCCTGCTTTTTGTTTTGTTGTAATTCAATACAAATATTATTCAAAAAATATCAGTTTGTTGATAATTAACGAAAACATTATTTTTGGAAAACAAAAAATTAAAAAAAATTTCCCCAATGTTGCAGTTTTGTAATTCACCTTGTTTTTTTTTTTTTATTTTGTGTTTAATTAGCCTAGGAAACCCAATTTACATAATTATGACTTCATATGATTGAGTATATTTTTGCATAAAGTGAATCATTTAATTAAAATTAAATTTGCAATTAAAAATTATTGCATTAATTATTTACGTGATACTGAGTACACGTAACTGACTCCGATGGTCAAATTGTGTTCGATTTGTAAACAAATAAATCTACTTTAAATTTATTTATTGAACTTTTATGTTATTTTCATTTAGTTTATTCTAATTTTTAGTCTATTTAAAATATTTAAAAAAAAAAAATTAAATTCAAATCACATAAAAAAATTTAAATATATTTTTTTTTTTTGTTTTTATAATAAAATATCAAAGTTATATCAGTATTAAGAAGAGTCTAGGCTATCGGATGCCTTCAATGAAATTTGAGATTCAAATTAATTTAAATATCATTTTATGGCGATCAAATGCATTTAAAAATGTTGATTAGTAATTGAGACGATCACAAACAAAAAACAAATAATATATCTAAAAAAATTATTTTTAATTTTGTTTTTTTTTTTTTTTTTTTTGTTGATGAATAATTTAATAATTTTGATGGACAAAAGAATTATGTAATTTATTATTGATAATTGAAAATAATACATTTGAAAAGCTAACGCTTAATACTGAAGAAGACAGTAGTGTTACTAAGGAAATGAGTTATATGAATTATTTCTTGTAATTTATAAGAAAAATGTGGATAATATTTATTAGAAAATGTCAAAATAATTGTGTATAGAGTATTGCCAACTAATACTACTGACAGACATGTAATATCGACATTATGTTCCCAATATTGTAATATTCTCATACAACAAATAAAATAGAAGATTACATTTTTTTTCCATTAATGTTAAATTTTCAAAAAACAATAAAAAAATAATGGTTAAAGAATTAGTAAGTGATGAAAAATTAAAAATTTTAATTGTCACCAAGCTGGTCTGATTAACAACATTGCCGTGTTGATTCGTAATATTATGTCTTTGTTCGTAATATCAATAGTACGTTTATATTACAATATTATTTATTAATATCATTATATTAGTGTGATTTACATATAGCGATATCATGATATTAGCAATGTTAGCAATACCGATATTACATGTCAGTTAGTAGTACAAGGTATGTGAATAGATGTTTTACTATGTATATCATCTATTTTCCAAAACTAAATATTACGTTCTCACAAGTAAACAGTTAATAACAAACCATCAATTTGGGTTTAGGAATCAACATGCAACAGCATAAAAAATATTGCTCAGCGGCATTCTAAGACATTACTCAAGCATTTGATAAAGTCTGGCACGAAGACCTGCTATATAAGCTGAAAGAAAAATTACCCTATCAATATTATCAATTAATAAAAGTATTTTTTTTTTTTTTTGTTTTTATTTATTATTTTTTCTTCTATTTACAGTATACAGAAAAAAGTTTACAAAACTAGATTAAATTCTAATATTGATTAACATATAAAAAAATATATAATGTTTTTTTTTTTGTTTTGTTAATTTTGATATCATTTTTGGTTTTATGAAGCTTGATAATTTTAACATTTAATTTCAATTTCTATTTTCAGCTTTTTTAAAGCATATCTATCTAACAGGAAATTTATGGTAACATTTAACAATGATTATTCTCAATTAATGAACATCTCTGTCGGTGTACCACAAATGAGCGTATTAGTAGGATCTGTCTTATATTTATTATTTACCGCTGATTTACCAATAAGATAAGACACCATGGTTGCAACATTTGCAGACGATACAGGAGTTCTAGCTTCAAGTATTTTCCCACAAATGGCATCCTTTAAGCTTCAGAGAAATGACATAAATAACTGGCTAAAACAATGGAGAATTAAAGCAAACGAAGTCAAATCTGTCCACATTACTTTCACCACTAGGAAAGAAATCTGTACTCCACTTCAAATCAATAACAATACGTTACCAATGGCTGATTCGGTCAAATATATGGGGTTCACTTGGACCAAAAATTAACCTGGAGAAAGCATGTTACAGCAAAAAGTAAGCAACTATGTCTAAAATTTTCCAACTTATAGATATTGGACAACCATAAGATATTGACTCGGTTAGGAAACAAACAGGTAGACAACACAGAAGATTAAGACACTTCTCAACAGCGGACCTTCCGTCTAGGTTTACTACCTAATGCTGTCAAAGATAATGTAAAACCTAGGGGTATATTTGTTGAAATGTACCATCACAATACACTACTCAAAATTGTATAAATTTGTCAATTTACATGATCGCTCCAGTTTATTCGTTTATTTCGACTACAAAAGACGATATCTTGTATATCGTATGCATTATTGATTTCGTCGCATTTTTTGTTTTGATTTAAAATGTGTCCGTGGTTGTCTAAATTGAGAATGTTAGTATGGGTTCAATACAGCTTCTGCTGTATATTCGTCTTTTGTTTTCTAATAACATGTATTTGTTTCTTTATATATCTGAAATGGCTGTGGCAGAGATCGCAAAATCATCAATAAAAATCTAGTTTTATAGTTACTTCTTCAAAATGTATAATATTTTGATGACCCTTTTACTCTTCAACAGATTTTCAATTAAAAACGGAAAGTTTTTCTTTTCAAATGAAAGGATTTTTTGTCAAATGGACATTTTTCTTCTCAACTGAAAGGATTGTTTTTAAAGGAAAATTTTTCTTTTCAGATGAAAGGATTTTTAGTGCAAATTTTTCTTTTCTATGGAAGTTTTTCTTACAATTTCGGCAATTTTTTGTACGATCAACTAATTAAATTTACAAAATTTACAATTTTATTAACGACTAGGTTTCTAACGCTTTATACAATATCGCCTGGAATAAATGAAATGTTCAGAGATTACTCAAAATTGGAACATTTTTTAGGTATGTTTTACTATATTATAATATTAATATTTAGACCGATTATGAATCTTCTGATGATGGTGTAACAATCGAAATCCATCAATATATTAATTAAAACTATTTCAGAGATGGTTATAATTAATCATTAAAATTTGTATAAGAAAACATTTGAGAGTTTAGAAATATTAAAAATATTAAAAAGATATAGATAGATATAGGTATATAACGGGTAGATTTCTGGCCTTATACCACCATACCGATTATAATTTCTATAAGGGTTTATTAAGATTTTTTACCATTGAGTTTGAAATGTGTTTTTTTTTTCATTTTATTTATACATATAAATCATTTCATATAATCATTTTAGTTGAAATGTGTTGTGTGTACAGTGGTGCTTCATTCTAGTCCTGTTTGTTTCAAATCAATATATGCAAATATAAAACACACTTGTGAAAAAGAAATTTACTTACTTATTTATTCTACTTATGTACTTACTTTCATTTATTACTTTCAAATACCTGTAAAATTCTGAAAAAATATTATGATGTATAAATTTTATAAGAATGTAGCCTCTCGGACAATTGAAATTATTTACTGTCTTTTGAATGTACTAAACGTAATAATTTATTTTGATTGACCTTTGGAAAAATATGGCAAATCTCAGAATGTAGTTCAAAATGTCAAAGACTATACCATATGACTAGTTACCGTAGCTTTGAATTTATTAATATAAAGCTAATTCTCGAAAATTCATACATTCTATTCTATTTCTATCTCTTAGTCTGTTATAAAAAAAAAATACATAAATATTATATTCTATTTTCACTCTAACCCATTTTCATTTTTTTCCAATAATAATACTCGTATATCCTTGAGGTGTATATGGGTGTTCTAATCTGTTATCAAAATGTTGTTATTATGATGCTAAGTAGCAGTGGCTGCCGGCAATACATCGATACACTTACATACAAAGTGAGGTCCATTGTGATGTGACATACATAATTATTTTTCACCTGTGAACATTTTTTTCAAATACTTCCCATCTATATAACTTAAACTTCAATTTTTCAAAAATATAATTTAACGGTCAAAATAAAAAAAAAATAAAAAAATAAAACACAATAAAATTGTTTTTGCTTTTTGGATTTATTAAAATTTAATTTAAAATTATACATTTTGTAATTATTTAACATATCACAGCTATAAGTGATTGAGGATGCATTATATATATATTAATAAAAAAAGAATAATAATAATAATAATAAAATATACACTTTTAAAAATGTCTAATCAACAAAAAATTCAAATTGTTAAAATTACATTTAAAATATTTTCATATATAAAAAATCTAAATTAAAAGAAAAAATTATAATTAGAAATAAGAAAATAAAACAAAAAAAATTAAACAAAACTGGCATGAATGATGGATTTATAAAAAGTAAAAAAAAAATTATTGTATGTTACATTACAAAATAATTAAATTTGAATTAAAATTTAAATTTAAAAGAAAAAAAAATAATGAAAATTCTTAAATTAATACGAAATTTGAATTTTTGTTTTACAAAATTTTAAATTGATCATAACCATCTTAAAACGTCGTCTTATCAAAACTTTGTTAACTAAATTCCTTTTGATTTTCTATAGAATTCGGATTGATATTACTGTAGCCGTGATTCTAAGAAAGAAAATCTGTAAATAAAAATTAAAAATAAAAAATTGAATTTGAATATTAATTAATAAAATGTTTGTTTAACCCTTTCACTACCCATGTTACTTTTAAGAATATTTGAGCAAAGCAATTGTTTCGCGTTTTATGTATTTTTCTTTCATATACTAGATATATAAAATTAATGCGAAAATATTATTTTCGTTGCATCATTAGGTAGTGAAAAGGTTATAAGAAAATTGGCCCTAACCCGTTATCTTGAAGAAAAAAAATCAAATAACTCACACAGTTTAATTATTTTTTAATCCTAAAATGTTTGGTTTTAGTATTCTTAAAAAAAATTTATTTTGGTTAATTATATGTTAAAAGGTGGACATTAAGGTTTTAAAGTGGACAAACTCAATGTGAGCCACTGAATAACTAGCACAATCGAAATTCAAGATATCCGTTCAAAATTTATTTTCAAGTTTTCACTTATTTAATTTTTTTTTCTTCAAGATTCTCTTGTTATTAATCGTGGATTCATTGCTTTAGCAAATTTTTTTCGGAACTAATGCGTGTACATGAGTTTCGAAATTTTGTGCAGTAAGTTTTATTTTCTCCTGGAAAGAATTAAATTTAAATTTTACCTAGTGCCCTACAGGTACTTGTTACATTACAAATATTTTTAATAACACATATACATATACTTTTCAAAATCAGCTCTAGTGGCATAATTTTTTTCAAGCCAGTAAAATTGTAACTAACTTGTAACTAATTTGCCATTTTTTATGATCAAATTTAGGCTTGGGATTGGCAGCGTTAAGGCTGACCGGACGCTGATCCAGTTACGTTACTGTCAAACTCTTGAGCAACTGTTTATATTACCTCCACGTGGTGATCTGCGGAAACTTTCCTATATAGCAACCGCTCATATGACAGACCAAAATTGTAAGTGCATAAACAACCTCTCAGATTTAAGATTGACGTTAGATTAACTACTTAACCCGTAAAAAAGTATAGTTTAGTATAGTTATGAAATATTTAAAATAAGCCTCGGATACGGATGGATTAATTGGAAAAACATCCGAAGTTCGTAACGATTTTGATTTAGCTCAGATGCATTTAACGTGTTGCAAAATACTCACACGCAGTATAAAACTGACATCACTTCGTTACAGGAATTGCGTTGGATAGGATTTGGAATAGTGAGGAAATACAAATGTGATATTTATTACTAAATCACATATTCGGATGCGGGTTCACAGCCGGAGACAGATTCAGTCGAAATGTCAATGTCAAAGTTTCAATCCCATTATTGAACGTCTGGACATAATCTGCATTAAAGGCACTTTCTTCAATATCAGCCTAATATGTGTGTTTGCTCCTACTGATGAAAAAGAGAAACAGAGAAAGAAGACTTCTATGACGCGTTAGACCGTGAATATGAATCTAACCGCAACACGATGCGAAAATCGTTTTAGGCTGTTTTAACGCTGAACTCGATAGATAGCAAATTTTCGGCAGAACATTTGATAACATAGTCTCCACCAGTACACCACCGTCCACCGATAATGGCAACCCACTGATCAGTTTTGCAGCGGTGCATAACCCGATTAGATGCAGCATCAAATTTTCACACATATATATTCATGAAATTACTTGGTTATGATAGACATACGTCGCTCATCTTGCGTTTTGGACATATATGGCTAACATTTGTATCGGACACATGGGGCTATCATTTTGAGGTTCTAACACTTTTCAGATCCAAAATATCTAATGTTAAAAAAGTGCACCTATTTTACAATCCCAAATTTAGCCTACAGTCGCTCGAGATCTTCACTTTAATACGAGACATATTATCTTTTTATTAAACTTAGTTCGCGGCACATTTACTAAAGCAAAAAATCCAGCCTTAAACATAAGTTTTGTTGTTCTATTTTGTTTTTAGATATCGAATTTGACTTACCTTAACTTCGAAATATCTTACAGTGCTTACTTAAACGAATTAATTTTTAATAATAAAATTTTGAATTATATTATGTTATTTTTATAAATATAAGTAAAAAAAAATATGTTTATATGCATTTCAAAACTTTTTATGTTTTTTTTTTTTGTTAAATTCATGCTTATTTGTTATTTTTTAATTTTTGTCATCTTTATATGTACATCGGGCTTCATCTGCACCATCTGGGCAATCGATTTTCTGTTGTAAAAGGGAATTTAAAAAAAATTACAATTTAAAAACAAAGCACATTTTTGTTTTGGTTAAATGTTTGTTATAATTATTCAGTAATACAAAAACGTGCTGCTGAACTTATACCATATTTGCATTGCACAACTTAATTATATTTAATTGTCATTTCTTAGTTAAAAGTCAATTTCGAAACTTATTTTGGTTTTTTTTCTTACATATATAAGCCGAAATTATGTTGCGAATTATGTTTTCATCTCTACTTTTTTATTTTATCGTAATTTTTATCGTATTTTACAATAATGTGCAGTCTTAACAATAATGTTTTTAATTGAGAATGACATTACTGTTATATGTAACGGCTGTAAACACAAAACGTCAAACGAAATCGGAAAAGGTGTTCTATGTGACACTTTTTAAATCATAATTTTGAAGTTGATTTTGATTTTAATTTCATGATAATGCGATCGTTATTAGGCTCAACTCAAAACTCAATTTAAGTCTAATCATTTTTTTATATTGTCAAGAACTTAGATAGAAGTACAAATTTTTCTTTTGCGAGCATTTGTTTATTTATCATATTTCGAGCATATAATGATCTAAATACTAATTAAATGTGAAAAATTAAATTTCTTATTTAAAACTTGACTTTCTTAAATAACTTAATTCCATTTGTGTAAACAAAGGTAAATATAATCTGTACTTTAATACAAATCATTATATTTAATCTATTATAATTGAAAAAAGCACGGTAATTATAAATATTTATTTTAAATTAAAAATATCTGAACCATTTCACAACCGATTTCCATTATTGTTCTCTTAAATGATATTGATTTAAAACGAGACGTGGCGAAATCAAATATTTTTTTCATTTTTTTTTTCGTTTCAGTTAGTTTAGGTTTAATTTAAAATTTCCCTACATGTATAAGGCATTTTATTTTAACATAAAAAAAAATATTAATTTATCAATTAATTTCCACTACAACACCCCCGATTTAAATAAATTTTTACGTATGAGGTTTTTGTTTAGGATAAATCAATATAACAAACATTTATATAGTGTCTACGATAAATTGAAATGATGCAAAACAATTCATAATGAAACATTGAGTACGATTTTTAAATACAGGAGCGGGAGCGGGCGAATACTAGTACTAATTATTTTACAAAAAAAAAATTAATTTACCTTATCGCACAATTGATCAACTGTAATACATTCTCCAGTTACACATCTTAATTCTCCATCAGGACAATATTTAATTGATTCACTTAAAATTTCTGGCATTAAATTAATTTTTTCGGTTGTAGAAATGATTATATTAGGCTTGAAAGTTGTTTCTATATTTAAAGGTTCTTCTGTTGTTGTTTCACTTAAAGAAATTTCACTGTCAGTTGTTGTGGTGATAGAACTTTCTGTTGATGCTGTAGTAGGTGATCTTTTTAAATTATTTATTAATGATGATGTTCCTGTTACACGTTTTGCCATAGCAACAGTATTACGTGTTCGATTTGTTCTATATTTAGAATATTTAAAATCATATTCTGAATCACTTGTCATCATAATTTCTGTACTATCTTGAAAATTTGCTATTTTTTTTTTTATAAATATAAAAATAAAAAACAAATGAGAAATAAATTTTATATTAAAATTCAAAATTTATACCTAAACTTTTTGATACATTGTCAGATTTTGTATTTTCTTTCAATGAATTCGTTTGATTTTTATTATTTTCATTAATATTTTCATCTAAATCAATACTTGCATTATCTTTATCAAATAAACCACCACCTCTATTTGAAGTCTCTTCAATCATTTCACTACCTTTGCCATCCTCATCGATTGGTATTGCAAAAAATGGTAAACTATCTGGATTATCTGGTGATTGTATACTTGCAAATGAATATATTCTTGGCATTGGATAATCTTCAGTAAATTCATCATCATAATTACTATCATCTTCATTATCACCATCACCACCACCATCAATGTCATCATCATTATCATTATCAGTATTTGTTGGATCATAATCTAAACAATCATTTTCATCAGATCCATCTGAACAATCTTCATAGCCATCACATTGTAAATTCCCTGGTATACAACTACTATCCGATTGACAACGAAATTCTTCATGATGACAAAATTTACAATTATCTTCATCTTCACCCAATGAACAATCTTTAATATTATCACAACTCCATTGTTTTGGTATACATGTTGAATCTAAACATTTGAATTCATTGTCATGACATTTACCAGTATTACGACGTGTTGGATCTTCACATACATTACGATCACTTGAATCTGGATAACGATCACAATCGAATGTCATTGTTAAAATTTCTGAACTAGCTATTATACTGGAACATGGTTCCAATATAGCTGTAAAATATACATAAATATATTTTTTTAATTTTAATTTGATTTTAATTAGATAAATAATTTAAAAATGAATTGTTTTTGTTTTTTTTTTTTTTGCTGTTAATAAAATGCGATGGCCTTGTATAATTCGATTTTATCGAAAATTAAATTAAAAACAATGGCACGGGTCAAATGATTGTGAACAATAACAAATGAAAATATAAATAAAAAATATAACTTACATTTACAAATTCTTTTACATGGTTCTAATGAGCCAAGTGGTCGACATTCTGGTTCTAAAAATGAACAAACAAATTCGGCAGCACGATTTGAACAATTCGATGCAATTAAATATTTAAAATGTGCCATATCCATTGTTCCAATTAATTGTTTTGATTTTGTTGTTGTTAAATCATATTGTAATATACCTTGACACATATCCAATGATGTTGATTGACATACATTGATATCTGCATTATCTTGATTTGTATTATAAATTGTTTCTGTTGTTGGTTTAATACCAGGACTGGTATCTTTATGATGAATAATAATTGGTAATGTAGGTGAAACTTTTAATGTTGATGTTGGTTCAGGTTTTTCACTTGTTGAACTCTAAATAATTTTTTTTTTGTTTGTTTTTATTATTTATAATAGTGTCATTGATCGACTAAATAAAACAAAATATAGGGAAAAAAATATAAAAAAATTACTTACCTCTTGATTCGAAAGTCTTATCAATTCATCGTCAAATAATTTTAAAATTTTTTCATCATCTTCAATTGGTATACCAAAATTATTTTGATGTCCAGATGTATGTCCATTGTTATTTGGTTTTACTGGAGATAGAATTGTTTTTTCTTGATTTTCACGATGTACAAATTCTCTTCCAGACACTTCATCAAAAATATCATCATCATCTTCAAATTTTTTAAATCCTGCTTTTGTAGTGAATTTCAAAATTTTTGTATTTCTAACTGGAATTTTTGTAGTACTTGTGATTGTCTGTTTAATCTCTTCATTTTTATTGGTAGCATTATTTTTCATATCAAAATATTTTTTTTCATTATTTATTGTTGTTGTTTCTGGATTTTTGATTACGGATGGAGTATTTATTTCCTCAGAAGTAGATATCATAATTTTTGTAGTAATTATAAATTTTTTTAATAAATCCTCATCAACTGTATCAACATTTTTATATTCACCACTATACTCTGAATAATCTAAATTATTATTATCAATAAAATTTGATGGTGGAGCAATTATAAATCTTTCAGAATTATTATTTGATTGACGATAACTACCCAAATAAAGAATATAAATTAATGAGCCTAAAACTAGGCAAGAAAGTAATAAGAATATTGGCCATCTTGAATAATCCCAACATGTTCTTAGATGTTCATTTAATTCATTTTTTTGCCAGTTTAATAAACGTTCAGCTCGTTCTCTTAATGTTAATGATGTTGATGTTGATGTTGATAAATGATATTTTGATGTATCAGTTTTCCAAAAATTTATTTTATCTCTGGGAAAATTTTTAAATGATAAACTTCGATTTGATACTGAATTGCGATCGTCTGATGTTGATGATGATGATGATGATCCAGATGCTGGTTGATTATAAAATGTTGTGTCCTGGAAAATTGTAAATTGAAAATATATTAGTCCCAATAAATGAAATTAATTAATAATTTTTTTCATAATTAACTTAAATGAATATATTTAAATAGTTGGTGATTTTATCTTACTATGCGGAAGTATTTAGAAACAAAAAGTAAGTCACAAGCACTGATTAGGGGAGTAAGTTGCTTCCGAAATATCGATATTTACAAAATAAATATAAATGATTAGTGAAAGTAAACTAGGCTTTTATTCCATAAATTAAAAATGTTTTAGTTTTTGCCATTTTTTAGATCGAAAAAGTGTGTGGGTCTGAGAATAAATTTTTATTTGTCTTTTGCACCAACTCTTCTAACATTTTAATATTAATTATATTGATTTACAATATAATTTAAGTACTTTACTTCATGCAAAGTGTTATTTTATTCACCCAAAGTATGTCTTTTCGAACTAATTTCAGACATTTGAAAAAAATTAATGCCTTGGTGATCTTTACTAATGCCAAGACACTCTTAAATGTTTTCGGACAAATAAATTTAAGGTAGGGGGAGCTGCATATTACTAACTCTTAATAAAAGTAATCACAAATCTATTCTAGGTTGATTCTATAGTGTAATGACAATTTAAGCTAACATCACTAATCCAGCTCTGTTTCTTTCTGCTTATTTAACTCTTTGCTAACCATAGGAAGCGTAGAAAAATTGTATGTAAAGAGAGAGAGCAAAGAAGTTTACAGCATTTTATTTATTTACATTCTATATATAAAATATACATTTTTTTAAGTCATAATTCGATAGCCTTTAGAGGTAACATCACATCAACCAATACCGGGGTTACCCATTGAATTTAGCATCTTTGAGAAGTTACCCCTTAAAAACTTGCTCCCAATTATTGAAGAAAGAGAAAAAATCTCGAACCATCAATTTGACTTCAGAAAAGAAAATTTTAAAATTGATCATCAAGTGCATCGAATCATAAACTCTACTTCTCGATTATGTTTCGGCATTCGACATAATATACGGCACAAAAACCTTGACTTCAAACTATATCGTGATTTACGAAATAAATTTCATTAAATACTAAAATCCTACATGGTCAATTAATGTTTTTGTGTACATTATGGCAAAAAATATTATAAAATAAGACCTATCCGCTGGACTTCCCCAAAGAAATACTCTTGAACCAATACTTTATATGCTTGTATACCCAATTTGTAATTGATAACATTTTGAGGACAACCTTTAGAAATTTGATTTTTCGATATTTTCTTCACATAGGGTAAATTTCTTCACGTAAACTATTATACTAGAATACTTTTCTAAACATATACGATGGAAAATAGTTCAATACCAAAAAATAATAGTCATTAGTCGATCTAACGTAGATTGGTTATAAAGGAAAAAATATAGATCGTTTCTAGTGAGTTTAACTTCTACACTACCAAGAGGTACGCGTTGTTGGGGCTTGGTATTCTTGGTATCCTTGGGAAAAATAAAAAAACAATCGATAATGGGTTAAAGGGCTAAAATAATTATAAATTTAAGCTTTAAACATTGCTGTTAATAGGTAACCCTCTAAGTTAAATTTTTTTCAACAATAGCGGTCAACACTTATTTTTACATTGATTCATTAAAAAAACGATGATCATATTATTTTTATACGCACAAGCAAAATTTTTTACACACATATTCTCTCACCGTAATTAAGAGTTAATTCAGCAAAATGAAAACAAAATCAATTTTTGATATAGAAAAAGAATTATTAACGGAAGCCATCAAAAAACCAAAAACAAAAAAAAAAAGACAAAAGATGAACGGAAACTCATCAGTTTTGTTTGTTCAATATCGAAAATTTCCCGAAACAATAATTTCTTCTTTTGTGATATGAACTACTGTTCAAAATATTATAAATTATAATTCCGATAATCGTTAAAAAGATATTAACTACCAATTTCCGTAATTAATTAGTCAACATAAAGTATAAAAAAAAAAAAAAAAAACATAAAACAAAAGATAGACAAAAAATTAAAATTTCAATTCGAAACATTTCAATTTGTATGCTAATTTGATGTTTGTAGAAAATATTATCGAAAAATTTGATCAGCGGGTGGTATTTTTACTTCACCTCTCTCATCAGTTAATTTGAAAGTTTATTATAAATTTAATATTCCATTGATAATGACATTTGAGTAGAAAATCTGATGGGAATTATTTTCAGATTTTAAGGCCGGATGCAGAAGTGATTTTAAAATTAATGAAATTGTGTAAAAATTTATTACGGGATCCGCATGACTAGGTTTTATAAGGTTTTTCCGTATACCCTATATGTTATAATTTTGAATTTATATGCCTAATTTATGATTTTATGATTTTAAAGCCCATGAAGATGATGAGAGAGATAATCCGATCTAAGAGGGATGGTTATACCTGGTCAATGAGAAAATAAATGTTTAAATTTTAACTGCGGTTCGTAACCGGAGATAGTACTATAATATTAAAGATAAAATACGTTAAGTTGATAGCTTTACTTATTAGGCCACATCAGTTAAGCTGTTGATTTAAAAAATTAAAAATTGTTATTTTAACAATAAAATTTGATGACTTTATTACACTGTGAAATTAATTAAACTAAACTATTAAATAATATAGTTATGTTTCACTAATCAGTTTATACCATCGACTAAGACTAAGTTAATAAGGCGATCATCAAAAGACTGAGACTGAGTTCCACCATCATAATAATTAGTGAAACATACCTAGAGTTTTGAATCTTTGTTTTTAAAAATATTTCACTTCTAGAGCTTACAGCACATTTTACAAAATATAATTTAATTATTATACTATTGAAATAGCAATGAAAAACTGCTGATATGAACAAATAAAATAAAATAAGATAAAATTTTTGTAAAAATACTTATTTTTTACAAATATTTCACTATATTTGAGAATGTTTATAAATGTTTTATACAATCTGTAATATAAAATTATGACAAACGGTGAAATAATAAAACTTGCAAATGTAGACATTTCACATACACATAAACACTACACAACAACACATGAAAAGTGAAATGAACATAAAATGTTTAGGTGATACGATAAGAGGTGAAAGAAGAGTTAAATAATATTCGACTAAGAAATACCAGCAATTATCCGGGAAATCAGGAAAATATTGAACCAACATTATCCACCTTAATGAAACCTGTGATTTATAGTGAAAAAGTTCATTAATCATCTCTAAAAGATAGTTTGAAGAAGCTCCTAATATTAATCACTGTCTGATGGCTTATAAATTGGCTCTTAAAGATTCAGCTTATCACCAATGGCGGGGAAAATACAAGCTGATCATAGTACCTCATGTACAATTCAATGAGTTATGTAGCTATATATCGAGCTACGCTATAGATTAACACATATGACATACAACAGATTGTGTAGGATTCTACTCTTTTTGATATTATATATCACAGTATTGGTTTAATAAAATAGTATTCACCATCGCAACTTGCGTTTCTATAAACTTGAACATATAATATTGAAGATGACTTCTTGTTATGAGTGTGTAATCTATTTGGCTTACAATCCGTAAAAAGGAAGCAAGTGTTTTAGCAAGAAGTTATTTTTCGTAAAATTTTGGCATACAAAAGTTCTGCCATCGGCAAAAACAGGATTTCAATAAGTGAATAGTGGCGGTTTGGGGCGGTAGCCTCTTTTAAAATATTGTCGTTTACATGTTAGAACAGAAATTTTTTTTATTAATCTTGCCTTCTACAATTTAGGGAATTTTTTTTTATTAATCTTGCCTTCTACAATTTAGGGGCATCATAAAACGCAAAAATTCAATGAAATAAATGGGGGAGTTTGTGAGGTTACCGCCTTTAAAAATACAATGTTTTTGAAAATTAAATATTAAAATTATCGGTCTGAGCTTACATATTTGCCGAAAGAACAGTTACATACCTTCTTTCCAGAAAAAATTTTTATGACAAACGATTTTATTTTAATAATTAAATTGTTGTAAGGTTTCCGTTCATTTATAATTTTTAATATTTGATTTATATTTCGGAAGCACCATACTTCCTTCATCAGTGCTTTTGACTAATTAATTTTTTTCTAAATTGTTTTTTCCCTTCTATATCTTAATCTCCAACAGTTACACATTTTACCTGTACTTGTGCAAATTAGTTTATAATAATTTAAATAGCGGTAAGCATTCATGCCTTCTAAATCTGTGTTCATTCTGTTATCGAACTGTTCCCTCAAAATTACTATACTTTCGTATCTGTCTAATTGTGCTTATTTTATGTACCTAATTTGTTGATAATAAGTTCTCGACCCAAAATTTGTTGTACCTCTAATTCGCTAATTCGGCTGCTCTTAAATGTTCTCGAAATCACACAGTAATTAGCCTTTTTGATTGCCCTATATATAATTTTGAACAATTTTAACATGATATTTTATATAAGCCGTTAAGTTCTCCATGTTCTTTTTATATTTTGCTAATCCCAAAATGCTACTAATTTTTTCACTTCTGCCCGTTGTTTGTTACTAATTCCAAATTATGTTTTTAGAATTTTTTTTTAAGCTTCTCTGTGAATGATGAGTGCGTTACGCAAGTCCTTCTTGTTTTTATACATTATTTTGTATGAACAAGCTAGTCACGTTGTTCAGTTTGATATACGGTGTCCAGTTTCTTCCTTAGCATTTATCATCATCATCTTATAGCGCTACAGCACTAGGTGAGTTTTGGCCTTCATCACGATTCTCCTCCAAAAAGTTCGATCTTGTGCCGCTTGTCTCCAATTTGGGATTTGTAGGATTTGAGCATAGTTTTTCACGCTGTCTGCCCATATGCTTCTTAGTCTTCTTCTTCCACGGCTACTATCGGGCTTTCTATTCAGCACCACTGCTTGTATTTGACTTTCATGCATTCGACTTACGTGGTCTTAGTCTTTGAGCCTTTGGAAACCGTACAATGTCCTCACTATCGATCATACTATTGAGCTCGTTGTTGCTTCTGATTACATATTCTCCATTCTGTATCCTTTTTGTGCAGAGTATTTTTCGGCAAATTTTTCTTTCAAAGTTGTCTATTCTACCACGTTCACAGTCCATAGCTTGCACCTATACGTTACTATGGGTCATATGAGAGTTTTATATATCGTCATTTTGGCCTTTCTTGATATTAGTTTTGATTGAAATAACTTCCTGTTTGCATAATAGCATCTATTTTCGGCCTGAATTCTATTATGAATACAGCACTGCATACTATTATCACTTCTTATTGTTGCTCCGAGGTATGTAAAGCTTGTAACTCCTTCAAAGTTGTACTCTCCGATTGTTATATTCTGATTACTTCTTATTTTTGTTCATGTCTTGATATTTTTAATTATTTTGTTTTTGTCTTCGTTGATTTTTAAGCTTACCTTTTTTGTCTCGGTTTCTAGTTGTACAAAGACTTCTGCCATATATATGTAATTTTTTCCATGATTACTATTTCATCCGCATATGCTACAATTTGGGTTGTCATATTGAATTTACTGTCTTTCTTTTCTAACTTTCCTATGGCGTAATGTAGCATTAGGTTGAATAATAATGCGGATAAGGCATCTCCTTCTCTTGTCGTACTCCTGTTTCTATTTTAAATTCAATTTTAGCTTTTGATTCATGCATTGTCATTATTATGACTAGGTTTGACAATTTCGGTGATATTTCCAAATTTCTAAAAGTTGTTAAAAATAATGTCACTTTTTATGCTGTCAAATGCTTGCTTGAAATCTATGAAAAGCATGTGAAGGTCTATGTCGTGATCATAACATTTCTCCATGCTTTGTTTCATGATAAATACAATCTGGTCAATCGTTGATCTTTGGCTTCGGAATCCGCATTGGTACTCTCCCAGTATTTCTTCAGCTAAGTAGGCTAATCTTTATCATTAGGTCTATGATTTCTTCATTATATCAATTTTTCCTTACGGTGGTTTCTATGTTGCGTCTTTCTATTTTAAAGTTAGTCTTTGTTAGTATATAGGTATATAGTTACTCATTTGTTACTTATCTGCCGAAATAACAATATTTGCAATCAAATATTAAAAATTATTAGAGAACGCTAGCCTGGCAACAATTAAATTATTTAATTTATTTTATTATCACTAAAAATAAAAATCCGATAAATTAAAAAATAAGTATTTTATGTTTTAGAGATTTTGTGTTTGAAGATTATAATTCTGGTGATTTTGGTCCAAACTTATATGTTCCTATCCTTAATATAATAAAACTGACATCATTTCATCTTGTTCTTCATCATTGTCAACCAACGTTTTTAATTAGAGATAGGGAAAAATTCTATGTTATTTACTATCATTATTTTACTAAATTTAATATTGACATTTATTGTGAACATATTAAGACATTTTATTTTAAAACTACTTTGAACAAAACTAAACTTGATTTGGAAAGACAAAACACTACTAAACTAATAAGCTAGTTTAAAAAAAAAAAGGAAAACAAAAATTCAAAAATATTATACAAAAATAAATTATGAAATATCTACTCATATATAACTTATTTTTTATTTATTTTTTTTAAATTTGACATTTATTGTCACAGTTAGAAAGTAAAATGTCCTCATAAATTTCAAAAATGATATGACACTACATGGTTGTATAGATTTTATTTATTTTTAATGTTAGAAAGTAGGAAATTAGGCTAAATTTGTGTGTAAAATATTATTTATTATTTTTTTATTTATTTGATATTTAAATAATTTATTATCAAAATTAAATAATTTTGGAATTGAAATTTTAAGGAATTAATAATTAAAATATTTTTTAAAAATTATATAAAAAAAATATGAAATATTACAAGAGTATAAGACACGAGTTTAAATAAAAATTTTTGTTTTTTTTTTTTATTAATTTTAGTTGTTTTGTTATAGAAATGAAATTAGATAATTTTATTGACAAATTTTTTTATTATTTATTAAAAAAATCAATGAGACATGAATGTTAGTTTTTAAGATAGTTTTGAAGATCTCTATGTCAACTAACAATTCGTGACATTTTAACAACAATGTAGTTTAGTTTAATATAATTTATAGAATACATATGATGTAGGCTCTACTTAACATTTATAGTATTTTTGAAATTTTTACATACTACCTGAAATATTATTTATTTATATTACAGTTACAAAGGTTTAATGAATTTTAAAAGATTTGATTTTATTAGGTCTACCTCGTCGTTCATCAAATTTTGGTGTTGCTTTTGATCTGACATTCTCATTCTGTTCTTCTTTCTTTAAAGTACTTAATCGCGCATTAATAAAATAATTCCAAATAATTCCAAATTATTAAAAAAAAAAAAAAAAAAAAATCATTTTGTGAGCTCAATAATTAATTAATGAACTTGTTTGAACTTTATTAATGTGCAATTGCATTTTGTTTGTGATATTACAATTATTACTTTAAACTTTAATTTGTGCAAACTAAGCAATTATTACCATAAAGTTAAAAAACGTTAAAAAAATAAAAAACGTTAAAAAAAAAAACCAAATTCGCTTTTTCACTTAATTCAAATAAGAAATAAAAATAAAATATAAATAATAATAACAATAAATAATGGCTTCTACTAAAATTACAAAATGCAGCGTCGCCAATTGCAGTGCCAGCGATAACAAATTAGAGGTTGTGAAGTGCAACTTATGTAATAAAACATTTCATGGCGTATGTCTTAATGCTCCACGCGGCTGGTACTCAGCTTTTTTGATTCAGTATTTTGTCTGTAGTGAATGTACTACCAAATCTCAGCATTGTAACTGCGAAGCTACATTCAACGTAATTAAGGATGATCTCCGTAGTTACACCACCAAATGTGCTGAAACAATTAATGCTAATACTGTTGCTTTCGGAGAAATGTGCAACAGTTTTGAAACAATTCATTCAACTTTCTCCAACTTTTTTGAGAAGCAAAAGATATCTATAGGAAATATAGTGAGAGAAGAAATTGGCAAAACCACATCGACATTAATCACCTTACTTAACGAGCAATCAAACACGAACAACAATTCAGCGACACTAAAAACAATAAATTCAGATCTGCTGCTAATAAATAAACAAAATGAGAATGATCATCAGGAGCTTTTTATATCGCAAAATACCATACTTAACGATATAGTTTTAGTGAAGAAACAACTTGATGAAATAAGCTTAAACATAAAATATAATTGCACTAGTTCAATCAATGAAAGTATATCTAATGCAATTGAAAGTTTAAGTCCGCAAAGATCGCTTCAACAAGAGCTGGCTGACGTAAATATGTTCAGAACTTCTACTACTTCTTGTTCAGCAGTTGATAAGTCACTGTCTATAAGTATTCAGCAGTCTATAAGTAAAAAAAAAGAAAGTGACACAGAAAAGGTGCTTTCCACTATTGCGGAAGATATTGATGAAGAAGAAACAATGAGGCCGCCAATTCCATTGTCACCACTTATTCAAGTATTGGAATCAATTCCGTATGATGGCACTACTAATAAACCTTCAGCAAAACCCTCACTAACGGTTAAAGTTGCATCTAACGAGGTTCCTGAAGCAGTTCAAGTTCCAACTCCAGTTTATAGATTGGCAATATCACATCTGAGTACAACTACAACCGAGGAAAGTTTGGCAAGCTATATTAAAAATAAATTTAGGATTCAAAATGTTTTTGTTAAATTAATAACTCCAAGGAAATTTAAATATACTCCTAAATTTCTTTCTTTTAAAGTCAGTGTTCCAAATAACAAATTAAGAATCATAAGAAATTTAAAATTTTGGAGTAAAGGAACTATTATCTATAATTTTAATGACACCCTTTCTTCTAATAATAACCTTTCTTCTAATAATAACCTTTCTTATATTACAAATACTAAAAATAAATATACGAATAATAATAATAATAATATCAAAAATAACTTTAAACATAGAAATAGTAATAACACTAATTCAATGAACGTTAAAGGTAATAGCTCCAATAAAAATAAGAACAATAATAATAACATTCATCATAATAATCATAATAATTATAATAATAATAATAATAATAGTTCTAATAAATATTCTAATTTCATAAAAGGGGATACCCTCAATCCTCAACTTTATAAAATCAAATCGACTTCAGCAACACTTTCAAATAATATTAATTCTCTTCCTAATTTTGTTAATCCTTTATCCCCTCCGATAGTGCGTTTAACTCAAAAAGCAGTGGAAACTAATGATAGCATATATATACTCTCTCGCTTAAGAGACCATAGAATATATCAAAATATTAAACTTTTTTTAGCGTACTTACATGATCAAGGTAATGATACAGTTTTTGAGGGAAAAACAAAAACTAATATTAAAATCTTAATTCAACAAGATAGTCTTCCGTCAAACTACACGGAATTATTTAATATTTTTGTGCGATTTCATGAATCACTAGGAGTAAATAAGGATGACACACTCAAAGATTTAAAAGCATACAGAACTCATGTCGAAAATTTGAGAATGGAACGATTACAAAGGGCAAGAGATGCTAACTACAGGTTTTTTCGTCCCTGTGAATAGATCCTCTGTGAACATAGTACAATTAACTAATTCTTCCAATAATCATTCAATTAATTACTCTTGCCATAGTTTGACATGTTATTATCAAAATGTTAGGGGCTTACGTAGTAAGACCTCCTCAGTTTTCATGAATTCCAAAATTTTGGACTATGATATATTTGCTTTAACAGAAACATGGCTTAAAAATTCGATAAATTCCTTAGAGTTGTTTGATTCTTCTTTTTTAGTTTTTAGAAAAGATAGATATCAAGAATCAGTCAATTCGAATAATAATGCCTTCATTGTACCAAAAGGTGGTGGTGTTCTTATTGCAATAAAAAACTCTTTCCAAGTTGAAGAATTCATACTTCCTGAATTCGTTTACCTTGAAATTATTGTTATTAAGATAAAACTTGATAATAAAGCACTTTTTGTTGTTTGTTGCTATATTCCCCCTAGTTTTCATTTTGATACTTATTCAAAATTGTCAATAGCAATTAATTCTATTATATCTAAAATGAATTCATTTGATGAAATATTTATATTAGGTGACTTTAATCTGCCAAATGTAAGTTGGGATTTTAATGAAGAAGAAGGATATTTAATACCGAGTCAAATTACTTCGGCTTCTGAAATGGAAATTATTGATGGTTTTAATTCTTTTAATATCCAACAAGTCTCACAAATTAAAAATTCTTGTAACAGACAATTGGACTTAGTTTTTACATCTGATTGGTCTAATTTGTATTTCAATAATATTCTTATGCCTCTTTCAATTATTGATCATTATCATCCCCCATTCTGCTTCTCCTATTGTTTTAATAGTCCTCTTATATCTAGTTCTGAAATCTCTTATAAATATAATTTTATAAAAGCTAATTACCTTTCACTCAATAACTATTTTTTGTCTTTTAATTTTGAAACAATACTATCTCAAGTAGATCTCGATCTTGCAATTAACAATTTCTATGAGATCTTATTAGCTGGATTTAATTTATTTGTTCCTTTAATTCGTGAGAGGAATATAAAATCAAGTCCCACTTGGATTAACCAGGAATTAAAAAAACTGAAGAATAAAAGGAACAGGTCATGGATTTTATATATGAAAAATAGGAGTGATTCAAATTATAATAATTTTGTTAGTCTTTTTAGTTCATAAAAAAGTCTTCTGAATTTTAACTACAGAAATTATTTATCCGGTATATCTACCCAGATAAAGCGTGATCCCAAAATATTTTGGAAATTTGTAAATTCCAAACGCAAATCAGATCAGTTTCCGGCGTCAATGTCTTATAATAATAATTCATCCAATGATGCGACAGTCATTGCAGATTTCTTTAAAACCTTTTTTTCAAGTTGTTTTGAAGACAACACTTGTGAGCCGGACAGCTATGATTCTTTAATGGCTGTTAATTGTCATATTATTGAGTTACCTGAAGCTGACTTTTCAAGCTTAAAAATTAAATCCTACTTAGATCGATTAAATAATGATTCTTTTCCCGGGCCAGATAATGTGCCTGAAATCGTGTTAAAAAATTGTTCTGAATCACTTGCTCTGCCATTGTTAATTCTTTTCACTCGTTCTTTTGCATCTGGCATATTCCCAAGCTACTGGAAAAAGTCGTTTATCAGACCAGTGCACAAAAAAGAGTCCAGAAACGTGATTACTAACTACAGGCCTATTGATCTTGTATCTAAATTATCTTGTATCCCAAAAGTTTTTGAAAAGATAGTTTATGATTCTATATATGAAACCTGTTCAAACTTTTTATCTTCTTGCCAACATGGTTTTATGAAAAATAGGTCAACTGTTACTAACTTAGTAGAATGTTGCTCTTCTTTTTGCAACACAATAGAAGCTGGTTTTCAAACTGATGTAATATACACTGATATGAGTAAAGCGTTTGATATTCTACCACACAATGTTATTACTAAGAAGCTTGCTAACCTTAATTTTCCACCAACATTCATAAATTGGATTCAATCGTACCTAGTTGACCGAACATATAATGTACTTTTTAGATCAATTATTTCTGATCCATACAATGCTAATTCTGGAGTTCCGCAGGGCAGTCACTTAGGACCACTACTGTTCATTTTATCTATTAATGATGTAACAACAATTTTGAGAAATAGCAGCGTATCCATATATGCTGATGATGTCAAAATCTTTAAGGCAATTAAGTCACCTAATGAAGTTACTTTACTTCAAGAAGATCTTAATTTGTTCTTAAACTGGTGTGACGTCAATGGATTAAAATTGAACGTGGAGAAATGTGCTCAAATCAGTTACACTCGTCGGACTTCTCCGATAATTTCGAATTATACCCTTGATAACAAGATTATCAAGAGAGTTAGTTGTTTTAATGATCTCGGGGTCATGTTCGATGATAAATTATCATTTAAACAACATTTCAACATTATCGTCAATAAAGCAAATTCAATACTAGGCTTTGTTAAAAGATGGTCAAAAGAATTTAATGACCCTTATGTAATTAAATCTCTATTCACTTCTTTAGTTCGCTCAAATCTAGAATATGCTAGCCCAGTATGGTCACCTAACTACGTCGACCATATCAATAGGATTGAAGCTATTCAAAAGAAGTTCCTTAGATTCGCTTTAAGAAACCTTCCTTGGTCTGATCCTATACGTTTACCACCTTACAGAGATAGACTAAAACTTTTACACTTAAACACTCTTGAATCTAGAAGAATAGTTGCTGACGTCATATTTATTTTAATGATTAATTCTGGAAAAATTGATTCACTAATTATCAAAGATAAGATCAATCATCATCGTAATATTAGTACACGTTTTCGTTCTGAAAATATATTCAATGTTGTTCATCATCGTACAAATTATGGTAAGTTCGAACCCATTAACAGAATGTTTCTCTTAGTTAACAGGTACAGAGACAACATTAATCTTTCTATGAATAAGGAACAACTTAAAATTAACTTGTTTTCTTTGTTACCATAACCTCTTATTTTCGTCATAAATAAGTAAAAGTTATTGAATATATATTTAAAAATTATGATAGTCTAATTTCTTTTTTCTTTTTTTATATTTAAATTAAAAATTATGTTTGCTGTTTTAATATTAATTTTTATTCTAATTTTAAGAAATATTTTTGTAATATGCTTGTGTTAAGTATAATAAATGAAAAATAAAAATAAAAATAAAAATAAAATATAATTTCATATGCTTCCAGGTATGTTAACGTGCTACTCTCTTCTGCAAAATGCAAAATTTTCAAATTAGTCATTGAGCATTCGTAATTATTTCCTAAGAGATGTTTCACTATTTGAATAATTTTTTTCGCAGGTCTTAAATACTCCTTAGATCTGGTTTGAAAACTTCTTCCAGTTTGTCCAATATATATATGTAATCCCAATCACTACATTTTTTTTGGTAAGCACCCGATTTACTGATATTGCTCCTGGTAAAGATTTTATTATTCACTAGTTTATGCTTAATTGGATTTATATTATATCTTTTCATGACATTTTATATTTTTAAACTAGCACCTGTAATAAAATTAAGCCTCCCGTAATTAATTTCGGATTTTATCTCTTTGGAACAATTGTACAATTTTTCAAATAAAATTTTTCTATTTTTCTTCCTTATTATATTGTCGATGATGTTCCCCTCATATCCGTTATTCTTCGCTATTGTTTTTATTATATTAACCTCCTCATTATAATTTAATTTCGACTTGGGAATATTCAATAGCCTATGAACGTACGTAGCTATGGAATGCGGACATTTTAGTCTTGATGGGATGATTAGAATATGCTGGCATCACCACATCTAAATATGTATCTTTTCTATAAATCTTGAAATGGAGTTTTCCCTCTACGCGATTTATAGTTGAAATTATTATATGATTTTTTTTCTTTGTGAACTGAATTTTTTATTTTCAGCATTCAAGAATTCGAGAAACTGATTCAATTGTCTGTCAGTTCCTCTAAAGACGCAAAACACATCATCTACATATTATCTATACCATTTTTGAATATTTTTCCCTGTTGGATTTGTAGATTTTAAGATTTTTCTTTCAAAGTCATCGATAAATATTTCAGCCAACAACGGACATAAATGAGAAGCCATTGCAAGTTCTTCCACTTGTTTGTAAAAATCCTTATCGAATTATAATAAAAAAATAGTTCTGTTCCAAACAAATGTTCAACAGATTAATTATTTCGTTTTTAACAGGTGTCAATAGTTTAGTTTTGTTTTTTTTTTATTATTTTTATAATATAAAATGTAACTATAGTATTCGCCCGTTTCAGTTTGATAAAAAATCGTTTCATTATATTTTACTATATTTTATTGATTATTTACGGTACTATATGTTATTGATTAATTATCTTAAACAACAAGTCAACTATCAAACATTTAAAACCAATCAAAACTAATTCAAATTAGAATGATAGCCATCATTATTTGTTGGTTCTAAAGTTAAGAGTGATCCTTAACCTCGTTTACAACTTTCTTTCATTCTGCTGTATCTTGTGCAACTGTCCTCCAATCTTTAACAATCTTTCGACAGTTGTACTTGACTTCGTTCCACCATTTTGATCTTGATCTACCTCTTGCCATAATATTGTACGGTACTGCATCTAATATTATTTTCATCGTTTGATATTCTTTTTGACATCGCCCATCTTAGTCTTTGTGCCTTATGGACGATAGATAGAAGAAGATCTTCAACAAAAAAAGCCTTCAACTTTTGTTCTATGCCAGGCAAGAACGAAGTGAACCACTGTGCCGCTTTTTACGCACTAAAAACTCTCATACTTTTGCTAAAATTAAAATTAGTCTTTAAGACTAACCATTAATACAATTTTGGCTCTTTGTTTAAGATATCTTTGATCAAACAAGATCCCATTAGGAATTCTTTACAGATAAAATATTTTAATCTAACATAACTCAAACGGTTTTGTTCGTTTAAGTTGTCTTACAAAGTTTTGATTGTGAGATAGACATTGTAATTGTAATTTTATTTATTTATTTATTCATTTTATTTCGTACATATACATGAGACGGTAAGTCTCTATAGGAGTATATAAAGTATAATGTGTAGCAAATTCATAATTCTTAAATTAACTTAAATTAAATTAAATTAAATTAAACCTTAACCTAAAGAAATTAACAATAATGAAAATAATTTATAAAGAAAAGAAATTAATAAAAGAAAATTTAAAAAGAAAATTTAAAAAAAGAAAGAAAGAAAATCTCTCCTCCAAACAAAACTATCTTTCAGACGTCTCACACCTAACAAGCATTATTCTACAAAATTTTTATTCTTCTTAATTAATGACTACACTTTTTCCTTAAAATATACCCAACAAAGCTCAAGGAATTTAGAAATAGAGAACTCACACCTGACTACGCTCGGCAAAGAATTCCACAATCCGACAGTCCTTACAAAAAAGGATAGATGTCTTAATCTACCAGAGTGTCTAGGAATAGTTAAATTTGCACTTCTTAATGATCGTCCAGGGGTTATTTTCTTAAGAAGATATACCGGCGTATTTTTAGATAGGATTTTTTTCATAAAACAGATGTACTTATAATTTAGATAGTTTTCGAAAGTACAGTCAAGCAAAACTTTAGAAACATCACTGATGCTATCGAATCTACGACGGTTAGTTACAAATCGAGTGCAAGCATTGAAAATAACCTTGAGCCTGGAAAACTCGCCCAAACTCATCCCAGCATAAACTACTTCACAATAAGTGAAATGTGGAAAGATTAAAGATATAACTAATTTCTTTTTTACCCACTCGTTAATATTGAAAGAGAACTTCCAGAGTTTTCGTAACTTACAAAAAACATTTCTAGAAATAAAGTTAATGTGATCATTCCAGGTTAGAGTCTTATTGAATACAACACCCAAGTTTTTAGCTTTACTTACAAATTTTACCACAGAATTATTTAATTTGATATTAGGGAGATTAGTTGTATCAATATTACGAACATAAATTAACATAACCTGGGATTTTGACGGATTTAATCGAAGACCATTGTTTAGAGACCAGAAAGCAACAGCATCAAGATCATCATTCAATTTAGCAATAGAGCGGTTAATATCAGCTATAGGACCACTGATGTAGAGTTGAGCATCGTCTGCATACAACCGGCAATGAGATTCAGACAAACAACGGGGTAAGTCATTAATAAATAGACTAAAGAGTAAGGGACCCAATATGGATCCTTGGGGTACCCCACATTCAACAGGTAGATAATTAGACTTAATACCATTTAGAAACACAAATTGACTTCTATTATCTAAGTAACTTTGAATGAGAGTAGTAGCAGAAGATTCAAAATTAAAAGCTGCGCTAAGTTTTAAACATAATAAGTTATGATTAACACAATCAAAAGCTTTAGTGAAATCAAGAAGAAGCAATAATACAGCATGTTTCTTATCGATTTCACAGTAAATGTTATCTGTTAATTCTAGGAGTGCTGAGGTAGTGCTGTGCTGCTTTCTGAAACCTGATTGGAATTCGTATAAGAGATTATTATCACTAACGTACTGACTCATTTGTGCATGCAATAACCGTTCAAAAGATTTCGAAATACCGGACAGTACGCTAATGGGTCTAAGGTCATCAATCGTTGGATTATTTTTTTTAGGAACGGGAACAACTTTGGCACATTTCCAAATTAGAGGGTATTGACCAGTAGTCAAGATGAAATTAAATATGTGAGTAATATAAGGTAGCACAGAAGGGATAATCAGTTTAATAAATCTCAAAGGAATTAAATCTGGTCCTACAGCATTGGATTTAACCTTAAAAATAGCATCATAGACTTCATCATTTGAGACATTTCTAAAAGAGAAAGTACAAGACGAATCAACATTTTCAATATTGGATAGTAATGAAGTAAAGTTAAAAGATGGAGTTATAAATTTATTGTTTAATTCGCTTACATCAAAGCTATCCATATTATCCATTTTGTTTTCTTTACTGATTCCAAGCTTAGCGATATTAGACCAGAAAGATTTTGAAGGCAGCCGAGGATCGAGTATCTTAGAATAGTAATGTTTTTTAGCTTGTCTAATCTTCAAGTTTACCACGTTCCTAAGCCTCTTAAATGAATTTCTGTCATTCGAATTTCTTGTTCTCTTCCAAATTTCATAAGCCATGTCTCTATCATTCGCCATTTTTACAATATCTGGACAGAAATACGGAACAAAATCAGCACGTGGAGTAAAAGAACGAAGGGGAACATGCTGGTCGAAAAGCTTGAGAACTAGATTATTAAAGAACGCAATTTTATCGTTTATGTTATTAATTGTGTAGATGGAACGCCACGGTAATCTAGTTGCAGAATGGAATAGTAAGGATATATTGCAATTCTTGTAATCACGATAGGTAATTTTCACTTTCGGTATCTCAATAGGAATTTTATATGACAGGTATATCATATCATGATCAGACACCCCCGGGAGAGAAACCTGTCCAAACTTTTCTACTAGCTCATGGTTTTCAGTAGATGTCAAAAATAAATCCAATAGAGAGGAACAAGATTCACCGAATCGAGTTGGTACCGAATTATTAATTATGTTCAATGAATAGTTCTCAATAGTTCGAAAGAAAACATTTCTTAACACATGATTATTGTCAAGTATATTAACATTAAAATCCCCCCCAACGATGATAGATTCATAGTTGCTAGCAAAATTATCTAAAGCTTTTTTAAAAGGTTCAAATTTATATGCTGAGCGATGAGGAAAATATACGGTTCCTAACAGAATAGCATTGTTTTTACATTTTAATTCAACGAAAATGAATTCAATATCATCATTTTCCACAGAGTGAGTTAAAACTTTAACAGATATACCACATTTAACATAGATTGCTACACCACCTCCCCGAGTTCTAATACCAGAACTATCCAGTTTATTCCGATCACATCTAAAAAGCTTAAAACCTGGAATTCTAACCATATCAGAGGTTATGTTGTGATTTAACCAAGTTTCAGTAACCATAAGAATTTGAACATTGGTATTGGAAATACAGGATCTTAATATATCAATTTTAGGTGCTAGACTCATAATATTGATGTGAATGATATTAAGGAGCTGAAGGTTATTCAGGGCAGCTTTTAGTATAATATTGGGAATAAATGCAGAAGTAGTATCAGAAAGTGAGTTATTTTCATTGTTAGCCACAATCATTAAATATTAAAATAAATTTGAATGAAATTTTTATAAAAGTTAACAATAGAGCCAAAAGAAAACGGGTATACAAGAATAAAAGTGCCATTAAACAGCGAATTAACATATATAGAACCATGCTTGTTACTTAAAACTAAACATCCAAAACAACCAAAAGACAGCAAGAAGGAGAAAATAAAAATTTAAAGTATGTATAAATTAAAGTTAAAATTTGTAAAATTCAGAAAAGAGTATTTGACGATTCCCTAATGAGAAAAAGTTAAACATCAACAAATTTAGATACATTATGATCACTGCTTTTGAGCAATTGGTCTTTTGACGTGATTTTAACCGCTTCTCCACCTTCGGTCTTGACAATATATAAGAGGCCTTTCTTCGTAAAAGTTTTCACTATCCAACCATCACTTCTCATTTTGTTCGCAATGCGAAGAAGAAATAGAGTATGTGATGGAACGCTTTCATCAATGTAGATACGAGTAGCTCCACCAAAACCAATATGAGAGGCTCTCAGGTGTTTAAAACGCAGATACTTAATAAAAAATGACACTTTTGAAGAATTAGATAAGAATTTTATAATCAATGTATTACTCTTGATGCGAAACATAGACCCAACACAATCAAAGTTTCCAGTGAAACCAATAACTTTAGCTATCCTGTTAAAGATTTCACCAAAATTTTCATGCTGAGTTCCAGCAATACCATTAACGATCAAGTCATTGGAGTGCAATGCTCTCTCCAGCTCAAAGATGCGCAAATTGACTTCTTCGATAATAGCGCTTGTATCATATGAATGCATCCGTTCAGACACTTCACCCAAAATTTTCTCATAATTGGCTTTGGACTCAGTGACGATTTTATTATGTACTTCAATTTCTAATTTATCCATTTTATTTCCTAAAGCTTCAGAGTTTTTATTAAAGTTGGCGATTGAGTCTTGAATTTTTAATTCCAGGCGATGCTCCATATCAAGAATTTTGTCATTCAACATTTCCTTGATGGAAGCTTCAAAGGAATCGAAGCGTTTAGTCAAACTAGTTATTAATTCAGTGAGATGGTCAGTGCTTGCATTTTTAGCAAATGATGGAGAGCTTGATTTAACTGATGATATCGAGCGAAGCTTCATTTGTTTATCCATTTTATTTAGTGAATTGAAGATTATAGTTTAATATATTTTAATATCAAGTAGATCAGTTATATGTTAATGTATAAGAGGTAGTAATTTAGCAATTAGTTTTAGGGATACATCAAAAACTGAATATTTTTCAATAACCCATAATCTTAATCTATTATTAAATTATAATTATTAAAATTTGTAATATTAAATTTTCAATTTTAAATTATTAATTTTAATTTTATTTGTTGTTGTTACTATTTTTATTATTTATCTTAAAATTTTAATTAATTAATTAAAGTTTTAAATTAAAACAATCTGGCAACGCTGATTTAAATTAAAACAATCTGGCAACAATCTGGCTATTCTTATCAATCTTTCACTTTTTCTGCTATGGTTGTTCTTATTTAGATAGACGTGAGACAATTTCGACATTAACATACAACCAATTTTTTATTTCGCCTTTTATGAAAGGAATCCTGAAATCTTTATGAATATCAGCATTGTGAACGAACCAAGGGGGGGTATTAACAAAGTTACGAAACATTTTGTTTTGGAACGTTTGGATAGTTTGAATTTGTAATTGTTTGAACCCATATTTGAATACCGTTTGCCCAGACTGTCTTCAATATTTAATTGTAGATCAAAACTTTGTTATATGTTGAAAGCGTAAATGTCCGCCTAATTAACCAATACAAATATTTGTATTTCAGATCTAGTTTTAGTTTTTTTTTCTTGACGTGTTATTTTCATCTTAGCTAAGGAAGCATCTTTGTGCCTTAATAAATTTTACAATTTTGTATCCTTCAACTAATGCTTTTAGCTCCTCGGTCGATCTTATTTGGTATTCACGATGTAATTTGTTTTGGGGTTGAATAATTTTTTCTTGTATTCATCTTTCGAATACTATTAATTTATTTTCATATTTTTCCAAGTTGGGGGGGGGGGGGTTTTCCTTGCGGATGTGGCTTTCAACATTTTATGCCCCCCTCCACCCGTCAACCTTAGTCGACCGTTTTGATAACGCCAGTAGGTTTGGGAGATTTTTCCTGCAGTTGTTTCCAAAAGCCTGAGTCTCAGCCTTGAAAGAGCTCAGCATTCTCCTACAACATAAGTGTGCCCACCATCTTCCTGAAGTCTGCTCTATGAAGAGTTTGCAGGAAATTGGTTATTTTGGTGTTTATTCTTGGTGCATATATTTTGAAGACCGTGTGGCCTTCATTACGCTCCCAAAGAATGTTTGTTTTCAAGGTGTTTTCTATTGATAGTTTAATGTTACCAATTGATATACCAACTGCCGGTTCCAGTCCATAAATGTTACCCGCCGATGATCTGGCTAGTTCGTCAGCCTTCTCATTCCCAGTCAAGCCACTATGACCCGGTATCCAGATCAGATATCTTATTTCGGAGCCCTATGAAGTTTAGGGCTTCCGAATATACTTCCACCAATCTAGATTTGATGAGGTTACTTTCAAGAGCTTTTAAGGCAGTCTCACTGTCACCAAAGATTCTTAATTTCTTTGATAAGTTACCATTTTTGCTTCTTTATTATGTTGACTGCTGCATTTACAGCAAAAACTTCAGCCCGGAAGACTGTGCAGTGTTTGCCAAGAGGAAACTGGAGCTCAAATTGTTGTTTTTCAAAGAACACTCCAGCTCCCGCGCCTAGATCCGTAAGGGACCCGTCAGTGCAAATGTCCGAGGTGTTCGAAAACCTAGCCCGCTCTTCTGAACCACGACAGGTCTCTTTTGTCGGGATTTCTACTTCATATTTCTTTTTTAGGGATACGTATGTAGTGATGTCATCTGTTGGCATGAAGAACTCTTTCTACTCGTTTTCGAAACCCTTCCATAGTCTCTCATGTTTGTTCCTACATCTTCTAGTATATCCTAGAGTTTACAACCTTCTTGCATTTTTGAGGGCCTTCATTCTTACATAAAGATGCAAGGGTGGGAGCCCAAGAAGTATTTGCATACCCGCTGTAAGTGTGGTTCTAAAAGCACTTGCTGCACACAGACATTGCTTCTAGTTTTTTTATGGCATTTGCTGTGAAGTTTCGTTACTATAGGATAAGACCGATGTTGCATTACTGTTTTGTACATTCTCAGTTTAATTGTCTAGCTTAAAATTTTAGATTTAAAAACGTTTTGCTTGAATTCTATTATTAATAATTGTCTAACGCACGTCATTTTTATTATTTATTGAGATACCTAAATACTATATAAAACTGTTTTAATAATATTGCGCGGTAAAGAATAAGATTGAAATTGGATTGTTGACAGAGTCTCACCTTATCTGACTCCTGTTTTTATTTCAAATTTGTTCGTTATTTTACTTTGCACTGCTACCTTGTATTTGGTGTATCTGAGTGCTAGTATAATCAATTTTAATGGGATTCATATGCTGTGAGAGATAACTTCTACCATCTCTTTTTGTTAAATCGAAAGCCTGGCAGTGGTTTATCAATAATAGGAGGAGATTTTTAATATGTTTTGCGTCATGAGGGGGCGGATGCCTTATATTAATTCAAAAATATTGTATATATAAACTTATTTTAAAAATTTCGAAAAATGGCTAAACAAAGCATGTGGTCCGGTCATATATATCTTTGACAGAAATCCAACTGTCAAATTTAAATTTTCACTTCCAGATTTTGATTCATGTTACACGAAATATATTAAATTACAGTGAAAAAAATTCGATTTACTGATACTGAATTTGATATATTGTTTTATTTCTAAGAGATATTATTTGTATTATTTTGTTATAAACAAAATAGATACGTCATATACAATTAAATAACATAAAACATTACTTATGTTATTTTTTTTAATTAATTTTATTAAAACCTGTTAGCTTAGCTTTGTTACTTTTTTTTCCTATATATTTGTTTTTATGTAGATTAATATTTTTAGCCTATATCATTTTCAAGATATCATATTGAACTTTTTATTTTAATATGTTTCTGTTTTTTATTAAATCGAAGATATTATCAAAGTGACACGTTCTCTGTAATTTTATCGCGGTCTATAAATCTTACAAATGTACATAATGTATCAATGTATGTATATATATAAAAAAAAAATTAATTGAATTAAAATAACATACGAGTACCAACATATTAAATTTTTTCAATTTATGTTCTATTTTTTTTTAAATTCCATGTTGTTGTTTCTCATTAGTTAGTACATTACATTGAGATTCAATAGGTCTTCTGTAATGAAAATCGAACTATATATAACAATACATTAACAATTTTAGGCACGGTTTCTAATTCAGAACTATGGTCATTTTCACGATGTTATTTTATCGTGACATTTGAAAAATATTCATTTTTTTTTATCTGAATATTTTAATAGATTTGTAAAAAGAGATCTGCTCAATGGTCAAAAGCAGAGTTGTATAAATATTTTTATGATACGGGACGGTTTTTTAGTTTTGTTTTGTTATAATCCGAGTGTTAGAATGTTTGTGCAGCACATATTGAAATGTATCCTACTTTTTATTTTAAAATTTTGTATAATTTTTTTCTTGGTAATATGGTAAGCTACACATTTTGTTTAGGTCGCAAGCTATATTAGTTTTTTAATTTTCTTAGACAATCAAATTTAATAGGTAAACCAAACAACTTTCTATAATTTTTTTTATGTTCTTGACAGTAACTTAGGTAGAATCACCTTTTCGTGCTTAATTCAGTACGGTACGGCCAGTTTATACTAACTACTATATCTACAATATTTTGAGCATTTATTTATTAAATTACTGGCTTATCAACTCATTAAATGTGGAAAACTGCTGCCATTGTCCTGAACTAAGCCTTCTTAAATATAGAATAGCTCCATTTTATTTAATTTGTTACCGGATTACACTCCTAATTATTTTTTATCATTTATTTTATCCTAAAGATAAAGAGATAGCTGGACCAGATCGAAAAAACCATAAAGAACTTTTTTTTCACCGGGAATCGAACCTGGGACCTTTCGATTGAAAGACATACTACGGCATCCAGCGTGTAGTATTCAAATAGCTGACAACCGAATTTATCGTTGATTGAAAAAAAATTAGTGTTTGAAATTTTATATTAATGGGCTCTTATTTTTATTTAAAAATTATCGCTCTCGCCAATCAGGAGAAAACAAATCGAATTAAAGATTATTTTAACTGAATATATTCTAACAAAAATAAAACAAAGTAAATAACAGTTAAACCACTTTGATTTTGCTCTTAAGAGTTTTATTTTATTTTTATTGCTATCATTCTGCCCATCATGGCGAAATCATGCAGGTGAAATAAAAAATTTCAAGCACTGGAAAAACATTGTCTTCTGAGAAAGACGAGCAAACCGAAAGAGCTTAAGAACACACTTAGTTACTTCGAAATCCAATTGTATTATTAAAAGTTAGCTTACAATTATCCTAAAAAACAACAAAAGATGAATTTTATGAAATGGCCTGCATTACAAAAGTCATTTTCAGATCAGTGCAAATAAAACCAATTGCGCAGGATATAAGTCTCACTGTTTTAGTAAGAATTGAAAATAAGAATTAAGCCATAAACAAGTTTGAATGTAGGATCATTATAGAAATTCTTATATTTCAATGCATTCGGACCCGTAAATTTTCAAATTACAGCAACTAGGATCGTCCGTTATGCAAAATCATTTGTTGTTCTTAATTTTTGAACTAATGCCGAATATTTGAATTTTTTGTTACTTTTATTAAAAAAAATGTTTAGTTTATGAAGTTTTTGATTTGATATGAAAAAGCTGTATAAAATCTGGAAATGCTACCGAATTCGCAGCTTAAATCTTGTTAAATTTTAGTGAGAAGGATTAAGACATAAATAAGTAAAGTTACAAAGAACCTTTGATAAAAAGTAAGATAATAAACAAAAAGATAGACTGAATACCCATGCTATTTAGCTTAACCCTCGAAGCAGTTATTGTAAAGCTAATCTAAATAGTATGGATATCGTATTTATATGCATACGATCTGTAGCATCATAATACGATTTGTATCAAGAGCCCGAACTGGAAAACCACAGTGAAAATACTGAAAATCCCAAAAATATTTGACTCTAAATAAATGAGTGAAAAACAAAAACAATGGTCAGAAGCAGGATGGAAATGCTTAGAATGGGTCATCAAATCGCCTTGTGGCGGAGTAAAATGTTTACACTTTTCTTTCTCTTGCGTTTAGTAAACAATGATCCGTAATATTAAATTAGTGTTAGGGTAGACTTAATATTAAAATTTGTATATAAAAATTCTGTAAGCAGTTCACATATAAAAAATTCGCGTATTTAGTTAAAAGAGTTATCATTTAAAACCGTCAAAGTCTCAACTTCAAGATCACTGAATCATATCTTATTAACCTCTGAATTTTATAAGCAAATAAAGCTTTTTTCTCAATTTAGAAAATTTTAAAATCAAGATATTTGCACTGAATATCAAAATTCAACATATTATATGAAATGTTTATCCGCCCAGTTCTAATCTATGGTTTTGGTAATTGGGCATTAATTCAAGCATTAGAAAAAATTTAATCAGTTCGAAAGCAAAATTTTTAAGTGTATAGCGAATTTGATTTTTGTATGCATGCAAAATAATGGCTGAAAAATTAAGTATGCCGGGTATTCCAGAGCATGTGTATCAGCTTTTTAAGAGGGGAAGGAGCCGTTATTTAAAAATTAAATAAAAATTTTATGAACTAAATCGAGGGTGCTCTATCGATTGGTGATATTTTCAACATCCAGAAAGGACTGGAAAAGGGTTTACCCCTTAGGGTAACCTTTTAGTACTTGAGTACCGTTGACCATTTGAAAAAGGAAAGGACAGTTAAAGGAAAGGAAAGAAAAAGGAAGAAGAAAAGTTTTGTGGGAAAGAGCGAACAATGTTGTTAAATGACTTAAACCATCTCGGAATTTCCACTGTGAAAGGGTGTGCACTTGATGCCTCTCGTGTTATGCGACAGAATTGCTTGAGAGGAGGAAGAAGTGACTTTAGTTCCTCGGAACAAGTGCCAACACCAAGTAGATATCTATAAAATCTCTAAGAAAGTGCTCCAACAATACGACGATGACCAAGTGGTATAAGGGATGAGGTCACGTTTATGTCGCCTATAAGACGAATGGCGCGGTTTTGAACTTTGTCCAAAAAATTTAAAGCAGTTTTTGGTGCACCTGCCCATAAATGTGAGTTATACTCGAGCTTGGGTCGTATATATGCTTTATAGATTTTTAAAAGGTCTCTAGATGAAAAATAAGCTTTGCAGCGACTTAAAAAGCCCAAACATTTGGCGGCGCTTTTCGAAATATCGAAAATATGCTCATTCCAGTGCATATTTTGATTCACTCGCATCCCGAGTCCTTGAGTCGCTGAATAACTTCATTTTGAAGCCGGAGAATTGGTTCGAATGTTGTTAGCTTGTTACTAACAAGACAGCTTTGAGTTTTTGAAGTGTTAAACTCGACTCTGTTTGCTCTACCCCAGTCGACAATTTTGGCTAGGTCGTGATTGAGTGCACCAGCCATCATTGTTCTTTTGGAGTTGACTGCTGAAGCTGTAGCATTATTTGTTTTAAGAAAATCATATGATGCTACTAGAGTGCTGTCATCGGCAAAACTATGGATTGGATTGAAAGTTAATTTGAAAAGGTCATTAATGAAAATGAGAAATAGGGTGGGTGAAAGGACGGAGCCTTGTGGAACACCAGCATTGATTTGAAGTTGGTCGGAAAAACTACCGTCAACTGAAACTATGATAGATCGATTTAAGAGAAAGCTTTCAATCCATTTAGAAAAGGTTGGACCGAGGCCTACAGCATTGCATTTTGCTATAAGAGCAGAATGCCAGACTCGATCAAAAGCCTTAGATATATCCAGAGCTACAACAGCAGCTTCACCAGATTGATGAAGACTGGTGTTAAGCTTTTCGCAGAGGCATGTCATGAGATCACCGGTGGAACGCTGAGCTCGAAAGCCGTATTGACTATCATGAATTATACCTCTACTATCAAGATATTTCTTCAACTTTTGATTGATTAAGATTTCCATCGTTTTGGAAATAATGGAAGTAATAGCTATGGGCCTATAGTTCGAAGGATTGCTTTTGTCACCTTTTTTAGGAATAGGATAAACTTGGGCAACTCCTTCCTTTCAAAGCTGATACGAATGCTCTGAAACACCCGGTATTTTAAAATGTACAAACATCCAAACTATCTTGGGAACCGAATTTTAAGAAAGGTATTTTATGGGCAAGTTGAACAAACCAGCTGAACAATTCATACTGAGATGGCTTGAGTTGCAGTTACGGGTAATGCATTTTCATTGTTCAACATCAGAAATTGTAGAGAGACGTCTAGGTTGTCGGCACGATGAAGGAGGCGTATAGAAGATGCTGAGGCTCGATTTAGACGTCACAAGCACCATTGAAAGAAAAATAAGTTTGAAAGAGAATGACAAACCGCACCATGAAACAGAAACTAGTCCCTAACAATAGTTCTATTACGTATACAAAAAGCTTCCAGAGGTACTTTCTTTTGTATTAAATGCAGAGCACTGATTTCAAGATTTGCAATATATTGTTTACTATTACTACTACTACATAACAAATAATTTATTTGTGCTTTATTCCTTTTGTAACTTAGAATTTTCAATTTAAACAATGCGGATATTATTTTTATACAAAAAAAAACAAAACAACAAATACGAATTTTTAATAAAATTGATTTATTATATTTTTCTAAACATGCGAAGTCAAATGACATTCCATGCTGGTGGTGACTTGAATTTCTAAGCCTCTACAAGTATTAATAACTTTTTTTTCTATTTTTTAATTGACATCGATTAAAAAATTATATTTGTTGCAATTTTTATGACATTTTAAGAATTTATTTTAAAGGTTAGAAATTATTTGATATTAGATAATATACGAGTATGTAAAAGAGAGGGTGGTGCCACTCATATACGACTATAGATAAATTTATTTTCATAGAAAGTAAGTTGTTCTAAGATTAAAATTATGATATTAAAATCATGTTAACTATGAGTCAGAAACAGTAAAGTAAAGTATATGGGTGTGTTAATTTGATGTAATACTGTTATATTAAAAAATTTTGCAATAAATAATTGTATGCTAAGGGGTAAATAGAATATTATTGAATGAAAATTAGAGTGAATTATTATAGATTGTTTATAATAGTAGTCACTTAAGTCGGTACTGTGTTAATATTTTGTAAAATATTTTGTAAAATAATTTTGTAAAATATTTTGTTTACAACTTTAAATTTGTCCCAAATCAAAATCTTCAAATAAAATATTTTTAATTTTTTGTTACAACTTTAAATTTACTTTTCAAATTTTGAATTTCAAAATCATCAAACAAGAAATTCCTTAAACATAAAATATCCAAAACAAAATCCACAAATCATAAAATTCCCAAACACATAAATTCGTTGTTTTGGCGAAATGCTTAGTTTAACTTAGGTGGCCAACAGACAGATCAAAAGTCATCGGGCGTGTTAAGGATACAAAATTGTTTCATATCTGCCGATACTTCAACGAAGGTTTGTTACATCTGGTCGGGATTAGAAGATTTTTTTGGTTGGAGCATTTTCGTTCATCTGCTTTTTTCGAGCCACTGCAGTCTCTTGAGGCAAAAGGGAAAAAGGGTATATGCATCTGTTTGAACAAAGGTAAACGAAGACTGTAGTTGTGTAGTAAAAAATATATAAAACCAAACGTATATTATTTTCCAAGTCCGGGCTTGATGGTACTTATTTATTGAAACCTATAGTTTTTGCCAATGGTAGACAAACTTGTACGATACGGTAGTCAAATAACGTATCTCTGTGCAGTAAAATCAGGCTTAAAAAACTACCGTTAGACCGCATATATCAATAGCATTGCATCGCGTGTTTCACCGCGTACGTCAATAGATGTCTTTGGCGCATCCAAAACATTTATTGGCCAAAAATCGTTTCCAACAGAACATCCAAAGTAAAAAAAAATACTAGGTGTCTTTTTATACTAAGATCATTATACTCTAAGTAAGACTGGGCTATACAAAAAAAATATATATATATATATATATACTATAATAATCTAATCTATCTACAAACTTATATAACTTTTTTTGATACATCATTATTTTATTTTATTTGCCTAATTTAAAACATATAAAAAAAATCAGAACTATAATGCTGTAACAATTTGAATATGGTAAGAATTTCTAATTAAATCTGAGAAAAATTTAAAATGAAATTATTACAAAATTTCTAAGTTTTGCAAGACGCAAGCTTTAACTAAAATGTATTATCTTATTAAATTGATGGTTATTTTTGTAAAACTCCTTTTTTTTTTTTACTATTCATTACAATACTATACCTACTATATATCTTATATGTATATATATATATAACATATATCACTTAATAATGATACTATTTCCTGATTTCAGCCCATTACTACAATATAAAATTATAAATTGATGATGATGATGATGATGATAATCATCAAAAACAAAACAAAAAATAAGTTAAATCTCACAACTTAACTGAAAATTGAATAAATTATTCTCTTCTTTTGAAAGAGTTAAAATTAAAATCATCGTTATTACCTTCCTTATTACTTGAATACCCATGATTTTATTACGTATAGTATATACCTAAGTTTAAAAAATTTACTTAAAATAAATCTTTAACTCCTCATGACTATTATAAGTCTAGGTATAATCATGTTAACACAATTCCTACAATTCACAGCTTAGTTAACTAAAGTTAACATGATTAAATAAAAACCGGGATAATTGGTAATGTCAGAGTATCGTTAGATTAAAAAAAAAAAATTAATTTAAATTTTATTTTTTTTTTTTTTTTACATTGTCGTGTCATTTACAAAAGTAACATCTCCATTCTTTATTTTGTAAATGCGTATTTGATATGAAGAAAAGGTGTTTATGTGATTGTATCAAAATGAAATAACATCCAGGTAGAAAATTTTAGTAATTTCATTAAGACTTCTTCAGTGTTTTGTACTCTTATCAAAATGAACTTAATAAAGTTCATTTTGATAAGAGTACAAAACAATGAAGAAGTCTGCAAGTAGTAGACGAAATACGAGTATCTGTATGATAAGCATATCAGAAAAATTAAAAGGAAAATATTCGACTATTTTCATAATTATTAAGTTAATAGTTTTTTTTAAAATTTAAATTGGCTTTCTTTACACTATCAGAAAACAGGTGGTTGAGCGTATTGGTGTTATTGTGGAAAATAAATATATTTTCAAAATAAAAATCCAAACCATCATTAACCAAAAATTTTTTTGAGTTGATAATTTTTTCTAAAATAATCATTGGATCTGCTAGAATTCGAATGCTGGAGTGAAGCTACCTGAGATCGTTAGAAATGCAAAACCGTGAAAAATTAGGTTAAGGATATAAGTATGTAGCTGAAAGAATTATATTACTAAAGATATGGTTTAGTTTGCAAGCCTAATAAATAAGTTACTCAATTCAAACTCAATTATAGGCTGGGTTAATTTTTTCAATATCTCATCACTGGGTTATATTTTTGAATTAGCTCTAATTTGTATCTTATATCTTATTTGTATATATCAGCTGGATATAGTGTGCATTGGAAGAAAATTATTCATAATCTTGTTGTATTGGCTTATTATTTTTGGCTTATTTGGCTTTATTATTTGCTTAGAGGTCAATATGTAATTTAACTAAAAGTTCGTTTTTTTTTGCAGAAATATCTTTGATCAGTGATCCAATGCAAAAGTGGTTTCTATTTTCCACAAGTTTAAGAAATGCTAAATATTTTTATTTATTTTTTTTATCTTCTTGACAGTAACTTAGGTAGAATCACCTTTTCGTGCTTAATTAAGTACGATACTGCAAGTTTACACTACAATATCTACAAATATTTCGAGTATTTATTTAACAAATTATTGGCTTATCAACTCATTAAATGTGGAAAACTACTACTATTGTCAAGAACTAAGCCTTCTTAAATAGAATAGCTTTATTTTATTTAACTTGTTACCAGATTATACTCTCAATTATTTTTTTGTCATTTATTTTATCCCAATGACAAAGGGTACTGGACCAGGTCGAAAAACCCATAAAGCATTTTTTTACTTCATCGGGAATCGAACCTGGGACATTTCGGTTGAAAGGCAAGCGCTCTACCTACTGCGCCACCCAGCGTGTTATCTTCGTATTATAAACTTTAAGGTGGTGATCTAAGAATACGAACTCAATCGTCAATCTCAACAACTAAACTGATTTTTGATTACAGTAACAGTTGAATTCCTTTACTGCATAAAGTGGAAAACAGAGCCACTTTTACGTTAAATCACTAATTTCAATAAGAAATCAGCTCATATTATATTATTATATATGAAATTAAGAATACCCAAGCAAAATGCAAGCCCGTGCCACAAGCAATCCGCGCGACAGCGACAGTGTTGGTCCTGGGTTTGATTTAACGTTATGGGTTCCGTTCAGATTTTTTAGTTTAATATTCTGTTTATTCTTAATTTAATTTTTGGTTGTTGATATCAACACCAAGAAAAGATTATAACTTTTTTACAATATTTATTATATATTAGTTATTTCTTCAAAATCTCAAAAGAGCAATTTTGCTCATACTGACTTGATATGTATATATATATATAGATTATATACCAATATATTATATTTCTACATTGATTATATATATTATATATATAAATTAAATATAGAAAATAGTCACAATCAGTTAAATATTATAAAAGGCTTGTCACAGAGTTCTTGCACAGAGTTTTGACATCCTAATAATCCCACAATACATTTTCTCATATCTTGAACTTGTTAAGAATAACTAAAATGTCAAAATAGCATAATGACATTTTGTAATATCTTCACTATTTTAAGTACAGAAAAGTCTATCAGAAAATATCAGATAAGATTTGTTGTCATTTTATAATCCTCCTGGAAAATATTGGCTAACATTTTTTTTTTTTTGTTTTTTTATGGCCAAAATAATGGGATAAACACCCTAGCTGCTTTCGCAGAATTTTAACCAGTTAGTATAGCAATATAATAAGAGAAAGTATAAAGGAAATAAATAAATAACATAAACGGAAAATAAGAAGAGAATAGATGAGAAATAGAAATAGAAAAGAAATAGTAACACAGGTTTACAGACAACTTAACAGAAATTGATTCACTCGTTTTTTGAAAACTTCCAAGTTGTATTTATAACATTTTTATTTTAAAGCCAGTTATTTTATTATTTCAATCTCCAATGCTGTCGTTGTCGTCAAATTCTAATGTCAGTAAAAATAAAAACAAAAAATCAGGCAAAAAAGAAATTTCAATTCAATACATTTAAATAGCTGAGGTTTAGTGTTCCACTTTTAAAAATTGTTCAACTCTAATTTATTAGTTCTTTTATTAAATTAATTATTAATTGTTTTATTAAATAAATTGCATAATGCGGGCTTCAGAGGATTTATTGGTTCGCATCTTATATAGAAAATGGAAGACAAAAAGTCCGCATTAAAAACCATACAATGTGATTTAAAAATCAACAGAAAATGTTATTAATATCGGGGTTCCATAAGGCTCTGTTTTAGGTCCTATTTTATTATCCAAGGCTCAGTTTTAGGTCCTGATTTTTGTTAACTCCTTGTTTCATCAACTATTTAATGGTAAAGTTATACGGCTTTTACCGTTGATACTGCCCTGGCTTATGCAAACAAGAATTATTTTAACACTTTTACTGATATTAATTATGATTTGGAAATTCCAAGAAGGTGATTTAAAAGGCACAAATTGGTTATAAGTGCAAAACTAAATATATGTTATTTAACCTTTCTGGAACAGTCTGTGAGGATTTGTCTTTTGTATACTATTCTCCGTCTTGTAAATTTGTGTGAACATGATTTGTCTTTGTCTATTCATGACAGTAAGTTGAGCTGTACTGATAATTGTTTTATTATTGAACGTGTTGACTGTTTTAAGTATTTGGGTGTTACTCTGGATTTTAGGTTAAGTTGGAGAGAGCACACCAGATACTTGACTTATTATTTAAATAATGTTGTTAGACAGCTATATCACTTCAGCGTGTACTGTAATCGTTCAATTCTAAAATTAGTTTATAATGGTTTGTTTAAGTCTAAATTAAATTACGTTATCTGTTGTTGGGGTGGTACCTATTTCAATAAAATTGAGCCATTGCTTCTCAAGAAAAAACATGCTATTTGTATTATGTGCAAATTCAATCGCAGAGCTCCAAGTTTTATTTTGTTTAAAAATTTAGGATTACTTCCTTTAAGACATATGTATTTCTGTAAAGTCTCCTAAAACAATCTATAACAATTCTAGTTATACTGCTGATAGGCTTTATGGAACTTACAATTTAAAAGTAAATACCACAAATTTGCCATCTATTCCAACAATCAATAAATCACACTTTTGTCATTTTTATAATGTCACTGCGCATCGTCTATTCAATAAGTTGCCAGAAAATTATCGATGCGAAAGTGTTGAAGTCAGATTTCTTAAGAATATTAAATCATGGCCCTTATCTTTTGATAATCATTCTATTGAAAATCTTTTAAACCCATTAGTTTAACATTTTTGTTTTCTAACCATTTTTCTGTTTTTAATGTTTTAATACTTTTAAATTTCAAATATTTCAAAATTTTATATTTTTCTAAATATTTTTTTACTTTTTCTGTTTATATAATTTCTCTTAGAATTTTGTTCTAATTTTTAGCTTTTAATAGCATAAGCATAATAATTATTTTATTATATTAATATTTTATTCTATTTTAACTCAATTTTTCCATTAATAAATTGATTTGTTTTTTTTTTATCTAAGGGTACAATCGCCACTCATCGTTTGGATGACAGATTGAACCTAGCTATTTCATTAAAATACTAGACTAAGAAATCTGAATTAATTTGATATATAATTTTGTAAATTTAGTATGTAAGTTAGCTTAAGTTGTTAATGAAATAAAGAATTATTATTATTATTTAAAAAAAATTGCTAGACGCTCATATATTTTTCATAAGTTTAAAGCAGTTTGACTCACAAACCGAATTTTTAAAAATTTATGGTAATGAAAATTTTTCCAATCCAATTTTTTAATCTATTGGTCACCTGCACCTAAGCTCTGTTGTCAACGAATTTCTAAATATAATTTTCTTTTACTATTTTTGAATTTATTCCATTATTCATACTTGGATTCATACTCATTTTGTTATTAATACTAAGCATGATATTATATGGGCTATATTTAATTTGATTTTCTTTCCTATAGCCCCATTATATACAAATATGTAATAACATCCTTTTAAAAAAATTTATTTTATCCCAAAATTGGTGTTTTATTCGACTCGATTACTATCTTCAGTAACATTACTATAATTTTACTAAATCTATCTTGTTAAAAATGATTTCAAAGGTTAAACATTCAGTAAGATTTTTGTTTTTTTTTTGTTTGCTGCAATGAAAGGAACATAGTAAAATCATTTATTCCATTGCAAAGAATAGAAAATATAAAAAATTGACTCGCATCCACCATATTATATATCTATATGTGTACATTATATATATATATGTAAGAGTTAAACAAAATACCTAGAGTCATTATTAACTAAGATTTCCGCGTTCACTTCATTCCAAAAACATTCAATCTTTGAGTTCTATACAATTGGTTGGTGCGGTGTTATACCTTAAGATTAGCATCTAATTCATTATTATTTTTGGAAATAAAATGAATAAAATGAAAGTCAGTATTTTACAAAGTCATCATCATCATCATCAGCACAAAAAAATAAATAAAAATAAATAAAAAAAAATAACAAATTTATTGCTTTAATCTTTTAAAGACAGTCAGCTGATTATTTTGAATTTTTATTTTTTATTTATACAAATTTAAAAAATTGCATTGCGTTCGAATATGATTTTTTTATTTTTTGGTTTGTTATTTTGCAATATTGTAAATTTCAATTTCCAATTTTAATTTTTTTTTTTGTTTAATTTTTCCTTTGGTGATTTTGATTATTAAGAAATGATTAAAGTCCAGCTTTAAATTTAATCACGCAGTTCAATTAAATGTATCTATATAATAATACATACTACTCAGATACTTATACATTTGACTTGTAACATTTCTTTTATTTTGAATGTCTTCATTATTTTGTGGAATAAAAGAAATTTGATGGAAAATAAACGTGATGCTTAACACATATTTTTTTTTGCAAGCATTGGAGTTTTTTCAATCGTTAGAAGTGCGAATTTGATTAGTTTAAAAATGATTTTTTATCTAATATCGTTTGACTTACTTTGTTTCTAAAGTAAGAAGCTTGGATTGAATTTCGTACGGGATTAGAGCCTGTTTATTCCATATATTTGAATTGAGAATAATATGAGTAACATTCTTACAAAAAAAAGTTGATGTTTACTCTACAACAGATTTTCCACCGAATTTCGTTCGCTCCATATAAACTAATTTTATCTCCTGCAGAATTTTAGCCCGTGCTTCCCACATATTTGAACTGAATATTTCTTTGTACTTCTGTACTGATTTTTATTAGTTACGCTTTAATAGAGATTGAGAATAACATTTTCAGAGCCCGTGAAATTTTAATAAAGAAGATGGGAACTGGAATTTATTCCTAATGAACAATGAAAAATTACACAAATACTTTTTAAAACATTCTGAAATATAATTGTTGACGGGTAAATGAGTACAGGGAAAACTGTTTTACAACTTCAAACGAAACTTACATAACAAACTTCATATGAAACCTGTAGTTTAATGTGAATGACGCGACAACAAATATTATTTTATTCAAAATTATGGTTTGGTTAAGAGGGGAATAGGATTAGGAGGGACATATAATGACAGGGAAGACTTGGTAGGTAAGTTAGAGATGAACGTGAACAGTGAGGGTGTTATTGAAGAGACGCAAATTATAAGATGGAGCATTTTCATCGAAATAGATGGAAGCCATGTAACACAATTTAGCGGTTCTCACAATAAATAAGTTTTCGAGGACAGTTTTGAACCACTTGGGGATTTCTAACAGTGCAGAATCAATCACTTAGAGTAATTAGCAGGTGAAGATTTTAATAACGAAAAATTCTCTTACAAATTACTAAAAATTAAATCGCAAATATTTGATTAATATATAAGATTGTTCGTTCCCAGCTGGAAACCATTTGAGGAGTGATCCTTAGAGTATTTTAGGTAGAAAAATGTTTTAGACATGGAAAATGGTATAATTTTAAATTTAACCTTTGATATAAGAGCACTAAAGAAAATTGGATTAATAAAATAATATCGAACCAAAATATTCGTTTATAGCTTCGAAGAAGTGCAAGTATGAATAATGTGTTCTTTACAATCAATGTGTTTTCAAATTTCAAAACAGAATTTATTGGACGGGCATCAGATTTAAGCGATAGATATACTCTAACAAACTTAAAATGTTGGTTAACTTAATAAAAACTGAAATTTTTATGAAAAACGATGATTAGCTTGCGAAAATCACATTTTTTATATAATTATTATGGTGAAGCAGTGTAGAACTTTGCATACACAACTTTCATACCAGACTTGTTCAAAGTTAGTACTATGCGGTGTTTTAACAAAAATTCTATTTTCAAATTGGAATATACATTATATAATAATTTTTTTATGACACAGAAAAAGGGACACACAAAAACGGATTAAAAATGTTTTGGAGATTACAAAAACAAATTTGTTGAGGAATAGTAACCCTTATTCGGTACTAGAAAAACTGTGTAGATTTATATGGTTTACAATGGTATTTAGTTAGTTGAGTGGATGAAGTTAAAATTAATCCTGAATAGGTCATGAAATGGGTAATAATTCATGGCATCATTGTAAGAATCCATATCGGAAAAGTCGACCCAATCTTCAGTGGAAAATCAATTACGGATAAATTAAATGCAATTAAACCCTTTAAATACTTATTGCTACAAGACGCTTTCAGTACCATAGATACCTGAAATAAGATTCAAGTTCAAATATTTTCAATCATATATAGGATCACCATAATTGTTTTGAATTGTTGTTTAAATAAATTTTGTTTTATTTTTGTGTTTTTTTATTTAGTATTTCATACTATTATTTTATTTAACAATACAATTTAATAATATTTATATATTGAAATTAAATTAAAACTTCATTGACAGTTTATTCTTATATATTTAATAATTTTTCTTTTAAAAATATTAATATTTAATTCATTTTTACTTTTATCAGGTAATTCATTAAACATATTCAACCTACAACCTACATAACATTCTTCGTAGCTAATTGACTTCGAAAACAATTTAGTCTAAAATTGAAAATATTTTTTAAATAATAATGCTGCACATCCTCTACATAAAGAAATTTGTTACTCAAATATTCCGGAAGCATCCTATTTTTCATTTTAAATACGAATACGTACACAGACATCTTCAATTCTGCTCAACATGAAACCATTTTAATGTAGACAACATAACGCTGACTGGTTCTATGATGTACTATACACTTCAAAATTATTCTCATTCCCGAATTCTGTAATCGTTGTAATCTATTGATTAAATCATTTGTTGCAAACACTGATATGGAGCAATACTCAAAATGAAGTTTTACTGTAGTCTTATAAATCCTAACCGCACTTGATATAGACAATTTACCATATGTATTCTATATAAAAAAAATTTTTTTTTTGCTACTGTTTTACATATGCCGTCAATATGACTTTAAAAATTTAACTTATTGTCTATCTATGGCCTAAGGCCTAAATATTTTATTTCATTCACACTTTCCAGAATCATGTTATCAATCATAACAGAGCTATCCAATACTCCGTTTATTGTCATTACTTTTAATTTTTCCACATTTAACATTAACCTATTCTGCTTGAACCAGCTACTTACAAATTTCATTGATGATTTCATCAATGAAAACTTCTGAAACTTTCATGTGTTACTTTTGAATCTAAATGTAACATAACGTACGAAGTACTTCCAAACCTTCATTACAAAGTAATGTGCAGGTAATTTGTCACACTGTAGTCTGATATTTATTTATTTTTAACAGTTGATCCTACAGATAAATCTGTAGGCCAACTTTATAGGTATTTTTCACTTTCGCAATGTGGGCCTTTTTTATCAAACTATATTAATTATTTGGTATATATTTTTGTATATTATATATTTATATTATTTTTTTTTTATTAGTTATATTATATCTTTGTTAATTATTAAATTATATTTGAAACGATGTGGTTGTATTGATTAAATTACATTTTTCAGTAATTTTCACCATTTGAAAAATTTTACGGTTCTCATGGGATTTGAACCCGTGCTCCTTCGGTCGTTACATTACTACACTCGAGTACTTTACCACTCGGCTACCAAGGCCACACAAGTCTGATATATATAACGGTTTCTTTTTTGGTAAAAACAACAATTTTTTTCTATTTAAAATTGAAAAATTTTTGAGCTCTCAGTTGTGGTAACAAAGTCAATTAAAAAAAGTGACAAATATTGAGGTTGTTGTTTAAATAAATAGAAAATAAATTAATTTACAAATTTCAGATTTTAAGTTTTTTAGATTTTAAGATAATAATTATTAAGAACATTTAAATTATATATAGAAAAAATAAAGTATTTTTTAATTCAAGCCCTTCCTTATATACTAAAGTGAATGTATTTTCATTCATAGTAGCACCTTTTCAAGTATTACATCTACATAGAAATAGAAGTGCTTCTTTATACATTATATTTTCATCTATGTATAGAAGTACTTTCTTGTGCATGAAATTGTAATGTAACTAACATTCGTTAAGAAAAGTAACATGAAATCGCAATGGGAAAAAGGAAGTAGTCATGGTGAAAATGTAATGTGTGAAGAATGACTTCCTGTGAAGTGAAGTTTCCGACTGGGAATTTATTCTACTAACACATTCATCCATTAACTCTTTAAAAATTCTCTATACACTTTTTAGGTCAATAAAAATAAATATCAAATAACAAAAAACTTTTGTATTGTGTACATCGACAGCGACTTAATATTGAATAATTACGACACGGCCAAAATAGAATGATTAAAAGAAAGAACTTTAAATGTCGATATAATAATAACCAATTAACAATTTAACATCTCTGCTACCGTCATTACCAGTGTAATATAAAAAACCAACACATACACAAATTTCTCCTTCTAGGTATATGACTACTGATCATTCCCATTTTTATTCCTAAGTATCGTGGTCATCAATGCTACTTATAAAACGTTAAGAAGTCGTAATTGAAAGCACGAAAATTTTTATATCAAAGGTTAAATCACGATACCTGAGAACGAAAACGGTGATGTTCATTCTTAGACAACGTGTTAAAATTAACCATAATTGTTTTTAATCCGATTTATATTAATTTGAGTAGTATAAAACATAAATTTAAAAAAAAAAAAACAAAAATTACGAAATTTAAAAATATTATGAAAATAAAATCATAATTTTGTTTTTTTTTCCGATTTTTTTTATGAAGATTTTTCTTTTGTATAGAATTCAATTGCAAAAATTATTACCCTGCAAATTAATTTATGTGGCATCATGTGAATCGAAACAATAAAATGTTTTTAAATAAAATATTTCATTTTATTTTAAAGGAGGAGAATCTTATTTTATTGAGGTATTTACAACAAATATATATATATAATGTTGTTTAAATGTCATAAATTCTTATGATTATGTAATAAGAGTCCATTAAAGTTAAAGTTATTAAATTAGCAATAACATATTTATAATCATTTTAAACAAAATAAGGAAAAATATGTGAAAAAATTTAAGTGTAAAAATTATTTCATAACTTGGGTTAAAACAAAATAATTTTTGCAATTCCTTAGTAGATTTATTACACCATAAATTATTATTGCCGCAGTATACTGCTGAGAAGCACTAAATTCAGATAAATACCCTGCATTGCTCAATCTCAAAGGTAGTCAAATAGGTTCACAAAATGCTTATTAAAAAATACCTTTTTCTAAACTATTCAGTTTTATCAGACAACTGAAAACTATATTCTCTTATTCTGCTTATCAAATAAGCAATTTTGCTTCTTGATGTTTGAATAACGGTTTTCAATTGGACACTTCTAATTGTCAAGTAATTTACTTTTCGAGAAGAACCCATACTGGCTCAGTTTGTTACAACTACCAATTAAAACTGCTGTTCGCTTACAAGAATCGCTTACAAAAGTCAATTTGATTACAAATTTCGGTATCACACTTGAAACGGTATCACACAAAACTTAACTTAACGCTACTTTAATGATAAGATTAATTGCAAAAGCATTAATTGACCCTTCCGCCCCACAAAACATTTTTATGTTGGCAATGTAAGTCCTATACTTGAATATACCAGCAAAGTATGATTCCCTCATCGCTTGACTTTTTGTTTAAATTTTATAAAACACAACTTAACTTCGCGCTACTTTTATGTTAAGATAGTCAATAAACCCAACTCTTATTTATGTTTTTTCAAAGGTTATCCCAAAGCATTAATTGACCCTTCCGCCCCACAAAACATTTTTATGTTACCAATGTAATTCCTACCCTTGAATATGTCAGTAAAGTATGGTTCCCTCATCACTTGACTTTTTGTTTAAATTTTATAACTAGTATTAACTTGTTTTTTAGAATTCAATTTAATTTATTCAAATTTCAATACTCATGATACGATTAGTCTCTAAAATACATTTTATACAAATAAAAGCAATGCTAAGTTCGTTCTGTTGGATTCCCCTAAGAATAGATGTATAAAAAAATTTATATGAAACAAAACACTGAAGAATTCTGGCTTAATGCTTCTGATAATCACCAAGCTGAAATGCTCATGCTAAGTCTCTCGCTAAAAGAAGGAACTTTTTTGTTTAAATAGGAAGAAAATGGACATAATGACATGGAAAATAAGTGCGGCCACTGCCTAGTATAAATTCGGTCTAAACAAAAAAAACTTGTACAGAATATGCAACTACTGCTCTGTGAATGCAAAGGGCCCATTCGTAGCAAACGTTGCCATGGGAGTTATCCAGTATGCTTCAAAATATTCTAACTATGATCATTAAATCAACTCAGATGCTTAATTGATTACATTACATTAGATAATTTTTGCATGAACAGAAGTATCAATATTTTTTACGTAAACAACCATAGTTTTACATTTAGAAGGATTAAGTGTTAATCTTATGGTTTCCTGGTTAATCTATAAAACTTCTCTAGGTCTTTTTTAATTAATTTATTCTTACCGACTGACAATATTAATGTTAATGTCTGTATCCATAAATGCATTTAAATACTAATGCTTATGTTACATACAAAGATACCTGTATATACTGCTGTTATTCCATTGATCTTACTTGCTTCCAGAGACCGATGCTGTACTTTTAATTAAGGTGGAATTTGGGTGGATAATTGGGTGTAGAAGTGGAGTGTTTGATGCCACGACACGAGTGACCTACTTGTTGTTGCTGGTTATTTTAGGAAATCAATCTCCCAAGGTCCCCAGTACTAGAACCATGTTGTGCGACTGAGAAAGTTGATCAAATTTCTTAAGTCTATATTTCACAGGATCGTTCTGTAGTAAATATTCACTATACTTCTATAATATAACAGGGTATACAATAACTATTTCTTGATAGGATTAAGAACATGCATATGAAAATGAAGATGAATACGAATCGAGACGCCACAAGCTGCTGGCTTTAAATGCATATAGGTTATTATTAATTTTTGCGATGTATTTAAAATACCAGAAAGCGAACGTTAAAGTCTAGCAGTGTCGGCATACAATCTATGGTGAGCTTCGGATAAGAATTTGGGAGGAACATTAATAAACAACGTAAACATCAATGAGCCCATCCAAGTAACATTTTATTATTATAAAAATAAAACTAGTGCTATCAGAATCCTATATGACTCCCGACAAGCACTGAAGGTGTTATAATGATGTTTTTATGGGAATAATGTGATTAATATTGCTATAAAAATGTTCTTATAGCAATTGTGGAAGTTGTTATAATGCGATTTGTAGCAAGTGCTACAGGAATGTTATTATATCAAGAGTTAAAGTGTAGTTATAAGAATAGAATTCCTACAATAGCACTACTAGTGTTAATTTTTTACTGTAGTCTTATAATGTTACTAATAAAATTATTGTAGCTTTTGAATAAATATTTAGAATAAATAATTTGCTACGGCCATTATTTTCTACAAACATGGTAAAAAAAAATTTAAATATACAAAAACTAAAAAGCTTTATTTTGCATTCTTTTCAAAAAATATAATTTTTACTTAAAAGAATAATTATTTAAATATCAAATTTGATGTTATTCATTAATTAACGCACGTTATTTAACATTTTAAAAATTAGCCAGCCAAATTTTGCCTTTTGGTCACAATAATTATAAATATTAATACAATAATTGTTAACCGCAAAATATTATTTATTAGTAAGACATTTTTTATATTATAAATCATTTACATACAAATACAAAAATATGTAATTAATACCTAACTCCCTTTTATCATGAAATAAAATTATTATTTTAAAATAAAAAAATAATACTTTTCTCACTCTCGCATAACATAAATTATTTCAAATTAATTTCATTTCAAAATTAAAACATACACTAATACATATGCATGCTAATCCCATTACAGCGATTGCTCCGGTGCCTTATAGGATTCTCCATTTTAGTGCTATAACGTATTTAAAACGTTTCGCAACAATTGCGAAGCACTCAAATTAACACTAATACTGCTGCTGTAAGAGTGTTTATAATAGTGTTAAAAGAGTGCGTAACAGTCTTATAGCAATAAAATAGTTACTTGGGTAGGATTCACCCTTATATGTAGCACAATATAATAACTTATAATACTGATAGACAATCAGATTTAGTATTATTAAGACATTCAAATTGAGTTCTTTTAGATAAAATACTTATATATTAATTTTATGGCAGAAAATTTAATTAACAGTATACATTTTATCCACACTATTAACAGTACGATATAATTCTTCTACGAACATGTTTATTTTCTAACGGTTAGGTTTTAATAACCATACTAGACATTGATATATTGCACAAAAATGTAGCAAATGTTTTCGTCTCAAGTAGATGTCTGATGTGGGTGCTCTAAGCATAAAATCTGACACTAGGCTTTATCTATATAAAAAAAACAACTCAACTTTTCAATATACGACGAAAATATTTCAAACTATTCAAAACATTTTCAAATATTAAAAATAAAATAATTGAATAATTTTTAGGTCACAACCAAATTAACTTGCAAGAACCCAATTTAAACTTAAAAATAAAAAAAAAAACGGTAAATTTTGCGTAATTAATATGCCAGTTAAATTCTCAATTAGGTAACCCTTAAAATGTACAAATTAAATTCTATCAAAATATTTAAGGGAAATATTTTAACAAAACATTATTGTTGTTGTTGTAATAACTGATTTTGACATTAATTAGATTTATTTAACTCGATTTACAATTTTAAAATAACAACAAAAAAATGTTAATTCCAATTTAAATTTTAAATTTTTTTTTCTTTTGTTTTTGTATCATTCTTTATAATAATGTTGATACCATTGAAATCGATCGTCAAGTCTATATGTAAAAAATCTCCGTTCTCATATCTTATATTTAACTTTTTTATTTTTCTTACTTTGGTATGCAGTTTGTACACACATATTGTACTTTTTATTATCCGGATAAGGCAAGATCAAAGTCATATTTTTATACAAGAGATTTTTCTTTTGTCATATTTTCAAATAAAAAATCACAAACCACAAAAACATAAAAATAAGTCAATAAATATCTATTAGACATGAACCCTCAGGTGAATTATTATGTACATAAATTTTTAATACTTGGAATTTTAATAAGAACTAATGAAATAGCTATTACCAAAATTAGGAATGACAACAGAATTTTTAATATGAATTCTTTACAGTTGTTTTTATTATTGTTGGGGATTAATTCAGGGGAGGACAATATTTTATTAATAAATTTGATTAAAATATTTATGAATGATTTTAGATAATTTACCAGGTCTTATACCTACACTGATCTAAAATTCAGTTTATAACAGAATACAGTATCGTATTTAAGTTTTGTCAAGTCAAGTCAAATGTCTAATGCTGGTTGTTTTGTTTTTTATGTTGTCAGTAACTTAGGTGTTTAATATATTTTCGTGTACGTAGTTGTAATGTTTTATATATAAAGGGGTGCCAGTAATACTTTACAACTATTTATTTATTTTTAATTTTCTGTTATCAACTAAATAAATATGGAAAACTACGAGTCGCAACTTTTATCATTAATTATGCCTGTAGCGACGCTGATGTTACCGATCAGCGCGCAGTGAGCGAGTTGTCGAATCCTAGAAGAAAAAAAAGTAGATATTATGGCAACGTTAGAATTTTTACATGGCTATAAATTTCATTGTTAAAGGATGTTCAATGAGGCGGCTTGCTTTTTAATTAAATCAACCGATTGATCTCGACCGCGATAAAAACTTTTAATTGTCTGAAAAATTGTATATAAACTCATATTTAGTCTACTTTGTATAATTTTATTGTAATTATTTTTTTTTTGAAAAAGATATTAATTTAAAAAAGTTGTAGAGAACAAAAAAAGGTGGATCAGCAGACAAGAATTATTTTATCATTTTATTAATAATCTGAAATCGTAATTTTGCGGCACTTCAACCGACAGCAGAAGCAAGATAAGCGTAATACCACATTTTAAGATGTCTATCTATTGGAGTCAGATAAAATGCAGTTCGACTAACAAAACATATAAAAGTTAGTATATAATCACCTATAAATTTTCATAGCTCCATTGTTGCTAGTGTAGATCAAGTTACACAACTAGAGTCACGGTTTTTGGCAATAATATAAAATTTTTTGTTTCACAACAAATTGTTTATAGATTTTTATCCTGCGAAGTTTTCAATGATGAATTGTTGGAATCATTCCATTAGATTATTGCCAAATTTCATTTGACCAGCATTTCAGATATTTTAACTTCTAATCATGTACTTTCGATTTTTGATATTAGATGATTCCCAAATTTTATTTGACCAGCATTTCAAATATTTTAAATTTGTTTCTTCTTCTAATCATATTATTGTCACTTTTTAGTACTGAATTTTTTAGAACTGAAGTTTTCCTGTACAAATGAAAGGACTTTGTTGCAAATATTAACAACAAGGTTTTGTAATTCTTATAAATTGTCTGTTTTTAAGATATTGACAGCGCCGTATATGATTTAGTTTATATTTAAGCCCTTCGATTCCCATATTTTTCTTTGCTTCTTGGAATATCACATCTTAAGGAAGAACATTAAAGGTATACTAGTATTCGCCCGCTCTTCGAGGAAGTTTGATAAAAAGTCGTACTCATTATGAATTGTTTTCCATCATTTCAATTTATTATTGGCATTAGTTATATAATTTTTTTTATTGATATATCTTAGACAACAACCCCATATGTAATAATATATTTTTAAAACGTTCGTATGTTAAGATGTTTATGTATACTTATACAAGTGAGGTAAAATTTTTTAGTTGAAATTTCTAATTGGAAATTGAAAACGTCCCTACGTCTCTTTTTAAATATATATTATCATTTAAAAGAATCATAATGAAAATCGGTTGTGAAATCAAATTGTAAAATATAATTTTTTTCAATTTTTAGGTTAAATGTAATGATTCTCATCTTGTTTACTGTTTCACCTTCAAATTCATTCTCTCATTTCAGATGAAGCTTGCCCATATAAATTTACTATGCAATGGACTTCTTGTTCGTTAATTCCGAATTAATTCTGCAGAATCTTTACGAACTTGTGATTTTGAACTCTTCTGTACCTTGTATTTATACACAAGTAAATTGGGATTAACATATTTTTAAATCGGGGGAAAGGGATACCAAAAACTGTTATAAAATTAATTTAAAAATTTTAATAATATAAAAATTGTCAAGCTTAGAAACTTGGCTTTATTTCAAATGACCCACTTCTAAAAATTAAAAACTTCATCACTTCTCTTATAAAAACTTCTTTCCGTAATGAAAATAATAAACAGCCAGCAATCAGCATAATACAATAAAAATTATTACAATAGATTTTGACTGTTAACGTAACTGTCAATTTTGTTGCTAAACTGTCAAACGCATATATATTACTACATTAAAAGCTTGATTGCACTTTACAACCTTGAGTTTATTTTTATTTTGAAAAAAAAAATTTTTTTTTTTTCATATCTTGTTTTTGAAATAAATTTGAAATCTTTTGAGAAGAGGCAAACAATTTATTTATTTGAAATCTCACTAATCACAAACTTGAGAACAAAACTCATTATACTCAATGGTAATAAATTTTGAAGCAGTATGTGTTCGCGAGCAATAATTGTATAGGTAGTTTCATTTGAGCCAGATACCAGAGCAATGATGAAATGAAATACTTGCTTTTGTAAAACAAAAAAAAAACAAAAAAAAAATAAAACCAGATCATTACAAAAAAAAAAAAAAAATAATAAAAACAAAAAGAATTTTTTAAGTACCAGAAACATTTTTTTTAATATTTTTGTTGTTGTTATTTTTGTTTTTTAATTGAGATTTTCATTTTCTTCTAGTTTGGATTATAATTTACGCGCCATGAGAATATTGAAGTTTTTTTCTTTTTTAGTAGATGTTGTTTTTATTTTTGTTTTTGTAATAACTTGTTGCATGAGTGATTGTCAGAAAATCTTTTATACTTTTTTTGTTTTTATTTTTTTCTCAATTCAAAGTTGAATATGCATTGCATCAAATTTACCGTTATAATTTCAGATAACCAGAAAATGAATTAAAATAGGTGCATACTATTCGATTGCAATTTTCTTTGTTTTGTTGTCAGTTTTTATTGTTGTTGTTTTTTTTTTGTTCGAGAAAATTTAAAATCTGTCATAATAACAAAATTGTGAGCATAATAATAAAAAGAATATAAACATAAAAAACAAATAATTTTTATAATAAAGAAATTTTCGCACAATTAAAATTTTTAAATATTTTATGAATAGAAAAAAAAAACAAAAGCAAAAAAATACCTAAGAAAACCGATTATATTGCAGGTGCAATAAATTGTGTGCTCACTTTGAAAATATAAAATAAGGTGTGCTCTATATGTCAATAAAAGTTCATTTGACTGCATTATTTGTCAAAATTTTCATTTCATTTAGGCTGCAGTAGTAGACAGAGATATATACTGATGGGGAAACATGAAATTGAAATTTCGAGTACATTCATTATTCTTTGTGGAAATCTTATGAAATAACTGACAATTATTGTTGTTTTTTTGTTTTTGTTTATTTTCCTTTTATTAGAATATACTAGTTGGTTTTTTGTTTGGTATTATTGTAACTGACATTTTGACATTTGGGTATGTGTGTTTACACGTTATTATTTGAATGATTTATTAAAGAATTTTGTTTTTATATATTTTTGAATTAAGTCCTGCTTCTTAAGATGTTAAATCCTTATTGTACATTTTTTTTAACAAAAGAATTTAAAATATAATTCTAGTTTAAATATTGATTGACAGAATTTAATTTTTTTTTTTTGTTCTTTAAACCCATTTGAGGAATTTAAATTATTACATAAATATTTAAATATTGGGTATTAGATTTTTATATTAATTTTTTGATTAGATCAAATACTATACTGCACAAATAAAGTTAATTCAATTGTTTGAAATTGTCTTAAAAGGCAGTTTAAAATATTGCCATTTTCAGATGGAATTTGCAGATTGTATTTATGACAATTTCATTTAATCAAAATGTCAATTATTGTGAATTATTCTTGTATATAGAAGGTCATAATTGAAATTAACACCGTTTGCAATATGGGTAATACATCGCAATGTTGAAATATTTTTTGAATATGAATAACCTATATGTACGTAAATGAAATTTCTAATTAATTTTATGTTTTATTTTATTTTTTTTTTTGGGAGCAGAATTTTGTACTTGAAAACACTTTTTTATGATAACATATATGAAATCAGGGTATTAAGTTTTAATTGAAAAAATTATTTAAATTGAATTTTGAAGCCGGCATCAGCCAAGCCGTACTGCTTTCAAGATGATTTCAAACATATAGCAGGCAAACAACATAACTCTCAGTACAATATAAATCTCTTTTACGCTCGCGAACTATGGAAAGTTTCCGTCAACGATACTTGGAAACTCCAAGCATATATCAATAGATGCCTCCGGCACATAATAAACATTCCTTGGTCACAAACCATTTCCAACAAAACACTATGGAAAAAAACAAATCAAAAGAAAATAGACTTGAAAATCCGACGGGGGAAATGGCGTTAGATCGGGTATACTCGGAGTAAACCTGACAAAAACAAATGAAATTCTTAGGGTACACGTCCCGGTGGAAAGCCGGGCAAAATATGAAGCAAAACAGTCTTAACCAATGGAAGTACCCAACAATGAACAGGGCCACAATTGAAGAGGTTTAACCTATCTAGGAGAAGAAGAAAGGGTGTTATTTTATATCTATGCTCCTTAGGATACAGATTAATGAGGAATTATGTAAATAACTAAAAATATCGTAAGAGCATGCATTAGAGTGGATTCAACTATTCAATTATATACGATGTTAAGAAACCCATCATCGTTTAAATAGTGATAGGTTGGAAGTTTAAAAAAAAATCACAAGCCAAGAAAAATATCAGTTATTGCTCATTCGTTGTTTTTCGTTTTTCGATCTATTGATCACTTGATCTATTACTCTTTACCACTGGGATAAAATAAATGATTGCGTACATCAACTCTCTTAGTAAAAACAATTAGGGTGGCCATCCCATAGTTTTGGATTTATAAAAAATGTTGTTTTAGAATAGCTGTAAACAAACAATTAGCGGCCTGGTGTTATGTAGTATATCGGTTGTGATCACATCCCGTAATTGTCGATCAAAATAAAGGGGAAATAAAAGTAAATGTAAAATACGGAATAAAATTAGAACACACTCTGAAATGCAGATTTTAACTCCATATTAATATACAAGTAGACTGTTAAATAAAACAAAATAAAATAAATAATATTGAAATTTACTCCAAACAACAAATAATGTCAAGAAAATAATGTTATTGGACCGGAAACATTTGATTGTAGATCACCGAAATGAAATTATTTTTCAATAATATTCTTTTAGTAATGAAATGAAGCAAATTTTGTTTTTTTTTTTTCAAACATCATTGAAATTTGTCACTTCCGAATTTAATTAATTAATATTCTTAATAGAAAACAAATTAAATAAATAATAAATTATATTTTATTCATCTATAATAAATCACTATCGGTGACCATTAAATTACAAAATAAAAATAATAAAAATAAAAAATGAGATTATCTTAAAAAACCATCTCATATAGAGCATCTCTTTTAGTATAAGATAAAAGATAAACTTTAAATATTATGCAATAATAGACAGGTGATCTATAGGTGAATTTAAAAAGAAAAAAGAAGAAGAAAAAAAAAATTAAACCAAAAAATGTTAATTTTTATTTCACACGATTTTTGATTTTTGATTTTTTATGACACGATATCAATTCGTATTTTGAACCTTCAAAATTAATAAAAGTTTTATTTGAATATCCCAATAAATCAAGCCTAATAAATCTTTAAACGCTTTCAGCAATAAATTAATGATGCTACATGATGTGTATGTTATTTTATTTATTTCGTTTATAATGTATAAAGTTTTATTTGTATATACTATTTGCATTGAATTTTTCTTACATCGAAGGACGATGTTCAAATTTTTTTCCTAAATATTGATTTATAGGGTGGGCGTTAACGTAATGTTGACGTAAACATATTTTCAATTTGCTATTTATACATGTTGCATTATTGCAACGCGGACAGGCCGAACATGTGTTGAATACTGCTTGGGATCTGGTTATAACCGGAATATTAAATTACAATTTTTGTTGGTCCGTCAAATAAGTACTTACGCGTTAATCGCGAGTCTCCTATCGTTAGTCTTTCGTTCTTTCGGCTTACAAAATCAATGATGTTCCAACCTGCGGTAAGCCTTTCGATTTGTTTTACGTTTATTAGCCTTGCGTTCGTTATTTTATCTAGTTTAATCCATCGTGTGAAAAATTTCTTCTAATCAACCCTTTGTAATCGTCGACTACCATCAAACGCTGATGAGAATCAGGATTCATGTCCATCGGATTTTTGGCAAATTTATCGGCTTGCCAGTGATATTGGTATGGCCTGGTAGCGAAAACACATCCATTAAGCTTTCTGTTTGGTGTAGAAGTTCTTGAATCCTTCGAACAGTTAGATGTGTTGTGGTGAGTGATAAACTACCTTGTATGCTACTTAAGGAATTGGTACAAATGATGTTAACTCAACATATATTCGATTGCTTTCAATATGGCATACAGTTCTGCGAAGAAGATACTGGTTTCGCCAAGACAATCAATAAGAAATAATGTTCACGGACAATTTTATACATAAACCATAACTTGGAAAAAAATAAACAAAAATTGTATCAACCCTCTTTTAGAGACCAAAGTGTAGCATAATATTTAAATTTATGTTATTTGTTTAGTTTTTTTGTTCAACCAGAATCTGTTCGGGCAGTAATTTTTTCATTTCTGGTTTTTCATACCTATTTCATAGTTTGATTGTACTTATAATTTGCTAAACTAGTGAGTATCACTGTTTTCTTAATATATGTGTACATACAGGTTATTTCTTTGTATGGTTGGATACAATATACAGCACAACAAAATTCTGTACATAAAATAATGTGAAGATAAAAAATCGCAAGTACTCATATGTTTTTCATACAAACTGGTTTTTATGACTTCTGAAATCGAAAACCGCTTTTAAAAAGAATACGACATGTTTTCATAATTAATAATATAAAATAAGCTTAAAAGTATGATATTAAACGAGCTTGTTCAAATCTAATAAAATAAACTAACGACAATAGAATAATATGATGCATTTGAAAGGAAAGTTAACTTGTATTTAGCAATAATAGTTTACGAAACAACACGATAACAATTCTAAGAACCATTACGAAATCAATCTTAAACATTTTTTCGAAACCAAATTGCTGGATCATATTCGGACTATAGTCATCGGTTATACTTAAGTCAACTTTCATTTTTAACAAATACTTTTCATTATACGTTTTTATCACATTCCATGTATGTTAATATTTGATATTGTTCCAACTATGATGCAACTGTTTTCTTTCCATCAAAATTTACATTAAAGTTGTCCCTTTAATTATTTTGTAAAATGTAAGCAGTAAAAATATGAAAGCATATTGTGAAATAATTTTATAATTTCTGTAAAATATAATTTGCGATTGGGGTATTAATTTAAATTCTGAAAGAAACGATTTTGGAACACACAATTGTAAAACAGTCTTTTGTAACGACTCTGTTGAGCGTATAGTTTTGTACATACAGAATATCATAATACACTCTTCTTCGCAATTCAATATTCTCTTCTTCTGAAAACGATATTCAAACAAAATCAATGAAAAAAATTTAGTTTTGTAATATAAAATTTTGTACCGATCCCTCTTTGTATGAACCTCCATAGTTAACAGGAACAAATTTATATTTTTAGTTTGAATTTATTGTAATTTTTCCTCGAACGTTTTTTCGATTGTATTCGATTGAAAAAAAAAAATTCCAAAGTTGAATTTATCAATTTTATTGGCATTTTTATAGATTATTAGTAATTTGTTAAACAAATTAAATATTTCAGCGAAGAATTTATTAAAATATAGAAAATTTAACGCGAATATTTTAAACACTTTGATTATGAAAATTTAATAGAAAATTTTATTATTAATTTTTATGAATTGGTTTTTTTTTATTTTCATTTTATTTTTTATTTTACATTTAAATAAATTAAATTTAAATAATTGAAAATTTTAAGAAAAATTTCATTCAAATTCACTTTTGATAACGTTTTTTTTTTTTTTTTTTATTTCAAATGTCTAATTTTATTATTCAAATTTTTTCTGGTAACATTATTTTTAAAATAAACAAAAAATAGTAAACAAAAAAATGTATGCGATAATGTTAATAAAAGGGTGTATTGTTAATATTTATTGACTCATTTTAAATGTTATGTATTCATTTAATGGGTTTTGTATTGTTGTTTCGGAGTTGAAAAAAATTTATTAAGTTCGATTTTGAATTGTTATTGTCAAGCTTATTATATAGTAGTATTTATTATTGAATATTTTATATTGAATTTAATTTTTTTTTTTATTTTTATTTTTAATTTTCAATTTCACTTTTTTTTTTTTATTTTAAAAATTTTTGTTACTAAATTTATTGATTATCAGTTGATGTGATATTTTTGAAGTGATATGAATAAATTTTCATGGCTCTGTCGATCATTTCAGATTTTTCTGTAAATACATAATATGAAATATAGTATGTCAATAAGCGATTAAGAGAATACCTTAAGGTCATAAAACTCTATTCAAGACAGGGAGTTTATAAAATTTTCTAATATATTTTGTCGATTGTATTTGTACGCCAGTTGATTAATGACTACAGCATTAGAATACGTTTACTAAAAAGGATGAAATCGTTTCACCTGAGCTTAAGCAATAAAAATGGAACAGGTTTGGTTTGGCAAAACTTTGCAATATCAATTTTAATCTTATCATAAAATTATCCAATTATTGTAATGTATTGTAATTTCCATAAGCTAAATAAATAAATAACATATCAGTTAATACGATTAGGATCGACTAAGAAAATAAATAATGATTTACTGTAAACAGAGTGTTTCCCATATCCAAACTCACTATGTAATTGCTGAAACTTTCATTAATAAGTACATAAACTCTTTTACATCGCAACTTGGGCCCATAATCAAATGGATTAAATAAAAAGAGCGAAAAAATACATTAATTTATAATACTGTTATAATAAAATCGTAAAAAATAAATTTAAAATTGAAAACCTCTTAATCTAAAAGTACTAAAAATAACTGGAAAACTTAAAATGTTTAAATCATTAGGTATCCTAAAGATATTAATCTGGTCATTTTATAATAAATTAATAATAAACAAATTTTCCCTTTTTAGTCCCTATATCTTTGAAACCATTTAACTATGAAACCGAGCAAATTTTTACCTACAAATGAAGAATACTGGGACAGGAAATCTTATACTGAAAAAATAACAAATTGAGTTTGTAAGTAACTTCTGTTACTTATAAACCATTATAAATACCAGTGGAGGGGCTCCAAAAGACGTAGAAAACAGGTTTAAGAAAATAAGAGCATCATTTGGAAGATTGTAATCGATATGAAGCAGTAACCAAATACTCAGAGCAAATAAACTTAGAATATTCTTATTCAGTCTTATGTAAGATTCATCTTGACATGCCGCGGGGAAACTTCACTAATATCAAACAACTTCAATCAAAAGTTACAAGTTACAAGTTTTTATTTATAAATGTTTAAGGACAATATGCCGAATATTCTGAGCAATCACAATAAGCAATAATGTTCTCTGGACACTCATGGAAACTAACCAGCGAAGAGCCCATATCGAAACAAATCAGAAGTAGGAAATAGAGATGGCCATACACTCAGAAAGCCATCAAACAACATCGCACAAATGAGTTAAGAATGGAACCCACAAGATAGAAGAAGAGGTCGTCCAAAGAAAACCTGGCAAAGAACAATAAAATATGAAGTAGAAAGCGAACATAATGTGTGAACAAGCGAAAACAGTTGCTGCCAATCTTGAAAGAACTTTCAGAAAAAACCATGAATGAAGGTTTAAGCATATAACAGTGTAGTGATGTAGAAATATCCTCCTGTATACAGGAATATACTCTCGAAATCAGTATATAACATATATAAAATAACAATCACATACAATAAGTTTTTATAACTGTACGTAACTACTTCGTATATTTCCCATTTTCTTGCCGTTTGATTATTTGATGCCGTCTATTTAAGTGTCAACAAAATTTATCAAAATGCCCAGGTGTAATTGTAAAATAAATTAATTACGTCTCTTAACGAAATTCGCTCATATACCCCTAACCAACAATATTTTTTGGCAGTAAAAAATTGGTGAGTAGGTATTACCAATATAATAAAATTTTCTATCACCCGGCTTACATCGTCTAAGGAAAATACATATTCAGCTATGACGTGCCGTGATCAATTTATCCATCGCATCAATAATACGTCAAAGAGAATATGGGTAATTATTTTTGACAATCAGCTGATTTCTCATTTCGCTCATTTATGAGATCGGGTATCAATTTTATCCAATTAGAAAATTGCAAGAACAACATATCAATATGAAAAGTTTGCTACATTTTTCAAATAAGTGAGTATAAAAGAAGAGATAAAAATAATTTAATTATTTCAAAATAAGCCTAAGGAATATTTTACAAATAACATAATTATTACATAATAAGTCGCAAGCACTGATGAAGAAAGTAGTGGTGCCGAAAATATATGCAAAATAAAAATTAATTTATAAGTGAAAGGAAATTCGAATTTTAATTGAAAAATTGAATACCATGGTTTGTTTCACAATAAAGGGTTTTAAAAAAATATTCTACTTTGTAACACCTACTACAATGTACACCTCCAGAAACAGAACCGATATAAAAGATATTTGTTAAAAATACACATAGTAATAATCGATTTCACATTTTTCTTTTTCTTTCACATTAGTTTTGTTTATTATTTAATTTTTCTTTTCGAATATATTAATTTATAGTCACAAAAATACACGTCATATCAAATTTGTGACAGATCTAATATCCATGAATATTGCTTTGGAAAAAAAATGAAAAAAAATAAAAGCACTGACATATTTGACAAAAAATATACTAAAGTATTTTAAAAGTGAAATTAAATTAATTCGATTATAACAGTTTTTCTGTGGAATGAATAGTTAATCTTTATTTTGTCTTGTTTTTATTGTTTTTTTTTTTTTTTTTTTTTTTAGAAAATGACATGCGAAAATTTACGATCTCAAAGATGTAATTTATAAAAAAAGAAAAAGAACTGAAGCATACAACAAAACAAGATGTTTTGTTGTTGTTGTTGTTGTTGTGATTATTTCTGTTAACATGGAAATTGTGTTTTTCGGAATGGTATTATGAAATTTATTTTTTATTTATAATACATAAAAATTAATTGTTGAAAATAGTAAAATATTTTCCTTTTAATTTTACTGATATGCTTATCATACAGATACGCGTATGTCGTCTACTACTTGCAGACTTCTTCAGTGTTTTGTGTTCGACTTTGGCAAAGCAAAATGCTATTTTTTACAATTAAATTTTAATACTGAAGCATACTGAAGAATACTGAAGTACATACTGACTTGAGATTTTGAATTCCAAGACTCATGAAGGCAAATCGAAACCCATTAGGTACCTAACTAATATTATCTATTAGGTTTTCGGTTCTTATCATTTAAAAGGAAGTTATTACGATTAATATTATTTCAATGATTACTGTAAATTTTCTGTAGATTCTGTAATTGATGTTATTAGTAGTTTCCATGTAAAAGAAATATTAGCAATATTGCCTATATCGACAAATATTTTGTTCATAAACAAAATGTTGCAAATGAAGTTTGTTTGTTCATAAAAATTTCTAACTGAGCAGGACAACTGAAGAATTATAGTAGATAACGCATGACAATCAGTTGTGTTGCTTTTTTTTTATTTATAACACAAAACTGTAAATGTAGAATATTAAAATTTTAATAGCTCTGTCAAAAAAAATTTTTTTTTCAGAATTTTGCTTTTGCAGTATGTGTTTATGAAAAGTCTATTGCTTTTTCAACCAGATAAAAATATATTTTCGTTTATTATATACGGATAATGATATTTATTTTGAAAACAAAATGCTATTATTTACTCTTCTAAAACATTTTTGTAACCGATTTTACAGAACTTTTTGTCTATTTCTATAATCTGAAGATTTTTTTTCATATTTGAAGCTTTTTAAGAGGTGTATCAGCTTTTTCTGTCCTTCCTGGAAGTTTAAAGTATCACCAATCGATAGAGCACCCTTGATTTACTTGATCAAGTTTTTATTTAATTTTAAAATAACGCCTTCTCTTCTTAAAAAGCTAATAAGCATGCTCTGGAGCACCCGGTATTTAGTATTTAACAGCTATATTTTTTATTTCCAAGTGGGACTTAAATCCAACAACAAATTTGTGGAACATAATGAAAACAAAATTAAGATGATCCTGCCCTGAAACCAAAGATGAATTGGAGTAAAGACTGGCACAAATTTGGTTTGAAAGAACAATGAGTTGATGTTTTTTTTATAAATTAGGACTTTGTTAATTAATCTTAACGAATAAATTTTTGTTTTAACGTCATTTGAAATCCTATGTTTTACCTTTTACACCAAATACCAAAAACCTGGAAAAAATCATAAACTTGGTTTTTATAATTTTAAGTTTAATATTTTTTTTACATTTAAAGAAATTGGTATTGTTTTCAAAATGTCCGAAGTAGAACGAAAACTCGTCATCACTTCGTCTGGAATTTTGTTTCAATGTGTGAACATCAACAGAAATTTTGTATAAACAAATCAATAACTACAGAAATTGATAAACTCATACAAAAACGACTATACATAACTTAATCAAAGCCTAATTTGTTATTATATTTTTTCCATAATGAAAATGCAGAATCACGTCTTATCACTTCAGCTACTTGCAAAGAAAATATGAACGAAAAAATTTAAAAAAAATACTATTAATTAATGTTGAACAATAAGTTATAGAAACTATAGGCACATACGAGTAATTAACTTAAATTTACCTCTTAACAGTATCTTAGAGTTAACCAGGTATTTTATATATAAAATTCTCCATATTCAACAGCTGCTTCTGTTGTTATGCTATATTATATCTATAAATATACATACATACATATATTTTTTTGAATGTTTTACAAATAATGTCGTAGTTCATAAAAAAAAGCAAAAAAAAAACAAACCTTTTTTGCATACTAAATACACAACAAAAAAAAAGCAAAAACTAAAAACCCGCCAAACAGTAACGGAAAAAAATAAAATATAACCTCATTGAAATTTCGACAAAGTACAAGTAAAACGCAAGAAACGTAAAAATTAAATTTTTAAAGTTTTGCATGAATGAAAAGTTGGTTCAACTTGGATTTTTTTTCTAGAGCAAGCGAATAAGCAAAAAAATAAAAGTGAATCTTATGGGCTTGGGTGATTAATTATGAAAATGTTTGATTGATATCGCAAACAATTCAACAAATGATCGTTGTTCATTCTTCGTTTTTTTCTGCTTTTATTTTTTATTTTTATATTTTTTGTTCTCTTCATCACAGCTGTATTATGCTTAGTGCATAATTTAGTTGAGCGACCGCATTGTGTTATTCACCTCGTGAACACAGGTTGTGTTGGTTTATTTTTGTTTTTTTTTAAGGTGAATTTTTTTTTTTTTATTGTTTTGTTTTTTGTCCGAAAATTTCAATGTAAAAACTGTTATACAACGAACCCAAACAATTTGTTTAAGAATGGATGAATGGTTGTAAGAAATGCAAACATTATTCTGTTTTTTTTTTTGTTATTTTTTGTTTGTTTTTTATTTTTAGTTTTTTGTGATTGTTGCAATAATTGGAGATTATTTTAAACTTGTGAATATACAATAACAAAATTAGGTAGCCATTTTTTTTGTTGTTTTTAAAAAAAATTGTTTTTCTTTTTATGAAATGTGCAGAGAATGGCGATACATAAAATTTTCACTTATAGAGTAGATGGATGGATGGAATGTTTAAAATGTGTATGAATGAAAAAATAATATTAAATAATTTTTGTAAACTAGACATTATGCTTTTTATTGTAGACAAAAATATGAAATGAAATGAATGTGATATAGTAATTAATAGGGATTGAATATAAGATGGAGTTTTAGGTTTTTCGTGAATCATCTATCTCGAAAATTGGATTGTGGTAAAATCGAGATATTCATTTGTTTTTTTTTTCGTTACTATATATATATATATTACATATTTACTTATTTTTCTTTATTTTTTATATTAATAGCCAAAACTTAGGTTAGAAAAGTGTCGAACGAAGTTGTTTATATTCACTTTTAACTCTTGTAAGTCAAATACGGTTAAACTGTCCATAATTGGGGATAACTGAAGTTGAAGTGGTGGAGGACTATGAATGAATTTGCATAATCAGTGTTGAACAATCTTCGTATCCCCACGGTGTAGTACTGGTTATTTACAGTTACTCGCGTTTCCAACGGAATTGCTTCAAATGTGACAATAGTGAATTCAGGTATTGTGCAGGAAAAATAAATCGACCAGGTTGAGTAAGTTCAATCGTTCAGTAATCATTTGGGAGATACAAATTCAGATGCACAAATCGTATACAAGTCGTTTTTCGTTACTTTTGGAAAACGATATATATATAGGGTAGTCTGGTTTGACCTGAAAACCCTTTAAAAGTTTATTCCATCAAGTAAATTATTGTGAATGAAGAAAATCGGAACGGAGAAATTATGCAATCAAATATCTACAATAGCTCCAATGATATACAAACTGGAGCAATACGTTCTTTAAAACTTTTCTTAAGAATTTTTTGTACTTAACTACTGGTATTTATTTGGTTCGACATAGAATTATAGTAATCCGTATAAAAATTTTAAATTTTAATCAAAAACGTTAATTATTTCGGAAAAAATTTTCTCACATTTTTTTTTTTTACCTTCAATGAAACAGAACAGAAGACATCATCTACATTGGATCAGAAATAGATATTATAATATTCCAGAGATTGAATTTAGAAAATTTTTCACTTATATCCTAATATTGACCACTTCTAAGATTAATTTTTACTTATTTTATATTTAATAATCTTATAACAAGTTTCAGATCTATAATTTATGCACTTGCATATTATAAAAATGTAAAGAAAAATAATAATAAAAAAAAACCATAAAAAAATAATAAAATAAGTTAGTAAAAAACAAGACAAAAAAATATTTAAATTACATAACACATTCAAATAGGTGGAGTAGAAATATAAAAAAAATGAAGAAAAAAGCAAAAATTAAACTGATCAGGCCCCCTAATTTTCTTATTATGGATATATCATTATTATTATGCATATTATTATTATTTTTATTATTGTTATTATTTATAAGCATAATTTTAACACAAATTTAGATTGAAAAGAAATAATAATTGATGATGAACACCCAGATGATATGAAAAAAAAATATTTTTTTTTTTTTGTAATAACTTTATCAAAATTGTTGACACTCCTTTAAAAGTGATTGTAGTTTAAAATAATTGAAGTCCTCCTTTTTCTACAAGCTACTAATTCTAGAAAATTATTGTTATACAATTAAATTTTATTACAGACTTTTAAGGAAAATATTAATTAAATACATAGAAAAATAAATGCCTAGATATTCCCTTTCTTTTAATTTATTGTTTTTTTGGTATTTTTTGTTTTTTTTTCCTAAACATATAGCAGCAAATTATTAGAAGAGACTTCAAAAGCTGTGCTTAGTACTGGAGAGGGCGAACAGCTGTGAAACTTTAAATCACTAAAAATCACTCAAGTGCCTTATATCACTAAAATATCCACTTTATCTAATCTATGATTTCTACTGACTAACTATTAATATAATTTCAACTCTGGAGGACAAAATAACGGTAAACTCAACGGTGTAATACCCAGACATTAAGTACGAAATTAAATTTAATTTAATTTAATCCATACTTATAATAAATATTCATAATAGATAATATAAAAAAGACAAAGAAGAAAATAAAAAAAGATATGCTTGCAAATAACACTAATTTAAAAATATTTGTTAACAGTTGAACAAACAAAACAATAAAAACAATAACAAAAACAAAAACGGTTATTTGAATCAAATAGTTTTGTTATGATAATTAAACAATAATATTCTAAATTTAAATGATTCCAGACCCTACTTAAGCACTTATTACGATATTTTACTTAACAAATTTTTGTTTTGTTTTTTAATTATCATTAATACTTTAGGTATCGGTCTAGTGATTTTTTCAATTTACAGAATGTAGTTTAACAAAGAAGTGCCGAAAATCCCTTACATTGTCTGTTTGTAATAAAAATTATCAATTTAATTCACATAATCGTAAATTTATTTTTTTAGATTTAATCTTTTATTATTTGATTATACTATATACTCTTTAATTACTGTCTTATTTTACTTTTTTTATGGATCATTAAATTTTTCGCAAAAAATTATTTTTATGAATACTTAAATTCGGTTGTGCTTGTTGAAAACGATTGATTGAATATAGATAGTTCTGGTTTTAGTTTTGTAATCCATTGATGTTGAATTGAATCTTCTTAAACACTTAAGAAAATCCTTTCTAATGGCGCCTATATTTTAATAGATCATAAAATTTTATTTTTAACCGTAGACTAATTTGAACCTATCGATTTGAAATCTATTGATGGGTTGTTTAGTTAATTTTATGATGATATTCGTAAAAAAAAAGATTAAATAGTAAAATAGTAAATTCGATTGTAACTTTAAAGTCTGATTGTGTCATCATAAATTATTGTACACAGAAATATAGTTCGGTATCTGGTTGTGATAATTAAAGATATTAAGACTAATATTAAAATAATTGGGACTCTGTTACGCTCTGTGATTTTTTTATGCTAACTAAAATTTCAAATTAATTCAAGTTTAAATTTATTTTTACAGTTATAATAGATTTTATGTTGAAATTTTGGTCGATTTTTATAACTCACAGATGTATCAATAATACCTTTTGATAAGTTATGAAATCAATAAAAATAAAAATCGGGAGTTGTATAGGTAGTCTAACACTATAAATAACTACTGAATAGTGCATAGGTATTGTTATGATGAACAAAATAACTGATAAAAATAGTTTGTTATTAACTCAAGTTTGCCAACGATATTTTCAGGGTTACAACTGGAGACTATTCTAACAAAATCGACACACACAAGTATATGTTAGTTAAAAGAGTTTTACAGTCAAATGTGTCCTACCCCAGAAATTATTAAGATGCAAAGAAGTTATATGGGTTCAGTGGATCAAACAGGCAGTCTAAAAAGAATGTAGAATAATTGAGTTAATTTGCTTTAATATTTTGTGACACATACAAAATTGACGGTTAGTCTGTGGTCGTCGATCGTATGTCATACTACTCTATTTCAAAAACGTTACCTTTCAACGTTTCAAATTATAGTAAAAAGTGTTTAATAGGCAATTATTATCTAATTAAAGTTTTTATTTTATCTCTTAACTACTTGGACATTATAAGCAAATTGAGAAAAAAAATGAAAATTATGTGTTAAAATTATTATGCCAGTACGAAATTAAAATACAAGCATGAGGTGGACAAACTCTTAGGCAATAAGTAGTATATATGTGACGGTTGATGGCAAATATGTTATGAAATTTTAAATTATTAAAAGGCAAGGCTCGAGGTTTATCGATATTGAAAGAAATGATTCCTTTAAAACTTTTGCCAAGAATGTTGGGATGGACTATATAAGCCTTACTTACATTCCCTAGTAAAATTATGAATTTATTTTTAATTACTTATAGTTGTCTACAATTATTTTCCGGCCTAGGGTGAATCAATTTGTTAGTGACATACAACGAAGGACTCAATTCAAAAGAAGAGATCTTAACTGAAAACGTTATATTTTATGCATCTTCACATTTAAATCATCACTGCCTTGCAAGTAGAGGATTTTTGATCCGTTTTTGTTTCAAATAAGAACATGAGGCTCGGAACGTCCTTTTAGAGGTAAATTGTGCATTCTAATTTGCATTTTAGAGTTATATTTATATTTACTTTCTTGTTTGAATTGTTTGACAAAATCGATTACCTCTTTTTATTGAATATGTTCAATCAGGTTCAGTATAATTGTTTATATAATTGTATAATTTCAGATGATCAATTAACCACTTTTTGTGTCATGCTGTACATCGCACCATACCGAATAGCATAACTACACATGCAAGAATTCTCTTGGATATGTCAGATGATTTTCTTAAGGAGGTTTTGATGTACATCAACCCTTTCGTCGTAGAAATCATAGAAAATACCACTGATCGATTGATAGAACACTTTTTATTCTATTTTAAAACTCTTTCCATGACGATTTTGGAGTATTCTATACAAGTTTTCTTCTCTAATTCGGGTTATGCTTCTTTTCTAAGTTAGTAGTAATTTACATACACACACGTATAAGGCTAGTTTTATAATCAGCTACAAATTTTGCCAAACATTACTGTAAATTTGCCACACTTTATCACATAGTCAAAGATATTTGAGCTCACAAAGAAGATATGATGCCGAGCATGACAAAAGATATTAATTTTTGTAATTTGGAAACTATTTTTGATTTCGATCTGTTATGCTAAGATCTAATTCTAAATGCTATTCTACTCTCACATTAAATAAACAGTAAATAAACAGTACTCCAGTTTACTGTCCAGTATATATATATACATAATAGTATAAGAGTGATTTCAATAACTCAACTATTATTTTAAAATCTTATAAATTTTGTAATGGCCACCATGCGTTTTGTAAGTTTCTTTTGTTTTTTCTTTTCCTAATTTATTTATTTTTTAGTGTTTCGTTATTCGAAAATTTTGTGTCACACATTTTAAATTAAAAAGTGTTATAATTACCGTTAATAGACTAGCTACATCTACTTTAACACTATATTAATCTATAATTAAAAACAAAAAAAATAGTATAATTACAAAATGGTAGTAAAAATGTAACGGTTGAAATTATTACTATAACTGTAAACAAAATGAAAATAACAGTTTTTTTTATTGTGTTTTAACTGCGAGTTAATGAAGGTTAAAGAAATTATTACAGTTTTAGGCTGGGTCCCAGTTAAATCAATGATTTTTAATTTTTTTTTTCGTTATTTGTACTCAAATGATTGATTATAGAAATTTTTTTTGTTAGTTGCATACAATTTTAACTGTAAATGTTGCAAAAAATAATATAACTGAATGTCAATGTCAAATAATAGTGAATTTCATAATATTTACGGTATCGTGAACAGTATTTAATGGAAAATGTATTGTGAAATGAAAATATGTATTTAAAAAACAAATTTTTTAAAATATTTCAAAGTTTTTAATTTAAAATGTGTAATTCTTTTGGTGCTTACAAATTGAATTTGTTTTTTTGTGAAAGATTGAGGTTAGTTTATGACACCATAAAGAATAAAAATTTAGTAAATTATGATGTTGAAGGTTAAATTGTTTTTAGAAATATTTATCTGTAATTCAATCAGGAACAAAAAAAAATATATATATTTGAAATATGCGAATTGTGATTCAATACAGGATATTCATGGTTTGATAGTTTTAAAAATTTAAATTCTCAAAAAGTGTTAATCTTAATTTCAGCTAAAGTAATAGAGCTATAAAAATACTTTTAAATTTATTTTAAAAATTAATTTGCTTAATTTAATTAGCTGTGTTGTTGTAATAGTCACAAAAATATGTGTGGTAGTTAACTTAAGTAGTGTTCACTGTACTTAGGGGATAGGGGTTGTTGAGATGAACATATCGTGGGATCATTGGGAAAGTGAGCTTATCTTTTCGAAGTGGAAGCTTCAAACGAATTGCTAAATTGTTCGTTTAGTCTCATTTATATAAAGTCGTAATCATGAAAGAGATTAGGACATAGAGTCTTTAAATTTCGGTGGGGTTTCTATACCAAGTATTTTCAATTATTATGAAAGGCTTTTCTATTGGGCGCATTTGATGCGCTAAAGTCTATATAATTATGAATAAATATTAAAACATAATAATTGTTTTGATTGTATTTAATTTTTAAATGACAATTTAATGACATTGTAATAAATGACCTTACAGCATTAAAATTAAAAACAAACAAATAAATTTTAAAATTAAATTTTTTTTCAAATCTTTATTGTTCCTAAGGGACTCAAAATGAGTCCATACAATGAAAAATCATAGGTTCAAAAATATTTTGAACATATTTTGGTAGAAATTATTTCAAAGTTGGATAAACAATGGGGTTTACAGAACTTTTAGTATATTTTAATACATGTTTGGATTGATACGAATAGCAAATAAGACTGACTAATAAAAGCAAGGAAGGGAAGAACATGTTAATTAATAAAAACAATTTTTGAATAGCTAAAGATGATACTAGCATAGCAAAAAATATTTTTCGTACTGCGGTCATCAAAAGACTATGAAATATTTCTGGATACATCATTAGAAATAGAGTACAAAACAACCAAATCCAGCAAAAGTGCAATACTTTGGATGTGGTCAGGAGGATTACAAGCAAAATAAGACTCTAGCAATAATCATGTGCGCCAAATAAATTAGAGAGAAGCTGTAAGATATAAACGTAGCAAAATAACCTCAATCAAATATACCTACAAAACGTTTGAAGAAAAAATACAAGAGCAGAATATGATAGAAATCCAATGTCCCTATGTTATGCTATTCTTCGCTCTAAATCGAAGTTGTTAAAAAAGTGGAACCTATAACTTCAATAAGGAAATTTCTATCATAAATTATCAAAAATTTAAAGATAATATTAGAGAAACCTACTTGTGACAAATAACAGTGATTGTGTTGATGATCTTATTGATATATTGCAAAAAGCTAGATTGTTCAAAAAGATAAAAACAAACCCCTCATAGCATTGTAATGATAGCAAGATACAAAAGTGCAAAAAATAAGGTAACTTTTATGAAGTATCCGAAGCAAAACAAAATTATTTCAATAATAAAATACAGTTGACTGGGTCTAATCAAAGAAAAATTTGGAAAGTTAAAAAAGACAAATGAGTCTAACAAGGCCATAAAGGAAATAAATAGTAATGGCATTAGAATATGTTGTAGTCTTGAAATTGCAAACTGCTTTAATATACACTTTAGTGAAATTTGGAAACAAGTTAGCCGACAAAATTAAGGATGCTGGCAAGTATACCGTAAAAAATGGATTGACTAGTCGAACTATTTTTCTTCAATCAGCGGATCAAAAAGAAGTATTTGAAATCATCATGCGGTTAAAAAATAGTACACCAGTAATTGATCTGAAGATCTAAAGCATGTTGCAACAGTAATATCACCTGCAATCGCCTGCTTGATAAATAGTTCTTTTTCTACTGGTATATATCCTGAGTGTTTAAAATCAAGTATTGTGGTACCTATATTTAAATCTGGGTCAACACTGGATGTGCCGAATTACAGACCAATTAGACTTACAAGCTGCGTAGGAAAAGTGTTTGAAAAAATTATAAATGCCAGAATTCAAGATTTTGTACAAGTGGTAGTGATGTTAATCAATTTTGATTTCAAAAAAGAATTGGAACTGATTCAGCAGTTGTGGAATCTACTAACTCAATTATAAGTAAATTGGATGAAAGAAATTATGTATGCTCTGTATTTGTTGATTAAAAAAAAGGGTTTTGATACGGTGGATCACAGCGTATTACTTGACATATTATATGAAATTGATATACGGGGACCAGTTCAGGATTTACTCAACTCTTCTCTTAAAAATATGAAAACTATTACAAGAATAAATGGAGTACTAAGCAATCAAGTTACAATAAATATTGGTGTTTTTGTTTAAGGGTCTGTGTTAGGACTTATATTATATTTGTTATATATTCATAATATCCAATTTGCGAATTTAGTAGCTGAATATAAGATATTTGCTGATGATACTCCACTTATATACAATGCCAAAAATTGCGATGAATTAGAAAGAGTAATAAATGAAGATTTGAGAAAATACAACAATTAGCTCAGCGGTGGCTCAAAAATATTTTTTTTTTGTCGCGCCCTCTCTACTAATGAAAACAGGTACGTAAAGAAAATAATCTTGCTCCATGAAAGCCAAGCCTACAAGCCGTTCTTGAGCCATTTTTGAGCGAGGATAAGTTTTAATTAATTTTAGTTTCGAAAAACTTTTTTTACCACTACAGTAACAGGTAACGTTAAAAAGATTCTTAAGGTGATAAAAAAGTTGGATAAATATCGGTCAACTTTCTTTCACAAATAAAATATAGGACATCTTTCGGCGACGAACTCTGTTCAATGTGTATAAAAATCCACTGCTTCGATATCTTTAGAGCCATCATGACTTAATGCAGACTCAAGCTTAGCACATGATGCATATAGGTGTTGTGCTGTTACATTTTGTAGGCTATAAATGTCAAAAATGAATCAAAAAACTGACTCAAGGTTTTGTATTTGCTCAAATCTATCACTGACGGAGTTAATAGCAGTATCAAGGGTTACTGTTGCCACGGGTAAACAATAAAAAATTTTTCGCCGCTACCAGTACCACGTAGTGCTAAACTTTGTTGACCTAGAACCCGAACTAAAGAGATCAAACGTAAAAATACCCCTTGCCAATAATTTTCTAGTTGTTTAATAAGTCGCAAATTATCATCGTCAACATTTTTTGGCGCCCTCAACAGTTTTTAAAAACCTTATAACTAAAAAAAAGTATATTTTTATTTTTTTCTTTCGAATTTTGGCGCCCTCAACAGTTCAGCGACCTAGGCGACCGCCTCTGCTGCCTATATGGTAGAGCCCCCCTGATTAACTCAAAGGTAATAAATTAACTATAAATGCTGAAAAAACCAAATACACAGTGTATCCCAAATGCATAGTGTATAAAATAACAAATAAAGTCCATATAAATCCAAAACTGTTAGTAAATAAAACCGAAATTGAAAGAGTTGCTACATATGTTGCATAATTGCATCTTGGTGTTGTAATTGATGAAAAGTTGAAATGGGATGATCATGGATGAGATGGGATTTAAGTTGTTATATTCCCGTTAATATTTTTGAACACAGAATACTTCAAAATTTTAAAAACTGTATGAAAAATCAAATTTTAGTTGCCTATTTTGGAAGTTTCAGTTTGACTTAGTTTAAAATAAAAATATTTTCTCAATCGACTTATAGTGAGTGTCTAATGTAAAAATACGTCAATGTTCTACATCTTTTTTTTTTACTAATTTAGTTCTAATTTGGCATAGCATCATAGCTTCTTCATTTAATTAAATTTTGGAAAATGGTTGTAAATTTTTATTTTAATCTTTAATCTAATATTAGCCAACACTTGCTATTAAAAATATTATTTTGTTTGTTTTGTCAAGAGCTTAACTTAAAATCGTGATTAAAAGTTATAGTGATTAAAAATAAGTGTTAAAGATAAAAAAAAAAATGAATGAAATGAAAAAATAATATTGGTGAATTTGGATAATAATATTACTATAAAAAATAAATAAATTTCTGATTTACTACAGTATTGAACAGAAACATGTTTAAAAAACTAAAATCAATAAATTTGATCATAGAGCCAAAGAAAAAGAAAAATCGGATGAATAAAAGAACAAAAATTTCAATCAAAAAATGCAGGATGGATTTTGTTCTATAATTTTAATTTAAAAGCTAAATTTCAGAAAATCTATCAGACTGCTAATACTTCTTCCAAACATAAGTACTGGCAAAAGCTTACGCGTTGTTATGATCAAACATAGTCCGAGCTATTAACATCTTTATAGTGACAGCCAAGCGACAATTTAAGGTATTGCAATCTTTTTACCCAGACTTGGTCTTCGGTTCGCAGTAGAAAGTACAAAATAATAACTGTCAACTCTGCTAAGTTTTTCGACATTTCTGGATATTATAACAAACAGTTGTGAATGAACTCGTTAAAGAAGTGTCTGAAATAGACTTGAAATCGATAAATACTAATTAGAAGTTCATGGGTTTGAATTTTGCCCAAGACAATGATGTTCAATTGAATTTTTCTATCAATATTCATAGAAAAAAAATTATTTTAAAGTATAATTTGGAATTAACCTAAGTAAAATGAAACTACGTAATATACCTAAGTTATTGACAATAGGATAAAAAAAAATTAGTAGATAATGTTTTTGTATTCAGCTTTTACACTACACCCCTGCCCGATAATATTGAAAATGTCAACAAGTTAATCTAAACTATAGAAACTATTTTTCAAAGTGGATACATTGTAGTTATTTGATATTTATTCAAAATATTAATGAGTCACCGTCAGAAAATCTTCAATCATTAATTTCAACTCAATTCAACCGAATAATTTATGTCAAAGCATTTTCCGTCAGATATGAGAAAAAACAAAAACAGTTTTCAGGTCTTTTCTTTGAAATTGGCATTAACTAACATTGTAATTTATTTTTTTTTTATATATTTTTGTGAGGGTTCTTATAAATGTCAGTTATTATGATGGATCGTTTATCAAAACAAATAATTATATAATATTTTATATTTTAATGTTTATCTCTTAGAGGAATTTGGGAGGAAATATTTTTATCAAAAACAAAATTTTATTTTTTTTTTATTTTTACATGAGAAAATTAACAGATGGGATTATGGTAGTAAGCTCTATCACCTGGTAGAAATATTTATGAAATACGAGTAGTAAGTTCAAATAAATTTTGTTTTCTTTCTGTTTGAATTTTGTTTAATTAGCACTTTGTTTGATTTGAATTGAGTTAAGTTAAGTTGATATGATAAAGAAGAGTTGTTACGACATTCGATATATGACTATTATTTATTGTTATTTATTTTTTTAGATTCGTTATTGCAAAAATTAACTACTGACTAATTAGTAACAAATATGGTAGAAAAAAAAAACTCTTCTGTTTGAATTTTTGTTTATTTTTTGATTAGTGGGAGGTCGGTCGATTGATTTTGTTTTACAGGTACATAAAAGGATTTGAAATTATTATCGTCATTATTGATATTAGATAAAATTAGTAAAATTTATGAAAGTTGATGCTTACATATACGTCTTTCTCAATTAAAATAGTATAATAATAAGGTAAATCATTAAATCGATTAAAATACCTTATTAGTAATTATTATATTACAAATTGAAATTAATAAGATCAACTAATCAAGTTATTAAATTGGTATGATTTTTGAACTACTTTATACAAAGTCTTCTAATTTCTAAAACAATTGTACTGAGAGTAAAAAAAACATTAAGCAGTCTATATACCGGGTGTTCCAAAGCATGCGTGTCAGATTTTTACGTGGGAAAGGAGCCGTTATTTTAAAATTTAAAAAAAAAATTATTAATTAAATCGAGAATGCTCTATCGATTGGTGATATATTGGGAAGGACCAAAAAGAGTCTTTTAAGCACAAAAATCGCCGAACTTGGCCTAAATCGAGATTTTCAAATGGGAGGGGGTATTTTTTTATACAAATTCAGATTCTACGTCAAAAACTAAGAAACTTTCGCAAAGTACATTTTTTTCTAAAATTTTAAAATAACGGCTCCTATCCCTCTTAAAAAGCAGATTAAACTACTTTTAAAAATTCGGTAATAATGAAATGTTTTTTTGTTTACATATCTTTACAGCATTTCTAATAAAAATCTAATGTAAATCTGTTTGTAATTTTTGTAATCTAATCAATATTTGACGTATTAACAACCTCCTAACCTCCTTTCATGTCATTTTTGTAATTAAATTTAATCAAAATCGATGCAAATCGGGATATGTAAATAAAATGTGACATATTTACACGTCAAATTTCCATTAACAGTAATAAAATCAATTCAATTCTAAATTTTGTCTTACATGTATATACGTGTAAACGGAACATTTAAAAAAAAATCATCGAAAAAGGTTCTAGATGCCGCCTATGCTGCCAATGCGATGTGAATACCGTTGAATTTTATTTTATTAAAGACGGTTATTATTTACTAAAACTGTCAGACTGACTATTAATTTAATTTGGGGACAGTTTGATACAACAAAAATATATTAAGTATGTTGATAGATAAAAGCTTTTACCTTAACTCAAAAGTTTTTCTAACGGACAATATTGACAAAATTTAAAAGCTTAAAATAAAAGCATGTAAAGGAAAATTACCATGTGGTATAATTATAAAATTTGACTAATCTTGGATTACAATATGCTAAGAGTTCAGAAGAAAATTAATTAAATTTGAGTACAAGTCTGTCATTAAATAAATTTGAACTTACCTGTTAATAAAATTTCAAAACAACACAAAATAATGAAAAAAAATAAAGTGAGCGTGTTAACACCCTCTACAAGAGCATATAAGTAAAAACCTGATGTTAGTTAAATTTCTAATATAATTTGTTTAAGTTTGAATTCTAATTAGAAGTATATTAAAAATATTATTCCACGGTAGAGATGTTACTAACTACCTGTACAGTGTACACTATCATTTCAACTAAGGATTAATTTGTAAATTGAGAATAATGGATCATAGATTCAAGGTTGACTGGGTAATAATAAATAAAAAAAAACATTATGTAAGATGAGATTTTCAGATGGGACATTAACTCTTTATGACGTTATCAACTCTTTATAAAGTATCATCCATAACTGATTGTGATGGAAATTGAAATATTTTTTCATTGTCAGCATATAGCTATACAAAATAATAACTGGGACTATCAGAAATTTAAAAAAAATTAAATACAAACAAAAGAATTTGCTAAATTGTGTTTCAAGTTATGCAGATTGCAAATAAGTTTAGAAAGAGAAAAAAATAGTAAAACAAAATATAGTAAGAAACTGCACAAAGAATATAGTAATTCCATAGATTATTTTTTGGAACATAATTCCTGAAAATAATACTGAATTTTGATTTTAAAGCATAATCATTAAGTGTGCAAGAAAAAATGCAATCAAACGATGTGCTAAACATGAGTTAAAATCTGATAGGAGATAAAATTAAATTTCTCTCGTCTTGTAGACTATAAATGAGGCAGCACTAAGTAGAATATCAATAGTATAATCTGTTTTGTAAAAAGTAAACGATGCAAGAAAAACTCATAAGCTCCCATAGAGGACATTAAACAATCGGAAGTGAAAAAAAATTTAATTAAAAATTTCTTTATCGTGTGTACTTTCTATTACAAACCCTTCAAAAACATGTGTATTCTAACCCAAATCTGTCATAATACCTAAAAAAATTGGATTTTTAATGGATTCATTATTAAAACTTATTTTCATTTTGTACTCTTAATATTATTACAAAAACAAACAAAAAAAAAGCTACGAAACAAAGAAAATTAATTTTGGTTTATAATAAAAGAAAATAAAATTGAATGAAAATTTCCCGGAACTTTCAATTTTTTAAATGACTTTATATAAAATCTTTATTGTCTCAAAATGAAATTATCATAATTTTTAGGTTCATGTACATGATGATGAATAAATCTTTAAAAATAAATTATATTTTTTAATAGTTTTCTTTGTTTAAAATTGAAATGTTTTATTTGTTTTTTTTTTCTAATTTTTGATTAATAATTCATGATTTCTGATTTATGAGTCGAAAGATATTCAAAAAAAAAAACCCTCCCCCCCCCACATCCAATGGTCAAAAAACTTAAATAATAATAAATCAAAATATATTTTAATTTTTTTTATTATACTTAGAAACTCGTTACAAATTGCGCACTTGTATATTTTGGAAGGTGTATTCTAATATAGGAAGAGATAAAATAGAATAAAATTGTTCTCTAAAGATTTGTGTACACGAGTAAAAAAACATATGATAGATTTCTAGTATAATATATGAAAACTTTGTTCTATCAAATGTGTTCACACGAGAGTCAATGTAATTTTTGGTAGACCTCTACATCATTGCTCTAGCGACTATTTACTTATTCGATAACTGAATTATACAAAATAAATTAGTCTTGTGCAAACTTTCTTTCAGAAAATTAGTCCCTAACAACTACAAGTAGCTAAGATTTTTTATTTATTACATAAAAAACAAGTTAAAAACAAAAAAACGGAAATGAAAGTATTGGGTTTGGGAATGGATGCAAAGAAAACAAACTGTTTGGATTCTATAAAGAATTGTTACATATGTCTTTGACTGAGGATCCAAATTAGTGTTTCCAGACCAATAATCGAGTAATCGAGTACTCGTCTATTTTCAGGTATTTTTCTTTATTCCGTTAACCGGATAATTTTGTCGAGTAACCGAGTAGTTATTTTAGGTATAATTTTTTTTTAAGCAAAAAATATCAGAAATTTTTGACATTGGTTACTATAGTAACATTAAATATTTTGTATTTTTCTTAACTAAGCAAGCCAATTCGTAAGATTTTTTATAAAATCGCGATAGATGAAAATTGTAAAATTCTTTAAAAAATCATCTTTAAGAACCGAAATTTAAAAAATATATACTAACCAAAATGAAAGAAATTGTTTGAGTTTGCTCTTAGATATAAAGACTAGATGGAGTAGCTTAGTATTGGGAACTGAGCGATTTTTAAAATTAATAAACTCAGTTAATCGGGTATTGGTTGAGCTAGGAGTTGCGCATTATAATAATGATAATATTGAATTGCTAAAGGAAATCGTTTCAATTTTAGAACCCGCAAAAATATCTGTTTTAGAATTGAGTAAACAAAGTTCTAATTTATTGACTAAAGATGGAACATTACTATATGTATTTCAAAAATTAAAATTAATTAAAACTCCGCTCGCGACAGAATAATTGAATAATGTGGAATCTCGAATTGAAAAACGGCGAAATATTTTTTTTTTTTCTCTTCTATCATTTCTCCACCATGGCGTTTTTCCTGAAAATAATAATTTTTTTAATATTCAACCAAACATAAAGTTAAAGGATTTGCTACAAAAATAATGAACCGTTTATTTCCAAAAGATTCAAAAAACTCAAGCACTAATGAAGATGAGGAGTGTCTGAACCCATACAAGAAATTACAAAAGTGTATTTCTTCACTAGCACTATTGACAAGCACTATTGACAATAAAGTCAACCTCTACAGCCTCCGAGCGAGTTTTCTCAGTAGCTGGCACTTTGAAGACAAAAATCCGAAACTGAATGAACCCAAAAATCTAAAATGCGCTAATTTTTCTTAAATATTATTTCTTAAATAAATAAAAAATATAATATGTACAAGAAATATTTGATACATTCAATAAAATTTTATTAAATACTATGCATAGCTAATCAAATCTTGTACCGAGTACTCGCTCAATTTTTGTTGCAGTACTCGAATAACTGAGTATTACAAAATTAATCACGTAATTTGAAAACACTAATCCAAATACTGATAAAAGTTTGGTCTCAATCGCACTTTAATCTTAATTTTTTTCTGCATAAAAGTTACGCCATTTATCAAGAAGCAAAATACAATTATGCTAGAATCTATTTTACCTGCAGAAAGATTGGTGTTAACTTTAAGCTTTTATTATTACTGTTAATTAATCACAAAATGAAGAAGGTATGTTGCTTCCAAAATATGTATTAATATATGAGGCGGTCCGAACCAGAATGGATCATGTAAAAAAATACTTTAGAGATAAAATTGCAATAGAAAAAAGGTTAATCACTTCAAGCAGTTTAGTCCATTTAGAAAATAATTGTAATCATGTTCCAAATTTGTTCAATTTTACTTGTAATCCACTCTGGCTCGCTCCGCTTTATATAATTATTTTATAGAAAAACAACATAATAAAAAATTAGTGAAAGTCACTCCAAATATTTATTTAATACAATATTGGTGAACTTATTTTATAAATATTATATTTGTATATTGGCTGGAACTGGGGTTTAATCTTCTGAGGTTAGAGCTGTTGCTAAACGATTGTATGATCGACAGTTATGTAAGTCACTCAATCCAATATTATTGGATAAAGGTAAACATAGTTTCTTAAGTGCTTTGCAATAAACAAAAAATCAACCATTTGCTTTAAATGGGGAAAATATCTATTTATTATTAGTTAGGGTGTTTCCCGACCTCTTGCACTTGCACTTAATACTCGCACTAAGCCTGTCAAATCGCACGAAATGTATTCCTAAAATCTCCGCACTTCTCGTCATATCGCACTTTTTTAATTGTTAAAATTTAGTGTTTCTTTTCACCACACTAAATATCGCACTAAGAGAGTTAAACATACAAAAAATAAAAAGGGCAAAACTTTTTAAAAAAATTAAAATTAATAATTAAAAACAAAAAACAACAAATCGAAATTTTGTCACAATTATAAGAACCATAGTACGAAATAATATGAGTATTTTGTTTGATGAGCTCACAACAGAGCTTTTTACGAAAGTCTTAAGTAATTTTTATATTCTACAAAAATATTGAAATTCTATAAGTATTAAAATTGCAGGCTTCAAAAAAGGTATTTTTAGGAAATATAAAAAATCAGGATATTATCGATATGTTGAATGGCAGTGATAAAATTCAAAAAACATATAAAAGTTTCATATCGCTCTTTTAAGACCAACGAGGTCGAAACCAAAAAATATTATTGGTCTGTTGGTTTGGAAATTCTAATATTCATTATGTATGGATTAGAAAGCTGCTCAACACAAAAAAGATATAAATAAAAATTTTATGTATAAGCAAAGTAACAGTGATCGAATCTTGATGCCACAGTTAATGATAGAATGATTTCCAACCAATTTGGATTGTTTAAAGCTCATTTCAGTTGAAGAAAAAGGATCCAAATGCATTATCGAAAATTCAAATGTTAAAGTATAGTTAAAAAAAAAACACTACTTTAAAGAGGCTCGAATAGACTACCAAAGATATGTGGTAAAGCACAATAAATGAAAATGTGGAATTCAAGGAATCCAAGATAAAGATATTCGCGTATATATATACACGTGACAAGAAGATATTAGGAACAAAAACTCTCCAAATATTGAATTTGATCTTTTGCAAAATTATTGTGAAAATTAATGGGTTTGTTAGGTCAAATAAATTGTAGGTGTGGAAATTATAAAATTTATCTGAGTTTAGGCAAGAGAATTTATACAAATTAAAAAAAAAACTATTAATAAGGAAAAAGATGGGGAAAGATGAAAAGTATGAAAAACTGAAGAAAGATGATTTACAAATTGTTTTTTCATATTTTTTTCAGGAATGAATTTAATTTTGGATTCCTAGTAATGAATAAATTACAGATATCGAGAATAATCTGGAATATATTTTGATAGACTCTAGTATGTTTACAAAGTATTTTAGAAGGGTTGTACTGTAATATTTTTTATTATTTTTTTTCCTTACTCCTCTTGTGAGCATAGAACTTCCACTTGACATTTCCATCGTACTCGATTTCTAGCTGCTTGTAATTCTGAGGTAATGTCTAATTTCATTTTTAATCTGTTTGTACTGTCTAAGTAGGGGATTGGCCTACTGTAGAAGACAACTATGATAACTCTATCTGCGCTTACGTGGTAAGACGATATCATATTGTTGTTTGCAAGTTATGGCTGCGATTTTATCCACCTTTGACGTTAAGATGCCTGACGTTACTATGTTTACTGGGTACGTCATGTCACTTTTTGTCAGTTGTTGACAATTGTGTAATTATTATTAGTGTTTGTTCAATATTATTTATTTTGTTATTTGGTTATTGTGTTGTAGGAGATATATGAGTATTGATATAGATATTGATATAAGTAATATTTTTAGTTATATAAGATATTAATTATATTAATTATTTTTATTGCTTATAAATTTTATATATAATATTTTGCTATTTTTTTTAGTTATCCCCACGGGAATCGAATATTTTTTATTATACATTACTTATTTGTTTCATCAATCTGCAGTGATAACATACACGGCTCCACCTTTCCAACATATCAGAGTCTAATTGCCCATTTACGTGATCTACAGTTAAAATTTAAGACATACACTGCCATAAAAATCATTTATATAAGTCAAGAGCTGACGATATTAAAGATTAGTTAAAACTAACTAGAAGTATGCGGAATGTTTGTAAGAATACTTGGATTCTAGTATTTTGAAATTTTATAATCTTATATCTAAGAGGACATACATACAAGGCTGAGAATACAAGAGGTAGACTAACAAGACTGAGAATTACAATGAGACATACAAGAGGTATAATGTTTCTTATTTCGAAATACGTGCGTTTTATAAAAGTAATTTATATATATATAAATTAAATAGTCGTGAAATGGTGTCTAAATCGAAGTATTTATTATGTGTCAATGGTAGTATAGCTTGAGAAAAATATATTCGTCAAAAAAAATTAACCCTCAGATTTATACTTGTTAAATAATCCAAATCGTGTTAGTCTCTACTTCTTTACCCAGTTAAATCTAATTGTTAATTTGATATACCAGTGGTCAGAATTTTTACTTATTTACGTTTAATTTTTTTTAAATATACCTGAATGCCTTCCACATTTGATTACATTATATTCAATTTGAATATAGCTCTGGTAGATTCTTATCAAATTGTAATTTAAAATTCATGAAAGTGTTATTTTATACAATTTGGTACAGTTTAGATTACATGCGGGAAACAAAAATTGGGAAGAACGAAAGGTGAGAAGATCGGTACAATATTACAAATGAAAGTATAAAAATGTCATCCATGTATATTTCATAGAATTTAGTAATATAGCTTCGTTTAAGTTTTGATTAATAAATTTAGAATCAATGAGCGTAACTGATGTAAACATTTAAGCTCAAAGAACTCATAAATCATATAACCGTATTCCAAGCTTTCCACCGTTACCCTAAGTTCAATATAGAATTCCAAAAATGTACCAAAAAAAAATAAAAGATTCATTTTGTTGTTATTATTTCAATTCCTAATACACTTAAATCTAGTCTAATTCTATAAATAGTTTTCATTCAATGAAAACAAAACAAACATTAATTAATTTTCCGGATTTCTGAAACAAATTTCCTCTCAATTTATCCACCAATTCTCTACTTAAATGAATGCGCTATTGATGTAAACAAGTAAATAACAACATCTATCGATTTGTGTGTTATTTGAAGAGAAATTCATTTAATTTAAAATTTATAGATTTAAAACAAATCCTCATCTAATAGAGATATATACGAGTACTAACATTTAGTACTAATAATATCATTTTGTAAATGTCTAGTCTTACACTACAGGAGATGAACTACAATTCTCTAAAGCTAATACATGTAAGTATACATATGTATATATATTTATATATACGTGTATATGAAACATATTGTGTTAAATCGCCAACGTCCAAAATGGAAACATGATCTAAAGAAAGATATCATAATTGATCATGTTAAATTCAGCAAAAAAAAAAAAAAAAAAAATTACATAAAAAAAAAACCGTGGTAAGTATTTATGATATAACTTTAAAGATGTTTAAAATATCTTGTAGATTCATAGATACATGTATATGAGTTATCCCATAAGCAATTGAAATTTATTAAAACCTATTTTATATTAGATTCGATTATAGAAAATGAACACGGAAATTGATTGAGCCACCATAATCTGGAATGATAATTTATATATATATGTATACAAAATGGAATTACTTGTGTTTATTTGATGATCAAGATGATGATGGTGGTATGACATGATAGGTGTATATGAGATATTTAAAATTCATTCATTCATTTATTCATTTTTTATTATTTAATATCAGTACTCTACAATTGGTGTGTCACGAACGTGAAAAGAATATCGTGTAGGTAATTGTGGAATCGCGAAAAAATACTTCGAATCTGGTTAGATTAACTTTCATCAATAACTAGTATTCAACGATTGGCTTAACCCTTTCCCGACTAACGTATCTTTTAAGGCAATAAAATTAAGATGAAGTTAACAGTTATCAGGATTGACACTCCTTTCTTTTATTCATGTCAAGTTCATATATTTGCTTTTTTCGTACAAACATTTTATATAATATTATTTTCTCCTTCCTGAAGTCAAATGTTAGAATTACACACATAGCATTTTTTGACAGAATTTGAACTATCTAATTTATTTTCTCCTTTTTAGTGCATTTAAAGTTGCTACCAAAACTGTGTAACCCTTGCAAAAAGCAATTTTTTAAAGAGTTTTTTTTTTTTTTTTTATTATTTACTTTTTTGTTAAAATTAACTATTATAAAATCTGTAAAATAAATTTTACAAAACAATTTTAATCGATACACACAATAAAATATCACATCATTTCAGTTATCTCTTTCTTGCATTGGTGTTGATGTTTCTTTAAAATGGATTTATCTGTATATAAATTTCTACAAATTCCGTGTATCTGAAAAGGAAATACTTAGGTATCTTTAATAAATTTTGGTTTAAAACCTATGTTAATGTTATCCTACTAATTAATTTTTTTATATTAATTTAATATCATCAAACATTTTATAAAGCACGACGATAATATAGTTACATACATCTACAAGATACATCAATATTATATGTATATAGTGTCAACTGTCAATACATGTATAAGTAATAAGTATACAATATACATAATTTGTAGGCTTAGAAGAGTTGCTTAGATTCATTCTAAACAAAAGTTTTCCTGTGTGTTGAAATAATTTTTTGTTATTATATTATATTATATTATAAAAATTAATATTATAAATTTTATAATATAACAACAAAAAAAAATTTTTTTAAAAAACAATAATTTGACTCAAAGGAGAATCGAACTCACAGACCTTGTGATATTAACATGACGCCTGAACCAACTGAGCTAACAATGGCTTAAAAATATTTCACCAAAAGGAATATAAACAGATATAAAATAAAAATTGATTTTGACCCCTACATCGCCCAATAAAATAAATAAATAAATAACATTGCAAGCTAAAGAAAAGCAAGTAAAAATGTGAGAAGACACTGTTGTCAGTATACTGAATTGAATTCAAAATAAAAACAACCTACTTTTTATGCAATAAAAGTTTATACATATAAACTCTAAGAAAAAGTGTTTCGCAAATTAGAAAAGGTTGTAATGCACTGAGTGAATTTAAATGTATCTATTATTATATTGTAAGTAAATTTTGCATTGTAATGAGCATTAAAAAGTTTAATATTATTATAGTCATTGTGACCTTCAATTGATCTGATGTGCAATAAATTGCAAACAACTAAAATAAACTAAACTAGATTTCTATTGTATTATCATCAATAATCATTTCTTGATTTTACTGCTTCAATATATATATATATGTACTTCTTGCATTGAAGATGAAAATCTCATAGTAGCATGTCTCATAGCATTTCATAGCATTTGATATGAATAGCGCGATTTGTTGCGCCTTAAATTACAAAATTTCCTATATTTTAATTTATAATCGAGAATTTATATTGAATACCTGTACATTGAATTGACGGATGAATGTTTCATTTTAATTAATAGTATATACCGGCCCAATATAATAAATTAGATAATAATTGTTATTGAAGTCAGATTATCTGGTATTGAAAAAGAATAACAAGAATACAAAAAAAAAAAAAAAAACTGATGGTGTAAAATAAAAAAAAAATTAAATTCTTTTTGAAAGAATGAAGTATAGGTACATATGTTTTAATTAAAAAATGAATTTATTATATTATTATTATTGAATTATTATATTAAAATTACATAAAAAGTGGTTGAAGGTGATGTTACTCCAATTTATTTGTACCTGAATATCTGAATATAATAATCTGAATCCATGAATTAAAAAATAACATAATTGAAAAATTGAAGAAGATTAGAAAAAGAAAAAAAAACATTTTTGTTTTTTAAGGCATTGAAATGCCAAATAGTAATGAATTTTCTTATATACAAATCAAAAGTGATTAAAATATTGATATTCTTTATTTAAAAAAAAAAACAAAATATTTTTCTATTCATAAATTTGTTGTTGAAACTTCTTTTATGGTAAATTTTTGATTGGATTTATCGTATTAGATATTAATTATTTTATATGAGAAAATTTTAAGACCTTTAAATTCTAATTGGATTTCTTTGAGATTAAATTTAGTGAATTTAATAATGTTATTACAATAAAAATTTTTAATATTATTACCAATTCAATTAGTCATGAGATTCAGATAATTTTGCTGTCTACAAATAACAAGCAAAACTAAAATTTATACCAAATATGTGTATGGTAGTTTATAACCTACACTATTGAAGGTAGATCAGAAACGTTCAAAAGCGATAGATCAAAAAGCAAAAAATGAGAATTTAAAATGAGAACAGTTCAAATGAGATGCTTGTGACAAATTGTAAATAAGACCTTTAAAGACCATAATAGAAGTGAGAATATAAGAAGAATATGTGATATTCAAGATGGGAGCCGTACTTTATCTTGTTTTTAATAAACTTGTTTTTTTAAAATATTACTTTTTAAAATCTTGTTTTTTTTCAAAAAATCTTGTTTTTTTTTTTAAATTTAAATTTAATTTTTTTTTAAGAAGTGATCAAATGTTGATTTTTTATTGAAGTGATAAAGTTTTGTTTCCGTCACTAATAACAGGGTTCCAATAATATATGACAGAGGTTTAAAAATAAAATAGCTTTTTTTTTTTAATTTTTTACTAAAATCTTACTCTCTATGTATACCTGCCGCCGGCAAAGAAATGGTATCAATAAATGAGTAGCGGGGGCTTGGTATCAATACCCTTTAATACTTTAAAATTAGAATACCTGCTTTTTATATTCCTTACTAAAATGTTTTTGCTAGCAACACCAGAAATTATATTTTTATATTACAAAGATTATGGAATGCCTTTATTTTTGCATATTTAATGACGATGTTTTATGGGTGACGATGTTTTATGGGCGCTGCAAAATAGCTTCGATTGTAAAAACTTCGAGACACAAAATCCTCAAAAAAAAAGTTTTTATCTTAATTATTTTTATGCGTAGCTGCTGCTGGATACAAAAAGGGTGATTACAGAATATTTACCATTATTATATTTTATTTTGTTTATCAATTTTTTTAATTACTATTTGAGTTTTTCGAAAATAACTGAATATTTACATTCAAGCATCTTATTTTTTCAATTATTTTTAATTTTTAAAAATAAAATAAAATAAAAATTATATTTTACTTTAAATAATATTCTTAAAAAATTTAAAATCAAAAATAATTAAAAAACACGATTTTAAAAAACAAGATTTAAAAAAAACAAGTTTTTAAAAAAACAAGATTTAAAAAAAAAAAGATTTAAAAAAAAAAGATTAAAAAAAATAGGATTACGTAGTAGACCCATTCAAGATAAGGATTCGTTAAATAGAATAGGTCTAGAAAAGATTGTCAAAATGTATCTGTGACGTTTTTTAATCCACAATGTTTTAGTGGGCATGCATACAAGTTTCTTATTATATCTTTGTTTTTTTTTTAACTCCTTAAGTTGTATTTTAATTAAAGTCCTAATAATTTATTTTATTGCAAAATATCTACATTTCTACATAAAGCAATACACTTTCCTATTGTCATTGTTCTGCAACCCCCTGAGTGAGGCATAGGTCGGAATGAGAATGAAAAGCCAAAAAAAATTTTTTATCATTGCTTAGAATTAAATTTTTTTTGCGACGCTTGAGTTTAATCACAAAAAATATTTTCTAATGGAAGAATTTTCCAAGTGGAGAGAAGCCACCCGTAACTGACAAAAATGAAGAACGTTGATAAGACAGGCCCAGAACCAATATATGGTGTGTTGGCCACTTAAATAAATAAGTAAGTACATATTTTCTAGTAAAGTAAGTAAAGTAAGTCTAATAAACTTTAACTTCGAGATCTTAATGTAATTCGAATTATATTGGTGTTCGAAGATGTAGATTTAAACTTATTACCAGTACACCAGTATATGTTTTTATTTCAAACACATTTTATATTTAAAATATATCTAATCGGATTAAAAAATTTAAATCTTTCGAAATTGTAAAACGAAATTGTGAATCGATTTCCCAAAAACTTCACTTCAAAAATTTTGATATGAAATGAAATAGGGGTATATATATATATGATATATTTTTTTACGACACAATTTGAATCGTAGAAACATTATGCAAGAAACAATTTATAGCATATTCGAAATCATATAGTATAGCTATCATCACTATAGCTATCTAAAATTTCAATCAAAATAAATTAAATCAAAAAAATTAAACCAAAATAAATCAGAGCCTGGATTTAAACATTCAAAAACTTGCGTACATATTTAGGTGTAAATGTTATTATATTCGCTTTCTTTTTTTTTATCTTATTGTCAGTAACTTAGGTATATAAATATTCATTATAAGTAACTTATTTTAAGAATAACTGACCAAGATGAGAAAACGAGAACTTCTGATTATTATAGTTAGATAACATAAAATACTAAACCATGTAGTTCCACGAATACAGATAATACCAAGTTTGATGTTATCTATGTAATGGATTCAATTTCAATACCTTATTGTGCAATCTATTTAAGGTGGATGCATTTTAATAAACATAATCTATGACTTATTTCAAAACTATAAGACTATCATAGAACTGAAATGAGACTCATTATCAGTTCTGAAGGTACTTTAATGGAAGGTGCTATACTTTTGTTCCTACATATAAGACTCTTATAGAATTCCAATGGGAGTTCTTAGCAGTTCTAACAAGCTGTTATAAAGGTATTTTGTCTCTATAGTGAAATAAACATCTTATATATAATACACAAGATGAACAACGTGGTGAGTAAAAAAGCAAAAATAATTGAATAGTAAACTACACCACAAAAATATTAAAATCTTAGCAAGTTCTTAATGCTGAATACCTAAAACATTTCAAATAGTTACACCAAATAAATTACTGTTATTTCCAAGTTGAGCGACATCTATACTCTAAAAGAAATTTCAATCACGGGCAATTTTTTTTTTTTTTTTTTTTTGCTTCATAAAAATTCAGTCATTTTAAATAAACACACAAACTTATAGAAAAAAGTACAGAAACAAAAACACAAACAAAAATTTAAAACAAAACAGAAAAACAAAAATAAGATCAGATCATTCTTTTCAAAAATTATATAATAAATGTTAGTTCATTTGCTTCTGCTATTATTAAAAAAAATATATACAGTAAAACACAGTTATAGGAATTCGGTAAATTTGAGTAATATTTCTGACCATAACCGTTTTGTGACTATAGGTGTAGTCAACAACAAATTGCATATTATGCTTTATAAACAAAATCAAATTCAATAAAATATCTTTTGTATAACAATTTTAAACTTTATTTTATTCATAAATAGCAATTCTGTTATATAATCACAAAATATACATATTTGTAATAAAGAACAGAAAAATATAATATATAAATCAGTTTTTAATAAAATAACTTTTGAATTATCTTTTTGTTTTATTGAAAAAATTGACATTATATTTTAATGTGACTATAAACAACATCGATTGTATGAACTTATGAAGTTTATTACTTTCTTTCAAAAAAATTGTTGACTATAACAGAATTGTGACTACAAACGTTTGTGACTATACACGAATTAAAATGCATTGATCTACTTCGTTGAGAGTAATGGGATTTTATTGTGTTAAGTTATGTTAAATTAGTATTAATTTCGTCATAAAGTATAATGTATTATACTTTAATTTCATTGCATATATATTCAATAATCAAACAATTCAGAAAACAACTACAATTATACCAAAACAAATATTTCTTTTTATATAAAAACGTACCTGAAAGAAATGCATCTGTGCAATTGCACAGGAGATTCACTAGTATATCTATATTAATGTTCTAAAATATATTATGTATATTTAATATGTTGATGTATATTTAACATTTAATTTCAAATTTAAGTACTAAAAATCACTGTGTATGAGCTAACGCTCTTTTTGAGAATAGAACGAATAAATAATTATATAAAAAATAAAAAAAAATATAACTTGAAAGATTTGCTATAATCAAATTTCTAAGCAATATTTTTATAATTGGATAAAACCGTATAATCGTACAAAAACAAAATATGAAAATAATATTATTAGAAAAATACGTGAAAATAAAAATTCGAGAAAAATTTACTTAATGCATTTTGCCAAAAACCACCATTGGCCATTTTCATTGACCTAAGTTTTTTGCCATCATAAATTTAATTAAACCCAACCACATCCATATAATTACAATTTCTATTAGAATAAATAATTTCACTTTTATTTACCACAAATCAATTACACAAAAAAAAAATCAATTTACTATTTCCAAAGTGCATTAAAAAACAAATTCTATTTTTAAATACCTATGCGAAAAAATATTATTCAACTGAACTGAAACCTAATAACCCACATTTCCTTATACAAAACAAAATAGAAACAAAAACAACAACAAAAAACAATGTCTGGCCTAAAAATAACAGAAAAAAAAACAATTACACTAATACGATTGAAAAAAAAAAATTTATTTCAAATATTTCAAATGAAATTAATTTAAATTAATAAAAATAAAATAAAAAATTGAAAAATTTGAAAAATTAAAAACCTCTTTTTTCACCCACTAACATGTCAAAAATATGTCAGTAAATTTATACCATACGGTATCTACTGATATAAATGAATGAATGAATTAACATTACATTTCAACAAAAATTATTTTATTTCTTCTAATATCAATCAATCTGCTGTCAAAATAATAAAAATTCAAAAATTTTTATTTTTTTTTTTTTAATTTTAATTATCTGAACAATAGATATTGACAAAATCACTTAATAATCCAAATCAAAAAAATTCATTTAAAATAAGTAGGTACTCTGTGTATATAACTAAGTAATAAATAAGTGAATATTAAAATGATACAACACTCCTCCCTCAAACTCTTCTACTGCATCAGACAATCGTTTCGTTACACATGTACTTCATATCTAAATTAAAGAATTCTGTTTTATATACCCAAATCATTATATCTAGTATGTATACAATATTAAATGTATACATATAAAATTATAAACTAATAATGACAACAGCATAATATTCCAATTCATCAAAAAAAAAAAAGATAGAAAAAAAGATAGAAAATAATAATATTTTGTCTATTTGGATTTATAAAATTGTGTTGAAATATAAACAAAAAATTTTTTTAAAATGAAATCGATCTCAAAATGTGAAATGAACTGAAAAATATTATTTATAAATAAGTTTACTATTTAAAAAAAAAAATTGACTTTTATTGTCATTCTAAAGTATAATGTTATTGTGTTAACTGTTGTTAGTGTTACTGTTGTTAGTACTATACAACTGTTAGTGTTTCATTAGTCTTGTTTCTTTAAAAGAAATGCATATGCAATAAAAAAAATATATGTAAGTAGGATGTGATCATAAAAAGTGTACTGGAAATAAAATTTGTTTTCTTTAAAGGTGAAAATGGTCAAACTATGACGTGTAGTGAGCTTCGAAGGATTTTACTATAGAATATAATTCATTTTGCACTAATATAATATTCCGTAGTTAATACAGTTATAAATAGTTAGTTTATCATTAAACATTTTCTCGCTTTGCATGACGTATTAATTTAAGTTATATTTAAAATTATGTTAATAAAAGGTAAATGTATCATTTGGCCGTATTTTTAACAAGTTTGTGGATTATCATTTTACTGTATTTCATTTCACTTAACTAATACGGTGCTGATGCGAATTAACATTATTAATTTTTATGCGTAGCCCCTTTTTAGAAACTTTAGAATTCCATTTTTATGCATAGCTGCTGTTGAATACAACAAATAGATTATCGGCTCTAATACAGTCAAATAATAGTAAAAGCAATCATAATTGTGTAAACATAAAGAAGAAGAAAACAATTTTCTACGATAAGTTCTATTCATTTCATAATGATTCAATGGTGCAATGCAATGATGCAGTCAAACAAACTATATAGTAAATTATTCTGCTAGAAATGCAATTAACTGTAAGGCCATCCCAATTGATATAACCATCGGTATACTCACTAAAGAAGTTTATATTACAATTGAAAGTCATAAAGTATACTATTGTAATACTTCTAGACATTTATGACCATGAAATCGATCACCGACAAATTGTGAAACTGTTTCTCCTTAATAAAACAAATTGTATACTGGTATACCTGTACCTATAATGTAGATCACTAACTAGTCATTATTGACTCAATACTGTTTGTGTTTTGATACACAGAAAAATATCACTGAGAATTCCTTCATCTGAAAGATATCAAAACACATTATTTGTGATTACCGCACGGCCTGACAAGAATTAAGCCCAGGTAGGTAGAGTTTAGATTTGATAATCTACGAGATGTCTCCATGATACTTGATTTAATTATAAATATGTATAGATTTATCAAGATTTCAGGGTTGCTCTTGGAATAGATTTCGGTTCAATTTCTGTTGTAGATGATTGCTATTTGGCTAAATTACGCTTAGTTGTGTCAGCAAGAGTTAATTGTGGTTGTTATTAAGTTTTTAACTATTGATAAAAAATATGTTATATAAGGGTCGCATGTAATCGATAAGAATAAGACAAATTAAAGTTAACTTCGAAAGTGTCGCAAAACAGTATCGAAATCGTACAGGGGTGAAGGCGCAGTATATTGAAGCGTTAGGTATTGTGAAACCAAATATTTATTTAAAATAGCATCATGTGATGATGATGAAATTATTTGAAATTAGCTCAGCATATTTGAAGGTAACACGAGTCCTTGGGAGAATTTTATATTTTTAAAATCTATTCGGCTGAGTACAACTTCTATGCAGTAATGTAAGATATGTGCTCATATTCGTTAAAAAATCTGAGATTTATACCCAATCTTTGTATTTATATCTGAAAACCCAACAATTCGTTTAATTTTTTTTTGTCTTTTAATTGGGTTGTTTAGATGTTCTGGAGAAAGTAGGCATTAAATAGATTCTGTAAGTAATCGATAGTAGTCGGGAGTTATCAAATAGACTCTATATTTAAATATATTCTCTATCCAGTTTATTTTACTAGATCTAATATAGGTTTCCCATTGATTTCTCACTACTTTATTCTTACTCATTATCCAATTAAAAGGCTAGCTATCATGTGCGAATTGCTATTAGTTTTCATTAGAATATTCTAAGGGCCTATCGCTTTTCATTTATAGTTGAAAAAACTGTATTATTCTTATTTTCCCTTTGAATTACGAATCACTACGATTATCCTTAAACATAAACATCCAAATCAAAAAAAAAAAAAAATTCCAATGTATTCAATCCCAAATCCCAATCCAATCCCAAAATCCTTATTTTTAGTATAATAAACATTTTTTTTATTTTTTTATTTACATTTATTTTGTTTGCAAAATTAATATATGTGATTTTTCCGCAGTTGTGAAAAAATATTTGCTTAGTTAGCTACAGTTCGATACCAAATCTATATATTTTCCAACCTACCTTTCCCAGAAAATTATCTTTATTATTATAGAAATGTAAAGATTTTTTTTTTTCACTATATTTTATGTTTGGATTTTGGTACATTGGCAACCTTTTTTTTTTAGATTTTTACTTTGGGATATCGGATCATATTTTATCGAAAGATTACGATGAATAAAAAAGATATATAATTAAACTTAACTTAGATGGTCAACAGACCATACAGATTCGGTTTGACCATATAAATTACTCATAAACGTCGTCCTTTTTATCGATCACGAGGGGCTTCTCTTCATTTGAAAATACAAAATTGTTTCATATCTGCCGACATTTCGTCTCTCCAACGAATATTTGCACCGACGTGTTGCACTTTCGGGTTTGAATTCGAGGATTCTCTTGACTGGAGCATTTTCCTTTCATCTCTAATGTTTTCGAGCCACTATAACTAATTTTTTGTGAAGCACAATTATTTGCCTTAAATAAATTTAGGACCTAGAGTACAAGATATTTTGCTCAGTACTGTATCTATACATAAATAAATAAGATTTAAATACGAAAACAAAAACAAAACAAAAAATGAAAATTTATTAACGCCATTATCAGGCATCACAATAAAACGATCGACGTGAGTATTTTTTGGGGCTTTATTTTTGTTTTTATGTACATATCATTATAAAATGTTTGCTCATAGATTTTGATGTAAGTCTTATTAACACCTATTTAACTATTGTCGATTTTACATAGTTCCCCATATTCATTTTAATAATTTGTTTTTTTTTTGTTTTGTGGAATTTTAAAAAGAAAAGAAATTGTTTTGGAAACCTTCTCGTTTAATAAAGGAAAACAAAAAAAATGAAAAAGCCCAAGAGGTAGAATATGTCATGACATTTTTGAAAATATTTTGAAATCAAAATTTTTTAAAAATAATTTTCATGCTTATAAAAATTATAATGAAAAGGGGCCTTGTTCTGTTTTTAACAGATTAGAGGTAACGATTTGTTTAAATATTTGATTGGTTACCTACCATAATTTTTGGGGTTTTATATTAGTTGAGTAGAACGGTAGTCGTCCCAACTATATATTGAAATCGTGTTTATTTTTTTATATTGTAAGAGATTTGAACTGCATATGTTAAACTTTTAATTTGTGAATTGTAGTGTTAACTGATAAAATACGTGATTTTTTTTAAATTTCAATAAATTTTTATTTTATTTTGTTTTGTTTTGCCAAAATACTAGGACTAGAGGTCTATTTGCAATTGAATGAAATTACAATGAAATTTTATTCTTCAGATACATAATTTGTAATTTGAAAAATAATATTTTAAATTATATATTTCGGTGTACTTATTTATTTTACGTGACATACGAAATTGAAATATCTCAATTATTTCAGATTTATTGATTTTTTTGTTTTTATTTTTTGTTTAAACACGATTTGTAGAATTTTTTATTTATAGCGATTTTTATTAAAATGATGAATATAAAAAATTTAGATTTGAAAATTTAGAAATTTATAAAATATTTGGAAAATATGAGTTCATATATTAACACCAATTATTATATATATTTTCTTAATTTAGGGTTAAAGGAATAATGAATTTAGGTCATAGAAGTTTATGCAATACTTTCAATTTTTATTTATTTTATGTGCTGTCTAAAGAGAACTCAATTGTTCGTACAGAGTATTTTAATTGGGAAAAAAAAACTTGAATTTAAAAAATTCCTTTGTGCTTTCTTTATAGTTAGTATGCACTTTTAGGGAATTTATTTGCTGGTACATATATGGTATAATTACCTAACAAATGTAATTATAAAAAAAAGTAAGAAGTGTACAGGGGATCTAAACTTGTAATTCGATCGATTATCTTTGCCAAATAATATTCTGTAGTGGTTATGTCATCTGTGACTACTAATCAGAAGAGCTTGAGTTCAAATCCTGCCTTAGAATGTTATGAAAAGTTATTTTTTCATTTGACAAGGTAAGATACTTTTCTTCTTTCCCTATTCCAGCCAACTTAAGTATTAAAGATTGTAGCACGTTTCTGTTAACAAATAAAATCACTAAAATAAAATTAAAGTGCGACATTATAAAGGCAAATTTACTCTACAATAGAGGTAGTTAAGTTGATATATCAGATATATCGAAACAAAGAAAATTTATTGTGTGTGATTGTGTATGTCAAGTCATTGATTTAAACAGATGTTGGGGATGTTAAACAAATATGGTGTGTTCATAGTGGTAGAAAAAATACGTCAGCGTCGTTCATATATATTTTTACCTGACAACAATAGTAAAAAAACAGACCTTTCTAACAATATATAAATATTGTGGGGGTTTTTATGGTAAAATCCTGTGGTATTTGGTTTTTCAAAAAAGAAAATAAGGATTGTTTATTTTTCCAAAATTTTCTACTTTGAACTACAATATCTCCATAACGACAGCACCAATCAGCATCAAATAAATGTTAAAATATGCTCCAGACCACTATCTTCCTAGAATATGCATATATGAATATATATATATATTTAATAGATCAACGGATATAACGATTTTCATACAAAAACGTCAAAACAACAAGGATACTTTCAAATGTCCTTTTCGTCCTGAAAAGATAAGATGCGTCACTAAAGATATACATTTTTGGAAAACTAGGAACTCCAGCTTTGGGATGTGGTCATTAGGTGGGTTGGAGTCGAAATCTTATTTTCTGAAAATCTTATTTCTGCAAATCTTATTTCTGAAAACCTTATTTTTTCAAAATTTTATTTTTTGAAAATCTTATTTTTTGAAAATCTTATTTCTGAAAATCTTATTTTTTAAAATCTTATTTTGTATTTTTTGTTTTTTTTTCTAAGTAGGAGCACATAATAACGCATACGGCACAGTCTTAGTAAAAAAATGTTATTATTTTATTTTTAAAGTCGAAGGCTGCCGCCCCCAAACCCCCGCTACTCACTTATTTGAACCCAGTTTTTGTCAGCGACAAGTAAACGCATACGAAACGCATGAAAGCATGTGATATTAAGTTTCGACCCCAAATCCTGGGACCCCGGACCATCACATTTAAGGGCTGTTGTACCAATTCCATTTTGTGTATAAATTAAATTTCACAACAAAAAAAAATTAATATGGACGAGAAAAAAATTTTACAGGAAAAAATAAGACTTACGGAGAAAAAAAAAGATTTTTAGAAAAAAATAAGATTTTCAAAAAATAAGATTTTCAGAAATAAGATTTTCAGAAAATAAGATTTCGTCACTATCCGTCATTAGGTCCTACGCCGATACCACATATCCCTCAGAAGAGCTGCGAATTTTATTACAGCATCCCACAAGTTTGCTATATTAATTTTTCTGATTTATTAATTTTATTTACTTTATGCGTAAAATTATTTCTTAAAAATATTTGTATTTTAAAATATTTATATATTTTTTTAAATACATAATCAATTTTTTTTTTTATTTCAATTAAATTTAATTTAAACCAATACTTTAATTTTCTTACATGTTTTCTAAAACTATTTTCTATTTCGAAACAAGCGCACTATGCGAACTATTAATGGTGGCGCAATAACATACATCTTTTTTCTTGCGTAGACGCAACCCTTATAAACACGCTTATAGTCATGAAATTTTACAAAAAAAGAAGCAAAAATTTGATTTGAAACAGATTCGAAAATTTAATTCTAAGATTCATAGTAGATCCTTTTTGTGCAGATACAAGTTGGGCAATAAGGTAAAACTTAATCGAACTTATAAGGAATCAAATTTATTATCTTATAAAATGTTCAACAGACTTCAATGGGCGGTTCATTTGGAGCACATTTATATAAAAGCCAAATTCATCAAAATTTTCTTTATTGATTCATTTATTGAAAATTTTTTCAAGAATTGTTCTATTTTCATCATCATGAAGTTTTGTTATTTAGATACATTTCTTGTTATTTAGATACATTTTAAGTGAGTCTGTTATTTTTTTTAGATTGCATATTTTTTCTGAATTGGTTTTTAATTATTCGTGATTCTGCCGGTTCTATACATGAGAGGTTATTTAAGGTTATATCTATGTTAAACCAAAATGTCGTAAACAATCTCCTTCTACCCCTCTATTCATATTTCAAAAAATTTCCATTTCCTTCTCCTACAGAATCAAAATTTTATCAAAAATTGACTAAAAACTACATTTAAAAATGTAATTACGATATTATTTTCTAAATATGTAATTTTCATAATATTTTTGTCGTTTTCACAAATATTTAAAAAAAAACCTGTAAGATACTAAACTATTAAAATTTTTTCGTTTTTAAACCTTCAAAATATACAAGGTCGGAATATAACAGACGACAAATTTTTTAATAAATAATTTTAAATATTTTCTTCCTCTTTTTACAAAATTACAAAAACGGTTAAAAAATTTAAATATAATAATTTTTAATATTTGAAAAAAAAAAACATTATAAATGCATTAATAAAAATAATTTAAAATTTTATGTTGACTTTAATAAAAAAAAAAAAAACAATCATTTACAAATATAAATATTTCATTGAATAATTGGAAGCTAATTGCACCGCTTGTGATAATAATGTTGGTATCGCTTGTAACTATAAGACATTTATTTCAAATTAGTTTAAACTGTTTTTATGAGAAATAATTGTAAAAATCAAAATAAAAATCAAATTTTAATATGAGTACTAATAGTAAAATCTATTTAAATCGTAATCGGTGGAATGGCAAAAAAATAAGGAATTTTACAATGTAGTAACCCTGAGTCAAGTCCCCTGGGAGGTAAATTTGATTTAATACTAGACGACAGGTGGTGCAGGCGACAGTAAGTAGCATAGTAAAGCGTAGAGCAGTTTACAGGTTAAAACATAAAATAGGTTAGTCACAAGCACTGATGAAGGAAGGAAGTATGTTGCGATATTTGCAATCAAATATTAAACATGATTAGAACGGAAACCTGACAACAATTAATTTATTCAATTTAAATTTTAAAGTCAGAGTCCGATTAATAAATTTAAAAAAAAAGTTGAACAGTATAGACTAATAATAGAAATAGACATGTATAATAGTAGAGTAATCAACTACTTTGTTAAAATAATAATTACTGAAATAATTGAAGTACAGTCTCAGAACACCAATGTGTGAGCAATTCCAAAACCACATAATATTTCCAAAGGGAGAAAGAATGATGAATATAGAAATACTGGCAATTTTCTACATTTTTCAGAATCATAAAATTCAACATGAAAAATTTAAGAGTAAAATAAGATGGTCTGGACTTAACTGGCAATAACTTTGAAAAGACCTTCATATTTTTATTTTTATTCATTATATTTTTAATCATCTAATCACAATGCACGCAGCGCTATTTGATTGCAGTATTCCAGTAGTGGACATTTAATTGAAGAACAAGTAAAATATATATATATATTTAAGGATAAGATAATGTGAGATTTTGTTGATACTCCATATACATATTCATAGTCTCAAACAAAATAAGTGTTATGCAGTTAAATATGAAGCTCGTAGTTATTAAGTTTTCGGCATTGTATACATATATACATATATATATATTTTATTTAAAATATATATATATATATATTTTATTAACCCTTAAATTAATATTTTTAACTTAATACTATATAAATTATATGCTCTATCAAACACCTCAAACAATATTCGTCCCTTATCATTCCGATACAGAAACAAGATATGATATATAATAGATCTCAATATGTTATACACAAAAAAACTAGGTGGAGACCACTTATACGACGATGGGCATATTGACCAAGATGATCATTGACAATTGGGTTCTTGATAAGACGAATAGTTCGTATTTAAAATGTATCCAAATGTTTTAACGTATTACTAGAAGAGCCAGCCCATATTTAAGAATATTGGATCGAATAAAAGTGCATATGAGATCCAGAAGGAGAAATATTCCTTACAACAACTAAGAAAACCTAAACACTTGGCTGCGTTTTTTATAACATAGAATATATGATCATTTTTTCCCATTTGAGTGCATGTCCAATATAATTAAGCTTTGAAATCACTAAAGTTTATCTTCCTGAAACGAAAGATTAGGATCACAAATGGACATTTTTCTGAAGATAATAAACCTCTGAGTTTTTGAAGTATTAAACTCGACTCTGTTTTACTCGGCCTAACTAAATTCTGCTTATGACCAAATCGTGGTTAAAGGGACTGTCTATAATGTCTCTTTTGGTTGATACAGCGATAGATATAGCTTCAATTGTTTTTTATGAAAATCGTAAGATGCCTTCTAGAGTGCTGTCAGCTGTATTTGTGTATTTGTGGATTGAATTGAATATAGTTTGGAGCAAGCTACTCATAAATATAATAAATAGCGTAGATTAGAGAACTGATCCTTGAGGTACACTAAGTGTTTATTTGAAATTGATCGGACTTAAATCCATCAACTAAGACTTGAATTGTACGAGACATTTTGGCTTGACATTTTGCTAATATTATACCATGCAATACTTGATCGAAAGCTTTGGAAATATCCACAATATTTCTTTTGCTCGAATTGTGCAAGCAGATATTTAGCTTCACATTAAAATATCATTAAATCACCCGTGGAACGATGGTGGTCTAAATATATATTTATCCTACGGTGAGCAATATATTGATTGTCTAAATAATAGGTCGTTATGATATATCATTAAATCACCCGTGGATCATTAAGATCTAAATCGTCTATCGTGAACAATACCTTGACTATCTAAGTATTAGTCTTGTTTATTAAAATGTTCATCACTTTAGAGTGGATCGATATTATAACTATAGGCCTGTAATTTGAGGGATTGCTTTACCAGACTACAAACAAATATAAGAGGTATTATGAAACCGCGTAAAATGTAAGCAAAACTAAAATAAAGATAAAAATGTTTGAGCATATTTAATGTCAGCTCACTGCTCATTCAAAATCAATTTGAAAAAATCAAATGTCAATAATACAACCATTATAAAAAGAAATAACACTTACATTACACCATAACGAATAATAATGAATATAACTTGAAATTTAATTTTTAATATTCCGAACAGAAAATAATGTCAGTAATTGGTATGATACCCAGTTACTACCTAACATTATTACTCATCATCAATTTTTTTTTTGTTTTTTTTTTTTTTTTTTTCTTTTATAATTATAAAAAATACCGCATTGCAATAATAATAATTGGTAGTACAATAAAATTATAAAGTAACATCATCAAATTAAATACAACAAAAACAACAACAAAATAATAAACATAAAATAAAAACAATTAACTCTATCAACGTGGTAAATATCAATTACAAATAAAACAAAAAAGACGACAACACAGAAAAGAAGAGTTAAAAATAATCGAAAAGAATTTAAAATTCCATTCAAGTTTCTTTCAACTCATCAAATCATCATTTTATGATCATCATAATAATCACCATCATCCCCATCTTCAATTCAATTTGATTTGTCAAAAGCATTTGCAATTGTGAATTTTAAATTTTTCAAATTTTTTTTTTTTTTCTCATTTGTATCCATTCAGTAATAATTTTACAACATTTAAAAGTGTGGTAATGAAGATAATTTTCAATGATGAAACTCTTATTCATTGGTAAATTTAGTTAGTAAAAATCAATTTCATTCCATAACTAGGCGATATCAGGCTGTTAAACATAAAATAATAAGAGTTGTTTTAATTCAATAAGTTGAATCAACTTAAATAAAGTATGTGTATCTCATTTACTGTCATTATTATAATAATGATGATGATGACGATGATGATGATGATGATGATGTTGATGATAATGATGGTGATGCAAGTAAATTGAGGTTCATCTTCAGATTCCAATAATAATTGAAATTCTCAGAAAATACCACAGAAGAAAATAATAACAATAAAAAGTAGAAAAACAAAACAAAAAATTACTATGCCACCTGATTGGAATGGAAATAAATGTGTACACAACAATAAAAGGAAAAATTAACAAAATAAAAAAAAAAAAAAACATGAAATTGAATAAAATATTTTTCGCGCATGGATAGATAAATAAATAAACAGGTGACTTTCTATTATTAGAAGAATTTTTCATGAAATTGGTTTCGTTTTTTTTTTTTTTACAATTTTAGAGTAATTTTTAAGGCGAACCATCGACCATATTGGGAAATTCAAATTTTTCGCCAAATTATTGGAAATTGAAATTTTTGAAATTTTTTTTTTGTTAAAATTTTGAATTAATTCAATTTGAATTTAAATGGTGCTTTTTATTTATTTTAATTATTATGTAAGAGTGATTGTCTGCGAAATGAAAACAATTTTTTTTGATAATTTCAGAAATTTGGAATTTATTTTTAAATTTTTGCTGTAGTTTAAGAGAGTTTTTTTTTAACGACCAGTACGTTTATTTAATGAATACCACTTTTTTATTACAATTTAATAAAATTGGTTAAAAAATTTCACTTTAAAATATATATTACTAAATATTGATGTTAGTTTCGGAATACTAATTTCAATTTGAAAAAAAAAAAAAAAAAATTATTTTTTATACACTTTTAATGTAAATACTCAAATGAAATCTAGGTTACCTGGCATCGACATCAAACAAAAATTAAAAATTCTGTGGAAGTTATAGATAATAAATACGTCAAGAGCTGGATTGAGTTATTGATTTTAGTAAGTGCATTGCAACATAGTAATATTAGTTGCATTAACATCTAACGTTTTTCTAAACTTTAAGAAGACTACAATGTTAGGACTTTTCGTCAAGAGCTTGAACACGAAAATCAAATTTTTATTTTGTTTCATTTCCAGTAACTAAGTTGAATTTAAAGGTCTAGGTTGCTAATATTAAAAAACAGTTTCCTCTGATTTGGTGCTGTCATTCCAGAAGATTGGAATGACGCATATCACATTTCGTAATTATTCCCGAAGATTAGAATGACGAATTTCGTATTTATATTGAGGATGTATTTGTTATTTTCTTACCGAGATAGAACAAGTTCTAGTTAAGAGACTAATTTTGAAATTTTATTATATTTTAGAGGTTGCATAATGAAGTCACGTCTACGTTGTATGAAATAAGAAAATACTCGCAATAAATAAACAGTCCTCCCAAAATCATATAGACACAAAATTACCGGTAGGCCAAGAGTTTGTTTACCTTGGAAGTAACAGCAATTGTAAAAATTACATAGATATTAAGATAAGACGAAAAAGTGTCTTGCCCGTTGCTACTTCGTTTTGTCTAAACAACTTGTTTCAAAGCTCCTATCTCAAAATATCAAATCCCAACTGTAGAAAACGCTTATGGTACTGCAATATGGTTCATAATCGTGGACATTACCAAAAGTATGTGAGCATTCACGTAGATACAAAATTACCGGATTTCTTTCGATCCAACAATTTTGAAAGAAATTTATGGGTGGAACTTATGATAGTATTTCTGACGCAGGGTTTTGTCGGAGCAGATATAACGCCGAATTAATCAGTAGTAACGACATGGACTTAATCAAAAAAGGACAACTAGCATCTTGGCTAGGTCATGTAGAGCGAATAAGAAAAATGAAATGTTCCGGCTAAAAAACTCTTCGAATCCAAACCCTAGAGAATGCGTCGTCGAAGGACATCATACCGTCGTTGGGGAGATAAATCCCAGGATTATCAAGGTTTGTAACGGTAAGTAAAGGTAATTAAGTGAAACATCAAAAGTGAAACAAAAGTGAAACATCAATCAATTCAAGATGTACATGATATATAGCATCGTATCAAAAAAGTAAATTAACTAAAATTGGAAAAATCAATACAATCGGAACAATAGGAAAAATCGACATACTGGTAACAACGTTGAACCTTTCAATAAAGAGAAGAGTATATAATCTGGTAACAAATTAAATAAAATGAAACTATTCTATTTAAGAAAGCTTAATTCCTGACAATATTAGTAGTTTTCCACATTTAATGAGTATATAAGCCAGTAATTTGGCAAATAAATGCTCGAAATATTGTAGATTGTAGTATAAACTTTCAGTACCGTATACTTAATTAAGCACGAAAAGGTGATTCTACCTAAGTTACTGTCAAGAACCTTAAAAAATAAAAAAGTTCTCTAGTTTGCCAAAACTGTTCAAAAATATATAAGTACATGGTATGTAATGTCGTAAAAATAAAATAAATTACAACTTACAATTTTTATTTATTATTTTTTAGAAGAGTTAACATTAAGCCACAAAAACTCAAACAAGAGTTAATTACGGGTAGTATTGTAAAATTAAATATTCTTGCTTACAAATTTATCTTGTGGTTACAAATTACAACTATGCTTATAAATTATAATAAAATTAACTAAAATCATTTATTTTGATAGTTACTCACTCGTATAAGTTTGATATGGGGTCAAATTATTTTTTTTTTTTTGTTATTTTTATTTTATTTTTCATCATAAGAATCAAATTAATCAGAAATAAAATGTTTAAAAACAAAACAATTTTCTATAAAACCTTCAAACTTTTATTTATAAAAAAAAAATTCTAATTTATGGTAACCACTCTTATTGTTTGTCTTTGTTTTTGTTTTTATTATTTTTTTATTTATTTTCTTTGATAATTTTTAAAATAGCAAATCCACCAACCATTAATTCTAACCTTGAACTTATCAACTTTATTCAAACGATGATTATTCGCTATTAAAATAACAGAAAATTTAAAAAAAAAGCAAAAACAACAATAATAGTAATAAACAAAATTTTGATTATATAATTAACTGGAGTGGATGGAATCGTTGCATATCTATGACTACAACGGAAAATAAAAATAAAAACTGAAAATTTTTATTCAACACAAAAACCATTTAAAAAATAAACTCTAACAAAAACATCTACAAAAAAACAGAAGAATATTGGGCGGAATACATCGGTCGATTTTTATAATTATAAACAGTTTTGAATTTTTTTGTTTTTATATAATTTTTTAATTAGTTTTGTTGTTTTACGTTTTTTTTTTTTGTATAGAATTATTATTAAAATGTCAAAGTAGTCAATTTATTGTTGTTGTTTTTTATGTCACACGAATTCATCAATTTTAATGTAAGGTGTTTCAAATGTTGGTTGATATTTCATTAAAGGTGATATTATGTCATTGTGTATATTTCGTTTTTAATAATAAAAAATAATGGTAAGTAAGCAATTTTAGTAAAATCGATTATTTGGAAAACTATGCTGGATAACATGCAGGTAAATGATGCAGTGAATAAAGGCGTTGAAGTGGAGGCTCAGCTCATCGGAGGAAATTATTTGAAAACCCAAAAAGTTTTTAACTACAATATGTATTAAAGATATTTTTTTATATTTATAAAAGATAAATTATATTATATTATTAAAGATATACACCGGTGCACAGATGTAGGTAATCGGTGCTCGATATTAGTAATTTTCACGAGGCAGATTTTCATCAGCAATATATGCTATATGTATACAATATTATATATATACACATTTTATAACAGATAGAGGTATATTAATATATATACGAGTTATCGGAAAATTTTAACATATACGATTAGAAGTCATGGAACAGTTCCCGAACTGATTAGGTTATTTGACATTATAAGATTTATGGCTAGAAGTTGATAAAGATCAATTTTGAAAATTTCAGATTGATAGACAGAAGCTTAGATTAGTCGATAATGAATAAGTATATTGACAGAGTTTCACTGTTTGTTTATAAAGCACGCAATGCAGCTGAAACTGGTCTCTTGACAGCCAGGAGGACGTAAAACATATTTTCTACAACTGCCTAGGTCTTGCTACAACTATGCTCATATGGTTGGGACGGTATATGTTTGACAACCGTTCCCTTTCAGAAAATCCATAGAATTATTAATGCTCTACTAGTAGACGTGATAATGATCCAGTTCATGTTTTATGAGATCTGTATTGGATCACACATCACTAATCGTGAGGGCAACGGATTGCAATGACAGCCACCTCCTTTTTCCTCCTGAACCATCAATACCATTGTGTATAGTATCCCAAACATCGAACGTGTTTTAAATTTTTGAATTGCTGGCTTGAAGGTGATTGACATTTAGATAACGAAACTTTAAATTCATATGGAAACTAACTGGAAGTAGGTTTGAAGAATTTGAGGTTTGAGCATTTTGGCACTGAAGAAGACATCAAACATATTCTTTTCGAATGTACAATAAATAAATAAATTTAAAAAACAATTTTATTTTCTGTACCTCAATCCAGGGTTGTAAAAAAAAAAAATGCATGTGTTATGGTCTAATTTGCATTATGGTGTGATGAAAATAATCGCTTGGCCACGACAGTTTTCTGTGACCACTATGCTATTTTAGATTTTTTTATTAACCCTTTAAGATAGCTGTTAAGTTGTGTTTCTATTAATTCAGCATCGCTTCTCATTGGAGAGCTAGCGATTTGGTTTTGAAACTTTTATGGTCTTCAAATATTCTTTTTTCTGTTGAACAGATTGACAGTGTTTAACTTTTAACAATTTATAAATCGATTTGTCATTCCGTAGAAGGTAAGTAGTTTAATATTTGTATTTTAATACTTTTTACAACATGTTTTAAATTACTTTCATTATCGTTTTTTTAGACATAATTTGTACAGGATTTAAATTACAATTTTAAATATTTTTTTAGCAGTATAGCTGTAGTAGCTGTTATGTTATTTATTTTCATTATGAAACCAGTACTAAACCAGCTGAAGCAACTATAATTACTTATATCCTATAAATCTTAATGATTTCGATTTTAAGTCTAAACACCCACAGAATGTTTTTAAACATAATTCACAAAAAAAAAAGCAAAAAAATTAACTTTTGTCTAGTAGGAAGCAATCAATGTACATCATCATCAGTTAGTTCAGCATAAACTTTAATTGATAAAGTGCTTAATAAAAACTAATTTAAAAACAAAAAAAGAAAGAAAAAATTATTAATTGAGGATTAGGGTATTCTTTAAGAAGTTATGTAATAATCGGTTATAATTAAAATTCATTTGAATTCTATGTTAAAGTTATAGTTTTGACACATTTACAGTTAAATTGCTTAAGGGGCAAATGTTATTGGGCCATAGATTAATATATGTATTGTTAAAAAAAATGACGGAAGGTTTATTGATGATGAAGGCTTTTTTGTTGTTCTTGTTTTTATTAATTTTATTTTTAGGTTGTTGAGTAAATAATTTTGAAAATTTTTTCATCTAGATGAGGCGAGTTTCATGTGAATTTTTAATTTTGTATAACAGAAAAACTTTTATGTGATGGACAAATTTTGATATAAATTTTTATTGACGTCTAATGAATGCAAGTTTATTAATTTTTAATTAAAAAAAATTTTTAATAAATCGATAAAATAGGTACGAGTTTCAAGAAAATCGCGCTGAAACTACAAAGTCTATCATAATTGAATTTCTAAGATTTCCACCAACGAAGAGTAAGAAATATGCTTTTTCTTTCAAAACAAAGCTTCAAACCCATGTTAAAAGAACGGGAATTTAACGAAATTTTATCTCTTAAAATCTTGCTTTTCAATATCTCGCTATTTTTATTGCTTTTTAATGTCGGTTTTTCAAAATATCGTTTTAATTCCAGAATATTTACTTTAATTATTTTTGTTGGATACACAAATAACATTAAAAAGAAATACGTTTTGAAGGCCAAAACTTTTATCAAACGGCATTTTGAAAGGTGAGATTTCGAACCCATCCGAAAAAAAAGCAGAGAAGATAATTTGAAATTCAATATCGCGGAGTTATACAATTAAATACAGCATTCTATTTTCAAAAAGGCTTTTGATAAGGGCTTTTGTTTTTGGGAACTTTAATGTTGTATTTTCTTATATATACAAGACCTATTCTGATTTATAGCCTAGATAATTAAAATTGGATAAAAATTGCAGGTCCTAATTGTAGTGTAAACCATTTCTATACTATTAAACATTTGTTAATTTCTGAATAGTAACACGATGGGTGTCGCATAATACAGAGTACTTGTATTCCAATCGAAAGGCCTCAGGTTCAATTCCCGCTTAAAGCATAGGTGCTTATTATTGAAAACTGCGTTTCGATCGCGGCTCGTATTGAGTAAAACCGTGTTCGAGTAGATCGAATGATAATTTGGCATTTTTGAAAACGTCGGTTGCTCAATTAAGCGGTAAAAGTTTTCTGTCACCTGTAAATATTTTTTTTTGTTGTATTGTTGTACGCAATAAATATTTAGTAAGAAAAAATTATTTCAAAACTGGATTTTATTACTAATACATAAATAAATTGAAGAAATGTAAAGAACATTGCAAAGGATATTTTGAATTTGATTAATGAAGACTAGTAAAAACAATTGTTTGAACAAAATATTTAAAATTTATTTTATAAAAGATGTACTAACAAAATATGTATAATATGATTAAAAATTATTTAATTTTCAGGTTTATAAATATTTTTTGACTAAATAAAAATTCGTTTAAATATGTTTTAAAAGAAATAGAATTTGATTTTCATAAAATCATCTACACCATTACTCGAAATCATTATTTATTTAAAAATGTAAAAAAACTTCTTTTTAAATAAAACAAAAACGACATTCGATATTTCTAAATAATTTTGATATAAAACAAAAAAAAAATAAACAAATATTTAATATATTTAACTTAGTATTTTCATATCCATTTTATAAAATATGCTAAATTAAAGGCGGATATGAAATGTTATAATTTTTCATGAAGCTCGTTTCTACAACGTTTTCAAAAATATCAATAAACTTTCCCGATTCATTTTGGAAACGCGCGTTTTCAATAATACCAATTTTACAAAATCGAATGAATATCCGAGCCGCGATTGAAACGCTGTATTCAATAATAGGCACAAAAATACTTTATTGGATTTTCAATCTGGTCTAGTACTCTGTGTCATTGGAATGAGATAAATGTCAATAAAAAAATAATAGGTCCACATCTGCAAAATGAAAAGATTCTGAAAGTTTGGCAACATATTAATATGCAGGTAAGTTGGCATACAAATATTTAAAAAAAATCTTAATCTTGTACTTTGTAAGTCTTACATTTTTTGTTTGTTTTCTTCTTATATAAATATCCAAGTTTCAGATATTTCTTAAAAAGAAGTTTTATACTTTTATACTGGGGGCTTGAAAAGAGGATATGGATAGTTTCAGAAAAATAAAAAGATGACAGTGAAAGGAAGTGGCAGAAAGCCGGAACAATATTGCTGATATATTCACACTACAAGTACATAAAAACTATTTCCCCCGTCGAAATAACTGTAGTACTAGAATGCGATTTCATGGGATTCAAATGTAATTCTAAATGTTCTAGCTATTAACGAATTTTCATTATCAGTCTTGCATCATCTCGTTCGTTATTACCCCAGTGTAAAATGAACTTTTACATGTCTATCGGATATTTCGACGCAGTTATTTAAATGGTGTAGAACCAGTAACCTTAGGCTGTTTACGGATTTGAAAGGAACTTAGGCTTTTGCGTGATATAAATGTTAATTTTAAAATCAATTATTTTTTGTGTCTCTTTTTTAAACATTTTAAACATTTGAAGTGTGAACTGTAAACGCATTTTTAAAGTTCGTTTAACGAACAGAGTTTCGAAGTAAAAATAATGAATAAAAACATCGAAATTTTATTAATAATACAGAGAGAAAATCTACATCTTGTACATCTTGGACAGATTCTGATAAACTCAAAATATTTGATAAAAGAAAACTTGTAGATCGATGACTTCATTGATAAAATATAACATCTAGGCTTAAAAAAGACGTCACTGGACAAACCACAAAACCACATTCTCGACTTGTTTAGAGCCGAAGTATATGCTACAAATGCTCTACAGAACATTGGTTTGAATATATTGGTCGAAGGCGACGGAATACTAATTTACGTACATTCCGACACTACCGAAACTGATTTCCATAGATTTGTCGAAACAAAACAAGTAAGTATTATAAAGTGTAACTTTAATATTTTTGCCACATTTCTGCTCAAAACTTAACACGATTACTATAAATCAGATTACAAAATTCTTCTTTAAAACATTTCTAGGTGCATCTTACTTCATTTCTATTTTAATAAAAATTTAATTAAAATTTTTTTTCTTTCTTAATAAAAATACGAAAAGAAATTTCTAATAAATCGACTCCATAGGGAGGTGAACAAAAAAAAAAAAAAAAAATCCATTTTTCAAGGTTAAGGTTTTTCGATTTTATTATATTAATTAATTTATAAGATCAAAACGAAGTCACCGCAAAGATGAAAACAAAAAAAAAGAAGAAGATAACTACAATTTTTCATTTTCATACCTTGTAAAGAAGTAAAGAAGAAAAAAATAAAAATAAAAAAAAAAATCTTATAATGAACACAACAAGAAGGAACCGAAAAAAATTAATTACGAAAATGAAATGAAAATCTGATGTTGTTGCATAACATGCCTGCTAAAAATTGCAAAAATTAAAAGTTTCAATAAATCTTAGCATCATGCAATTACAAACTTTCTCTATTTATCAATGGTTGGTAAATTATAAGAAAACATAAATGTACAACCGGTAGACAATATGTTGGTTGTTGCATTTTAATACACGCTTATTATTTACATGCCCTACAATAAGCAGAGATTAAGGGCGTATGATATGAAAATGCAACAATCAAAACTACTGATCTCTTGTTAATTCATGGTGGCTCTGATATATCATTGGTTGTGCATCATCCAAAAACTACAAGACATTTTTCAACTTTACCCTGATAATGAATTGTTATTTATGGTAGTTTTTGTTTTGCTTTTCGGTTTTATTTGTTTTTTTTTTTTATTAAATATTTCCCAGTTTTTTATTTTTAGTTTTTTTGAAATTAAGAGATTTTTTTTACAAGAATTTGGTAGCTACATATATATATATATACATTACTGATATTCATAATACATAACTCGTGAATATTAAATATTTCAAAAACCTACTTTTTGGAAATTCTTTTGTATGAAGGCGTAATGAATTAAGTCCATATGAAATTTTAATAAAATTAATCTTCGCTTGACAGATTATTATTTTTGATACCTAATAATAGTCTTTTGGTGATCGGGCGACTGTGGTTTCACAGTACGGATACTTCACTTGTTGTGCTGGTCATGTTTTAGGCTACAGGTGAAGTAGAAGTAATCACTTGTTAGCCATTCAGTGGTTTTCCAATGTGGTTTCGCAAGTGTACGTACTACCTCTCCGCGGTGATCACTGTTAACTAGATTCTTCTAGGCTAAAGTACGATGCTGAAGGAGTAAGCCTTGAAAAAAAAATCCACAAAATACACGGTGAAATAGCATGCGCCAAAGTATGAATGGTTAATGGGTTAACTAACCGCTAGTATGCGACCTCTGAATACTTGGCGACCTCCAGTTTTAAGCTAGTCATCCCGTAGTATTGTGGATCTCTGCCACGGGTGACTTTTCGGGGCAGAGCTGGGCGCGTAGCAAAAAAGAAAAAACTAATATTTTTGCTGAACAATTATGTAATGTGTTTAAACCATGGGATGAGCAAACCACCTCAGCTGATGTGAAACAAATTAACAACATTATGAATCTACCAGATGGACTTTCCCGCAAAAAAAAATAATATTACAAGAAGTTGTAGCGTTTATTAAGAACGAGATCAACCCAAAAAAATCACCAGACTATGATTTGATTACCGGAAGAAATCTGCGGAAATTGCCAGTGAAAGCTTTAAAGTTACTAACATACATATATGATGCAGTACTAAGGAAAAGATTCTTCGCAGCACAATGGAAAATAGCAGAGATAATCATTATACACAAAGCCGGAAAAAAGACAAGAACAAACCATCCTCTTACAAGCCGATCAGCCTAATACCAATACTGTACAAAATATGGCACTTTGTATACTAATAATTACAATAGAATAAAACATGGCACTTTGGAACAAGTTCATCGAGTTGTGAGTCAAATAAATTCTGACTTGAAGCAACAAAAATATTGCTCTGTCGCATTTATTGACATAACTCAAGCTTTTGATAAGATGTGGCATTTAGGCTTATTATGTAACCTAAATATTTGACGTGCGATTCCTACGAACTGCTGAGAACTTATACAGAAACGTTTTATGTCAGACAACAAGATTTTCACACAAAACTTTTCGACGTTCAATCTGGCGTGCCCCAAGGAAGCGTTCTTGGACCCACAATCTACCTCATCTATACGACAGACTTTTGCTGATAATTAAGCAATTATGGCTTCAGACATCTATCCATTATCAAGCCTCAAATCTTCTTCAGGAATCTCAGTCAAATTCAAAGTTGGCTCCACAGTTGGAAAATGAAACTCAAGTCAACACATGTGACATTTACACTGAGGAAAAGGTAAAAGGCCCCCCAGTAACTTTGAACAATACAGTCATACCTCAGGAGTATTATGTCACATATTTGAGAATTCATCTTGATAGGCGTTTAACATGGAAGAAGTACATAATTTGTAAGCGTGCACAATTGGAACAAAAGCTGAGAAGCTTATATTGGTTAATAAAGAGAGGATAAGAATTGTCTTTGGAAAACAAGGTACTGCTGTACAAAGGTATTCTTAAACCTATATGTTCGTACGGAATTCAACTCTGGGGTGCTGCAGCTAAAGTCAACATTTATGTAATTCAAAGATTTCAGAATAAAGTCCTAAGAATGGTGGGCGATGCACCGTGGTTCGTGCCAAATACTTTAATCCACAACGATTTGCAGGTTCCTTCAGTACATGATGAAATATCAAAATGCTGCTCAAAGTATAAAAGGAAATGCATCCAAACATCCTGGCAAACAATCTTATGAGAGACCGAGGCCCTAGAAGATTAAAACGTAAAATCTAATGCGACCTATAAAATAATATATAATAAATAATAAATAGTGAAGTGTTGTTATAAGATACTTCTCTTCAAGCCAGTAAACACACAAAATTATTTAAATTACTGAATTCTAAATTATACAGATTTTAAATATTAAATGGGAGCAAATAAAAAAAAAGAAACTATAATTACTAAATATATACAAAACTAAAAATCTTGGTCTTATAAATACTATAGGCTCAGATGGCTTAGGTTATATGTTTGATAACCCGAGATTTGTAAATTTCTTTTCAGCATATTCACAAATTTTTTATACATCCGGAGTTGCTCAGAGAATAGATAATGGTCCAATTGAAAAAACCTATAATGGGTTCAAAGACCACTTAAATAAAGTTATAAAAAAATGGTACACTTTGTGTTTATATTGTGTTTTGTTGGAGCGAGCTTTTAACCCACAATCAGCCTATTGTGATGGATTGTTGGGACTGCATCCTTTTTTTTAAACTAATTTAAATTAAACCACCTACTAGAATATTGTTTTTAAAAATATTTTTCATTGAATTTTAGTTGATAACATCTTTAATTTTTGATTATTCCGTTGTTTTACCCTTTGGTCTCTCTCTCTCTCTTGTATACACAACTCTCGTACTGAGGTTCGGGAAGATGAATGTATTTTAAGACTTAAAAATTACAATAGTAAAAAAAATTTTGCGAGTCCAAATTTTTGTTAATATTTTTAGTACCGTGCCACAGTCTAAAATAGTTTTTATTGGTTTTTTAAATTTTAGTTTGCCAATTCAGAATTTGACACCGCGATCTGCCATACTAGTTTAGTTATACTAGTTTAATTATTTAATAATAAATTAGTATTTTTCGTTTTATTGAAAATTTTGATTTTCGGCCTTGTAGCCAGTATAAATTGATATTTATTTTAGAATTCAACTATTTGCCCAGTAAATGCCCATGTTAAGAATTCTGCTAAAAATGAGGCCCCTTCTGTTTACAGAGCAGATATTCAATATATATTGTTATACTATTTCAAATATTCTGCTCAAATTGTTGTCAACCAAACCCGATTCTAAGTACAATATTCTTAATTAGACAGTGGTCAACTATTATTCTTACCATGAAAGGTACCCGATTCCCACTGAAACCTAGAAGAACATTATTTTTTTCTTCTAATTGTAATTGTTGACATTGTATTATCTATTGGATGGTAAGCATTGTGTGCATTATTTTATTATTTAATTATTTGCATTTTACATTTAAATTTTTAAATTAATAAAAATAATTTGTTTTATCTGGACTATCAGCTAGCACTGTATTTTAATAATAAGGGTTTCAAATACGTTGTTGTACAAATATCTCGTAAAATAAAGTTAACATGAGTTATTATGCAGATTCTCTATTATCAATAAATTTTGCTGGACATATTTCCCAATACATGAGATAATGAAACTCTTGCTTTTGTTCGTTCGTTTTAAGGAGCTGTTATTGCTTTGTTTTTATAGTTTTTAAATCAATAAAGTGGTGTGAACAAAATTTTACATTATAAATGAATTCGAAATGTGCGGTAATGATAATGATGATGATGATGGTGAATTGTGGTGTGTATGAAAATTTTAGTTAAAACAAAAACCAAAATATTTTTTGTGCTAATTTATTGATGTGAGGGAAAGATAAATTAAAGGCTTCTGGTATGGATATTTTAAAAAATCGAAGAAAAAAAAATAAAAACAAAACCAAAATGGAATATTGTAAGATAATTGCATTGCGTACGATGATAATTGATAAATTTTTGGAATTTTTAAAATTTGGAGTTGCATTTTGAGGGTGTGGTCATATTTTTTTTTTCTACATTCATTTTTTTTTCGTAAATTTTTTTTCATTGTTTAGATTTTTGATATGGCATGAGAATGAAATTAATTAAAAATTGTGTAAATTTGTTTTTCTTGAGGGGCATAAATTTAAATAAAAATTTAATAAAAAAAAAAATTAATTGATAGCAAATTGGGATGAATTACACAAACATAGTTTTTGTAATTTTTTGAAAAAATAAATTTTATGGTAATTGCCATAATGATAACGTATTTTCAGGGCGCTATAGGCTGTGAAGTTCTTGAGCAAAATAATCCTCAAATTTGAGGTTGGCGTAAGACTGAATCAATTATCAGTGCAATCGTTTTGAGAGACTCAATTTATATTTATAATTAAAATTAATTAAATTTTAACTTAAAATAAAAATTTAAATATCAGAGAGGAATTAATAGTTTACCAAAAAATGTTACCGTGAATGATCCTACTTATTTTCTTACATATATAAAGTTTTGTTATTTTTACTAAATTATTTCTTATTGAATTTTATATTATTATTTTTGTTCCTATTAACTATTCTAATAAACTATAGTTTTTTTTACTTTTATTAATTTTATTGAATTTATTATATTAGTTTATTAGATTTAAGAGCTTTATGTTTTGATAATATTCAATTTTAATTTAATGTAGTTTGTAAAAAATTTTATATTTAAGAAAATAAATGAATTTTAAATCTTTAAATATAGAACTATTAATTTATAAATAACTTAGTGCCTAAGCTACGGTACAACTAACTAGATAAAGTATGTACCAGTGTAAATAAATGAATTGAACTCGTCCTATTATTTATAAAATTGTGAAATGCGTAGAAAAATTTAATAATTTCTAAATAAGTTTATATTTAAATTTGTTTTTATCTAGTAGTCTATGGACTAGGTGACGCCCCATTGATTAATCATAATTCAAGTTAAATCCAAAGCTTACGTTCTTAATAGAACAGAACTTTGCATGGACTAACACGCACCTAGCGACTTTTCACTATCAACCAGTAAACCATGTTTCATAAAAAACTTTTAACTTGACATGCTTTGAAAAACGATAATTACTTATCAATTACCATAATTTTTCTATTTTTTGCCTATATTAAATAAAAATAATTCCGTTTTTTAGAAACTTTTTCTTTAACTGTTTGTGATTAAAACCCACCGCTCACTTTTACTAGCTAGGTTTTAGTTTTAAGCCCATCTTTGGTAGATAGATACTCATTTACGATACATTTCAGCAAAAGTGGAAGTAAGAAAGCAGTTATCCTAAATATTAAATTCGTTGTATTCTATATAAAGATGATCAAAAATTATTTGCCAATATATAAATTTCAGTGATTTCAAATGATATGTTTATTTTAAATTTTTTTTATTATATAAGAATGTATATGTATGCACTATGTATGCATAAGTATGCACTATCTGATATTCTTTGTAAATGGGATGTTGGTTTATATTTTTTAATTTTTTTATTTTCTCTTATTTTTGTTGAATGCAATTTTTATTGTATAATATTTAAAATAGGCGTGAATAATTATTGATGAAGAATAACTAAATTATAATATAGATTTTACATTGATATTTTTGTAAATTTTTATAACTCACAGATTTTTATATTTTTAGAAGTTAAGCGAATATTTATATAATATAAATATAAAAGAAATTTTTGAAAGGTTTAACCTCTAAATCAACATTTTTAATTTTAAATAAAAAAATTTAAATTACTTAATTCAAGAAAGCGATATCAATTCATTTGAGCTGCTTAAATTGACAAAAACGTTTTCATTCTAAGGTGATATGATAGCTAAATTCAGTGATTTTGAATCTAAATCAAATTCTATTTAGTATGGACTTAGAAATTAAATTCTTGCCAACTTTTAAGATTTCAACTACAATATATCGGTATACAAAACATACCACTAATTTACTATTTCGTATTGATTCTAATGTTTAAAAACATATCCTACCCTGTTATCAAAGTTATCAAACTTATTCAAAAAGTTATCAAAAACTTAAGTCCTCTAAGTGCATAGCAATGCTTGATATTCTTTAATAAATTAAGACATGTTTGATCATATTACCTATACCTACTGTTATACTGCTAAATGTTGACTTATAAATTTTCAAAAACCCTATAGAAAATTAAGACGTAACATAGCGTCAGTAATGTTTTCTTATGATATTCTGCCAACTAAGATAAGTTGTGCTTTTATTTTAAATTTATATAATTTATACATGAGCTTTTTGTACCTTGATTCCCATAGAACTAACTATGGTTTTTCAGAACATATAGATAATTCGCAGAGGTTATTTAATGGTTGTAATGCATAATATAAAGAGACATACTATTTTTAGAAGAAATGTCAACAATTTTTTTTCTTATTGTAGGTAATTAATTTAATATGACTAGTAAATCCCCTGTGCACTTGCACAGAAGCAGTTCCTTCAGGTACAGAATATATTCTGAAACGTATTTAAACAATTAATTCATCAGATTTGGTTCTTTATATAATCAAAAAATATTCGTCGGTATTAAAGACAGCCATTCATTTAAACGGACTAAGATAGTGTAGTTAGTGATTATGGGATCCATTATTTTATGTAATAGTAAAAGGATATTTTCGAGTTCTAATTCAGCTTATATCATGAATGTATGTACATACATACAAAGTTTTTCAATTATTCTTTGAAATTAATTTGGAATACATGTTCGTTGCCATTTCAAATAAAATGGAACTTTACTATTATGAAGGGAAAGTTTTACTGTTATTTATAAAGGAAGTTATCCACACTTAAATTGACTGCTATGCTAAAAATTAAAAAATGATAAGTAGACAATATTATTGGATCTTGTAGATATTATTGTAAATACCAAGCGCTTGAAGCAGTTAATCGTTCAGTCTCGAAGTTATAAAAATAAACAATCTGATCATTTTAATATGCTTGTATTTTATTTATTCCATATTTTTTACTTCTTTAGTAAGCAAATTTATTTGCACTTTTGTATTACCTATGTACCACAGAGCGTTAACAATTCATTTTTAAATATTTAACAACCCAATGATTGAATGCCCGAAAATATACAATTGTATAGTAATTATTACTTCTATTTTTTATTTTTGGTCTGGCCACCGTTTTGTATACTTTTCATTTTTGGTTTGTGGAATGTATAACTATTTTAAATGTTTTAACACCGTTTTGCATATTTTTATATTTGGCTTAAGAACTTGCTAAGACTTTAATATTTTTGTGATGTAATGAATTTACTATTCAATTATTCTTGCTTTTTTACTCACCACGTTTTGATGTTGATGTCACTTTATATAATACATAATATTGATTTTGCCTCTTGAATTGATTTTGTTGAAGGCGTCATGTCATATGATATCATATGATTTTGTACGCCAACATGACATTCCATTTAACCAACTATAATAGTTATAACATAACCATCATTCGTTGTCTTTTCAAAATCCTTCGTTAAGTCATAAGTATTCGAGAACAAGCGTACAAATCATATGCAATTTTGACAGCATTGTAAATAAATAAAAAATAATTTTGTAAGCTAAAAGGAAATTGCGTTTTTGTTTTCTTTTAACTAAGAACTTTATTCAAAACTCAAAATAAAAAAAAAAACATTTAAAAACTTTATTCAAAACTTAAAAAAAAAAAACACACATTTATTTCCAGAATTTATCACCCATATTCTGTTAGACCCATCTCGCGAGATAGTTTTGTATTCTGTTAGACACCACAGACGCGATAGCAAATTGCCGCGATGACAAATGTCAAAACAGTCTCGTGAGTAATTTCTGTTAGGGCTTTGACGAGACGCGATAGCCATTTTTTATCTCGTCAAAAATTGTAAACGATAGAGTATCTCGCCAATGTATGTTATGTTTTTTCATCAAAAAATTTAATTAAAAAAATAAATTGAATAGATAAAATAGTTAAGTAAAGATTAATAAACAATTTTTCATTATTTTTTTTTGTGTTATTATTAAAATTGTGTTTTTATTTTGAAAAAGAAAACCATCTTCACTTTTACTGTTTTACTACTGTTTATAAAATATTTAAAACATAAATATGTTTATATTTATTTTTTATTTAAAAATTTTTTAAAACTAAATCCCACTAATACTTTCCAAATATTTTATAAACCTTTTTTGTTTATATACCAACAAAATTTTTTGACAGTAATACTACCAACAAATAAAATCCTATCGCGCCGCTTACAGTGTCTAACAGAAATGCATATTCAGCGAGACGAGACGAGATAAATTTTTTCTTCTCGTCAACGATGGGTCTAAGAGAATTTCTTATACATATGCTAATAATTCTATTGGTATCGCAATGAACCAATTTTACCACTGATTGTTTCGTCAGCTAGACTGATAAAGTAAATAATATTTTTATGGCTTTAGGGCAGAAGTGAAGTACTTAAATTACTAATCCATTTTTACTAAAAATTTACTCAATCTAAATAATTTTACCCTAATGAGAAAATAAAGTTTTTAATAAATTTATAAAATTCAAATGTGTTATTAGCAGATTTTTCATAGTTGTGATTCAAATCTGTGGGAATAATATATAACTGCTTAAGCTGAAATTTAAAACTTTTCAGTATGACCATTTTCAAATTATTCAAAATATCATTTCATAATATTCATTTTTATTGAACTTCACACACTGGTAGACGTAGTAGATAGACACGTTTGCTTTTCAACCGAAAGGTGCCAGACTCGATTCCCGGCGAAAGCAAAAACAATGCTTTATGCGTATTCGAACTGGTCCAGTATCCTTTGACATTGAGATTGAGATAAAATAAAACCAAATCTCTGTGTAAAGGCAGTTAGGATGTTCATCCCAGAGACGTGGACTTATAAAAAAACTTAAGGTTTTAAATATATTTGGTTGAACAACATTAAAAAAAAAAAAAAATAGTAAATAAGTTCTATAATATATGAGTAAAATGAAATTATAAGCACTGATTAATTTTTAGATAAGATAAAATCATAAAATAAACTTGGATACAATTGCTTAAGTCAGTTTTATAAAAGTGGCAAAGCACAACAAAATTTAATAAAACCGTTAAACTTAATATAAGCTGTTATATTTTTCTATAGAATAATTGGCATTTAGATAATAATTATATTATAACGACTTAAGTTGATGTAAGTGATTATATCATTTGCAATATACAGTGATTTTTTCAATTTTCAAAATTCATTAAAGCTTTGAGACTTTTGTGAAAGATAAATTTTTGCACGTAGAATTTGTTAGTAGCAATATTTCATTTTTCGCTTATGTCGACTTCAGCGGTTATAATATTATTGCGACAGATTAATGTACTGTAACGATTATGTGTAAATGGTGACTGAAATATAGTACACATTTTTTTTTGTATTTATTAACAAGTACTTTTACCATGAAGCCATAGATTTATTGTACTGAATATGTATATGACTTGTTGCCTCAAATTTATTTTGAATATTCGATAGCTTAGCATTATATCAAATCGTATTTTCTACCAATAAACAAATCAAACTATAGTACAAGTAGAGATCCCAAAATAATATTGGAGTTGGATAGAACACACTCTACATTGAAAACAAAATATTTATAGTAAAAAAAAAAACCCTTCCGCCAGATTCGACATCGAAAAAATGAGTTCAAACAATATTACAGAGAAGACAAGCGCTATAAATAAATCCACTTATTTAAGACGGTATAAATTGGAAAGACTTTATTTCTATACCCTATGCGCAAGCTAGAGTTAAAAGATTTAATATAAATGAGTAAGTGAGAATATATATTAACAATATGAACAGTAATAGTCTTAATCATTATAAAAGTCATTAAAATTTTAAAATCTTCAACAGCCTAAAATAAATATTTTTTTTTAATGATTCGAACTAAAAAAATTTAACTTGCAGTGTATACTTTTTTAACAATTTTTTTTTTACTACATAAGTTTTAAAAGTCTTTTCACAACAAAAACAAACCAATTTTTTTTAAATATATTATTCAACATGTAGTTTACTAAAATAATAAAAAATTAAAAATATTGCATAAATTTCAATTACACACTTAGAAAATCATCTCGAAATTCATTAAAATATATTCACCTCTAAACAGCCTGACTGCATAATAAATCATAAAAAAACAAAAAAAAAAGTTTTATGACTCTTTTTAGTATTTTATAATTTCAAAAAAAAAATTCTTTTGTTTTTAATTTTCAATTGTGATCAGATCTCGTGAATTGAAATATTTTTTTTTTTTAAATTAAAACAAACAATAACCAAAATGACTAGAAGAAATCGCAAATTTTCACTTTAAGGTAAATAAAAAAACAAAAAAAAAGCGAAAATTTGGCTTCTCAAATATTCACATGAGAAAAATTTTTTTTTTATAGTTATCTTTTTTCTACCTAAAATTTAATAACTTTTATTCCATACATGGGATATAGTTTACAACCCACTACACTACTGTTACAAATTCAATAAAAAAAAAATTAAATTCGGTTAGTGGGGAATTTCTAAAGATAGAAGAGCGCTCGTGTCACGAATATTTGTGTAAATTTCAAAAATAATTCATTACTGTTAATATAAGACGTTGTGTCAGTTAACAAAAGGATATAATAAATATAGAAAAATGTAAAATATGATTCGTTAAAATTCGTTAAAATTCGGAAAATTTAAGATATGATTCGTCGAAAATATAAAATATGAGTTGTTGATGTACTTAGATTGCAGGAAAATTATATAAATCTACTTCAATCACAGAAAAACAAGTTTTTTGGTAATGTAATAAAACGAGTCAGAAACAAAAGTACAAGCTGTTCTAATTAATTGCTGAAAGTAGAATTGAAGGTTAAGAAATGTATCATATAGAAAGGAAATATTCTAGTTTCGGAATATCAGGATCAGACTAAACAAAAGCTAGCTGCTGTGAGCATTTTTCAGTATAATGATCTGATTAGAAAACTCTAGTAATTAGAAGTAGAAGTAATGTTGTTTCTGAATCAAGAAAAATTTTGAAAATTAAAATTTTGTTTAATTTCTATTAGCATATTAATTGTAGCCAAAGTGTTAATTATAATTAATATTTATAATGTATGACCACAAAATAGCTCTATTTTTTTTTCTCAGGTAACGTTGTCCATCACCGATACCAAAATTTTCCTTCTCTCTGGTACAAATTCTAATATTGTAAATATGACTGGTTGTTAGGAAGCATTACGGTACCTTGAGATGCAATGATCATTGGTGGTATATTGTCTATTGGAAGGAACAAAATTTGTGTATCACTGGTGATCACTGGAGCTAAAGTAGATTTTGAATTGACTTTTGATTGAGTCAATTACGAATTATAAAATCTTGTATAAAGTTATAATACAGATAAAGTCCTTTTGTTGATATAATTTTGAATAATAGGAAATAAAAAGGTCTTAGATCAGTTGAATTGTGAAGTCAACCACATACTTACCGGGCTTTTTTTAAAGTTAAGGTTTGTGTTAGTATAAATACCTTTCGTTGTGTAGCTATAACTAAAAATAAGTTAAAGATATGTTATGGTTGAATCTTTATTGTTATACCGGGTGTTCCAGAGCATGCGTATCAGCTTTTTAAAAGGGGAAGGAGCAGTTATTTTAAAATGTAGAAAAAAGTTTGTTAACTAAATCGAGCTCTGATAAATCTTTATATTTTGAATTTATTTTTGTAATCTGACCATAATTTTTTCTTGTCTATATACTGGGTGTTCCAGAGCATGCGTATCAGCTTTTTAAGAGGGGAAGGAGCGATTTCGGCCAATTTCGGCGATTTTTGATCTTAAAAAACTGATTTGCGGTTCTTTCCGAAAGTTTAAAATACCACCAATCGATAGAGCACCCTCGATTTAGTTAACAAACTTTTTTCTAAATTTTAAAATAACAGCTCCTTCCCCTCTTAAAAAGCTGATACGCATGCTCTGGAACACCCAGTATATAGACATGAAAAAATTATGGTCAGATTACAAAAATAAATTCAAAATATAAAGATTTATCAGAGCTCTATCTATTACCGGAACCATAGTAGAATTACCAGAAACTAAATATCTCTGATCATCAATTGCAGAACTTCAGCGTAATCAAAAACAAATTATGTTTGAATACTGATGGCATTCATCAACTAGTCTAATGTCAGTTTTCAATATATAGGTACATTAAAACAATTGATATCGGTCATTCGGTCTAAATGTGGCAATGTGGTGTAAAACGAATTAGTAAAGTTTAGAAATATAGAAAGTTATAATGATTAATTTTATATTTTTTTATTTTTTTTATTTTATGTTTCATAAATAACGTACATCAATTTATGTATTATAACATGTATAAGGTCTAATCGGTAGCATGGCAGAAAAATAATATTTAATGATGTGACAAAAACGAGTCCCTTATGAGATAAAATTCATAAATTTCACTAGAAGTGACAAAATCAAATCCCCTGTGAGATAAAATTCATATATTTCACTTGAAGTGGCTGAAGTACACTAAAATAGTAATTGTACAGAGACTAATCAACTACTTTGTGAAAATAATAATTACAAGAAACACTACAGAAATACAGTCTCAGAATCATAATATCTGAGATATGCCGAAGCCCTATTACCACAAATTACCTGAAAACGATAACTGATGATGATGAATTTGTTTGTGTTAAATTTTAAAATGTTTAATCGTAAAGAAAAAAAAACAAGAATTAAAACTAAGTTTTAACCAGTGGTATTGGTTAATTGGGAGGACATCTATACTTTCTACATATAACAAAGTTTTGATCTACAATCGATCAGTATTCAAACATGGAATTATGCTAAACAAATTTCAAAATATCCAAGCGTTTCAAAATAAAGTATTGCGAAACATTGTCAATGTTTTCTAGTATATTCGAAACGCTGATATTCATAAAGATCTCAGAATCCATATCACAAAAGACGAAATAAAAAAAACTGACTATAAAAGTCGTTTTTCTCAGTATGTCAATGTGGAAATTTGACACTTAGCTGAAAATCACAACTTTGTCGGAATACTTAAACAAACGATCGAATTGTGGTATGTTAAAAAATATTATATCGTAATTAACCCAGAATTGGATTATGTTTGATCACAGATATTTGAAATAATAGAGCCAAAACTCTATTAATGTCTATAGTATAAAACACTAGTTTTACTTTTAACAACAAAACTATGAGTGCATCTTTAATGCACTAAAGTCGTCACGGTTTTTCTACACACTCTCCCGGAAAATATAGAACAAAAAATCCATATTTTAAAGTAAAAAATAAAGATATTTTGTTAATTATCTCAATGGAGTTCAAAACTGATAAAGGAATTTAAATATTTAATGAATATCATCTTTATCTCCACATTAATTGCCTTTAAATGGGATTTTTTTATTATTTTACAAAGCTAATTACAAAATTAAAAAACATAAAAATCATAAACAATAATTTTGGTTTGTTTTTGTTTTTTTTTAATAAATTTGGCAATAAATTTGATCTTTTAATAAGAATTATGACAATGATTAAGAATTTTCAAAATAAACAAAACAACAATAAAAATAATAGTTAAATTCCCTCTATATAAATTTTTATGTATTATAATAATGATTTTTATGATTTTTCTAACCTTCATTTATAAAAAAAAAAACAAAATAAAAAACAAAAATTAAAAAAATTATTTTTACTAAATACCGAACATTTATAAATGGACATAAATAGTTATGTTTTTATTATTTAAAAATCGTTAAATTCATATTCGGATTCTCAATTTTTATATTTTCTGTTTGTTTATTGTTTGTGACATTGAAATTTGGTTATTGCGATTTATTTTTTTTGTTTTGTTTTATTTTTTTTTTCTAAAAATTTTTTTTTTTTATTATTAAAATAGAGATCGAGGTAGTTTTTTAAAAACCATTGAAATGAAATTGAAAAAAAAAAAATATGATAATGAAATTAGAAATAAGAGTAAGTGAGAAGGAAATATATGTATTGCAAAAACTGCCCAAGTTCATATGTTATTTTTAGAAAAGATAATGACTTACTTATTTTTAAGATGATTCCATTATAGATAAGAAATCAAATAAACATTTTTTTTTTAATTTAATTTACACAAAACATAATATTATGGGCAATTTCATATACATATTCATTCAGGTGAATATCATAAATCAGTCTAGAATTATTTTTAAATTTCTTGAATTATTTCTATGTCTAATTTTGGGTCAAAACAAATCAATTTACGAGAGATGTATGTTAATTAAATTAAATATGCTTAAAGCCATTTCAGACTATATATGAATTGATAAAAAATGAGATATTAAAAATGAAAATGTCAAAAACATAAATGAAAATTGAAATGTCAAAAAACTGAAATGAAAATTGAAATGTCAAAAAAATCAAATGGAAAATTTGTGGGGTTTCAAACTATTTGGGTTAATCAAAATGAGAGTAAAAACAAAATTTTCAGAGCTGGTTTAGTTAAAAAAATTTTTCATTTTGAATCTGTATTTTAAAATTATTTTATTTTAAACTCGAATACAAAACACCGAAGAAGTTTGGCAGTAGTAGACGAAATACAGACACCCGTGGTTACAGAATAACCAAATTTAGTAATTTTCAAAGGTAAATATTCGACCATTTTCATTTTTATTCTAACACTAAAAAATATGTTTTCTAAAAATTAAATTTAAATTGTTTTTCTACTGAATTTCATTTTGCAACATAAAATATCAGAAATTATTGAAATGTCAAGAACTCAAAAAAAAACATTTTTTTTAACGAAACTATAACTTAAGTTAACCTAGTTGATTACATGCAAGCTCATTATCACAATAAGCCCATTTGCGGGTGCCATGATGTAGGGGACAGATTCTCTCCTGAAATTCACATGCAAAGCCATAAGAGCGTACGTGAATTTGAAACTTAAGTTAACTTAAGAACAGCTAGTTACGTCTATTGGTTTTTTCATACCAGTTTCTCAAGTGTAATCCTCAAAGCTTTTTCACATTATAACTTCTTATTTTGAAGTCATTTTCTGAGTCGTCAAATCAAAGATACTAAGTATAATTACTAATGCAACCATCCCTATGGATCTAGATGTTAATTTTGCATTAGTAAGAATAATCACAACAAAAGCCCATTTGCGGCTGCGATGATTTGTGACCATATTAAGGGTAATACCGGTTTACATAGATCTAATATGAGTGTCTCAGAAATATAGTGGCCTAATCCACATCAAAAAAATATGTTTTTATTGTTTTGATCGGTCATTTATGTCTTCTAGAATCACTGATTTTAATTTCCAGTTTTAGAAATAATTTTTTCTTAGTTGTTATCACAAAAATTGTTTTGGCTTTTAGAAATTTTGAATTTACAAATACTTTATAAACCGAATTAAAAAAAAAACAAAATATAAATTGAAACATTTTAAATTTTTACAGTTTTTCCATCCATTTTTCATTTTGCAGTTTTATTAAAAATTTGTCTAGGCAAGGTATTGTTTACAACCTATATTTCCTCCAAACCTTCAAAAGAACAAGTGAAGAAAGTGAAGCACAAAAATTACATATTAAACAAGAAAAAGACGAACATTTATTAAAAGCTGAAATGGTCAGAAAAGATATGAAATTTGACGCTGAACAAGCAAAAATTGCTAAGAATGGACTTACCGTCATTGGTTTTGATTTGATGAAAACGCGTTCGACACTAATTCTTACGACTAGTGTTTGTTAGTGCCAACTATGGAATTACTGCCTAGGTGTACATAATTTAGGTAGATGAGATAATAACTTAAATTTATATGCGGTAAATTTCTTTAATTTGATTTTGGAATATTTTTAAAGAAATTTTAAAATACTAAAGAGGTTTATTAATAGTTTTACGTAATTATTTCCTTAGGCAATAGTCGCGCATCTATGTACGTGTGGAATGAAACTTTCACTTCCAGAGGTTTTGATGAAGTGGCAAGTTGTCTTCTACACTACATAAAGAACCATGTCCCATCATTGAATTTAATTATGTACTTTGCTCAATGTGACGGACATCAAAACAAGAATATTAAGAATTATTTATTTTGCCATAAAATGGTTTCAAATTGCTTTAACAAAATTATTCATAAATTTCTTGTTTCGGGTGCCTACAAACGATGTGGCCAAGATTTTGGATTTATTGAAAGAAACAAAAAGTTTTATAAACACGTTTACATACTCAATGACTGGATTGAGGTAATAAAAACTGCAAATAAAAAATGTCATGTCAGAAGTTATTGAAATGAAAGTAGAAGATTTCATTTCATCGCTAAAATACTGTTAATTGGTTCAAACTAGTATTATTTACATTATAATATCAAAAAAAAATAATTTTTTTTAAGCATTACAATGACCCGGAAGCAAAGTTTTCCATTTTGAACATTGAGAAGAAACGATCATGGCTCCTTCCCGATTATGAATTAGAAATGTGGGCATAGCTTAACTGGAGGTAAATTTTTTGTTACAAAATCAAGAGATTTGATGGAACTTTTTAAATTTATTCCATCAATTCATTATTAGCTTTACAAAAGTTTTCAAACTCAAAATACTGTTGACGACATGATTTTTATGGAGTCGGAAGAGAAGTAAAAAATCCAAAATTTATCCATGTATATGTATCTATTTTGAATTATTGTACAAATCCTTTTAAAATATGATTGAACATTACTAAAAATATATTGGCCTAAGCCACCACTTTTTTTGTATTTTTAATTTATGTAAAATGTTATAATGGTCTGACTCACAAAAATTTGCGTTTTTTTAAAGCTATGGCCAAATAATAATTTGTTTTTTAAAGTACTGAAAAAACTAAGAAGTACAAAGTTTTTGATGGAAGTCGGTACCCTATAAATAGACATTTTATAAACATTTTAAAATGACGTAAATTTTAATATGTATTTTTATCAATAAAATGTTTAGGCCACTTTATGTTTCTGAGCACTGATATATTCTAATACTGTTTTATTGATCGAGGAAAGAACCATGTGATAGGAAAACTTTGCGTGAGATTTCCAAATTAATTCTAACTAAATTTTAAACATAAAATTATCTGATACCTATATCTTATTATTGGAACTGAAATTAAAGTAGACTTGTCTACTACCCGAATCCAAACATTTATGACTAAAAACACTATAGAACTCTAGTTTAATCTGCACAGTTAAAAATAAATTATGTTCTAATATTGATTACATGGAACATATAGTCTAATGTTACTTTTCAGTACATTAAGACAATTCGTAACTGTCATTCAGTTTAAATGTGACAGTTTAGTATAGAAGACATTAGGAATATATAGAAATATGAAATATGTATCTTATACTTCAAAAATAACATTTGATAATAATTTGTAAATTATCTCTCTATATAAAACCAATAGCAAGATTAGGAAAAAGATTAAAAAAAATTAATTGGAAATAAAAGAATCTATTTTAAATAACGATTTCAGAATTAAATTTTTGTTAAAGATTCTTCTAAGAAAATTCGCAGTACCTAGTGGTTTTTGAAGCAAAATGCATTTAACTTAATTTAAAACTAATTAATTTTTTTTAAAAATAATATCTTTAATTATTATAATTCACTCTTTTATTTAAAATTTTTTTACTCTGTTATAATGACAAGCTAAACTATACGGAAAATGTATAGAATAACTAAATTGTGGCTTGAAAATGCAGTTAAATTAGCAAATGTTTTATGTAGGAATATAGATATACATTTATACCCTTGACAGACTATACTTCATTATGAAATTCAACTTAATTATGAAGTAAAGTTTAATGAAGTGGTGACAGATTAGTTACTTAATTATTACTTTTTTTCATATTATTTTATAAACAATAAAAATGGATAATAAAAAAGTTATTTTGAATTTTAGCTTGTTAAATTATTTAAGAAATACAATTAAACGAGAAAACAGATTTATCATATAACAGTAAAAATAGTCGAATATTTTCCTTTTAATTTTACTGATATGCTTATCATACAGATATGCATATTTCTTGTATTACTTGTAGTCGAGTACAAAACACTGAAGAAGTCTGCAAGTAGTAGACGAAATACGCGTATCTGTATGATAAGCATATCAGTAAAATTAAAAGGAAAATATTCGACTATTTTCACTGTTATACCAAAATTTTACTCTAACGCTGGAAAACAAGTTTTTATAAAAATTAGATTTATCATTTAATAAGAATTATTTTGTTGCAAAAAAAGAATAAATTTTTTGGGAAATATTCTTTGTGTGAAAAAATTCAATGGAAGGCAAATGTTAATATAAATAAAAAAAAAAATTGAAATATTCTATACTATACGTTGATTGGTTGGTTTAAAACGTGGTCATTGAAATCAACTTTCTAAACACTTAGGCCTCTCTGATGAATAATTAGGCCCTGATAAGATTCTTTTCTATCAGAATCATAACTCAAAATAATGTAATGAAGTTTTTTTTAGGATAGAACAGTATCCTTTTGAAAATTAAATGTTACCCGGATGGTCTTTAGGCATTTTATTATGTATATTATATTATTATGAAAGTTTACTTTTAATTATTTTCACTTATTTTTAATTATTTTTATTTATTTTTTTTTAAAATAATACTATCACCTTAACCACTTGACCAAAATAAAATAGGAAAATGATAATTCGAATTATAATTCAAAACAAAATATTAAAATGTCAATTCGAATTGTTATTTTCAAATATTTAGATTTTCAATAAAAATTTGGTTTTAAAATTTTCAACAGATGGCTTTTTTCTTAATTTAATGCTAAATGAAGTAGATTTTACTTCATTAATGAACTTCATTGAAGCTTTTCTTCATAATGAAGTATTTTAGTCTAATGAAGTATAGTCTGTCAAGGGTATTAATCAAAACAAAAAATTATGCATCAAAAACAAACTTTCGCAAATAAACGTTTGAGAAATGAGCACTTTTGACAAATACAAAGTAGTTATTTATAAAAATTTAGAGTTGAATTTAAAATGTGGATATTCCCTTATTCAAGAATTATTATACATATAAATATGCGTATATATTTTCGTATTTATATAATTTCGTATCTTATAAAAAACTAAGCCTTGTAAAGGGTGGGGAGAGGCGAGGGATACTGACTACGCAAATAACAATTGTCAATAATGTCGAAATATGAAATGTCAAAAATGTCAAAAATGCTTGGCAAAATCGACAATTGGTCAATTAATTGTCGATTTTGGTAAGCATTTGTTTCCCACAAAGCAAATGTAAATTTTGCTGATTGGTTTAGCCAACAAATAAGATTTTAAAAACCCAAAATTATGATTATGATTTTAATTTCATATTTTAAAAGGCCTCTGGAGCTAGTGCTTATAAAATTGGACATAATTTAAAGTTTGGTCAATTCAATAATAATAATACTAATTTTATTTTGTAGTGTAGAAGGAACTGGAGTGAAGTTGACTTGTAAAAGGAACTTGGAGCAAAGTGTTGTGAATACTCTAAGTGAAGTTTTATTTTTTACTAACTGATAGAGGATATCCAACTAGAAGGATTTTACTTTAAGTTATTGATGTCTTTATACTATATGTATATGTTAGGTCAGTTAAATTTTAGACTTTATAAAATTTTGGTCAAAGTATATAGTTTAACAATTCTTCTATTCTGGAATTACTCTACACTTGGTTCGTTAGAATTCATTTTAAATGGCAAATTAAAAAAATAAAAAATATATTTTTTGTTATGTCTGTATTATGACATACACACATAAAGAGATTATAGATTTGTCAAAAGAAATGTTGATTTGCTCTACACAGTTTTTTGTAGGATGACCCAGTGAAGTTGCCGACGTTTAAAAATTTTTTTAAAACCCTATGGAAAAGGAGAGAAGTAGTCGATATTGTTTTTATTTTTTAAAATCGTTAAAGGCGATATTGTCTTATCCTTTATTTCAAATAAAATTATTATAAAAATTAATATCCATTGAATTGTTATTTGACCTATGCTTGGTCTATTTATTCTTTTATATGCTGGTCCACCGATTCTATAAATAAACTAATTTAATACCCGCCTACGCTCTGCTAATCTTTTTAGCCTTTCATTACACACAAAAAATTACAATAAACATTTTTGTATATAGAATATAATGTTAAAATCGAGCAATAAATGAACACTAGTCTTCACCCGCTCCACGAAATTCAAAGAAGTTTGATAAAAACTCATACTTAGTATTTCGTTATGAATTGTTTTCCATCATTTCAATTTATCGTGGACACTATGTTTTTTATTGATTTATCTTAAACAACAACCTGATACGTTGCAATAATATATTCAAAAAAAAAAATTTAAATCGGGGGTGTTGTTGCGGTAATTTGATAAATTAAAATTTTTGTATGTTAAAATGATTTATACATGTGGTGAAATTTTAAATTGAAATTTTTAATTTTTTTTTTTTTTTTTTTTTTTTTTTTTTTTTTTTTGCGTGGATTGGTGGGAATCTTCATAGACACAATGAGCCCCGTAGCTTCCATTGTGTGCCAGATTTTTACTGACTAAACCACACCCCTCCCATTAATACTAGTCCAACGGACTAACCATTAATTTATTGCTATTTTGATTTTCTTAAAGAAAAATTTTACGAAATTCTATCGTATTAAATCTAGTGGCTTAGTTCTTTTAAGCCTTCTGACATCATTTTGATTATCTAGCAATTGAGTGGCCTCAACGTTAACATGTCCCTCCAGACGAGCTATATGCTTTGTTGCATATCTTTTTATTTCATTTTCTATGCAAGGAATTTCTAGATCTCTGTGCAAATCACTGTTGCGAACATACCAGGGGGCATTTACCATGTTGCGCAAGACTTTATTTTGGAATTTTTGTATACAAAGTACATGTGTTTGTTTGGCACATCCCCATATTTGTATGCCGTACAACCATATTGGTTTGAGTATCTGATTATATAACAAAATCTTGTTATGTATAGGTAATTTAGAATTACGACCTAAGAGCCAGTACATTTCTCTATACTTATTTTCAAGCTCAAATTTTTTCTTTTTAACGTGCTCTTTCCATCTAAGTTTGACATCTAATGTCATTCCTAGGTATTTAGCATTGTTTTCTTGGGGTATATTGACCCCATTCAGATTTACCAATGGTGGTTGATTTTCTAATTTTTTATTTGTAAAATTTACATGTACTGATTTTAACTCATTGAGTTTAATTTTCCATTTCTTTGTCCAGAGGTATAGCTTGTCGCTTGCTCTTTGCAATTTAATTGTAGCCTCGTCAATATTTGATCCTACTGCCATCAACGCAGTATCGTCAGCGAATGTAGCTACAGTTATATTTTCCATTTCTGGTAAATCATTGGTGTAGAGCAAATACAGTATGGGACCCAGAATACTACCTTGAGGCACACCCGTTTTAATATCTCTAATAGTAGAATACTCTTCGTCTTGTTTTATTCTGAATAGTCTGTTTTCTAGATATGATGAGAGTATATCTACGTATTGTTTAGGTAACATATTGTTTAGTTTATTTATTAAGCCTCGATGCCATACTTTATCAAAAGCTTGGGCTACATCTAGAAATATGGTAGAGCATACTTTCTTTTCCTCTAAAGCTTTTTCTATTATGTCTGTTATTCTATGAATTTGATCGATTGTCGAGTGCTTAGATCTAAAGCCAAATTGATAATTTGGAATCAGATTACTATTTTCTATGATCGGTCTCATTCGAATCAATAATAGTTTTTCAAATAATTTTGATACTATTGGTAGTAATGATATTGGTCTGTAGGATTTGACCTCATTTATGGGCTTACCTGGCTTTGGTATCATAATTATCACTGCTATTTTCCACATATTCGGCACATACCTTATTCTTATAGCAGCGTTTATAATGCGTGTTAGCATTGTTATAGCTTTTTTCGGAAGTTCTTTCAGGACTTCCGATGTAATTAGATCAAAACCTGGAGCTTTTTTATCTCTGAGTTTTTTAATTTGTTCCACTATTTCACTCTCTGAAAATGGTGATATAACATTTTCTTGCCAATTATTATTTTCTTCAGTGAGATCATCCGACTCTGTCTCGTCTGGACAAAAAATTTCTTCAAGATGATCTGCGAATGTTTCAGCTTTATTTTTATTATCTCTCGCCCATTCACCGCTTTTCATTCTGATTGGCGGGATTTGAGAGATCGAGGTTTTTGTACTCTTTGTTGCTTTCCACAACGAGTAGTTATTTTCTCTTTTAGCTGATAAATTTTTTATATATTTTTCAAAATTTTCATTTTTAAGATCTTTAATTTTTCTTTTAAGATTCTGAGTTAATCTATTTAGCACAGTTTTGTCTGCCGGATCACGCGATTGTTGCCATCTGCGTCTAGCTCTTCTTTTTATTTTTATCATATTTAATATTTCTCTAGGGTAGTTGAATCCTACCGATTTATATTCACAATTTTTTGTATTATTCCATCCAGCATTTTGAATAATTTTAATAAAATTTTCTACTTCAGAATCTATATCACATTTGGATCTTAGTTTTGTTTTTATGTTTATTTTGTTTTCTATTTCTTGTTTAAAGCTAGCCCAGTCAGTTGTCTTGTTCGTTAGCAGAGGTTTCGACTGTTTCTTAATAACCTTTTCATATAGATTTAGTATGACTGCAGAGTGATCTGAGTCCAAATCATGGTTATCTTCTAGCTTAATATAATTGGGTGAAATTTTTTTTGTTATATAAAAATCAAGCAGATCAGGAGTTTTATTTCTATCAGTTGGCCAATAGGTTGGCTTACCGGTAGATTGGTAAATGCAGCCTTTTTCTTTTATAGCTTTTCTTAGCTCTCTTCCTCTCGTAGAGGTTACTCTAGACCCCCAATCTATGTGCTTGGCGTTGTAGTCACCTCCCAGGATAAATCTATCGCCAAGTAGTTTAAGAATTTCTTCAAACATGTTATTCTTTATGTTGTATTTGGGTGGACAGTATAATGCACCGACACAAAGGCTTTGTTTAACAGACATAATTCGTAGCACGATTAGTTGGAATTCATCTATTTCTAGACTAAGTTCCTCGTGGTGCTTAATATCTTTCTTTATTAAAATTGAGCTACCACCTCTGGGTGTATTACTCGGATGGTTTGCGCTGTAGCATGTATAGTCATTTATTTTAAGCGATGACTTATCTGTCATATGTGTTTCTGTCAAGAGACATACATCAATATTTTGTGTTCTCAATAGAATTTCCAAATTATTTTTCTTGTTCAGAATACCATTGGCATTCCACGTGACTATACGAAGTGCGTTCTTAACCATGCCTTGCGGATTTATTTTTTGGTGTATACATATATATTTCATTATGTTTGTTTTCTAATGTGCATAGTCTTGTTGAGATTTCATTCATTGTTTTTATCATATTTTGCATCATCTGCATAATGGTATTTTCAGTCAACTTTTGTGTAGAAACTTTATTTTGTTCTTTCGGGTTTCTTTTTTGACTTAGGTTATTTTGTGTTACCTGTGAATATGATAAGCCTTCTACGACTTTTTTCGACGTAAAAGTTTTAGGTTTCTCTGAAGTTTCAATGCAATTCTGTTTCTGGGCAATAGGTTGCCTAGGTTTTGTCTTTTGTTTTTCTTGTCTATGTTGCATTTGTTTTGGGGCATTTTTTTGTAGCTTCTTTCTTTTTTGCAACTCTCTAGCCACCTGGCAACCACGATAACTCGCTGGGTGTGCCTCAAGGCAATTAGCACATTTAATTGAAATTTTTTAATTGAAATTTTTAATTGAAAATTAAAATAATTTTAAAAAATATTTGAATTCGCCATGTCTCCTTTTAAATGTCCATAATTTAGAAGAGTAATAATGAAAATATGATTTGAAATCGTTCAGATATTTGTACCGTACTTTTTTTAATTTACAAGATTAAATATAATGACATAAAGATTACATTGGTTTTAATCTATCTAATAACCCAACTATGAATGATTCATATTCAATTTCAACATATTCACAATTAAAAGAAAATATACAATAGACAATAAATTTAATTTCAATTAATATATTTTAGCTTTTAATTATTTTCACATCATTATTAAGATAATATTTAAAAAAAAAAAAAAAAAAAAAGATAACTTACCTCATCTTTATCCATTTGTACAATATACTGAAATCTTCCTATATCATTTACTGTAATATCTTTAATATCAAATTGTCTTTGACCACCAATTTTATGATATGTTTCAGATGCTAATGATACTGTATCATATGATAATGCAATATTACGTCCAAAATTATTATTACCATTATTATATTTATCATCAATTATTAATTGTTCATATGTATTTTCAATATTGTTACTAATAATACCGGTACTACCATTACCATCACCACCATTATAATTTGTATTAAATGTTCCCAATGATTTATTGCCACTTACACCATGTAATGATGTCCTTTGATGATGATTATGTTGTTGTTGTTGTTTAAATTCTTTTAGAGGTGTTGAAATAACTATTGATGTTTCTATTATTGGTGAATCATATGGATTTGGTGAATTTGTTATTCTTGATGAATTTCGTATTACTGGTGGTGAATAATGTTTTGTTGTTGTTGCTGTTGTTGTACCAATATTAAATTTTTGTGATAGTGAATTTTTTGTAGTGACTTTATTGTCACCATTAATTTTATCTGTAGAGTTCCCATTTGAATTTTGATTTAATGTATTTTGAATTTTATAATGTTTATTTACCATTTCTTTTTAATGTTTTTTAAAAATTTGTTTTTATTTTTATTATTCTTTTTTTTTTTATATAAAATTATTTATTTATAGTGATTTTTTTTTTTAGTGCACTTTTATATTTGTTTTGTTTTTATTAAAATATTTAAATTTTAAATATTTTTTTATTATATTATATTATTTTAAGGGTACAGCAATTCGAATATGTTTTAAAATTTTCTAAATTATTTAACATTTAATTATTAAATATATTTTATTTAAATATTAAGTATTATTTATTTCAATATAAAATTATAATGGTTTCGATTTGATTTTTTTGTTATCAACAAATTTAATATATAGTTTTAATACTTAGTCTTAGTTTTAAATAAATTACATATAAACTAGCATTAAATAAAATTGTAAAACTAATGAAATAAATCAATAAAAATCTCTGAAGACATGACAGGTTTATTTAGACTATAAGTTTATTGATATTGTGAGTTATTGTCTTTTTGATTTTAAAAAATGTTTTGATAAAAACCCTAGGTGCTTGCACGACATTTTGGAGTTTTTTCGAGTTAAAATATAATATTATTAATAATATAATTGGTAATAATATTATTACTGACAATCTACATGGTGCATTAATGTCATTTAACTACCTACTACCTAGAAGGTCCCAGATTCGCATCCCACTACTAGTTTATTCGCACCCACTTGAATGTTTAATAAGATAATAAAAATATAAACAATTTGTTGAGAGTATTATTTGGTAAGTAAAATTGAGCAGGGAACGTAAGTTAACCTAATAACTAGCTGTGTTAGCTTTCAATATTTAATTAGTTGATATACTAGAAAATTAATCAAGTACATAAATAGTCGAAAATTCTAGTTTATTAAAAAAAAATTACAGGTCTGTACTGTAATCTACAAAGATATAATTCTACCGAAGTTATTGACAAGAACATAAGAAATAAATTATAAATGTAATTTACAAAATATAGTCTTAATTAGTTCAATTCTTATATTTGTTATCTCTATCTTATTCAATTAATATTTGAAACGGACTAATAAAAATTCATTTTTTAGCCCGACGAACTAATGTAGAAATTGCTTAACAATGCATGGAATACACTATCATTTTCGATAATTTTGTTTTAAAGTTCCCCTTTGCATTATAAAATCTCTTATCATTCAAATCTTCATTAAATTTAATTAATAGAAGTCCGTTGTAGGATACTGCTTTCTCCTTCTTATTCTACTGAAATATTGTTCCATTTAATTCATTTAAATTACATTGTAGAAGAGAACATTGATATTCTATTGTCATTTTATTTTCAGTTGTTACCAAACTACTCTCAATTATGTGCCCGTGTGTAAATTGGTTGTATTAAACAGCGAATATCACTTTTGACCATTCTATTTCGTGATTCCTATAAAAAAAATTAAGTATGGTTTAAAAAAAATTTTGTTGGTTTTCCAATAACTTTAGACTATGACATGTAAATTCTCTGCTTTTGGCATTAATTTCTTGATTCTACTGATACATGCTTAGAGAGAATATACGAACTCACACAAAAAACACAAACTCACACAATTTCATTATATGACCTAATTTACAGTCCTGATGATAGCACATAAGCATATAATTATGTCTATATCTTCATAAAATCAAAATAAGTTATGCGTATTCAAAGAAGAAAAGAGACAGAAACATTTCATTTGTAAATGCCCATAGTTAGCTGAAACAAGATTCCCGACTTTAGACTTTTTCTAACAATATAAGTTGTGCTGCTCTAGTACTGAATTCTTTGAGAGAGTGATAGTGGAAGAGTGATCTGGACTTTCATGTTCCGGATTTTAAGTAAATCTTTCTCTAACAATATAGAAACTAATGCGGAAAGCAAAATTGATGATCTGATCGACCTTCTCAACCGCACAGGGTTGTTATAGTATTGAATTCGTTGGGTGAAGAGTGCTAATGGGAGAGTGAGTCGGAGTTTTAGATTCTGGATTTTATGTGAGGCTTTTCCTTATAATATAGGAATTATTGTGAGAAGCAAAATTGGCGATCTGATCGCCATTCTTAATCATAAAACATTAGCTGTAGTACTGAGTTTCTTGTGAGAGTGATTATGTAAGAGTGGTCGCCAAAACTACAAATAAATCTCTGGATTAGTGGCATCAAAAAAACACAATTTAGTGCTAATTGGTTTTGCAAAAGCAACTAGAATGGTCATTTCTATTCCTATTACGTACTACCTACCTATTGTAGTCTGCCAAATTCAAATAAGTATATCAAAATAATTTGATAAAATTCTTCCAAAGATAATATAAAGTCTTGCTTATGAAAACGAAATTTCGATTTGATCATTTGCTACGTTATAAACGTATTATTTATTACGTAAATTAAATAACTAAACAAAATTTGATTAAAACGTAAGAATTTAGACGAAGAAAAAATTCATTTAATACTACTTATATCTCTAAAATGTCGATTTGAATAAAATAAATAAAAAATTGTATTCTTACATACACACAATCAATTAAACAAACAAGGAATTAAAAATTACTTAAAAGTAACACTCTAATAAAATATCCTTCAAAAACAACAACAATTATATACATTAAAACCAACAGAACAGGTCACTGTTTTTACTAGAATTATTAAAACAATTTTTATTTTTTAGCATAAAGCTAAAAAACTACACTCTAAAATTAGTTACAAAATCTATATGAGATTATTTAAATATTTTGTCTTAATTTTAACTCAAGTTAATTTTTCAAACTTATTCAAAGGTTTCTCACTTGAGTCTTTCGTATTATTTGAAAATTATTTAATCGAAAATTGTAACAGCAAGCAATTTGAACTGATTATTAAAATGCATTTTATTAATTGAATTTTATATTTTCAATTTTTATAATTTGTTGAATTTAAAAAATTCAAATAACAAAACCATTACAATTAAATATTAATCTCTTTAACAATTTTAATACTATTCTTGTTATTTTATTTTATCTTACATTTTTAATAATTTCAACTCAAAACTAATGCCATACGCATTCCACAATTTTTAATTTATTTAAACAAAACTTACAAAAAAAATCGATTATTAGATTCAATTATAACACACTGAGAAATTTAACAAAAGAAAATCAAACAACGACAAAAAAAAAACAAAACAAACTACACGGGAGCGTACGAAAGAAACAATAACAAAAAAAAAACCCAACCGACCAGTCAGCCTGACTGAATATTAAAGACTGGTTGATTAGTTGGTAAATACTAAACAATTTACTGTTAAAAGAAACCAAAAAAATATACCAAAATCATAAAAAAAACATACAAGAACATTACAATATTTAGCGTGCGCAATAAAATGCAAAATGCAAAAAAATAAAAAAAATGTTAATACAAAAACGTAACACACAATGAATTTTACAAAGTGGTAAAAGAGAAAAAAAAACAAAATAAAAAAATAACTGAAAAAAAACTATGAGAAAAAATAAAAGCTCCAAGTGGGGTCTCTGACAAAAACAAATAAAATGTAAACAGAGAAAATTAAAGAAAAAAAGAATATTTTTAACAAAAGCTTCAGAAATAGCGATCGAAACATTAAAAACAACTAACAACAAATCACCCACCCGGCAAATTTTACATAAACCAATTTGGTGAAGTTACCACCGTTACTATATACCTCACTTATGAAAGAATTATTATAAAACTCTCTTTCTTTTTCTTTTTTATTTGTTACAATCTAACTTTTAATTTGCTCTTCAACTTTACTATAAAATTTTTTGGAGACTTTTTCAGGTGAAGACAAATTGAATGAAAGAAAAGAAATAAATTCAAGTTAACTTTACTCTTTTGTTGCTGTTTTATATGAAATATTTTTTTATATAATTAAACTCACCACATTAATTTTTTTTGTATATATGGTGAGGTGGAATTGAAAATATGTGGTACTATTGTAGAATTGATTTTGTAATGAAACTACTTTAAGACTGTTTATTCAGTTATAAAATCTGGATAATGTGAAAACATACCAGATCTGTATTTTAGTTTAATTTTGATAACTTTACTCAGATGGATCAATCAGATTTAGAAGTGTTGTTGGGGATGTGTGTTCAATTGTACACAATTTGATCTATGAAATGGAAACTACTGCTTTTAAATTTCCATTTTGACATACCATGAATGAGTGTAAGGATTCATATGAAATACAATAGTGGTGAATTAGAATATATGAGATTAAAAATTAACTTATACTTATGAATATATATATACATAACTGTTAATACACAAATATTCAAAATAATAAAATATTTCAGAAGCAAAATCAAATTGTCAAAACGAAAAGTTAGCAATTGAAGATTACAAAATGCAAAATATACTAAACTTCACTTATGTTAGGAAAAATCTATCAAAATAAGAAAATGTGATTAACGAAATCAAAAGAAGAATAATGCTAGCTGAAAAAACATATTTCTTTATTCTGTCAAAAAGAATATTCAATTAAATTAAAAGACAAGAGAATGAGAATCGATTAAGTAATAATGTACTTTGTTATGGATATGAAAACTCTGAACTCTCACTCAAAATCAATTAACAAAAATAATAAACATACTAAATGGCGCATTAGGTAGAAAGCTTGTTTTATAACCAAAAAAATCTCAGGTTTGATTCTTAATGAAATCAAAATGCTTTATAGATCTTGCGACATGGTCTAGTACCATTCGTCATCGGCATAAAATAAATGACAAAAATAAAACAATAGGCCCACATTTCGAAAAGTAAATGGCCTGAAAGTACTAATACGTATGTATAGGTAAACTGATATACAAAATATTTTTAAAAAAAATTGATTTAAAAATTTTTTTTAGTCCAATACCCAATGCTCTTGCAGTTGAGAAATAGAATATTCATAACAGCAATTAGAAGAATATAGTGTGCACGATTAACTTAAAATTTCTCTGGTAATAAAATTGAAAAAATGGTATTGAGCTAGATATGTGCAAATAGCACAGAAATCCAAAACGTAAACTAAGAAGATAAACTAAGAGTGGTCTAACAATGAGAAACACCAGAAAACACTGGTAGGATTCCGGAAACATAGTACGCGATCATTATTAGAATTTGAAAATTTTTAGACTGTAGTTGTAAATCTGTAAATCTCGGAAAGATTAAAACAACTTTGATAATATTTATATGTTACAATCTTTTTTCGTCTATTTTTCTTCGACTACCTACATTCCAATCAGCTTTATTACATTGCACCATAATACCATAACTAGTTTTGAAGTCAAAGCAGTAATCAATTTACTACGGCTTGTTTTAATAATGTTAGTGTATGTGGTCTATTTCAAAACGATTTTAACAATTTTTCTAAATGTTGCTTCACTAACAACATTGAATTCAGAAGCATTTACTAAACGTCCGGTTTTTAGCTTTACTTCTACTATTCAATTTTATTACTATCTCGTGAATAAAGTTTTAAATTGTTCTGAGTAAACTTGCAATCTAGGTGTTATCCTGGATCACAAATTTAATTTCAAAACACATTTTAACTCCATTACTAACAAAGCCAAAACTATGCTAAGATTCATATTGCGTTGGACAAAAGAGTTAACTGACCTCTACATTACAAAAAATTTATACATTACATAAGCTAGACATTTTGAATATGCTTCGCAAGTTTGGTCTCCATATCATAATGTAGTTATCTCAAATATTGTAGCAATTCACCACAAAATTTTTATGCCCTGCACTACGTGCTGTTTCATGGTCTGACCCTTTTCATCTTCTTCCTTATGAAGATATGTTGTTTTTGATAGACCTGAAATCTCTCCAACAATATTGTTTCGGTAGCTGACATCAGGTTTATCCATCAAATTATTGCTGTGAATATCTCCCTAAAATTATGGATGTAATAACTTTTAGAGAAAGTTCGTGAAAATTTACGTTCGGTTGACCTGTTTAGTATTATTAACCATAGTACTGACTACGGTAAATTTGTACATGAGTCTAGAGAGTATTACATGAATCCAACTCGAGAGTAGCTTGTAAACTTTACAAACCTTAATAAAAAAAAAAAGTTTGAAAGCGAAACAATATAAACTAGTACATAGTTATTGCATCTGATATTTTTTAATTTTTCTTCTTTCTTTTTGTAATTGAATTTATCTTTTTTCTATTTTTAGCATTTTTTTAATTCTTACTAACAATTGTTGTTACGAATGGTTATTTTTATTTTTTCATATCCTAGAAATTAAATGAAGTTAATCTGATCCGCTGTCTACAAATACTAAATTGATGTGTTAGAAAAACCTAAAAATTAGCTTTAGATTTTTCATTATCCTCATTGTCTTGTAACCACATCCGTGGTATTCGTGTATAGTTTGGAATATTGTCGAATAAATCTTTCGCCTTTTTAGATTATTAGCTGGGCTTAATATTCTTGTGGTTACCTTAATGTTAATTTTTAATTTCATTTTGTTATCAAATTTAAAAGAAATCCAAATAAACTGAATTATTTTGAAATCTATTTTTTTTTTATAGTTTTTTATTTATTTTCATAACAGTTACAAATTAAAAATAATTTCATATAACAAAAAACTTATAAACTAAGTGAATCACATAATGGGGATTAATGTTACATTCAATGTCCCTCATTGGAGAACTCTGAATGAGTTTATCCAATCTTTATAATAATAATATGATACAAACTGTTTATAAGGAGTATTTAAATTAAATTAACATATGAATTGAAAAATAATTACAAAAAAAAAAACAAATCTAGCTTATTATTATAATAATTTTGATTAAAATTAATACTAAGATGGGAATTTTGGGAAGGAATGTTAACAAAAGGGAAAAAATAGGAAGTAAAAGTATGTCCAGTGTACAATAGTACTGTATTAGTTTTTTAAAGTGATTTTAACCACTAGTAATTGTTTTTATTGATGTGTTGTCTGGAGTCTTTATTTGATATATCTGTACTAAATGTTAAGTCAGTAATATTAATTAGGCTGAGATCTTGCTCAATTTTCTTGTTTGTGACTCTTTTGTTGAAATGGTAGAGAATCGGCACATTATTCTCATTTTGTATGTATTGGTATTTATCTAAATATAGAAAACTTTTCGGTAGAATGTAACCTGAATTAAGTGTTTGTGTTATATATCCCAACAAATAATTTGCGATCGATGGGACACATGAGACCGCATGCGACCTCAATTTAAGAATAAAAAATTTTTTTTTTAATCGCACAAGTTTTTTTTAGTCTCATGCGTCCACATGCGTAATGTTTAAAATTGACTTTTAAAACTTCTAACAATAAATTACTTAAACTCTTTTCATCATTTTCAATTTTTTTTGTTTTTTTTTTTTATAATTTTGATCCCGCATAACTATGACATTTTACTATTAATGTAATAGATATTAAACATACAAGTGCGAGTGAGATGAATAAACAAACTTTACTAACTGAGGTACAATATTAATTATACAAGCGCGAGCGAGAATAAATATGAATACAAATCCCTATGAATTGAATTGAAAAGTACCAGCACATGGATGACTGATGTGAGTGTAACTTATTTATTTAGTCATAATATGCCAGTCATAATTATTCGGTCAGTGCACTAAAGAGTGATTTAGAGAAGAGAAGCAAAATATTTGAATACAGGTATGTAAATGTAATATAAATTGTAATAAAAGTGTTTTCAACTAAAATCCAACTAAAATAATATTATGTGTACCTACGGGTAAATATAATTTTAATATAAATATGGATTAAAATCGCCACGGGTTAATGGGTACACGCACTATGTCCCATGAGTACAATAAAATTATAATTTAAAATGGTAATAATTTTAGTTAATAAATTTTATTGTACCTACTCATGAGACATAGACCATGGACCCATTTGCCCACAGAAGTGCTGAAAAGAAACTACCGAAACAAAATACGAATAGAAGCCAAATAACGACCCAAAGCACCGTCATCGACAACATTGATCATTTAGTTATTTGTGCTTTTGATTATTTATCGGATTTTGTTTTTATATTTCAATTAATGTTCTTTCTTTTCAGTAATATTTTATTTGTATTTGATTGCAATGATTATTTCAGATATAACTATTTTTTATTTTAATTTATATTAACTTTAAATAAAATAAAACAGAGTAACAAGCAAAAATTAATTTAATTCAATATTTTTTGTTAAACTATACTTTAAAATAAAAAAAAAAACTTATATAAAGAATTAACAAATACTTATTGTTACTTTAACTAACCCCTAGAAGCTATAGAGCGCCAATCCAAATGCATGAAACGCTATTTGCTGGGCTCTTGTCCGCATGAGTGCATCGCATTGCTAACTCATGAGCCCATATAATCCCTTAAAATATTTCGTATCTCTATCACAAGAGCATATTAGTTGTGATTGACTCAAACCGACGCATGCAATGCTATTTTATAGACCCTTATCCACCGCATTAGTACATGGAATTGCTAACTCATGAGTCCATATAATCCCTCAAAATATCGCGAATCTTGATCACAAGAGCACTAATTGTGTTTGACTCAAACCAACTCTTGCATTCAGAATGCGTCAACCCGGACCCATGTAACGGTATTTTCTGACTTTTAACCACAATTTATACGGAAATGCGACGACACATGTTAGACTTTTGTGTGACGACTGAGCGGACGCGAGCGGTCGCATTTACGGGCACAAATTGAAAGTTATTTGTTGGGTATGTTTCTTCTCAATAGATAGAGTGACAAATAAGGCTATTTTCGGTAACATTTTGTGCTCTAAGAAAAGGTTTTCTGATTAATGAAATAATAAAATTATCAATTTTTATGATGTTCGCTTTATTATAAATATATTTATTAGACAAATAATGTTTATATTCACTATTTTCTTTACAGTATTCTCCTGGGCAAGCCCTGATACATTTCCTTTCGAATACTCTTATTTTTTCCATTAATGAGGCACTAATATTGTATCACATCGGACATCCGTGAGTTATAATTGGTATAACGATAGTTTGGTAGGCTAATATTTTAACTCTTGCGGATAAGTGTTTTGAGTAGAATAGACTTTTTGACATAAAAAACGCATGTGAAGCTTTTATAATTTGGGCTTTTACATGTTCAGAAAAGTTTATATTTTTACTGATCCCAATTCCCAAGTACTTCAATGCGGTTTTTAATTTTATATTTGTTCCATCTTCTGCTCTGACCAAAAATTGTCTCCAATTTTTGCGAAAAGAAGAGTGACATTGGGAAAGATTATGTCTGAAAAGAATTGTCTCGCATTTGCTAAAATTTATCTTCAGTCTCCATGAAGAAACATAGTTTTCTACAATATGTAACATAGACTTCAGCTTATTTGTTATATCTTTATATTTTTCAGCTGAAACATAGAAAATGAAATCATCTTTTACCTGAATTTAATATTTATACATTTAAGTCGACCAGTAAACTATTGATACAAAGAGAAAATAGAATTGGCGATGTAACAGTACCTATGCATTAGATCGTTATTTATTTCAAAACTCTTAGATGATTGAATATCTATTGACTATAACATAGATATAATACATAAAATTAGGGCAGAAAAAAAATGATATCCTAGGATGCTTGACAAAGCAAAGTCTCAACTTTCTTTAAATTTTAATTATTGAATTTAATAATAATATTTTGGTTAATTTATTCTTAAATATTATGTATTTGTTTATTTTTGTATTTACAGTTAATTTTCGTTTCTACTCATCCCTCCACTAATAACAGATAAATTTTCGTTCATAGCATTTTCCAAACGTATAAGTACAAATTAAAAACTGTAAACTACTGACAGGTCATCTGCATAGATCACAAGTTTGCCATTTAAATTCATACTAAAGAAATCACTCCTATGGTAAAAAAATAGTATCGGGCCTAAAGAACTACTCCGTATTATCCCAAACGATACCTTGTTCAGATCGTTTTTTATTATTTCACACTCAGTATTTTGTAATTTAACTTTTTGTAAGATAAATTTTAAACCGTTTGTATTACTTTCCTTTGATCCCGTGCACCATAAGATATTCTCATTTTTGTAAACCCAATTAAAAGCTTTTTGCAAATCGAAAAATATCGCAATCAAAGCATCGAAGCAAATTGAAGAATACCACAAACACATTCTTTTTATTATCAATACCCTCGCTTGTATTTCTGAAATTATATCACTTAGATAAAATAAAATATGATAGACTTCTAATCATCAGATGCTTTTTTGTGAAAATTCGATTAACCAAAAAGCTTGTGCTACACCCAAAGAAATACATATCGCCATTCTTTTTTATTAAATTAACATTAAATATTTAAGAAAAATTTAAAAAAAAACTTTCCTAAATAAAAATTGTGTTAAATTATAAGATGATTCATTCGTTATCCTAAAATCATTTAAAAAAAATCTCTAGTAGTAGTATTAAATAAGTAACAAGTCATTATTAACAAATCTAAGTTCATAAACATCAAATATAAGTTAAGATTGAATGATTTACATAATGAATTTAAAGCATTTCACTCTAAGCAAACTTCTCATAATAAATGAATCAAAAATAAATACCCTAAAGGTGGCTTTCAATCACAACACAACCAAATTCAACTTTAACACTTTAAGAGAAAAACGATTTATTCAAATAATACCTAACCTATATATTTTTTTACAAATCAAAATAAAAACACTTTTCTGAATTTGAAATCTAAGTTCATTTATTTTGATCTCTATTCGACTCATTAAACTTCGTCAATTGGAAAGCAAAAATAAAAAAAAAATTAAATTAAAATTAAATAAATCGACTACTCAACTTGCATATATTTACTAAATCGCTTGTTAATACGGATTGTTATCAATAATTTTATAAAAATGATGAATTTGTTGGATCAAGGTGAACCACAAAGATCATCACAAAAAATATAAAAATAACAACAACAAAAATAAATATTTTTTACTTATTATTATTTACCATAACTTCTAATAATAATTAATCTACGGTAGTAATAGAAGTATGAGATTACCATAACTGTTGCTGCTGCAAATCATCTATATAGTAACACACTTTTTTTTTGGTTTAGCGATTGAATTTAACCTAAAAGGTAATAAACTACCTTGAATGGGTTCAGTGTTAAAGACAGAACAAAAAAAAAAGACCTGATGCTATTTAAATGCGGGTTCTATTTTTTAAGTGATATTTTGCTTGTGGTTAAATTTAATTAGATCCAAAATAATTCAATCTGTGATCCTATGTAGAGTGAGATGAAAATTCGATATCTGAGATGACATTGAAAATTGAGTTGAAAGTTTTTTTTAATTTAATTAAATTTACATTTAACACATTATTTTTATTTTAATAAATATTAGAAATGGAAGTCATGCTGTTCTTAACAAATTGTTTTTTTATAGTTCTGAATAATAGACAATTCAAAGACAGAGATAGCCTGCTGTAGTTCTCTCAACGGAGTAGCGGATCGGTAAAACATATATGTTGGGTTCCAAGACAAATTTAAGACCCCGCAACCGCTGCATATCGCTTCTGAAAAGTCCTTCTGAAAAGAAATAATCTGGGCATATCTACATCTGGGACATCTACCTACTTGTAATCTACTGCTTCGTAAAGCTTTAAATGTCAGATGGTCAAAAAAATAAACTGCCACATAGGCAAACAACCGAATATTTCCTAAATATTTTAAATGATTTATGCTTGGAATTCTGTAGATGCAATTATGTGCTATTGATATATTTGCTTTGTTTTATTTACACGCTAGGTGGCGCCTGCCTCTCAACCGAAAGGTCCGAAAGGTTCGATTTCCGATTCAGCTAAAAAATGCTTCATTGGTTTTTCGATCTGTTTTAGTACCCTTTGTCATTCCAATATAATAAATGACAAAAAATAATTGAGAGTATAATCTGGTAACAACTTAAATACAATGGATATATTCTATTTAGAAAGGCTTAGTTCCTGACAATAACATTAGTTTTCCACATTTAATGAGTTGATAAGCCAGTAATTTTTTAAATAAATACTCGAAATATTGTAGATATTGTAGTGTAAAATTGCGGGATCGTATACTTAATTAAGCACAAAAAGGTGATACTTAAGTTACTGTAAAGAGTGTAAAAAAGAAAAAAAAATTGATACCGTATTGTTGATACCGTAGATATTATTGCTCTAACGTGGAAAGATAATAAAACCGGAAAAGTCTAATGATTAGTTGTACTGTAATCCATTGGGTTCTATAAAACGCTTTGATCGAACAACGGCAAAGAATTTTCTTGTCGAAGACATTAAGTGCGTGCTCACTTGCCTTGGGTAGTGTCCATGATTCTGATTCGTAGACCAGAACCGAAAGTATAAGCGTTTTGTAGATTTGAACTTTGGTGCTTCATGGTAGTAACTTTGACCCGAGATGTTTTGACAAAGCGAAGCAGAAACGGTTGACAAGAGCTATTCACGCTTTACAAGAATGTTGTTTGTGGGATTAATGCTAGTTCCAAGATTTTCAAGATAGATAATTTCCTGAACTACATCGGAATTATATTATAGAATTATACGGACAGTGATATTTTGACCAATATGATGTTGAGAGGCCTCTTTAGTTGTCGACAACATTTATTTTGTTTTATCCTGAAACCCATTTGTTCCCTATTTTCTACAATCTGAGTAAAATCCTCGACAACCGTCCATTGTGATCTAGCGATAAAATCAATGTTGTCAGTATATTATGTAGATCTTAAAAGTATAAGGTCGGCCGCATTTAGTCCCGTTTGTCGCACTATACGTTCCAGTAATGAACTTTTAGTATGTGATTAACCTTTATGTAATTAATGAAATGATTGTTTTTAATTAAATAAAACATTATGCTTAAACAAAATTTTCAAAATTTATTAGTCCCTGGCCCTAATGCGTGGTGTAACAGATCTGCATCATACTTTTTTTTAGCTTCAGAGCCCCTCCAAAGGTTGAATTTAATTCTTTAAATACGTTTTGCATTTCAGGGAATCGAAATGTACTCAAAAATATTTTTTTCAATGGAAAAGAAAAAATCATACATTTAAGTTATATTTCATACAAAAAATATTTAATAAAATATAATAATATATAAAGTCTATAAAAAAATCATACGTTTAATATTTAATAAAATATAATAATATATAAAGTCTATAAATTACTGATGTTAAAAAGATACAACACCAACACTACAGACAGTAGGGGTCATTAAAAGTCATTGTCTTGTTGTCACACATGACTTAGACTTCCCTCAAATGACTTTTGCAGAACTTGTATTAACTGTTATTAAACTGCTCAACACCTTATTTGCATCAGTTCCGGTCTTTATCAAGAAGAAAAACCCATCTAGGGGACTTCATTCTGGACTCATTGAGGATCTTGAAGACGCTGGAATCCAAGACCTATATAGTACAAAGTTAAAAATGCTTTAACGAGTATGTTTATTTATACGAAGGAGTTTCTCGGGGTTCGGTGTCGGTGTTCGGTTTACACATTAATATAAATAAAAGTAAGTATAGCGGTATTCTGACATATTTAAATCTAACATTTTGGAATATTGGTTTATTATTTTGTAATATTATGAAATTAAAAATGTCACTTTCTTCATTGTTAAAATTTTGGAGTTAAATCCTTTTTACACTCAATGCCTTAATAGACTCAAATATACTCAAAATCTTTTTTTTGCGTACTGATAAATCGATGAAATTAACTCAACATCAAAAATAGATTACATTTATGAATTAGGCCATTTTTGTCACATGTTTATTCCAGACACTGGACCCGGCCTTCGGTTATTTGTTTTAATAAAGCTTCCATTTACAAACAATCAAATTTCACTTTACTCACTGGCGACTCGATGAATTTGTTTTATTCAGTCACATGTTCACACCAACTATCACATGTTCTTTTCAAATATATATAATAAAATATGCTCCAGACCGTTATCTTACTAGATAAAAAAAACTATATATATATAATATATCTAATAGATCCACAGATATAACGGTTTATATACAAAAATATTAAAACAACAAAGATACTTTCAAATGTCCTTTTCGTCCTGAAAGGATAAGATGTACCATTTAAGATATATATTTTTGGAAAGTTAGGAACATCAGGTATGCGGGTACAACATCTCCCTCACAAGAGTCATAAATTTTACTGACAAAAATGGAACAAAACCTTATGGAACAAATTTTTAATTAAATTTGGATTTCACAGATATTTGCCCAATTAATTCAGATGTTCTCCTCTTGAATTCGATTCCTAAATAAATTAAAAGATTTTTTAAAAGACTACGCAAAAAAATTCTCATCATCAATAATGTCGCATTACAACCCTTAACGTGCTTTACCCTTCTTCACAACCCTCTTCACAAATACAATTAAAACAATGTTGTTCAAATCAATAAAAATTAAAAATGTTTTGCCATTAAAGGTGCTACAACAGTAAATGTAAAATAAAACTAACTCTTGACTTTATTAAGCAATAAACAATTGTAATTTAATGTCATATAAAAAAAAACAAAAAAAAAACGAAAACAACAACACTTTTGATTAACATTTCTTATTTACATGGACGTCATTAGTGTGTTATCAATTCATTTTAACTTTTGCACCTAGAGTCGAGTGCTTAATTTTTTCGTTCGAAAATCCAGAGAGAGTAAAAGAGAAGAGAAAACATATTTTTGTTCTTTTTTTTTTAAATTTATTCAAAATCATTTCATCCAATCAACTCGGGTTGAGCAAATAATCACCAAATGTTATTCAAATATTTTTTTTTATTATTTTTATTTTTTTATAATTTCAAGATTTGCAAGTGCATAACAGAAGATTCGCACAACACAACCAAAACACTCTAGCACATTGTATTATCGTTGTATCTAAATAAGAAGAAATCATGTTAATAGAATCTGGTGGTTGACCAGAGTGCGAAAATAATTGAAAATTTTTTGTAGATAACATCAAAGTATGCATGTTGAAAAGGAATTCGCGAATGTCATTCACTTTTTTTGTTTTATTGTAGTTTTGTTTTTTTAATATCACTTCTATTTCACTAGTGTAATCTAATGGCACCTGTGAAGAGCTTGTCAAGTGAGAATATTTAAATACGATTTGAGATTTGGAATTTTTTAATTTTTTTTTGTTTTTTGTATTTGAAAACAGAAATATGGAAGTAAACTGCATGTTTTTAATTTTTTTTTTAATGAAATTTTTATGTTTTTTAATCAGAGATGGCGTCTATAGATGATTTTCAATATATATATTTTCAAATGGGATAATATTTATGATGTAATGATTTTGTAATGGTAATTTAAGTTTTCATCAACCTAGGTAATGGAATTTTCATTTTGAAATATGACAAAAAAAAAATTTAATTTTTAATTATGGTTGATTTTTTTGTTATTTTGATTTGATTTGATTTTTTTGTTTTTAGAATTAAAATGAGAAATGATGATTAAAGATGTAATGAAACTAATGAAAATTGACATTTGAACAGGAATTTTTTAATTGGAATATCAAAGAGTTTTATTTGAAAATAAAATTATAAATTATTTTGCGTTGGAATACTCTCATCTCTGTTAGTCTAAAAAAAGATTGTGTATAGAAAATAAAATTCATGACGATGCAAAAAACAATGTTCAATCAGAACAAGTTGGAAATGAAATTTAAAAATTGGATGAAGAACAAAAATAAGTGACATTTAGGAGCAAAATAATGAAAACTAATTCAAGACATGCTGGGTGGCGCAATAATTCGAGCGCCTTCATTTCAAACAAAATGCCCCAGGTTCGATTTTGGATGAAAGTAAAAAAATACTTAAAAAATACAGGCTTTTCGACCTGGTCCAGTACGGTTTGTTATTGAGATAAAATAATTATAAAAAATATTTGAGAGTTTTGGTTATCATAGTTAAAATAAAATGGAACTATACTATTATGAAGGCGAAGTTAGTCTACAATATATATATTTTTCCATATTCTTAAATTAGTAGATACTCAAATCGAATAAAAATTTTAAAGAAAAAAACTATTATATGTAATTTTGCTAAATCTCTGTGTAAAAGCAGTTAAGGTGTTATTCATTCATCCCATCATAAATCCCGAATTATATAAAAAAAAAAATATATACTAGCCATTTAATGTCAATGTCATCCGCATAAGCAGTCACTCTGCAGCCTGCTTCCTCTAGTATTAGTAAAAATTCATTAACCACTAAGTTCCATAGAAGAGGAGACAAAACACCTACATGAAGGGTGTCTCTTTTGACAAACCTTCTTTCGTAAGCAGCTCGGAGTTTACCATATGCACCATTCACCATTGACTATTCACCATGCATCATTGACTATTCACCGTGCACCATTCATCATGTACCATGTACCATGCATCATGCATCATGCACCATGCACCATGCACCATGCACCATGCACCATGCACCATGCACCATGCACCATGCACCATGCACCATGCACCATGCACCATGCACCATGCACCATGCACCATGCACCATGCACCATGCACCATGCACCATGCACCATGCACCATGCACCATGCACCATGCACCATGCACCATGCACCATGCACCATGCACCATGCACCATGCACCATGCATCATACATCATGCACCATGCACCATGTTTTTTCTGATATCTTTGTTCTCTAATACCTTGGTGTTATTTTTTATCTATCAAAGATAAAAAAATCAAGACATTTTTGCAGTGAACAAATATTTAAAACTATACCTAACTAATAAAGGGTTGAGAAGAGGACACATTCTTATAATTTGTTTCGGCATTCCAAATCACTTTTGGCAGTATGATTTTATGTTGCGGATTTAATGCAGGATATATTGATTAGTATTTTTTTAATTATATATGAGTATTGACACTGAAGTATAGCCCTTTTTGTGTTATCGTTTGATGATCTTTCCAGTAATTCACTTAGTTCATCAATTTTGCTCTAAACATGCCATTAATATTCATTTCTTTCACATTAAACAGCGTATTAAACAAATATTTTTCTTACTACTATTTTCTTTGGCTTATGATTGAATCTAATGAACCTGACTATTGATGGCGGTGTTCATTTCAAATTTCCATTGCTTTTGCAGAATTTCGAATTTTTTATTTTTTCTTGCCATATTTATACACGCTACCGCTATACATTTTAGGCATGCTTTATAAATTACAATTTTGCTGTTGACACTCATATTTTGTTGCCCTAAGTTATATCTGTGAGGTACCTCGATTAGCAGCACCTATGATTCATGAGAACTAATTGTTTCAAACTTGTTCAATAAATTTTTCATCCTAATTGTTTTTTAGCTCATTGGGGCATTAAACAGAAAATTATAAAAAAGCATAGTGATTTATGACGGTGCGAAAACGTAATTAAAATATCTTTATTTTTTCGAAATTTATTATTTTTTAGTTCTGAGTTAAAACTTTTCGACGAAGCAAAGTCGAATAAGAGACTTTACGTCGGTGAAAATATCTTTTCATTTTAAATAATTCCTTTTTAAAATTCTGTTTTATTATTTAATACCAGATTACAAATCTATTTTTTTTTTTTTTTTTAAGTTTAGTTTAGCTGAAATATGAATGTCGCAAATTTTTAACTATAGATGAAATACCGGTAGACATAAAACAATTTATCAGACAAGAAATAACTTCTTCAACTCGAGAGAAGCCGCCCGTATTTGGCAAAAATGGAGGATACTGATAAGTCGGGTCCAAAATATACATAATCTGTTCGCCATCTAAGTAAGTAAGTCAATTCCCAACCGTGTGTCATTGTTATAATTTCTAGTTAATAGAAATATTCGATCAATGGCTATTGTTACCTAATATGGCCAAGTTTTGATTTTTTCACTTTTATCAAATGCTCTCTACTAATAGGCAGGCAGGTATTAAGAATTCACTTAAATTTTAATCTCTCCTAAGCAACTTGAAGGTGAATATTATTCAAAGAATGTTGTCAAATAAATTATTGTGATAATTTTGAAAAATTTAATTAAATAAAAAAATAATTTTTTTTATTTTTACTTTATATTTAGTTAATTTTAAGGAAAGTGACCGATATTTAAACTTTTACTTTAAAAATAAACGTTTTATGTAACTTTAAATAATTAATGTTGACACAAATAAAAACACATTGAATTCCAAAAGTAGATTTTATTTATTTTTTGTGTATTTTTTTAATTAATTTAATTAACACTAAGAAAAATTATCACTTATTAAGAAACAGAGTTACTTTGTTTTTCTTTTTTTTTTAATTAATTTTTTTATTCAAAAGGATTTTAAAATATTCCTGAATAGCCTTTAACATTATTATGTTGCACATATTTTTTTTTAACTACAGACAGTATCAAAATTTTTTGTACGATTATTTTTTGTTTTTTTTGTTTGTTTTGGAGTTGTAAATTTGATGAAGAATTTAATTTACAAGCAATATCTTTGAAAATCTTAGAAGACTAAATTTAGGAATGACTTGTTACAAGCTTATGGCCGAAAAAAAAATTTGAACTATAATTTTTATCAAAAAAGAATAATTTTAATGACTAATTTGACATCAAGAATACTTATCCTAATTATAAATTTAATATTCAGTTACTCGTACATACTCAACAATATTTTACCATAGCCATCTTGTGTTGCCAAGAAACTATACATACTTTTATCGTTTTTTAACTTGTAAGCATTGATAATTTTGAAAATGAACAAAACCAAAATTTAAACTTTAAAAAATTTAAGTCAGAATTCCCGATTTAGTATAATTATTAAAATTGTCATTTACATTACAACTGTTTCAGGATTATAAACAATTACTAAGAGAATGCAATAACAATAAATCAGAACGGCACTTCTATAACCTGATCCTTTTATAATAATACAATAATTATAGTTGAATAGCATGTGTGTGGCTTGAGTCATAAATTAGTTTATTTATGACTAGTATAAAAAGATATAAGTTTAAAAATTAGATTTACTTTATATAAATTTAGACCCATGACATTTAGATTCCATTCTAAAGGAATCTATAAAGAATCAATAATATACCGTGTGGATATACTACAATAGCTATAATAATTTTCCTTAATATGGGGAATAATCGAAAAGAAGAGATTCTGGTGAAGGTATTATAGTGACGTATCATAGATTAAATACGTCAAGTGTATTAATCAATTTTAGCCTAAAATTTGTGTTGAAAGAAATAACTTAAAACTTATTTCTAACCCTAATAATATATTTTAATATAAAATTTGCTGTTATTTAGTTTAGTTTAAAAGAGTATAACAGTATAACTCTTTATATATACCACAACACTATGCTACATATGCCTTCACTATGATTTTTTGCAACTACCTGTTATCCGTATCAAGTTTATATGCATCTTAAATAGGTATATCTCCTAAGTTAATTGAAATATAGTTGGCTCGGTAGTCCTGGCGAAAAAATATGTTTGATATAATACATCACAACCAGGTAGATATTCGACAATTTTTTATAATATTAAAAAATTTTAGCTAGACGCTTTATTAAACACTTTAAACTTTTCCTGAACTTGTTAACCAAAAGTAATTTTTTAATCTATGTATATGCATAGTTGTTGACGATTGTATACAAAAATTTATAATATGCCTATCAAAGTTATTTCATGTTTTTTACCTAGCATAGGATTGCGATATCTTTAATATTTGTACCGAAATTTCTGTCGAATAAACTGATGTTAATAGCGATGTCATCTCAAACAAGGCCATTTTTCACCTGTTTATTTGAGCGACATAGCTTTATCTTATATCTTTTATCGATATTCTCTAATACTAACTAGTATTTATCTATCAAATGAAACTTAGTACAAAATGAACTTAGTACAATAGTTGTAGATATTGTTCAAGAAACTACTAGTATTCGCCTGCTTATCGAAATACGAGAGAGCTCATAAAAAATCGTACTCAATATTTCGTTATGTATATGAATTGTTTTTCATCATTTCAATTTATCGTGGACACTATGTTTTTTATTGATTTATCTTAAACAACAACCTCATACATGGTAAAATTTATTTAAATAAATATAAATTCAAATTAAATAGGGGGTTTTGTTGCGGCAATTTGATAAATTAAAACTTTTATATATTAAAAGAGTTAAATTTTAAATTTCTTATTGAAAATTTAAAAAAATTAAAAAAATATTTGAATTTGCCACGTCTTCTTAAAAGAATAAAAATAAAAATCAGTTTTGAAATGGTTCAGATATTTGTACCGTATTTTTTTAATTTACAGATAGCTTTATTTTTGTCAAAAAAAAATTTAATAAATACCGTGTTTTTAAATTATTTTCAAAATTTTAATCAAGTGAGATTAGTACAAGTACAACTTGCTCGAATTGGTCTACAATACATTAATTCACTAAATTTCTTTCAAACCGTGAGTATTTCTCAAAATTATGATTAAGACAAAAATACATTTGTTGTATATTACGAAAATAATAATATGATGAACCACCCAACTACTATAAGATTAGTTAAATGCAATGACTATATGCAAAAGCAATATCAAATTTTATATTATTTTATTTTAAAATTTAATTGTCTGTTTCATTTATACCTTAGACACTATACTAAGACTGATTTATTATATTTTACATTGTGTTTATGATATTTACAATAAGTTTTCAGTTATTATAAATTAGTAAAAGTTTTATTTTTTCTAAATGTATTCATATGTAAGGTAGGGAATAAAAACAAAACAGCAGGTTTCCGGTTACATTTGGATTTGGCATGTATTCTAGAGTACGACTGCACACAACATAACCACTACAGTTGACAAAATTTTTGAAAAACAAATCAACTGCGTAAGTAATTTTAATACCGACTGTACACAATCAGTATAAAAAAAGAACAAACAAAAATAATAATAACAACAACAACACAGTAATAAAAAAAAAACCATTGAAGCTCTAAATATCAAGTGTAACGATATCCAATTAAATTCTAAGATAAAAGTAATAAATAAAATCCACTGCCCACCATTTTATTTGTACTTATCATCATAAAATCACTAAACCTTTTTTTTTACCTTTTGTTTATACTTTTTTTATTAACTTTTTTTAATCATCTTCAATCCGATTTACCTACCAATTAAATAATCCCAAAACATATTATGATTTTTTTAATAAATAAAAACCCGACTCCTGGTGGTGATTATACTAAATGTGATGCTTTAAAAAACAAAAAAAATATTTTTTCTCTTGTCCAAGCAAACTATTTTTTATAAAATTTATTTTAATCCATTGTTTGTTAAAATGACTCTTTGTTATTGAAAAATGTAACAAATTTTCGAAAATAATAAATTCGAATTTTCATGGTTCGTTAAATAAAAAGTTTTAATAAAGAAAGAAATGAATTTTTTGGACTTACCAAAGTAGGTACTAGGTACCTGTAGAAATTTTATTTACTTTTCTTTTATGATGATGATAACAAAATTGATGACGATAATGATGATTATGATTTTGATATTTTGATATTATGATGATTTTCCATGAAGGTGCTAATTGTTTCCACTTAACTTTGAATTTGTGAATTTTATTTGTAAATTGAACGAAACACATATTTATTTTTAATTTCTGCTTCTGTTACTGACTTCATTCTGTTCATTTTTTTTTTTTTGCATTTTGTGTGTTAACAGTTTATTAAAATCACGATTTTTTTTTATTATTATTGGGTTACGTTACGTGTGTTCAAAACGTAAAAATATTTTTATAATTTTTTTTTTTTTTACTGCTATTTTTAACTTTAACAAACATTTTTTGTTTTTAATTCCAGTTTCTTAAGGGTGACAATTTCCACTTGATTTGTTGAGATTCCGTTGTAAAAAAAAAATAATAATTGATTGGTGTCATAAATTATGGACATTTTTACTTTTATTTTTTTTATTTTTTTTATGACTGAAGAAAGATAGGTGTAACTAAAAGTGATGGTAAATATTAGGTATGGTTTATTTAAAAAATAATTGTTTTTATTGCATTGAAAGCAAAAACCGGGACATTTCACTTTAATGTAACTGAAACCATTCGAAATTGTCAGCTTAATTTAAACGATTAATTGTGATTGAACTTTTGATTATATTAAAATGGAAGCTATGGTATTTCTGTTCATTAAAGGACATGTGGTTTTCTGTACATTTTTTGATTATACATATATACTTACATGTTAGGTATATTCGGATTAATGAAGTCGTGTTTTGAAGAATTTCACACATCAAAATAAGTGAGAGTAATTTATTGTTTTATATTATATATGTATATAATAGTTGTAAGAAGACTATGTATATATACAGATATTATACAGTTATAATGTTAAATAAATTATAAAATGTAATTTTTAATTTTTTCCAGGCCCAAAATTAAATCTATATTGTAGCTAACTTATAATTATTAAAACACTGTTATTTTGATGAATTTTAATTAATTTAAATTTAAATTTAAATTTTTCATTAATTAGCTTTTCTAAATTTTATTATTTATTTTTAATGCCTTTTTAAGTTCGATATTATAAAACAAAAACAGAATCAACTATAAATTTAAATTGTTATTACCGTAAAATGAATTTGTTTAATTTTGTCAAGCAAACAAAATGTTTCAATTCCAATTGTTTCAATTGAAGTATAGCCGAAATCGAATTCTAATTTTAATTTATAACAGTGTTGGGACTATAGTGATGGGAGTGATGTGATGTGACACACGTGAGTTATTGCTTCAAGTCATGTGTTAACAATATGCATTTTTCAGATACAGTTTCAAATAAATAAATACTCGGAGTAACTTTTATTAAATAAGGTTAGAACCTTGGAAGGGGAAATATTCAAATATTTTGTAAGTATACGAAAATCAAACCCGCAAAGTATATAAATAATGCATTATAATTGTCTTTGAAACATTTTTGACCTTCAACATTTTAGTGTTGCAGTGATTCAGCTAATTAACAACATTTGCATATAGACGAAGCCTGAAAAAAATTAAGTAAGTTAAATTAAGAAAAATTACAGGAACAATAAAATAGTATTTATGGAATTAACAACTTAAATATAAAAAATAAACTAAATATAAAATAAATAATAAAAAAAAAAACACAAACATAATGTTATCTGGCCTGAAAAATCCTATTATGTGTTCACAGACTAAAATCAAATAAAGGTTTAAAAAAAAATTAATGTTTAATTTGAAAATGAATATTATTTTACATATATAATGAGTTCACAGCAGAGAATTGCAAATGTTAGAGGAGATCAATGTTCAGTAATGCATGTTAATAGCTCATTGGTAATGATAGTTATATATATATATGAATGAGATTTTTTATGTATGTCTGTATGTCTTATATTTAGACTTGCAAGCTACTCCAATGACTTCGATAAAATTTTTAGTAACTAGAATTAGAGGAAAAATTTATAGACTATATTACTTTTCAAAACTCTGAGTGATTCCGGGAGCTGCCAATATAATAAAAAATAAGTTGTCAATTTTATCCGAAAAATAAGTTGTCAACATTGTGTCATAAAAGCTTTCTGAGACAATGTGTTTTAATTCATTAGTGATCAATCAAAATGAACATACAGTTTTTATTAACACTGTACAACATTGGGTTTTTAAAAATGTTTGTAAACCCAAATACCTGTCAAACCTGTCACAGAGACATCGTCAACAACAATTGTGATCATGTAGACAATGTTTCGAGCTTTTGTGAGCTTTTATATACATTTAAGATCATGTGGACGTTGCATTCAACTTTTTGTTGAAATATTTACGATATCAACGGTATTAAACATCTGTATGTATTTATTTCATTTGAATGCCTATTCAGATACAAGTCAAAATATTTTACGTCTACTGTTTGCTGACTTGGTGCTTCAACAACAACAAAAAATCTGTAAATTTTTCATACCTCAATTAACGTCCTTCTGTTGACCAATTGAATATTATTAATTGTTAATTATTCTAATCCCATATCTTAAATTTTTTAACCTGTATCGTATGTGATGTGTGACAAATTTATGATGTATTTACCATACAATCTACATTCACCTAAATTCCATAATAACTTTTGAGTGATAAGTTACAAGATCATTTGTTGTTAATGATCATTCAGTTAAATCAACAAACCTTAATCAATATTGATTTCAGATTAAGAGGTATTTCATCGAATCGAAAAACAAAATTAATATTAATATTAAAGTGGGCAATTTATTTTGGTTTGAAACTAATTAAATAAATAATTTTATAATAATAATTAATTAGTTTTTTTTTTTAAATTTTATAAGAGAAACATAAATTATTTACTATTGTATTGGTATTATTTGCTTGGATAAAAATTGATTAGGTATTATTTTCCTGATAATTTGATTCGATTTTGCACATCGATTTTTAAAAATTTTTAAACATTTCTTCCAAAAAAGAATAGATGTACGATCTTCCAACTGCTATATAATTAAAAAATATATACAACTGTTATATATAACTGTAAAATATATTTTTAGCATCTTTTTTAAATATATAAACCAAATTGGAGCCAATCTTTTCCTTTGATAGCTTTTCACTGAAAAATTTCTAATAAAAGGAGGCATTACTATTCACTAACACAGCATAATCAGTCTACTCACAAGAATTATGTTTTATTCTTACTATTATAACTCTTGAACATTATGTACTAACAATCCATGAAAAAAACAAATGAGTGCTCTGACGTCGTATATTTTTTTTTTATATATTTTGAATCTTAAATCATCAATACCTTATCTAATTTTCCAATAGGTGTTTCAACCTACAGGCAAAATAAAAACAAAATTAATTCTCTATATATACATTTAAACCTGTTAATGTATACAATGGATTACCCATGTTAGTTTATCAAACTACTTCTCTAAATGGTGTGGAATTTTGGTATGAAATTTTTAATTATTTACGAAAAATATTCTACAAAAAAAATATAATAAAACAAATTTCAGTTCAAAAATATTTCAGACAAATTTTCGAATTAAATTTTAAAACACAGAAATTCATTCGTTGGTCAATTGGCATAAATTCGTTTTTAAGGATGTTAAAGGATAAATGAATTTATACGTAAGTAAGTCGTTTCAAATTTGTACCAAAATAATAAATCAAATTTTGAAAACAATCGTTGAGGGTTTTCACAGAACTCTCATTTTGTACGTACATGAAAACGTAATAATTTTTTTACAGTTAAAACACTTAATTGACGATCAAAAGAATTAGAATTAGAATTTACTTCACGGAGCATTCTAGAGATTGGCTCGAATCTACCATATCCAGTTGGATGAAAGGGAATGTGGAACAACTGAACGATTCTAAGATTATTCGGATTGGTTTATATGTAAAATAAAGATGTTTCGTGAAGTAGAGATCAGAAAATCCTTTTGACCATCGTTTAATGAAACCTAGAGAAGAATTGGCTTTGCTTACTATTTTATCATAATGTAGCTTAAAGCTCAGTTTAGGGTTAAGTGTTAACCCGAGATCTATAATAGAATTTACTCTTGAAAGCAAACAGCCATTTAGTTGGTAGTTAACCAAACTTTCCGAGCAAAATTTCTCCTTGAAAACATGACTTGACTTTTAGAAGTATTCAATTCAATTCCATTTTTTGAACACCAAGAAGCGAAACTGTTTATATCATTTTGTAGGTTTAAGCAATCCGATGATGAAGTATTAGGAGAAAAAAGTTTGGAAAAATATGGTTCTTTCGTCACTTATCTTTGGATAACAAATTGAACCTAACTTTTTCATTTAGTCAACTGGGCTAGTTTTAAATTTTTACTTACTATATTTAATATTTTTTGTTTTTATAAATTTTTAAGTTAAGTCTTGAATATTTAATGTAAATTAGCTTTTAGTTTTGATGATGAAATAAAGTATTTTTATTATTAAAAAAGTTATCACTTTAAGAGCATCAATTGTTGAAACTATAAAACACCAGAAGACGCTGAGTATTTGTCAGAAATCGCAGTTTTAAAAAATACTAAGTGTTCCCGAGAATAGAGGTAAGACTCAAGCTAATTAAGGTTATGTGGTGAAAAACCTATAATTTTGTGTTTCAGTAATATGATACGATGAGGATTCTGTCAAACGCCTTACTTGTGTCAGTAAAGATCGTATCAATTTGATTTGGGTGTAGCTTGAATACTAATTGTAATATTCAATTAGCAGTAATATAGTAGCATTACAATACTATTCTATCCAAAGAGAGAGTGAGCATGCATGAAGTTTACAATATATTTTATTGAAAAGCTTCTCCTACATATTGAAAAAATCAGTTTTACAACTTTATTCCTAGTAAGAACTCACAATGGACACCTCAGACACCAGATTGAATTATAATTGATAATAATTATATTCAACTTGAACCTAAATGTTTTGAATCAAAATTCCTTGCCCATTTTTCAACTGTTTTATTTTTAATTTTAGGCGTAATAATTTTTTGTTCCTAACATTATTGGCTATTGTTAAAATTATATAGAATTTTTTTAATTTATGTTTTTTCTTTTAATTATTTAATTAATTGATTGATTTAATATAAATATTAATTGACAGTTAATTGGGAAAAAAAAATGTTCAATGAAATTTTTTTTTTCACTTAAATACACACACACTTAAATGTATACAAAAATTAAAATATTCTCAAGCACATTTTTCAAGTGACCAATAAATTTTAAAAACTTACTTTTCACTAAATTATAGGAGATACCAGGGCATTTATGCAATAGGTAATAAGGTTCGATTTTTTTTTGTCAAAACTGATTTTTACTTTAACTTTAAAAACAAAATTCAGCCAACGGCTGACTAAAGATAAGCCGATGACAAAATAGAAGAAAAAAACAAAACAAATTTTTTTTGTCTGATTTTTAAGTGGCTTTCAATGCATTAATATTAGGCATTGTAGTTTTGATTTTTTTTTTTGTGGTACTTAAAGCCAATTAAATTTAAAATATTTAAAAATTATTTCAATGAAATTAATTTTATCCTTGAAATTAAAGAGAAATAAGGTGTTTAAATAAATTCTTTTGGTATTTTGCATATAATAATTTTTTTGATTAGAGTATTAACAGGTGGTGAGGTGGTATAGTTTCAATTTAAATCAAACGTTGTGGGATTTGTAACAATGTGAATGAGATTTATTAAATATATTTAATATATTTAAATACCAGAAATATTATACTAGTTTAAAACTAATATAGAGAGGGTGATAAAATAAAGAATCTCTAGAATTTTTGATTCAAAGTGTCTAATTCCATTGTAGAATTATAACAAAATTAATAAAATAACAATATAACAAAAAATTTAATTTAATTAATTACTTACTATAATTAATTACTATTATTAATAAATATCTTTAATTAATTACATGATTCGAAAAAATTTATTCTAGCGTTTTCAGTAATTAAAGTATGAGTGTTGATTGCTGGTGTTGACGAACTTAGCTTCGAATTTCCCCAATATTACGGCTTGGATCTTCCAAGCATTTACTACGATATCTATACCTAAAAGTGATGGATATAAAAGACCTCCAAGGTCTAGATTTGGTAAATAAGTATTTGTATACTTCAAATCAAAATTAAAACCTAATTACTGCGAAGTTAATAAAATTATATTGCATTTATCACACAGGAATCTTTCTGCTTCCTTCTTTCCAACGTATCCAGCTATGAAAATTAAAGATGCCATCGATTTATCATCTATCTCCTGATTTGCAGTATCGTTCTGAAATGATAAAAAAATATTTTTCAAGCGTATATCTCCTTTAGCAAAAGAATGAAGATTTAAAAATTTTCTAGCTTTTATTTTTCTTTCCGATTCTAATATTTGAATATATGATTCTAACATCCGCTCAATTTTCTATATTTTGCAAAACGACGTTTTAAGGGATCTGTTTGAAATGTGCCTAATAAAACATTATTATATTAAGGTTCATTTAACAATTACTTAGTTAACTCTAATAATGTTGATGATGTGTGAAATAAAGAAGAAAATATTTCTTGTGTTAGTTTTTGGATGTCCTCAATCGACGTTATCTTGTCGGAATTAAACAATTCTTGATTTAATACTTCCTGGGCTGTTCTATTGCGTTTTCACCTTATTTCAGGATTTCCTCTAACCACAATTGCTTTCGTAGTGAGGTAAATTAGCTCATTCAGGAAAATCGTTGGAATTGCACCTTCCCTTAGTTGACAATACATATGTTAATTAAACAAAGGTACTAACATCATTGATTTAAAAAAAAAGTCAACCTTTTCTATAACTTTGTCGGAAAAGTGTTTGATGCATACGTTGGTACACTTGGTAATTTATAAATCGGGTCCTCTAATTGTCCGAACCCATTTAACTTTCATCTCACCATCTTTAGGAAATGTAAACTTTTTTACACACTCTGGAGAACTTCTTCTATTCGACACACATCCAGGAACACATTAACACAACACAATGTTGACATTATTTCCTATTTTTTTATTTACTTACACAAAATACTATTTTCCAATTAATATATTCTTTGAACAGTTACTTTCAATTAAGTTTGTTCAAGTAAGTTAATTAGTTTTTTAAGCATCTAATTAGATTTTTGATTTAAAAGTTAAAAAAATTTTAATCCCTCCAAAAGTTCTTATATGAACTAAAAAATCTTATGTAAGAAATTTCTTTGTTTACATTTTTCTGTAACGTCTTTGGTGTCATTTAAAAAAAAAAAAAAAAGTGCGATGTGTTATGCCTGCCTATTTAGGTAGCCTTGGTTTACTACTTGAATTTTCAAATTAGAATTAAGCTACCTACAGACGGAGACACTTGGTGTCGCCACATTTTGGAAACTTAAACACCCAGTTGTCTATACACGCAGCAACATTTTTGTACACAAGAGCGGCAACCGCATTTTTAAAAAAAGTGGAGTATGGAATGAATAACGGATAAAAATGTATGAGTATTCAATTTGTTTGTTTGTGTTTTTTTTTAAATTTATTTTGCTTATAAGAGCTTTTAAAAAATTGACCAAAAAAACAAACTAGAATTTTTTGAAATGAAGAACAATTTAAAATCACAATTTATAACACTGCATTTAACAATATTGCGCTATACTTTATATTATTATTAAACTATAATTCAAATTGAATTTGTATGTAAAAATAAAATAATTAAAAAACAATACCTTATTAACATTAAGGAAAACAATGTAAATATAATAATAAAAAATAATAAAAAGACTAAAAAACAAATATATCAAATAAAAGTACACTTTCTATTAAATGTTTACGTCATTAAAAAAAAATTTGAACTGAAGTTTGCAAAATGTGTCTACACATCACTACACACGTAAACATTTTATAGGCAACTTCCAGAGACACCAACGAAAAATCAAAAATTTTTGATTTTACGGACACCGAGTGTATATTTTGTGTCTTTTCACTACGAACGAAGGCACTTTAAAGGCAACTCAAGAATATTTTAATATTGAACACTTGGTGGGGACATGCTTTATGCAGCCCACTCACCAGTTGCAGGCAAAAACTTACTTCAGAACTTATTTTGAAGCTTGTTTTATTCATTCATAATTCGTATTTGTTTCATTGGGGCCAGAAGTGTTTTTTAATTTTTTTATTAAAATTACGAAATAATTTAAATTCAAAATGATAGATAAAGCAATTATTTATTTATTTTATTTATTTTTTTTTCAAAATAGTAATATAAAAACTGTAAAAATGAAGAGACCTCACTAATTTAAATAAAATAAATAGCTTTGTTAAAGTTTTAGCACGCTTCACATTATACACAAACGCATTTAGTTTCACCCATACAATAGAAAAAATATAAACTAAGTTTTAAGTTTTCGAAAGATTTTAAAAACATACGAACAGACTTGAAACCTTCAAAATTGTAGCCAGACATGTCCATATACTATGCAACATCAACTGAAATATGGTAATGAAACTGCCATTTTCATCGTCGACGAATGCGAATGACATTCATTGATACCAACATAAATTGGTCAAAATGGCTTTAATAAAACATTTTTAAAATTCAAATTCAAATAAAAAATTTTTTAAATTAATTTTTTTAAGATTTTTTCTCCATTTATTTCATAAACAAATTTTGAAATTTCAAAAACACAAAAATTTATTTATTTTAAAATTCAAATTCAAATAAAAAATTTTTTAAAATTTTCCTTAATTTTTTTAATTTTTTTGTAAACAAATTTTGAAATTTCAAAACACAAAAATTTGTTCGTCGCGAATATTCGTCGTGATTGTGTCTCTAAGGGCGAATTTTGGTCATTCGTCGTGATTGTGTTTTCAACATAAAAATCAAGTTTCAGTGAAACTGCAACTGGTGAGTGGGCTGCTTTAGAATAGTAAAAAAACTTTTTGAAAAATTACAGTTTTTTTTTTATAAGGGTGAATAACGATAACAGTTGCGCAAATGATGAGAAAACTGAAATGAAATGATCACTGATCAGTCTGTTTGCAATTTGCATGGTGCTTTAGTGAAATAAATTTAGAAATGTTTACCGTTTCGATTTCAAATTTTTCATTATTTTTTTATTCAACCTAATTAAAAAATCATGAAAAATCTGAATGTATTTAAATTCCTATACAAAGTTGAAATTAAAGTTAATAAAGTTGTTAAAGTTGATACATAAAATTATTTATGTAAAAAAAAATTGGTAAAATTAAAAATGAAATTTTTTTATAGTTTAACTTTCATTTGGTTTAAGCATGTGTAATAAAAATGGCGCTAAATCAAAATAAATTTAGCTATACTTAAAGTATATTAAAAGTGTTGTGAAAATATTTTAAAAATGTGTCTCCTCTAAAATTGGTTAGCGATGCGTATTCCAAAAGAATGGAATTAACAAGGCTTACATGCTTACATCAATTTTTGTTTTACTCAAAATAACTGAAGTCGTAACTGGAATTAAGGACAGAAAACTAGCAAAAATATTGAAAATAAGGTTAGAAAATTTTACGTTTTCAGGCGGTGTTTGAATTTAGATTTTTCTTCATTTTTTTATTCAAAGTAATTAAAAAATCCCGAAAAATCTAAATGTATTTAAGCAACGTCCAAAATTTAAAGTGAAAAATTAACACTTTGGAACCCTTTTTTTCAAAATTATTCATTTTCATTGCAAAATTGTACCAGTTATACCTACATAGTACCTAATTGTTATTGATGTATTAATGTAATATTAAATAATCTAAAAACTAAATTTTTTCTTTACATAATTTATGCAATTAACTATATAGTTATGTACATTATAATCACAAATTCATTATTAATATTATTAATTTGTGTTTTCATATTTTTCTATTTCTTCTATTTTTAGGTTAGTTTTTAAAAATTATATTTTTACAAATCGAAATGAAAATTGATTAATTTGATAAATATTTTGATCGTGGTATTATGTATAATCTAAATGGGTAAATATTTTTTAATTTAAATATATTTTTAATTTTCAATTAAAGCACCAGCATTGTATTTTAATCTTAAATTAATTTTCGTATGAAAAAGGCATTGAAGGCATATAATAATAATATGTATTATAATAAAGGTTAACATTTACTTGGAAATCAGTCTTTTTTATTAAATGAACAGGATTCGGAAGAACATGACCCATGGTATATTATATAACATCAAGAAAACTAAACGAGTTCTATACAGGTTCTCTACAGATATATCTAGGATTGTAATAAAAATATTGTGTGGGTCACTGGTCGATATGAAGTCACAATGCCAAGCTGTATATGCTTTGTTGTTGCAGTTAGTGAACTTATTTTACAGTGGCCCAGAGTTAGTTAGTGATACACGCCTGGCGTTAGGTAGAGCCTTATCTTACAACATAGGTACATAGGGTTCATTAATGTAAGTGTAATTTATTTTTAAATATATTATGCATAGAATATGTTTTACTATTTATGCGATTTTCATATAAGTACTTCATTTATATTTTATACATATAATATTATATACTTATATACAAGTATATAGTATATATATTTTTATTTAAAATTTTGTTAATTTTTTTATAATTTGTAGAAGTACTATAATTATGTACTTATTATATGATTTTCGTATAAAATATATTTTCATGTCTTTTTAATCAAAACTTATAAGTGCGTAAGGTTAAATATTTTTAAAATATGTATGTATATGTATATCATTTTAATTAAAAATCTCAAATTTAAATTTTTGACGAAATAGTCAAAAAACTTCAGTAATTTTCTAAATTCAGTAAACATCAATTCTGGAAATTAATTTAATAAATTAAAGTATCTATTGGTTTAAGATAGTCAATACTCAACAATGCTACATTGCGACGTGACATTTTAGTGATACCGATACAATTCGATACTTAATTATTTCATTAGACTTTCACATACTGAGCTTAATGTAATATTGTCGTCTAATGACTGACTGTTGCTACGATTTCCTCTTTCGTTATAGATTTGAATAAAATATTCTAGTTGAAAAAAGAAATTAAATATTCTATTCGAAACACTTATATTTTAAATTAAAAGCTATCGATCAATCTTTAACCAAATCCATAATAGCATGAAACTTGGTTTAAGGTCAGTGTATCTATCATATATCATAAGAGTATGGCTCAATAAATACAGAAAAAACAACAAAGATTAAGTATAAACAGTATACATATTTAAAAAAAAAAAATTATAACGTATATAAATATAACTAAATTTATTACATTTAATTAATATTGAATTCTTCTGTTGTGTGGTTTTATGAAGAAAATTAATTTAGTAAAAACATTAACAGTATTGTAATTTAAATGTGTAAATGAAAATTTTATCAAAAATATTTATCAAATTAATCAATTTTAATCTATTTAAATTAAATTTGCATTTAGAATTTTTTTTATATTAATTCATTTAGGTAAATTGTACTTATAAATATATTATTTAATTATTTTACTAATTTTTTTTATTCTATTATTAAAAAACTTATTAATTGTAGAACGAAAATATGTAATTACCGCTCTGTAACAATTATATTAACTATTATGTACACTATTTTTTATTTTCATTATACAAATTTTAAGTAAATTTGATTGTTTTCATTTGTAAGCAAACTACCTACTTTCTTTATAAGTGCTTTCGACTAATATTCTTATTTATTTTTATTAATTTTTCCAGAATGTGAGAAATAACCAAAATTATTTAGAAAACTATTAGATTAAAAAAGAAAAACCGAGTTCGTATTTAGTTTGTTTACAAAATCAGTTTGCTCTTTTACAAATATTAATTTGAATTCAAATTTCCACCGTTATTTCTTCATTATTAATTTAACTTAACTAGAGGAGAATTTGATAACGAAATTCTGAATTTTTCAAGTCATTTTTGAATTTGTTGAATTAGAATTTTGTAATCCAGAATGTTGTAATCGAAAATAAAGTATCCAACTCAACAATATTTTCATTATCACGGCAAGGTGAACCTTAAATGAAGTAAAATTTATTGTGATTTAAAAAATGTATACCTTTGGTGTTATAACTCCAACCTTTGCAAGCTAAGATGCGTTACATTTTTAAACTTCATCATTAAGTTTTAAGTACAATATATCAAACTTTTAGTTCAAGTTCACATCTCAACTTATTATTGCAGAACTTTGTAGAACAGGCCTTTTACAATTTATTTATATTATTGATTTGTTGGTAATGATTTTTATGTACTTCTACAATTCTACATTACATTGAATCGTTGAGAAGTTTGGAATCAATCAATTATTAATCCTAAAGGATTTTGGAGAGGCCAACGAGGTGATATAATTATAAATTTCTATATCTTTGAAGCTGTTCTTCTGATTTTTGGAGTGTTTTTGACGTTATAAATAAATAAAAAATTTTAAATTCAATATTTTTCTATTGTTTCGTTCCATTCTATACTGTTCTCTTATCAAAAATTCAACTGCCAGTTCTTTTAATAACAAATCTCAACATATAACAAATGCTATAATGTCAAAAAAATACATTCCCCTTCTTGAAATAAATGGGTCACTTCGTATGGCAAAATTTTTTGGAAACTTGCTTAAACTAATGAAAGATATCAGTTCGTTTCGGATAATGTTTTTTTTTTTTTTTTTTGGAAAACAGCGAAATATGTGACGTCAGCAAAACTTCCTCGAGTAAGTTCTTACATGTTAAAAATCGATTTGTTAACACAAAACACAATGTTTAATCGTCTGTACTATGCTTAATACAAATTTTTGACATAAATAAAAGTAAATAGAATTATGAGAAAGAGCAGTACAAAAAAAAGTTGGTCAAAATGTTTGAATTTTTATATGGGATAGACCCTTCCATTGTATTCGAGTTCTTTGAGAAAAATAATTAAATACTGGTTCTAAAAATGTTAAAATTGGCTGCCTTCATCGGCATTAATACATGAAAAATTAAATGAAATGAAACGGTAAATTTAACTTTGAAAAATTCTAGGAACATTTCATGGATTACAACTACAAATCTATGGGTAAAGGTAGATTTTCATTGAGCAATATTTAAAATCTTAAAAATTTTATTGGCTCTAAAAAGGGAGATGGCTTATTGAATTTTTATGTAAGAAAAAAATAGACCGCTGCAAAGAATTTTCTAAATTTTCTATTTGGGAAATCCATTTTATACACAAAAAAAAACAATTCAACCGTCAAAACCATCTGCTCAAATTTATTTTTTTTTTATATACATTAACATTTACTCAAAAAATTGTTAAAAAAAGTGTTGCCAGAATAAAGAAACTATCGCCGATATTTTAAAAGTATACTATATCAAAATATAATATCCCAAATTTTTTGAAAATATCCCCAATTTTTGTGAAAATATCCCCGGTAAATGATATTTTCTGTTCTTGTCGTACACATTGAGCTCTCATATAAAATAATGCCCTTTAATGTTATCTCTCTTTTTGTTCATACGTTCTGAATCAGTGAATCAGGCATAAAATTTTTAAGATTTTAAATATTGCTCAATTAAAATCCAGCTTAATCCACCACCGAACGCAGCCGTTGAGGTTGTTTGTGTTTCCTTAAGTATTCACCACGACAACTTTAACACACACTTCATACCTTCTTCTCTTATCGGGAAACTCATTTTTTGGACGGAATTTTCTTGTTTCGAATAATTTTTATTGAAATGGAAATGGATTGAACTTTTACACATTCATAGATAAATAAAATTATTCAAAGAATACAAGTGGAAACTTGAACTGTAGTTATGAAGATTCTGAAAGAATAATAATCGTGGAAATAACAGGCCCGTGTTTATTTTATATGAAGCTTAAAATGTTAAAATTTGGTACTGAATTTGTTTTTTAATAAAAGGTTCTATTTTACTATTTAAATTATAACAATTCTAATTCAATTTTTGACAAACGGATGAGCTTGGCTGGTACACCAACTTCCAACATAGCAGCGTAGAGCTCGCTGCAGTGTATGCGATTGTATGCAGACTTAGAATCAATAAATAGGTGGTGTGTATCGATTTGAAATTCATGAGTCTTCTCCAGGATTTGCCTAAGCGTGAACATCTGGTCGCTGATGAATTGATGTGGTCTCAATTAATTTAATATATATAATAGGTTGTGCAATTAAAAATTACATTTATAATTACCAATTATAAGGTCCCTCTCAAAAAATTTCATTTTATCAATTGTAACTTATGCCCATATTTTGTTTCATTCATTTTATAGCCCATGTTTATACGACTATACGAGGCAGAAATTTGCCGTCGATCTGCCGCAGAAATTTACCATTATGTTCATACTTAAAAAAAAAACTGGTAGATTTTTGCCATTGTTGCAATGTTGCTGTCAGATTATTAAAATATTAAGATGACCGGAATTGAAATTATTGGCAAAGAATTAATAAATAAATTTTTATTATTATTCTAGTGTCAATCCAACATTATTATTATTACTATAATTTATATTTTTTTATTTGATTAAATATTCTATCCGAAAATTACGTTGTCAACAACAATTTCCTTGTTTTTTTGTGAATAAAAAATAATAACAATATTTTGACACTGACATATTCCCAGAAAAAAAATTTAAACGTCAAAAATCTACCAGAAATTTAAAATTTTGATAGATTTGCTAACCCTTTACCGAAATCACCCCTCATCATTAAATTTTTGTAGATTTCTACCACTTTTGTACCCGTATAAACAGGCATATTATTTGTATAAATTTTCAGTAATATTTTATAAAAATATTTTGCATCATAAATTTTTTATAAGATACCGATATCACTCGATATCAACTTCCGATAATATACCACCACGTTTTGATAAGTAAATATATTTTCTTACTGCATTCTAAAACAGAATAAACTTTTCTATTTTATAAACATTTTTATCCAAGTTCTGATACCCTTAGGATGTTTTAAATACATCAACATTTCATCATCCATATTTTTGGCCTTGTACATCTTTATACTAATTTTTAAGATTAAATTAACTAAATCAACACAAACAAGTATCTATGTCCCTTAAAAGTTGCCTTAATTAGTAAGCGGTTAATAAAAAAAAAAGAAAAGATTAATTTTCAACGAGCATTTTTTAATAAAGCCACTTAATTAAATAAATTAAAATATTTATATGAAAATAATATTAAAAAAACAACAACAATGTTTATTAATTTCAAATGACATGAGACCCATAAAGAAGCACCCCAGGATTGATATTTTCTATATGATTTGCTTTATTTTTTCAATTCGTTTTTCTACACAGGCTACATCATTAATTGCTCACAGCATCCTTTACATATATTTCAATTTTTTATATAAGAAATTTTTTTTTTTTTTTTGTAACTAAATCTTGCAGTAACTGACATAAAAATGTAACCAAATTAGTGCATATAATTTAGTGCTATGTTATCTAATTTGAATTCAGTGTACGAGTAAAAAAAAAAAAAAAAAACAAGAAAAAAAAAAATAATATTTCAACAACTCAAACTCTAGCCCGACTTGATTTATTTAAATGCTAAACGAAAGGAATTAGTTATTAAAAATTTATATTCAGACCCAAAATAGACGTAAACAATGTGCATACATATGTACTCATATATATACAATTTATATATTATAATTATACTATATTGATTCATATCTGTTTTATACCATATTACAAATTCCACTTCCTAATTTACAGCACCACCACCTGAGGTAGAATAGCTGTTTTTATATGCTAGCTATTAGCAAAATCTTGTAAATAACACTCTGCAGCTGTGCGTATTTCCTTGTCAGCAAACAAAAAAGAAAACTAAAACAAAAAAAAAAACTTTTACTCATGTTTTCCGATCATCTAAAAAGAAATTGAGATGCAAGCAAATAAGAAGTAACTTTTTTTTTGTTGTTTTTTTTTTTTTTTTTTTTTTATAAATATTCAGAGCAAATTTTTAATGACTTTAACAAATTGCTAAAATTACTTGGATCAGTATAATAACAACTTCAACAACTATGGAATAATTAAAAATATCGATATTAATTTATTTTATATAAATTGGGTAAATTGGGAATTTGGTTAAATTTATGAGCCATAAAATAGTAAATTTAAGTTCTTATTAAATTCTAAGTTGTATTTACATTAAAATTGTGATGTAATTATACAGAAAGATAAATAAAAAGAGTGGGCTAGGGTAAATTGAAAGAATTTTGTGATAATTACAAGATAAAATTGAGAAAAAAAATTGGATTAAATTAAATAAATTTTAGCATATTAAAATTCTTGGAATTTCAAACTGCAAACCTGTATAATTTTATTTTTGTTAAACTTTCGTTATACAGAGTATTTTATTGAGAATCTATAGGTAGACTAACTGGACGTACAGGGTATGGCTATCATTTAAATAAAGCAGTAAAACTCACTTAAAAAATTTGTAGATTTTAAGGCACCGAAAGTTTAAACAAACTTTATCAAGTTATAACTCTATCATAATCCATTGGCTCTACAGTAAGAGTAAGCTTAGGGTGAGCCTTAACTTCCTTTACTATACTTTCCTTCATTCTGCTCTATCTTGTACAATCGTCCTCTATCCGTTAATTTCAATCTTTTGACAGTTGTCGTAGATTTCGTCAGCCATCTTAATCTAGGTCTACCTCTTGCTCTAATATTGTACGTTACTACGTCTAATATTTTTCTTATAACTGTATAGATATATTTAAAATCTTGAATCGTATTGAAAATGCCGCTATACTAAAACAGAACACTCGAGACAAGAGGTCTAGGGCATTTAATCAATACGTGGATTGCAAAATTTCATTTTTGACAGTTCCGTATAAGTTTATGTCCAATGGGTTAAAGTCCGAAATAATTAATATCGATGATGATGTTCCTACCGTGAATAATTTTTTCTCTAACATTATTTTCTTATTATTTTTTAAACTGCAAAATTGACTTAGTCTAGATTCGGTATAAGTGTATATGTAAATGTATATGTAAATACTCAATATAAAAAAAAATTTATTTTCGTAACTATATAAAGAAAGAATTATTAATGATGACGAATTAACATTGCACAACACCTAACTCCATTCAGGTTATAGTCGAAATGTTATTATCGAAATACAGTAAGATAATGTTGAGACTATTCCAGCGTAATACGCACAAACATTTATGGCCCGGAACCAGCAGTTGGTATATCTATTGGTAATAGAAAACACCCTGAAAAGGGAAGCAAATATTCTTTGGGAGCGTATGGAAGGCCACAGGGTCTCCAAAATATATGCACCAAGAATAAACACCAAAATAATCAACTTCCTGCTAACTCTCAATAGAGGAGACTGTAGGAAGATGGTGGGCATACTTACTAGTCATAAACACATCGATAAGCACATGTGTAGACTAGCACTAAGTGACGACCCAACCTGTAAGCACTGTCTGGAAGAGAAAGAAACTTCCACACACGTTGTAGGAGAGTGCTTAGCTCTTTCAAGGCTGAGACTCAGGCTGCTGGAAACGCACTACATAACCTCAGAAAACTTCTGCAGGATAAATCCCCCAAACCTATTGGCCTTTATCAAAAGGGTCGACTAGTTGAGGGGTGGAGGACATCATAAAGGGCTAAAAAGCCTACAAGGGACAAAAAAAAAAAAATACGCACAAAACTTGGACTAGCTTTTCTTGTTTCAATTTATAAAAGAATCATATTCAAACCAGAACTACAAAATAGAAAAATTATTTTACGGCAAAAGCTACTCATCATCATCATCATATTAGTTCTAGATCTCTGATGTGTGAGCTTTAACTTCGTTAAAATTTTCCTCCATTCTGCTCTATTTTCTGCAACTGTCCTCGATCCGTTAACTCTAGTCTTTCGTCAGTTGTCTTCGATTATTTTCAGTCATCTTGATCTTGGTCTACATTTTCCTTTAGTATTGTACGGTACTTAGTCTAACATTCTGTTTTGGGCGCAAAAATTCCTAAAATATGAAAAACATTCTAATCCTTATATGATTTGTCCTACAGATTCAAAAATATTCGAGTAATAAATTTACAAGTATTTTAATAAATTACCCAATACTTCTTCTTCATCTTTTCCATAATCTGGCTAATATTACTAGCGTAACTGAAATACTGAACAAGCAGCTAGGGTGCTTATTCCGTTATTTTCACAAAATAAGAAAGTGTCTTTACTATATAAAGTGTCTTTACTATATAAAGTGTCTTTACTATATAAATGAAGTGTCTTTACTAAGGGAAATTAGAAAATAAACATGTTTTCTCGTGGATTAAGGTGGATTTTCATTGAGAAATATTTAAAATTTTAAAAATTTTATTGGCTCTAAAAAGGGAGACAGTTTATTGAATTTTTTGGTAAGAAAAAAATTGACCGCTGCAAAGAATTTCCTAAACTTATATTTGGGAAATTTATTTTATGCACAAAAAAACAACAATTCAACCGGCAAACCCATCTGTTGAAAAAATGTATATACATTTACAAAAAAATTGTTAAAAAAGTGTTGCCGGTACAAAGAAACTATCCCCAATATTTTAAAAATATACTTTATCAAAGTATAATATCCCAAATTTTTTTAAAATATCACAAATTTTTGTGAAAATATCCCCGGTAAATGATATTTTCTGTTCTTGTCGTACGCATTCAGCTCTCATATAAAATAATGTCATTTCATGTTATATGCCTTTTTAGAGCCGATAAAATTTTAAAGATTTTAAATATTGCTCAATGAAAATCCAGCTTTATAGGTGACTTTTAGAAGAAGCAATTAGTCCCGTACTTGTAATTGCTTGAAGGATATTAAAAGAGTAAGAGTAAGAGGATATAAGAGTAAATAAAAATTCTGTTATAATTTGTTAATTTTACTTTTGTAATTTCGATTCAAATCTTTTTCTGACAAATCAATCTGCAGGCCAACTTACAGGTCCTTTTCTCTATCGGAATGTGGGCCTTTATATAGTAGAAATTATTTGGTATATAATTTGTGTACTGTGTATTATATATATTTCTTTAATTATTATATTATATTAGAAACGATGGTTTATTGAACATTTGAAAAAAAATTTCGGCTCTCACGGGGTTTGAACCGTTCTACTCGGTCGTTACATTACTACTGCTTTACCACTCGGCTACTGAGGTTATCCTTTTGATAATTTGTGGAAATTTATTTTGTTTTTAATAAATTCTACTTGCAAATCTTTGTTCTTAATGCACCGAGTGTCATTTACAGCAGTCCTAAGGAATGTGCTCTAAAGCATATGAAATCAATTTATATTATTTTTTTTTTTTGATAATCTTAAATAATCTCTTTCTTTATTCATTTGTCGTATGTTTAACTATTTGCTTATAAGTAGAAAATAATTTTATTGTTCGTTATTAGTGTTGAGTATTTATTCCTGGTCAATTTGAAGTTGTGGTAATGTGGTGAATAAATTTGTCAGCTAAAACATTTTTTTTTAATTCTTGCTTTCTAAAGGTGGATTTTAATTGACTAATATTTAAAAATCGTAAAAATTTGATTGGCTCTAAAAAGGCAGATAGCTTATTGAATTTTTATATTAGAAAAAAATAAATTGTCGCCAAGAATTCTCTAGATTTCTATTTGGGAAATTTATTTTATACTCAAAAAAAACATTGTTAAACTGTCAAAATCATCTGTTGAAAAGAAATATTTATTTTATTTTAATAGGCATTTACTCAAAACATCGCTGCATTTACTGAAAAAGTGCTGCCGGTATAAAGAAACTATCCCCTATATGATATTTTATAAATACACTTTATCAATGTAAAATATCCAAAAATTTTTGAAAATATCCCCAGTAAATGGTATTTTCTGTTCTTGTCGTACGCATTGAGCTTTCATATAAAATAATATCATTTCATGTTATCTCCCTTTTTAAAACCAATAAAATTTTTAAGATTTTATAATATTGGTCAATGAAAATCCAGCTAAAGTCGGGATTGATATCAAAGACCCACAAATTATTGTGAATTGGAAAAGCAAAAGGTGTACCTAGTTACCTATGGTTCTGAATTATCAGAATCTGCACTTTTTAATATTCATGTTTTCAAGTGATGATTTCACTTATAGCTATTTATACTCCATCTTGTGTATATGCTGCAAAAAGAGCTACATTTTGTCTATTATATGTCATAGAAGTTTCAGAATTGCAGACAAATAGTGTCCGTCCGCAGGGTTAATATATAATGTGCTGCGACACATTGCCTTCGCTATTTCTAAACCTCTGCGCAACTTATTCCATTTGTCCTTTTCGTCAGGAACTTACCCGTCCTATTGGAAAGTTGCCCAAGTTTATCCTATTCCTAAAAAAGGTGACAAAAGCAATCCTTCAAACTATAGGCCCATAGCTATTACTTCCATTATTTCAAAAACGATGGAAATCTTAATTAATCATAAGCTGAAGAAATATCTTGACAGTAGAGGTATAATTCATGATAGCCAATACGGCTTTCGAGCCCAACGTTCCACCGGTGATCTCATGACATGCCTCTGCGAGAAGCTCAACACCAGCCTGCATCAATCTGGTGAAGCTACTGTTGTAGCTCTGGATATATCTAAGGCTTTTGATCGAGTTTGTCATTCTGCTCTTATAGCAAAATGCAACGCTATAGGCCTTGGTTCAACCTTTTCTAAATGGATTGAAAGTTTTCTTTTAAATCGATCTATCATAGTTTCAGTTGACGGTTCTTTTTCCGACCAACTTCAAATCAATGCTGGTGTTCCACAAGGCTCTGTCCTTTCCCCCACCCTATTTCTCATTTTCATTAATGACCTTCTCAAATTAACTTTCAATCCAATCCATAGTTTTGCTGATGACAGCACTCTAGTAGCATCATATGATTTTCTAAAACAAACTAATGCTACAGCTTCCGCAGTCACCTCCAAAAGAACAATGATGGCCGGCGCGCTCAATCACGACCTTGCCAAAATTGTCGACTGGGGTAAAGCTAACAGAGTCGAGTTTAACACTTCAAAAACTCAAAGCTGTTTTGTTAGTAACAAGCTAACAACATTCGAACCAATTCTCCGGCTTCAAAATGAAGGTATCCAGCGACTCAAAGATCTGAACATTCTCGGAATGCGAGTGAATCAAAATATGCACTGGAATGAGCATATTTTCGATATTGCGAAAAGCGCCGCAAAATGTTTAGGATTTTTGAGCCGCTGCAAAACTTATTTTTCATCTCGAGACCTTTTAAAAATCTATAAAGCATATATACGACCCAAGCTCGAGTATAACTCACATTTATGGGCAGGTGCACCAAAAACCGCTTTAAATTTTTTGGACAAAGTTCAAAACCGCGCCATTCGTCTTATAGGCGACATAAATGTGACCTCATCCCTTATACCACTTGGTCATCGTCGTATTGTTGGAGCACTTACTCTATTTTATAGATATCTGCTTGGTGTTGGCACTTGTTCCGAGGAATTAAAATCACTTCTTCCTCCTCTTAAGCAATTCAATCGCACAACACGAGAGGCATCAAGTGCCCACCCTTTCACAGTGGAAATTCCGAGATGGTTTAAGTCCGGCTATGGAAATTCTTTTATAGTAAGAACATCCCGATTGTGGAACCGCGTCCCAATCGAAGCATTCCCAATGAGAGAAGGATTTTTTATTTATGACTTACAGAGGTTTAAGACGAATATTAACAACATTGTTCGCTCTTTCCCACAAAACTTTTCTTCTTCCTTTTTCTTTCCTTTCCTCTAACTATCCTTTCCTTTTTCAAATAGTCAACGGTACGCAAGTACTTAAAGGTTCAAAACCTAAGTTTTGGCTATAATATAAAAAAAAAAATAAAAAGTAAGCTCAAGTCAATATTCTCTAATTAAATTAAATACCAATAAATATCAGCAAATTTTCGATCATCAGACACAACCAGATAGTGAACTAATTGTTGGTCCAAGATGTAACACACTGTTATAGGAAGACAACAAAACGGTTTGTTTGTGCCTGATTATCGAAAATTTGTTGATGACTTACTTACTTGCTGGGCACTACAGATTTTGAAAATTCTGGGCCTGATGCAAAGTTGTCCTACACTGAGCGGAATCCCTCTAGTTGGTGATTTGAAGTTTTGATATTTATATACATAAGTATAAATAAATTATATCAATTAGTTGATATTTAGCTTATTTGAATTATTTTTTATTAATTCTGCGGAAGGACAATATTTGTCTACAATCGCAATAAGCCTACAATTCACAACTCGAGTGAACCATTTATTGATACAGGCTGTTTTAGGATTTTTCATTAAATCTCACTTCCAAAAACAACCTATTCGATTTCGATCCCCAAACTGAAATAAAATCATTTCGTCCGGAATCGAAATAATGCAATTTCAAGGTCAGAATAAAAAATTACTGTTAAAACAAAAACAAGAAGCAAAAAATGAAGTAAAAAAAAATAAAAATTATTTGTCCAACGTTGAAACACAATCCATCCTTGATGCATTTTTAAATTATGTCCAATCTCAAATGTATAGTAACATTTAACACTTCATTTAGCTTCACAACAGCAAAAAAAAAAAAAATTTAAATAAAAAAAATACACTATTAGAACGCCACAAGGTAACTTAAAAATATAATAAAAAAATTTATTTTAGTTAATATTTTTTATGCCAGCATCACGTTCAGCACGAGTGTTTATCAGTATCACCTGCTGATATCAATAAAAAAAATGTTTTAAAAATTCACTGACCCAATTAATTAATTACTTAACTATGGTAATTCGACTACTTTTGATTTGTTGACAATTTTATTAAAATTTTTAATTTTTATTAGTGTTTTGTAACCGTCCGCCTCTCCGCCTTCTAAAAGTTAATATATTTAAATTTAATATCAACACTCTTGTGGATTAATAATGTATATTTCCTTTCAGGTTCCAATCTGAAAACTATAATCAAGCAAATTGCATAAAATTACAAACTTACAAGATGAATACAATAATTTTATGTTGAAATTTGAAATTAGGATTAGGGTAGAAAACGGTTAAAATTACCAATCAGGAGTAAATTAGTATTAGAAAAATTAAGAAAAAGTTTAAGCATTCCTATTGGGAATTATAAACAAATTTTCATTATTTTTGGCAATTATCATTAATTTCCAATTTTTAAACTTTACTTCAATGAAGTTTAATTTTTTTTTATTTTATTTTTTTTTTGTCCCAATGAAATAAACTATTAGTCAAATTATATTTAAATTGCTAGGGATTACAAAATTGTTAATTACTTTACGAGTGAAAAATTAATTTTAAAATTAAGTTGTTTTTAAAAAAAAAAAATAGATAAAATGATTAATAACAATAATTTACTCAGTTTTAACATTTTTATTATTTGCAATACTCTAATTAAGTTTTTTTTTTATTTTTGAATGTGAAATGTGGCAATTTATAGAATAAATTATAATAAATATTCGGAACTAATCAGAAATCTAGAATTTTAAATCGTATTTAAAATATATTAAAACGATTTTTAAATTTATCGTTTAATTAATTAACTAAAATAAATTTTAGAATTATTTCAATACAGTTTGTTAAATACAAAATTAATTTAAATAAATATAGGTATACTAAATATTAAATAAAAAAATATAAGTTAAGTTTGTTAACTATGAAAATTTAATGACTTTGAATAGTTTTATACAGGAGATAATGTTCATTTATCTAAATTTGCTAGAGTGTTAAATTTAGATAAATTCACATGTCTCCTGATATACAATTTTATTTTAATACTGGAGAAACTTAAATTGATAAATCAATCAATACTTTACCAAATATGTTATGTAAATCATATTTTGAGTGGGAATAGAATAAAATCTGAAGCGAATAAGATGAAAATTTGAATTGATGGAGCAAAATGAAGAAAAAAATGATAACTTCATATTGCATCGATATATTTATTAGGCACTATGAAATCAACTGACACTGTAGGTACAGTGTCAGATCAACCTTTTCTGAATCATTTTGTTCCACCTCTGGTCTACCACAAGGTATCTTACTATTCATTATCGCATTTAATGATGTAAACAAACTCATTAATAATAGTAACGTGATAATTTATCCCGACGATATGAAAATTTCCCATTCCATTAATAACTGATTATAATTTTGATTCTAAACTAATAAACCGATTTTCTCATTTTAAAAACCTTGGTGTATTTTGTGAAGATAAATTCACATTTAAACTTCACAAGGCAAATTCTATGTTAGGTTTTATAAAAAGATGGTTTAAAGAGTTTGATGATCCATACATTACTAAATTTTTATTCACTACTCTTGTTCCCTCCCACCTCGAGTACGCCAGCCATGTCTGATTGTCTCACTACGTCACTCATATTAATAGAATTGAATATATCTATTAAAAAGAAAATGTCTGCGATTTACTTTACGTAATCTTCCCTGGTCTAACCCAAGAATCTTACCTCCATACATAAATCGCCTTAAGCTTCTTCCAATAAATACACTGCAATCAAGAAGGGTTGTTGGGGATATATTTTCCTTTTCCATATCTCAAGTATACAATGGTGCAATTGATTCCCAAATTATAAAAGACAAGATTAATTTGTACATCAACATTAGTACGCGTTTTCACTGTCTGTTTTCACAATTTGTACATTAACACTAGTACGCGTTATCGTATAGAAAATATTTTTAATCTTCTTTTCGTTAGAACTAATTATGGAAAATTTGAGCCAATTAATAGAATGTTAATGGAGTTTAATCAATACAAAAACAGTGTTGACTTTTAATAAAACCTGTTTAGAGAAAACCTTATGCCCGAATTGAGTGTTTCTTTTTCTTACTCCTCTTGGGAGCATAGCGTCATCGTACTCGATTTCTAGCTGCTAATTTCACTTGTATTTCTGAGGTAATGTCTAATTTCATTTTTAATCTGTTTGTACTGTCTAAGTAGGGGATTGGCCTACTGTAGAAGACCACTTTTGATAACTCTATCTGCGCCTACGTGGTAAGACAACGTCATATTTTCTGCAAGTTGTCGCTGCGATTTTATCCATAACTTAACATGCCTGGCGTTACTATGTTTACTGGGTACGTCATGTCACATACTTTTTGTCAGTTGTTGATGACTATTGTGTAATTATTATTAGTGTTTGTCCAATATTAATTTATTGTGTTATTTTTATTGTGTTGTATGAGATATATGAGTATTGATATACAGATATTAACATGGGTGATATTTTAAGTTATAAAGTATTAATTATTAATTATTTTTTATTGATTATAAATTTTTTATCTAATATTTTGATATATTTTTTAGTTGTATTTTATGCCTCCCATGGAAATCGAATCCGTGACTACCACATCGTAATTGAAACGCATTTCTGTGCTCCAACCGATTAGGCCACGGAAGGGATGTTACGCAAATTATACCTTTCTTCTCGTCGTTAGCAGCCTATCGAAATGTATCTCAAGATATTTTTTAGACAAAACTTTTTAGTGGTATTATTGTAATATTCAAAATTATTGGAGGTACTACCTTTCTTACTAGTAAAAAAAAAAAAAACAAGCCCGTTTTGAAGGAATTCCCCCAAACACAAATAAAATGCAGATAAAAGTTTGGTTTGAGCAAAAAGCTGAGCATTTTTATAAAATCGAACTAACCGAAAACAAATTATGCAGAATATATCAAGTAGACGAAGAAACTATCGAATATTCGAGGGAAAGGGATCACTCGCAGTAGAATTCGTCATCTGGAAACAGCGTTGATCGAAAAATGGGAGCTACCGAGGATAACACTAAAGAATATCCTGAGTATGATCATTAATTCAGAAATCCTTAAAGACTCAGATGCCCTTCAGTTTAACACGCTGGGTGGCGCAGGAGGTAGGGAGCTTGTCTTTCAACCGAAAGGTCCCAGGTTCGATTCCTGATAAAGTAAAAAAAAATGCTTTATGAGAGTAATTGAGAGTATAATCTGGTAACCGTTTAAATAAAATAAAGCTATTCCATTTAAGAAGTCTTAGTTCCTGACAATAGTAGTAGTTTTGATAAATAAATGCTTGAAAAACATTGTAGATATTGTAGTATAAACTTGCAGTACCGTACTTAGTTAAGCACGAAAAGGTGATTAAACTGTCAAGAACAAAAAAAAAACAATGTTACATGGGATGATTTATTTTCATTGATTTATATTTTGGGCTGTGTATGACACCAGTTTTATATTTTATTAAGAGATGAACAACAAAACGCTGAAACCTTTTTTTTTTAAATAAAAACAAAAAGCACGAATAAAGAAATATATCACATATTTCAAAAAAGAGAAGTTGCTATTGTAAGTCAAACTTTAGAATAGCACCTTAACGGCGGAAAATTACTATTAAATTCTATGAAATTAAAAAAAAAACTGATTAATAGAGAAATAAACGAACGGTACAACATTGTCTTATTAATTGACAATCTGAAATCCTGTGCAGTACAAATAGAGCTAAAGGCAGGGCAGGGCTCCTGTAACCTGTATCCTTAAATTCGCCTTAGTTGAAGAATAAAAAACCTTAATATCAACATTCTAATGCACAAAAAATTTATCAGATTCGACGCAAGGTACAATTAGAACACTTCAATAGAATACCTAATTTAGAATCTGATACGAGTAACAGACTTAATTTAACTGTCTCCCACATGTTAATTTAAAATCCGCAGACAAGAAAGTTAGTTAAAATCTTTAAATATTTACCATATTTTTATTAATATTTTTTTATAAGATAAGCAGGTGTCATTAATCAAATAAAAAAAAAACAATAATAATAATGTAACATATAACGTTAGGTCATTGTCCGGCAATTCAATAAAATCAGTACTTTACAATCTTTTTGAAAATATCTAAATATAAAAATGTAAAATAATTAATTAAAATCAAATTAAAAAAAAAACATTCATAGAAAAGGTCATTCATCGGGTTGACAGGCCTAAATTATTACTTTAGTGCGTAAAATTAATTTCATAACCATAAAAACAGTTTGCTTTTTATTCAATATTAAAGGTACCTACCCAAATTCTATACAATCAGATTATTTAAGAATTTCACTATGCACATACATACTTATATTGATTCTCACTTACCTAATGAATAATAAATAATTTCAGAGAGAAGCACAAAAATTTCAAAATTATACTTCAGTTCATTTATATACCAATAAAATTCCAATTATTTTGCAATTTAAAACAGTTTATTATTAAAGATGCAGTTCACCATAAAATTATCCAAAAAAAAAAAAAAAAAAAAAAAACACAAGACTTCAATTGCAACGTTTGTACATTTAAGATTTAATTGCATTAATATCATCTTCATCTTTATTTCCCCATATTAAAATGAAATTGCATATTATATATTATGGTACATATAATAAGAAGTCCTGGGTTGCAAAAATTTATGTAATCGATAATATAATATTCATTCAATGAAGTATTAAACAACCTCTGGTGGTGTTTAATTTAAATTGAAGAAATAAAAAAAAAAAAAAAACAGTAAAAAATAAATTCCACTAAATTAATTTCAATTTTTTGATCAATTCGCAATTGGGTATTCAATTCACATATTACAAAAAAAAAAAAAAAAAAAACATAAAACAATTTTGTTATGTTCGTCTTACAAAATTCGAAATAATTGTGTATGTCCCTATAAACCCATATAATATGTACTATGTCGTATGCATTCAAATGTATCTATATAAAAAAAATGTAATCTGTATGAATTGAGAAGTTGTCGCAGGTCAAAATCAAAACGCGTGCGTTCAACAATTTGATATGCAAGAATTTATATATATATGTATGTTAGTATGTATATATATTTGATATTAGGCATCAAAAATATCGATAACTGTGCGTTCAGAGAAAGTTTAAACAAGTGTGGACTGTGGTTATGAAAACAAAAAATAAAAACAAAAACAAAAAAGGATAAAAAATTTTTAAGTGAATATTTATTGATGCGCTCGTATTTTTTAATTTTAAAAAAAAATGTAATTAAATATCCTAAAATTATATCAAAGTTTCTCAGACTAAACCATCAATTTGACGATTTTGAGTTGTTATTATCGAGATGGTATACATATGTATAATTAGATTACTAAATACAAAAAAATTGTTTGTGATCTTTGATATTTAAATTCTATACATAGCTCCAATGCCCTTATCATGACTCTAGAATCGAACGCGTAAGTAGGCGAATTCACTGTCATACGATCATGATTAGCGAAGCGAACCTAATACGTTCGACAATTTTTGTCGAATGAAAAATTTAAGTGACAACCGTAAAACAAAAAAAAAAAATATTGTTCTTATTTTTCAAGTGAAAATGGAGGGGAGGGTCAATTAAAAAAAAAGCAAGAATATTATTTATAAAATTTATGAATCATATATTATAATAACATAATATTATTTGCAGTTAATAAAAAAGAGTTTGTTTTGGTAGAGCAAAAACAAAAAAAATATAAAAACAACAGGCGTAGGAATAAGCTATCGTTGCTCTATTGAGCAAAGAACAATATCCAGAGTCTCCACAGAATTTAATTAATCTAGAAAGCCGAAAATTTTCACGCGTTCTAAGTGTTGTACTTGAAAACACCTCAAATGAATAGTAGCAGTAAATATATCCCAAACAATCGAATCTGAATTAAAATAATTGACAGTAATAATTTCCTTCAGTGGAAAATCGTACTACACAGACTATTTTTACTATTGGTAACCCATTTGTTCTAATTTGAGACTTCAGGTTATATTTTAATGAATTGAGAATATAAAATTATGCATCTTTATTCAAACGAATGTTTTTTATAAATCTAAAAATACTTGTCAAAATATTTAATTTTCAAGTGTTAGGTTAGCAACGACTTTTCCACTGCGAATAAATTTATTTGCAAATTGTGATCACATTTACGTGAACGTTAGACTAGCATATTCGTTTTGACTCATATTCGATTCGAGAATCATGATAAGGCTATAAAGCTTTATAGTTTAGGCTGTAAGCGATTATATGATTATATGACGATGCTGGAGGTGAAATCCAGTGAGAAATACAGTTCGTTAGTAGACAATTTAGGTGTTATATAAAATAAACCACAGTAAACAACTACTTTGTGAAACAAATTATTGAAAAAGTGTATGCAAATCATCAGTTGGTATTGTATTGAACTTTGAGTGATTCTATAACTTATATTGAAATATTCAAAAAATATCTGTGAGTTATATAAATTTAAAAAAAATCAAGTTTATAAGGCCTTTTAGTTTATTATAAATTTTTATTGGTTGGTTTGATGAATGTATTAATAAATTAATTATTTAAATTAGAAAATTATGAAGTTATGCAATATTTCATAAATGTACAGTATACAACACCTAACCAACTAAAAAAATAAAATTAAGAAATTAAATTAGTAAATTAATTACCTATACCTATATTGTTAAACTAAACAAATTAAAAAATTGTTAAGGCTTTAGTTCTAAGTAAATTAAGAAATAATATTAGTTTTATAAAACTTTTTTTCTAATTGTAAACAGAATGAAACAAGAGAATAAAATAAAAGTTAACGCTGGACAGCTGCAAAGGAAGTGTTCAACAGTTTTTATCTCGTTTCTTTTTGCAGCTGCGTTAAACGGAATTTATATATAGAGAACGGAAAACCGAATATATTTATATTGTAGGTACTACTTGAAAAATATTCTTATTTAATTCATTTTTTTATTAAGACTTCTAACATGGTCAAACTACATATTGTGAAGCTGTATTCATGGTGATATTAATTTTTATAAAGATTTTCAAGTCAGATATTCAAAATATCTATAAGGATTATTGTAGTAGCGGATGTTCTTTGTAATAGTTGCTCTTTGATTTATCAGAATATTATCATCTGAAAAGATTTAATGTCTGGAACAAACACAAGCTTACATTTGTGCCGAAAGCTTGTTATATATTTGTGCAGTATCACCCAGTTGGATTAGCAAAACCCAAAACTGTTAGAAAATAAAATAAAAAACATAGTGTTGGTTAAGTAATTTTTTACTTACTCCTCTTGGGAGCATCATAGGGTATCCTCTTGACACTTGCATCGTACTCGATTGGTAACTGCTGTTTTCTTTTGTTCCCACGTTATGTTTACTTTTTCTTAATGATTAAGTTTTCTATAATGGTCCTCTTCCAGATTTGCTTTGAACGACTCGATTTTCTTGCACTTTGTGGATTCCAGGTCTAGGCTCACTCGTGCGATGTTATCTCTTCTTTCAACCTTAGATATTATATGCTGCTGTTATTTAATCTCATAGCTTTGGTACTGTTAGTAGCAGTATATAAAATGGGTGTAGTTCCATTTATTGAAAAGCAAAATGTCGAATTAAAAATGTTGAATAACAAAATGTTGAACAAAATTTTGAACGCAAAAATGTCGGAAAAAAATGTTTAAAAAAAAATGCGGAAATAAAAATATACTCGTATGTTGATTTAAAATCATTTTTGTTTTAATTTTATTTATCTACTTACGACCTTCACCATTATTAATTTGGAGATTACAAATTTCTAAAAATATTTTATATAAAAGTTTCAGAAATTATACGAAGCGACTTTGGGTTAGTACTGAGAGAACTTATGAAATTTTTGGATATGCTTGAAAAGCCAAATTTTAAAATCCAAGTTTAAAAATCCAAACTTTTCAAACCAAATGAGTCAAAATCCAAATTTTTCAAACGTGGCTCACGTAATTAATCACGCTTAGAAAAATTGTTGGAGAGGTCCAGTGTCACAGAAATTGGGGCTGACAGCTTTTCAGAATCTTTTTTATCAAGTAAGTCACACGTAATGAAGAACGCTTAGAGAAATTGTTAAAGAGATCCAGTGTCCCAGAATTTGAGCTCAAACGCAACAATTTTTTTTTTTCCAAACTTGCCACACGTAATTAAGACGGGTTAGAGACATTATCGGAGAAGCCCAGTATCCTAGAAATTAGGTGTATATTCTGGAAACTTTGTATCCAACAGCGGCTAGGCATAAAATTAAAAAGCTGATTTGTGTAACTAGCTCTAAAATATACTTTTTTTTTAAAAAAATGAAGCGAACATTTTTTTTCAATATAGAATCGACATTTTTTATTCAATATTATTTTTTTCGACATTTTATTTTTGAACATTTTTTTATATTTTTTTTTTTGACAAAAGACTGGCTCCCATGAAATGTAGTACTGTTAGTAAATTACAAAAATTAAAATTTAGTAGAAAATGAAGTTGATAAAGACAAACATTCATCTATTTAGCTTTACGTACATTATAACCTACTCTATTTTCAACAGCAAATTCTGATCGTAATAGTAGTGGTAAAAAAAAATTGGATTAGAATTGACTAAACGAAGCATTCAAGTAATTTGTTCAAACCTAACATATTCTCTAGGGTGAAATGAAATTTGGTTCGTTATAATGTTCCAATTGACTTTTTCAGAAAATTTGAAATCTCAGGTACTAACGTTTTACCCGTGAGGACGATGTGTTCCCTTAAACAGGCTTTACACAAGGTTTTAGCAGCTACTAATGATCATACACCGAATACGTAACTATTGTAAAGGCATTTCACCTTTATTGTTTCATATAGTTTTTGTAATAACAAAGCCAATTAAATTCATAGAAAATCTAAAAAGCTTTTTACAACATCTCATAAACGAGGCAATTACTCGGGATCTTCTGAACAATATTCTCATATTACAAATCACTACACAATCTGTATCAAGTATAAGTCAAGATCTGCTATTTAATTCAGATATAGATTTATTCTCTTCAATTGAGCTAAATCATTTCTGTAGCACGGTAGCACAATATTATTCACAATGAAAATTTGTATAATTTTAAAGTCAGTTTATCCCAGTTTAAATTTATTATTAACAATTTTATTAACGATCATAATAATTATTCTATTATTCACCATTTTTTTTTTTTTTTATTACATATACCTTGAATTTACTTCATACATTCATACTCTTGAATAACATATACAATATCTACTACAACAATGTATACACTCCTGATGGTGACAAATATTTACAATTATATCCATGCACAATTTTTTTTTATGCATCATTTTATTTAACATGAACTGGAACTGACTATATTGAACTCCTACCAAATTTCAATTTACCTAAATTTATTGGAATATCAGGTCATAATGTGATTGGATATTTATTTGTTTTTGTTTTTTTTTGTATGCAACTTAGGATTAGATAAAATCAAATGGTGTGAAATTTGTTGGCTAAAAACTGCATATATTGAAAATATTGTGGTATAAAAAATTATGTCATAAATATGGTGTGTCTTATCCTCAGTCAATTTGGTGAAAAATCATTTATTTATGTTGTTGTTGTTTTCTTATGTAATTTTCATTTCAATAATGAATTATGAGTATACTGGGTGGGATGCTTGTTTTTGCAAAACTGATTTTTTTTTTTGTCTATATAGAAAATATTAAAACTAACTAAAATAATTGATGTGATAAAAATATTTTAAAAATGGTGGAAAATTTTAAGAGATGAAGAGAGAGAGACAGAGGTATGGTATATAATATAATAAAGTATAATATAAAAGTGTGAATTATGCGTACACATGTAATAATTATGTAAAATTAATATTTGAAAATTTAATCTGGATTGTAATTTATTAATTTATTAATTATCAAATAAGCAGGAAATGAAATTAAGTGATTATAAAAGAAAGTAAGTTTAGTTTAGGAGTTGATTAATTTATAGAAAAAAAATAAATTAAATGCGTTTGAAAAGCGTTTATTTGAAAAAAAAAACAAATATGGAACATTCTGGTAATTTTGATAGTTTACGTGATTGAAATCAGTAATCGAAAATAATATTACAGAATATATTATTCAAACTTTACTTATGTGATGATTAAAAATTGTGTATTACTTCTCTTCATCCTCTTGCTCTAGTTTACAAAAATTTATGTTAAATTTATATGAGTAAAATTAAATATTTGTGTCTGAAGAATTTAGTGAATAAATTTTCATCAATACTGCAAAATATTGAAATTTTTTTTAATGGAATATCTGATACCACTAATAGACGATTTTATGTGTAGTATAATTGGGTGACATTTTATAGGAAGGCAATAAGTTGTTATACGGACATCTGCATTCAGCTTTTGTTAATAGACAATAATTATGAGTTGAGTGATTGAAGTTATATTTTATGAAGCCTGTAAGCTTTTACATTGTTACTGGTACTAAAAAATGGTTAGCTGAAAATAGAATAAAATTAATCCAGTGGAATAGTCGTATTAATCAAATCATATATTAAATCATATATTAAAAGGTAACAAAGCTTTCATGGCTTCAAAAAAAACTTTTTCACAACATAATTATTAGAAAAAAAGTTAAAATTATATGTTACCAAACACTAATAAGACCAACGTTTGTAAGAGTTTGTACTAATATATATAGAAAGCCCAATTCCGAACACAAGCATTACTACTCTAATAAATACTTGTACAAGGAAGCAAACACAATTAGAATCGATAATTTTATTATAAAATTAATTCGAAGACCTAAGATATATTCTACCATTCTACCACAATGAGGAGTACATCAAAAAACCTCGCTCACGGGCTTCATACCTCTTGAGCATTTTATCTATTTAGATAAAAACCGTTATATTCAAAACATTAATCATGTTCCTCTACTATACCGTTATAATAGACGGGCTACATGTAAAGCTATTGATTATAACCCAGGCAATATTAACGGAAAAAAATTTAAAATTTGAAATGTCCATACTAGATAAGGACAAATTAATTTAAGCAAACTTCTGGTGGTTGAAAAACTCTATAATTAGCACAAAGTAGTTATAATATACATTTTTTTTTTAATTAGGTTCAGCAGTTTTAGTTAGATTAAGATAAATTAAGCTAGGCTAGGTTTTTATTAAATAACTATTGGTTTTTACTCCCTACTTTTCCAATAATAAAATTCAAAGTCAAAAAATATCTTATATAAAATAGTTTGTACATAATATAAAAAATTACTGAAATTTTGCGTATAATTAACATAAAAACGAAAAAATTGCTTAGATGTTGTGGAAAAAAATAAAATTTATTTAAAAAAAAAAAAAAAATCGTCAAGGACTAAAGTCTTTTAAACTTAACATTAACTTAACATTAACTTAACATTAAATCAGAGGAGTGTAGATTTCAGAGCACTAACTGGTTTATCTCTGCTGGTCAGGGTTCGTTCAACAGACATATCCATTTTCTTGCAGCTTGCTTAGAAGAATAGGTATCTCCATTCTTACATTTTATTTGTTTGCGACGTCATAGCTCGCAAAAAATATAAATATTTCCAGGAATACACATAGCCTAATTCGGAAATTTACATTAAAGTAATAAGAGCGTTCACAAACAAAATGGTCGAAAATGGTCCATGTCTGAGGTCAATTGTAATAGCGCAGAATCTGAATTGTCCGCGCGGATCGTACTCGTTCAACCAATTTGAGCTTTTCACAAAACCATAGAACCATTTAATTAAGATAAATAATTTGTTTTTTGTTTTGTTCGTTTTCGACCTTAATCCTGTATTGGTTTTATAATTTTAATAAAATGAATGAAAGAAAGATCGACGATCTTTATATAAATCGAATTTAAGAACTAAAATGTAAAAATAAATCTTTTTGTGATGCCATGCTTGTTAACAAAAAAAATCGTATAAAAACAAGGATTTTAAAAATTTTTTCAATGTTAAGTATTTTAACATTAAATCATTATATTATTAATAATAACCTCATAATTAATAAAATAAATTAAAAAATATTTACCTGCTAAAACAATTTCATATTAAACATCACTTTACCCTGTTCACTTGTCAAATTCACTCTCAAATTATATTCGATTCAGAAAATAGAACTCAAATTATTTACTATATAAAAATTAGATAATCAACTTTTGGTTAATCGATCAAAGCTTCTGTAATTAATTTTGTTAACAGTAACAACAAATAAAAAAAAAATAAACGTAACCTAGGAAACAAACAACACGATTGAAACATTTATGGTGGAAAATAAACACAGCAATGACCATATTTTAATAAAACAAAAAAAGTTAAAAATGTTTGCCAAAATCAAAATCACCTCAATTATACCAAAGAGGAGACGTCATTTCATAAGAGTTTTGATCTAATCATCTCTGAACTGTCAAATAGAGTGATTGAATAGATTTTAAGTTCAATAAAATTACAAAAACAAAATTAAAATTAAAAAAAAAAAAATTGAAAATTAAGTCACGATTCACGGAAGAGATGATTTTGATTTTATATCCGTTGATTCTGTAATCGTTTTGTTGTGGTTATTTGTGGTGGCTGATCAAATTTTGAGGAAGTCTTTTTTTTTATCTCTTTTATTATACACATCTAGTTAGATGTTAAGAATCCGATGATGAACGATTTTAAATTTATGGTTAATAAAGAGTCATGAGAAAAATTATATTTCTTTTGTTATCTTTTTTTTTATTTATTTTTTTAATTTGGTAATTTTCAAAATTGTTAATTGGTATAATAATTTCTAATTATATTTAATGAGATAAAAGGGAAATTAGCTAAACGAATTTTATAACAAGAGATCCAATAAACCAATTAAGATTTATAAATGAGTTATTTAATGAAGTTATGTAGCTTGAAGAGTTTTTCAATTCAAAATTATTTAATGAGAATTTTATTTTGTATATAAAGTTATTTGCGTTAAAAATTTGATTATTGTTTTTTTTTTGTTTTGTTATAACATCAAAAATTTACCAATTATAGAAAACAATTATATAAATTGATTGGACTTGATTTAGGAAATAACTATATGGGATAATGAGGAAAAATTAAAACGATACAATATCGATTAGAATTCTGTTTATAAATATTATTATGATGTATATTGGTTTAATGAGGACAAACAATAGTTACAGTGAGCCAATAACAGTGAGTGGACAACAGATAGAATACGTAGAAGAATTCAACTACCTGGGGTGCATTATAACATCAAGAGGAGGTGCAACAGAAGATGTCAACAGCCGTATAAATAAGGCAAGAAGAACATTTGGGAGCCTAATGAAGATATGGCGGAGCAACCAAATATCGAGAACAACAAAGCTAACAATATTCAGAGCATGTGTTTAGTCAACATTAATATATGGCAGTGAAACATGGCTCACTTCGGTCAGAATCAAACAGAAGCTACAAGTATTCATCAACAAGTGCTTGAGAATTATATGGAGAATATTCTGGCCGGCAAGAATTAGCAACGAAGATTTATGGATGATAACTGGAGAAGAACCTATCAACAGACAGATAAATAGGAAAAAATGGAAATGGATAGGTCATACACTAAGGAAATCAGAAAGTGATATAGCAAGAAGAGCTCTAGAGTGGAATCCACAAGGACAAAGGAGACCCGGCAGACCATACAACACATGGAGACGCACAATCGATCAAGAATTAACAGTCAACAATTATACCTGGGACGATATTAAGGAAGTAGTACTCAACAGAGAGGAATGGAGGTTCACTATCGAAGCCCTATGCTACCACGCGGAGTAATAGGAGAAAAAAAAAAAAAAAAAAAAAAAAAAAAAATATTGGTTTAATAAGTCTTTGTTAGTCTGATCCAAACGATCATCAAATAAGCAAAAAAAATACGACAGTAGATTTTCGGTGTATATCTCAAAATTGTATAGATCATTGTTTTTAACTGAATTGTATTTAACTACTTTTACTTAATTCGAAATTGATATGCTAACAAAATATTCATTTTACTAATTTTTTTTGGAATTGTCCGTACTACCCTTTCAATCGATATGTAGAAATGCTTAGACAACAATAACTAACAAAGGATATAACTAGACAAAGGAAATGACAGATAACAGAAAAGTCAAATTTTACCTTCCGCTTACTTTAAATTACAGTTTTTCATAATATCGTTTTATTTCATATATTTCTGATGCACACCTATTTAGGAGATACAGAGGATTAACTATACGAGAAATATAATTTTTCAAAGTAATTTTGTAATAATATAATAAATTATAATGATCCATTGCGATTTGATCGACACGACACTTTCGAGCAGCTCAGCAAGAGTACTGACCATCAATAGATTTTCATTTATCGATTCAATCAATTCAAAATCAATATACCAATTAATACATACTGCCAACCTCAAAAACTTCATAGCCCAAAAGAATGGCAAACTTAGATCGATGATTAAATTGTTAAAATTACTTATAAAGACATTAACAAATACCACACATAGCCGACAATTATTAACATCCGAGACGCTTTGCATACTTAGCCCAAAAGAATGGCAAACTTAGATCGATGATTAAATTGTTAAAATTACTTATAAAGACATTAACAAATGCCACACAAAGCCGACAATTATTAACATCCGAGACGCTTTGCATACTTAGTGAACAAAGCTATGAGCATACTATCCATTATTGTTCTTAGTCATCGGTTATTCATGCTATCAAGAAAAACCAATTGTTTAGCTTCCTTTAATGAACAGGTATTCAGCAGGATTTTACACACTTCCTGAGGATGTTAAGTACTTACTTACTTACTTAGATAGCCAACAGACCATTACTCATCAACTTCCTCCATTTTCGCGGGTCATGTGCGGATTCTCTCCAGTTAAAGATGTGAAATGGTTTTAAATCCGCCGATACTTAGTCTCTCCAACGAAAGTTGGGTCTGCCCCGATGTCTTGTACTTTCGGGTCTGGATTCGAAGATTTTTTTGGTTGGAGCATTATCGTTCATCCGCTCTAGGTGTCCAAGACACTGTAGTCTCTTGATTTTAATTTTCGTGACTACGTTATCCTCATTGAACAGCTCATAGAGTTCGGCATTATATCTTCTCCTCCAGACCCCATCGTCGTTTTCAGGACCATATCCGACGAATCTTCTTCTCGAAGACACCAAGCGCATGCTCACTTGCCTTGGGCAGTGTCCATGATCCTGATCCGTAAAGCAGAAAACGGGTGTATGAGCGTTTTGCACATTTGTACTTTGGTGTTCCGAGGAATTTTGTAATAATATAATAAATTAAAATGATCCATTGCGGTTTGATCTGCACGAAACTTCCGAATAGCTCAGTAAGAGTGTCTGCTGACCATCAATAGATTTTCATTTATCGATTCAATCAATTCAAAATCCATATATCAATTACATGCTGCTAAGCTTACATGCTGCTAACCTCAGAAACTCCATAGTCCACAACGAATGGAAAACTTCGATTGGGATACCTGGACAAGTAGGTATAGATTAGGAAGTGCAATACCAGGATCCCGAGAGTATATTTGCGGTATTCAGTATCGGTATTAAAGAATTAATACCGCGGTATTTCGGTATTAATTTCTTAGTTATCAGAAAAAAAAACTAAATATTTTGAAAAAATATTAACAAAAATATAAAATAATAGTAGTAGGCTTTGCGATTGTGCAATAATAGTACTCAATTTCGAATTCATTCCAATTTCAAATTTATTACTCCTACTTAATTGTAGTAGGCTTTGCGATATTCTAATAATGGTATGTACTAAATTTCAAATTCATCGCCTTCAATTTCAAATTTATTCTGCTTTCGCAAGGAGTATCATCTGGAGTTATACATTATTTTCATAATGCATTCGAAGAAGAAGTTTCTACAACAGCTCAATCAAATGTACAATTTAATTTTCCAAAACTTAATAAGACCGCTATTTTAAAATCTCTAGTAAGCATAGCAACCAGAATGCAATTATTTAAACAAAAATATATACAGCAAATTAATGATGATTCTGACACTGATCAAGATGAAGTTGTAGTAATAGATAGTGAATGTGGCAACATCATGACAATGAAATAAAAGTTAGACGAAGCCATTTCAAAACAAGCAAATTATATTATAGCTGGAAAAAAACGCATACTTTTCAAGATAATGTCAAACTAATAAAAAGAGAAAGGGCATTATTCGAAGACGAGGGTACTAGGGGGATATATATTCAGCAAATATATGATCTCCTTCTTACAATACTTCCAACAAGCGCAGTATCTGAGCGAGAATTTTCTGCTGCGATACAAATATGCACCAAAATCCGCTCCAACTTAAATGACAAAAGCCTTGATGCATTATACTTTTTAATAGCATATTTTCAGTCTTTAAAATAATAATTAAGTTTTTATATGAAAGATGAACTAATTTTTAATGAACTATGTAATTATCGTTTTGTGTTTATTTTATTATAATATTAAAGAATGAATTGTTTTTATTATATAATTGTCGGTATAAATTTTTCACTCCGGTATTGCACTCCCTAGTATAGATGGCAACAAATATATAGCGACGATGAAAAGTCCTCTCCCAAAGGATTAATTACATTTTATGCCTACGCCAAAACAACGATAGCAATATACGGACATTCTCCAAACAGCCTGGAATTATTTTAATCAATTTTCGAAATTTCACAAAAGTAATGTTATTATACTCGGCCTAATCAAAATTAAATCTAGTGTCGCGAGTGCTAAACTCCGATGAGTATCCCCAAGGTAGATGATACTCAGATGAGTATCCCCATGAGTATCACCTTACCAAGCCACAAGCACCTATTTACCAAATCGCCACACTTTTATTTATTGTCCCAGAATCTTTACAATTAAATATAGAATGTCCACACAATCCTCACAGCATGCCCATTCAACAATTCAAGCACATCCTATGCAACTGCACGTTGTTGCAAGTTCTTAAATTCTCAAATGCGCATAAACTTAATAAATTATCTAACGATTTTAATATAGATTTGATATTCTATTAAAAAGCGTTAATCGTTCTGTATTAGGGTTTCAGAAATAATTAAATTCTCGGAATTCAACTTTGAATCAAGTTTCTGCGAAGAATTCATCAACATATTTTTCGATTAAAAATTAATTTTCAATTTATATGCCATAATTTGTATTTAGCTCAGCTTTGATTTTGAACAAATATTTTTAATTAATTGTACATTTTTCCATGCCGGCTCTTCTGAGGGAGATGTTGTATCGCCGTAGGACCATGACCATATCCCAAGGCTGGATATCATGTAACCGAATGACCATTTTTTACATCAAATACTAAATGTACTATTACGGACATATATTTTAAAAGTCGGTAACATAAATTTTTTTCGAGATACAGTGATTTGGTCAGAAACTTGTGTTACATTTACCTCAAAAGATTGTTACTTCGTAAAAGGCACATTCCTAGTTTTATATAGAAAAAGGATAAAAAAACAACTGTTGTTAATAACTGCTTATATCTTAATCTAAACTATTCGACGTAGACACAAATATGAATATAAATATTATAAAACAAATATATAAATATTTTGGGGGGTGTTAGGGTAAAATCTTGAGTTATTTGGTTTTCCAAGAAAGAAAATAAAAGTGTTTTTCCAAAATTTTCTACTTTGAAGTACAATATATCCATAACGGCAGCACCAATCATCATCAAATAAATATTTTAATGTGCTCAAGATCGTTGCCTTTCTAGGATATATAACTGAATATATATATAAATCTAATAGATCAACAGCTATAACGGTTTTTATACAAAAATATCAAATCAACAAGGATACTTTTAAATGTTCTTTTCGTCCTTACGCCACTAAAGATATATATTTTTGGAAAGCTAGAAATTCTAGGTATCCTTGGGATATGGTCATTAAATTCTACGTCGATACAACATCTCTCTCAGAATTCCCTTTTCCATATCAATTGGTTTAACTTTGTAGTTCTACATCAACTGAACTTTGTATTTTAGAGGTTTTATTCTAGCTATGCTTTAGAAATGTATTTATTTCAAAATTAATATTTTCTGCATTTAATCATAGCAAGTACACTTTTTGTATATTTATCTACAACTGGGGGGTTTTCCATGTAGACGCGACCTTTTCAGATCTATTGTGTGTTCACTTTTTTCTTCCATATTGCAAATCATATCCGGCAGAAGAACATTCACATTACACATTGCAAAAATTTCTTTGCAAGAAATTGGCTGGAAATCTTCGCTAAATTCGATATTACGGACTTATGTAAAAGGTCTGATAGACGTTAGATATTTTATAAACAATATGAAGTAAAAATATTGTTTATTATCAAATTTAAACTTTATTTTTGTAAATGTCTAAACGTTTGGGGAAATTTTGATATTTTATTGTCAATATCAATTTATTTTTATTGAATGTATATGTCTTATGCTCTAATGTGGGATTACAAGGCAATGATGATGACGATCTTACATACATATACAAATAATAATAAAAAACAAAAATTAAAATACAAAAATATTGTAAAATCTTATAAAACGCAAAAAATCTCATCCTTTGACGCAAACAATCGCAAAATAAAAATGGCCAGTGCTGGATCATAAACGGTGCCGGAACTATTAAGATTAAGCACTAAATTTTTTAAAATATAGTTTTTGGAGCCCCATAGCAAAAATAATACGATGAAGAAAAAATGCAACATTGTCTTTACTATAGTAAGAACGCTGAATGAATTGTCCTGCTTTTTACGGCAATGAAGTAAACAACGTATTAAGTCAACCAAAATTGTTTCGCATATTTGCAATGATAAATCAATTTTTCTACAATCAGAAGGCTAGGGACTTACAGGTTACATACAGCAAAAAAAAATTATAATTTATTTATAATTTTTTAATAAATCAAAAATTGTATCTACATATACATATAAGTATGTGTACTGTGCATTTGTCATTTGTACATCTGTATCATAAATAAATCAACAAAAAAAAAATCTCAATCCTTGCCATTTCCTTTTAAATCATTTTTTTTTTAAATCCTGTCTTAATTTTCAATTTTTCAATTCAATATTTAAAAAGTCATACGTGAAAATTTGTTGAAATTGCAGTCAGTGTATAAATCATATTCTAAAAGATAAGCTCTACAGTTGCATCCATAATATTTGTAATGGAATTCAATGTTGGTGTCATCTTTCGTACAAAGTTGTAAAGTAACTTTTATTATGACGTTTATGTTTTTCTTTTTTTTTCTGTTGGCGCTTAAATTTTTTTTTGTAAATTTTGAAATAGAGAAAAAAATTTATATGGAAAAATAAATAAGAAAATTTTAAACTGCATCGTATTCACAGTTTGTTGGTTTCAATGCCAACATGTCAATTTTTTTATGTTTTTATTTCCTTTTTTTTTTCTTTTTTGATAACATGGGAATTCTGAATATTATTAGACTATAAAGTGAATTTTGATATAAAATAAAAATTATCGTTGCAGGTTTATTCAGACTTTGCTAAATTGTGATTATACTTATAGCATCGCATTATTTTTTAAGTAAAAATATGAGAGATTGTTGTAAAGAAATAAATTCTCATGAATTTTAAATATATTTTTTTTTAATCTTGAACATTTTTTTTTTTTGTTTTCTATGTTCTTGAGAGTAACTTGTACATTAAGTACGGTACTGCAATATATTATAACTCTATTTGAAACTAATTATAACTCTATTTGAAATAGAATATAAACGAGTGTCCTTGACCTTGAAACGGATGATAGAAAATGTTTAGTACTTAAATCAAAAAAGGGTAACAACTACAAGAACCGGTCGTCACCCGGACACTTGTGGGCTCATAATGATTTCCTTCGCTACAACACAATATTAATTAGATCATTAGCTATTATCCCAGTAGACTAATAAATTAGATCATTAGCTATTATCCCAGTAGCTGTGATAAATTCTAAACCTGATTTTCACCTAACCCTTCCTACCAAAATATTATTTTGCGAAATTCGATTAATTTAAACATCTTAGGTGTGGAATAACAATATTTTTGATATCATAAAAGTACACCCCTGCAATTTCTAAAAATCTGTATAACATTTATACGACCCAATATGGAACATAATTAATACTTTTGGCTGGCACTTCAGGCTTAACCTATCTTGACCGCGTTTTCAAAATCGCATTATTCCTCTTTAGGCGACCCAATTATAATTTCATCATCAACTTTTATTGAATATCTTCTATTGAATAGTTGGAGCATTCTCACTGCTTTATAGCTACATCGTAGACGTGGACACATCTTAATTAGAAATAAAAGCTCCTACTCTCCTCTTACAGTTGCAACGCTAAACAAGAGGATCAGCTATTTCAGAGAGTCTATTTTGAGATCTTGAGGAGCTTTAAAAATTGTTGAATTGTGACTAAGAGATACGAGGTTATCTCCGAAGGACATCAGGAGTTTCAGTCACGTGTGCGTCTTGCTAGTAGTGTGAGGATCGAAAGCCCACTTATATAACCAATCTACGTTAGATCGACTAATGACTTTGTTTTCGTAAATTTTTCGATCGCGTGTTTAAAAAATTATTATAGTATATAATAGTAATAATTTCCGTGTAGAAACCTTACCACTAATAATTTATGTGAATATTTTCTGCGTGGAAAGATTATTTACATAGATTCACAAAGAAAAATTTATTGATATAAAAATTTGTGTAAAGATAACTATTATCGTAAAATTTTTAATTTTAAGTAGAGCTTCTCATACCGAATAACTCGGAATCGGATTCGGCGAATCTTTCCCCTGGGATTCGAAGTCGGAATACGTTTCTGAAATTCGCCGAATCCCGATTCCCCAACATATGAAAAAAAATAAAACTTAGGAGGTTCTGTTCTTTGGATTATCATGGTGACGAAAATTGTATTGACATTTTAGAATTCTCAATTATTTCAGTTCCAGTTTAACTTAAATTTAAATATTTGGTATGAAAAAAATCATCAATGGCTAAACATTTAAAAGTTATACATCATGGAATTACCGTAATAAATGAAAAAAAAACTGCAAATAAATCTGAAATAAAAACAAAAAAAAATCAATATTAGATTACACTACAACAACAAAGAAATCGTTAGAAGATATCGTGTCTGTACTTCCAGCTTCTGTTGGGATATTAATTAGAGCCATCACCAGAACCAAATTTATTCGGGAATCAATTCTTAAATGTGGAAAATACTTTACCTAAGAATGAATTCGGCATAATCACGCATATCCAAAGTAATTTTGAGAAAAAAAGAGAAATGATATTTTTCAAGATAAACTAAAACAAAATAAACGATTCAGTATCAATATCACATTGGACGAATGGAATAACATTCGTATGAGGAGGTGCATAAACATCAATTTACACGATGATGACAAGAAAGGACAATTTAATCTTGGTCTAGTTTTCATTGGTTTCATTTGGTGATCTACTTTTAAACATTTTTGAAAAAAACTTTAAAACTGGTAAAGTGTCGTCCACCGGTGATGATTGTAAAATGATGGTCAAATATGGGCGGGAATGCCTTGTAAAATGTCAGCTAATTGTCTGATAACTGAATTATCTTTAATAAACTGTTTTTTTGTAAATTAAAATTATGATTTTTTACTTAGAATCGGAATCGGATTCGGCGGATCTCAATTTTAAGAATTCAGATTCAGCGAATCCAAAAAAGACCGAGTTTTAATAAACCCTAATTTTAAGTAGTGTTGAGCTGGAGTTTCATTATCTTCAGTTGACGGACATTGTTGTTGAATCGATTGAAGCAATTTGGTGCCAGATTAGTATATACGAATAATTTATATCTTAGCAGTAGGGTGGCTAAATGTGGCCAATCGATATGATGTACTAGTTATATGTCATCTGACTACTAATCAGAATATCTCACCCGTTCGAATCTCGCTAAGGCCCTGGATGTTGTAAAGAATTTTTTCAATTATTCTTTAAAATTGAGTTCGAATACATTTTGGTTATTATTTAAAATAAAAGGGAACTATGCCCAAGCTGCTCTATAGTAGACGTATGGAGTGTTCGTAGTGGTCGCGCCTGCACAACAAAAAATATTTTTTGTTCGTAGTTGCAAATCTTCAAAAATTCTGCTCAGATAAAAAGCAGGCGCTATAGCGTTCATAGTAATCGGTGTCGCGTTAGCGTCGGCAGAATGACCAGATATTTTATTGCTTTCGAATGATTTTTAAAGTGCATGTCAGAAAATATATAAATAAAAAATTAAAATTAATTATTAAAATAAAATAAATGTGCATGTCTATATATATATACATATATAAATACATATAAATATAAATATAATAAAATAAATATATTAAAAAAAATATACAATAATATACAATAACTAATACAATATAACTATATAAACGAATTGTGCATGTGCTGCTTCTGTGAACAAGAATGACTGCTAAAAAAATTTAAAAAAATCTGCAATACATCAACGCATATTTTACTGCAACTACGAATACGCCTGTAGCTTTCCACATTTAAATTAGTTGACATATCGAAAATTCAAAAGAAAAAACTGTTGTATGCTTTTCTGTATGCCAAGTTTCTGTTTCTTCCCATAGTCTTAAAATTACATCAAAAAGAAATATAAAACAATTTACAGTAATGGGTCAGTTGTGGGTAAATTCAAATTCTCATTTAATACATATTATTTTATCTGTTTGAAATTTAGCATGATCGAAAATTTGAACCGAGACATGTCATCATTGAAAAATCTTTATAAACAATTTTTGTATCCTAATATCGTTGATTCTATAAGATACTACCAATTCTCCTTGTAATATAAATAAGTAATATACAATTTAATACAAAGTTAATAAAATTAATATTTTATACTATAAGAATAATAATAATAATAATAAAAATAATAATTTCAGGTTCTGTCATATTATTAAAATAGTAAAAAAATTGTAAGTACTTAAAACTAATTTTCTTCGTAATTTTCTCAAAATTCCAGCTCTCACATCAAGAATTTTAATTCATAATTTTTTTTAATTTAAAATTCTTCACTGAATCTTTGAATGGTATTCAATCTAAGTACGTGCATAGTATATTACATCAACTTAACGTATTTGAATTTTGAGCCTTAAAATGAATCAAAATCGGTATATGTATGTGTATATGTACATATAACAGTTATTTAAAGATAAGTAAAATATTTAATATTAAAATAAATCGTATCTATAGTACCTACCTAACTTAACTCTATGCTGATACTCTAATAAAAATGAATTCATGTAGAATTATCAATATCCTATATAAAAGTTATAAGAACTAAATACAAGAGATACGTAATTGAATTTTAGTTGATAATTTTGATGTTAATTTTCTCCATACAATTCATTAAAAATGGAATTCAACCTTGAATATGGTAAATATTTATTAAAATATGGTAGACAGTAAGATTAAATTTAAATTATTTATAATAAAAATTTATATATTCTATATAGCTATTCTGTGGTTGATTAACTTTTTATTACTTCAACGATTAAATGAGACTATTTTTGTTTTTATTTAAAACCATGATGGCATCATCCTTATTTACCATTAATGTTGCTATTTTTATTTACATCATCACTGTTAATACATTACATTAGTTTTTATATGATTTAACTTGTTGTAATTTAAAGACAACTATACAAAATTAAATTATATATATCTTAAATTGATTGCACATGATTATAAATGTTGTTATTTAATTGAACCGTAACGGAGTGCTATTCAGTAGAGACAACTATAGTGTAAGTTAAAGGTAAAACAAAATTTTATTACAATTTAAATAGCGATTCTTGATGGCAGTGGTAATGCTTTTCATATTATATTTTTTGGATTACATTTAAAAATGTGTTTTGTTCATGAACTTTATATTCTTGAAAACTCGAAGACATTATGAATAATGATTTCAAACCAAATATATAGGCTTATCACATTCAATGTACTGAAAAGAGGTATTTTCAAGGTCGTTGTTGAACAGATCAAATAATAATGCATCTAAATTAACTTTACTTAATTCTTACGTTTTTCTCTTTATGTTATCTGGTTCATCTAACTTTTTGCTGTGTGTTTCACAGTAAAAATTTCCTTATATTCATTATCATTTGACTTTACATTCATTTCACTGGCTATTGTTTTTATAACCGATATTGAATTCTTATTGAATTTGTCAGGTGCACCACTAGCCACATATCTCAATCTGCTTAATCAATTTCTTTTGTTTTAACTTTTCAATCTTTATTTTTTTTTATTTTTCTGAGGGTCATTTTACATGAATCACGTTTTCGTGGTTAATTAGGTACGGTACTGCAAGTTTATACCAAAATATCTACAATATTTCGAGCATTTATTTATCAAATTACTGGCTTATAAACTCATTAAATGTATAGAATAGCTTCATTTTATTTAATTTGTTACCAGATTATGCTCTTAATTATTTTTTTATCATTTATTTTATCCCAATGACATGGGGTACTGCACCTGGACGAAACCCCTATAAAACATTTTTTACTTTTCAACTATTTTACCATGTAATGTTTTATTTTCACTGCTTATAGGTTTATAGACTCTATGTGATCTTTGATGTCCCTAGTCAAATTTTGGAGGTTTTTAAGTTCTTCTCCTTGTGTAGTCTGATTGAGCCCAGTTAGTATTGTTAAAATCCTCCGTTGAAGAACTTGATGCCGCCATATTCATAGAATGCGGACAACGCCTTTGTACTTTGCATGGATTGAAATGCTAAATTTTATCAGAATTAATCTGGAGTATTGGATATTTGTCGAAAATTGTAATGTCCAGCTTACAGCATAATATGCTTGCTCATATTGTTCAAATTACATAAACCACTACTTGATATATGTTTGAGATATTATCAGTTTTATTTGCTTTTATTATTTTTTAAATAACTTTTTTAATAAATTTTTTTAAATTTCAATTGATTCAACTTTGTTTTTTATAATTTGCTATAAATATTTTTTAAAGTTTGTAAAAAAGAGTCTAAGTCTTACTTGTACAATCTGTAGTATAAATAAATAAATAAATAAATCATAGTGATAAGCCTATATGTGGGTTGAGATGATTATTCATAATCTCTTCGGGTTTTCAAGAATACAAACTTTCTATATGACTTACATCGTAAAAAGGATACGATGTCAGTCAGCGTAAGTAAAAATGATACAAAATATCTTTCTAGAGAAGAATGTCGTTCGTATTTTCGCCACCGAAGTCTACCAAACCAAACTCGAATATTAACAATTACAAGATATCTTGGCAATATTGGTGAAAAGGTAGACCTACTTATACACAAAAGGTGTCGTAATACCATTAATATGTGTTTGAAAGTAAAATGTAAAACGATAGAAAATAGGGTTGAAGATGTATAGAAAATTACTATAAAGCCCATATTTTAGTAAGATATAAGAAAAAAACATACTCTTTCTTATTTGAAGCCAATGCAACTAATTGTCTTATAAACGTTCAAACGAGCTTACAGTTCAAACTGCTCACAATTACATATCACACAAATTACATGCCTTACCATCAAACAAAACAGCCATTATCGAATGACATCTTAAATAAAATACTAAAATTAGTATAACAAAATAATTGTTTGTTATTCTTAAGATATTAGATTGTAACAAAGAGAAAGTATTTCAAAATACTCTCGTAGGATGAATTTGGTTCAATCTATTATAATAATAAAAATTTTGAAAAAAATAAAATAAAATTGATGAAAATAAAACATTGATCATCTGAATAAAACTACTCTTACAGTGTTACGTACTTTATTCGATTAAAAGTAATATTACTATATTACGTGTATATAGTATTTAATTTTTTGGTATAGAGCGGAAATTAAAGAGTATAATATAACCGTATAATTAACCTTTATTAATATAAATCATCATTAATTCAAATAACATGAATAGAATAAGAAGTGTCAGTGCTTTATTATGTTGTCATTATAATATTATTGTCAAAATAAAGGTTTTTCCAATATTTCTCAAGGATTTTTCAATTCACCGTTTCACTACATCATTTTATTACAGTAATACATCATCAAAATAATATTAATTGTACACTTTAATGGAAACCACAAATTAAAAAAAAAAAAAAAAAAAATACAACAACACTTTACAAATCTCTATTGTATAATAGTAATGCACCATTTTATATACCAATCCCTTGAGTGACTTTAAATTCAAAATAATAATAAAACAAAAATTAAAATTAAAAAATCGATTATCACTTCGTTTTTTTTTTTTGTTTTTTATTATTTTACAAACTCTTCTCTCATTATTATTCGCTCATTATTATTTTTTATTATTGTTGTTAAATCGATTCTTTAAAATTCCACAATAAATTCATAATGTTTAGTAAAATATAAATTATTTGTGATTTAAACAATAAGCTACAACAATAAAAGGTACCGTTATGTTGAGATTAACCTTAACCTAAAAAGCTTAATCAAAACAATACACGTATTCGTATCGTATATGAAATATGAGAGATTCTCTCTCGTGCATATATATAAAAAAAAATGATAATAATAATAATAACAGTAAAGAAGATCCCGTGAATGAAAAGTGGCGCACTTGATTTCGATTTTTCGATTATTTATTTTCCAATGCTAATTAATTTTTTTCGTGTTTTTTGTTTTTTTCTTTATGTTGTTTTTCTTGCAATTTGGTTCATTATGAATCGATTATTTTCATTCAAAGAATTAAAAAGTGATTCGATGATTTGTGAAGTGAATTTTAAATATAAATTCCACAATATTCCATGAAATGAGAAAAAAAAAACACTTAAATTTTAAAATAAATTTTGTTTTTTTTTTTCTTAATTTAATGAAAAAAAAAATAATTAATTTCGAAAAAGCAGGGTTCTTTGATATTAACTGTTTTGAATATACATAGTTGAATTTGTAAATGTAAATGAATTATATCGTAATAGGAATTACCTATATTATGCTACAGAATTCGATTGAATATATTATTGTTGGTGATATGTTGAAATTCTCCAATCATAATTCCTATGAGACCTTTGTCCTATTCTCCAATCATAATGTGTGTAAGCCTATCAATGATGCATAACGCTCACAACAAATTTGGAAAATACAGTATACCAGTGTTGGGTCAGAACAGTACAAGAAATGTGTGATTATAATTTCTTCCACAAGAGTTTTGGACCAATCAAAAATATTTGGGGATTATGACTTACTACAAGTAGGTCATAATTACCTTAAAATACTGAGCCATAATATTCAAAATCCTGTTATGTTTATCATAACACAATATAGCAAAAATATCATTCATCAAAAATTATTTCGCAAAAAAAAATTTTTTTGACAAAAATTGACATTTTGCAAAAATAAATTTATCAAAAGCAACATTCAAAATTTGGTTAATTAGCAAAAAGACGTTTCACAAAAAAAACTACTCTTTTCAATCGGTTTTATTATAAATTACCCGTTTTTATTGACGTAAAAATGTACCAAAACCTTTGCCACAATTTATTAAAATCCTACTGTTTTTTTGAAAGGCAGCAAAAATATAGACAGTAAAACTCAAAAATAAAACCGACAATAAATATTTCTCTTTAAATAACATAGTAAGAAGCACATTTTATTCCATTAACGGTAGGTTCTCCATTTGCAAAACGGTCATATAACAAAAAATATTTGTTACCCCATGCCTATTTTTAGGGTTATGTAACACCAGTGGTAGTTGTACTGAAAATACTTGGAATTAAATTTCTTGGTCGCTATTGTCTCGTTTCTTTCAGCAGGTTGCATCATGAGAAGGAAAGATTTACCAGCATTAGGGTTAATTTGTTTTACTCCTATATTTAATACCTTTTTCTTTTAAGTTGAGCCAAACTATAGATTTCAAACGATAACTTTATAAACGAATGCACATCAGGTTGGGCTAGTTGAGGATTGCGGAAAGAAAATTGTCATTTTGATCGGTAGCGACTTTTTCAATAAATTTGTTAATATTTTTTTTGAATTTTTGTAGGTAGTGAATATATTGTTGCATTAAGGAAACACGTGTTAGAACGACATACTAGGCTCCGTCAAAGGCTTTTGAAATATTCCGAACTACAACATTCGATTTTCCCACAGTTGTATATGATAATTTTCAGGATTTCGCTAAAACAAATAAGTAGATCGTCAGTGGATGGGTGTATTCCAAATCCATTGTCATTAATGCCTTTGCATTCAAGATACTTCGTCAGCCTTTTCTTGGCAATAATCTCTATCACTTTGGAGATGATCGAAGTGACTGTAGTTTAAGGGATCGCTTTTTTATCACTTTTTGCGAAGTTAGGATTAACATGCACAATTTTCTATTAAGCTACAAATTTTTCTGTAATATATGAAAACACTAAAAATAAAAATAAAAAAGTCTCAGTCTGCCTTGGAGTCTTAAATTTGGCACGTATCGATTGTACTTTCAAAATTTGGAACTTTTATTTAAAAAAATAATCATTTGAAATATGAATTTATCGATTCTTAATAAAAATTTAATGAGCAGATACACTTAGAAACGATAAAATTCTTCGAAATTTGGGAACAGATTTTCAATTACAAAAACAGGAAAGTAAAGTAATTTAATAATAATGTGCAATTCATAATATTTCCTGTTGTAGTCAATTATTTAGCGTAATAGACAAGTGTACAGGTATACGGAGAGGAATATCCGATGTCTTTTATGCACTTGGTTTACAAAACAACATCAAATATTGAACTATCCTTAAAAGGCTGGAAAAATTGGTTCCATATATACCGTTAAAAATCATTTAGAATGTGTTGCAACGTTATAGCAACGAAACTGGCAACAGTTATTTCTAATTTAATACTATTTATATAAATTGCTTTCAAAGAGCCTGCATGTATTGGTTTACACAACACACAATAATAATATTTTAGAGTAGAGAATACGCATTCTCTGAGTATTCATCTTATATATAGATACAATTTCCTTTTTACGAGTACATACTCTGATTGTGTGTGTTTGTATTGTATATATCCTATTTGGGATACTCACTTTATTTTATTGAATTTTGTGTGGATCAAAATATTATTTTATGTTTGCATTTTGATGAAATAATTTTAATCGGTTATTAGCTCAGTTGGCTAAAGCGTCATGTTAATATCGCAAATTTTGTTCTCTTCTGGTGAGTCAAATTTTTTTTTCCTTTATTAAAAAAATATTTTTTGTTTTTGTTATTATATTATAAAATTTATAATATTTATTTTTAAGTCAAGAAAAAATATTTTTTTAATAAAAAAAAGTAACCTTTAATCATTATTCTCTTCTCAATTAATTCAACAAAACACGAAATCGTTTAGAATAAATCCAAGCATACAAATTATGTATACATGTCTATATATTATACATATTATATATATTATACACCTTATTTTAAGTATGTATTTATGAAATAAAATTAGTTAGTCCGGATTTTACAACATATATAATTTAAGAACAACTTTTTTTTTCTGTCGTCAGCTAAATTCGGATTTCAATAACATGTAGTGAGGGTTTCGTGGCAGCAGCTCCCTATAAAAACAAAAAAAATGGATTAATATTTAAATTTTGCAACTTAATAACAACAAAACTAAACTTCCCCTAAAACTAAACTAAACTGTATCACTGTGTAATCATTGTACGCAATGTTTAAAAATAAATCAAATTTACCATATAAACTAAAATCTCATCACCAAAGAATAACAACTAGACTTGGCCACTAACATCTAGACATGGATAAAAACACAGATTATTAAAAATTTAACAAAAATAATTTTTATGTTTCCGAAATGAGTCATCGGGGCAGACAAACGAAAAAATTCAATCATCATATAATTATAAAACTTGATTTCCTTTGAGAATTACGATTTTGGATTATTCCTAACCAACCAACAGACATACTAAATCAAAATCAAAAAACTAAAAATTGAATTTCTTTTAAGAAAACTTGTGTCAGAAATCAAAAATCGATTAGTCATTTTTTTATTATAATTTTATGTTATTGATGAACCAAGTCGAAATTAAATTCTTTGTACAAAGAATCACGTAAGAAAATTAAAATATTTAAATTTTTGTTGTTTTTTTTTTTTTTTTTTTATTGAAGGATGAATTTAAAATTAAATTAAAATTAAAATCTTTTTTACCAAAAAATTTATATATTAACAGCGTTGGTAGTTGGTTTTCAATTTTCAATTAAGAATTCCATATCGGTTCTAATTTTAATGACTGTAACTAAACCGTATAGTTACATTGAAATGCAATTTAACTGTTTTGTTACCAGTCAACCATTTAAAATTTAAAATCCGGAATTTAAAAAAAAATATTCGAAAAAAAAAATATAATTAACCGTGTATTGTGCAAGCACTGATGTAGTCGGAGGTATATGTTTCTTCGCCAAAATTTAAATTTGCATTGAAATTATTATTCGTCTTCTTTTTCTGTTGTGTTAGAGTCTGTTTGTTAGCATGTTATTTTAATAACAAATTAATTTACATTTAATATAAATTTACTTTGAATTTAATTTCCATTCTGCTCGAAGAAAAAGAAACCATAAAATATTAAAACAAAACTCGGAAATGTTCAGGAACACAATTTCATAATAAGAACTTATGCTAAAACAAAATCATTAGAGAGCTTACAATATTTGGTTATTGAATCTATATACTTCTGATGGAGACTGGTAGAGATTTTCAAATGCAAATGATTTAATAAAAAAGGAGGGATTTCTGAGTCTGTCATGGTGTTTGGGTAATTACGTGGTATTACAGTTTTCTTTTGATAAGTCAACCGGGATATATTTTTAATATAGGTTCACCTTCTACTTCTTTTTCACTTGGTCATATTAAAAGTTGTGTGCACGTATTAAATTGTTCGGAAAAAATACCTAAACGTGTATCCCGCAACATTCTCATTTGATTTTTATTATTTGTCAAATTTCGGCTCCTGAGATTTTGCAATATCATTATTTAATTCAAATTTTTAATTGAAAATCTATTGAAAGTAAATATTTAAATATGCCTGATTATTTAGGAAACGATCAGAGAAAGCGGTTAGCATGTACAACACATTAATATTGCCACATTATGATTACTGCTCATTTGTGCTTTTGGATACAATGTGCTCATCTGTGCTCATGGGTGATGCTGGTAGGATACAAAGACTGCAATAATGTAGAATAAAGTAATGAGAATGATACTAAAATGTGATAGGAGAACACATATACAAGAAATGTTAGAGCAGTTAAATTGGATGAGTGTAAAACAAAGTTTGAAGTTCAATGCATTAATTTTCATGTTTAAAACCAAATATGAAATATATCCCGAATATATGAGGAGAAATTTAGCATACATATCAGATGTTAGAAATGCAGAAAATTTTAGATTGCCATTGTATAGAAGAGCTAGGACGCAAAACAACCTACTATATAGAGGATCAGCACTTTTTAACAGCTTACCATATGAAATAAAAATAGAAAGAAATTTTGTAAGATTTAAGAAAGGATTAAAGGAATTAATTAAAAATAACTTAATTTGAAAAAGTAATTTAAAAATTTAATTTTGAAAGCTTAAATTTGTTTGTGAATTTTGAATTATGTTTTATATTATATAGTTTTTACTAATTAATAAATAAAATAAAAAAAAAATAAAATGAAAAAACAAAAAAAAAGGTGTAGAGGAAGAGAAAGAAGAAACGAAATTAAATCATTGGATGAGAGTGATATAGACATTTTAAAAAGATATGGCCAAACGCAATATCATAAACAAATTAAAATAATAGAAGAGGATACACAAAAAATAATTAAACAAGTAAACGAATTAACTGTCATTAAAGAAAGTGGTATTGGATTAGCTGCTCCAGGTCTTTGGGCAGCTGATAAGAAAACATTACAAAATGAGCAACCACAACAGGTCGCAAGATGTACTAAAATTATAAATGCAGATTCAGATGATCCAAAATACATTATTAATCTTAAACAATTTGCAAAATTTGTTGTTGATTTAGCCGATTCAGTTGCTTCAAGTGATATAGAAGAAGGAATAACAATTTGTTTGGATATTGAACCACCAAAAGGTGTTTTATTATTTGGGCAACCTAGAACTGGTAAAACAATATGTGCTCATGCTGTAGCATATAGAACTGATGCATGCTTTATTCGTGCTATTGGATCTGAATTAGTACAAAAATATGTCGATGAAGGGGCACGTTATGTTAGAGAACTTTTTGAAATGACACGTTCAAAAAAAGCTTGCTTAATATTTTTCGAAGAAATTGATGCCATTGCTGGTGCACGTTTTGACGATGGCACTGGTGGAAATAGTGAAGTTCAGCATACAATGTTAGAATTAATTAATCAACTGAATGGTTTTGATCCACGTGGAAATATTAATGTATTAATGGCTACAAGTCGTCCAGATATATTAGATCCAGCTCTTATATGACCAGGCCGTTTAGACAGAAAAGAATTTGGTATAGCAGGTTAAGAAGGTCGTACATACATAAAATTTATGTAAGATCAATGTCAGTTGAAAGAGACATTTATTGACAGACGAGTCAATTATTGACTCATTTATGTCCTAACTCAACTGGAGCTGAAATTAGATTTGTTTGTACTGAAGCTGGAATGTTTGCAATTCGTGCAAGACGTAAGGTGCCAATAGAAAAATATTTCCTTGAGGCGGTTAACAAAGTTACGATTTTGGTGTTTATAACCGGGCGAATGAATATTTTATATATTTTTACCTAAATCTTTCATCTCCCATCCAAAAGATCAAATAACTCAGTATTCACTACCCTTACAGCTATACATTTTTTCATTTACTTCATCTTACATCTTCATCTTTACATTACTGTACATTAATGTCATTAGATTAGATTCTGACTGAATATAGATTTACTTCTTTACTTTAAATTTCACTTCGGTCATTAAACTGCCTCCATAGATCTAGTTCGTGTTATTTGTGACCTTTCAATAAAGTTGCAGAGGCTTTTTAAGTAAATTTTATCGGAGTTATTCTAGTATTATCATTATAATTTTCAGGTTCTACATTATTCAATAACACAAACAATCGGCGATGTTCTGAAAAAATCTTGTTACACTTTCTTTCGCTTGGCAAAAGTCGTAATATAATAAAATTTTATATTATGTATATTATTTACTGTGTGCAAGTAAACTTACATATATCTTAGCTTCCTATATTATAACTTAACTAATAAAGAGTTTTAGTTAACCTTCTTAATTTATTTTGCAGATATGATATGTTTCCAGCTCAGCAGCATTTTTGGTTTATTCTGAATAACTTTGTAACTCTTTATTCTTACTTTCACTTCAATCATTAAACCTAAACGATCATCTGGTGTGATCTGCTAATGATATTAATTTTTTTGTTTATAGTTAACATTTAATCAATGAACAAATTTAATACTGGAAATTGACGATACAGTTTAATACGACATTGCTTAGATCAAACTACAATTAATTTGTTTTTTATTTTTTATTAATTTTTGTTGTAAGCATATTTAAATGTCAATTGCACCTACAATAATCAAATCTGAAATTACATAATTATGCTTTTCTATATCTGTATAAGTGTATACAGTATATATAAATATACTTATGTTATGATTTGATATTTCATAATAAACTAAGAAATATATATTGAAATTAAAAGAATTAGGAAAGCCTTCAGTTTTAAAATTTATTTACCAAAATTATTAATCTACAGTATCTTTGAAAATTATTCGAATACATATAGTTCAATTTCAATGTAAGTGTTCAGTGTAATTCAGCTAAGCAATTATTAATTAAAATATCGTAAAATTTCAAATTTCAAATCAAATATCGCCAAAGGCTGTCTAAGTTGGCACACTTATACCAAGGTGTCCGATTTTGATACCACAGAATGGTACAACCAAATTAAGCCTTTTATAAAGCGATGGAGGCCCCTAATATATTTTCATAATGCAAGTTCACATAGGGAGTTTAGAAAGTAGGTTTTTCTTTTGTGAGCCACTGCGGGGCAGAGAAGGTGTAGGACAGTCTCCTCCGCCATTTTCATCTTTGTAAACTCTACAGAAATCATTTGAGTGAGGCCCAAGTCTTTTGACATAGGACAGTGTCCTGTAATAATCCAAACCAACGTACTGATATCTAATCTGGCTGATGGTAGAAGTTTAAGGAACCGTTTATGAACCAGTTTCGGCCAGATAAGTTTCCCTACATTTTAGTCAGGTTTATTGCACTATTTGCGATTTACAGTTCTGATTATCACATCGAGAATAGAATAATACAAATAGCACCAGATAGTAGTAAAGATTTTATAGAATTCCAAGCGGCCTTATATATGTTATAAATTAAACTGGTTGTTTCCTATGCTATGCCAGTGTTCCACTATATATCATTTATCATTAAATAAAAATGTTCTTAAAGTCCTAATATCGTCGACACCTTTCAATATCGAAATCATGTTCCACATGGAAATTTTACTTACTAATTAAGGTCTGAGCAATGACATAGTAGTGAACTGATATATGAAACACTGTATACAAATATAAAAGAATTCGAATATGAACTAAATTAATAAATAAATTAATAATCTGTCTAGTTCCAGATCATGTGTCAATAAAAAAACTAGTAAGACAATTTTTTTTGGTATTTTTAAGTATATCTGCGACAATTTGTAATTTGTTATTTCTAATTATGTGTAGGTACAGTTTCATTAAACAGTGTTTAAATAGTTGGTATTGGCATATTATATTTTATCGAATATGCTGTAGGCTCTAGATGAAACATTCTTGAAATTAGAATTTCTAGATTTATTTCACTAAGTTATTGGTCGATTTCGGTTGCTACACAATCATCAGAAGACTTATAATTAATATAGAATAGGATAGGATAATGTAGGAAGAAATGTATTAGATAAATTAGTATAGGAAGTTAAAGAATAAAGTGGTATTAATATATTACTTAAATTTTTGCAACTTGAGTGTTAGTTGTGGAAACCACTTAATGGGAATTCCACATTTGAACCAGTTACAAATCAGATTTAGAGATTCCAAAGAATTATTAAGACTGTTTTGATTAATTTCTTGAATTTTTTCTAGAAACTTATTCAATTCATAAAAATAATTTCGTATCTTCAACTGGTGAGAAGTTGATCATTCAGCACGTGAAGCGCTAAAATGGACGACGTCGATTAGTCAGGCTCAGAGTTTAAATGATGCAATAAACCTATTGGCCATCTAATTAAGTAAATATTTCTAGCTAGTTACTGGAAGTAATGGTACGAAAGAGAAAGAAGAATCTTAAATAATATTCACTTTTTTTCTTTAGCGCATTAATGTGTAATTTTTTTTTTTTGAAAATATATTTCGTTAACCGTTTGTATTGACTACAAATAAAAATAGCATTAAAAATTGAAGAAACAACTCAAAGACATTATTTAATTTATATTTTAATCGAATCATTTCAACACTCACTGTGTAATAAATGCACAGTACATTACACAGATATTCAATTTTATAGTTAATGGAAAAAAATTGGAAAGAGAGAGGGAGGAATTGCGTGAATAAAAAATAGCAATTAATTTTGATTACGCATACATTGATCATCATCTGAAACATGTCTTCCCTATATAACTTAAGTCTCTCTACGTAGGAAAATCTTGTCATAAAATTTTTCCTAGATATAAATATATGTATATTGTATATATATATATATTTTTTTATAACTTAAATTTGAAATATGAAAATTTCACTGCATCAAATCGTGACTATAACAGATTTATGGCATCATAGTACGATCAATTGGATTACAAAGCAGGAAGAAAAGTGTTTTTTTTTCTTTGTGCCACAGAATTAAATCGAATCGAACTATTCCAATCTGATATCAATACAAGGTGAAATGATTTGTAATAGGAGAAGTTTAATTTTTGTGTTTTCCAATGTCTTCCAATGTCAATTTCCAAATCTTCGTAAAATGAATAAAATAAAACAAAAATTAATTGCAAAAATCACGCAATTGTTGTTATCTTCTAAAAGAAAATTAATTTTTTTTTTGGTTTTTACTTATATATAAGGTTAAATAAATAAACTATTTTGTAAACTGAATTTGGCTCCCAGGACCAATAACTAACTTTAATAGTAAAATCGTTCACGATTCTGTAATCTTGACCAAAAACTTGCAAAAACTTGTATATGGAATATTCTAGTACGGTAAAATATTTTTAAATATTTGGAATTTGGGGAATCGAGTCCCAATCGAAGCATGCCCAATGAGAAAATGATTTTTTAAAATAAAAATAAAAATTCAAACCAAAAGAAAATCGACTACTAGTGGCGAAAAATCTATACACAACAACGATATTGTCAACTAGGTTAACGTTAATATCGAGTTGTAGCAACAATAGATTATGAAAATGCGTCATGTCTTAAGTAATATATATATATATGTATATATATATATAGAAGTACGACTTCAGAAAAAAGTGTCTTAAATCAGGTAAAAATATGTTAAGTGTTTGTCAAGGGGTATACACTCAAATTTAAGAGCGTTTTTGTATATGAACCTATAGTGCGCCGATCAGAACTTAGAATGTAGTTTGAAACATTGTAAGGTTCAGAGGTAATGCGATCTAAGCTCAATAAGATAAAACTCATGTAAAGAGTTAAAAAAAAACTAGAATTTACAGGATTCTCCCAACTTTTTCTCTATGTGTACAGTGGGTGTTAGGGTTTTTTTGAAATAAACAAAAAAATTCTAGATACGGGAAGAGACTGAAAATAATCTTTAGGAGTAATATTTTAAATTTGCAACCATTTTATTTAGTTTCACAGCTGATAAGACAGTAGAGTTAGCTGTTTTATAAAGCTTACCCATATCAAACCATGTTATTTAAGGCCCATTTTGAAAAAAATCAATGGTATTAAGATTCATTTGTTTAATGTCGATAATTTTTCAGCAAATTTTGAGCATAAAAACGTTTTTGAAATATTAACAAACAATTTTTGATACTGAATTTGAAACACTACGTGTCTTTGAGTATCATTTTTTTTTTACTGCCTGTTTATTAATATAATTTCTTAACTCTAAACAAAACAAAACGAAACGAAATTCATCTTATAATTATTACCATGTACATGACTAGTTTAAATATCAGTTCTCCCATTTAAATTTAATAATGGTTTGTTAATATTATTTTATCTATTAAAATTATTTTTTTTTAGTTTAAAAGTAAAACTTTAGTAATTGATTTTTATATTATATTTACATTTTATAATTAACTTACACTAATCTTAACCTAAATATTACAAACTAAACTTAAACTGTATACCCTATTCTATCTTAGCTTAACCTAACTACTAATTTCAAAAAATAAGGATTTTTGTTTATTAATTGTGCAATTTTCAAATTTATTGACAGAATTCGCCTTTGCGAACGTATTGTTGGCGATTTTAACTGGTGGACAAATTTCTTTCCTAATAGTAGTTAAAATGATGTGGAAAGATTTACCTTCGTTTGTTTTAATTTTCCACTTCTCTAACCAGTTATTTGTGTCATTTAAGTTCCTTTGACGTAATCACGCAAATTAAATTCAAGAAACTACAGTGGCTCGGACGCCTAGAGTGGATGAACGAAAATGTAACAGCCAAGTAAATCTTCGAAGCAAGAGCCAAAGATACAACACATCGTGGTAGACCAAACCTTCATTAATGAGACGAAGTATCGGCGGACTTAAAACAACTTCGCATCTTCAACTGGAGACAACCCACCCGTGACTTACAAAAACGGCAGACGTTGATGAGTCAAACCCAGGACCTACATGAACTGTTGGCCATCTAAGTAAGTAAGTAAGTAACAATTGAACACCTATACTTGCAATAAAAATTGCTCTATCGACAATTCTTCTTCTTCTTCACTTAGGCATTTAGTTCATGTTTTTTCAATAAATTTTATCGTTAATTTTGTGATGAAGACGTCCATCATTCATATAATCTTTTCGGAGGTGTTCCTGGTAGACGTTTGATGTTGATTTGCCCACTTATTACTACCTTCGCCAGCCGACCTTCTGCTATTCAATTACCGTTATCTCTCCCTTTCTTCGTTTGCTTCGACTGCAACGGATAATATCTGAATGTCGTATATGTGTCTCTAATTTTGTTGTCTTATCTCTTGTATATATTATTCTTGTACAAATATTTGCCTCAGTTCTGTTTTGATTTAATTGTATCGGCGGTTGTCTAAAGAGCTTAACGTAAGTATTGGCCACATACAACTTTTGTATATTCGTGTTGTGTTTTCTATTAGCATGTACTGATTTCTCCATATAACATTTTGAAGATCACCTGAAATGAATCAGGCTTTTCCTGTTTAGGTTCTTATTTCTTGTGTTCCGAGACCTGGAGTTTACCCCCTGATATTTATATATATATATTTTTTTTTTATACATAACCAAAACACTACGTGGGGACTTTTTACGCCGATTGGTACGTTTGGCTAGGGTGGGCAAGGACAATTGTGAGCGAAGGTGTTAATGTTTGTCTTGAAATTATTTAGATCATAAATATAGAATTTATCATGTTTTGGGAACACATAAGATGGAATTTAGTTCCACATTCGGGATGTTGAGGTTATAAACGAATTTCCATAACTTGTCTTTTGTCATCTAGGGATTTAAATTGTGTAGGGATGAACACATGCTGCTCTCCGTGTTTCTTGGGGGAAGCGCTTAAGTGGAGGTAATATAGACTTAATTTCCAATGAGCATGTTCCGATGCCTATAAGATATCTATAACAAAGTGAGAGAGCTCCGACTATACGGCGATGTCCAAGTGACATTTGGGTCATTGAATTAGATGAATACCCATTTGTGGACTTTATCCAAATATTTTAACGCAATACTAGAAGCGTCAGTCTATATGTGAGAATTGTACTCGATTTTGGGTCGTATGAAAGTTTTATAGATTTTAAAGAGGTCACAGAGGGAAAAGTAAGCCTTGCATCGGCTAAGAAAACCTTTTTGCATTTGGCTGCATTTTTTGCAACATCAAATATATGATCATTCCAGATCAATTTTCGATTTAGGTGCATACCTAATATACTTAAGCTTTCAAACCACTGAATTTTATCTTCCTGAAATAAAAGAATAGGATCAAAAATGGAAATTTTTGTGGAGATTGTACAGTTCTGAGTTTTAGAAGTGTTAAACTCAACTCTGTTTTTTAAGCCACAATAAGCTATTGCGAACCAATCATGGCTGAGGGAACTGGCCATGATGTCTCTTTTGGTTGACACAGCGATAGATGTGGCTTCAGAATTTTTATGAAAATCGTAGGAGACTATTAGAGTGTTTTGTCGTCTGCAAAGCTGTGTAATTGAGTTTGTGTTGTGGATACCTCCATGTTTGGCCAAATCTGAATAATGATCTCTGCAGATCACATTCATTTTCTGTGAGTGGGATAATCGTCATCTGCCATCTGCGTAACATATTTTGATGTTAACGTTCCTATCATCAATTCGATATCTCCAAGAGGTGTTCACTCCATTTCTGATTATTTTATCTATTATCAAGTTAAACAGAGTTGGACTGAGACATCAGTTACATTGTCTTATACCTGTTGATGTTGCAATATCTTTAGTGAGCACGTTATGTTATGTATTTGATTTATGTTTTATTATTCCTATATATTGTATGTAATATTTGTATCACATTATTCAATTGTACAACTATTTAAAAATATTTGTATCACATTTATTAATTGTACTCAAAATGCCGAAAGCTTCACTCAAATCTACGAAGCACATAAAGATAAGTTTATTTATCGTCAATTGATTAACATAAAACCTAATAATATTGTTATGAAGTCAGAAATCAAGACTTCTCAATTTATTCCATTTACTTAAATGTTCCACTTAAATCTATTGTTTATTCTCTTATTTAATAATTTTTCTAATTGAATATTAATATTATACAATTTATAACAAATCAAAGATCCCAACCTAATATTTAATTTGTCAGCTTTAATTTCCTTATAAATTTTTATTTTTTTCTACAACTGAAGTCACAAAATTTAAAAATTTTATTTTGTGTTTTTTTTTTTTTAATTTTTAAATTAATAACAATAAAAAATTTATTAATAAATTACCTTTGTAATTGCATAATACAAATTTTAAATCTGATTTTTATTTAACACTTTTATTGGGTAATAAAGAAGCCTAGGAAATAACTTGAATTCATTTTGTACAACACGTACTTTTATTACACCAAAACAAAAATTGTGTAATACAATTTGAAATCACTACAAAAGATGCGCTTTTTATACAATGCATTGGCATTTACTCACCTCATCATTATCATCATCATCACCATCATCATTATGATAATAAAATTCTCTTCGCAAAGTAAATAGTAGTAGGACAAGAGTAGGTATTCAAATCATAGAACAATGGGTAAGCACACCGATTATATCAGGACTGCAACCAACAACAAAAAGGTTATCGTAATTCGTGAATCTAATATTGAAGATTACAAGTGATTTTTATTTTGTTGTTTTTGTTGTTTTTTTGTTTAATTTTTGCAGTTCAGTAGACTTTTAGTTAACTAAGTTACAAAATATTTTTTTGAATATTACTCTCTATATACTTTTAAATTTAAATCGAGTTAAATATAAAGGTTTGTGTTGAAAAAATGTTGGGAATTATTTATTATTGAGTATAGGAATTTCTTTATTAAATATAGTACCTAGTAAACATTTTGTGGAATCAATTGAAATTTTTAAGAGTTAACTTTTTTGCATGTTCTTGTTTTTATGTTTATATCGACCGATTTTCCAACTACTAAAACAAAAAGCTTTCTTCGTACTGTAGAAATAAAAACAGTAATAAATATGTTAGGATACAGTCTTAGAGATAGAATTTCGAACATCCAGATATAACAAAAATGCAAGATTTTTGATGTGGTGAATAAGGTAAGATCCCAAACAACCTAATCCGGCAAAAGTGCAATACTTTAGATATCGTGAATTGGGTAAGACATCAAACAACCAAATTTGACAAAAGTGATACACGTACTGGTATGTTTAAAAAATTTTCAGTGATGAAATATAATGCGATGTAGTATTCCAAGTGCATTCTGCTTTTTGCAGATGTTTAAAATTCTCTGTTTGCCATATTTATGCCATATTTATTCAAAAACCTGCTAAAGATGGCATAAAATCAGAAAAGAAATTCTTCCGAATAAAATAAATCCGAGTTCAGCTGAACCCATGTGCAATCAAAAATTATAATGACTACATCTGCATTCAGATTATTCTTCAAAACAAAGCTGACTTAAATGGTCAACTTAGGTTATATGATCTGATAACTATCAGGTTCGAATATCACTTAAATGCAATGGTTAATGGCATTTTCTCTTCATTATTGATAACATAATGAAGATTATATAAGAGTATAATTTTGTATAATTAAATAAAGTGGAACTTAATAAATCCGAGATCCTGATAATAAATTAGTTCAATAAACAAGGGGTCTAATGGGAGGGTGATGCGCTTTATGGTCGTTGTATCCAGCTCACATTAACCTCTAATCTCTAACTCTTGTTAACCCTAGCAACTCTTACGAACGATCGGGTTCCAATCCCCGTGTCGTGGGATGGGTAAGAAACAGAAGATAGGGGAAGCATGGAGTATATCGGACAATGGCGGTAATACCAACCAAAGATGAAAGATTCACGTCCGGAACTGAGCCACTTACACATTTCGAATTTAACTGTCTTTTCCGTAACCATTTATACATCTTCTCGCTGGAATGGCTACAAAAGGTGTCGGACTCACAATGAGCTGCCTGTAAGAAGATGAATACGACCATTCAACGGGCATGTTGCCTGACACAAAATTATGGTTTTATCACCCGTATCTCAGAAAATGCCAAAGGGTTAACCAATTGATAACACTTGATGGAGCATGACAACGATACGTCCTCAAGAGATAGTTTCGATCAAATCATGGTGAATCCTCTTACAGTAAACTGTTTTGTAAACTGCATATCGGATTTGGTGGTGCAGCATCTTTCATGTGGTGATGTCGAGGAGGAATACCACCCAAGCGGCAAAATGTTACTATATTGATGCAATTTGGTAACTTTTGGTAACTTCTATACCTATTCGGTGACTACTACTAAACGGTTAAGAAACAGATTAGAAACACTTGAATGGTAACATTATTGTTACATTTAATTCCATTGTTTCTAAAATGCTACTCTTTTTTTCACTTAAAAGATACTTTCTTGTTTTGTAACTAAACCGATGATTTCTCGTGTCTCTTTAATGTGTTTAAACGGATACCACATATTTTAGACTTTGTGACCAAAATATAACCGAAATGTCTAAGAAATGTGTGATGTTAAAATCATTTTTTTTCGTTTCTAATTTGTTTAGTAACCGTCTAGTAGCACACATACTAAACTGTTACTATTTTGGTTATTTGATTGATGGGTATCTGAACCCAAAATGTGTGTTGTATGTATCGAAAGGTGTTAATTTTGTTGTCTTTCATTTGTTTACAAACTCAGTAGAATCAATCTCATTGAAGTTATATGCTTATGTTAGAAAATTTAGTACAAGTTCATTACTATAAAATTAATTCAATAACATTGACAATTAAATTTTGAAAGAGGACCTTTTATTTTTACGAACTAAAAATGAATTTCAGTCGGTAAAGTGTAGTTCGTTTATGATTTCAGAGTTACAAATCCAATTAAATCTAAACTTAAATATTCGTATTAAAAATATTTAGAATATTTTATTTCCATCAGCATATATTTACTTTTAAAAATCTCGCCTTTTCCAAATCTTCCATTTTAACATAATTGCAAAAAGTAAAATTTTGTGAAACTTAAAAGTCGAGATTCTAACAAGCGAGTTTATAAAAAGCAAAATTATCAAAAAAGATATTAAAAGTGAATTTCGTATCGGTCTAAATTATAACCTATATATAGACTTGTCCCTTCCTCCTTAGATTGGAACTGGACATTTGTATTCTTCGAAATTTGACTCCTTGTGTAACCAAATAAATTTTAAGATGATTTTATATAGTACCAACTTCAATTTTATGTAGATATCTTGATGATTCGTGATTTTATGATCCCAAGATCATATTTTTAAAATAGCATCACGTATTCGTGACAAATTGTGGAATTAAAATATTTTGTCTGAAATATTTAATTTGGTTGGTGTATACAGTTAAAATTTTTAATCATACATATGCTTTCTGGGTAAATATATCTACATACTATTGGTTATAACTTCAGTGTACCAATGATTTGAATCAATTTTTATATAATTTCTATCAAGTGATATTATTAGAAGGTTTTTCTATTTTTCCATGAACTATTATCATCTTCATTCCCATATTAAAGGAATACAACGAAATCATTTTTATATATTTTGGTTTAAATCTCTTGCTTAGATTTAGTAATTTTTTCTTTTACTTTTTGCGTCAAACCATTGTTTTCATTTTCTTAAAAATGTTTTAATTAAATTTGAGAATTTTTCGATTAAAGATCTAAATTAGACCATTAATTTTTAAAAATGTTTTTTTTTCTAATGGAAATTGGCTGAATTATTACTTTCATTAAAATCGAATGGATTAACTACTATGTATATTGATTTTGAATTTTATAACTATTTTATAACATGCTTAAATCGTTATTTGTAAATCAATCAAATTTTTTAGTGATTCAGTCTACACTAAACCTCCAAGTTAAGAACATAGGTATAAAAACAAAGTCAAGAATAATTTTTTTACCAATTCAAAACAATCGAAAAACAGAATGTCAAAATTACCCTCTCTTCTCTGTATTAAATATTTTAGGCGGTTAAAAGATCTAATAGCACATATGTTATCGGGGTATATTTCAGAACGTAATGAAATTTGTGTTTAATAATATTGCTCTTCAGAATCTTGATTTATCAAAATTTTATTTTTTTAATTAGTTAATAAAACGGGCTCGGAGTTGTGCGCTTCCGACTTTATAAATAAAATTGGTTTATTTTCTAATTTTGTAAATATTATTTTTCCGGAATAAAAATAAATAAAATAACGGCAAATCGTAAGATTAAAAAAGATTTAAAAAAACACGAAATTAATTGTATTCGTAATGGTATCTATATAAAATTAAGCTATACAAAGGCTTACTATTTGTCTTCATCAATGTCCTGCAACCCCATCCGTAATAGCGCGTTAATAAATTCTTTCCATCGGCTCCTATCTGCAGATAACCTCTTCAGTTGTGGTCACGTTCTTTGCTGGGTACTTGCTGCGGTTAAGACAGTTGTTCTCCACGTTTTTTTCGGCCTTCCGACGCGACGTATACCCAGAGGATTCCATTCGAAACATTTTTTCGCGATGTTGGTGTCAGGTTTCTTCAAACTATGCCCGATCCAACACCATTGCCTCTGTCGGATTTCCACGTCTATTTTTGTTTGTCTCGTTTTTTACAAAGCCTTCTGTAATGATTTCTGAAATGGTTTGTGACCAACGAATGTTTAGGATGCGCCGGAGACATCTATTGATGTACGCTTGGAGTATCCTGGGGATTTTTACTGAAACTTTCCATGTTTCGCAAGCGTACAAGAGAACAAATTTTACACTTACGTTGAATATTTTTAGTTTTGTACACACATATCTTGCTTATTTGCCATATTTTTGAAAGCATCCCGGAAGCAGTACGGGCTTTACTGATGCGGTCTTCAATATCCAAATCGGCCCCTCCATCTGATGACACGATGCTGCCCAGGTAATTGAACATACTCACCTCTTCGATTCGCGTTTCTTCATATGGGGTCGGATGTTGGGATGTGTGAGTTGTGCGCATGATTTGAGTTTTAGCTGATTTGACTTTTAGGCTCGCACTTTTTCCAGTGTCATACAGCTTTTGGCACATACCGTTCAAACCTTCATTCATATGTGACAATAAACACACATCGTCGGCGTAATCTACGTGGTTGATACGTTCGAAAGGACGCCACTGGATACCGTTGCTCTCGTTTACACCCACATTAGTATTCATTATGTCATTCATTACTACCAAAAACAATATGGGTGATAGAATACAGCCTTGCCTTACTTCCTGACACACCTCCAAGCAATTTATCAGCTGTCCTTGATGTAAAACGCGACATCTTGTACCTTTGTAGGATTCTTTGATTTGAAGCTATTTGTCTTGGTTTCTGTTAAATATTCATCAAAATTTTATTCTGATTAATTCTTTCTTACTATTGGAGGTGATTTATATTTGTTAAATGCCTATGCTGGAATCATTTCACAAATACTTTTCTTTAAAATTCCTTCATTTGATTTATTTAACTCCAGCACAGACTTAATCTTTGACTTTTTCGTGACTCTTCTAATTTTGGGTAACTTCTATCATAGCATTCGATACAAGCAGTCAATCCAACTCTCAATGTTAACCTTCGTCGATACAATCTTTTGGTTTCAACATTAGATGCTAGTAAACGATGCCAGCTATCAATGCCAGCATCCTTGACTTTGTACTGTATGTGATAGTTTTTACCATTCTTCTTTTTTCTGGATCTTTTTAGATGATAGCTTCATTCTCTTAGAGTGAGCAATCAATTCACTTTTAAGTTAAGTTTTTTATTATTATGCTTTTCCTCTTTTTCCTATATTCTCTCCTTTGATTCGAATCTTTACATTATTAATCACATTTTAATCACATCTACGATTGCTTAGCACTGACAATTTATTTAATATTCAATGAGGTGTGAAATATTTGTAAACAACCGAAAATGTGCCAACATTTGGTATATATAGCACCATCAGAAGGATAGCCACATTTCAAAATTCAAGTTTAAACTTTAGTTAAACTTTTTAAACATTGCATAATTGCACTGTTTTTCGATATTCGACGACTTAGTTCTGACGAAGCGATATTTCCGAAGTATAATACCTAGTATAATATATTGCTCTACTGTATAAAAACAGGCATAATAACACTAGTGAATGTCTCCATTATAGGAAGATTGTACAGTTTCATTGGAAAATGAAAAAAACAAAGACAAAAACAATAAAAACAATATCCATTTTTTTTATTATTCTATAATCTTTGAATATTTTTTTTTTTTTGTATTCACTCTTATTATTATTGAAATACAATTATAATTAACTTAAACAACTCTGATTAATAATTATTATCACAGTTCTACTGTTAAAACCAAATTCGCAACACATAGCCACGGGTAGTTGGTATGAATAGTGTGTAGAGACTGCAATAGTATATAAACTTGTATCTTTATTACACGTAAATTCTGTAAATACATAATTAAAAACAAAATAATTGAATAAATAAATTTACAAAAAAAAAAATAATAAATAGATAGTAATGTACATAATAATAACTTACTTTATTCTATGTAATGGTTAACAGAATCCTATACTATACAATCTCATAATATTATAAAATGATTCTCTCATTTCAATACGACCAAAATCTTGTTTTCATTTTATTAAATAGAAATTCAAAATCATATTACATAGCTGACAAAAATTAATTCTCGAAAATTATCCATATAATATTATAAATTATTATTACAAATTAAAATTACCACCATTATTATTAAATGAACCTGAGGTCAAATTACTGTAATAAAAATAGAAAAACAAAGTAAACAATTTTTTTCTTATTTTTACATTTTTGCTACTACTAAAATAATTTTTACACGATAAATGAATTAAAAGTTACATGGAATTCAATGAAAATATGTACCAAAACAAAAGTTATTAACTATGGTGTGAAAATTACTTCATGTCTCTTGTACTTATATATTCTCATATGTGTGAATGGGATGGTATTTGTAAGTAAAATTGACACAAATCTAAAAAAAAATTTAATTTAATGTCCTCCATAACTAAACACAAAACAAAAACCATTACCTCCCCTACATAAAAATAATAAAAGTAAGATTTTTAAACTTGTAAGTATATATAGTGGAATACCTACGATGAATAAAAAGTTAAATTATGTCATAATTTTAGATTTGTCTCATTGCTTACATTGAGGCATGACAAGGTATAAAAAAAAAGGTAAAGCATGCAACAAAAGTACTTAACTCGTCTCAAATCGAAATTATATGTAACAATCTACCTACTTACCTAAACATTATATTTATTGTATATGTACATTAATGCATGTGCCAAAGCTTCTATATTTAAATAGCCCCGAAATTAATTTTTGTTACGTTAAAAAACGTATGGAAAAACGAAGATTTACGAAGATTTTCCATACAAATAAAATCTTTTTTTAAAGAAGCAAAAATTAGTTTCGAGGCTTTTTAAATATAGAGGCGTTTCATTTACACTTATCTTATTTATGAACATTTTATTTTGAATATTAGAATCTAAAAAGTATAGGTAGGTGCTATATAAATTTATTATTTGCAATATCTAAATGCCTTTTTGAAAAAATTTAACTGACGAATCCAACTACTGAAGAAGTTGATAATTTGTAATTATGGTGTAAGTTTATAGAAATTACACATTAATTTTTTTATATTTTTTTTTACTATTTAAGTAAATTAGTTTAAAGTATTTTTATTTTTTGACTGTTAGAACATGACGATGATATACAAATAAATTGATTATAGTTATAGTTTTACTTGGACATTATGGGATAAATGCACATAACATATATATATATTTGTAGCAGGACTTACATATACATATTTTATTTTTATAATATAGCAACACTTTTGTCCTTTAGAATCGTTTGTATACATTCTCTTGAGATTTCAAATAAGATGTGGGTGAATTGGTTGAAAAAGCAAAAAGAATGTCGAATCAAAAGTATGGATACCATATGGTTATAGTTTTGAGCAATATCTAAAGCTTTACTTTAGATGCATTTGAAAGAAGAGAAAATGGTTTTTCCAATAACTGTTTAATGAGATTTTGCACTTTCTACTTTCAGAACTATACATTGTCTAAAGGTAGATGTAATCGCTTTCCTAAACGATTTGTCATAATAGTTCCTGTTGACTCGAAATCCATTTGAAACAATTTTTTCCAAAAGTCGTATAGTTTTAAAAATTCTATCAAAATATATATGGCTAACTTTAGGTGTATTCATATGAATTACAACAGATGGTCCATGTATTAGTGCGTAATCCGGGAATGTTCCAGCACCTTGTAAAATTTGAAAATCTACTATTAAACCATCGGAAGTAGGACGAACGAAATTTTTTAGTTCGACTAGACGAGGTTTTGATCGTAAAACCTGACAAACAGGGCATCTTCCAGTAAATGGAATCATTTACTCATCAATTGAGTATGCTCTTACTTTTATTACCGTTGCAAGCCAATTGCACCGATTTCGGACCATATCCCGTACTGGTGGAACTTTCCAAAGTTGTTTTTTTCTTTTTTACATTTCTCAACCTGGAGATTTTATTTCTTGACAAGCTGTTTGAAATTAATTCATTACGGAATCCTTCTGCCCAGTACATCCGTACTCTTGGATATCCTAGGCATCCCATGATTATGTTGCACCCGTAAAACTTTTCAATTTCTTCTACAGTAATATGGGTTTCATATTCATAGTTTTTTAAAATGTATATTTTCGTATAAAAAACTGCTGTTTGAAAATAGGTTTGGGAAAAGTATTTTTCAAAATACATCATCGGAGTACTCAATTCCGAATAATTTTGACACGTGTGAGACTGTATACCATTACAGTTATGAAATATGGATTCTTTCCATAAATCTTTTCTTAGTATTTGCGAACTCGGTATTTGCCAATGTTGTTCTGAAAAAAAATAGTGAAACTTATACTCAAATAAGGGGCGTTACGTCAACAACAAGTCAACAAGTCTTTAACAAATAATCTTCACTCTACGACTGCCCGAGTAATACTGACTAATCATTCACGCACAACAAGATGTTTTTATTTTTTTCTAAACACAAAATAATACATAACACAATCAATGCTTTTGGGTTTTTAAACAAAAATTTATCTAGATGGATAAACAGAAGTGTTTACAACCACCGAACACAATCGCTTAACTTATTCACATACTAAGAGTTCATTAAGGAGAAGAGAGACAAAATGAGAGAAGATGTCTACTGCGCAGTGCGCACGTCCTTGAATGATGGTCTATTATAATTATAGATTGGTATACTAAATTTCATCCCAAATGCTGTGGTAGGTAAGCCATGATTTAAGTAGGGCAACGTGATATTTGCTTCGGAATGGAGGGCTTGTATAAATCTGTTTTTTTTTCATAAAATTATTGTAAAAAACTCTATTTTTATTTAGAAATCAATTTCTCACTTAATAAGTGTTTTTTAATCTCTGAGTCGACATTCTTTTGCAACAAAGTGACCAGTCTTTTTGAAAATTTGGAGGTTTAAAGTAATTTAAACAATATTGAAGGTAATCCACGAAGTATATCAGAAGTTCGAAGAATCGAGCCCACGAAAGCTCACCTACCTTTTTTCCGTTATACCAATCTACGTTAGATCGACTAGTGACTTTTTTTTCGTAAATTTTTTTATCGCATGTTTAGGAAATTATTATAGTAGCAGTTTGCGTGGAGGCACTTGTTTAGCTCTTTTGTTTTCTTTCTTATATACTTCTTCTATCTTAGACTACTATTTGTTGTTGATTGAGATAGAAATGGCTTCAATCTTATGTGTAAAATTTATATAAGTTGATTTGCTTTTATTAAGTTATATACGTCATTGTTGGGTCCTAATAATATTATTTTATTCATTGCATTTTGAAGGTTTGCTGTGAAGTTTTCGATATATATGTCAACTGCAAGAATCGCAGGATTGTATGCAAAGGTATAGCCATGAAAATGTTGTCAATTTGGGGCATGTCGATTGTGTATGACAATGTATATACATAGTTTATAAGATATTACTTTTATGAGACCTAATAAATGACTTCAATTTAGAATTATAACCACGTCAATAGAATGAGTCTTAAGAATCACACGAAATTTCAAGTTTCAAAAGTCAAAGACAATAAAACCCTGTATCCAAAATAACAGAACAAATACCACTGATGAAAAACCTGTAAGTCAAATTATACGTGTTATAAAACTTAATTTAATCAAACTAAATTCTGAAAATAATTTCCAAAATCAACCAAATATTTTTGATGACCTTACGACCTTCAAGCGAATCTGTTCCCACGTTCCACTTTCAGAAGCTTAATGTAATTAATATAATAAATTTTAGGTAGTTCCATTTCGAACCAGCAAAATCGAATAAATTTGAACGTAATTTCAATGCATTACAAAATATGTTTAAAAACGAGTTTCTACAGATTTGAAGGTAAAAACTTTTTGATATTTTAGTTAGCATTTGAAAGTACAATATTCTAATTATAAATTAGATAACCATTTATCATTTCGACAACATTTACAAGTATAGTGAAATTTTTTAAGCATCACTGACTAGGCAAATGAAATGATTTACAAAGTTTTGCTTAAAATTTCTGACCAAAATTCGGATTTAGGTATACCTACAATAAAGATGTTATAATCTTTTCTAAAAGCAATTTAAAGAATTTAAAAATATGTTAAATCTAATTTCAATACTTGCATACCACTAAAATTTATACCAGCTTGTATTAAAAATTTTGCAGAGAAACTTGTTCACTTCACTTTATGACAAATCACTTCAATATAATTCCATATGTAATCTATAGAAAATTGAAAATATCTCTGTTAATGTCAAATGTTCATTTAAATTTCATTTGTTATTTAGTAATATGGAAGCTGAACTCTCATTTCAATTTTGACATTATTCAATTCAATTATCTTACATAGTGTTGGAATTTTTTTTTGGAAATGATTTTTGATTATGATTTTTTTTTCTAAATTAAAAAAAAAACGTTGACAACATTTGTATGTTCATTTAAAAAATATATATATAAAGTAAAACTATACAATTTATATTAGTAAATTGTAAGGTTTATGTGAGGATAATAGAGCTACAAAGTTCAATATAAAACCTTTTTTATTTAAGTTTAAGAATACGGTATTCGATTCACAGAACCTCTCGCAGATTGAAACAAAGCACCCGAACCTCTAGCAGATTAAAAGACTAAAATTTGCCATTGATTTTAATTTCAACATTTTTAATGCTTCGGAAGTCGGAAAACTGCAGGATTTTCTTTGTTTATAACACTATAAGTCTCTGTTTATAAATTCAATATGTTTAACAATTATGATGGTGAAACGTTTTACAAATAATAAAATAAGACACATCAGTTCAAGTATCATACTAAGATATTTTACAGAATTTTGTTATGGAATCACGATATTGTTTATTGTGACCGGAATACGGTGACTCTACTGTCTTTGTTTTGTATAATTAACCTGTACCCATTTGAAGTCATTTAGTTCAATTCTCCCTTCTTTGGCACCATTGGAAGGATAATCTGTAGGTTGTTATTAGTTTGTTTATTATTTAGTTGGTGCTTTATTAATACTATAACTAACCGTTAATACTAATCATTTGCTAAAATGGTTATCGTTGAATTTTTTTACTTTGGGATATCGCAGGTATAGATTAGATATATGATGGGACTTATAATACTTTCTTGGGGTACAATTGCATATTACATATTATGGAAACTGAACTCTGATTTAAATTTTGACATTATTCTTAACTTACATATAGAAATTTGTTGGAATTTTAAATTTTTAAAGCCTAGTCCTAATAATAATGCTATAATTTTTCAAATTGAATATGATGATGTACAAAATAATAAATAAATATATTTGTCAAATCCACTCTCACTTCCACTTTTTGTAATAAATTGTCGTATAGTAACTGGTCTGTCTTGTGATCTTACGACTTTCTCAATCACAGTCACCTAAATTAAATGCTCACCTAAAACAACCAACAACAAAAAATAGGTTACTCAAGTCGTTGCATTAACAGCCACAATTAAATACTAATTGATTTTCGAGAAGCTACTGGAGTTGCAACTTTCTTCAATCAATACTTCATATGGTGGTAGTTCTGCCTAACTTACTAACAGTAGATTAACAAACAAAAATATATGTTCTTCTATTCACTTATATTCAGTTATAATTAAATCATTCAAATTATATTTTTTGACATAACATTTATTCGCTAACGACTATTTTCAGTAGTTCGTCATTATTTTACAAGTAAATAACAAATTTATGTTGTTCTGTTACCTCCACTTTGAATTCATTTTTCTGTTTATTGTGTTTACATTCATTACATTCATTACATTACAAATTACAATGTTATTTTCTACTTCATTTACCTTATTTTGTTTATATTTCGCACGGCGCCATCTATTTATAAATATAAATATACATATAAATATATATATATATATATATATAATATATAAATTATTTTGAATTCTCGTAAAACTCAACGAAAATATATTGGTGTGAATTATTTTCTATAGGTCTGCACAAACATTTATACTTATACGAGTCGTAGAAAAGCACGCAGATTAAAAAATAAAATAAAAAAACACACAAAAATAATAAAAAACGAGTTCAAGTGAGCGGGAAAACTTACAAAATATTCGCGTTTTACTGTTCAGGTGTGAAACTATTTTCAAAACAAAAAAAAATTATAAACAAACAAAAAGAAAAAAAAAATCAAAAGCATAAAAAACAACAATGAGGAAAGAATTTACTTACGTTACTCGAAATAAATTTGAAATCGTTTATAATAAATTAAAAAAAAAAAGAGTAACATTTGGAACTGAAAATGGAAAACATGGAAATAAGATTCATTTTCATTTTTAAATTTAAATGTTTTATCCAGTAAACTATAAGATGCCCATACAATACATATACATATACAAGGTGACCTGAAAATCATTTAAGGGTTAATTCATTGGATTATTTTAGGCAAAACATTGTTCTGCTTAAAAATTTAACCCGGGCTTCAGGGCGTATATAAAATTTTACATAAGTTGCGTATATTTTTGTAAATTAGGAGATATTACTGTACCGGAAAAGTGAAAAAATTTTGATGAGGAGTCTCTCATGAAAATTGTGTATTGTGAAAATGTAGAAAGATGGTTTAATGAATTTAAACAATTATTTAAAAAAAAAAAAATTAGCAACTTGTTCCGGAACAATCAATGTTTTTGATAAAAATTTCAATTTTAATACCTGAGTCCTGCAACCTAGGTTAAATTTAAATTCAGATCATACCCCCAATGTATATATACTGTCATCCCATAGTTTACTGGATGAAATACATCAAAATTTTAAGTAGTAACGCAAAAACGGTAAATCTAACGTTCACTCAATATACAAGCGTAGCAACTACAAACATTGCATTAACAACATGCAAACATTAGAAAAAACCAAAACCATAATACTAAAGTAATACTATCACAGCATTCGAAATTTAAAATTATTTCTACAGATTCAGCAGCTCAAAGTCAGATATATAAATTTTTGTAAATTTTGAACGTAATTTACAGTATTCTTCATATTGCCCTAATTTGTGTCCAACATCTTAAATACAGCAATAGAACGTGGTCGTTTAGTTAAAATTAATTTTGATATACTCTGTATTTTACTTCTTAGAAATTATCTCACACACAAGAACTTATTAACCATATAATCTGACATATCTTTCAATTACACATATATTTTGTAAATCATTGGGCTCTTCTGAGGAAGATGTTGTATCGGCGAAGGACCTAATCACCGTATACCAAGGATAACTGGAATTGCTAATTTTCCAAAAATATATGTTTTTAGTGATGCATCTTATCCTTTGAGGACGAAAAGGATATTTGAAAGTATTCTTGTTGTTTTAAGGGATATGGTTATTAGGTCCTACGCCGATACAACATCTCCCTCAGAGTTCCCAATCATTGTATATTTATGATATCAGAATTCACAAATTAATTTCATAATACCATATTAATAATTATTTAATTTTGATTTCGATTATAATCAAAATACAATCGGAAAATGAAAATAAATTTAAATACTAACTAAAAGATAATAATTACAACATGTAATTAATTTATTTTATTCCAGTTGATGAAAGGAGATTAAAAAAACAAAATCACTTTTACTCTGGATTAAATAGAATTAAATAATATTATAGTAGGCATTATAGATTTTAGAAAGTTATTTTAATACAAAATCTGTTGCGGTATTCTGTTCCTCTTGTTAATACTTCAAATTCATAATAAATACTTGTTCTTGTTATTCTTGTTCTTTTTATAATATAAACTACTTAGATTGGTGTATAATTGATCTACATAAAAGTAATTTTATATATATATACGGTTATAATATTAAACACAAAAGCTAATATTCTACATGGTGAAGTGCTGATCAAATTATAAGTCTATACATATGAAGGGCGTGTCCGCTTATGACCGAACTTCTGTGTCCTGGAGTTATTGATTGGTTGTCGAATTTTTAGCTGCAAAAATATGCTTTTATTTTTTTTTATTAACGGTCGGTTCAAATGAAAATTTATATCCGAAAACAGCACAAACTCCTCTAGTTATCGACTATTTGAAGTTACAATATTATTTCTTTTTGTGTTACTAGAAGGTTGCTATGACTTCTATTTGTAGTGTCTGTATCATTATTTTTGTTCTTTTATTATTCTTGATTTTGTTGATAGCTTCTATTGGATGTATAAAGATTTCTGTTGAACTTGTGTTTTGAAATATGCAGAGGCGGACTGCTTCCACTTCACGGTACTCTTGTGGAATGTGTGAAATGTTAATATTGAAGTTGTTTCAAAATTGAGAAATGAGTGGTTGTTCGCCTCTTTAATGAGGTGTCTATGGGTGTGTTTTGTGTGTCCAAGTCTGAAATGGGTGTAGTTTCTTAACATTCTGAATGATGTAGTTATTATTATTATTTTTTTTTGTTTTGGATTTCCACGCCCCATCTGTTTTTCAATACTTTCCCAATTTTTATTATCTTTTCGGTTAATTTGCTTGATGAAAGCTTTGCTATATTTTTCTTTGTAAACGATGTAAAAGTATGAAGTGATGATTATTTTTAGATTTATCTGTAAGTTCCATTCGGTGCGGTACGAATATCGACTTTTCCAAATCGCGCTTTTTCAAAAGCCAGCTTTTAAAGATCCCGCTCTTATTAAAAAAATCTCACTTTAAATGTTTTTATACCAAGAATATTTATTTTAATTTATTGTATGTATAGCTGCTGTTGGAAAAAAAATTGCGAAAAAAACAACTAAAAAAGTAGGATTTTGAAAAAGTCGGCATTCGGGGCAGACCCAATTTCATTGTCAATTATGTTCCACGTGTCCAGGGATTTACATTAGTTTGATAGTCTATTAGCTTGATAGTCTCCATTAATAGTCGCGGGATGTTGCTATAGTTTCTGTATTATTTCACTACTTTTTGACCAACATATGCCAACCTTTATATGAACTATACTTCTTCCTCTTTTTCATTGCGTCTTCTCTATTTGACAGTGGCACTTCTAATTCGGCGGTTATAGTATAATTTTTTGTATTAGAATGTAGTCTTTTCCAAAATAGCTCTCCTTATATATTTTTGTTGATGTTATCAAACCATTTTGTTGCTAGTCTTATTACACACTAATTATACTAACGATGCTGAATTTTTGGGCCCGCAATTACGAAAGCATTATTTTTTGCAACATAAAAGTAAAACAAACAAAAAAAATCATTACGAAGAAAAACGAAAAGAATTCGCAGTCATTTAATTTCCTGTTAAAATATTTTAGAGACTTTTGCTATAAATTGTTCATATTTTTCACTGGCTAAGGTCCCTTGAGCTAAGGGATCAAAAAAATAATAATCAAAAATCAAATTAAAACCATACTTTGTTACTTTCGTTCTTCTTGTTTATTTGCTGTCAGGACTTTCGGTTGTTGGCGATCACATTATTAGATATTTGCAATGATGTTAATATATTCTTCCGGAACTTAACTTTTTGGATCAATTTAACTATTGCTCAGCCTCAGTTACTTATGGTGCACAATCACCACATCTGCTTTAAACCATATCTCAAAGATTTATTCCTGTCTTTAGCTTTACGTATTCTCTCTGTTTACCATACATTGTTGTTGGGGAAATGTTTTTATTTGGATATGGTATTCTGCTTGCAATTATCCATTTTGGTTGCCATTATCCATTTGGATATGATTAAAAAGAATGATTAATTTGATTGGTTTTGTCGATGTCATTGTATTATAACAAATCATTTGTATTAATCTTTGCACCACCCAAGATATATTATTCCTACAATTGCTTTGAACAACCGCTTTAACTTTAGGTGCAATACAATAAATTCGTTATTTTCGTTTTTGTTTTTTATCAACAACAAAAAAAAGAAATGGTTACACATTGCACTCGTTTTTTTGTTTTTTTTTTTTTTGAACAAACGAAACAAAAAAATACAGCAGTCAATCTTATTCATGGTGCAATATTTATTGTGATTTGGATCAACATTGCATTAATAAAACAACAACAACAGCAACAACAAAAAAATGTTATTGAACGTGAAATTTTTTAAAATAAAGTAATAAAAATAAATTTTTAGTAAATACGGAACCGAAAAATAAAAATTTTCAATGAAAAAATTTTATAATGAAAATCTTTCCGATTGTAAATACATCCGAAAGTAATTATCTCATGAGTTGAACCAATAAAAGTTTATTTAACTTTTTTGTTTATTTTTTTTTTTTTTTTGTTATTCTATATAAGGAAAAACGCAAACAAAATTTTTCACGGCAAGTTGCATTTTAATTGAATTCAGTTGTAATTTAATGCAATAATTAAAATTTGAAATTAAATGAAATCAGCGTACATATACAGCGTATTAGAAAATTTAGTTGGTCTAGCAGACTCTAAGAATTGAGTGTGAAAATATTGCATAATTTTCAGCAATGAAATATGAAAAATAAAAGCATAGAATAGAAGATAAAATACGTAAATTAATTATATATATATTATGAATAAGTGGTGAAACACAGTGGGAAATGGGTATATGAATGGCGGGACGAATATAATATTAAGTCTAATTTCATTACATGCCATGTTCGTACACAAGTTCAAATTTTTTTGATTTTTAGAAAATATTACTTAGTAATATTGTAAATAGTACGGTTTTTTGTTTGGTAGTCATGTGACAACGGATTACTATCATTGTATTAAGACTAATTTCCCCACTTTGTTTAAATTACTACGCAAAATGGATTGTTCAAAAATTTTTGAAGAAGACAGATATCTCGTTCCAAACAATCAACTACGCATAATGGCGTTAATAAAATATATTCAAATGATAATTCAAGCCACTTGAAAACAACACTGTCAAATACTACATTTTCCACAGTGGCCACATCATAATAAATTGTACTATACATCTAGTGCATCTAGAAACTTATCATTCTTTGTTAGAATTATTGCTTTGTGGAATTCCTTGACGTAGACATTGAATTTAAATTGACCTTATTTTGAAGGACATTATTATAACTAATTGAATATCTTTTCTATCTTTTTATTTTTCTTTTTATATTTAAGTGTTAGTAACTATTCTATTCATATACTTTGCATACAATTGTAGAGACTTAACGCATGTATGTACACAAATTAATGAAATAAATAAATAAATAATAATTCAATACAAATTTTGCGTAAATTCAATATTACATTGAATTATAGAGTTAAGCACAACAATTATTGTTTCCCTTTCTTAATATCAATCTGTAATGAGAATTCAATTTTGTTTAATTTTCCTAAATTCATGAATTCTTAGATAAATTTCATAATAGGCATAAATTTCTCTTGGCATAAATATCTCTCAATAAAATTTAACATTAATTAATTTCTAATATTTTAATTACCGTTCCTAATAATTTCTTTCATTCATTAGTCCATGTACTAGCGAAAGCAAATTAATAAAACAAACAATGAAGATTTGATAGCCCCAAGTAGACCAAGGTTTTTATTTTTTTATCAATTTCACTCATTATTTTAACAATTTTAATTCTGAGCTTTTATCCTTGGCTTTAATTTTGATTGCATTGTATTAATAAATTTTATATTTTTTGTCTTTATAACTTTTTTTTTTATTCGCAATCTATTCTAATTAGCACAAATAGATTTGTCGAAACATGGGGATAGAGAATTTATTTTTTTTTAATTTCCTGAATTTATTTTCAATCTACATTAAGTATAAATATAATAAATAAATATATTTGATATAATTTATTTATTTTGAATGAATTCACAACATCATTGGTATGTTAATCCATCGTTTTAGTTGTCATTTATTTTTTATATTTTAGTCATTCATCGCGGGCTAAATTGTTTGGGTGAGCTTGAAGTTTGTCTATGTAACCGGTGCCATATTTATCTATTTTGCTGGTGACGGATTCAATATTTAAGACGTATTCGATTATTTGGTATTGATATTTGTTTTAGCTGCCGAAGCCCAAAGCTGGATTCTATATGACCAAATAGGTTTTATTATGGGTTTATAAATTAAAATCTTATGTGTTAACGATAACTGTGTGTTCTTTCCCATCAGACAGTATACACTTCTAAATTCGATATCAAGCTGCTTCCTGTTACTGGCAATATGTTTACGTTAGCTTAGCTTTTTGTAATGAACAGAATGCCTAAATACTTTACATAATTTTTTTGTGGGATGATGTTATATAAAATAACTTGCAATGAATATTCAACTTTGAAAATTTAATAAATTCTGGAAGTTTTATTAAGTTTTTACTGAACCCGAACTGTATACAACAATTTTTTGACAATGTTTTGAATTGCTTTTCCAGCCTCTTTTTTTTTTAATTACACGAGAGGCATTAAGTGCCCACTCTTTCACGGTGGAAATTCCGAGATGGTTTAAGTCCGGTTATGGAAATTTTTTTATAGTAAGAACATTTCGATTGTGGATTTACAGAGATTTAAGACTAATAGTAACAAACTTTGTTCGCTCTTTCACACAAAACTTTTCTTCTTCCTTTTTTTCCTTTCCTTTAAGTATCCTTTCCTTTTTCAAATGGTCAACGGTACGCAAGTAGGTACTCAAAGGTTCACAACCTAAGTTTTGGCTATAATATAAAAATAAAATGTATATAAAAAAATGTTCTTTTTTACTGTAAGCATCCTAAGATCCTGGTGAATATTATTGTTGGTAATATACCAAAAGACATACAACGACATATAAATATACAAAGTCATATAAAGCTTTTGACTGCAAGTGTTGGATTTGACTGATGTTAAACAGTGAAGTTGTGCCTCATTATTGCATCCCATATTTCTAAATAAAGACGCTTTATAAAGACAAAATATGCTACGCTTTAGAATATGGAACTTGGGTGCCATAAGCCGAGATCTCAATTTTATGGCAAGTCTCTTTTTTTGCTTGCTATTATATTACTACTATTAGAAAGGTCATAACATCATATGACGGTGATAAATAAAAATCATCTGCTTATGTTGATATTTACCTCTTGAAAACAATTTAAAAAAAAAAAAAACATGAAATTTCGAGAGAGAGAAACATCAAAATTTTGTTCTCTGGCTTAGGTTGGGTTGGATTTGTGGGTGGTATACTATTTTTGAAAAATTTATGTGATGGGAATGATTAATCTTTGTGTTGCTATATAATTTTTGGTACTATATGTATGTTCTCAATTCTTATTCTTTAAGTTTTTACGTTTCTTGTTTTTATTGTTGTAATATTCATGAATAATAGGTTGTTTCTGTAAATTGCCACGCTAACGCAGATTTGTTTTTGACATTAAGCCGCCGTGTCGATCCAAGTGTATGCCGAAGTATTTTATAACTAACTAACAATCAAATAATCATTCATTCAAAATGAATAATAATAAATTTTATTGAAGTTATTTTGAATATTTTTTATTTTTTCAATTTATTATATATTAACTGGAATATACATCTCTCACACAAATTAGATTTGACTTGGTATAGAGAAGAGTACTAAAACCAACACTATACTTCATTTACATTTCGGAATTTGGGAAAACCCGTATTTACATTACGGGTTTTGTATTCCTTACAAATCCAATTCGAACACAGCATATTAACTATAGTAACTATAACTATAGTAAAAATAGCCGATGATAAAAAAATTTAAAGCTTATAGACATATGTAACAAAATTCAATAATGTTACATTAACTTTGAAATGAAAAAATGAAAATGAAAAAATAGCCAGTCAGTAATATTCAATTCAATTGAACAGCTACATAAAAAATAAATTCAAAATACTTCGAATTACATTGCAATAGACAACTAACGTGGATTATGAAAAAGAAAAAGAAAAAGAAAATGAAAACTACTGAAAAAACGCATGTATTGTCGACAGGACGTCTCTTTCTTAATTTTCATTGCTGATATACAAACAAATTCTTGTACCCACCTAAATTTGCGGGATACAATATGGACTATTCGACATCAATTCGAACATAGAAATTTTACAACTATTTCAGAACCAGAATATGACGAATGTAGCCGTGGCGTCGGTAGCCGAGTGGTAAAACACTCGAGTATAGTAATGTAACGACCGATGAAACACGGGTTCAAACCCCGTGAGAACCGAAATTTCAAATAAAAAAAAAATCACTGAAAAAGTGATTTTTCAATACACCACATCGGTTCTAATAATAATATAATTATAATATAATATAAAAATATAGTACAATATATATAATAATATAAAATAATATTAATACCAATATAACTAAGAAATAACAAGTATACCAATCGTTGTGATTAAAAGAGTCTCGCTTTCAATCATAATGGCAGCTTGCAACTAAAAAAAAAAAAAAAACTTGACACGGTTCTCTCTACTTGACCGATAGATGGCTTGGAAAAACACTAAAGATAGACATCACAAGCAGATAGCTACGGTAGACTAATCATTTGCCTAGTGAAAAACTTACGATTCTCGAAACAGAAACAATGCCTCGGATATATAATGGAAACACAGAAATGATTCTCGGCACACGAAAAATGACACGGCTAGCACAATGGAATATCCGTACTCTTCGTGAAGCATCAAGGTTAGCACAACTTGAAGACCAGATGACAATGTACAAAATAGACATTATAGGGCTCAGCGAGGTTAGATGGAATGGAAATGGAGAATGCAACACGGCTAATGGAAGCAGAATGATATACAGTGGGAAAACAGCAAAAGCAGAAGGAGGTGTAGCAATTGTAATCTCGAAAAGAATGAAAAACTCCCTAGAAACATGGAAGCCAATCTCAGATAGAGTTATAATGGCAAGATTCAAGTGCAAATTCCGACACACCACAATAATTCAATGCTACGCTCCAACAGAAGATGCAGAGGAGAATACCAAAGATGAATTCTATGCACAAGTCACCACAGCCCTGAATAATACTAGAAGATCAGACATAATTATACTAATGGGTGACTTTAATGCAAAAGTGGGATCAAACAACAATGGACTTAAGAGTGTAATGGGCACACATGAATGCGGTACAAAAAACAATAATGGTGAAAGGTTGATAGAAATATGCCAAACATTCAACCTCACTATCGGTGGAACCATCTTCCCGCATAAGGACGTACATAAGTATACATGGACGACACCAAGTGGCAACGCCAGAAACCAGATAGACCACATATGTGTAAGCAGAAGATGGAAAAGCTCAATGATAGATGTGAGAAACAGAAGAGTTGCTGACATGGATAGTGATCACGAACTGGTAACAGGCGACTTCAAGCTGAAACTAAAAACCAACAGAAGCTACAACACCAACACCAATAGAAGAAAACAGCTAAATCTTCACTTGTTACAAAATACTGAAATCAAGTCCAACATGACCACGACCATAAGAGAAACAATTCGTCCAAATACACAGCAATGGGAAGAACTGGTTGTGAACATAAATCAGATCGCAGAGCAATCACTTGGCACTATCCAACACGAGAGAAAAAACTGGATTAGTGATGCAACTTGGGAACTGATAAAGAAAAGAAGTGATCTTAAGCAGCGTACTTGTAACAGAATTACAAGAGCTATAACAGCAGAATACAAAAACATAGCGAAACAAGTAAAGAAAGCTGCCAGAAGAGATAAACGCAGACACTTCGAGAAACTCGCAACAAACGCGGAAAGAGCAGCAAACCAAAACAATCCCAGAGAATTATACCTACAAATAGGTAAAATCACTAACCGCAGACACACGAAAATCCAATCAATCAGAGACCGGAACGGTATCCCACTCTCTAATACGGATGACCAACGCCAGAGATGGAAAGAATACTTTCAGGAAACAAGCAACATCAACAACATCCCAATAAATAGTTTCCGAAGTAGTCCGAGTAGTCCAGAACTGAATATCCACACTGAACCACCAAGCTTACAAGAGATTAAAGAGGGCATAATAACGCTAAAACGGAACAGGGCTGCAGGTATAGATGAACTTCCATCAGAATTGCTACAAGCAGACCCGGAATTAGCCGCTGAATTATTAGAACCTCACATCACGAAAGCCTGGGAGGAAGAAAGACTACCTAAATCCTGGAAAAAGGGCCTGATTGTAAAACTTCCCAAAAAAGGAGACCTAAAAAGCTGTAATAATTGGAGAGGTACTGCTGAACATCATATATAAAGTTTTCGCAACCATACTGAATCGGAGAATACAGCCTAAAATTGAACAAAATAGAAGGGACGAACAGGCAGGATTTCGTCCAGAAAGGAGATGCACAGATCACACCAACACACTACGGCTGATCATAGAACAATCTGTAGAATGGCGCTCTCCGCTATATCTCTTGTTCATCGATTTCAAGAAGGCTTTCGACACGGTTCAACGTATTGCGATATGGAATGCATTAAGAAGAAAAAGAATTCCCGAAAAATTAATAAGATTGTCAGAAGCTTTGTATGAAGATGCAGAATTAGCAGTTCTCCACTGCGGACAAATAAGCGACACATTCACCACAAATTCTGGAGTAACACAAGGATGTCCACTGTCACCACTTCTATTCACGCTGGTAATAGATGAAATAATGAAAGAAACGGGTTCTTCCGGAAGAGGTATAAGGTGGGATCTCTCAAGGACACTTGAGGACCTTGACTATGCGGATGATATATGTCTGCTAGCGCATAGATTCTGCGACATTCAACATAAATCTACAAGATCTACTTCAGCAAGCAGTGCGCAGAGTCGGGCTAGAAATTAACATAGATAAAACCAAGGCCATGAGGATAAATAACACCAACACAAACACCATAACCATAGAAGGTCAAACAGTCGAATATGTGGAAAGCTTCTCTTACCTAGGTAACATTCTAACAACAAACGGAGGTACAGAAGCAGATGTCAACAACAGACTACGTAAGGCCAGAGCTGCGTTCGGTGAACTAAGTCCAATATGGAAGAATGGCCAAATAACTAGAAAAACAAAGATTAGAATATTCAAAGCATGTGTAATGTCAACACTTATGTATGGCAGTGAAACTTGGATGACGACAAATAACATCAGTCAAAAACTTCAAGTATTTGCGAACAAATGCCAAAGAAGAATATGCAGAATATTCTGGCCAAACACCATCAGCAATAAGGACTTATGGCAGATAACAGGTGAAGAACCAATAATGCATCAAATTAAGCGCAGAAAATGGAGATGGATAGGACACACTCTAAGAAAACCATCAAATAATATAACAAGAATGGCCCTAGAATGGAATCCCCAAGGGAGCAGAAGGCGAGGAAGACCCAACAACACCTGGCGTCGGACTGCGACTTCTGAGGTAACAAGATAGGGACGAACTTGGGAGGAGATAAAGACCATTGCGTACAATAGAGAACAATGGAGGAGGCAAGTTGATGCCCTATGCTACCACGAGGAGTAACAGGAAAACAAAAAAAAAAAAAAAAAAAAAAAAAAAAAAAAACAAATATGACGAATGAATTTCATACCAGTGAGAAACTGCGGGTCACCGAAACAATTTTGAAAAATAAACTGATTGTGTTATCTCATGTAAATAGACTAAAACATCACAATTTCCCAGACTTCTCTTCCAGATAGTAAAGATAGTAGACCAGAAAAAATTAATAAAATAATAAAATTTTAGTAAATATTAAATTTCACTAATTTTGCAATTATAGAACTACATAAAGACTGCATTGTTTTGTTAAATGTCAAAAATACAATTCTTTTCGATTCTACTCGCCAATTTTTAACCATGTGCCTAATTCTCTAACAAAACTGTTTATTAAATTATGTTATAGTACGTTTTCAAGCTCATGTTTATGGATAAACAACTAGCTCATAAACCAGTCAAATGTCAAGTGTTCACAAGGTTTTTTGGAAAACCACCAGCTGTTTATTGTTTATATAAAACTATACTACTGTTTATATAAAAATTTTTTTTGTATTATCTTTGAGTAGAACTTAAGCTATTATAATTGGTCATACGATAAATGAATAAAATAAAAAAAAATATGGAGGATTTAAAAAAAATGATAATATCAGAGAAACAAATAAAATAATTCACATTTTAGTTTATTACCATACCCACTTTACTCACTTCAACATTTAGTTCTGAGAATCTTTCAAAAACGAAATACAAAAATATTCAATTTACAATTATATAAAAAAAATAATCATCATTTTAATTTATTATCTCTTTTTCCATTTCAATTTTTTAACTTATAATATAAAGCCTTATTATTTATACATTTTTAATATATAAAGCTGATTAAATTAAGTTAATTAAAAATAAAAATGCATCTTTTACAATATCCTTTGTTTTACATCTTCTGTTAACTTTCCATGTAAGTCTTGTAATTTCTCAATCATTTCTATAACTCTATAGAATTTTTCTTCACTTTTTTCTATTAAAGTTATACAAGATTGTCCAATTAATCGTGCTGATGATAATTGAGAATTTATACTTGATTTTGCGTTTTTTTGATGATCATTAATTGAAGCTTAACTAATTTCACACAAATTCACATAATTTCATCTATTCTTGGTGTTTTGATTTCTTTTTGTTTTTTTTGACAAATGACAAAATGAATTTATGACAACAAAATCAAGGGTCATGCAAAAAAAAATTTAAAATCGACAAAAAATCGAAATTTCATGGTTGGGTTACTTGTTTTTGAAGTGGTTTATGAGATAAACACCTCGCTACTTGTTTATGATTTTCAGCAAATTTGTATGGGAAAACCACTACGTAAACAACCAGTTTATCATAAACAACATGTTTACCCATAAACATGAGCTTGAAAACGTACTATTATAGAGAAATCGCAATTTTGTTAAGTCCTCTAAAATAAATATATACAACAAACGAATTATAAGGTTTATAATACCATACGAAAATTATAATCTATTTTAGTGTATATAGGAGACGACTTACAAAACTATTATTTAATATAATCATCCACGGCTTCTTAATTGTATCATTTACCAAATATTGAATTAAAAATTATAAATTTTTTTGATTTTTGTAAAATAATTAAAATTTTTTAAATTTTCTTTATTTTTATTCAATTAGCAAAAAATAAAAGTGAATTTTATTAAACGAAATTTTTATAAGTGAACTAACTAATGCGTACACTGATAAGTTTAATGATATACAGAGGTTTTACATACACAGGAAGATAACAAGTATATTTTCCATGATTGAATGGTTTTATGAGAAGTATGTGGGTGTGAGGCATAATTAAGGCACGCTAGTTTGTTTAGCTGGGTACAAATTATTTTATTTCAACCGGAAAAGTGGCTGAGAGCGATTGGAGGAAATATATTGGAATACCATCAGGTACTTGGGCTTCAGACGTGTCGTATAAATGGGTTCGAGTAAGGAGGAAAAGTAGCGAAATAGGAAAATAGATAAGAATAGTAGGTAAGTTATAGACGAGCCTGAAGAGGTGCCATTTCATACTAATAACAAAAGTTGAATCTTATGTTCCTCAAGTAACTGGCCTACGACCCTTTTTATTATCTACAGCATTCTCACTGCCACTTTTGATAATATAGCCGTCCTGATACCACGTTTAGCATTTGAAAAACTTCAGGTTAACATACTAAACTGAATCACAGCCAATGCATCCAAATCTCTCTAAATTGCTTTTACCAACCGTAAAGTAAAATGTCCTCCCGTTTAATTAAAAATTGTTCATACACTCTGAGGCGGTAAGATACTGAGGTATGCACTTGGGCAAACCCCTCACTTAGAGAACTCACATCAGTAAAAACAATCATCATGTTTATCAGTAAAAACAAAAAGTTAAGAATAAAATTCATTTAACTACACTGGCTAATAGGAGGTTACTCCAAACTGTCTTTAGAATGTTACTTACCAGAAATATAAAGTTTTATCATTCCAACTAGAGTTATGGGGTGGAGCTATGGGAACTTCTAGTAACTCTAATATTAAAATAATTGAACATTTCCAATCCGATGTACTAAGATCTATTGTCAATAATTACTGGTACATGCGCAAAAACAGAATCAGGCTGGATTTAAATATTTCATTTGTTAACAACTAATAATTAAAAAGAAAGCTCAAAAATATTCTTATCGTCTATATATTCTATCGTCGATTCACCCAAACTTATTTCCACCTCAACAAATCAATAATGAGGCATCAAGTAAGCATAGACTGAAATGTTTTATACCAATGGATTTAAAAACCAGATTGAGTTGAGTCTCCATAAATATTTATTTATATTTATTTACAATTTACTGGGATTACAAAATTGAATTTAAGCAATGATACATGTTTACTAGTCTCAAATATTGTACTTAATATTTTTGTTAATGTTTAGATTACATATTTGTAAAGAATAAAGATACAATAATGTATATACACATTCGAAAACAGACAGTAGAAGAGAAATTTAAATGCGTCAATAAGGTTTATATTTTCACGTTCAAAATTATTATTCCAGTTTCTAATTCATTATATTATGAACAAATTAGGAAAAAAGTTGAAATGAAGAAACCAGAAGTTGTGGTAAAGGATAATTGGTGACTTATTGACAGCTACAGAAGACCTTAAAAATGCTCCCATAAGTATTATGGATTTATTTTAATCTATACACATGAGTTATGAAATTAATTAGAATCAAACAGTTGTATTCAATTAATTGTAATAACAATTCAGTGTATTTTATTAATATTTAATTTTTACTTTCAAGTTGTAAATTATTGCGGAAAAAGTATTTTTTATTTTATAACCAAATTCTAGTTATCACACTTAGTAATTATAAGTACAAGTAATACAATAAATATTTAAAAAATATGTATGTATTTTGGAGAGAGAGAGAGAGAGAGAGATAGTTTTAAGCAGATCCATAACAAAATCAGATGACATTTAAGAGAGTTTATTTTGTTATAAATTATGAATTCAATTTAATTAATAGTTTTGTATTTCTAGTTATGTAAAATAATTAAATTTATTTAAAATAGGTATATACATAATATCTAATATTATATACAGGGTTGCCAGGTGTCCCGATTTCGGCGGGAATTTCCCGATATTAAAACTCTATTCCCGATTCCCGATATGTAATCGCTAATTGCCGATTGTCCAAAAATCACCCACTAAATTTGTTTTTAACAGAAAAAAAAAATTATTTTCATAATTAAAAAAAAATCGTTTTTCATTTTAACCTCAAATGAATACATATTCCAATTCCAATTTTATAAATATTTGATGTTCGGTGATTCAAATATAGCACAAAAATATAGATTCGGTAGGACAAAAATGTATAAAATCGTTTCTAATGTGCTCGCGCCAAAATCAATAAAATTTATTTTAGAACATTTAAGTGGCAACGTTCCATTTTCTATTTGTACTGATGCCTCAAACAAAGAAAATATTAAAACTTTTCTCATTATTCTGAGATACTTTACTAAGCAAAAAGGAGTACAAAATGTACTACTTGCATTTTATGCTTTAGATAATGAATTATCTCGGAATATTGATGAGTCAATCAAAATAAAAATTGAACAGAATGGCCTGAATATGATAAATGTTTCGTCGTTTTGTGCTGATAATGCGGCAGTAAATTTTTGGGAAAAACCAAAGTGTTCTTACGGAACTAAAAAAAATAAATAGTAACATAATACCGGTTGCAACAGACATATCCTGCATAATACTTGTAAAAAGGCGACAAATCAACTCAAAATTGACATAGATTCAATTGTGATGAAAATTTATAATGAGTTCAGTTCATCTACAAAGAGAACAACCATATTGAAACAATTCTTTGAATGGGCTGAAATTGAATGGACTGAAATATTACGCCACGTACCAACTAGATGGCTTAGTCTTCTTCCAGCTGTTGAGAGACTAATCGCTAATTTTGAACCGATAAAATCGTACTTTTTATCTCAAAATTCTATATCACAGGTACTTAAAAAAATTTTCAACGACGACCTCTCATTAGCTTATTTAGGCTTTGTTATGAATACCTGTACCATTTTTCAGCCATCTCTTAAAAAATTGCAAAGTAATTCCATTCTTGTATTGGATTTATATGATATAATGGACGAAGTGCGCCAATCACTTATTGATAGAAAAAACAACAATTTTTTGGTTCGATCGCAAGAACAGAATTGTTGAAATGTGATAATGATTCTGCAGTAAACAGATTCCAAGCAGACGCTAACTTATTTTTTTATTTCGCCATAAGTTATCTAGAAAAATGGTTTGATTTTGGCGATAATAATAAGTTAAGCTTGCTTAAACCATTGCGTTTGAATGAAACTGTAGAATTTAACACTATTGCAAAAATAATTAAAGAATTTAATATTGCTTCTGTAAATGAAAATTTATTATTTGAAGAATTACATAAATTAAATTCCTATATACTTGGCGAAAATGCTAATCTATCTACTGACGAAAAATGGATTGATTTTTTTAAATTTAACGAGAATACTGAAAATATATATAAAATCGTTAGTTTCATTTTTTCAATTCTCCATTCGAATGCCACATCTGAAAGAATATTCAGTTTGATGACTACCGCTTGGCGTAAAGAGAGGAATAAATTACTTATTCAAAATTTAGAAGCCGAATTGATGGTGAAGGAGAACTATAAAATGAGCTGCAGAGAATTTAAAGTTTTTTTAAAGACTGAAAATGCTCAAGGAATATTAAAAAAAAACGCCTCAAATGAAAAATATTAATAATTTAGTTAGTTTTCAGATGAAATTTATTTAGTTTGTTAATTTTCTTTTTTTGTTGCCAAAGAATTCGATGCAATTTTTATTTTATTATATTTATGGTTTTTTTATTATAACAAATGTTCATTTTTTTTAATATTAAATGTGATTTATTTTAATAATTAAAAAAGAATGTGCCGGTGACTCTATAAATTTGAATTGAAATACTGAGTTTTTGTTTTAAATATGTAGTTAAATTTTTTTTTTTTTTTTACTAAAATCCCGATATGCCATTTAGAAAAACTGGCAACCCTATAATAGTAATAAATATATATAATATTTGGATTTCACCAAAACCAAAGGTGTATTATTATTAGTTGTATATTAATATGCATGTAATTAATTAATTTAATCAGAAATATTTATATCAAACTAACAATAGCCCTACGTTGTCCAGATCCAACATAATATGTATAAAAGTTAATTCAATCAATGTTTTTATTAAGTTCATTCGATTTATGAACTGAATAATAGTTTCTGAAAAATTTTCCAAAAGTTGAATAACAGATATTCGAACAAATGCGGGGTTCAGCTCAAAATTTGTATTTGTATAGGTATAGGTTTGAATTTTGTACAAAATTTGTATAGGTTTGCATTTCTACTAAAATATGAGGATGATAACCTAAGCTAATATATAAGAATTATTTTCAGTACAAATTTTTGCTCAAGCGAGCTTGCTAGTTTTAAATTCTATAAATCTAATATTATGTTAACAAGAGTGAGACGTTCTCTGGATATAAATGGCAAAATGTTTGTACAATCAAAATTATAGAAAACTGTAAGAATTACCAGAACAATAATACTCGATAAAAAAATTGAAATAATTGACAAAAAGATTTTCACGAATTTAAACCAGTATCATTTGATTACTGCTTCAGTTACATAACCGGTACGCTATGTTATAACATTGTTTGAAATGAAATATTTACGTATTTATTTACATTTTTGATGATAATATTGAGTACATAAAATTTAATGCGCAATAAACACACAAACACACAATCATATGATATTTTGAAAAATGAAAATTGTTGCCTCCCGCTGATCATAGTTTGCAAATGTTTTATTTTTTACCTTATTTATCAAAAATGGTAATTTACTCTACCCCAAGTGGTGGACACAACAGAGTTAGGCTTAGCCCTAAGTGGAGAGAAATAATCCAAGACAATTTTAGCACTTTTTCTTTTTGTAATTTTTTTTTTCAGGTGTTGAAAAAGAACTGCGAAAATTAGGCATCACTGGATTAGAGTTATTCAGTCTTGTCATTGTATACCATTTAAGTAAGTAAGTAAATATTACATCTACAAAAACTATAGTAAGAGAAGAAGAGAGAGGTATCTGTCAACATATTAAAATTTAATTATATGACAAAAAGTTTGTGTTGAAAAATTTAATTTGATGTATTTATGTATGTACATGAAACCATTATGAAATAAATAGTAACAAAATATGCCGTTTAAAGACGAATGAATTGGAGAAATAAGTATAGTCAAATAACAGCTTAACTTTGTGAAAAAATAATCTAGGTAGACCGTGGAAAACTTGAAGATCATCTGTGACAATGTTTTTCCTAAATGTCAGTGAATACCATAATAGAGAAGTTGCAGATATTTCAAAATAAATGTCTGAGTATATTTTGACCTATGTAGATGAATCACAACATTGAACTGTAGCTTACAACAAAATGAGAGGGAATTAAAATAAATAGGAGCAATAAAATAGCAACAGATATAAATGAATTGAGAAGGTTCGACGGTTGTCGGACCGAAGAATAGGTTCGGCGAAGAAAAAAAGCGTTAGGAGATGAAAATAATCGACGCGCTACAATGAAATCGTCTGCATAAAGAAATATTGGTAGACTTGTGAAAACGTAAATAGGGGTATGGGGAATAACAAAAATTCAGTATTATTTGTACATAAATACAATATAGTGTTGATTGACAAAGCTTTAGGGGGGTAATAAAACGAAAATAAATTAACCGTTAAGAAAAATTAAATGGTAGCATCATCGTTAAATTGAACTCAATAAAGCTTACACTCTAAGATTGAAGACTTTCTTAACAGTTGTAACGTTCCAAGCTCCAACGGTACCACAATAGAGTTGTGTAATTTAAGTGTACCAGGTCATACAGGCAGACACTATTACCTACATCCCTACCCACCTAGAGAATATTATAATTTGGAACTTATTTCATACTTCAGTACACGCCATTCTATAACAACAACTTACAATAAAAATTTAACTCTTTTAATCCTCGTACAACAGTTTAAAATAAACACGATTATACAAATACAAAAATCAATTGAAACGAAAATCCCTTTTATATGTTTTATCTGATAAATAAGAATCATCATCCAAATTATGTTTAAAAGTATAACTATGTAATTTCATACCATTATAAATTCACACCTCTAAATAAAATCCATGGGGGGAACTTATAAGAATAATACGACACAGGAGTTTTTTTTTTCTTTTAGTTTTTTATCATAACTGCAATCTTAGACTCTTGGTGATTTTATTTTCTATTACACACTATCATATCGATATATCAACTCCATTACATTAATTTAATAACATTTTTAATAGCAGTTATAAAAAGTCAATCTTTATAACTTTTGATCTTATCTAAAACTAAAGAAAAAAAAAAGTGATAAAATGATGGTGTGAAATAAAGAAAAACTTAACACCATTCGAATTGTTTGTAAAAATTTATTTTCGTTTTAATTTTCACTCATTTTAACCCATTAATTTTATTTTAACTTTTTATATTTGCATATTATAAAGGTAGGCAAAAAAAAAATAAAATAAAATGCTTTTAGGCAAAAGTTATTGGATAATAAATGTTAAATTATTAAAATCATTTATTTTTATTACACAATGTAAAGGATGTCATCTTATAAAATAAAATATTTCAAGTTATTACAAAAGATTTAGATTTGATTTTAAATTTTTGAAACTTGCACCATTTTAAAGTGTAAAAGAACTTTAATAGAGTTTCCAGGAATTTTACGACAATGAAATATACATCCCAATAGTCTTACCAAATAGTCAAGTAGGGGCGCATAAATAAACAAACAACTAGCCTAAAGTTTCTCTACTTCGTAAGTTAGAATTGCTGTGTGGAATACGCTGTGGACCAAACGGAGTGAATGTCAAACGAAAAATTTTTTATCTCGTCTCTACTAACCGTACTATAATTTTCCTACATACACTGAGAACGTACCGAAATCTCCTCTCTTAAAATGTGACTTCTTAAAAATATTGTTTCAATACCAGAACATTTACCTTCATTATTTTTATGTGTAGCCGCTTTTAGATGCAAAATAGTTGTATGTCTCTGCTTTTTTCCAAAAATTTTATAAAATTTAAAAAGAAGCAATATTTCAAAAACGATATTTTGAAAGACAAAGATTTTGTTTCTCCTGGTTCGTCCCTCCTACTCTACCTACTTGGGCTAATTATAAAAGTAAAAAGAGAAAAATAAATTGTATATTAAATCAAATGACCGGGTGGGATTATTAGTATATTATTATTGTTCGTCCTTGTGCGGCAATCCTATTAAAGTGGTATTCTTATATCATTTTTAACTTCTCGCATCTAGATCCATAAATAATAATGAAACATAACAAATTAAAACAATATATGCACACACAACTGCAGCATACAAAGTTGACTCCAAGCAGAAAATATATGCTATTATGCTTATCAAAAATTGTTGACATCCAAAAACTATTTAATAAAGAGTGTAAGATGAAAATGTAAAAAAAATTTGGTACGCCCAGTTGTAGCATACAGTGAACAATGACAAACTATGATGTGAATACGAATCTTTATCAGGAAATTTAACCTAGAATATATGGCCTAAAGTTGCTTAAAGCTGGCAGATATGAGTGAATAAATCAAAAATTTTCAAGCCTTATAACAGGAAAAGCCATTGTAGTAAGGCATACAAAGCGCGAAAAATTAAATAGCATATGACAATGCCAGATTACAAAGATTACAGAAATCCTAATAAAATTAATAATCAGTATATATCGACTCATATTATATCTGGATGGATATATTTAGAATTACAACGGAATTTGAAAAGAAGACTGAAACTTAAATTGTGTGTACGTACACAGAACGAACAAGACGAATACAAATTGATTCAAATAAAGATTAGTCTCAAGCACTACAGTGTAGGTCTTATACATCAGCAAGAAAATCTTCAAGAATCTAATGATGAAATAAGCCAGCATGTAAACCAACAAAGATGTACAGATAAAATATAGTGCAAACTGTAAAGAAGATTACTGTTACAGCAACGACAATTATAAGTTGGATTATAGGAGTTATAATTGCTAAATAATAAATTAAATTTTGAATGTAATATCAATGGTTTAAAAGTTAAAGAATAAATATTAAGACAGTATATAATACCTATATACTAGATTAGATTTAATTCAATCACCGCAGTCAACCCAGTTGCAAATGTGCTTATTGTCACTATGCCTGTATGAATGCAACTAAGCATCTTAAGTCGTTAAGGATGCAAGATGTAATGAAATGATCATACTCAGGATTTTCTTCAACAGTAATGCTGGATTGATTCCATTGTTCGATGAATGCTATTCTCAGATGCCCAAGTCTGCTACTAGGGATTCTTTCGCATTTCACAGATCAGCTGTTCAATGCATGAAATTTCGTCTATTTCAAATATTCTGCGTAAGTTGTTTTTGATTTGGTTTATTTTATAAATAGTCTTCTTTACTAAGCAGCAGACAGTTTTTATCTCTGATGCCATGACGCGCATCGGTTTTCTGTTGAAAATTAGGAGAATTTTAGTTCATTTGAGCGAGCGTTGCTTTGGCATAAGCATTTTTGCTTCACGATTGCCAATAGTGTTAACCCATAAATTATCATCTTTTGTTCAAGCTAAATTGGAATCTCTATTTTATCACATAAGTGGCACTCATTGACTTGTATAGTCGAACATAAATATCGCTAAATTAAAACGTTATCTGCAAATAACATAAATAAGAGCAACATCAGAAATGATAAAAGAAAATTTATAAAATGTAACAAAAGATAGAACAAACTTTGAAGTTCATAAGAAGCTCTAGAAGAACCGACTATTTAGAAAATCGAAAGAAAGAATCTCAAAATGTTTCCATAGGCGATATGACAAAAGTCCCGGAGTTAAAACACCCCCGAGGACTTATGACTCGAAAAATAAGCTAAACGTTCCAGGGAGATTATAACTCCTATGAGTGAGCCAAAAGTTCCCCAAGGCCTTCTTGCACTGAAATATTTAAATCCGGGTATTCCTTTTTTCCAAAATTAAGAAAAAAACAATAAAAATTGCATTTTTGTTTTGTCCTCTTGTGTTAATAATCTTTCACATATTATTATTATTATATATAAATATTCTGGAAAAAGAGACAAATTTGATTTTGTAACCAACTTTAATATGCTTTTTAATATAGAATTTCGCATAGAAAATAATATATAAAGACTTATTGTTTTTTTTTTCAAGGCAAAATATTATTGGGTTTATTTCTGTTCAAAATACAATTTAAAATTTATTCAGATGTCTGAAAATATAATGGGGATTTATTTATCATTTTTTAGGAACTTTTGGCTAACTCATTGAAGTTATAATCTCCCGAGGACTTTTGCCTTATTTCGAGTTGAGCCCTAAGTCCTTAGGGGGCTTTTGACTCCGGGACTTTTGTCATATCGCCGTTTCCATATCTCATATATAATACACAAGATCGACAGCGTGGGGAGTATAAGAGCAAAAATAGTTGAATAGTAAATTATACAACAAAAAAAATTAAAATTTTAGCAAATTCTTAAACCAAAAATAAAAATATGCAAAATAGTGGTGAAAACTTAAAACATTTAAAATAGTTACACATTCCATAAACCAAAAATAAAAAGTATACAAAACAGTGTCAACCACTGGAAATATTTAAAATTAAATACCAACAAACCAAATATAAAAAATAGAAGTAATAATAAACATACAATTGTATATTTTCCGGCATTCAATCATGGGATTGTCAAATATTTAAAAATGAATTGTTAACGATCTGTGGTACATAGGTAGTACAAAAGTACAAATAAGTTTGCTCAGTAGAGAAGTTTAAAATTTTTTTTTTTATATAAAATCGTGTCTGATAGAACGACTTCTGTGCAATTGCACAGGGTATTCACTAGTACATACTATAAAATCCTTATCTACATCACCCACTTTGTTATTTAATAAATTCAGTAATGATAAAAAAATTCTGACTCAACTAACCAAAATATGTAAAAAACACCACAAAACAAAGATTCTTTGAACTCTTAGCTATTTTTGTATATTTTTTAAATAGAATTATCAATTTTTTTTTTGTTTGTTTTATTTGTTCGAATTTCAGATTTAAATTTAAATATTCAGAGTTCACCTAGAAATTTTTTTTTTATATTATATTTTTGTTGTTATTTTTTTTTTTATTTCCGAAATGAAATGAACTTCATTAAATATGCAGTCAGTAAGTATCAATTGAATGATACCATGTATCAAGTTGCTATTGTGATTCATCTATATTTATATTTTCATAACTAACATTTTATACTGTCATTAAATAACGATGTTTTATTCAATATTTTAATGTAATCAATATTGTTGGATATCTATATAGCAATAGCATGCCGCGCTAATAATCATTCTTTCTTTTTCTTTCTTTTCTATTTCTATATATAATATTTTTAGATTGTTTTATCTGTCTTTTTATTAAATTTATTGAAATTTTATTCACATAAATTGTTTTCGAATGAACTGTTTTGTGATCGTTTAGTAAAAAAAAAAAAAAAAAACCAAAATAATATTATATATGTATCTTATAAACAACAACAAAAAAAAAAATGAAGAAAAAATATTAATTTTATAATAAAATAATTCAAATATTTTTATTCATAATCGACAGATCGATTTTTTATTAATCGATAAAATAGTTTTTGTTGTTGTTGTTTTTTTAATCTTCGATATACAAAGGGATATGATAAATATCATTGATAAATATCATTGAAAATATACCGTTTAATAAATATAACATATATATATAATTATATAGATATTTAGTAAATTAATAATAAAATAAATTATAAAATTAAATGAAATTAAATAAAAACAAATTATAAAAATATAAATGAAATGAAATTGAATCCATAGATCAGATTAACAATTACACCTACACAATTATAGTCGTTCTGTATTCTATATGTTATTTTATTCTCAATAAATAGTTTTACGTTCCGGGGAATTCCCGAGGAAAATTGGACATAAAAAGGATTATAAAAGTTGGACGATAAAATTTTTAAACCTAATACACAATGTACGATCTCGTGGATTGTTATGTCTCGAATCTCGTAAAACTGACTGGGTGGCGCAATAGGTAGGGTGCCTACCTTTCAACCGTAAGGTCCCAGATTCGATTCCCGATGAAGCAAAAAAATTATTTATTTGTTTTTCGACCTGATCTAGTACCCTTTGTCATTGGGATATAATAAATAACAAACATAATTGAGAGTATATATACTCTGGTAATAAATTAAATAAAATGGAGCTATTCTATTCAAGAAGGCTTAGTTCCTGACAATAGCAGTAGTTTTCCACATTTAATGAGTTGATAAGCAGAAATTTGTTAAATAAATACTCGAAATATTGTAGATATTGTAGTGTAAAATTGCAGTACCGTTATTAATTAAGCACGAAAAGACGAATCTACTTAAGTTACTGTCAAGAGTGTAAAAAAAAAAACTAATGATGGCCTTTCTAAGTTAATTCTCAACGTCTATCATCTCTTAATTTCTACGCCAAATTTGAAATATTTTCCTTCCAGTTCCACAATTTTTTTGGTTCTTTACCTCCTTTGGGAACAAACAACTTCGGCATTGCTTTCAAAGTAGGTAATTTGTATTGTTTTTCTGTTCACATTTAAATTATGTTTTTCACTCTTGGGATTCCCTACTAAGAAACCTGTATTTTAGAGTTGTTGGTTTAAACTATTTCTTGTAGACAAAATATTGAATTGTGAATTTTGGTCTAACGATATACGGCTGCATTAACATTAACTTAGGATTCACTTGGAGAAGGTAAATATAGGAATTACCAGAATAACATATATGATAACATTCTTGGATTTATCATGCTAAAACTCTTGTAGTTCCCACCACTCACAATTAAAACATTGGTGGTGTCTAGACGATCAATGAACACTGTCAGTTTTCACTGAAATACATGTATTTTGTTGTTGTTTGAAAAAAATAAAAAAAGTTGAAATGCTTTTAACTTGTCGTCAGTTTGTCGATTTCAATCGTTTCGAATTTCATAGCCAACTTTTCTAATCTTAACCGTAACACAGAAAAAACCGTTTTAGAGAAAAAACTTTTGAATAATTTGACAGTTGGAAATTCTAAAAATTAATTTTTATTATTATTGTCTCACTTCCACTTGTTACATTCATGGTAATTCTCAGTTTTCGCCATTTGTAAATTTTTTGATTCAAAACTGAACGTGTAGACACTTCTCAGTTATAACTAACGGAGAAAACTGACTGAACAACTGATCGTCTAGACACCGCCATTGAATGTAAATTGTGTAATGAAGAACATATATCGCAAATAGAAATATAATCTTTTTCTTATGAAAATCATTAAAACATAAAGTGGTACAAGCGATCTTAGGATTAATAGTGTTATTGAAAAATCTCCATAAACATTACCCCCCCGTATCAGGTCATAATTGAAATTAATGTAAACAAAACAAAAATAATGATAATTGATAGACCGAATAATAATCAACCGAATATTCAATTGATTGCAGATGGATATCAAGCAACTTCAATCGTTACCTCGGGTTAACGATGCCGTATCAAGGAACTTGCGCGTGCGATCATTTTATTTCGCATTTGCGATCATTTTATATTGACAATGAAAAAAATTATAGTGGCTAAATTAAGAACAATATACAAAAACAGGAGCATTAATAAAAAAAAAATTATGTTAGTGAATGATATTATATTCCGAAAAGATTCCCACCTGCCCTGCAGAAACGTGGTAAATAAAACAGGATAGGAAAAAAATAGCTTTGGTATATAGGAGAATAATAAGAATTTCTTTGATCCAAAATCTTTCGTAATATTTCAATATTAAAGTATCGGAATGTGAAATGCAGACTTGTAAGAAAAACTTAGTCATTCCTATGTAACATATTTCAAGCACATTGCCAGGCAGTCAGGAAAATATAAAAGTTGATAGTTGAAGGCAAAACCAACGAAACAAAAGCGTTTTGTCTATCTGTTAAACTTTGTCTCAGACAGCTACTAACGGAATGAACCACTGCAGAGTCAACACTAATGGCACAAGACAGATCAACCAGATTACAGCAAGTGAAAATCCTGACGTTATAAATACATAATAAATGTATTGTCACTACAGGGTAAATGGAAAGATTTCACAAATTAGTTATTTTTTTTACCACCTGATAATATTTAATCAAAAACCCGTATTAGCCAAAAGTCTAACCGCATTTTTTTGTGCAACTATTGCCGATTAGACATGTAGAAAGGTATTAATACAATAAACAATCACTATCGATATGATATTAATAAGGCGTTAAATTAATTCAGGGTTTCTACATTATCTTTCAATCAATACCTCATATTTTTTATGATATTGGGACCTAATTTCAATCGAAAATTGAATTGCAACTAAAAATCAATAAACTAATTGATTCAATCAATCTATAATCAATGAATATTGAATTTTAATTAATTTTTTTTTCTTAATATATTTAATTTTAAATTATTAAAAAAAAAAAAAAAATTAAATAATATTATTCATATACTTATTAATAATTCCAAGTCATTTGATCCAATTATGACCCCGGAAGACCGTAAATAATATTTTTCGGCAATAAAATTCTTATCGATTGAAATTTGAACTTAATGTTGAAATTTTAAAATTTTTTGAATATTTTCATTTTTTTTATTTTGTTTTGTTATTGTTATTGTTGTTTTTATTTTCTTTAAATAGTTTTAAAATGATAATTGATAGCGCGAATTGTTTCCGAGTTAATAAAAAATCAATTTTTTGTTTTTGTATTCATTGAAAATTTGAAATTCACCTGAAACCCTCTAAAAATCTTCCGCGTGCAGTTTTTTTTAATTTTATTTTGTTTTTTTTTTTATTATTATTATAATTGATTATTTGAAAATAAGATGATGATGATAATGATGATTATAATAATGAAGAAGAAGTAACTTATTTGGTAGACACATGGTATTCAATTTATGTATATTGATTGGGATTAATTAGAAATGGTGGTGTATTTTTTATTTAATTTTTTTTTTCTAAATATATTTGAAGCTTTTAAAGGTGTAAGGTCGAGTTCAAATTATAATTTTGTAATTTTCGAATACAATTAATTAACTTAATTTACAATTTTGTCTGTCCCTCCAATAATTAAATTTGCAATTTCAAGCACTAAATCTAATTGAATTATAAGTGTATAAGTGTCGTTTTAATGTTTTTAGTTCATCTGAGAAAGTTATTCATAAACGAATTTCTGTAGCCAGTTTTGAACCACATAGGAATTTAGATCACTGTTTTAGAATGGGCACTTGCATCCTTTCTTGTCACTCCAGTGAATTACTTGAGAGAACGCAGTAATTTTTTTTAGATACTAATGTATAAATGTGTGATATATCAATAAAATAACGTAAGATGCCATATTTTTCAAGAAAAAATTAAAGCAGTGTGTTATGCGCACTCCCATATATATGAGTTCGACATAATATTCTTACGATCGTTTGTAAAATTTATAAATATTTCACATGTCATTGGATGCAAAATATATCTTGCAACTCGCCAAACATCTTGAGTCATTTTTGCAATATTAAAACTGTAGCATTATTTATCTGTTTGTCGATATAATTCAAGCTTTCTATTCGTTGAACTCTTCAAACATTAAGATGGGGCAAAAAAAGCTAGTGCTGTGAATTTTAAGATAGCTTTGAGTTTTGCAGACATTACACTCAATTCTATTATTATTATAATTCGAAAATATCGACCAAGTCATGCTAATCTCCATATTATGCTTAATTTCAGTTTGATGAAAGTGTACAATGTCATTTCCGGCAAAAGTTGAAATATGGTATTAGAGTTCTATCGTCTACAAAAATTATGATTAGGATTTAAAGTTAATTGAAGACTATCGTTAAAAAAATAATTAATAGAGTGGGAGACTGGACCTCAAAATGTGTAGAAACACTATCTAAGAAAAAAAAAAAAATTATGTACCCTTACTTTATATTAAATTTTTGGCTAGCGCCCACTTGTTATTACAATTCTACTTTAGTTCATCATTTATAATACCAATACCAATTCATAACTATTCAAAACTATATCTAAAAGCTCTCAAAATAATAACAAAAATTTACAGAACCATAAAATTTCTAATCTAACTCGGTACTGAATACGTTTCTGTAAACGAGTTTTAATATACATTTTTTTTTTTTTTTTATAAACAAAATTAAGAAAATTTTGTTTATGCCGACACCGACAAAGAAACATCGATTCACATAATTTTTAAACTAACAAAAATACAGAAATCTACTTTTTCTTATTCACTTTCAACTGTCTACCAGCAAAAAAAAATGATTCAAATAAACTATATACCTTGCCCTCCTTTCCTAAAAAATATTAAAATTTATAGTCGCCAAAACTTTATAAATTAAATAATTTGTAAGATGCGGTATATTGTATATATTCAAGATCTACACACATGCAATGTAGAAAAGCTTGGAATTAAGTCATTTATTCAACAATTCAATTTCCATATGTTTATACGAATGTCATCCATACATAAGTGGCCACTGTGACAACCTGTTTAGTACCCTTTGATAGTGTATTCTGCCTTTAATCCGTTCGGGTATCATTCTACATTGCTACTAATTTTAAGAAAGTGGACAGCAGTGTGATACTTCGGCAGTTATTGTACCGGTTTAGGCTAGTCATTCATTCAATATTTATTATTTTCGCATATATCTTGAAATAAGTTTAACAAAATATGTATCTACCAATTCATCTGGATTAGCTTTGAGCAATTTGCTGGGTATGTAATTTATTTCTGCTACGTTTTTAATTTTGTATAGAATAATTTCTGCTTCTATTTCATTTTTACTTGAGCCATCCACATCAATACGCCAGAATAATTAGCACGTTGTTTGTATTTGGGAGCTTGTGAGTTTAATTTCTCTTCCTGAGTCTTATTATTTATTTTTTCTTTTCAAGTTTACAACTACATTTTAATTTAATTTTTTTTTACTCTAAAACTGCTACACTCTGAATTTTTGAAAAAAAGAACAAATTGGAAAAAAAACACTGTAATTGAATTCGACTATCATAGTCAGCTGTCGCCTTTTCGTTGGCGAAAAAATAGCAAATATATTAATTTTTTTCGCCAAAATTCGGTATGGTTGTGTTCACTCTAATTTAAGTATATGATGGCATAATGTATTTTGACATTTTGTCATCGACATTCACCTTGGTTCTATTTATAGCATTCTTTTTCTATTTAAAGAACTACTTTGAGCAATTTTATCTGGCGAGACATGTAATATCACGTACCTTCAAATATGAATTGGAAAATTCTCTTATTTAGAGAATTTCCTTCTATCCACTCTGGCTCTCCGAGACATATTTTCAATATATTCTTGAATATAATTCGATAATTAGTAAAAAAAAGAGGGGTTGCAGTTACAGCAATGTTTTTGTATATACTTTGTTTATTTGATATAATACAATTATGATCATTTTAATATTTCAACTGTACAATAATTTCTCACATACTAAATTGTTAATATAAATTGTGGTAATATATAAGGCCGTACTTGAACCTGCTTAGACATATGGCATCCAACTTTGTAGAACACCGAAAAAGTCAAATATTGACTTAATATTAAAAATTATGAAGGTTAATAATTATGAAATACTATGGCAATTGTGCTGATGCCAAAGGGCACAACACACATCAGAGAATTTATAAGAAACAGGTGAACTTCACTGATGGAAGTTAAACTCACATGTCATAAAGTGAATTTATTAATATTTATCAATTTAATATTCAATTATTGTATAAATTAAAACATACATATTGCCAATAAAGTACAATTATTAAAACAAAAATAAAATAATATTCAAATACCAGTTCAAAATTATCGGCAATTTATTTGACGTTAGCAAATTTTACCTAATTAACTAATTTTGCTAAGAAGTTCAAGCTGTTTTTTGATGCAAAAGATGAGGTTAAGATTAAAAGCCTTGTTGAAATGAATATTGGTTTTGTTGGTTTTATTTTTTTTTTTTTTTTTTTGCGCTAATGTATGTATAACCAATGCGTCGTCGTCCAAGTGATTTTAATTGAAAATTATATTCAGAATTCAGTGTTTATAAGATTAATTTTTTGTTGTTGTTATTGTGATTGTGATTATTTTTTTTTTTTGTTATTATATATTGTTAGTTTCGTGGGGGTCTTTTAAAAATTAATTTTCTTTTAATAATAGGTCAAGATTGTGTTAAAGATTAGAAGATGGCTAACATCTAAGAAAACAAAAAAAAAAAAAAATCAAATACCATTTGACATTTTGACTTTTTTTTTGTTTTACGATTTTATTGAAAAATATTTAATGATTTGTTTTGTGTTTAGAATGATTTTTAAATTTTAAATCAAAATTGCGAATATAATTATGAGAAAAATTTAAAAATTCTATTACGTCGTTTAATTGTTTATAATGGTTTAAGGTGAATAACATAATTTGTAACTACTTAAGAAGTCTGAAGATTTTACGACAATATTTGTAATATTCACAATATCATCATTATACCATGCTTCGGTTTAGATATTGCCAAATAGATTATTACGTCATAACAATATGTAATAACTTCATAAATCTTAAAACATATTCATAGAAAACTACATTTAGTATCAGTTTTAGATTAAAGCTATGTTTAACAACGGTATTAGGTTTTTATTTTTAATTATACTTATAGAGCTAATTCCAAAATATTTATAAGAGATGAAACCGTAGAGTTTTTGTCTCTTGGTATTTATTATTTAATATCAAAATTATTTTTCTTCCATAAATTAATGAGATAAGATCTGGTAAATTTGAACCTTGAGTTTCTGTAAATATTCTGCTAATATGATGGTGGATATTTTAATCCATTTTGGATTCAGCAATATCTTACATTACAGATCTTAGCATTTAAAACAAAAAAATGTTGAACGCCATAATAAAGATCAAGATGAGAAACATCGCATATTAACCAATTTCTTTTATATATGGTAGATATTTCTTAGCAATTCCACTGAAAAGCTTATTTGATATTTATTACCTTAAAAATAATAAATCTTAACCAATTCTTTGAAAAAAAAAATAATATAAAAATCAAAATAATGTCTTAAGTTACTGGTATCAAAATTATATTTTATATTTTTTGATGTAAGTGGAATTAAAAGCAATAATTATGAAAAATTTGTACTAAAATAGAGGCTTTGGTGATTTTAATAGTCACTATTGTATCTAGATATATTTTTCTCCTTAGTTGGAATTTTTTTTAGTTTTTTAGTTCAGTTCATTTCAGTTATTGTGGCAATATACATTATACATCAAACCATGTGAATTTTACAACAATTTTGACTCCAATCCCAATGTCTTTTTGAGAAATGCAAGGTGCAATATACCTCATCCTATACAAATTACTTAATTTTTAAAGTTTTTTCGACAACATTTTCATATTTTTTTGACGGATTTGAGGTGTGTGTTGGATGTAGTTTATTTGAACCTGAATCTGACGGCTGACAGTTGAAAATAAATGAAATGAAATATTTTTTAATATAAAATATGTCGGTTGTTCGTTAAAAAGTTCTCTGGAATATTTTTTTTTTTCATTTTTAATAAAGAAGACCACTTTTCAGTTCTATTTTTGATGCCATAATTGATTTAGATAAAAAATACATCGACTGATTATGTGCTAGAGTGCACCACAGTGTGTCATATTTTTATTTTTCCAATTTAAGCAAATCTTAAGTTTTATAAGAGCACCGATTTTTATTAAACTTAAATAATCATTATCATTTGTTCATTCTACTGCTCTCGTTTACTACTTTGATCCATTCTGCTCTATACTGTGCAACTGTATACATAAATATAAATGCAATGTCTTTAAGGTAATTGGTACAATTAGTAGTAAAAAAAATTTTATAAACATTTAAGCTTAGTTTTTGTTTTCTAAATATTTTGGCCATGTAGAATATTTTGGCCAAATTTTGAATTGTTAAAACCTGTTGCAGAGAGTTAGCATTACAGTCATCTATGGAATTAAAAAACGTTCTTCATCATCTGGAATCCATTTAATATAATTTTTTATAATTCCAATCTTTCGAGAATTGTCTTCGATTTCGTCCAGCCCTTTTAATCTTGGTTTACCTCTTGTTCCAGTACAGCTCTGCGTCTTATATTGTTTCTGCAATTCTTTGAAAAATCATATGAGGGTAGGCCAAGTCTTCTAGCATGTTTACCAATAAAACAATGGCCCATAATGATCCCTCCCATAATGTTCTGCATTGATGATGCTGAAAGTAATGTTTAGTACTATCATGCTGATAGTAGATCTTTAAAATAGTGCTTCAGACTAAGTATAGGCTCAGTATAGCCCAGATTTTCTAGGTGATGTTACAGTCTGGTCTACTTAACCATTTGAAACTTGAAGCTTAAATTTGCATCTTTGTGAAGCAGTAGATTACTCGAGACTCATTGATAATCATATGTTGCACTTATCCGCTAATTCGTCGAGAGAACTGCGATATGCCAATACAAAATAAACCCGGTGTAAACCGGCTGTAGGTATTATAGTTTTATATATGCTTAGTTTAATAAATTGTCCCTATATAAAATTTTATATTTGAATTCCATTATTAATTATTGTCGAATGGATGGCATTCTTGTTATTTATGAAAGCAGCTAAATATTTAAAAGTTTTAAACTGTTTGCTCTTTCAAACTTGTAGTAATTCATTGATGTATATCGTCTTGTTTGTGTGCGGCGCAATCTTTATATATTTGGTCTTTGGTCTCGTTAATTGTCAATCTTACAGTAGCCAGCTTCTTTTTTAGAGTCAGAAATATTTCTTTTTAATTCGGATGTTGTTACAATTGTAACGTCGTAAGCATGTAAAGTCATAAGCATGGACGTTTATTATATGTGTCTTATGAATATGTGTCCTCCTTTGTTATAAAAATTTCATTACGTGGCGAAAAATAAGATTTAAAAATGCTGTTGAGTGGCCTCGGTAGCAGAGTGGTAAAACACTTGAATATTCAAATGTAATGACCAAGAAACACTGGTTCAAACCCAGTGAGAGACGAAAAAATTTTCAAATGATGAAAATTACTAAAAATTCATTTTCAATACAACTGCATCGATTCTCTAATATAATAGAATAATTTAATAAACATAATAATTAAAAGCCAATAAAAACAATATAATATACAATATGCAAAATATATACCAAATAATTACAATTATCTAAATGCCCATATTCCGAAAGGGAAAAGGACCTATAAGTTGTCCTGCAGATTAATAAAGAAATTGTTGTTGAATGAAAATCATCTTCTTCGACTTCTATTTTTGCGCTACTACTTTGCATTTGGGTTAGTATAATTGTCAATTTTCGTGGAATTGCTATACTATAAAACATAACTTCTACCATATCTCTTTTTCTTAAGTCGAAAGTCCGCAAAAAATTCGATTATTAATAGACGGAGATATCTATTGAACTCGTATCATTTCATTTTTCCATGCTATGTCTGTAGAAATATTTGATCAATGGTAGATCTCTAATATTAAATAAATGACGATGGTGGAGACCCAAATAGATCAAACGGTAACCTAGACGCATTAATTGAAGGACACAAGATTGTTAAATTTAATTTAAATCCATTTTGGAATACTGTACTAAAGTATTTAACACAAAGAACTATTTTTCAAGTACTTAACTTGGGTTATTGAAAATATTCTTCCCAGCAAATTTTCTTTAAAATTCACTTTTAAATACCAACTGTTAATTTCTCCAATTAAACTCAATAAAATATTCACCAAAAATATCTATATTTTTTTTTAATTTAAAGAGAAAATTAAAGTCTCCAATAAATCTTGGTTTAAAGAGTTTTAATGATTTTTTATTACTCTTTAAATTCAAATTGAAAAATTTAAGAGATTAAAATTTAATGAAACTGAATATAATATGATGAGAAAATATATGTAGAATAAAGAGCGAGCAAATTTTATAAATGTGTTTTTCTGTATTCTATTCACATTTTCATCTGCAAAACTGTGCAAAACTATGTAATATGCACTCCGCCGTACCTACTCTTAAGTGGATATAATGAAGATGAGGTGAATTTCTTATGTGAATTGAAATTAAAGCTTTTGAATAGCACAATAATTATTTTCATTATAATGATCAAGAAAGAAGACTATAATAATGTAGGTAGACTGTGTTGTGTTGACTCGAAGTAGAAGAAGAAGAAAAAGAAAAAAAAAAGAAGAGGAAGAAATAAAAATTATAATTCGAAAAGAAGAGATTCTATATATTATTTATACTTTTGTTAGCATTTCTCCTACCATCATCCTCCTCAAAATAGTTAAGCATTAAAAGCTATTAAAATTCAAGAAGTTATTTTTCAATTGATATTATCCGAAAAAACAACAGTAATTTTGATTTGATATTTACTTCAAGAATTAGTTAGTCTTGAATTACGCGTTCGACGGTACGGTGGTATTTTAATTTTTTTTTAAAGAAACACTATTTTTTTTATATTATTATTGTTTTGTTTAAATTTTGTTGTTTTTATTTTATTTTGTTAGTTTTTTATATCTTAACATATTGTGTGAACAAAATTTTTTTAATGGTACATATTTTTATTTTTCTTCTTAATAAAATTGTTTTTAAATAGTTTTGTAAGCATATGATGAGATATAATAATTTATGGATGACACACCTATGAAAATTTGAATTAAAAACTTTATTATAAGTGCATAGTTGAAATTTCAAATGAAAATAAAAGTGGAAAATTGAAATTTATTATTCTTATAATCATTTTAACAAACATAATATACACATTTTTCTTTTGTGATTATTTATTTTTTTTTTTTAAGTTTACTATTATGTTGAAAATTATTTTGACACAAAAATAAAATACTTGTTAAATATGTTTATATAAAGTGATTTCATTAATTTTATTAAAAATATTTTTAATTTCGTAATTTAAAGAATTTTATATAATTTTATATATTGGGAAAAATTTTTAATGAAAAAAAAAATAGAAAGACTTAAGAGAGAAACTTGAAATTTAATTTTAAATAATATATCGAAAATAAATATTCTTAATTCTATTATACAGTGTGTGCGTAAATAGTAACCAACAGGAAGTTGTTTGAAAAATCAATAAAATAACAAAAAAAAAAATATTTTATGAATTGTAGGTAAATTTTTGCCACTTCAAATTATTGAATGACTTTTTTTAATAAAAATATTTGCAAAAATTTAAATTTTATATTCTAAACATTTTTTTATTGTTTGAAATATTTAATCATTAGCTGTGGATCTCTTATGGAGTAGTAGAGTTTGGAAGAAAAAGAACATTTAAATTTAAAATGGCTTGAGTTAGGCAAAAAGAGAAATATATACTAGTTAAACTAGTTGCATATAGGTTTTTGAATAAGAAGAGAATTGTGTTTGAATGTATAGAATACAGCAAGTAAAATTATTGAATAATTTCTTTCAAATAATTGAAATTTTTTATAATGAATGTAAATTTCTACTTGCATCACAAGATTATAGGTTTAATTTTGTTATATATTTAAATGAAAGTTCTATATGTAGACTAAAAAGTAAATTTAAGAAAGAATAAAGTTAAATATTGTAAAATTTAGTCTATTAATATACATTGCTTCAGTATAAAACATCTGAGAAAGTTGCAATATATAAGAAAGAAATTTAATTGGATTATATTTACATGTTAGTCTAGTAAAATTAAAAAAAATATGTAACTGGATTTGGGTTAAATATTAACATTATTAACACTCTCTTTGTATTCCTGGAATTTAATTCAGGATGTTAATTATAACATTTTGAATAATTCTTAAAAATAAATTTATTTTGACCAGTTATGCAAGCTCAACAATGAATCTTATTCCGATCCAATTTTTAATGGTTTTTCACCTTGAATTGTTGATCTTCAATTTTACCTTTTTTTATTTTTATGAACTTAGGTAGAATTAATATTTCGTGCTTAATTAAGTACGGTAGGTACTGAAATTTTTTACTACATAGTATAATATTTTTCGAGGATTTATCAAGGCGTATCAATTTATTAAATCTGGAAAACTACAACTATTATCAGGAACTAAGTGTAGTTCTATTTGATTTAAGTTATTATCAAAACTATAAAATGATTAAGTTCTTATATTTTGCATATTTTCCTACGCTTTTTTTAGACCAAAATGAGAATCTTTTCGATGCTTAACTGTATTTACAGAAGTTGTCTTTCAATTTGTATTATCCTTTAAAAAAAATTGAATACATGGTTTGCTTACAGTAAGCTTAACTAGTATTTTTCTATAGATCAACAACCTAAATTTTTATGCGTGTGTATTGCTTTCAATTAGATATAGTAGAACAGACATACTTATAAACATTTAACACTAAATATTCGAATTTTTTTTACTACTATCAGAAAAATTAAATATAATCAAATTTCAAAATAACATTTGTATTCTTTGTTTGTATTCCAGTCATCCGGACATTAACAATCCGTCTTAAAATTATTCAATTTTTTGCTGTTTTTGTGTACTGCTACCCAGGTTTTGCAGACTATTCCCGGTTTTTGTATACTGCTCACTATATACAAAGCACTTGAATTTATAAGTATTGACATCCACACTATACACGATAAAACTTGCTGGAAAATAAATACTTTTTAATACAAACCTCTTAGACACAACCACAAAATTTGTTATAACTTTTGTAACAATTATTATTTTGAAACAACATTTTTAAATTAGCTAAACAAAAAAAATGATATAAGAGTTAAAAAATATTGATAAATAGGATTTTATTAATATGTTGAAGCAAAAGGACGAAATATTAGAAATTTTATGGCGAATTTAAATAAAATTAAAATTAATTAATCATTATTAAATATTAAAAATAAAATAGAAAAAGCAGGAAAGTAGAAAATGATTATTTGTTATTTAAATTTTAAAAATGTTTTGTGAGCATTACTGGAACATAATAGCCTGATACGTTCTTCTCTTTAGTTTGATGCGCAGGAGCATAGAAAATGAAATTGTAAAATTTGATATGAAATTATATAAAATAATTCATCTTCTACTACACTATATGAACAACATCAAGTTAATTGGCATCAATTAAAACAAATCTAAATTATTATTATAGACTAACGAGACTGGTATTTCATTATTTGAGAAATTATGATTTTCAAGTTCAATGAACTCGGGCTAAATCGAAACCTTATGCTTTCAAAGATAATAACAAAACAAATTAAGATATAAGAGAAAGTCTTTTTTATAATATTACAACAATTTTCATCATAAGTCAATTTATTTCAATATAGTTATGTTTGCCTTCTAAATGTAAATATTTCGTTTTCTAGAACTTTCATCAATTTTTTTTTTTTTTTTTTTATTTAATTATCAAAAACTTACGTGCTTTATTTTATATTATACTCCATTTATCTAATTTACTTTCAATTGTATACTGATTGACACTTTCATTTTAATTTGGAATTTTTCCAAAAGAAATTACGAATTTTCATTTGAAAATGGTAACTAGAAAGCTAATTTGAATAGGGAAAATAAATTTAATTCTTTTTCTACAATTTATAAAATTGTTTAAAATATTTTTAAACTTATTTTATTATTCATGTGTTCAAATCAAAATTAACGTTATTCAATAACTAAATTTTACGTTATTCATTTTATTCACTTCTTAAAGGGCCACATTTCATCAGCATATCGCAGAATCAACTGTTGTTATCAAACGCATTTCTAATAATTTACATTATTTATTGGTAGGCCTATTTCCAAAACTTTTTTTTTTTTATTATATTATTTAACATTACAATCTATCTTTAAATTAAACTAATAATGGTATTTCATTATTAGACGATATTAAATAATTTACTTTGGCGTTTTATGTTTTTTTTTTACAAGTGATGAGTGACTTTATTAACTCATCTTCGAAGTTAAATAGTTATGTTCAAAGTAGTGGGGATTTGTTGTTAGACCATTCAGAAATAATGGACTATTTCCAAAACTAATCATGTTAACCTGACTGTACTATTGAAAATTCTAATTCTAAATTTCTTAGAAGCTCAGCAGTTTAAACTAACAAAAAGAACAAAAAGCATATATTTTTTTTTTAAATTTAATTGTCTTCAAACCAGTATCAATAACATTAAAATAACGAACAATTTTAGAGACCTGTAATTATATTTTGTTTTAAACTGTTACACCTACAAAAATGGTGAAGAAAAATTCTAAATTAAAAAAAGGTATAAAAAATTAACAAATGTCTTTAAATTCATTAACCCGATATGGTGTAGTGATTACGTCACTTGACAACTTTTGTATTTGTATTTTTTTTTTCATTTATTTATTATGCTTGAATGAAACATATCATAAAATTTAATTTAAAAATTTTAATATATAAAATTAAAAATTACTGGTTTTGAAAAAAATAATGTTGTCCTACGAAACTGTACATTCTATCTATTATGGGAACATTCAGTACTTAGTATATCTTTTATAATACGTAGTCAAAATATATACAGGCTAGCGGATGAAAAAATTCAATGATAAGCTATCAATACCCATCACTTATACGTTATTGTATTGTTAGACCTGTTTTAATTTGTTCCTTAATATATTTTTAATTCTTCAAATTAAAAATTATGAGTAATCAGAAGGCCCCAGGTTGACATTTCGTCCTGGTCATAGAAATTAATGTTTTATTTATTTTTAGTAATCACACAGGTTAGAATCATGTCATCGCTTAGGTGGTTTTCTCGGTATCGTAGTAGTGTTGTACTTCCCTACAACTACTGTTTCGGTGCTTCATTTATCGTTTTTTCAATTTTACTCATTTATGACCAAAATATTTACATTTATACAGGGTGGTCCGGTTTAGAGAAAAAATTTTTAAGGGGTGATTCCTTGGAGTATTTAAGGAAAAAAATTGTTCTAATCTTGTTTATCTTAAAATTTAACTTGGCCTACAGAGGGTTAAGAAAACTGTTTTTAAGAAATTGTTCTAATTTTTTTTTGTCATTGTATTGATGGGTTACAATATTCCTTACAACTTTTTCATACATAACTTTTATATCAGACTTATCGTTTTTCAGGTAATGTCATATAAAATTTCAGTAATCTTAACTAATTTGAATGATTTTGACTAATTTTGACTAAAAAAGAAAATTGTTACAATATTAAACTCTCAGTTATTATTTTTCTTATTTTCACGGATAACACAAATAATAAATATGGTTTTACCTAAAAAACGGCAAGTCTCATATTATGAAAGTTGTGTATGAAAAAGTTGTAGGGGATGATGTAACGCATTAACAGCGAGTTTTTTTTCGAGATATTCAACGTTGTTTTACAAAATTTTCAGTTAAAAGAAAAATTTTAAGTTTGTGCAGCTATTATTCAAAAACGGTAGGTCTGATACTCATCCACCTCATACCGTTTTTTTTCCCCTATGGATGTGGCCCTAATATATCAGAGCCGGCATGTAGGCTTTTTAGCCCTTTATGCCGTCCTCCACCCCTCAACTTAGTCGACCCTTTTGATAAAGGCCAATAGGTTTGGGGGATTTATCCTGCAGAAGTTTTCTGAGGTTATATAGTGCGTTTCCAGCAGCCTGAGTCTCAGCTTTGAAAGAGCTAAGCATTCTCCTGCAACGTGTGTGGAAGTTTCTTCCTCTTCCACCTCATACCGTTAATTAGGTGTATTAATTTTAAAAAAAAAGTTATAAAGATGATGTTGCTCTCTAATTCCTTCAGAGCTGTAGTGGATATTGTTTAGACATAATTTTTCTAATCCGATATTCTTCAACCCTCTGTAGCCCAGGTTAAATCTAGAATAATTTTTTGCCTTAAGAACTCCAAAGAATCACCCTTTAAAATATTTTTGCTCTAAACCGGACTACCCTGTATAAGTACAAAGTACATTTGATTTTACAGAGATCAGATTTTACACTAAATAATCTAGAGTCTAGACAACTGAAATGTTGTTTATTTGTTTCTAATTTCTATGATTTTTTGGTTTTATTATTGCAATGGAGTGAGCAAAATAGGAAAAATCTCTCTACAAACTGTTTCATTTATCTGTTACTGTTTCAACGTATTGGTTGCGTTATTTCCGTATTCCATAAGATTTTAAATTCCGTAAATATTTCTTATTTCTTCAATTGATTGACAACTGATCGAAAATGATGTGCACCTCATTTCATTTTAGTGATTACATTTGCAACTGCTTTAACAGCGTTTTAAATTTTATTTTAATTTGTCCGTTATTCTACAACGCTATGGATCGCATATCTTATAAATTCAGACTTAGCAGTTGACACTCATATTTTTGTTTTCATATTTTTGTTCTCATATATCGGAGTTATTTCGATATATTTTTCGATTCTTCCAATTCTTCGATTCTCCCATAGAAGAAAATCATCAAAAGTCATCATCAAAGGTCATAATTCTCACTTTTCATATTTTGTTCTATTTTCCGGGCAGAACAATGTAAAGAACGGTACTGACTTAAACCCATTAAAAATTATTATCCTTTTGTTAGAATTAAAACTAGTATTTTAGACTAATCATTATTATGCATTTGCGGTTCTATTACTTTAAACATCTTTGATGAATCAAAATACCATTAGGAATTATTATTGAGAGATAAAAGATTTTAGACTAACACAGTTCGAACGATTTCGTTCGTTAAAATCTTGATTATCAGCTAAGCGTAATACATCTCCATTGAGCTGTTGAAAAAGACGACTTTTACGGCTTACAACCGGTATTTTTATTTTATTTTTTATGATACGGATCCTGTAATCTCTATGAATATCAGCATTGTGAATATACCAAGGAACATTTGTAATGTTTCGCAACACTTTTGAAGAACGTTTAAACAGTTTGAATATGAAGTGGCTTAGCCCGACTCTATATTTGAATATACCATATGCCAAGACTGGATTTAATATTTGATCTTAGATCAAAACGTTGTTCATTAAACAATATACATGCTCCGATACATCAAAAATTTATTGATTGAGATTTAACTGTTTTCGTTAGATTAATTGATGAACTAATGTGATTAAATTATTTCAAATTAGTTTTTATTAAATTCAATTATTTTTCAATCGAAATCCTAGAAAAAATTTTCAATTTATCACCTTGATTTATTCCATATTCTAAACACAATTATTTTTTTTTTTACAGTATTCAAACCACCTTTATATAAGATATCTTTCGCGTCTTACCTTATTTATCTTTACATTCATTAATTCTCAGCTGGAAACCAATTAGATATATGATTTGGTAATGAGATAAGAATACTATTGATACTAATTTCAAATCGATTCCAACTCATACAATTTTTTTTCTTAATGCTCATATTTATTATTATTATATATATGTTATACATATTATTTTAACATTTATATTTACTATAATTTAAATTTATTTTCTTTTTAATTCTATATAAGTTAATTTAATCGTAAATATAATTAACAAGGTCAAAAATTGCGCATTAAAAATGAAAATATAAAAAAAAAATATCTAAGAATAAAGTACACCCCTATTTTCAATTGACAACTCATTAGGAATTTTTTAAACCAGTAATTTTAAAATTAAATATTTTTGACAACTAAACTAATATAATTAATTTTATATTTTTTTTTTTTTTGTTTTCTAAATAAACAACTCAATTAACCTTCTTATTTCAATATCCAAACATATGTACTATACACTTTTTAAATCATGTTGTTACTTTTCTCATAAATTTCATAAATCGATTCTGTAATTAAATGTTAACAATTTTAAATTAATTTAAAGAAAAAAAAAACAAAAACTAACTGTCTACAGCTTAATCTTAAATTCTTTTGAGATTAATTTAAATCAATTAAAAATCATAGATTTTTCAATTTGAAAAATAAAAAAAAAAAAAATTATATAAAATAAAAATTAAATTAAACTAACGGTACTCGCCCAAAAATAATCTCGTCGTGTTAAATTGAAATCAATTTTAATTTTCACATTCACTGATTTTTAGTCATTAAAATATTTAAAAAAAAAAAACGCAAAATTTTATCTACTCAATTTATCCACAAAACAAAAATAAAACAAAAAAATAAAAAATTAAAAGTCTAATAAAATTCAAAGAACTGTCATTCCAAAAAATGATTCCAGTTATCAATAAAAAATTTTAATTTATAGTTTTAATCAGTTCAAACAAGTCAGGCTGAAAGGCGTCAAAAAATTCTTTAACTTAAATCTAAAATTCACATCATAATCATATGAGTTTTATTACCCTTTGAGATGACATTTTTATTATATTTTACAGAGAAGGTAAATGGTAGTAGGTAGTCAATATAGATATACAGTTGCTCTTATTATACCACCATTACTAACCAAATTGGAATTTCCTTTTTATATACCACAACTATATAGAGATACCAACCGTATGTTATTTAAATTTTTTTTTTACATTAAGGAAGTTGACTACTTTCCGAAAACGCTTTAAGGCTAGGACCAGACATGCAATTTTTAGTTTTGCAACTGTTTGATTGCACATTTGTATTCCATTAGTTTAAATATGAAAGGGCGCACACATAAAACCATCGGTTTAAAATTGTATGTGTTGTGTGTGTGTCTAACCTTACTATTAACTCCATTTCTATTGTGCAATTTTGATATCAAATACATGTATAGGTCTATGCAATTTGCCTAGTTTCATGATAAATTGCTTCGTGTATGGTAGAGTTGATGCAACTACATTCAAGTTGTTGCAACGATCGTACGAAAATCAAAAATTTTTGTGAAGGTTGCTACAATGTGTTGCTTCGTGGTACATGACTTTCAGTCCTTCTAATATTTAAATAATAGAAAAATTCCCAGCAAAAATGTAATTACGATACTACTAGTAATTACAAACACGCCATGGCTCGTACAAAACGACTGGATAAAGAAAATACTAAATTCAGCTAACAACAAATCGGTCTTCTGCTCCATGCTTTTTCGCAGTCCAAACTGAATAGTTAATATCTGCAATTTATATCAATTTATATCTCCGTCCTATGCCCCACGGATGGTGTGGTTACAGGACAATGATGATGATGAATTTATATCTACTTTTATTACATAAAATCTGTTCTGGGTTCCTGGTCCCAGTAATACAAAGGAGAAAGTGAGAGTCGATTCACTGGCTAAGCAATATTCTAATGAAATCCTGCAGTAGGACGTTCACTCTCAAAAGGAAGCCGTCTTGGAATGTATTCATTCTTATTATCGGACAAAAGCAAACGAAAGATGACATAACCTAACTACTTATGTACACTATAGAAAAATATAACACTATCGTGTAACAGCAACAAATTTAAACAAATTTTAGCCAGGTATTTTATAAAAATAAATAAAAAGAAAAAAAAAATGCTTCTGCAACACTTTCTGTCCATTAATTTTTTTATTTGTGTAGTTTTTAGTCATTACTTTAATCCGTTTATTTTTCTTTAATGTTTTGTATAAAAACTAGAAATTACAAATTATAATACTCTCTTTAATTATAATACAAATGTTTTCAAATCCGTATATTTTAAAAAATATTTGACAATTTTTATGTGTTTGACATGTTTGCCCTGTAAAATCCCTTGAATTTCTCCAATATGGTTGCTTTACATTTCAAATTTAGAAGGATATCCACTACAGAATCGTCTCCTTGCTCTGACCTATCTTACCAAATTTGGAACATTATATGCTTTTCTTATTTCATCGCCTGGAACTCCTTCTCTTCATTTCTTTTACTAGTCTTCCCGACGTGAATTTTCTTCCACTGATCACAACATTCCAGCATTATACGTCGTAGCGTATGAGTGGATATAACTAAAAATAATTTATTGTAATAACAACTAATTGTAATAGACTCGGATTCAGTTTAATTTCTTTTTAATATATTTACATACAAATACATTGGAGCGCCGAGAGAAATAAATTTCTAATTAATTTATTAAAATATTTCATAATAACGGTAAAAAAACAACGGTTTGTATTAAATAGATAAGTGAACAAGTTGACAGCTCTGACATTTCGTAATTACAACATATTAATTACACATTGAACAAAAACAAAAAAACATTACCAATATGGTAACCCCAATCTTAGTTCAATTTTAATCCGATAAAATATGACCAGTTGACATATTTTACTCTTAGTGATTTTGTTTTCCTCAGTAAATTTTTGATCGCGTTTGTAACTTATAATCGCGTTAAATTCTTGCCTTAAGCAAGAAAAACCATTTTTTATTTTATTTTTTTTATTTTTTATTTAAATTTTAAATATTTTTAATTTTCATTATCTTTACTTTCTGAGAATCAATAATAATGTTATGTTCGTTGTATATATATATATACATATATTATATATGTAAATTAGAGCAAAATAACACAAGAAGAATGAAAAAAAGTGAATATTGCAAAGAAATATAATTTTATTTTCGAAATAGATTTCCAAAACGGTAGCTAAAATCAATATAATAAAAATTATTATTATTAAATATGGCTATCAGCTATTGATTTTTATTCAATATAAAATCATTAAATTTTTTTAGCTTTGTAACTGAATACTATAGGATATTTTTGTATTTATATAGTATATTGTATTGATTTGATAAGATTTTTAAATGGCGGGTTGAACATATTCTGGGTACTGCAAATAAATTTTATTAAATCTGAAGAAGTTTTTGCGTTAAAAAATCATTAAGTTAAGCTAAAATATTGAGGGGTCGTTTAAAAAATGTAAATTGAAAATTCTTCAAAAGTTATAATTTTCAATTAAAAATATTTTCAAGAAGCATAAACCCACCAGTTAAGCATAAACCGGAAACACGTCCTTCCATCGTCTCTTATATACTACAAACCTTTCTATATTTGCAAATTGCAATTAAAATTCTTCTTTAAACTTTTCTTTATCTTTCGACATAACGTTCATCCTAAGGACTCTATTATACCTACCTTAGAAGTAGCAATTTCATTTTAGCTGTGATTCATTGCGACTGGATGATACATTCGAAATATAGAGAACTAATTAACTTTTTCTAATTAATTTATTATTTTTTTTTTCTAAATAATTTAATCTAATTAACTTTTTGACTTTTCATAATTAAATCAGTTCGACGAAACCTATAGCGCAACTATAGTAAAATTAACTTTTTGACTTTGAGAAGGGTAATTATTACTTTATTTAAAATTCAACAAAATCGACGAAACCATAGCTTGACTACAGTAGAACAACAAACTCTAAAAAAAAACTTGTACTAACTATAAAAGTTTACCCTAACATATACAACTCCCATAACAACTGATCTGTAACCAGTTCAAATTTTATTCAAAATCAATTTTTTTAATTTTAAATAAAATTTTATATGCGAGTTCTACAATAAACTTACTACAATTGAGTCTTTAGGTGACACAAATCGATTACATTCAAAGTGGTTTTCACTTCGGTTTTGGTTTTTGCTGTTTTACAAAAATAATTTTTTACCCGGTTCTGGTTCCTCGCATTTAAAAAGTCTAGATTTTAGTTCAAGCTCGGTAGTACACTAATAAAAAGAAAATTAAAGGACTTTTAATTTTTTATTATTATCAATCCTGAAGAACAAAACAATCAAAATTTAATTTTAGTGAGTACTATTTCAATATTTAAAATATCTTTATCATTATAAATTCAATTACAATTTTCTTTTTTGAAATTCTGAAAGACTACTTCCTAACTCGTGCAAACTATATATATAATCTACAAACTTACCGAGCTTTAAGATACCTTGGTCTTCATCATTTGTTGGTTCTATAGCTAAGGGTTAACCTCGTTTACAATTTTGCTCTATTCTGTCCTATCTTGCACAACTGTCATTCATTCGTTAACTTCAATCTTTAAAAAATTGTCCTCGATTTCGACGTTCAGCGATTTTACTTCTTGTTCTAGTCATGTACCTACCTCTAATATTCTAACATTCATTGATCATTCACTCTCATCACTATTATGTCCTACCTATCTAATTCTTTATGCCTTAATAAATTTACCAATGTTGTGTCTTTCAATTAGTGCTTCTACTCCTCGTTTGATCTTATTTCATCGTAATTTAATTTTGTGACCAAATATTTTTCCCAGAATTCTTCTTTCGAATAGGTTTAATTTATTTTCTTCAATAATTGAAGCAAACAATAAAGACAGGTTGTATTAGTTAATTAAATTTTTCTGTTCAACATTTTAGATTTGAAGATGCCCTTTTTGCATGTAGAAACATTTTTACGATACTTGAACTCTATTATTAATTGTCAAATGTATATTTTTATTTTTATAATTTATTAAGAAGACACTATGGCATATAAAAAAGGCTCCTTGATGATGCATGATATTTAAAACAAATTTCTATAATTAAAATCCACGATCGTAACAATTTATTATGATGACCGAAAACAAGGAGGGAGGCTGATTCTATATAAGATACGACGGAAGAACGTGTTTCCATTTTATGCTTCACTGAGGGGGGTTTCAGTATACAATAATGATAATAAGATGTCGGTTATAACGATCATTGAAATGAATACGCAAAATTTTTGTTTTCGATTTTATTACCGCTGTAGACACAAAATTTTAGTAAAAATTTATAGGAATGCTTTGGGAATGTTTTAACAAACAATTTCTGCTCAAATTTTAACATTTTTAGTTAAAATTTTATCATTTTACGGATCCGTATTTTTGTTTTTCTGAACAAAACAAAAAAAATAAAGAAAATGAAACAAAATTATTTCAATGAAGTACTTTTCATTTTTTCAGCTGTTTCATTTATTCATTTGTATTTTATTGAAGTTATGTTTCATTTTTTCATTGTTTCATTTATTCATTTGTAATTTATTGAAATTGTGTTTAATTTTTTCACTGTTTCATTTCATCAAAAAAAAGAAAATTCTGATACAATCTAAGAATCACAATAAATTTTACGGAAGCAATTTTTCTGATCTAGCGGTCGTTTCATCGTAAAAATAAAAATTTTTTCACTGTTTCAATTTGAATACGTAAAATTTCAATGATCGCTATAATCGACGCCTATTTAATAAATGATTTCATCAAAATCAGAACTTGAAAAAAACAAAACCATGAAAAGCAACTGAAATGAAACGAAAAAACGGAATTGAAACGGGAACATTTGTTATTCATAAATGTCAAGATGTCAAAATTTATTAAAATCAGAACTTCTCTGTAGTAAGGGGCTGGCGTGCAAAAAATTATATTTAAACATTTAATTTCTGCCTATTTTTTCGTACCTATGAAAGATAACATTATGTATAATTGTAATATGTTCCCGGTTCAATTCCATTTTCCCGTTTCATTTCAATTGTATATTCTGTTTTTCACGTTATCCTGTACGTTTCATGTTATCCTATATATTTCGGAATTAAGATTAGAAACGTTGGCTATGAAACTCGGAACGTTTGAAATCGTAAAACTGACGATAAGCATTTTAACCTTTTTTTATTCTTTTAAAACAACAACAAATACATGGATTTCAGTGAAAACTGACAGTGTTTACTGACCGTCTAGACACCGCCGTGAAGCATAAAACGGAACACGTCCTTACGTCGTCTCTTATATAGGACTAGCCTCCCTCCATTTGCAATAGAATATTTTCGCCAAACTTTATCTTCCGACATGACGTCCACGCTAAGGATTCCAATAATAATTGTTGTAAAATAGCATCTACCAAAAGCACTTTATGAAATTTACGAAATGAAAATATGAAAAATATTTCCAAAAATTAAAAAGTGTTAAAATCTATAAAAATAAAATTTCATTTTTCAAAATAATTTATAATAGTTGTCGTTTCACTTGTAAATTAAATCTCACCTTGGTAATTAATTCTTTTTCTAAATTCTATATTTATTAATTTATTATCATAGTTTTAATCATTTGAAAAAAAAAAAAAAAATTATTTTCTGAATAAATTTTTATCACCGCAAACATAACACTTCCCTGTTTATTCACTTTCATTTTGTTCTTGTCTTTGTATCTCAAATTTAATTTATCATCATAGCCGGTTGTTTGGTTAGTTGGTTCACCTTAGATTTTACACATAGATACCATCATTGTAAAATCATCAAACAGCTTTTAAGATAAAGACAAATAAAAAAAAAATAAAAAAATCTCAATTAAAATTCTAGAATCCGAAAGAAGAAGAAGTTAACCTTAGATTTTTAAAAAAGAAATGAAAAATTTCTGGTTTTTAAAGATTTTAAATTAACTTTTCAAAAAATTTATCTCAGATCTAATGTTGGTGTTTATTTATTTATATTTTTTTTTTATTATTATTAATAACTAGCTTTAGCATTTTATTTTACAACACCAATCGAGTTATTCAATTTGACAAATGGTTATGAATAGTGATTAGATAAATAAAAATTATCTGAGTAAAAACAAAAACAAAAAATTACATAACCATAAAATGAAACTGGATCATTGGATGAAACTGATTAATGATTCCTATACGATTTGGTATTGATAAGAAATCAAGAAAACTAATTATAGCCTTAAAGCGTTTCAAATTAATAAAATGAAGAGAGTAAAAAAATAGATATAAATGACAATTAATGGTTCAAGTATTGGATAGATAATGATGATGACTATGATGTTATTCAATTTAATTTTGACGTAAAATCATGTAATTTTAAGTAGATACTCTAACTTAATGTTAGAAACAAAAATGAAAAATTATTGAGAATTCAATTCATTCGGCAAGCATAGTCGTAAATAAAATGTACAACTATTAATTATGGATGGAAGTATCAAAAGTATGTTTAGGAGTATCAAAAATTGATTGATTGTACTTTTTTCTTATACTTCCTTTATTATTGTATAAAATATTCAATATTCTCTGTTCAGAGTAAAATTTTGAAAGAGATTAAGTTCACAATAATGATTTTTCAGGGGTAAGCTCAATCACTTTATTTAATTTTTCTTTTATTCTATTATTTAAACCTTATTATGAATTTCTACTTACTAACAATAGTTGTCATTTTGATACTTATATTTTATTTTATTTGATAATTGATAAATCAGCTTACAATTTCAAAAATATTGTTTGTTAACGTAAGGTAAGTTGTGTTTTAATCCAGAATACTATAGTTGAATATTTAAAATTCTGTTAATAAGGATGCTAACTAAATTGATAACGTATTAGAGTGACTTCCAAAATCCGTTATAAAAAGTTTTTATACCATTTAAAGCTTTTACAACCATTTTATTGTAAAATATATAATAAAATACATTTTATAATACCATTTTGACAATATAAATACACACAATCTACATTTTGTTGTTTAAATTATAATTTTGTATTTTTGTAATATAAATCGGTGATAATTTGACTTTTAATTTAAATTACTTTTGGTATCTCTTTCAATACATGAAAACTAATATTGTCATATCTTCATAGATCAGCACATATTTTTGGCCGCAAAATCAATTTTATTAGCAAATTGAAAATATTGAAAATATTGAAAATATATGCTATAATTTAATTAATTTAACTAATAACTTTATCTATGTCATGTATACAAAATGTACTCTAAATTTTTTTGCTACATTCAGTTGGAGTAAAAAATCCAACTTTTCTGCATGTTTGCTTAGTTTTGGACATCCCTAAATTGAACCAGTTAATGGCATTAAAGATTGATTTAATTTTCACAATGTATTTTCAATGATAGATTTTAAGTTAACCTGAATATTTCAATGAATATTGTCAACTTATTGTATATGTCGTTGTTTCAATTCCACCATATAATCCATTGTTGAAGTTGCAGGACAGTGAAGATAATTTGTTGATGGATTGATAATAATTGAGAAATTTATATATTTTTTTTTTGTTTTTTAATCTACCTCTATAACAATTGTTTTCTTACACATTTCATGCAGTTCGTAGCTGTACCGTATAATTTTGGTTCTACCTTCCATAAATCAGAACTGCTATACATTTTTAATTTTTCTGGTTAATTATTTGACAGCCTGATGAACCATCATTAATCTGCCTAATTATTTGACAACCATCATTTAAAATTTAGGTCTAGGACATTTCCTTTCCATTTTGGAAATCATCAACAACTGAATCATAGTTCCATGTAGAAAGTGTACTTACAATCGAAAATCTAGAGTCTAGACAATGGCATAATATAACAATTAACTAACATTGGAAACATTTTTTGTAATGTTAATTAAGCCGAGACAGGATAACCAACGAAAATAAGTAGCACAAAAATAAACTGTTAAGAGCCAATGGTTTTTTTTATCATACATATACACAACATTACGTTGAAACCGTTTATACTGCTTGGTATGTTTGGCTAGATAGGGAAAAAGAAATTAGAAAGAAAAAAGATGGATAGGTGTTTATAATCGGTTTCTGATCAGTTTAATATTAAATTACTACAAATTTGAAATCACTTTGTAAAAACATATTTTCCAAATATTTTATATTGTTTCACACCCCATTCTCTTATTATTATTTCTGAAATTTTAAGTTTTATTTTTTAAATTTGAAATTTAATTTCTAAAACTAAAAACGATTCTATGAAATTGACTAGTATGGAAAAATAAATTTAATAAGTGTTAAAAAATAATAAAAAAAAAAGTTAAAATAAAAAAAAAAACAATACATTTCTAAATTTCACCACAAAATATGGTGAATAAACAATATAAAATCCAACAAACATTAGATAATACCCACAATAATTTAAAATCAACAAAACGTCATCCTAATTCTAAATTTCAATTTGTTGGTGTAGACTCTTCTGCTGCAGCTGCCTCTTCTTCGACAAAACAGAATAAATTTGGAGTAAATAAAAAAAATTATCATAACACTGATAATACACCATTAACATCATTAACATCATATGAATCTGTTGGAACAAATTATAACATTGGTAATAATTTTTCAATACGACGTACACAACAACAACAACAACAACAACAACAGGAAAAATTGAGAAATAACTTTGACTCAACAAAATTGAATTTTTCTAATAATTTCGAAAGTTTTAATTTTCAAAGCACAAATCCCAGTTCTATAGAAAGTGTTTACGGACAAAATATTTCAATGTCATACGGTGGTGGTAGTAGTAGTGATGAAACAATGGGATCAAAAAAAAATCAAAAATATTCAAGTAGAGGACGACATAATTCTGATCAATTTGATGATTTAACAATTAATGATATTGGAAGATTTCAATATATTTTACAAATGGATAAAGAATTGGTGAGTTTAGATTTTTTGAATTTTTTTTTTTTTTCTATGATTAGAATTTTCATATTATTGCAATGTAATAAAATATTGAAAGATATATTGAAGTTTCATTTAAAGCATTTATTAAATTAAATTGCGAATAATGAAGCACAATAAAAGAACTAACATACGATATTAGTCCTGCTGTGTGGAAATTACTTAACGATGTAACAAAGTAGTTCGAGAATTAAAAACGATAAATCAGGCTTTTTAAATACGTCAATTGAGAGATTTGCGGTTACAAGAATATTTTGTTCCTCTGATGAGCAACCTCTGCTCAAATGCCACTAATGAAACGTAACAAAATACACCCATACAAAAATGCAATAATATAAAAGGTTAGATCTGTAAAATACCAAAAGGTTGAATTAGTCAAAATTCCAAAAAACAAGCAGACTTTGAACAATGAAATAATTTCTAACAAAGCTATAAGTTTTTCAGCTGTTGTAGTACCATTTATTTTTTACTTAAAAACATTTCGGAAAATTCAATACGCTCTAAATGTAGTATAATATTTATTTATTTATGGCAATAGAGATGGGCAGTTTGGACAGTAAAAATTTCTCTTAACTAGCTCACATTTCATAAAATATAAAGAGAACAATTTAAAACAAATTTTTAATATAAATTTAATATTTTTTCCATTTCTTTTATTTTAGTTACAGTTACAGTTTTAAAAACCCGATGTTGTTTACCCCAATGTATTGTGAATATTTTATATTATTGTGAACAGTATAGAAATTTTTTTAGACCATCAGTTTTAAGGGCTCTGAATCGATAATACTCCGCTTTTCTTGTGTTGTAGTTATGAATTGAGGTATTATAGGTGTTTGTAGTTTTATGATGCTTTGTTTAATAATAATTTATAAATCGGTCTACATTTTTCCAAAAATAGTATTTGTTAATCGAAGGTAAGCTGTTAGAGACAGAATACTAGTTGGGATATCATATTGTAGTGTATAGCTATATAAATTTTTCAATTCTGTTAATAAATAACTTAACTGAATTGATAACGTATTTTCAACTTTAACTTCAAACTAGCATTAAATATTGTATTTTAGACTGAATATAAAACAGTAAAAAACTTTAATACATGTTCGCTTAGTCTAGTACACCTCCAAATTGAATCAGTTAGTGACATTATTTAATTCACAAAATTTCCAAAATGTATTTTTCATGATAGTTCTTCATCCGTAACTAAACCCAAATATTTTGACGATTTTACTCATTGCATTTTTTGTTGTTTGCGTTCCATCCTATACCCCACTGATGAGGTTGTAGAACAGTAATGATAAATTGTTGCTGATTGATAATAATTAAGAAATATTTTGTTTTTATTATACCTTGATAAATCTTAATTCATGCACATTTCAAACAGTTCGTAGCTGTAACTTTATCTGCTGCTTGCTTTTCATTCTTAATTTTTTTTTCTCATTTGTTAAACTTTTTAGATGTCATAACTTAGGTTGGTAGGTAATAGTGACTGCCCACCGTACGCCGACACACTTAGACCGGTGAGGTCCATTGTGATACCACGTGAACTTTCCTCGCGTACAACTCTACTCGTTGAACCAATTTGAGCTTTTAATGAAACGGTAAAGATTTTTGATATTAGTGCTTTGAAGGTTACCCAGCGAGTCCAGAAAGAAAGCTCCTAGAAGTGTTTTTTTATAGTAGAGACCAGGGCAGGAACAGAGTAGGTGTTGGACAGTTTCATCCTCTTCCTCCTCTCTACATGTTCCGCAAAAGTGGGATGTTCACCAATCAGACAATGATCCGTAATGACCCATACCATAGTGCTAATGTCACACGTTTTCAGAGTTAGTAGGTTAAGGGATCGCTTCAGGTTTAGCAAAGGCCATATTTGCCAAATATAATGGTCCAATTTATGCAAGTTAAATTTTCAACTTCTTGATCTTAGAACTTTTCTAATTGAGAGAAAAAGAAATAATTTGTGAGATTCAAGACTGTGCTCTGCTAAAAATAAAGAATAAATTATAATTAGATATCAAAATTAGTCGAACATTTTCCTTTGAATTTTACTTGAAGTACTTTAAGCTTTTTCAAAAATAAAAAAAAAATAATAGCTTTTTTAGCAGGTAAAGATAATTAACAAAAAAATAATAAAATGTATAAATCTGAATACTAAAAGACCAGGAAGAAATATACCAGTTTTATGTACTATTTTTAATTTTATATTTCAAGTAATTTGAGTTTACATCAATTTTGGTAATCAGAAAAATGTCCACTGGAAAAAAGCCTACATGGCAAAATACTCACGTTGAAAATTGCTCCAATTAAGTAGAAAATATCCACTCACACTTGTACGTAGCATGGGGTTGGGGCTGCAGACTCTCCGACTATAAAAGCAATTATATGTGACTGAAGAATTTATATAGGACGAAACGTTTTCAAACAATATCACGTTTCTCTTTCAGACAATAATAATATTTACGCAAAAAGAAAATTAAAAATGATTACAACCAAAAATAACATAATTTACATTTACTACATGAGCAAGTATGGACAATATTCTTTTAAGCGAATATTTTCCGGTGAACTGTTTTCCATTCGGAAATTTTTCTTTGTAGTCATTCCGTTTGTGCAATTTTCTGCGTGGCCACATTTTTCTTTGTGGGCAATTTTCCAATGGGCATTTTTTCTAGAACCATATCGTTTTTTGCCCATTAATTATTATATACAATTTATAAATTACCAGTTTAAAATTAACCTAACCAAAACAGTTCTATAAACATTCGTTCCTTTAAGAAAAATCTAGATGCCACTCAGTGTCACAAGTATTTAAATAATAATGAATATGTATAGATTTTAAATTAGCAAGTATTACCCTATAATATAACAGTATTCAATATTATCCAAAGGATAGATTTTAAATTAATTAATTTGGTTTTTTATTCTCAATTAATTTTATTTAGCAAAACAATTTATCTTTTTTTTTTTAAACATTATTAATATGTACATTCATTAACATAAATATAAACATTGCCTGTCTAGTAAGCTTCTTTAGATGTTAATTTTATAACATTAACATAACATAAGCAATGTACCTACAATCAAATAACATTTAATAAATTTAAGAAAATTAAGAAAATTATATTCATTTAGAATTTAAAATAATAAAAATAAAAATTAAAACATGTTTAGAATTAAATGTTAAAGTAGTCATGATTGTAAATTGAACAACTATTCTGAAGGTTGAATAATATAAATTTATTTATTGGTCAAAATATTTTCGAAGATATTTAATTTTTTTGAATTCGTTTATAATATTTTTGTTTGTACAAAATATGAAATGTTACATGTAGAATATTGGATTAGGGAGCAATGGAAATAATAAGATTGTTCATTGCTTTAAAATATTTTAACGTGTTGTAAAATATTTCGACATATAGCAAAATAATTTTTTTTTCATTGAAAAAAGTTTACTAAAATAATGCAACACAATCAATTCAAAGGATCGATCTACTAAATTGTAGCTTCAGTATAATGTGCTTGAACTCTTATCATTTACTTACATACATAGATAAAGAGTTTCAGAAAACTATTGCGCAAATTTTTTTAACAGCAGTAGAATACAACATAGAGATAGTTGTACCAAAACAAAAAAATATTTTTGTAACATACTAACTTGCTGAGCGCTACAGACCTTGAAGGTCCTGGGCCTGACGCAAAATTGTCCTCCACTGATTTCGATCACGAGCGGAATCTCTTCAGTTGGTGTTTTGAAGTTTTATCTCTCCAACGAAGGTGTGGCCTCCCTCGACGACGCGTTTCCTGAGGTTTGGATTCGGAAGTTTCCCAGCCGGAGCATTTTCATCAATACGCTCTACATGGCTCAACCAATGAAGACGTCTTATTCTGACTTTATCCATGTCGTTGAACAGCTGGTATAGTTCGGCATTGTATCTTCTTCAAACATATTTTATCAGACACAGAACCATAAATGCGACAAAACAATTTTCTCTCAAAAATACCAAGTGCATGCTCGCATGCTTTTGGTAATGTCCATGATTCAGAACCATATAGCAGCACCGGAAGGATGAGCGTTTTGTATAATTGTGCCTTGGTATTTTGGGATAGGAGCTTTTGGGATAGGGACCGAAGTAAGAACGGTTTGCAAGGGTAATTCTTCGTCTTATTTCAACATCGATGTTATTGGTTGAGTTGATGTTGGTTCCAAGGTAGATAAATTCCTGAACTACCTCAAAATTATATGAGCCGACAGTGATGTTGTGTCCTATATGATGTTGTGAGGACATTTTATTTGTCGACAGCATATATTCTCATTTGTGAGGAGACCCGCTTTACCTGCTTCTTGTTCAATCGATGTGTAAAGACTTCGATGATTGCTCGTCGTGATGTTCTGGTAATATCGACATAAGCGAAACCCAGGAGCAGCACCGATTTGTAAAATATTTTATTTTTGTAACATATAGATGTAAGTTAGTCGTTCTTTACAATAGTAATAATGAGAAAATAGTATAAATACAATATTTCACCTACCTTAAAAATCTGCAAGTTAATAACATCAGCAAAGCGGCAAGATTACCTACATACCAGAAATACCTTTTTCGAAGTGAATATTTTTGCTATAAATTTATGAACACTGGTTGGTCAAAATATAAAAAAAAATTGCCCAAAACTTACACCAGTAACTGAACGCATTTCTCGTATTGCAGAAATGATAATAGGTAATTAGAAATACTGCAGAATAAGTTACAGATCACAATTCAAAAAATAAAGTCAGATAAAAAAGACTTAATGTGGACAGGCTGATAAAAAGGAAAAGAATAACCACGGATGATCATGTATTCTTAATGGATGATAAAAGAATAGATAAATTACATAAAAACCTAAAATATCACTCAACATGAATACCCAAAAGCAATTGTCAAAATGTGGAGTAGACAATCGATTGTCTAGAACACAAGACGTATAATGTGGAAGAAGAACACAGTAGAAGAAGAATATATAGAAAATATTACAAACATTTTTTTCTTCTTAAAATATATAATAAAACCTTATACTCTAATACATACGACTCAAAATATTTTTTTTTGCTTTATAATTAGAAAATTAGTAAGACTAAAACTAGATTTTTTGTTGTTAAATTTTTTTTTCGTAGTCTACTACCTCGAAATTGCATTTCTTTGATCTATTTTGATTATGTGTATTTACTTATGTAATATATTCTTTTTATTTTTTAATTTATTTAACGTATAATAATTTATTTTTGATTTGTTTGCTTTTGGAAAAATTTCAACAAACCTTAAATCCATTTAAATAATAAAAAACTAGGTGGCCCCTGTGCAATTGCAAAGTAGTAACTTTATTTAAAAAATCCTGGATAACAACATCATCATTGATTCATCTCAATTTATATGAATTTTATTAATTTTTTTTTCTTAAGTGGTTTCAGTCACGCCCACGCAAATCAACAAGGTTAAAGAGGGTCTTAAACCTACTAAAACCATCTTTTTTTTTGTCTTTCATATTTCATAACAAATCCGTGATAGATCGGCTAATGAATTCTTACTCTGAGAAAAAAAAATAATGTTTTTTTAAATAATTTAAAATGTGGTTATGTTTCTTTATTATTAATTAACATTTTTTTTTTTTGTAAAATATTAAAGTAAATTTAAATTAAAATTAATTAAAAGCTTTAAAAAAGTGATTCAAAAATGAAATATAATATAAAAGTGTAAAAAATGAATGTATTTTCCTATTTTTAGTATTTTGTCATAGTGTTGGAACTGCTTAACTTTTTTCTGCTATTAGTGTATCCTTATATCTCTTTAATCTTAATATGTACCATGACATCATCATCAATTTGACATTAATTACAGTAAAAATCGGTTATGGTCACTACTGGTTATATAGGCACAATTCGCTTTTAGTCAACAATTTTACTGTTATTATCTTTTTAAATATTTTTTTATGTTTTTTACAGTCAAAACCGTTTGTAGTTACAATTTGTTTGAAAGAAAGTAATAAACTTCATAAGTTCATACAATCGATGTCGTTTATAGTCACATTAAAATATAACACCATTTTTTTCAATAAAACCAAATAAATAAGTCAAAAGTGAATTATTTTATTAAAAACTGATTTATATATTGTCTTTTTCTGTTCTTTATTACAATTTATATCTTACATTATATATATATTGTGATTACCTAACAGAACTGCTATTTTTATGAATAAAATAAAGTTCAAAATCGTTATACGAAAGATATTTTATAGAACTTGATTTTGTTTATAAAGATGCAATTTTTTTTTACTACGCCTATAGTCACAAAACGATTATAGTCACAAATATTACTGAAATATAAATTGACTGTATAAATTTTTTTTAAATAGCAGAAACAAATTAACTAACATTTATTATATCATTTTTGAAGAGTATGATCTGATTTTTGTTTTTCTGTTTTACTTCAAATTTTTCTTTGTATTTTCGTTTTTGTACTTTTTTCTAAGTTTGTGTGTTTATTTAAGATGAAAGAATTTTTATGAAGCCTGTTTAAAAATTGTCTGTGATTGAAATTTATTTTAGAGTATATATGTCAGTCAACTTGGAAATAACCGTCATTTATTTGGTGTAACTATTTGAAATGTTTTAAGTATTCATCACCAAGAACTTGCTAAAATTTTAATATTTTTGAGTGTAATTTACTATTTAGTTATTCTTGCTTTTTTACTCCCCACGTTGTTCATCTTGTATATTATAATATATCTAACCTAATATTAAACCAAAAAAAAAAAAAATACAAAAATGGAACATGGATCAGCTCACTTTTCACTGTCCGTTCAGATTATAATGATTTCTTACTGATTTAAATACGAATGAATCTATTATTTCAATCTTTACTATTTTGTATTGGTATTTTATGGTAAAATATTTTTCAATGTCTTTTTCTTTCTTTTTACCAGTATAGGGTCTAGTTATTTGTCTTTCTAATTTCCTTATTTTTTACGATGTTTGTTGCTTTGGTACCGTACCATATTTGACACCCATATGTTAAAATTAGTCTGAGGACGGCACAAATGATTATATTAACTTTTTTGTTCATTGCTATTTTATAAAATAGACTTTTCATAATGTTTTTTTTGTTTTATTATTATGTAAAGTGATATTTGTTTACTTATTTGTTCTGTAAAGCCTAGTATATTATTGGTTGTTATTCCTAAGTGTTTTACACTGATTTTATGCTGCAGAAATTTATTTGTTTCTTGTTTTGATATTTTCAAAACCCGTCCAATATTTTTAATGTTATAGTTACACTTTTATAAGACTCTACGAAGAAGTATAGTTTTCGAACAACAGAAAATGTCTGAAACCTAACCTTTCTACATAAAAACAAAACAGTTACATGTTACATGTGTGTGTTTGTGTACATATAGCAAAAAACAAATTCATTATTCAATATTGTTCTTATATCGGCAGTAAAACTTGGCTAACATCAAACATCCTCAACCAAAAGTTACAACTTTTCATTAATAAATGTCTAAGTACACAAAAAGGGCAACATGTCGAATATTTTTGCCACACACAATAATCAACAAAAAACTCAGGATATATACTAATCGGTTAACAACCCATATCAAAACAATTCTAAGGAGGAAATGGAGATGGATAGATCAAACACTCAGAAAGCCGTAAAAAAATCGCGTGAATGAGCCTAGAATGAAACGCATAAAATATAAAAAGACCCGTTCGTTCAAAAAACACCTTAAGGACCGTAAACCAAGAGTAGAAAAAGCGACCATAAATATATATATGTAATAACTCTACAGGTTGCTCCTGTAAAAATAATAGCGACAGAATCATTGTTCCACATTATATCGTACTCTCTCTAGTGATATATTTTATTACATTAATTTGCTATTTTTGTGGCACGCAGAAACCTTAAGATATTTTTGAAAGATAATAAATAATCATAGAATAATTGTAATTGAGGAAACAATTTATTAAAATTGATAAAATTTAAATAAAAAAGAAAATCGTATTCTCCCATTATTTAATTTTAAAAATTGTTAAATTTACAAACAAACCAATGCTCTGCAGATTGAATGTTACAATTAACAATACATATACTTATATTTAAAACCATATACATATAAAAAAATCTTAAGTAATTTTATTTTTATTTAAATATTTTATATTATAAATGCATATGTGAACGTCATACAATTAAAAAAAAAATATTTTTGATTTGTTTTAATAAAGTTCAACTCAACGTCAAGTCAAGTAATCTACTCTCTTAAAAAATTCTTTGTTCTGATTTATTGTTTTTGAATAGAGTAAAATTGTGACATTGAAATGCAACTAACTAAAAGCAAATTAGATCAATTAAGTTAGTCTATTATTAAAACATGATTATATACTATATAATATACATTTATATTTAATAGCAACAACGTAAATGGCCGGGAACAATCAAACTACAAGTATATAATCATTTTTCTTGTAATTTTAATAGTTTTTTAATGTACCAGTAGTTATTTCCATGAAGGAGGTACTTTTTATGTCATGTCATATTCACTAGTGTTAATTAATTTCAGTTTTTCTTTTTTTAATATTAAAAATTTGTCATTGACTAAAAATGACGTTTGAAAGTAAGAAAATAAATTAAAATTAATAATTTTGGAAACAAAAATATATTTAGAAAAGATAAGAAACCAAAGAAAATAGACAATCTAGCAAATTATTCCTGACCTATTTTTTTTTTTATTATTTTGATACAACAATATTCTAGTTTGAACAATGTAAACAAATAGACTTGAGTCAAATTTATAGTGATTCAACATTCATTGTTGATCTTTGACTAACGAAAAATATAGCAAACAGTACAGTGTTACTTAAAACAAATACTAATATTACACATTCAGTAAATCTTAAATTTAGATGATCTACGGAGACCTTTTCTGGTTTATGTCGATTTAATAAGTCTTGGGAAATAATATCGGGATGCTTGCAACTTGCTTCTAGTTGTAGTCATCTTAAGGCCGAATTGAATAAGTTTATTCATTTTAGACCATTCACTATTATGTGGAATATTTACTATCATCCTCGACTTTCGAAACGTCTAAACAAAGTTGAAACACAAAGTCTTGTATTTATATTGGTCAAAACAAAATTGTAAAATAATGTGTCGAGTTTACAAACGCTAAAATTATGTATCCGCGGACCGCGACGTATCTTATGTATCTTTAGTGTGAAAGGAAGGTATCGAAAAATTTCTGAAAGACAATTATTTGACTTTTATATTTTGTAATTTTGAAATTTTTTTAAATATGGTAGAAAATAATCAATTTTGAATGTTTTTATTTGTTTTTAAAACAAAAAAAATCTTTGTATTCGTAACTAACTAAAAATTTTTAATAGAGAAAAGAAATTGACATACAAAAGGCATTTTTTTCCTTCATTTGATAGAATCAATGCCCATTATCTTTTTCTTTTCATCTTCTTCTCTCTTTAAAATAATTTTAAGTAAATTCTTGCTTAAACTATATTTTTCAAATGCAAAACAATCATCAACAAATATAATACTAATTTAATATGTTATTATTCATTTTGTTGTCTTATGATATTGAAAAACAAATGTTTGTTGCAAGAAGGTTATTAACGTCAAATAATACATTGTGTAGACATTACAAATCAAACACATGATTTTGATATTGGGGTAATAAAAGTTTAAAAACCAGTCTCACGCTCATATTTTTTGACGTTTCGAAAGTTACGGAATGTCCAAAGTTTTTAATTGGTATTTTATATTGAGACTGAGACTGTCTGAGATATTTCAATACGATATTTTTAAATAAGCTTGATTGTATAATTAGAGTATTTTAGAGTACAAGCCAGGATGTAGATCTTATAAGCAATTGCAGTAATCCTAATTGTATGATAAGTTTATTTTTTTATAGGTGATTTTTATTTAGGCCGTATTGGGTGCTAATAAATACCAAAATATTTTATCTCATTATTATCATCATGATGTGGCAAAGAACAATGCTGTGTGAATTTTTGCCTTTTGCATAATCTTTGTATATTAATACCGATTGTTGACAACAGTTCTCTGCTTTCAATCATTAAGCAAGATGGTATCACTTTCTATCTTGGCTCCTCAATATAGTTCTTAACGTTCCTATTGCAAGGCTTATCAACTATAAGTGTTTAAAAGTTTTGGATTTTTGTTCTTCCAATCTGATAACATGCTTTGTTCATTTAAATATGTTTTTTTGTATCTCTCATGAGCTGAACTATATTTTCAACATTGATAATTTTTTTTTTCGTATTCTCTACTCTATAATATTCTTGCCTTCAACACCTTCATTTTCCATCATCAGCTTGCAGAATGTGTACACCATCAATTTGTTATTGCTGAAGGACAGATTTTGGTTTTACCTTTTAAAGTTAAATACAGTACCTTGAAAGCTGTCATTCTTTCTTCTTTTTAGTCAGGTTACGAATTTGGATAGATTTCTTTGAATCTTCTAAGGGGTGATTGCAGATTTATACAAAACTAAGTTTTAAAAAGTTGAATAGAAAGTCATTTCTATGACTTTTTACTTAGATAGGTACGAGTAACTGTCTAAGTGGGCTCACTTAAACCTAGGAAGTCCATTGTGATACCACATAATCTGGATTCTTGCTATTTTACTTGATATTCGAACAAATCATCCAGCGGTTTATTGTTTTTAAAACTGATTTTTTGAAAACAAATGCTTTCTGCATTTGACATCACATTTTTTATACTTTCCGATTGATACTAGCTTTTTTAATCTTGTTTTACTTCATCTCTTTTTTTGGGATTATAAGTTTTCATCATAACTCTGCTATCGAGCTATATGTCTTCATCACAGGTTTATACTAATATTGTCTCCCACTTCATAAAAGACAATTGCTCTATATATTTCCAATTATTCTGGGCCATAATCATCTGATTATAAGATATGATAACTGAGGAACAGACGTTAATAATCTATATAGTATTTAAAGCATTCTAAGCGTTATAAAAATAGTCAAAATACTTTTTTAAATTTTTGTTTTCATCTCTTTCATATCAATTGTTCAAGAAAAGCAACAAAAACATTGAAATTTTTAAGCAATATCTTTTTTATTAATTTAAATATTTTCAATTTAATTAAATTCAGAAATTTATTTATAATTGAAGCTTAAATTTACCACAAAGTAATAATAAAAAAAATAAAATTAAGTTTAAATTTAACCACAAAAATTTATGAGAGCATAAAACTTACTTTCCTTCAATTTCTACATAATAAATTTAATTTAGAGAAATTTTCAAATTAATTCAATAATTTGTGGTTTTTCCAAAAAAAAAAAAACTTTAAATCTACACTCCGTATCCACTAAATTTAATTTAAGACTTATATACATGTACTGGAACTTCTACACTCGATTTGCGAAACAGTCAATTTATTATAAATTATAAACCAATATGGTAAATTAAAACAAATTAAAAATCATAAATTTAATAAAATCCAAATTTCAATTAAGAAAATGGTGTACTAATTATGACTAGTAATCCAAAGTCGTTTCTGCAAATCTCGCTATGTCATAATTTTTTAAACATTTTTTAAGATTATTATTGTTTTCGTAATAACTCAAAATGAAAGCCAAAATTCTAAGCATTGTAAATGAAATTGATTTTCACATTGAAAATTAATTAATGTACCACCAATATTATGGCTCCGATATCGACTATCATCTCATAAAAACTAAAATGCCTATTTTCATATAATTCCATTTTTAGGATTCTGACAGAGGAAAAAATTATATGAGAGTTTAATGATTTCATATTGATGAGTTTTACTGAGTATCTCCACGAGATTTACTAACTTGTATGATAGTTGCAATACATTCAAACATTTTACTAACACATACAAAAAATGTACTATTTTTTCAACTGACACAATTTCAACTACTATATCTTCTCAACTGACATAATTTTCATATTTCTGCCAATTGATCTGATAACGGTAACATGCAAACAGTAACAAAGAGGGAAATGAAATAGCTGAGCAACTGGACCAGCAAGATTCCAGAAAGAGACTCTCACACAGGATGATTGCCTTTGAGGAACACATTAGTTCGTATTATTTGACCAGAGCAAATGAAAGGTTGCATATAGTCTAACTACCTGTGTAATATCAAGAAAAACATAGTCCAGATATAACAATAATAAAATGAAGCACGTTCTAACTAGATGCGTTGCGTTACTGATATATCAAATTGTAGCAATTAGTATGGTTTATTAGCCAATAGCAAGCCATGCTGCCAAACTTGGCATTACATTCTTTTTTTATTTGTTCTTGACATTAACTTAGGTAGAATCATCTTTTCGTGCTTAAATTAAGTAGGGTAGGTACTGCAAGTTTATACTACAATATTTTACTGCAATGTTTTTCGAGTATTTTTCTACCAAATTTCTGAATTATGAACTCATTAAATGTGGAAAACTACTAAATACTGTTTTCAGGACGCAGGACCTAAGTCTTCATTTTATTTAAATTGTTACCAAATTGTACTCACAGAAGTTTACCTTCATTGTCAATAAAAAAGCGAGATTTGAATAGTTCTCTTGCAGTACAGCTTTAACGAGATCAACATTTGTGACCTTAGGAAAGGCCTTTTCTAACAATATATACCCACTGCGAGAACATAAATTTGTGAGCTAAATAACTCTCCAAATCCATTCCAATGCTTGCTCTAATGCTAAGCTTCTTGGGCCAGTAACCCCTTAAATCAACCAACAAGAACAAATGAGTTCCTGGAATAGTGACATCAAAAAGGTACAGTTAAGTGCTAAATATTTTTGCAGAAGTAACTGGTCTAGTCACTTTTATCTAATAATTTGATAGCTATCTACTATATTAATTTGACATTCATACAAAACTAATATTGCTGAAAATATCCTTGAATTGCAGTTTTATTTTTATTTTATCTTTTTGACGTCAGACGAATATAAATAAATGTATGCACAAATACACAATAATGTATTTTAAAAAGTATTTGAGATAAATTTGAAAATTCACAAATTAAATCTGCAATATTTATAGTTTCTAATTGAATCTAAAAAATTATTTTTTTGTGATTATCATTGTGAATCTGTAATTCAATTTCGCAGGGCAGATAGATATAATCAAACTTTAACGTCGGCAGCTACTACTTTCTACGGTCATGATAATTATTGCCAGCCTACGGTTATGATTTAAATACTTCGGATCCACTTTAAAAAAAAAAAATGTCTCTTGAATTAGATTTTTTTAACTGTCACAAAATTCTAACTTAAAAATTTACTTTATAATGTCAACAGCATTTTTAAGATCAAGTTCGTGGTTATTTATGGTTTGCGTGAGCACGTTAGCAAATAGCTAAAATATATTTTTTGTCAATTTATATTTCCTATCTACTATTTTGGTAGCTACTCTCACGTGAAGACACTAAGTTACTTTTTCTGTTTATTAAGTGATATTTTAGTTCAAAAAGTAAATAAAGTAAATTTGTATTAATGAAAAATAAAAATAAAATAAATATGCATTAGTGTAAAATAATTTATAAATATCTTAAAAATTAAATAAAAATTATACATAAAATATAATAAAAAATAAATAAAAATTGTTTTATAAAACCAAATATTAAAATCAATTTTCTAAATCCATTTTGGGTTTTTACAGCTAACATTCATTTAACAAAAACAACTTCAAAATATAAAATTTTGATAGTTTAAATGAGTATAGTAATAAAAAATTATTATCGATATCGGCATATTTTATATTTCTATGTCGCCGGTAATTTTTTATGACCATTGAATTAAAAAAAAATAAATATGTCGACACTAAAAATGGCAATGAGATGGTTGTGATAGTGTTTATAGAATTAAATATTAAAACTAGAAGCTTTAAGTATATTTCATTAAGTTTATTTAGATTAAGCTCGTATAGAGTGTATTTACAATTTATTTTAAAGTATTTTAGTCACTAAATTTATGCAAATTCAAATAAAATATGTATAATATACAAAAAATATCAAAAAAATTTATACACAAGTAATGGAAAAAGTGATGGTTAGGTGAATAATTTAATGTAAGTTAGTAACAAAAAGTTATGTTAAAAACAAATAAATCTTAAAATAAAACAGTCCAATATTTCGAAATTAGTATATTTTTATAATATTATTCTGAAATTGTTATATGTAATCTTTAAATTGAAAAAGTACGGTACAAATATTTGAACGATTTCCCAATAGATTTTCATTGTCAAGCGGTAAACACAATTGGAACTATCGACTAAAAATTAGCAACGAAAAAATTAAAATACATACGCTCTTATGTAAATGCTCACAATTGCAAATACAATCGCTCAACCACAATTTCGTTGTTGCCGAAATAAGGCTATTTTCTATTTTTTTCGCTGGTAGTTGGATTTGACATTTTTGACAACTTTTTTAAACATTAAAAAATAAAAACAAGGCAATTATTCTGAAATCTGATATTAGTATATATTATTGTTCTGTTTTGTTTTTTAAGTTTTATATATTCTACAATTTATAATTATTTATTTTTTTATTTAGATACGTATATATAAATTTAAATTTATTAGGCATGTATTTGGATCTGATGATGCTACAAATAAATTAATAAATTATTCAAAATGATTTTTTCGTTTTGAAATTCCGCCATTTGCTTTTCTGTTTTGTTTGTTTATTTTTATTTTTCGTTTCGCTACAATTGTATTCCATTTGACGAAAAATAGTTGAGCGGAGCGAATTTTCTTGGTAGTCGGTGTTCGCAATTGTGTTTACCGCTTTATTGTTTTCAAAGAAACGTAGCGAAATTAAATCGATTTAAAATTTCACCCCATGTATAAGTCAATTTTAACATACAAACATTTTATTTTATCAAATTGACGCAACTCACCCATCGCCAGAATTAAATTAAAATATAGTATTTTTTTTTTAAAATAAAATATTACATATGGGGTTGTTGTCTAAGATGAACCAATACAAAAATAAAATTTAGTACCATGAATAAATTGAAATGATGCAAAACAATTTATAATGAAATTGAGTATGATTTTCTATCAAACTTCCTCGAATTTCGAGGAGACTCATTATTTATTTCTTCTTTTTAATGGCCTAAAGTAAAATAATATTATAAATTTTCTATCTACAAGATTCGATTCTAAAATTATTAAATCTGAAGAAGTTCCAATTAAACTCGTTAAATTAATTTTTTCTGTTTTTCCAAAATCTGGGTGGATCTCAACTATAGGTTAAATAAAAAAAAATATTAATAATGTTATATTTTATTGTATTGTACTATTTACCGTTATAAAATCTTATAATTGCATAATTATGAAATGGAAAAATATTAATGAACATCAAGGTATACAGTCTATAATGTACAAAATAATTTTTTAGTGTTAGAATTAAACAATTATTATTGTACTATCAATCTTAACTGCACCCTAAAAAATAATAACAAATAAATTTCAAAATAAATTGAGAAAATTAATAAGAAATCAATTTTTTTTTTCTTTATAAGAAAAATCAATTGATTGATTCATTCTTCTTTGAAAACTTGAAATTATGTTATGTATTGTCATATTTTAACGTGAAAATTTATTTTATTTTAGATTATAAAAAATTACATTTTAATTATTTCTTGGAATTAAGTTTTTAAAATATTGCTTTTTTTTTGTTTTTTTTTTATTTATTTACAATTTGTTATAAAAGTTAGAATATAAAATAATAGCAAAGTTTTGTGTGACATTTGAATCTTGAACCAGATAAATATACATAGTTATTTATTACTACTTAGTTATTTTGAAAACAGATGGTAGTCGATGACTACTTAGTTATTTTAAAAACAGATGTCGTTGTAGTGACAGCGATTCGTCACTACAACAAAACATAAAATAGTTTGAGCCCACAGTGTTGCCCTTCCCCACATCACAAACACTAATTGCACCATTACTTACTGTCCGAGCAGATCCGTAGCTATGGCAAATTGCTCTGCGTCCTTTAGAATATGGGTTAGTATTTGTCATAGCTTGTGTCACGTGAGTACTTACAAATAGAAATATTTAAAAAGTATTATTTTGACTTACAAACATAAATATTTAAAAAATATTTTGTGACTTTTCATTATGAACCCAAATGTTCTCTAACATATCTTAGTTTATTTTAAAGATGTTCATAAATTCTACAAGAGTCGTAAAACTTTTATCATTTTGATACAATTTCGTTAAATATTTGCAGTATTACAATTTGTTGATAATTTTCATAGATTTGTGTGAATTTTGAACACTCCAGTTTATTTCTTAATTGCTTTGTTTTAATATTTGAGCAACAAACTTTTTTTATCTGTTATTTTTATTTAAATGATAAGTGACATAAGCGTCTAGTCACTAGTGTACATAACTTTAGGTTCAAATGTAATACTTTAAGCTCTACAAAATTAAATTGTTAGAAACTTCTGATTAATGGCAAAAAGTAAATAAATTAATAAAAAATGTTAACTATACCTTATAAATCTAATACCAAATATATGCCTATTTTATGAAAGCTTTTGACGATACTAGATAAGTAAAGTGTTCGGGCGCCGCAAATCATGTATTTATGCTGTTTTTAATATGTTCTTCATTGTTCTATATCTTTCGATATTAATCTATATTTTAAGACAAGGCCGATAAATGTGATTGAAATGATTACGAATTAGTTTTATCAAAAAATGATGGAATCTTTCTCCAGTACAAGCTTTGCAGTACAAATATGTATATACAGCAAGAGCATTTGCAAATTTATTCCGGTTTTATCGTTCAAATTCAAATTTTACAATTTCCCAGCTATTCCCATCGTAACATTCGTCGGTCAAGCACTGAAAAACTATTTCTTTCCTCTCATTATAATATTTACTCAAAACAAGGTTTTCTACTTCCGAAAAGCTATTAATTTTTCTAATCTCGTTGTTGTTACCTAGTATCACTGTTAATTCTGGTTTATCATTTTGCACACAACAGAGACACCATGTGGATATGAAGTAGTTTTGTAATTTTAACACCAATTTAAGAAATAATCAATATGACCCTTGATATGTTCCCTATAATATGTTGCTTCTGATGTTTTTCCTTTACGAAGGATTTTTAAGAAATCTAGTGAATTTTTAAAAGTGGCAAAGTAAAATTTACCAACAATATAGCAACAATAGGATTACACATTTTTTCTACTAGTTAATATTTTGCTTTACAAAATAAATATTCATTTGAAGTTCCAGATGCGCCTTCATTGATCATTTAGAAACATTTCGAGGTGACTAATTCAAAGACACAAACCAGAGAAATTTGACAACTTTTAATAAGTACTTTTGTTTTTGGGGTAATTTCAAATGCTTTAAAAAATCAATTTGGTTAAAATTTCATTTATTGATTTTATAATATTTGGTTCTTCTATTAAATAGATAGTTTTATTAAATGGGTTTAGAACTTGGGTATGTTTTTTCTATAAATGAAAAAGGACACAAAAATTAGTACTTTTTAATATTTTTTTATTTTTTAATCGGTAATTTTTTGCTATAATTATTTGTTTGTATCAATTCATCGAGATGACAAGCTTTACAGACATTCTTAGCGTATTATATTAATACACGAATAATGCCTGTAAAACTTTTCATTATATATTATAAGATTTTCCTTTTAGCTTTTAGTGTTGAACCATATTGACTGGCGGAAGCAAGGGTTGAGATAATTAGGCACTGAAAGAAGAATACTTTAATCCTATCTAAATTTTCTTTTAAACAATTTTTGGCACGCTATATAACGCTAATAATTCCGACAATGCCATTGAAAAATTGTTTATAAGAGTATAATTTGGAAATCACTTAAATAAAATAAAATTCTGCTATTTAAGAAGACCTATTCCATGATAGCAGTTGTAATTTTCTCACTTAACTATTTGTTATAGTTGAAAAAATTATCGGGAAGAATTTGCCTATATTACTGCAAATATATCTTCTAATGTGGTCGTTAACACAAAGAAGTTGACATGGCAGAAGCAAAAGAAAATTCCCATCAAATCAAAACTCATTTCATTTTCGTTCCATATTTATTGTAATAAATCCCACACCGTAATTAATGTAAAAAAAGACGATGCTATCTAAATACTGGCACGTTAGTTAATAAAATAAAATATAATTTACCAGTTCATTAAATCCACTTACAACTTTATAATTATTTGTACAATTACATTTTATTCAATATTTGAATAAAAAAAAAAGTAAAATTAGAAATTATTTCTCAATATATTACGAATTGTCAAATAAAAATAGCACATCATTACAACTTAATAATTTTTTTTTTTTAAATTTTAATCCCTGTCAAATTATTTCTTTATAATATATAAAAACATTATTGTGAATCCATCAACTCACAATTATAATTCTTAAAAATTTTACTTTCATCTTCCAAAATCATGTTATTATTGGGTGTGAAAATTTGTTAACTATTGACATGACACCAACGCTATCAAATTGCATAATAAAAATTTCTTACATAATTTATAGTTATGACTTTATAAGAAAACATTTTTTTAAAATAACAAAAAAAAATTGTTTTCCAATTTGAGAATCATCAATTCGATAGGGGTTCCTATATAGGCTCTTATAATATAAAGTTTTATAATTAAATTTAAAATGTAATACTATGTATTACATGTACATACATACTTGATTTTACCTGATTTGATTTTCATTTATAAACGAAAAAAAAAACAAAAAGCAATAAAAATAAACCCATCACAGGTAATTAAGAAATTAAAAATGAAAATTTAAGCTTTTTTAAGGAGATATTCATAAAATAAAAACAAAAAACAAAATTAAAATAAAAACAAAAGATTCCAATTAAGATTGAAAATAAAAAAATATACAGAAAAACCTCGATACTCCTATGTTGATTTCTACTAGAAAATTAGATTAGACATTTTTTTATTTTTGTATGCTAGAAAAAAACATAGGACAACCTTTCAAAAATTCGAAGCATAACGTAACGATGTAAGAAGTTTATTTAATAAATATTAATTAAACTCATAAGAAACTCTATATGAGTAAAATAGCTTTAACCCTTTTACGTATTCGGGTAATCAAATTAATTTCTAATACTGAACTTCATTCATTTTTAGCAACGTCGGGATTTCCCTAAGAAACACACAAGAGTCCTTACTGATTTTGTTATTTATAAATGATTGCAATTTGAATATTAATAATTCTATGTTGTCATTTGTTGATGATACGCAATTGTATGCTATCATTAGACACTTAGATAACTGACGTTTGAAGTCTGCATTGATATTGAGAAATTTTATAAATGGTGTCTTATAAATAGGTTAATTTTAAATATTAACAAATGTAAAGTTATTCGATTTTACAGAATTCTTATGTTTTTTTTTTAATTTGACTATAAATTGAATAATTCTAATATGGATGTTGTTAAAATGACCCCCAACATTTTAGGCAATAAACTTATATTTAATCCACATGTTGATTTTGTCTTAGCTAAATCATTTCGTATGCTTGGCTTTATTAAAAGATATTCTCTTCAATTTATTGATCCATACACGTTTCAGAACTTATATATTTCATTAGTCCGTCCTCATCTAGAATATGCTTCCCCTATCTCTGGATGGCGTCTCATGCTAAATAAAAAGAATTGAATCTATTCATCATCCACACGCTGGTGACACAATAGGTAGAGCGCCTGCCTTTCAACCGAAAGGTCGCAGGTTCGATTCCCGATGAAGCAAAAAAATTATTTATCGGTTTTTCGTCCAGTCTCCTTTGTCATTGGGATAAAATAAATGACAAAAAATAATTGAAGCAATAATCTGGTAACAATTTAAATAAAATGGAGCCATTCTATTTAAGAATGCTTAGTTCCTGCTAATAGTGGTAGTTTTCGACATTTAATGAGTTGATTAGCCAGTAATTTGATTAATAAATACTCAAAATATTGTAGATAGAGTAGTGTAAAATTGCAGTACCGTATTTAATTAAGCACGAAAAGGTATTATAAAAGATTCTACCTAAGTTACTGTCAAGAACATAAAAAAAAAACAAAAAAGAAAAATGCGATTAGACTGTGGCTTTGTAAACTTAATTGGAAAGTTATTGTCATTATATTGCAACTCATTAATATTCAAACTCTTGAATCTAGACGTAGTATTGCTTTAGTAATGGGTTCATATGATGTTTTATAAGCTAGAACAATTTGCCCACCTATTTTAAATTATGTATAATTTATATGCTCCAATGGCGCAATACATACGATCTCGTAGATTTTTATATCTCGAATCTCATAGAAGTAATCGTGGCTTTTTTGTGCCTATAGTTAACTCTCAAGTAAACGTCTATTTAACACTGGTTCGTCCGTGATAGATTTTCATTATAGTAGACAGTTCTTCAAGAAGAATTTTTTTTTTTAACTAATTGGATTTTGTAGTTTTAGTTATTGTCTTAATGTAAGCAAAAATTTGTAAAGAATATTCCCAGTGTAGATTGAATAGATTGAATAGATTGAATGAATAGATTACTTATTTCTAAATATTTATATTTAAATGTTCACAAAATATTCTTCATGAAGTTTAATTTTTAAGCAATATTTGTAAGGGTTAATTTCCCAGTGTATAAAATAAATAAATAATCCAAGTAATCAATTTAATCAAAATGATATGCTTTCAACAATTATTAATGACATATTTCCAACAGTCTAAAATTGTTTTAAGTAAAATTAATATGAATCAATTACTTTTGATTTAAAAAAAAAATCATAATTGAAGTGTAAGGATGTTAAATAATGGATGATGAAAACCCAGGAGGTAATCCCATCGTAAAACTCTATAAATTATAAATAAATTAAAATTGTTTTAATGCACTTCAACATGATAAACGCTTCAATTAAATTAAAAATATTAACAACGAACTTTAGCATATAGTCTCGAAACTTAGACGCTGCCAATTCGTTTTGTTCTTTTTCCATTGGATGGTGGAATATTTCTAAAAGACATAATGATTCTCGTAACCTGACGTTACAAATGGGATTCTTTTTTTCTCGTCCATCTTCTTTTATTTTATTATGATCTTGTGTATTAAGGCAATTATACTATTTTAATTTAGCTTTTATATACTGAAGGGGTGGCAATTCTTTTATTCATTTATTTTAAGACCAGCTCTAAAAGCTTAACTCTATATTTTCTTATAATGTTTGATTGTGTTTGGTTGTTCAACATGAAATCCTCTCTTTTTATGAGTTCTATAAATCTTTCTTCATGGCTTTTAGTCATTGTTTATAATTTTTTATAATATAAATCTTCAAGATTTCATTTATAATAATTTCCCTAACTTATTTTGAAATTTCTAAATAATTTTTATATATATTTTTTTAGTGCAACCCCATATTTGGAAACAGAATGATAAAGCCAATTTCAAGAGTTGGTTGTCCAAAACAAACTTGTTATTAATAAGCAGACATAAATCCCTTCCTAGTAAACATCTCGTTTTCTGGTGTTTGATTATTAAGTTATTCCATTCTTTTATTCACATGTGCTATTCAGCTCAGCTTCATGTTCTGGATAAAACAAAAATACTTGGCAGTATTAGCGATACTTTCAAGCCGTTGTGTATGTGGACCAGAAATTATTTCTCAATATTAATTTTCAATTAAATGGAACATCATTATAACTTCTTCAGGTTATTTAAAATCGCCAGTTTGGTGGTTTAAAATTGCAGGTCCAAACGATACTATCGCGTTAAATTTCAATTTCTGAATTAGACTATCTATGTATGCATCTGAAAAAATGTATATCTGTTGCGAACTATTTATTTTTATATAATTCCAAATGTATGGGATGAACACCGTTACTGCTTTTACACAGAGATTTGACATACACAATTACAAACAATAGTTTTTTTTTCAGAATTACTAATTTTAATGTGGAATACTATTTCTACTGACTTACTTCGCCTTCAAAATAGCATAGTTTAATTTAATTTTTAATGATAGCCAAAACTCGCAACTATTTTTTATCATTTATTTTATTGCAATGAAATGACAAAAAGTACTGGACCAGATCGAAAACCCATAATGCATTTTTTTTCCTTCTCAAGGAATCGAACGTGGGACCTTTCGGTTTAAAAGGCAGGTTCTCTACCTACTGCGATACCCAGCGTGTTCACGACATGGCATTTAAATAGAGGGTGAGAGATTAATCCCGCAAACGAAATTTGTATTTATTTGTGCTGCACTTACCATTTTTGAACAAATCGTTGTTAAAGTGAGTCTCTAATTTTCTAACTCAAAAACAAAAATCCAAAAAACGTTTCACTCAACAAATTTTTATCGAGTATCTTCTGTAAATAAATTTGAAAATCTACATCCAATTAAAATCGATTATTTTCGATTGATGCATGTTAAAAATTCCAAATAGGATTAACAAAAAGAAGATGAAATTTAAAGATTTCTAGATAATGGTATATAGTTAAAGCATACAAAGAATATTGTATTACAAAAGTGGTGTAAATAAAAAAAGGTTAACATTTTATTTTATCAATAAACGATCAACAATCAATTTTGAACGCAAATATATTGTTTAGTAATACCTAAGGCGGCATAATTTTGAATTTTTTATGATTAGAGTTAACATTAAAAACGTGACGTGCATTTTTTTTTTGTTTTTTTTTTTATAAAATAAATTTTCACTGCTCATAATATTTTTATAATATTAGATTATTTTCGGTTAGGTAATCTCTAAATCCAATTCTCTTATGAATACAACATATACAACATAGTAAATTCTGATTGATGGCTAATAATTTTTTTTTCTTTTAATCAATTGAAATGTTTATAAAATATAATAAAAGTGAATTTATGATAGAATTAGGCAGACACAAATAATATTACAGCACTTTTAAATTTTTTATGTAGATACATGTTCATGTAATATATGAGTACCAAATTAGAAGTATTTGTACAATCTCATTGATCTCTAACTGATGTTAAAAGATTTTATATAGATATTTATTAATAGGAAATATACAAGACTGATTGTATTCATCAATTTTGTTGTTGTTGTTGTTATTATTTTTTGGGATCATCATTATTTTTTTTTTTATATCTTAATGTCCATATTTTTCTCTGTTGCTTTTTGCTATTTGATTACAAGATTTTTCATTTTTTTATATTTTTTTCTGGACTTTAATTTTTTTTTGGATAATACCTAACCTTAATTGTGGTAGTTGTTGTTGTGGTTGTTGTTGTTTTATTACAGACAATGAGTTTACATCTTTAACATTTGTTATGATTAAGTTTAAAGTGAAATTTAATATTTTTTTGTTTTTCTTACTGACAAAATTTGGAAAGTTTTTAAATTACGCTAAGTGAAATTAAGAATAAATTTATGAGTAGTGTATTTAATTAAAAAGGTCTGGGTTGAAATCAGAAATTACTAGATGACACAAGTTTTTATTTTTTTCTTTTCATTGTGCTTGTATTTTATTTACTATTGTTAATGTTTTCATTTTAAAGATATAATTTTGAAGGGGAACTATCAAATTTTAAGATGAACGAAACAGATTAGTTAAATTTAAGAAAATTACCCATTTAAATAAGTTTTCATCAAGTTAAGTGGTAATTTGAAAAATTTATGTCTTTTTAGTGTAAATTTTTTAAACTATATTAATTGTTTTATAGTTTTTTTTTTTGAATAAATATTTGGGAATGTTAAAATTTACTATTTTTTAATTTTCCCATTCACAGTCCGACACGGTAACAATTATGTTGATAATAACCCTCTACAGAAACTGGATTTAAAAAATTTACGAAAATAAAGTCAATAGTCGTGTTAGGGTTCGAATCGTATAAAAATAATTGTCAACTGTATACCAGCATACTGTATACTGTATACCAGTCAGCAATAATTTCAATTTTTTCAATAAAAAAAATATATTTTGACAGAAAAAACTTTAGTCAAAATAAAAATCTGAAATTATTAACATTCACAGTAGTCTTTCAAAAAAGAGTATTATATTTATAAACATTAATACAAAATCAAAAATAAATGAATTAAGCTTCCAACACTGAATTTATTCGTTGTTTTATTACAAAGATTACATTATTGATAAAATAATTATTTTGGGACAAATAAAAACTTAAACCAATAACAATTCAAGTCGTTCAAACATAAATCTAAAAAGATAGATCGGCTTTAGTTGGTTCGACTCACACTCCCACACTATCAAGAGGGACGAGTGACGGGGTTTTTTGTCCTTCGGAGATTATCTCATATCTTTGGGAGGCGAGTGGTGGAATTTTCCCGTTCTGAAGTTCCCTATTTAGAAAATAGAAGATCTTAATTAAATTCATTATTCAAACTAAGTTCTGCGTTACTTGTGCAGCTCTGTAAAAAAAAATGCAATCCCAGAAATTTACAGTTACCAAGCTACAAAATTTGGTTTCCCGCAAAATCATTCGGCTATAGAACAAATTCACATAGTAGTGCAGCATATAAATGAAAAATTTGAATGTAAGAAATATTGTTCTGCAGCATTTCTCGACATCACACAGGCCTTCGATAAAGTCTGGCACGAAGGGCTATTATTTAAATTGAAAAAACTGCTGCGTCACTATTATCATCATTTTTTTAAATCATACTCGAAAATTTGTAGTAAAATACAACATCGATATTACAGATATTAGACAAATACAATCAGGTGTACCACAGGGAAGTGTTTTAGGACCACTGCTTTATGTCATTTACACAGCCGATCTCCCAATATCACAAAAAATTATTGCAACTACTTTTGTTGATGATACTGCTACTTTGGCATGCCATACAAATCCTAAGTACTCCAAAATATTGAAAGAAACCCTTTTTAAAATTTAAAATTGGCTTATTAAATGGAGAATAAAGGCAAACACATCAAAATCTTTGCACATTACGTTTACATATAGTAAAGGTATCTGTTCTGCAGTAAAATTAAACGATTCACTACTGCTACAGGTGAATTCAGTAAAGTACTTCGTTATGCATTTAGACCGCCGACTTACTTGGAGAACTCACATTGTCCAAAAGAACAAACAATTCAGAATAAAGTCAAACCAACTCTACTGGCTTTTAGGGCGTTATTCCAAGCAATCAAATTATAGCAAATTAATGATATACAAATCGATATTGAAATCAATATGGACATACGGTCTAGAGCTATGGGGTACTACAAGTAACTCAAACATTGAAATAATTGAACATTTTCAGTCAAAAGTACTGCGATCCATTGTAAACGCCCCTTGGTTTGTAAGAAATGTAAAAGAAACTGTTACTTCCAAGTCAACATCATATCAACTCAAGATTTCAAAATCACCCAAATGCGCTGATTCCACAGCTTTTAATTACTCGGCAGACACGCAGATTAAAAAGATTCACGCCGCTGCAACTAAGTTGCAGATTTCCAAACAACTAACTAAATACATTAAGTTTCTAGAAGAAGAAATCATTGTATTTTCTGTTTTCCACAAGCCTTCATTAATTCAAATCAAAATTATATCTTGTACTTTATGTATAATAAAAAAATTATTAAGATAGTGGTAATGAAATTAACAAAAAAAAAAAAAAGATATTTACAGTAAAATTCTTCTTTTTAGTATTAAGCTTTCACAAATGATGGCTAAACAGTTTCAATTTATTTTTTAGCGATTACCTACTTTAAATTTCAATAATTTTCAAATATAAGTATTAGTCAAAAACTCGCTGATTGATATTTGGAAAGCCTTAAATTAGCATCTGCGTCTAAAATCCGTATCGAAATCTGAAAATTAATATGCATCAAATTAATTTATTGAAAAGAATTACAAATTGGAACCTTTTTCAGCCTGAGTGATGAAGACATAACAGCCACTAACTCTTTAAGCCCCTAACGCTGTAACCAACTCCGAAAATGGTCGTTTTCCACTTTTCTTTTGCTAAAATCAAAAATTTAAATTTATAGCTCAAACATTAAATTAGTTCTACCTCATTGCAGCATGGCTGTGAAAGCTGAATCGTTATAAAAAAATTTTACGAATGAAATTCAAAGCTTTGTTAAATGTTGTCTCTATTTATACTAAAAATACGGTGGCCAAATAGAATATTAAAGCTGCAGAAATAATGCAGGCAACTAGCAATAATAGAGAAAATAAAATTTTGAAAGTGGAAATAAATTGGGTGCATGTACAGAAAAAACTGTGCTGAAATGTGTACCACTTAGAATCTACTCGACTGAGGACCTATAGATAGGTAGGTAGGTAGAAGTGCCCATTCCAGTTACTTCTGGAAATCCAATTAGCACTTAATTGTTCCTTTTTGATACCACGACAATACCACGACTCGAGTGACCTATTTCTTGTTGTTGGTTGTTTTGTGTGTTCTTCTGTGTGATTGCGACGGTTGATATTTTTCTTTCCGCTATAAAACCTAGATATTGCTAATGAAAGCCTCACCTAAAGTTCGGAGTCTGACTCTAGCTAATGCTGGGTAGCTGCAAGTGTTGAATAGTTTCTGTTTCATTCTCATCCTTGCAACTGCCACAGTGGGGATTGAATGGAATACCTAGCTTGGCAGAGTGGCTTCCTATTGGCAAGACCCGCACTGATGGCTACTACTCTTGATACAGGACCTATAGAATTCGACCTATGACTGAGAAGTTCGTAAAAAAGAACAGTAAAGAGTAAAATAGAAACATATGCGACATAGCGTATATCTAACTATACTAATTAGAAGATTCCGTCTCATGGTATACCGTATAGATGTTAATTTGAATTTTTCTCTCTATATTAAAAAATTTTAATATTAAAAAATCTGAATAAAATAAAATTACGCTATTTGATTTCTAGTTTGTTTTGTTACAGTAGTTTTGTTCATTTATTCAGTTGAATTACCAGAAAATTGATAAATAGAATTAATTCACGAAAAACATTACATATTTAACTTTATTTAGTTAAAATTGCAGTACCTCATCATTTATGTATGAAGAAATAATTCTATCAAAGTTACTGACAAAAACATACCAAAAACGTAGTCAAAATCTGTTTCGAAAATCATAAATCGTAAATCGTAATCGAAAGCAAAATAAATTTCATCGCGTTGAATCGTGCTGAATGGCCGAAATTTCATAGAACTTCACTGTAGTTGATCCAACTGCTAGAAGGTAGTGTCATCACCAATGATTGGTTGTATACGATACACAAGATAAATTTCAAAACACTGCCCGATGGAACAATAGCTTTCACATTTCTTTACAGAATTAAAATGGCAACATTGTTATATAAATTTAAAATAAAAAAATAAATTAACAATGTTTTTCTTTCATTTTGCTTCAGTTTTTATTATTATTAAAGTAAAATTAGCATTTGATTTGCAATAACATCGTTAAAAGTATATACAAATGGTTTCGGAAATATGCAGACATTGCTTCATGGGCGATTCTGCTGGTTCTGAAAAACAAAAAAAAATATGTATTCTCAACCAATTAATACTCGTTTAATATAATCGTAATAAACTTAAAAAGCGGATCTATTCTCAACCAATTGGAAATTATGAGGCTTTAAAGATTTTTAAAATTTTCAAAATGATTTTGTTAAACTTTTTACCTATAAAATCAGAACCAAATAAGACAGAAAAATTAAAAATGGCTAAAGCTGTCTTTCAAAATCTATTCTACCATTATTCGAAGTTTCTGCGGGTGAAAATTATTAGGCCATAAAATCAAATATTGTTAAATCATTTATTGATAAAATATCGTTTAATATTTTTTTATTTAAAAAAAAATAACGGTATTAACATACACTTTTTCGTAGAATCATTTTTTTTTTTTTAACATAAATTTTTTTTCACTATTTTTACTTTCTTACACTAGTCTAGCCTACAAAAATTTACAAAAACAGCTATCTATTTCTAATTTTATTAACATCTAAGCAAATTTTTTCGTTTTTACGTTAATTTTACGCACAGTTTTAAAAAATTTTTATACTATGTACAAACTTTACAAATTTTTTTTGTCTTCGAATTATATTATTGGTAAAGTAGGGAGTAAAAACAAATAATTATTTATTAAAAACATAGCCTAACTTAATCTATCTTAATCTAACTAAAACTGCTGAACCTAATTAAAAAATTATGTATATTATAACTACTTTGTGCTAATTATAATTAGAGATTTCCCACCACCAATAGTTTGCTTTATTTAATTTGTCCTTATCTAGTATGGACATTTCAAATTTTAAATTTTCTCCGTTAATATTGCTCGGGTTATAAACAAGAGCTTTAAATATAGCCTGTCTATTATAATGGTACTACACATGATTACGGTTTTGAATTTAACCGTTTTTATCTAAATAGATAAAATGCTCAGCATCTATGAAGCCCGTGAGTAAGGTATTTTTGATGTACTCCTCATTGTGGTAGAATATATGCGATATTAAACCATTTTCCGGAGTGTTTTGTGCTTTATCATAATGTCTGCAAATTAATTTTATAATAAAATTATCGATTCTAATTATGTTTGCTTATGTTGTATTCGGAATTGAACTTTCTATATATATTAGTACAAACTCTATTGGTGCATCATATACAAGCGTTGGCCTGATTAGTGTTTGGCAACATATAATTTTAACTCTTTTACTAATGATTTTGTTATAAGAAACCATGAAGGCTTTGTTACCTTTTGATATACTATATTTGATTTGTTCAATATAGTTTAAGTTACGATGTAATTGTACTCCTAGGTATTTAACTATTTTTTTATTAGTTAAGATAACATTTTCTGCGAATTTTATTTCAAATTCTTTCCAGTGTTTTTTGATATATACACTAGTTTTATCAACCGTGTCCGTAGTCCCAACATATTTTGTACTTTGCCTTTAATGTAATCTACTGAACTATCGGCAGAATAGAATACGGTGTCATCGGCAAATGCATAATTATTTCCTCTAATCCGGTCTAGTTTCAAAATATATCTGTTAATATATCGATTAATCCTCTTCCTTTTTTCTTTAAATGTTTCCAGTTCTAAGTTATAGTACCTACATAGTAAATTTATGCTAGATTATTCCCGAAACATCCTGTACATCATCATGTATATGATGATGAATTCCAAATTTTATTTTATTTTTTTTAAAATACTTAATTAATTTTATGAATGTTTCTATTTACATATCTGTAGTTTATACGATTTAAAACAAAAATCAATTAAACAGCTATTAGCAAAAAAGACGTAATAACCATAAAATGAAGTAGTAAAAATTTACTTGATTCTAATAAAAAAAAAATTCATATAAATTTTTAATTGTAGAATTAATAATAAATCAGTTTCGTTTAAATTATTTAATTAATTTCTACTTTTTTTTAAATTTACACAGAATTTGAAATGGCATTCGGGTTTCATCATTTTGAAAAAAAAAAAATCAGCATTTTTTTCTGAAAATTTTTGTTGTTAATATTTTTAACCCACTTCTTTCACATGTACTATTTTTTTGTATAGTATTTTATTTCTTGCATATATGATATTATATATATCATATATGATATACCATTGTTGCAACTACAAAAAAGGAAATGAGTCAAAAACTCTTGAACACTGTCTTTGCAACTGTTTAGCATTGTCTGGAGTCAGACACCGGACTTTCGTCGGATGAGGTGTTCTTTAATAATATAGGTATTATTTCGAAAAGTAAAATTCATTATCTGATCGACCTTCTCAATCCTAGTACTAGAATAGCGTATTGATAGCTACTACTCTTGATATTTTAGTACGGGGATTGGCTAAAAGTTGAAATTATTTATATTTTACCGCGGCCATGTTTCCTAGAGCTCACACAGGTCTTTCGTTTACATGAATGAATGCGTTCTTTGACGGTTCTCATTAGATACTGAAGATCCTTTTCAAGAGCGGGTCAAGATTAGAACCTTACTTGGCCAGTACATCGGCTTTCCCATTTCCCTCTATATTGCTTTACAATTTTGTAACAAAATGTTGTAACTTACTAGTATTTTGTATGTATAAAATGTTTTGATTTTAGTTGGACTCACATTGATAGGCTGTTCAATTTTTAATATTCTGTTAAAAAAAATTTAAAAATAGGAATTGAAAATTTAGTCAAATCAAAAATTACATCAGTCTGTTGTATTTTAAATAGATTGTTAATTTTTTTAATTGCTGTAAATTAGTAAAAAAAAACTGATACCATATTTTATTTCTATTATTTTTGATCTGTCTGGTGATAGACCAGAAATTAATACACTTCACCCGTTCTTAAAAAATTAAACAATTCATGAAAATCAGCTTTACAATTCAATTCTATATCTTATTATTAAACTATCTAGGTAAAAAATGAATTGTTTATCAAATTCCACATGTTGAATTGACTTTGAAAATACTCCATAATAAAATTTAATTTGTCTTATTTGAATAAATCTACATAAATATTATTTTTAGATATTTTTCTATTTGTTATTTTAAATATAAAATGAAAATTTATTATAGTTTAACGTCGATTAGTATGAAAATTATGGTTCTAGAGAGATGCTCACTGGAAAATTGCCACACAGAAACAAACCCACATGGAAACTTGTTCACAGGGAAAATTGCGCAGAAATAAAAATGTCCACACCAAAAATAGCAAACATTGGAAAATAACTCACGCGACAAATAGCTCACCGGCAAAATAGCCTACCCGAAAAATCTCGGCAAAAGACCATTGCCGACGCTAATATGAACGTATAACAAATATATTCTTTGATTTTACTTGCTTTTGATTCTGTTTTTGATGATGGGATTCATAAATATTACCAGTGTCTGAAACATGGAAGAGATATTGTTTTTAAAACGTTTCGTAATCAAAACATTAATTCTTCTACTTATTTATTGAAATCCTGTTTTTGAAAACGGCAGCACGATAAAAAATATTCTTGGGGCATTTTTCGTGTGGGTTTCTTCCAGTACGAATTTTTCTGATTACCTGAAATCAATTATGAGAACTGTTGTTTATTTTTTTCCAATTCACTTTTAAGATTAAAGCTGCAAACAATTGTGTTGTCTTCAATATGATAAATACATGCATGTCATTTTATATTAAATCTGTAAATTAAAAAAAGTACGATACAAATATCTGAACCATTTCACAACCGATTTACATTATTATTCTTTAAAATAATATTTAAAAGAGACGTAGGGAAGCTAAATATTTTTTCAAAAATTTTAATTAAATAAATATATGTTGACATAGAAAAATTTTAATTTATTAAATTGGCACAACTCGAAAAACTTCTTTTTTTTCTCGCCAGAATTAAATTTAAATTTAATTTTTTTTTTAAATAAATTATTACGTGTGCGGTTGTTGTCTCAGTTAAATCAATAAAAAAAAATATATATATAGTGCCAAGATTAAATTGAAATAACGGAAAGCAATTCATAATGAAATTGAGTATGACTTTTTTATCAAACTTTGTCGAATTTCGAGGAGCGACAAAATACAATTGAATAATAAAAATATGAACAATAAAATTAAATTCAGCCTTGAGATAATTCCAAATTTATATATTAATCAAACTGATCAGGCCGTAGAAATTTTTGTACTGTAATAAAAGTGAATTCCAATTTGAGACCCACAGACTGATAGAATTTCTGATTTTACAAAATATTAATTTTTTTTTTTTTAATTTTCTTAAATATATGCAAAGTAAAAATATTGCCATTATTGCTAACCCTAATCAGAAATCAGTCTAATTTAATTTTTTTGTTATTATTATTTATTTGGATATTTTGACCACATTGAATTAAAATATCACGATATTACAAAAACAACATCAAGATCACGAACTATGTTCTGTAGTAAATAAATTGGAGAAAATACTTTCATTTTCATACTCATAGAAATAAAAAATAACATTTTATTTATCAAAATTTTTAATCTGTAAAGAAAAAAACTTAAAATCTACTAAAATTTTCATTTTTGTGTTAAATATGATATAATCTATGCCACGCCACGGCATACTCACCAAACGTTTAAAGGAAATATAAAACAAAATTATTAACTAAATAAAAATAAAAATAAATTTGACTTATGAGATTCAACTTTTTTACTTTCATGTGAAATTTTCCGTGTGAAAACTAATTTCAATGTAAATGGACTACTTATATAACTACACTTCATAATCAACAAATTCTTCAGCAATCAAAATTAAATTAAAAACTTCCTCTGGATTAATTTCAATCATCTATTCATATTAGTTCAATATATATATATATATATATACATATACGTATTTCAAGCAAATTAACTAATCAGTATTAATTAAATTTGATAGCCACACTGCAAAATTTAATATGGAAAAAAATGGCATAAGATCTACAGGAAACATTTACCATAGAAAAACTCTAATCACCAAAACTTTGCAAAAAAAAAGAAGGAAAAATACATTCAGCAGATAGTATCAATTAAAAAATGACAACCACAATCCAAAATTAACATGAACATAATTATTTTCTGCTTAATTTTTTCTTCTTTTGTTTTTTGTTTAGATTTATATAGAAGATCCGTTACAAATTAATTATCTAAGTAATAACGTTAAAAATAAACAGTGAAAAAAATTAATCGATTACAGATAATGACACCAATACAACGATTATATTTTTTATTTTGTTTTAAACTTATTAAAATTAAATTTAACTTTAAGATTTAACATTCGTACTCTTAACAGAAAAATTTGAAATAGAGCGGTCTAAAACAGTTTTTAAAATTCTTCTTATCTAGATAAAACTATTTTAAAAAACTATAACTAAACTGAATCGGAACACCCGCTCGACACCATCACATGAATTATGTTGCATCTCAAATCCGACGTGCGGTTTACTGCAACCGAGGCAGTAGAAGGATTAACCGTGGTTGTATCCGATTACCTGTTGGCCCTTTGGCATTTTCTAAAATATGGGTGATAAAACCGTAAGCTCAAATCTAACAAACACACTCACCCAATGGATGATCAGATTCATTTTCTTATACAGGCCCCTCATTGTAAGAACAGTTGCCATTTGCAGTCGCTCCAACGAGGAAATGCAAACGCTGCATACATGGTTACGAAAAAAGCCCTTAAATTCAAAATGTGAAAGTGGCTCATTTTCCGGGCATTGATCATCCACCTTTGGTTTCTATCTCAGCCGTTTTCCGATACAACGGAACTGTATTCTGTTCCCTACTCATACCGGGATTTGAACTTGATCGTTCGTAAGGGTTGCTAAGGTTAACAGGGGTCACTACGTTAAGGTAGGAGAATAAGTTGTGAGAAGTTAAGTGGCTTAAGCTGGATACTGCAACCATAAACGGATATGTTACAGTCCAGCTCCACGTATAGCTTACAGGCCAATGATGTTTATAACTGAACTATAATTTATAAACTATGATATATTAAACTATAAATAAAACTGTGAAAACTTCTAATTATGTATATAAATATGTATAGTCAATAGACGTATACTGTTTATTATAGCCATAGTGAAATATTTTCAAACGCATCTAGCGTTTAGACCCATTGATTAGATTATTTATGATGTCAATTAACGAATTTTAAGCCTATCACTAGTATCTAATAAATCACTCCCTAAATTAATTTATATATTGATTTATTGTTATTACAAAAATTTTCTTAGCTTTTCTTTTATTGTACGTATTTGCAGAAATGCATGTGTTTTGTTGTTTGTTACGATCAAAGGGTATTTTGTGTTAATATATTACAAGAGATTTTGAAATCTCTGGACAATTTCCAACATAAAATAAGCATTTGAGTGCCCAAGTATTATCTTACACTCGATATTGGTTAGATTATTCTTTTATACTTATACTTACTTTCTTATATGGCCAACAGACCATGTAGGTCCTGACCTTCACTCATAAACGTTCTCCATTTTTGTCAGTCACGGACGGCTTTTCTCCAGTTGAAATAACAAAATTGTTTCATGTCTGCTGATATTTCCTTTTTCCAACAAAGGTTTGGTCTGTCCAGACGTCTTATACCTTTGGAAATGTATTTCAACATCTACAGCAAATTTAAAAATAATTATTGACATTGGTAAGGCTAATTAACTCAATTGTAATGTTTCAATTCATTTAGACGAAGTAAAGAAAATAATAAAATTAATGTTGACTAACAAATTGGAACCAGTTCTTGGGCACTCTCAGATAGTTTAACTTACCTGGTAGAGGCTTGGCTAACAATATATAAAAGAAAGAAATGTATTGACGTAAATAAAATAATTATCTCAAAATGGATTCCGCTGTTGAAGCTTTTTAGAACATTCATTCTACCAAGGCAAGTGTGCATAGACAAAAAAAGGAGCCCCAAATGCTTTTTATGCTATTCAATAATAGCAATAACAGCAATCCAATGGTCTACTTTTCACACATGGTATATTTTGAAATTTTTACGAACAAACACGTATAAGATTTCCAAATTATTGTCTAACCATAAAAATAACTTATAAAATATTTTATATGAACAAGAAATATAGTGTTGAAATAATAAAATTATATTTTCGAAAACAAATAAAATAACGGTACAATCTTAAATTTTAGATAAACAATTGAATTTTATTTCCAAAATGATTGCCTCAAGTTTTAAAGAAAGTAAAAAAAATAATAACAAAATTCAAAAATAAAAATTTAATAACTGTAAATTAATTAGTAAGCTTAGTAATTAAACACAATTCCGAAAATTTAAATATTTAGTTCAAAATTTTAATCGTCTATGTCAAAAAAAAATTAATAAAAAATATGAACAGATGAAATTATATCTTTCACATATTGTGCAGAGATTGATCTAACAACCTTTAACCCACCCATTCACTTAACAGCTCAATTCAAGGCTTACGTTTTCTTTTTTCTTTATTCCTGTCATTCGTATTTTCAAATCATACATGAAAGTTTATAACACCAACAAAAGAAAAAAATTAAACGAAGTAACAATATTAAAGCATTTCCTTCCGTTTGTGAAAATTCATATGTAAATGACATATTAATAGCCCTGAAATGTCAAAACAGACATTAAAATAATTTGTATCAAAAACAGATTTCGATTTAATTCGGATTTTTAATTTTTTTTTCTCTGCTTACAAGTTTTACTCAAATATAATTTTTTTTTTTTTTTTTTTAAGTAAAAACTCACTCATATGTTTTGCTTTTTTTTTTATTATTGTTGTTATGTGTTGGACTTTAACTGTTTTTTATGACTCATTTGATTAATTTTAATCACTATGGTACTACAACAACAGGTGAAAGATGTGTTTGGTAAGAGCATAATACTCTTGCCCTAAAGTGTAAAACAAGAAACATGATATGAAAAAAAACGAGGAAACAATAAAAAAAAATTTTATGAGATATAAAGTCAAGAGCGTAATTTTAATTATAACACACTTGACACTTTGATAAAAAAAAATATTATGATGCTAGTGACTATATATTTTGATATTAATTCACAATGAAATTAAAATTAAATCAACTATCATTATATACATATGTAATTAAAATGTGTTGTGTTAGTTGATAGTCACGGCTAACACTTTAAAAGAAATAAAATAATTTAAATATAAAAAAAAATTTAAGGAAAAATTAATTAATTTTTGGGTGTTTTATTTATTTCTACAAAATTTGGAAAATGTTTTTAAAATTTTAGTTTTATTAACTTGAACTGGAATTCAATTTATTAATATTGAAAAGGAACTAAAAATTGAATAGATTTACATATAATTGCTTGGGTCCTATTTATATTCATATTTTCAATATTTTTATTACTTCTTTTAAGTAGAATAAAGTTAAACACTTTAGTCTTCATTAGACTGTTAGAAAACACTAAAAATTTGTATACTCTTGTTGAAATTAAAATTCATCTGTAAGATAATATTAACACACATTTAGTTCTATTACTTATTTTAGATACATGTGATCTAACGAAATCCCTTTAGAAACGTTTGAGAACGATTTTATTTTTTTATTTTTGAATTTTTTTCTAATAGTGAAGAACAAATAAAATTATAACCCAATTCTTCTTAATCAGGAAATTCGAGGCATTTTTGTTTGTTTTATTATATAAAAATAAATCAAATGTACATACATATCTTATATATAATACATAAGATGAACGACGTGGTGAGTAAAAAAGGAAGAATAGTAAATTAAACCACAAAAATATTAAAATTTTAGCAAATTTTTGGCCTGAATACTTAAAACATTTCAAATATTTACACCAAATAAATGACGGTTATTTCCAAGTTGAGCGACATATATGCTATTAAAGAAATTTCAATCACGGGCAATTTTTAAAAAGGCTTCATAAAAATTCAGTCATTTTAAATAGACACACAAACTTATAGAAAAATGTACAGAAACAAAAACACAAACAAAAATTTAAAACAAAACAGAAAAACAAAAATAAGATCAGATCGTTCAAAAATGATATAATAAATGTTAGTTCATTTGCTTCTGCTATTATTAAAAAAAATATATACAGTAAAACACAGTTATAATCATTCGAAAAATTTCAGTAATATTTCTGACTATAACAGTTTTGTGACTATGGTCATAGTTAAAAAAAAATTTCATCTTTATAAACAAAATCAAATTCAATAAAATATGTTTCGTATAACAATTTTAAACTTTATTTGATTCATAAATAGCAATTTTGTTATGTAATCACAAAATATATATATTTGTGACAAAGAACAGAAAAAAACTATATATAAATCAGTTTTTTAATAAAATAATTCACTTTCGACTTATTTTTTTGTTTTATTGAAAAATTTGGCGTTATATTTTAATGTGACTATAAACGACATCGATTGTATGAACTTATGCAGTTTATTACTTTCTTTCAAAGAAATTGTTGACTATTGCTATAACAGAATTGTGACTACAAAAGTTTTTGACTATAAACGAATTAAAAAACATCGATTTACTATGTTGAGAGTAATGGAATTTTAATGTGTTAAGTTATATTGAAATTAGTATTAATTTCGTCATAAAGTGTTAGGTATTATACTTTGATTTCATTATAAAGTATAAATATTCAAGAATCAAGCGATTCAGAAAACAATTACAATTATACCAAAACAAATATTTCTTTTTATATAAAACCGTACCTGAAAGAACTGTTTCTTTGCAATTGCACAGGGGATTCACTAGTAGTAATTTAAAATATATGCAAAGCGAACGAAAACTTTTTGTTTACGTATTTTAACACAATTGTGCTGAAAGTCCCAAACTCAGACATTTACTACATATATACATCAATAAGCTCGATAATATAAAATTTAAAATATACAAATTTTTAAAATCTCGAAAGCATAAAATTCAATGAAATAAAACATGCGGAAGTTTTTGAACAAAAAATCGACGACTTTTATGACAGACGGTTATGTTGTTTCATAGAAATACTCAGAATATCGATATTTAGTTATATGAAATCACTTTTTGTGCTTGACAGTCAAAGCCAGTGGCTAAACAAGCTCGCAATGTAACTGAGAATTTTAGTACTGACAACTGTCGAATCTGAGAAGGACTTGACACTCAGGAAAGCATCAAGCACATTATGTCTGATTGCCTCGGGCTGACAAAAAAATAGGCTCCTGTGGTTGGCAGGGTATATCTCAGTATTTTCTTTTTAGTATATCTACAGATTTGTCACAGTCACAAGTCTGAATGATGATCCAATTCATGTTTGTGTTCTTTTTCGCATTGTATTGTTTATAATTGCTATGAGCTTACATGGGGTCTAACATCGCGGTGGCGACGGATTGTGTTATTTAACTAAGTCATAATTTAACGTCTTTATGGTACGCAACATCTCAATTGGTTTATATAAATATCAAAATTTTCGTTCTTCAAATTTTGTTACCAAGCAAAGAAAACTGGGTATATCTGGGTATTTGAGAGGCTTAATAAGAAAATACAAGAATATATACAATCATTTTCATTCCCGTATATGGCTGATTTATCTTTACTTATGTTTTGTTATTTCATATTCTACATGCTTATAATAATTTAAACTGCATATATATACTTATATATTTTAAATTCAATTCAAACCCTACACATTATAGATTTTAAGCTTTTAATAAACGCTTTCATTTTGATTGATTAAAGAAAACTACAAATTCCAATAAAAACGATGAGTCCACCAACAACAACAGACTACATGTTAGACAGAGTTCATTTGGCTCAGGTTTATTTGTTTTGTGTACTACATTAGGTATCACAGTCTACTTTTTTATTTATTTTTTATCTTATTTTCAGAAAGAATACCTTCGTATTACCATGAACTAAGTAAAACGAGTTACAATTAAAAACATTAAAGACAATAGCTATAGAACTAGTACAGTATACTAATAAAATTGCTGAACACTTCAAATATTACAATTTAATTTGAACATACATTACTAAGCTGTTTTATCTTCGGCAGTAAGTTAATACGAAAATATATATGTGTATATTTGCAGTAAACAATAGCCTTTCCTATTTCTAACGATAATTTGTTTCTTAATTCAATCTAAAAAAAATGCAAATCAAATTAGATTTATTAAATTTTTAAAATCTCAAATTGTATAAAATTAGGGTAAATGTACTACATTCTAATTATTTAATTTTCTATTTAATGTCAAAAAAATGTCTCATAAAAATTACAATTTTTTTTTCTGAAATGTTTACTGTTTTAATTTTTATTGCCTAATATCTGTCACAGAATTTTCTTACTTTATTATAAAAATTGTTTTTACAATAACGTCTACTAATTTTAATTTTAAAATTTTTTACATTTAAAAATCAAAAGTCATTTAAGCAAGATTACCATTACCATTATTATTTTTGTTTTTATTTTATTTTATTTTTTTGTTTTTTATTCATCGTACAACTGCAGCAGTAATGTAAGTTGAATCGCGTGGGCTTAAATGATTGCTTCTGATGCATGCATTCATGTCGAGTTGAGATTCACTCCATATACGTCGAGTCTACAATGCAAGAAAATTTAATTCTTTTATTATTCTTAATTTCATAAAATTATTGGACGGCTGAACGAGCACATCCTTGAAATATATACAAAAAAAAAAAAAAAACACAAAAACCAAAACAAAAACAAAAAATCTAGTTTTTTGATGTGAACTTTTGTAAACTAACGATATTACATTTTATTTGAATGAATACAAAATGAACTTAACTGGTATTTTATAATGTTTATTATGCACTTTAAGATAGTTAATTAAATTAGTAAATTTAGACAGTGCTTTTTTTTATTTTAAATAAAATACTTGTTAGCGGGAGATTATAATGAAAACTATAGCAACAGGCAATTTTTTAATTAAATTAAAATGTGGGATTTCAAAATTGTCATATAACAATAAAACTTCCTTATTAACGTTTTTAGTTAATATTGTTTAACTACGTTATCTAGATAGTAACGACGGTTTTAATTCAAGAAAATGTTTTTAATAAAATAAGCCAAATAAAATCTATTAGAGCAAGACATTCGGCAGCAATTAGATCGATAACAATCAGCTCGCTCAAAAGCTATGACGTACTATCACATTTCTCTCAACGAGATTCCGGGTCAATATGGGAAACAACAAAGTAAACTTGCTAATACCGGGAATCGCCTTTCCAGAAAGGAGAACACTTCCAGCTACCTGTAACATATTTCACTAATAACCAACCAGAATTTGTATTTTGCCATAATAGACCAGACTGTAATGCAGCCAAAATTTTCTGGCCCATATTGAAGTATGAACTGGGTTTTATCCTAATATCATTGACAAGATTATATATCAGTATCATGGTATGGATTTAACACAGAACATTGCAAGCATGTCAGAGGACTTGAACTATACTCAAATTATTTCTCTATTTCACAAAAGAAAAATTCATCTAGTGGATTTTCTAGACTCCCTAGACTTTCTTGGTCTCGCAGGTACCAAAATTAAAAGCTTTCACCGCCTTTGAAAAACATCAAAATGGTTTTAACAAGTGGTATCCGTGCAGATAAACGAGATTGTGTGATGGTATTGAAATGGGCCTCTTTGAACTAACTATGTCAAATTAAGTAGCTAATCATACTTATTTACATACCTAAAATAACACACCTTATTTAATTTTTATACAATTAGCACTAATACACTTTTTTTAAAGGGAAAATATAACTCTCAAAAAATTATGAGAGACGACAAAATATTTTATTAAAAAAATCATAAACAAAAACGCACAGCGTACTAGTAGGGAGATCGAGACCTATGATTAGCAATCAAATGTCATATCAAGTGTATCGTATCGGAGGCACATTTAACATTGTTTACTAAATAAAGATTCATTTCACTATGTAGAAATATATCAAATATATTAACTACGATTGTCTGGGATTAAAAATGGGATATCCTATGGGGAATTGGGATATTCTACTTTCGGAATTATAACATTATTTCGTACTAAAAAATAGCAAAATTGCATACAAAATACTGCATTATTCGTGGGCTGAGTTCTGAAAGGCTCTAATATAAGCTATTTTCACTTGCTAAGGAACAGATTCTTAAGTTTTGGGATACATACGCCCTTTCTTTTATATAGAAAAATTATATTTTTGATTTGCTTTTAAACTTATAATTTAATAGCGAAAGGCCTAAAATAATTTTTTTCCACATAATTAAAGAACATTTAATTTTCTTCAAAAAATTTCCTTGAAATGCTATACGGCGATCAGTGCTTTAGAAGTTATGAGTTATTTTGTCCCCAGTTTCCCTGTTTTTTGCAGTAATTTTTTTTATTTTCATTTATTTATAATACACGAATTATTATTTATTTATAAAAGTTGGATCTGCAGATAAATCTGCAGTCCAACTACAGATTCTTTTCCTTTTCGAAATGTGGGCCTTTATATAATAATTATTTGATATATATGTAGATATTGTATATTATATTATTTTTTAATTGTTTTATTATACATATATATGCTAATTAATTTATTAGCTTTGACGCAATTGACGCAAATGACAAAAATTATGCAAATGACGCTATTGACGCTATATGACGCTATTGACGCAAATGACGTATTTGACGCAACTGACGCAATTGACGCAATTGACACAAATGACGCAATTGACGCAAATGACGCAACTGATGCAAATGACGTATTTGACGCAACTGACGCAATTGACAAAATTGACGCAAATGACGCAATTGACGCATATGACGCAAATGACGCAATTGACGCAAATGACGCAATTGACGCAAATGTCGCAAATAACGCAAATCACACAATTAATGTAAGTACACAAATGACGCAAATAACGCAATTGAAACAAATGACGCAAATAACTCAAATGTTGTAATTCCTGTCCTGTAATGTTTTTATTCCTAGGAATAACAGCATATTCTAGAATACCATTAATTCCATCTAACTTCCAATTTAAACGGCTTTAATTTCCCATTAAAATATGCGTTGTTATTATCAAGTAAAGCACAAGGTCAAACTTTAATTGTAGCAGGAATCGACTTAAGAGAGCCATGGTTCTCTCATGGTTAATGAAATAAAACAAAAAATATTAGTAGGTAGTCCAACATTACTATACCTACTGATGAGTTCCAGTAGTGTTGGTGAACAAAACATTCCATGAATTTTTTCAAAATATTAACTTGAAGCAGTACAAAGGAGCTTTTCGGAACTACTGCCAATTCTTTTAATTCGAATTCACAGTTCTTAAAATCATTTTTTGTTTATTTCAAAAATTTCGATTACACAACAAAATATTTTTAAATTAAATTCAATAAATAATAATCAAAAATTGGTCTTATATAATAATCTATGAAACTTAATAGGATTGAATTAATAGAAGTAAATTAACTACACTATAAATTAGTCAATTTCTAACAATGAAAAATTATTCCTTTTCAAATCTAAAATTTATTTTTGTTTTTTTTTTTCAATTTGAGGATTCATCACAATGGAATTCCAGAATAAAATAATTTAACAAAAAATTATTAACCATAAATTTTTCTATTATTCTCACTTAAAGATTTTTCAAGATTATCCTTTGATTAAATAGAAAATAACTGGTTACAAAAAATAAAAAGTTAATTCTTTAAAAAAAAATATATATATATTTTCTTCTTTAAATATGTTAATTAAAAATTCAAAATCTAAACAACAGTTTGGGTTCAATAGCTTCCGTGAAAACAATTTAAAAAAATTTTTTTTATGACTGATTCTACTTAAAATAACATTTTTTATATATTTAGTAGTAAAGATAATTGTCAAAAACCAGATTCAGAACAAGAAAATTTTGTTTTCTTATTTAATCCCAGTTTAAATTGTAAATTGAAATTCTGAAGGTTATTCAAGATTCTTCGTCAATATTTATATTTACAACTAGAAATAAATTGTTTTCTTTAATTTATGAGAATCATGATTATATGAAAATTTAAAACTGACTCAATGGATAATATTAGGTAAATGAGAAATGAGTTTTTAAATATTAAATATATGGTTTTAGTAATACGGTGAGTCGTAAATATAAAGTCAAAATATGAATGACATTGAGAATATTCTATTGCTAATATTATTAAAACAAGTATAATTGATAGAAAAAAATTATCAACCCCCAAGGAGAAAATCGTTTAGCGAAAGTAACAATTACGATTAGTAGACCCCTTGTGACTTGTGGATAACATAAAATATATTATATTTTGACGAATATGCTGTAGGTTCTACAGGTGAAATATTTTTAATAATAAAAATTAGATATTTTAGGTATGTTTCACTTAATTTATGATAGATATTAGATATATTTATATTATTCCTACTTTTAATTAAGTTTAGTTTGTACTATCTGCTTAATATTTTTGGAACCATATTGTTAGTTGTAATTTTTATTCAATTATACTATATACATGTAATGTACATATTATAGAGAATTATATCGTCTCAGTGTATATTGCAAATAAATAAATAAATGAAATGATATTGATTATTATCCCATCATCAGACGACTGATCATCATCAGTATCATTAGATAATATTCTGATGATGGTGTAATAACCGAAATCGATTAAGATATTAATTAAGCTTAGTAAAGCATATCGGCAGTAATCCATTTTTAATTATAAAATATGTTACTGTATAAAAAATTAAAAATTAAAAAAAAACATTTAAAACTCGTTTAATTGAGAAAATATAAATTTATTCGTAACATAGAATTCCTTGATAGTTTATTACTGAAATTATCACAAGATTGTTAAAATAAAAAAATAAGATTTGAATTAAAGGTAATGTTTGTAGAAAATAACGATTTCTGAAAATTGAATTATATGTGATTTTTGACTAACATTAATTATTGTGAATGAAGACGGAGTCAATTAGTGGATTAAAATCCCAAAATATTGTAAAAACTAGAAATCAATTTTTTTTATTCCTAAATTGGAATATTTTCAAGTTTTAATTGCAAATTAAACCGAGACGTGTTAATTTATTATTAATTTATTGTCAGTAAACAGAATTTACTTTTTCCGATTTTTCTTTTAGTTTTCCGGAATCACAATATGTAAAAGACGACGTAAGGGATCTGCTAGAGGTAAATTTAGAATTTCTTTGGGCTTACCAGCTGGAAAAATTTGTATATAGCTGCGCTTTATAACATTAGAGTATGTAACACTTTCCACCTAGGTGAACTAAAACGAAAATCAGTGACAGGGACTAAAAAATTTAAATATGAAGTTTTTCAAAATATTACCGTAAAATTACCGATTCACAAATAAAAAAAAAATTAAAAAACTATTTTTCAAATGATTAATAGAAAAACATATCCAAGTTCTAAACCCGTGTTGGAAAACTATACATTTAATACAAGAACCAAATTTTCTAAAATAAATTAATTGGTTAATTGGGAAACTAGAAAACTTGGTTTATTTAAATGAAAACAAATGTTTTTTTACTGGTTGACCGGCGAATGTTACGCCGAGAATAGTTAGTATATTTTTAATAGGGTAAAAGTAAAGATAAAATGAAGGGTTCAACTATAACAGGTCCTACTGTTGCTATAGGTAATAAGCAGATTTGTGTCGTAGTACTGCATCGCATATGCTAGAAAATGAGAAAATAAATATGTTTTCATACATTAAATAAAATTAACAGTTTCTTTGGTCAAGAAAATGGAACTCGCTTGCTAAACAGAAAAACTAAAATCATCGATCAAATATAACACCGGTGAATGTTTTACTGAAACCCTCCTTTTTCCTTTTAGATTATAGTTATTATTATTTTTTTATTAAACTAGTTGTAAGTAAAATTAATATGAATTAATTAGTTTTGATTTAAAAAATCAATTGATTTAGTTTCGACAAAATCTAGAAGGTTGATGAACCCATCATATAACTCTATAAATTAATTAATTAATATACTATAATAATATATTACAATGTTTACAAATTTACAAATTTCGACAAATTAATTATTAATAATGTTAAAAAGTTGAAGTTGCTAGGGAATCGAAATCTGATACTGATGAGAATGCTGAAAAAGTTCAACTTGTGAGCTACACTAATGTGTTAACTCTTGTATTACAACAATATACAACCAGCCAACCAACCAAAGATAGTTAATTTTACCCAACAAACCTAAGATAACTAACATCGGTAGTACAACAACAACAAAAAAACAAATTATGAAATTCAGTGCGATCAAACTATCTGTTTTATTCCTAAATTAAATAAAATGAATTTATAAATAATATTTAACCTGGCGATTTTTAAATAAAATATCTTAATAACCCATTTATATGCTGTTAGGGTTATGTCATCTGATTACTAATCAGAAGGTTCTGGATTAGAATCAAACCCGCTCAAGACATTGCTGTTTTAAAATTTATTTAGTATAATTTGGTATTAACGTAAATTAAAGTAGTACAATTGCGACAATTGCGACCACCGACTGTCAACGAAATTCGTATGGCTCAACTATTTTTCGTGAAATGAAACAAAATTGTAGCGAAACGAACAATAAAAATAAACAAACAAAACAGAAAAGCAAATGGTGGAATTTCAAAACGAAAAAATCATTTTGAATAATTTATTAATTTATTTGTAGCATCATCAGATCCAAATACATCGCTAATAAATCTAAAATTACATATGTACATAATAAAAAAAATAAAGAAGTATAAATTGTAGAACATTATAAAACTAAAAAAAAAACAAAACAATAATATTCTAATATCAGATTTCAGAATAATTGTTTTGTTTTTATTTTTGATGTTTGAAAAGGTTGTCAGAAATGTCAAATCCAAATACCAGCGTAAAAAATAGCCTTATTTCGATGACAACGAAATTGTTGTTGAGCGATTGTAGTTGCAATTGTGAGCATATACATTAGAGCGTATGTATTTTAAATTTTTCGTCGGTAGCTCCAATTGTGTTTACCGCTTAAAATGAAAATTTTACTATTTAAGAAGGCCTACTTCCTGATGATGACAGTAATTTTCCACATTTAATTAGTTGATATACCACAAAATTAATAAATAGTAATTATTCTAAAAACATTTTTTGTTGCACCCCATTTAAATATATAGTACTACCCTACTAGCGTAACTCTATACATAAATTACTGATAACAAAAATTATAAAATAAACATTTTTTTTTTAAATTCGAAAGTGTAAAGGTGGATTTCCTCTTAATGGACGAACGTCCGGACAAATTTTTTAACCAATCAAAAAATTTTATTTTACCAACACACACAAAAAATCCTCTCCGGGCATTTTCTTCATCCAATTTCTTAATTAAAATATTTTTAACTTTTGGCTGAAGGACGAAGAAAAAGAAAAGGATAGATATATAATTATTTGATAAATATTTATTGCTATCTCGATTTATGTATGAACGCATTCACATATAGAATTTCAAATGTTTTTTAAGAAAAAGATATGAAGTGTAATTTTTTTGTTTTTTGTTTTTTAGTATAAGATTACTTTGTTTCTAACAAATTATTTATATTTTAAGATAAAAGCAAAGCGCAATATTTTATTTTTTCGAATATTATTATGTTATTATCCATTATTACTCTTAATGAGGGTTTTCACATCTGTATTCCTTTCGTTTTCTGCACTTGTAGTTTGTAGGCAAAAGGGTAGAGAGGAAAACAAAAAAAACAAGCTTCGGCCTTTTTATGAATACCAAATCGATCCTATTTCTGGTACTTTTTTACAAACCCATAGAAACATTAAAGTTGAGAATTTTTTTCACTCTGAGAATTTTTTTATCAGCAGAAGAATTTATTATTATTTTGACTTTTGGTTGGATACGTAGTTCTGAAAGAAATGTATGGAAAAAAAGTAATTATGATAAAAATGATTGAAAAAATATGATTATGAATTTTTTTGAAGGGATTTTAGGTTTTTTGTTTTTCTTTTTTTTATTACAAGACAATTTTAGCTATTTGAATAATATTTTAGTATTTATGCTTGTATGTATAATAGTTATTTGTCTATATATATAAGTATTAATATTAAATAATAATAAAATAAATAAAATTTTGAATATGAATTTGTACAGGAACAGGATATATACGATAATTAAATATGTAGGTGTGATTTCAGCTTAGATTTTTTTGTTTTAGGTGCATACGCATGTACAAATAATAAAGGGTTTAGCTTATTTGCATTTATATTATGTAGTAACTAACAGGTAAATTAATTTAAGATCTCAGTTACACGTAATCTAAAAAAACGGTAATATTTACTATTTATAAAATTAAAACATGCATATTAATGCATTTAAAATATTTTTTTTAAATTTAAAAAGAAAAGTATGTGAGATACATATTATATATTATGAGTATAGTTATCTAGATTTTGTAAATTTTAAGAATTTAGTCTAACACTCTAATATTAACTATGAATATACGTGATGGAAAAAAGAATGATGATAAAAATGAATGACATGTTGTTATTGAATTTATTTGAAAGGATTTTAGGTTTATTTTTTTATTGTACATAACAATTTTTTTTTAGCTATTTTAATATTATTACTATATGTTTATGATTATGTATTTTTTTGTACATAAGTAAAAACAATAATAAAACAAATACAATTTTTTTTGAATAAATTAAAATTTTAATTTAATATGATTTCGTACAATAAGACATATAGTTATTTATTTGTGCTATTAGTATGTAACATTATTAAAAAAAAAAACAAAACAAAAACCTTCCTTGTTGTACCATACACGACACCGATCTCAAAAATAATCTCCTTTTATTCAAGAACAAAAACAAAAAAAAACAAAATAAAAAAATATGGAATTCAACAAAACCTTTTGCGCATAATTTTTATTTTTCATGTTTCCTCTTTGAAAATTATTTCAAATGAGAAAAATATTTACATACACATATAAAACCTTTATACGTTTACACAAAAAGAATACTTGATACAAAATATAGTGTGAAAGCGAGGATTTCGTTAGGTAGAAACGAAAGGAATACAGATGTGAAAACCCCCAATAAAATTTTAAATTTTTTTAATAATAGTAATATCAACGCATGTAAACATATTTTCAAATGTCAACCGTTTTTACTACATAATAAATATCAGTCCTTCGCGCATTGAGAGGAAATCATAAAATTTTCTTTAATGGTGTTTCTAATATAGTATAAAATAAAATTGTACCGACGTTCGTCCATGAAGAGGAAATCCACCATAAGTTATAGTTTCATATCTTCGAATAAAGTTATTGTGTTCTAGGTTAAGTTTAAAGAAAGATAAACATAATACATTTTGTAATATAAATATAGCCCAATCAAGCAACAGAGCAAATCATGACCAAACTATTTATCTCAAACTAACGAATTAATTTTTTTGAATTCAATTTTGTTTTGTAACATTAAATATTTATTGAATAAGTTAAAGGGATGCTGGATCCTCTTTTATTACTTATTTAATCAATATTTGAAAGGAAAAAGAAGCAAAAAAAATAATTATGTAATATGCAATTTCCTTTTAACTAAAAATTCAGTCATGTTTTAAATGTAAATCACAATCTATTAACATTTTACTAATTTATATAAATTATTATTATTTACTTTTTCTTTTATTCAAGGTGCACGATCTCTCTTTCTCTCTTTTTGATTAATTATTTTTATTTTTATTTTTTTTGTTTCAATAATAAACCATTATTTATTAGTTAACAGTCAATAATTGATCTTTTGTTAAAAAATTGAAACAAAATAAAAATAACAAATTTTTTGTTTAAAAATATACAATAGATTAACATCAATACAATTTCAACGATCTAATCGCAGCATTAATTAACACTTAAACCATTTGAGGTCTACATTGTCAAGTTTTTTTTTTTTTTACCAAATTTTAATGACTGTTTAAACAATGTTTTTTATGTTTATTTTATTTTTATTTTTTCAACATAAATCAAACAATTTTATAATTTTTTATTCAAATATTTAAAAAAATTTTATTTAAAATACATATACATATACATATATACTTAGGTATATATTACTACAAATATTATTAATTTTAAAATCAATTTATTGACACTAGAAATTAATTTGAATATTGAAAGTGAAGTGAGTGTTTACTTAATAATTATATAATGTCAAAACAACAACAAAAAAATAAAAACGGAAATGTCAAAATGTGACGTTTCGAATGAATGGTACAATGGTATCAAGGAATTTATTAATTACTTGAGATTACTAAAGTGTATTATTTATTTTTTTTTTAAAAAAAAGTTTTTATTCGTTTGAAGAGTTTTGGTTTAAAAAAAAAAAAACAAATACTCTGAATTTTTTTTTAACAAAAACCTCAAAAATATTTACAAATGCATTTTACGGTACGGTACTTATAAAAAAAAAAAACTTAATTTTTTATAACATTTGGTTAAATTTATTTAACTTAATAATAATTTATTTAATTTAATAAAATGAAAAATTATTATTCGTTATTTCCTATTCGCGATTTTTGTTTTTTTTTGCAAAAATTCCGTTCGAGTGAAGATTTATCCAGGAACAAAAATAATTGATATTTTTCAATTATTAGCGGTTACATCTGAAAACAGTTTTATTTACCGTGGCTTGAAATGTTATGTTTTATAGCAATTTAAAGTTATTGCTCCAGGAACTGTTCAAGTTTCTATGAGCCATACATCAAATTGCATATATGTATTGTATAGATAGCAAAGGTATATGAGAAGGTGGGGAACGAACCGGAAAATTGTACATTGCTGTACCCAAACGTTGTCAGACTTGTATGGTATCTTTGGAAGGTAAACGGTCCTACATAACGGAATAATCCGCAACTCTCTAGTTAAAGTTCAAAGATCAATCTCTATATGGTGTATAAGTGGAACACTAGAAATAACTCTTTCAGCGGAAATAGTCAGTTTCCACGTCTAACAATTGGATATATGACAAAGCCGTCATCAGATGTTACTTAAGCCCAAACACAGTTGAATCATTATATAGAGATCACTCAATAATTTCGAAAGATCTGAAACTCTTTCAGTATACTTCCAGTATAACTCTACGAATATATAAATGTTAGCCAATCTTTCAGTCTTCCGAAACATTACAGTGGTTTTCATGCAAAAGTAATGGCCATAAAATAAGCCTTAAACTGACTAAAATTTACCTGAAAAATAACTGTATCTTCACAAATAGTCAGGCAACTATTAGATTGCTAGAACCGGTAACCGTCAATTTAATGACAGTGATGGAATTATTTCTCTCAACACGATTGACAGATTGAACGAGATGGCAGATGAACTAAAAAGAAATAGAATATCTTTAGAGTTCATTCCAGGTTGCTTATCTGGTGCAACATTGACCATAAATTGTCCAATACCTTATTATGATTAGCAATATAAGATAATCAGTAAGTTAATCAGGGTTATAACAGGACACTGCCTTATAGGGAAGCATACCCGAAGACTTGAGTTATACTCAAATTATTTCTGGTAAAAATAAAGAAGAGGACAAAGCAATCCTTTACCTTCTTTGAACCTGCTTCGCATTAATTCACAAAAGAAAATTGTCTGGAGTCTTCTATGATAGTACAGAATATAGTAATGTATTAAAAGCAACATAATCTAGTATAATAATTTTATTTATAAATTTAAAAAAAAAAATAGTTCATACTCAATGTTTACCATTTTCTTTTACTGAATATTTTTTAAGGGCTAGTATGAGCAATATTTTTTTAAGTATTAAGTACCACCGATATCAGTATGTTTTACTAATTTTGGATTACAGTATTTAAAATTTCCAGTAACCAATAAAAACTCCGACACTGCTCACTATCATTATTTTTCTAGCATGATCAGTCAGGGCCAAATCATCAGTACATACTGGAATCTAAACAACTCTGACTATAACTAATATGTTTATACATTTTAATATTGGTAGAGGTTTTACTTCATTGTAACAATTTTGTATACTTTCAGCAGTTTTATTTTAAATATTTTATTTAAATAGAATCTGTAAAGCATATTTATTAACTGTTATTTAAAAATATATTTTTAATTTTCAAAGATTAAATTAAATATTTTTTTTATTTTTATTTCATATTAATTTTATTTCTTTCTGTTTCTTTCTAGGTAAGTCAATAACACATATTAATTTTTGTTTCAAAGCTGTTTATCTAATTAGTAAGTAATAAATATTTCAAATTAATTTGTTTTTTTTTAAAGACAAATTTTCGGCAAAATTCAATAGACGTCGGACGATGCAACATATTCTTATACAGCAAATTTTCAATTATTAAATGATTTTATACCTTAACCTGTTAAAATAAATTAATCTTTACTAATAGTCTACAATAACTAAGCTATACTTTCGAAAATGAAAGTATTGAAAACTTCGAAATACTTATTAAGAATCCTTGGAATAGTAATGAACATCAAATTTTCGTGGCATAATCTTATATTTTTAGTGGTGCTAAAAATGGTGCGAAATGCTTGGTTATCTGAAGCAGAGCTAAAAAAAATGTAATATATTTTCTTTTTCTTTTATTTACCCTATTCAGGATGTAGTGACAATATTTTTCTTCTATTTTTTGTCATAACGTCCGGCTTTGAATGGGCTGTTTCTAGTTTATGCCATAAGTAACAGCAGTCTAATCTTATGCCATTATTTTGACTGCGGTTGCAGCGGTTGTTTCCATTACAAGCTTCTCTTAGTTTAAAAAAACCATAATTCAATCAAAACTTGACTCCTACTAGCAGTACAGTATTTAGATAGGGTGTAAAAGGCAGCATGTTACACAACGCTCAACTTCATTAAGTCACCATCCAAATGTAGTAGGATTCCTGGGTAGGGTAATTGCCATAAAAAAATTAAATGTGTTATAATTGCAAGAAGAAACTGGGAAAAATATCATTAAAATTGATATAATAAAAAGAGCAGTTATGTTGTAAATCGCACCATAAAACAAGAATTGTATACCTAAAAATTACTGCAATAGAAATCGCATTCAATTTATTTCTACATGCTTTGACTTTCAATATTAAATTTCAAAACTGATGTAGTTTAATAAGTATTCGATTACAAAATACAATAGCAATTCAAATCCCAGATATTTATCAATTTTTTATACAGGTCTCAAATATTTGTCTCGAATGGCGCTTGCGTAGTCTTGGAAACTTTTGATAATTCAATTAACAAGTTTACTAACTTCCCGGCTTTCAACCAAAATATCTCAAGTTCGATTGTAGCTTTATGTGTTTTCGACCTTTTGAGACTTCTACTTCTATTCTATGTACCGGAGAGAAGAACGAAGTGAGGGACTGTGCCGATTTTAGCGCATTAAAAACTCCAATCATTTTAAAATTAATTCATTGTTAAAATTAAAACTAGTCTTTAAGACTAACCATTAATACAATTTTAGCTCTATTACTTCAGATATCTTTGATCAATCAAAATCCCATTAGGAGTTATTGATCTGGTTCGAAAACATTATGTAAGAGGACAAAATACTCCAGAAAATGGTTTAATATCTTATATATTTTACAAAAATGAGGAGTACAGAAAAAAAACTTTGCACACGGGAATCATAGCCCCTGAGCATTTTATATTTCTTGATCAAAATGGAATGGTTGGCAACAGGAACGTAGATAATCTTCAATTTGATATGTCCATACCAGACAGAGACAAAAACATTAAAAGAGCATATGGTGGTTAGAAAGCACATTCGATTAGTAATAGGTATTAAACATGTACACTCTAGGCTTAAGAATTAGTTTAAATTAGCTTAGATAGGGTTAAGTATTAGGTTGAGTTAGGTTGAGATATAGATTAGGTTTTATTTAAAATAACAAAACATAATGATGATTTTTTCAGCCTTTTTTTTACAACATATTATACGTATAAGAAAGTAGTATGTAAGCATACAATAATAATTATGAATGTACAAAAAACAAATTATTAAGCAATTAGAATTAACATAAAAATTTAAAATTAATTTAAATGTTAATAGTAGCTAGTTCCGTAGCTAAGCCGTTTTTCTTCAACTTTTTATAGGCTAAGAAAGTTTTAAGTTTTTATATTTAAGGCTTAAAAAAAGGTTAATTAAAAAAAAAAAAAAAATTTAATAAAGTGGAACAACGGTATTCAAAAAAGCTCAGTTCCTGACAATAAAAAGTACATAGTAGTTCTCCATATTCAATGAGTTGATACATAAGAAATTTTATAAATAAATACTGGAATAATATCGAAGTTCAATTTAATTCAATTTTTTAAACAGTTACATTTAAAAAAAAACAACCAATCAGTAATGATAAATGAGGAATGATAAATCAAAAATTAATTTCAATATGTTTGGCAAAAAGAAAAAAAAAATTATAACCTTTGAAATGAAACGGCCACATCAACCCAAAACGAACTATATCAAAAGTAAAGTTAAAGTTAAGACAGTTTAATAGGAAATCAACATATCCGTATCTGGTTCAATGACCTTTTTTAATTTAAAAAAGGAAAATTATAATTGTATTAATACTAATACCAATTTGAAGTAGCATAATTATTCCGTATAGTTATATTTAAATATCAAACAACTCTCTCCCGCTCTAATTTAATCTTATATAATTTTTCTATACATTATATTTCACAATTAAAATATTCAACACCAAACTTTGAATGTAAAGTTGATTATATACATTTTCTAGTTAATTATAATAATTTTATATTTAAAACCACAAAAAAAAAAAATCTTCAAAATTACCTGGAAATGCAATTCATTACCTATTTATACACCTGAGTATGTACTTATAAATTATAATATATAACCTTACTTAACTCATCAATCAAAAATTAATTTTTTTTTTGTTTTATTTTAATACAAAATTTTGCAAGCAGTCTTCTTATTCTCTTCTCATTTAAATTACAATAATATATTATCCATTTAAGGAGCTGTACAAAATTAATAATAAAGTAACTTCATTCAAAAGATACTTCCTAATTCTTCAAAAAAAAAAAAACAAAATCTACAAGTATCCAAAAATCAAAAAACAAAAACGTTTAAATAACTGTCAACAGACTCTTTTAAAAAGTATTTTTTGAAAATAATTTCCCCAAAAAATAAATATTTTTTTTCCCTATTATTATTATTGTTATTGTTGTTATTATTATTAGCTTCGAGTTGTTTAAACACCCAAAAAAACCAAAAATTATTCCAAAATTAGAAAAGTCAATATCAAAACTCAACAAATACGAATAATAACAAAAAATAAAAATAAATAAACTGTTATGGTAGAGAGGCTAGGCATCATCAAATCATTTTAATACTCAATTCAACAGTCATCAAATTTATCATAAATAAAAAATAATAATAAAAAAAAAAAATAACTATTATTGAAAAGTGATGAAAAATATTACTGAAAATTTTTAAATATGTAAAAACAAATTTGTTTCTTATATCACAAATCTCGCACAATGTATCTGCTAAAGTAACTGTTAACAGTAAAAACATGATAATTTTACGTAAGAATTTAACGCATTCTGATAGATACAAATTGTTTTTTGTTTTTGTAATAAAATGTGGGGAAGGTAAGTAGGTTGCACATCATATTTTTAATACATCAAGGTCATCAATTTAAACATTTTTTTTTTTCTAAATATAGAAATAATTTTGTCATTTAGAAAATTTTTGATTTTTTTGTTTTGTTGTTAAATATTATTAATTTTTTTTTTATTTTGTAACCTTAAAAAAAGAATTTAAAAGAATTTTTATTAATTTAAAATTAAACTTGTATAAAATAAAATTTAATTTTGTAATTTATTAATCAAAAATTTGAACAATGATAAAGTTGAAAACTGGAAGTGGAAGATGTTCAAGCTGACAATTTAAGTATGTATAGATTGTGACTAGTTCTAATCAATATGGTTATGGTATGAGATGGTTATATCATTTGACTACTAACACAAAGGACTGGATATTGTTCAAAAATAAATTGCATTTACTCCTCGAAATTATTTGGGAATGACTAAAATTTGCTTATTTATTGCTTTTCCATATACTCCTTTTGTGAGTAGGTGAATCAATGGATAGAATTTGACGAAAGCAGTTAAAGTAGTAGTGGCTGCAGGCAATACACCCGCAGACACATTTAGACCAGTTAGGTCCATTGTGATAAAGCAAGAAGGGTGTTTGTGCCATTGTTGAAGCATTTTTTTTTTATATAATTCCAAGTCTATGGGATGAACACCCTAACTGCTTTTACACAGAGATTTGAAATACACAATCACATAAAATAGCTTTTCTGTAGAATTTTTTTTGTGGTATATCTACTAGTTTAAATGTGGAAAACTGTATATCTACTGTAGAGTACTTTACCTTCATAATAGCATAGTTCCATTTTATTATTAGTATACCAAAACGCTAAACTATTTATCATTTATTTTATCCCAATGATAAAGGGTACTATTGGACCAAGTCGAAAAATCCAGAAAGCATTTTTTGCCTCCGTCAGGAATCGAACTTGGAACTAATTTTTCGCTCTCTCTCTTGCGCCACCCAGCGTGTAATTGTTGCTCCATTGGTAAAGCAGTGATGGTCAATTGGAAAAGCAGTTATGGGGTTTATCCTATTACTATCAAAATAAAAATAAAATATAAATTGTTACCAGATGTTACCACTTTTAAATTAGTTAATATAACAAAAATTAGCAAAGAATGAAAAAATGTATTAACTTGGTGAAAACTTGGTGAACGTTACGGTTGCAACTAATCAATAGATATAATTGTTGTGTTGGACTATCTACACAGAGCTGTCTTGAATAGTTTAAATTTGAATACTTTTAAAACCCGCATTTAAAAAAAAACCAATTTGGGCTATCATCAGCACTCTAAGAATTTTGTTTCAGATTCATATCTGTTTCAGATAGAAATTCGATTAATTCAAATAACTTAATAACTCAAATCACACAAAATAACTTCTCTATATAAGAAAAAGTTATCAAAAATTGTTCTGCTCTTCCTGTTTAGTAAAAAATATTTTCTTGTTGTTTCAACAACCTTGATATTTTGCTTAAAAGCGCGTTTAAAGTGATGTAATTAAGATATACAATTTTTTATTTATAAAACCTACATGCCTGCTAAATCAAACCTACATACTTGTGTAATCCAAAAATTTAAAACGATTTTGATTTTTAATCTACAGATGGCAAATATTTAAAATTACTAATCCATATGACACTTCATAACACGTATATAACCAATTCCATTTAGAAAGACAATGCTTGCTAATGAAATGTTGAGAGATCCAGTTTGTGTTCTAGTAGATTACCATAGAACCTAATATTGTAGCAGTGATTGATACCTGTGGATGACAGCCCTGGTGCAATCAAGTAATTACTGCTGGGTAGTGTGCCAAATCTCTGTATAACCGCAGTTCGGGTGTTCATCTCACAGACTTGGAATTATAGAGTAGAGTCGGGTATTGTGGTATATGGTATAGAAGGGTAATGTGGTATAGTAACTTATCTTGTTAATCATTAATTTAAATATGAATTTGATTTTTTGGAAAAAAAAACTCAATATTCATATTTAATCTGTGTAATTTAAGAATTCTATTGGATTTGTATCAATATTGATGTGTATAGTTGATCTTTTTGTCTGTTGAATTTAAAATTATTGTATAGTTCATACAGTTATCATTGGATTCGAATGAATGCGCTTGTTGAATTTTGATAAATAATTTTTGATCAATAATTTTGATCACAAATTTAATAAATTTAAATATTTGTTTTTTTTTTTCATCCAATTTTTATTTTCCAAAACTAAAATTTGTATAACTTACCGTATCGGTATGTTGAAAGGAAGGTTTTTTTTGTATACTATTCTGTACTAAACTGTATCCATACTTAATAAAGTGCAGAAATCATATTGCAATAAATGATAAGACTGTAGAAGAAATTTTTGCTATTCTAATACTAGGACTATAATAGAAACCGAATTTAATGAAAAAACTTGAAAACTGCTTGTAGGTACAATATTTGCAAGAAATGGACAGTCGTTCCTGAGGGCTGAAACAAAAGTTACCACACCAATATTGTCAATTAATAAAAGCATATTCTCAATTAATGAGCATCCACCATCTACCACAAGGGCAGTATTAGAACCTGTTTTAACTTCAAATGTTTTCTCTCAAAGGGCATCCTTTAAACTCAGAGAAACTTAAATGAGATAAATAAGGGTTACTATCACATGTCTGCATTTCATTTGATTACATTTCGGTAAAAAAAAATTTCAAGGTCCTCGGTCGCGACCCTTGGGACACCGGAACTCTTACTTGCATCGTGCTTATGAGCCATTGTAGTAAAGACAAGTTAAAAAAAAATATTTTTTTCGAGAGCTTTGTGAGACGGGATCCGGACCTAATTTTGCTGGAGGCTGCTCAATTTCTTGAACTTGGCACTTTCCACCAGTCACCACCTGGAAGATGTAGTTCTGATACCCATTGAATAATAAAAACTTGCTACATGCAATTTTTATTATGAATATTTATCATATCCAGTCAAATGAAATGCCGGCAAATGAAAATACAGGCACATAATACTTCAGGTAAATGACACGCTTCCGATAAATAACTTGTTAAAAGAGTGGGGAATTAAAGCAAACGAAGTTAAATCTGTCCACTTTACATATTCACTACTACTGGGACAAATCAATAACAATACGTTACCAATGATGGATTCGGTCAGATATTTGGGACAACACATGAACCAAAGATTAATCTGGAGGAAGCATATTGCAGCAAAAAGTAAACAACTAATCTAAAAAATTTCAACTAGCTAATTGGCTAACAGGCAAAAATACACAACTGTCTCCAGAAAGCAAGGTCCTAGTCTATAAAAGTATACTGAAGTCAATATGACCTTATGGTATCGAGCTGTGAGGTACGACAAGCAATTTAAACATAGAAATTATTGAACGTTTTTAAGCAAAGGTACTTAGAGTAATCTTCAGCTCGTTTTGGTATGTTCGAAACTCAGACATAAGAAATGACTCACTAGTGAGATCTGTGAAAGAGGAAATAACTACTACAAATAAAAGATATTGGACCCGGTTGAGAAACCATCTAAAGCCACTGGGGGAAAAACTGCTGAGACTGGTTGAAAAATTGCTGCTACGTCCACCAATTATAATATGTTTGTGAAAAGAATCAAATTTCATAGATTTTAATCCCTTGGACTTTAATTGACATCACCGCTATAACCTATTATATCACTTATAATTTTTGTTCTCACCACATAATTTGATTGTACATAAAAAAAAAAAAAAATTATTGAGAATAATTTTTTTTCAATTTAAATTTAATTTTAAGTAATTTTTTAAATCCACCTTCAATGATTTCAAAATTTTATGCATTTCATGCTGAGACTATATTGTTGTGATGCTACATACTTTGAATAATTACACAAGAAAAAAATAAACCAAAATCTATGAGTCATTCAATCAATTTTATTTAATTTCAATCTACAACACTATAAACATTATTACTTAATTTCGATGAAATTATTTTTACTAGCTATGTAATTCTGCAATTAAACTTTTAACAATTTAAGAATTTTATTGTAAACAACAACAACAACAACAACAAATTTTAATTTAAAAAATTTAATGATGGTGCATACCAAAATTTTATTTCTATTTATTTTCAAGGTTAACAAAGTTTTAAATATTGTTGAATAAAAAAAAAACGAAAACAATAAAAAAAAAATTAAAAAGACAATACAAAAATCATTTTGAAAATGATTATTAATTGATCGATCGATATCAAATCAATTTAATTGAATAATAATAACACTTGTAATTTTATTGGAATAATCAATTTTAAGATTAGTACACGGTTTTTTATATATTCCCGTTATTGGTTATTGTATCTAATCTATTAAGCTTTCTTTCGTATAATTAAGCATTTCCGCATTTTTTTCTTTTTTTAAGCTCTTATGGTAAGTATGCCACAGTAGTAATAATGGTTATTTTATGTTAAATTTTTGAATGGAGTTAATAATACATAATCAATAAGTCTGCTTATCAATATATTATTAAATCAATATACAAGTTATAGATATATAATTTAATTAAAATTAAATAAAAAATAATTTTCAAGTTGAGATTTTCAAAAATTTGCTAAAAAATAAACAAAAAGTTTAATTATTTCAATGTTAGGTTCTTTGATTTCAGTTATCGTTTTTGCAAAATGAAATTTAAAGTTAAATTCAGAGAAATTGTTTTTTTGCTTTTTTTTTTGCTATACAAATGTGCTTTATCAAATAGGATGATAGTTTAAAAATATTTCAATAATTCATGCCATAGTATTGTTTTTTATTATTTTCAATAAAAATAAATATAGAGAGATCCCAACTAGTAAATTAGTGGTAAGATACTGAAATTTATTAGACAACGTAGAATGAATAATATTTTACTAGTATTTATTTATTAATTTTCTAGTATACCTATTACCTACATCAATTAATTAAAATAACTAAACTACTAAAACTAATTTATTTTTTTTATTTAATTTTTAGCTCTATTATTTTCAATAAAACTTTACAATTTCAAAATTTCTTAAATTTTATTTTCTTTTACCGGGTGTACCAGAGCATGCGTATCAGCTTTTCACGAAGGGAAGAAGCCGTTATTTTAAAATTTCTGGAACACCCGGTATACTAATTCAATTTATTTTATTAATTCAACAAAATATAAAATACATGATAATAAAATTTAAAACTACTCCTTCACATATGTAAATAGAAACTTTTTTACTTATCCTACTTTCTAATTTAATAAAACTAGGTAGCTATTTGAACAATTTTAGGTACATGGTACATTAAATGATTAAATGAGAAATGATTAAATGATGGAACATTGTACATTAAATGATTTTGTACCCGTGTAATCAAAAATTTCTCAACTCATATGGTTATAAATTAAATTTTTGACTAAATATCCCGGAACTAATTTGTATTTTATTTTAAAGACGTATCAAATAGTTTAATATAAAATCTGCTTAACACTCATATAACACTCATAACCATTTTTATTTAGCATAGCTTTAATAGACTCATATATATTGCTGTTCAAAACGGTACGCATTGATCTATTTTGAAGCTTCTGAATTCTATATCATGCTGGAATTGCATATGAATAATACAGAAGAGTAATAGTCAAAATCAAGGCAATAGTATTGTCTTTAGTAATTTAACAACTTTTTTGTACTTTGTTTTGGACTCTACCGAATTTTTTTGCAATATTATCACATAATTTTGCTGCATTAACATTCATATTTAAATATTTTTCAAAAATTATTCCTAAATACTTTATTTCATTTAAACAGTCTATTAATTTTAGCTTTTAGCTTACACACAGTTATATCCCACAAAGTCAAACAAACCAACATTTAGTTGTTCCGAAGAATCCATCATCACAATACTCTTATAAAACAATGTAAGAATCGAACTTGGTATCATAGTGTTTGAACTTCTCAAGAATTAAAATTATTGATTAAATATAACACTGTGGACAATGTTTTACTCAAATCCTACTTTTTTCTTTTAGATTGTAGTTAACCTAGAATAAAGCAATACTAATTTCGTAATGGGTAGAAATAGAATTGAAAATAGAAAATTAATTATTATTATTATTTTTTTGTTAAACTAGTTGTTAGTAAAATTAATATGAATTAATTAGTTTTGATTTTAAAAATAAAGAGCATAAATAAAATGTAAACATACTTTGGGCCAGAAAGAACCCAGTAGGTTGATGGCCCCATCATAAATCTCTATAAATAAAATTCATTATTTAGTAGACAGTTATAAACTATTTATTAATCAACTTATATAATATTTGTTTTTTTTTTAGATGTCCGCCAATTTTTTCTTTTTTAGATGTCCGCACATGATCACGAAGTGATATTTTTACTAAATGTTGCAAACTTAAAGCCTTATTTTTACATTATTGTAGTTATGTGGCTCTGTTGTGAAAATAATGTGTCAAACCACATAGGTACTAATTTGATAATTAAGTACAAAATCTATATTAAAATAAAATGTCCAATTATATTAATTACTGACTTAGGTACAACTTGCTATATATTCTGTTCTTATCACTTTGCATAGTTCATCTAAAACTTTTAATTTGTTATTTACATTTTAATTATGATTTTATGTTTTTTCTTATTTATATTTTTTCATTACTTGTTCTTAAGTTGTTAGTTCTAAATTTTTTTTTCTAATTTCAATTAATTTCAAGGTTAATGTAAAAAAATCACATATGAATTTTAATAAGGATTTTAAATAATTTTTAGTATAGCCTTTGGCTTCTCTCTTTTGCAATAATATTTATTTTTTTTTAACATCAATTTAAAAATGATAGAACCATTTTATAAGTACTGTATTTACTACCACAAAAAAAAAAATAATCAAGAAAACTTAATAGATACTAAAATAATAGTTGTTGACTTTTTATTTATTACGAAAATGATTTATTAAGTATTTTTTTTTTTTAATTTATTTTTTAAAATACTTTAATAATTAATTTTTTTATTTATTTATGTTAATATCAAAATGTATATAGTGTTGACATAAAATTTAAAATAAACTAAACAATTGAATAAATTGTCTGCTAGAGTTGAGTATTTTTATTTTGTAGAATTAAACAAATATTTTTAGAAGATTTACAAAATTTTTAAATATTCTTCAACAATCTAAACCTCAAATTAATATTCTATACCTATATAGATGTATATTTATACGTTTTAAAATAAAATTAAAAATTTGTTTTTTTATGAAAAATAAAACTTGTTTTGTAATGGGTATTCTAAGCTGCATTCCATATTTACTTTATACTACAGTGATATTCCAAAAATAGAGGATGTAACGGTAGCTAATTTTGTAATTGATATTACTATATTAACAGCCTGCTGTTAAAGTATAAATTAATTAACGGTGTTAGTTTTTTTATATTACTATATGAACGGTCTGTAGCTGAAGTATAAATTAATTAACGGTATTAGTTAACGGTAAAATTCTTTGTGACCGTCCAAAATTTGTGAAAACTAGGCTTACGAGCCTTGAAAAGCACACATTCCACAACATGACAAAGATCTAAAAGGTTCGTTTTCAATCTACCCACAGATTTGTTACAGACCAGCTCTGGAAATATATGTATAATCCAGTTCATGTTGTTATGTAGTAAAAGAAATTTCTATTTTTTCACACGATGGTCTAGTGAAATAACTAACTAGCTAACGAACGGTAACATTAATCAATGATAAAAACGAAGCTTTAAAAAACTGCAACCAACCAATAATTTAATCTTCATTTGGAAAAGGTGAAAGATCAAATCAAATTAAGCTCAATTCTTACAATAAATAGTGTTGTCATAATATGAAAATTTTGCAAAAAATTTAAGCTTGAATCAAAGCTAAAATTAGATCGAAAATAAAATCAATCAGTATTGACCAATTAGAATATATCTTAAATTTCTATTTATAACAAAGGTTTGATTTAAAACCAAATAATGAAGCTAGTCTGGGTGTATGGTATTCAAATATAGGATTGTACTTAATAACTTTACATATTATGTAAACATGAAAACTATAATATGTGAATATCAAAAAATGAATGAAATATTGTCAATACTCCCCGGCATATTCGCAATATAAGATAAAAAACGTTAAGAAAAAAATTTAGTACACAGCATAAAATTTATTTTTCTCACAATGTCAATGTTTGAGGGAAATTTTACAATTTGATAAAAAAATTGTGATTAAGTCAACCGGGTTGTTCGAACTGTCTTAAGTTACGATAAATATCTTAATTTTTTTTTAATATCAAAAATCTTCTAATGGGGTATTCGATAATCACAGACATCTTAAGTTACAAATCCAAATATCTATTGTCTTGAGAACAGAAATAGGAATTTTGAATGTGTTAAAGTCAATACAGTTCTTTACTATCCGTTCTCCTTCACAAAACTAAACGCCAACGAAAAGGTTTTTTCGATGATTTCATCTATTTAGAATAGAACATAATAAAAAAAGTTTTCTATTTGATTTTTTTACCGAAAACCTGTTCTAGTTAAGCACAAATATTCTTCCAGAATTTTTTAACAAATTATGTGATAAGATTTTTGTCTTTTCTTTGACTTAATCCTAAATAGAGACTTAAAAAAAAACTCCTGAAGCCATTGACAAATTCATTATATTTCACAAATGAGATTCAATTACTCTGAATTAGTTAAAAAATATCTTTATACCATAAGTTTCAACAGCTGCTTTAAAATAATATATTTTGTTGCTAAATTACAATTAAATTTTTTTTTTTTTTTCTTGCAATATAATTCATATATATGGACAGGTGCGTCACGAACCACATTAAATTTTCTTTACAAAGTTCAAAAGTGTGTAATTCGTGTTATCGTCAACCATAATATGACGTCTTCTCTTGTACCACTTGAAAATTGTCGTATTGTTGGACATTTAATCTATTTTATAGATATCTTATAGACTCAGACTCTTGGTTAGATAAAATAAAAACGTTAATGCAACCTCTCAAGCATTTTCGTCGACGAGCGAAAGAGGTATTAAGTGCCCACCCCTAAACAGTAAAAATTTGTATATAGCTCAAAACTGACTAATTATGGAAAAACGTTTGTAAAATTTTCTTGAATGTGGAACCATATTGCAATTCGAAATGTAGTATTACATTCCACTTAACGTGTTTCCACAATACAAAAATATACTTAGGTACAATCTACAACAGTTCTAAAGAAATATTAATAAATTTATTTAAAATGTCCAGTAACTGATCAAAGGGATATTTTTCCTTTCTCCCCTCACCTAGGTCAAGCTGTGCATTCATGTATAAAGGTATCGTTTGAAGCCTATCGTTTGGTTAAACTTAAAAATTAAGAAAAAATTATGTGGCACTCTCGTTCAGCATTCTAATATCTTCTTTTCTGTGATTTTCCAATTGAACACTTTGAGTCTTATTTTTCTGTGATTATTATCTTCGCCAATTAGTCTTCAACTCATTCACATGAACCCTTAAGTTTTTGTCTTTAAGTAGGAGCCTCACAATAATTTCCCACAGTCGATCTTCACTCACTCTCACTCTATGCGCATGGTTTTCAGTTTTTTTGTTTATTAAGAGAATTCCGCTATATATCACATTTTTTGTCAATTAAATTAAAATAATACATAGCATTTAATATCTACAAAAAACACAACCACCTTTAAGATTAGATTAGATTAGATTTAAAAATTTTCGGTAGTGAATCTGTCCCCTATATCACCGCAGCCGCAAATGGGCTTATTGTGATAACCACTGCTTATTAGTTAGTGTAGTTAGTTATTAGGGGTAACTAAGAGTACCTGATTTTGTGATACCACTCGAGATATTCTTCAATAGTATGCTGGGTACCTCCCATTGTTCGGGGAACACTGTTCAAAAGTGGAACGAGTTCAAAAGTGGCTGCGAGTGAGCCCTTCGCATTCACAGAGTAGATTTTCAATAGATGCTTCCTCTATTTCGTATATTCTGCACAGGTTGTTGTTTCCTAGACCCATTTTAAAAAGGTGTTTCTTTATTAAGCAGTGCCCTGTTATTATCTCTGCCAAGATACGTACCTGATTCCTATTAAGGCCAAGAATAGTTTTGGTTTTCTTGAGCGAGCGTTTAGGCATAAGCACTTTTGCTTGACGATTTTCAGGAACGTTGTCCCAAAAATTCTCAGCTTTTTGCTCTACCCAGGCTTTTAATTGCATTTCGCTATGCTTAAGGGAATCCTACAGAAGGATGTGCTCGATGCTTTCCTTGCTAGATAATCTGCAGCTTGGTTTCCTGGTATTCCAAAATGCCCTGGTATCCACATTATTGTGACGTTATTGTTTATTGTCCTGGTTTTAAGTATTTCTACACGATCCACCTTAGAACCATCCCCATTCAGTCAAATAACCCACATGGACAAAAAATGGCACCATACCATACGATGATCAACAGATTAGTTTAACTATACCATTATCAAAGGCTAACCTTTAAAAAGAAAGACACGGTAACAAAAAATTGATATAATGAAAAAATTATAGACCTAATGATAAGTAAGAAACTGTACCGTATCGCACTGAATAACATGACTAGCTTTTTCAAACAAAAAAACCTAGAAGGATTTGCCAAACGCAGTAAACATTCTCTGAGAAGTTTAAAAAAAAATCAAAAAACATAATTCGGAATTAGTAACAGTTAACAGAAGTAAAAAAATGAGCAGCATACTTGGATCAGCAAAAGATAAAAATAACATTGAAAAAGTTAACGCGATACATAAAATATGATGCCTGACATAAAGAGAGGTACTGCTAATTTTAGGTCGGCAATTGTCAAACATATAATTAAAGAACATCATAAAATTAATAAAACCGATTTATCATCAGTAAAACAGGTACATAAAATAAGCAAACTAGACACATACGAAAATTTAGCAACTTTAAGAGAACAGTTAGATAACAGAATGAACACAGATTTAGAAGGCATGAATGCTTACCGCTATTTAAATTAATATAAACTAATTTGCACAAGTACAGGTAAAATATGTATAACTGTTAGGGATTAAGATATACTTAAAAGGGAAAAAAGAATTAAGAAAATTATTTAGTCACAAGTACTGATGACGGAAGTATGTTGCTTCCGAAATATATTAAATATTAAAAATCATTATTGAACGGAAACCTAGCAACAATTAAACTGCTTAATCTGAACTATAATCTCAAAGTACTCCATTTTTTTTATTTGCATCCTATGATAACACTACATTTCGAAAACCTCTAGATTTGCACCATACGAACAATGTTTTTTTTTTCATAAAATCTGACAAAGTGTCACCAGCCAAAAATCACCAAAATAAATCAATGAAATTTCATTACTACAGTCTAGATTTTGAATAATTGAGCAGTGTCAAATTAATACAATCTAACAAATTAAATGCCTTCTCTTTCAACAGTAGAATTTTTATTTAAAATGTTCTACAAATTTCATCGATTTTCACTTCAATAATTTAAAAAAAAAACATTTCCTCCTACATTACATAAAAAATTTGAAAAATTCTAATATTTTGCAATTTTTATACGCAATATAGAGGCCCAAGAATCAATTTGCATAAACATAATATTATGTGAAGAGAAATTTCAACAGAAGATGAACTACATACAAAAAAAAAATCTAAATTTTAAATTCAAAAACAAAGAAAACAAAAAAAACATCTTCTTAACAAATAAAACGTGTTTACCTGTTGCATTTTTATAATTAGCATACCAAATGATGAATTTTTTTTTTAAATAAATTTTGGCTACAAAATCCCAACTTGTTCTTGTTTCCTCTTTTTCATCATATGTTACACTTTTAATATAGCAATACCACTTGCTATTTTATTCAAAATATTTATCTATATACACAACTTAACAATGTCTAAATATCTTCAGGGTTTATCCAAAAACACTCTAATGCACCCGACTATATATTTTTTAAGCTATATTATGAAATAAGTTAATTAATGGAGGGGCGTTTGTAAGACCAAAAAACTAACAAATAAAATATAAAAAGTTCACCTAATAGTATGGTAACGTACATACAAACATATATATACATACAATTTGTAGACTTTATATTGGTTGGACAATTTAAATCATCGTTACAGTATAAATACACCACAATATGGTAGACAACAATAACAACAACAACTATCTACTACTATTTTATAAAATTAAATTCAAAATACAGATTTGATATCTAAACTAACAGGTTTTCTAAATTTTAATATTGACTACTATAATATTCTGGTGGCTCAGTGGCCGACTAATTTTATACAATGACTACTATATGATTTTTATTGCTACCGCAACTTGGTTATGCTATAATATGCAATATAGATTTATACATTTTAAATAGAAAAAAAAAAGCATTTGTTTAATATGTGTACCGGTTGAGATATTTAAATAATGATAAAGAGGTTGTGATTCCATTGCAATAAAAAAAAAAAAAAAAAAAAAAAACAGAGTCAGAGTCATAAATGTTGTAATACAGTAGGCGCGAATATAATTTTTTCTTTTTGTTTTACTTTTTTTATTTAAATTTAATTCGAATCAATGTTTTGGATCAGTTCCCAAGTCATGGTAAATGGTAAATAGTAAATTTCAACTCTTGTAAATTCAAAATTGTGGATCAACCATTTAAGTACGATGAAATTTTGTTGTTATTGTTTTTTTTTTTGTTTTTTCCATCTTGTTTGTGCAGCATCATTTTGTTGTTTCCAAAAGAAAAAAAAAATTGTTTAATATTTAAATTGCTTCATGTTCCAATGGTAATATTCAGATAGTAGCAGTGTTCTTCAGGATTCAACTAACAATTTTTTTGTTACCAATTCTCTTTTTTTGCTATTTTTTTTTTTTTTTGATTTATTAGTTCACGTGTGAATTAAAGGTGTTATTTTGATTTGGTTGTTGTTTTTGTTGATATTTTTAAGAGTAACTGCACGTTTTGGTTTATGGTCGCTCTGATAAGAAGATTTATGTAAATGTATATTATATTATTTATATATTATATGTGTGTGTATGGATATAATGGTATATAATATAGGTTAGTTTAAATTTATTCCACCTGTAATGTTTATTATAATTTTATTCGTTGAAAATACACAAAAAATTGAGGAAAATAAAATATTAAATTTATGTTGTGTGTTATTAGAAAATAAGTTATAATGTAATGTAAGGGGAATTTTTCCTGTTTTTTTTTTTTATTATTATGTTTGATTATGTTTGCATTTATATAACTAACGATTGGGCCGAACTGGTACTGAAAATAATGTATTTATTTGTTCGTAAAACTTTATTTACAGGGAGGTAAATTTTTATATAGGTTTGTGTGTGTGTATATTTAAAATATATGTATATAGTATATATATACTTTCAGTTGGGAAATAATTGAAAATTTTTATAATTTAATTATATCTCTAAACTGGACTAAAATTTTCAATTCCGGGATATTATAATTTTCTTTAATTATGATTTTCTTGTCTATATAAAAAATATGTACAATGTAATGCTAATAGTTATGACTAGTTGAAATTTGTTATGATAAAAAAAAATTTTTGTTGTCATTTGGAAGTTATTGATAAAAATAATTTTGGAATTTGAAGTAGCAGAAATAAGACTCAGCTGTATTTTTTTAGCATATTTTGTAAGTAAGTTACTTAATATTGAGCTATGTGGAAATCTTTTTATTTTTGGTGATGATTTAGCGATAGTTTATATTAAAAATAATTTGAACAATCATTAAGCAAGCATAAATCTTGACTACAAATTACTGGATGTGTAAACATAATTATCAATAATTATCAATTAACAATAAACACAAATAAAACAAAATATATTTTTTTTAAAAGGAAATCAGTCTGATAAATTTAACATTAAATTTAGGACAGCGTTTACACATCAATATTCTTCAATATTTATTGACGATCTTAGATTGAAGAGAGAGACATTTGTGTTTACACATTAATTTTTAAACAATCAAACAATTTGTCAGTTTTTTTTTATATATTCATATATTCAAGTACCCTGTGAATATAAAGCAAATGTCAAATAAAAAAAAATAAGAAAATTAATATATGAATGTTGTAAGTTTTTCATTATTCGCCATATTTAATTTTGTCTCTCAAAAAATATTGAAGCAAATAGGATAAATTCTTTAAATTTTTCTTCAATTTATATTGATATCAATATGTGTTTACACATCAGTATTTCTTCAATATTCTCTCTCATCAATAAATACTGTCAATATATGTATGTATATCGATCTGTGAACGCTACCTACAAATAATTATAAAATTTAAATGGTTCAACAATATAAATATCCAAGATAAATAATAGACAAAAATTTGAATTGGGTTCAACAAATTAATGCGCAAATTAAAAAGGTAGGAAAACTGCAGGCATATTTCGTTTAATTAGTACCATATAAATTAACGAAGTCAATATATTTATATTATATTTCATAGCACATATACGATATGTATGCGATACAAATCTGGGCAAATAATGGCAAAAAATATAAGTATCTATATCAATGAGTTATAAATCCATGTCAAAGCCATGTAAGAACTTGGTTATGTCCTCGGCGACTCGGACGGTCCATGTAAAAATACATAAGCTATATTGACTTCACACTTTCAGACTCAAAAACTTAAATTATATAAGTAATCTGTAGTAATTAAAATATGTGTGCAATTTATTCAATGTATTTTAACTAGTTCCAAGTTAGCTATAATTTTAATTTGTAAACTGAATGTGTTATGTTGTATTGTAAAAAAAAAAAATAATAATAATTATAATGAAGTTTGAGCTAAACTAAATAAATAAATGAACTAAGGATTTCTACTAAACTATTACGTAACGAACTTAGCATTAGGCCACTTAAATTAGTTAAAAATTGTAAACTTAATCATTCAAGTACAAATTACAGAAAATATAAATAGTAGTATTAGACCGTTGCAAAATAATAATTTTCATAATTACGAAACGAAACGAGTACAGTAAGTTACATTAAAAGAATTATTCTAATTAAATTTGAAAAAATTATTCTAATTAATTAATTAAGGTAATTTATTTATTTGTTGAGTGCTATTTATTTATTGTCCCATCTCCCATAAGTCCCATAAGTCCCATATTGCCTATATGGGACGTGGTTATAGTGTAATTTAAAAAAGAAAAAAAATTCAATAAAATCAAAAATTGCTTTATAAAGTTTAAAACATTGAACACCGTTCGAAATTAAGCCCATGTTCAATAATGCATGTACAAAGGTATGAGAAGTTTTTAATCTTAATATTAATGATATAAATAATATGCAAAAATATGCTGGCCTATAATAATTAGAAACAAGGAACTCCGGGAAATGGCCTAACCAAGAACTAATAGAAAAAAATTAAAAATAGAGGTAGCTAGACCACACCCTCAGAATACCTACAAATAATACAGCAAGCCAAACAATAGATTGGAATCCGCAAGGCAAATTACTAATAGGTACGTTATAGGTAGCGGGAAATTTGGCGCAGATCATACCATGAGGAAATAGAAAATAACAACAGACCATGAAATGATATCAAACACCTAGCGCAGAATAGAATTGGATGGAAGAGCTTTGTGGAAGCCCTATGATTGAAGCAGGAAAAAAACAGAAGTGTATGATATTGATATAGGAAATATTCTGTAGTATGTTTGTTTGGCATAAAATGTTTTAATTTCTCAGAAATATAAACATATTTCTATTTTTGCAACTATTATATATTTTTCTATTTACTATAAGCCATTTCCTCTAGTTATCATTACATGCGATATTTCGTCTCTTCAACCTCTTATACCTCCTGGTCTGAATTCGAAGATTGTCTTTGCTGGATACAGTTCATAGAGTTCGACACTATATCATTTCCTCCACTCAGACCGCATCGTCGTTTTCACAACCATATATCCAGCGAAAACTTTTCTTCTTGAAGACACTAAGTTTATGTTTAGGCAGTTTCCATGATTCTAATACATAAAACAGAACCGGCAGTACGACCGTTTGGCAGATTTGAATATTTATTTTCACCCCGAGATGTTTTGACAAACCGATGCAAATTTTAGGACAACGACAAAATGGTCTACAAAGGTTATTCTTCACCGTACCCCAACATTGATGAAATTTGTGGGATTAGTGCTGGTTCCAAGTTAGATAAAATCCTGAACGTTGAAGGGCCTAAGAAATAACACTAAGAACTAAACTATATATCTATATATATAATTTAAATTGAAATTACACATTAATTTTTTGATGAGTGGGGCTATCTAACTTTGTACATTTCACTTTAAAATGATCGAAGAAGAAGAATCGAACCTGGGACCTACACTGCACCATCCAGCGTGTAGGGATCATGCAAATTAGCTTAGACTTTGCGTATGAAGACAATTTGAAGAGTAGCTGTTGCATATTAGCTTAGACTTTGTATGAAGACAATTTATAAGGTAGCTGTTAGCGGTGACAACAGAAAGTATAGTAGTTAGAGGCAAACCAAAGATAGGAAAATAATGTTTAATAAGATTCAAGCAAAAGCAAAAATCCTCCAAATCCCAAATTTGAGACAAGTGGCACAAGATCGACCTTTTTGGAGGAGTGATGAAGGCAGCATCTCCAGAGCTGTAATGCTATAAAATAATGTTGAAGATGCAAGCAATCTACTACAAGATAAGGAGAACATGGGATCAATATTATGAAGAAGACTAAAGTAATTAATAACTAATTCGTAATTTAAATATATGAAATTCTAGCAAATTTATCTAAATTCAAAATACAAAAATACAATCGCAGACCAAAGAAAGAACTTATATATCGTATAAATTTATCCTTTCCTTTTTCGACTTTTCGGCCTCAATTATAATCTTACATTTTTTTACAGTATTCTAATTAAGAAAATTTGTATTTGATAAGGTTATAATCAGTCATATATTTTAGCTTTAATATTTAGCTTAGTAATTATATTATATGCAGGTAGCTTAACAATTAAGTTAAACAATTTTAAATCACACACTAACTGAATTCAGTTTGAAAGTATTTAATCATTTATATCTAAGCTTTTTCTACAGCTTCTTCAGACACTCATTGCTAGTAGTTACACATTAAACGTTGGGTGACGCAGTAGGTAGAGTGCCTGCCTTTCAACCGAAAGGTCTCAGGTTCGGTTCCCGACGAAGGCAAAAAATGCTTTCTGGATTTTTCTACCTGGTCCAATAGTACCCTTTATCATTGGGATAAAATAAATGATAAATAGTTGAGAGTTTTGGTTATCACTAAAAATAAAATGGAAACTTATATATGCTATTATGAAGGCGAAGTATTCTACAAACAAATCTATTGTATGTGATCGTATATTCCAAATCTCTGAGTAAAAGCAGTTAGGGTGTTCATCCCATAGACTTGGAATTAAATAAAAAAAAAAAATTCAGGCCAAAATTCCATGTGTTGAAGTCCTCTCAGACAAAGTCAAATGGTCCAACAAACCATTCTCATCCACAATAGAAAAAAAAACTAACAAAACCACAACAACCTAAAAAAAAAAAGCCCAGTATATAATATAAAGAAAAAAATAAAAAGCTCCTGAATGAATATTTCAAATACAACATGGTTATGCAGTAGCTGGATACCGTATTTCAACTGAAAGGTATCAAGTTCAATTCCCGATGAAAACAAAATTGTGTTTTTTTTTTTTAAGTTAAGCGACATTAGGTTTCAAATTTATTTATTTATTCGTCTACAAAGTTAGATCTTACAGACTAGCAACAAAACAACAAAAAAAAAAAAAAAAACTATATATAAAGATAAGAAAAAAACAAAAAAAGAGTACTTAAAATTATTCAAAAATATAATTAACACTATGTAACGCAAGATCTTTAAATTGAGTTATATTTAATAAAAAAACATCAATCTTATTATTTACAACTGAAAACTCATTAAGCAAAGCGCAACACATTGAAACCGGTTCATTTCTACTATAATTTGTTCTATGAAATATTACCTTTATACCCAAATGCACAGCTTGGACTAATTGAGAATTGGGGGAAAGAAAAATTTCCCTTTGATTAGTAGAGACATTTTCATAAAATTTGTTAATATTACTCTTGAACTGTCGTAGGTTGTACGTAGGTATATTTTTGCAGTAGGGAAACACGTTTGTTGGAATATGGTTCCACATTTGAGAAAATTTGGCTACACACGAATTTCTATAGACAATTTTGAGCAACCTAATAATTGTGATAAAATAAATGGCAAAAAAAATAATTGGTTGATATTCGGAACGAAAATTATTTGAAAATATTGATATGAAGGTAAACTGATATATAAATAATTTACATATGGCTCGCGTGCTAAAAAGAAGAATAAGTTTTATGTTAAGACTATTTGTTAACTTAAAAAAAAAAAAAAATTAGACATTATTATTTTTGGGGATAGCTTTTTAATTTTTTTTGTACAAAGTTAGATAGCCCCACTCATCAAAAAATTAATGTGTAATTTCAATTTAAATTATATATATAGATATATAGTTTAGTTCTTAGTGTTATTTCTTAGGCCCTTCAACGTTCAGGATTTTATCTAACTTGGAACCAGCACTAATCCCACAAATTTCATCAATGTTGGGGTACGGTGAAGAATAACCTTTGTAGACCATTTTGTCGTTGTCCTAAAATTTGCATCGGTTTGTCAAAACATCTCGGGGTGAAAATAAATATTCAAATCTGCCAAACGGTCGTACTGCCGGTTCTGTTTTATGTATTAGAATCATGGAAACTGCCTAAACATAAACTTAGTGTCTTCAAGAAGAAAAGTTTTCGCTGGATATATGGTTGTGAAAACGACGATGCGGTCTGAGTGGAGGAAATGATATAGTGTCGAACTCTATGAACTGTATCCAGCAAAGACAATCTTCGAATTCAGACCAGGAGGTATAAGAGGTTGAAGAGACGAAATATCGCATGTAATGATAACTAGAGGAAATGGCTTATAGTAAATAGAAAAATATATAATAGTTGCAAAAATAGAAATATGTTTATATTTCTGAGAAATTAAAACATTTTATGCCAAACAAACATACTACAGAATAAATTCAAAATACAAAAATACAATCGCAGACCAAAGAAAGAACTTATATATCGTATAAATTTATCCTTTCCTTTTTCGACTTTTCGGCCTCAATTATAATCTTACATTTTTTTACAGTATTCTAATTAAGAAAATTTGTATTTGATAAGGTTATAATCAGTCATATATTTTAGCTTTAATATTTAGCTTAGTAATTATATTATATGCAGGTAGCTTAACAATTAAGTTAAACAATTTTAAATCACACACTAACTGAATTCAGTTTGAAAGTATTTAATCATTTATATCTAAGCTTTTTCTACAGCTTCTTCAGACACTCATTGCTAGTAGTTTCACATTAAACGTTGGGTGACGCAGTAGGTAGAGTGCCTGCCTTTCAACCGAAAGGTCTCAGGTTCGGTTCCCGACGAAGGCAAAAAATGCTTTCTGGATTTTTCTACCTGGTCCAATAGTACCCTTTATCATTGGGATAAAATAAATGATAAATAGTTGAGAGTTTTGGTTATCACTAAAAATAAAATGGAAACTTATATATGCTATTATGAAGGCGAAGTATTCTACAAACAAATCTATTGTATGTGATCGTATATTCCAAATCTCTGAGTAAAAGCAGTTAGGGTGTTCATCCCATAGACTTGGAATTAAATAAAAAAAAAAAATTCAGGCCAAAATTCCATGTGTTGAAGTCCTCTCAGACAAAGTCAAATGGTCCAACAAACCATTCTCATCCACAATAGAAAAAAAAACTAACAAAACCACAACAACCTAAAAAAAAAAAGCCCAGTATATAATATAAAGAAAAAAATAAAAAGCTCCTGAATGAATATTTCAAATACAACATGGTTATGCAGTAGCTGGATACCGTATTTCAACTGAAAGGTATCAAGTTCAATTCCCGATGAAAACAAAATTGTGTTTTTTTTTTTTAAGTTAAGCGACATTAGGTTTCAAATTTATTTATTTATTCGTCTACAAAGTTAGATCTTACAGACTAGCAACAAAACAACAAAAAAAAAAAAAAAAACTATATATAAAGATAAGAAAAAAACAAAAAAAGAGTACTTAAAATTATTCAAAAATATAATTAACACTATGTAACGCAAGATCTTTAAATTGAGTTATATTTAATAAAAAAACATCAATCTTATTATTTACAACTGAAAACTCATTAAGCAAAGCGCAACACATTGAAACCGGTTCATTTCTACTATAATTTGTTCTATGAAATATTACCTTTATACCCAAATGCACAGCTTGGACTAATTGAGAATTGGGGGAAAGAAAAATTTCCCTTTGATTAGTAGAGACATTTTCATAAAATTTGTTAATATTACTCTTGAACTGTCGTAGGTTGTACGTAGGTATATTTTTGCAGTAGGGAAACACGTTTGTTGGAATATGGTTCCACATTTGAGAAAATTTGGCTACACACGAATTTCTATAGACAATTTTGAGCAACCTAATAATTGTGATAAAATAAATGGCAAAAAAAATAATTGGTTGATATTCGGAACGAAAATTATTTGAAAATATTGATATGAAGGTAAACTGATATATAAATAATTTACATATGGCTCGCGTGCTAAAAAGAAGAATAAGTTTTATGTTAAGACTATTTGTTAACTTAAAAAAAAAAAAAAATTAGACATTATTATTTTTGGGGATAGCTTTTTAATTTTTTTTTTTTTTGAAATTCTTTGAAAATTCAAATTCATATCATATTCGAAATATAATTATAAATACTAGTAGATACATAAATATTATCAATTTATTTTTAGAATTTTAATTTAACTACCATTAAAATTGTTCACACCTATATTCAAAATTATCTTTAAATTTTAAATCCTTTTATGGTACTCACAAATTTGTTAAGCTTTTCAACAGTAAATTTTGACATTATATTTTTTAAGCATTATTTAACATGCTATTTACAACAAAGCAAAATAATAAATTAAAATCTTCTTGGAAATATTCTTTAAATACCTAGATTATTAATAACTCCTATCATGTTATAACAATTTTATTTATAATTACAGCAATTATTTTTAATGTAAGTTTATAATTTATCTTCTCCAACTTGCATTTGTTCTTCAAAAACAAAAATCAATCAATTTTCAAATAAACTCGACTCTTTTAGACAAAACAGATGTTTTAGACAAAGATTTTTATTTTTTTGATTTCTTAAAAGGTGTTTCATTATTGAATAGTAACTGAAAACTAAGTAAAGGTATATAAGTACAAGTTTATAATAAGGTTATTTTAATATAAAACTGAAAGATTGAAAAATAGTAACTACTGTGCTTGAGTATGAGTACAAAATGGTGGAAAAGACTAAACCATCGTGAAGCAACGAAATGTCACCAAATGACAAACATATTCGAATCAATCTGGAATGATAATGTGTGCCGATCACTAATCAAATATACAATGGCAGACCCCACCAATCGGCCAGAGTACCGAAACTATACTCAATATTCGTCAAAAATGCATCTGGAGTCATGAATCAGGTTTTGAACAAAATTTGGTCTATGTCGCTAGATTAGTAAGTGTACAAGGATAAATTAACACCAAATTGGAGTACAATAGGCCCTTACATAGTTACGAATTAACACCTAAATATCATAAAATATTTAGATAAGATATCATTAAATTTTCAGAAAAATCACTATACGTAATGTAGTTGTAAATGCGCCGTAATACTTCCCCAATAAATTAAATTAAAATCTGCAAATTACGTGTCAAATATATTTATTGATAATTTTATTTTGGATTATTGATCGCTACAAATTTTTATATTGTAATTTATTTTAATAATTGTTGCTACAACATGGTGATATTCTTGTCTAAGAAAATTGTAGATTAAAAATGTCATTCAAATACCTTAGAAACATCTACAAACCGATGGATACGAAATCCAGAATTTGGTTACAAAGTAACAAAAATATCTGGATGTTTGAAGAGCCTTTTTTGGAATAACAAATACATTCAACCTTAGAGGTTAAAGACAAAATAATTATGACATACGCAACAGTAGAACGACCAGTCGTTTAGTCATTTGTGTTAGTTTTTTTCGATTTACATATCTCATCCTCATATTTTCTATGAAAACGTCTAGAATTTATACCATCTTTTTGGAGGTTTCCCTGGGAGACGTTTTAGATTGATTTGACCATTTATTACTACCTTCGCCATTTTATTCATTCCGTGGTCTCTTCTGTTTCTTCATCTGCTTCGACTACAACGGATAATATATTGAATGTCGCATGCGTTCCTGATTTCGTTGCTATGCACTTCTTATCTCTTAACTTTGTTACAAAAAGACTAAATACAATCTATAGCGGTTCGTAATAAATTTATAAATTTTTCATACTGACATAATTTACACAATTCTACCAAATTTTGTAACTAATTATTGAAACACTCATTTTTTCGTTTGATTTTTAAATAAATTTAACAAATCGCAAATTTTTAATTTTAAATACATATTATCAATATTTTTTTTGCCTTCACTCATTTTAATTTATCAAAAATACAAAAATCTACAGTTATTATTACTATCATTATTTAAAATATACTTTTTTTTACGTCTTCTGTTTAAAACATATAATTAAACTTTTTGCTTCTCTTGAAAAAAAAAAATAGTAATTTTAACGTCATAAAGTTCACAAATAAATAAAATAACAAATCGTCATTGCCATAAGAGTTTAATCATAGCCTCTTTGAACTCATGAGATCCCGCATACCATAATAGAAATAAAAGGTGCCGCCACTGAATATTTTACAATAAAATTGTATCCCATTTTTATAACTAAGAAAACAAAGTTGTAACAGAACAATGAAACTTCTTTGATGTTCAAAATAAATTGAGTGCATTCAAGTTGAATTTGGTTATAAGATTACTGATGCCATTCATTTTTAATAAAAAAAAAAAAAGCATAAAAAATTCAAATACAATTCTCTAAAGTTAATGAGACTGGTTATTGCTGTTGTAGCTTTTTATGAAAGGAATTTCTATACATTTAATAAAAAAAATTCTTGTAAAAATGTTTAGAATGATTCATGACTATAATAGGATACAAAGAAATTTTTTTTTAAATATATATTTGATTTCGTCTAGGCTTGACTTTATATTGGCTAACCTATATTGAATACAGTGATGTTTTCATTCAGTTATGTTAACTATACCAATAACATAAGTTAACTGACGATTAAGATATTTTATTTATTTAGCACATGGAAATTACAATATACATTACAACAGTTATATTCAATTAAACAATTAGATGAAAAAATTCAAATGTCTAACGGAATAATATTTAAGTTAATCAAAACAAAACAATGTATTGAATTCTAATACCCAGGCTGTTTATCCATTCTAAAGCTCGAGGTCGTTTATGTTGCCTTGATAGGATCTGATGTTCCAGTCACTCAATATATGTTTAATAGTTTGTCGAGGATAACCGTAATCACAAACTGGAGACGTGATTACTCCCTATCTATATAAAAAAAATTAGTGCATTTGCCTTGGCTTGGGTGAATTCTATTCAATATTGACCATTGCTGACGCGGGCTATGAAAACCTGATTTGTTATAAGTTGGATTTTCTATTCCTATTTACCATTATTGTATTGTATTTTCTAATCAAAGTATTTACAACGTAGATTGGGAGGGGCTATGTTGCTCTGCACTGGTAATCGTTTCTTCGGTGTTAGTCGTATTATGCCTGTAATAAGATGCATTGTGCTCTCTTGTGTTTAACTCTATATCAACCTTCGTATATTTTGAAAACTGGGGCATAGTATTCTGGAACAGAATATGCTAAGTCCGGAGCTACCGGGTGCAGGCACGTTCTACATTTGCACCCCACGAAATACCGGTCAACTTTTGTCCTACATATATTGTTACGCGGAGAGGTAAAAGATTCCTACCTACAGATATCCCATTTTTTAGTGTTTTTTGAATGTAATATAATCATGTATTAAAAATTTTGTTACAAATTGTTCAACAGAAGATGTGTTGGACTGATATTTATCACCCAGATATCAATATTGCTGTGATTCCTTGTATTCGCTTTTTTAAAAAAAACTGGCTCGGGTAATCTAGATTTTAGTAAATAGAAAATCAATGGATAATTTTTTTGATTAACGTTGAACTTTTCAAGCCTTCGATTTCGTACAGTCATCTTGACTTTGGTCTACCTCTTGCTCTATTATTTTACGGTATTATGTCTAATATTTTTTTGATCATTCATTCTCACCATTGTGTCCATCAATATTTTGGGACCAAATATTTTTTCCAGTATTTTTCTTTCAATTACTTTTAATTTTTTTTTTGTCACTAATTTCCATTTACCCAGCTTCGCAAATCGCAGCTATATGTGTAAACCGGATTTGTTATGGTCGTGTACATTCATAATTTGCTCTGTTTAAAATTTTAGATTTGAAAAGCCCTTTGTATGCGTAGAAACATTTTTGTGCTGCTTGGATTATATTATAAATTGTCAAATTAAATTTATATAATTTTTATTATTTATTTAGGAATCCAGATATACAAAACTGTTGTTCTCGTTTAAAATCTTATTCTCGTTAATTTATAACCCTAGAGTAGATGCTTTTTTCTCCTAGGCTTAGAAATATTTCTTTTATTTTGTCAAAGGATGTGACTACAATTGAAATATCGTCAATATACGATCTTATTATGGATGATCTTATAAGTGTCTGCTCAGACAACACTGAACCTAAATATCATCGAACATCACGTAACCTGATCTAATCAATATGGGATGAAAAATTCAAATTAAGAACACCTAGAGTCAAAACAAAACCAAAAATTTATATTTGACAACAGGGGATCCCCCAGCAAAATTATACTAATAATATTATGAATAGATTTTCAACTTTATGATTATTGTTTAAAAAATATAAAAAAAAAACTTTTAAAAGAATTAAGATAAAAAAGAAAAATCACAAAAGTCAATGTGTCGTCGTTTCATTTTGTGTTGAAAAGGGGGGAAAAAATGTTTTGTTTTATATAAGTAGTTTTTATTATTATTGTTGTTGTTACTGATGTAAATATCGATTGTTTGTTACTCGAATTGATTATTAATGTTGCAATAGATGATTTTTAATGCACCTGAATCTATTTACCAAACTATGTAATAATATGGTGTGAATCTTTGCTAATACATTCCATAAACTTTTCATTTACCAAATACGAGTGATTTACACGGAGTTTTTTTCAATCTTTGTTAGACAAAGAAATGGGTTTGGATTGGAATATTGACAAGTTGTAATATCAGAATTTAATATCTTAGTTTTCTTATTTTAACATTCTTTTTGGATGTTTATTTTAAGATTAAAGAAATTTTTATTTTATTAAGATGAGATTTGAATACGGTATATTTATAGTGTAAATGTTTATAGTGTGATATTTTGAAGTTGGGTTGGTTTGCCCTTACCAAAATAAAAACTTTATTTTAAAATTATCTTACAAATAAGATGTGAAAAATTTTGAAATGAAAAAATTATTAAAAAAAATATTTACTAGTTAAAAGCAATTTTCTAAAAAAGTTGTTTGTGGTAGTTGATTTTTAAAATCGCAGTTTGTCGTTATGATGCATCATCAATTTATTATATAGTACTGTTCTGTAAGAAATTGAATTACGAATTATTTTGAAATGCGAACGAAATTGAAATATGACTAATTTTCGCAAGGTTTTCGTCCCGAAAGGAGTTGTACAGATCACACTACGGCTGATCACAGAGCAATCTGTGGAATGGCACTCTCCGCTATATCTCTTGTTCATCGATTTCAAGAAGGCTTTCGACACGGTTCAATGCATTGCGATATGGAATACATTAAGAAGAAAAATAATTCCCGAAAAATTAATAAGATTAATAGAAGATATTTGTATGAAGATGCAGAATTAGCCGTTCTCCACTGCGGACAAATAAGCGACACGTTCACCACAAATTTTGCAGTAAGACGAAGATGTCCATTCTCAACACTTCTATTTACGCTTTTAATAAATGAGATAATGAAAGAAACGGATTCTTCCGGAAGAGGCATAAGGTGAGATCTCTCAAGGACACTTGAAGACCTCTAGTATGTGGATGATATATTTCTGCTTGCGCATAGATTCTGCGACATTCAACGTAAAGCAGACGTCCTTCAGCAAGCAGCGAGCAGAGTCGGATTAGAAATTAACATAGACAAAACCAAAGCCATGAGGATAAATAACACCAATACAAAAACCATAACCATAGAAGGTCAAACAGTCGAATATGTAGAAAGCTTTTCTTACCTAGGTAACTAACATTCTAACAACAAACGGAGGTACAGAAGCCGATATCAACAAAAGACTACGTAATGCCAATATGGAAGAATGGCCAAATAACTAGGAAAGATTAGAATATTCAAAGTATGTGTAATGTCAACACTTATGTATGGCAGTGAAACTTAGATGACGACAAATAACATCAGTCAAAAACTTTAAGTATTTGCGAACAAGTGCCAAAGAAAAATATGCAGAATATTCTGGCCCAACACCATCAGCAATAAGGATTTATGGCAAATTAAGCCCAGAAAATGGAGATGGATAGAGCACACTTTAAGAAAGCCATCAAATAATATAACCAGAATGGCTCTAGAATGGAACCTCCAAGGGAGCAGAAAGCGACCCAACAACACCTGGCGTCGAACTGCGACTTCTGAGCTAAAAAACTACGGATGAACTTGGGAGGAAATAAAGATCATTATGTACAACAGAGAACAATGGAGGAGGCAAGTTGATGCCCTATGTTCCAAAGAGGAGTAACAGGAAAAAAAAAATTTTCGCAAGGTAGTTTTAACACACCAATCAATGTGATTAAAATAGTCTCGCTTTCAATCATAATGGCAGCTTGCAACTAAAAAACTTGACACGGTTCTCTCTACTTGACCGATAGATGGCTTGGAAAAACACTAAAGATAGACATCACAAGCAGATAGCTACGGTAGACTAATCATTTGCCTAGTGAAAAACTTACGATTCTCGAAACAGAAACAATGCCTCGGATATATAATGGAAACACAGAAATGATTCTCGGCACACGAAAAAGGACACGGCTAGCACAATGGAATATCCGTACCCTTCGTGAAGCATCAAGGTTAGCACAACTTGAAGACCAGATGACAATGTACAAAATAGACATTATAGGGCTCAGCGAGGTTAGATGGAATGGAAATGGAGAATGCAACACGGCTAATGGAAGCAGAATGATATACAGTGGGAAAACAGCAAAAGCAGAAGGAGGTGTAGCAATTGTAATCTCGAAAAGAATGAAAAACTCCCTAGAAACATGGAAGCCAATCTCAGATAGAGTTATAATGGCAAGATTCAAGTGCAAATTCCGACACACCACTATAATTCAATGCTACGCTCCAACAGAAGATGCAGAGGAGAATACCAAAGATGAATTCTATGCACAAGTCACCACAGCCCTGAATAATACTAGAAGATCAGACATAATTATACTAATGGGTGACTTTAATGCAAAAGTGGGATCAAACAACAATGGACTTAAGAGTGTAATGGGAGTGTAAAGGTTGATAGAAATATGCCAAACATTCAACCTCACTATCGGTGGAACCATCTTCCCGCATAAGGACGTACAGAAGGACGCAGAAGATGGAGAAGCTCAATGATAGATGTGGGAAACAGAAGAGGAGCTGACATGGATAGTGATCACGAACTGGTAACAGGCGACTTCAAGCTGAAACTAAAAACCAACAGAAGCTACAACACCAACACCAATAGAAGAAAACAGGTAAATCTTCACTTGTTACAAAATACTGAAATCAAGTCCAACATGACCACGACCATCAGAGAAACAATTCGTCCGAATACACAGCAATGGGAAGAACTGGTTGTGAACATAAATCAGATCGCAGAGCAATCACTTGGCACTATCCAACACGAGAGAAAAAACTGGATTAGTGATGCAACTTGGGAACTGATAAAGAAAAGAAGTGATCTTAAGCAGCGTACTTGTAACAGAATTACAAGAGCTATAACAGCAGAATACAAAAACATAGCGAAACAAGTACAGAAAGCTGCCAGAAGAGATAAACGCAGACACTTCGAGAAACTCGCAACCAACGCGGAAAGAGCTGCAAACCAAAACAATCCCAGAGAATTATACCTACAAATAGGTAAAATCACTAACCGCAGACACACGAAAATCCAATCAATCAGAGACCGGAACGGTATCCCACTCTCTAATACGGATGACCAACGCCAGAGATGGAAAGAATACTTTCAGGAAACAAGCAACATCAACAACATCCCAATAAATAGTTTCCGAAGTAGTCCGAGTAGTCCAGAACTGAATATCCACACTGAACCACCAAGCTTACAAGAGATTAAAGAGGGCATAATAACGCTAAAACGGAACAGGGCTGCAGGTATAGATGAACTTCCATCAGAATTGCTACAAGCAGACCCGGAATTAGCCGCTGAATTATTAGAACCTCACATCACGAAAGCCTGGGAGGAAGAAAGACTACCTAAATCCTGGAAAAAGGGCCTGATTGTAAAACTTCCCAAAAAAGGAGACCTAAAAAGCTGTAATAATTGGAGAGGTATAACACTGCTGAACATCATATATAAAGTTTTCGCAACCATACTGAATCGGAGAATACAGCCTAAAATTGAACAAAATAGAAGGGACAAACAGGCAGGATTTCGTCCAGAAAGGAGTTGCACAGATCACACCAACACACTACGGCTGATCATAGAACAATCTGTAGAATGGCGCTCTCCGCTATATCTCTTGTTCATCGATTTCAAGAAGGCTTTCGACACGGTTCAACGTATTGCGATATGGAATGCATTAAGAAGAAAAAGAATTCCCGAAAAATTAATAAGATTGTCAGAAGCTTTGTATGAAGATGCAGAATTAGCAGTTCTCCACTGCGGACAAATAAGCGACACATTAACCACAAATTCTGGAGTAAGACAAGGATGTCCACTGTCACCACTTCTATTCACGCTGGTAATAGATGAAATAATGAAAGAAACGGGTTCTTCCGGAAGAGGTATAAGGTGGGATCTCTCAAGGACACTTGAGGACCTTGACTATGCGGATGATATATGTCTGCTAGCGCATAGATTCTGCGACATTCAACATAAAGCAGATCTACTTCAGCAAGCAGCGCGCAGAGTCGGGTTAGAAATTAACATAGATAAAACCAAGGCCATGAGGATAAATAACACCAACACAAACACCATAACCATAGAAGGTCAAACAGTCGAATATGTGGAAAGCTTCTCTTACCTACATTACAGAAACAGTAGTAATACAGTATAATGTTACATACAGTAACATTCTAACAACAAACGGAGGTACAGAAGCAGATGTCAACAACAGACTACGTAAGGCCAGAGCTGCGTTCGGTGAACTAAGTCCAATATGGAAGAATGGCCAAATAACTAGAAAAACAAAGATTAGAATATTCAAAGCATGTGTAATGTCAACACTTATGTATGGCAGTGAAACTTGGATGACGACAAATAACATCAGTCAAAAACTTCAAGTATTTGCGAACAAATGCCAAAGAAGAATATGCAGAATATTCTGGCCAAACACCATCAGCAATAAGGACTTATGGCAGATAACAGGTGAAGAACCGATAATGCATCAAATTAAGCGGAGAAAATGGAGATGGATAGGACACACTCTAAGAAAACCATCAAATAATATAACAAGAATGGCCCTAGAATGGAATCCCCAAGGGAGCAGAAGGCGAGGAAGACCCAACAACACCTGGCGTCGGACTGCGACTTCTGAGGTAACAAGATATGGACGAACTTGGGAGGAGATAAAGACCATTGCGTACAATAGAGAACAATGGAGGAGGCAAGTTGATGCCCTATGCTCCCACGAGGAGTAACAGGAAAAAAAAAAAAAAAAAAAGTTTTAACACACAAATATATATTGATTGGATGAACTTTGCGAAATGTTTACTGCTTCTTATATTAAAACGTAAAGCTTCTTAGAGATTTTATAGAGTATGCTTTTTAAACATCTACATGTTTTCAAGCTAGTCCTGTGTAATGGAATAGTAAATATTTTTATGTTATCTTTACTATCACCTATTTCTAGCATTTGCACAAATTCTTTATTGCAACACTGATACAAATTCTAACATGTTTGAATAGTAAAACTGTCGATACATATTTCTTTCAGTATTTTACTGTAAAGATTTTTTGTTTGTTGTGTAAATTAGCCTTAAACATTTTGTATTCATTTTTGACCGGTACTTCTGCTTCGAAATCCACAATATATGTTTTAAAAACCTTAATGCTCTTGTTCACATTGAAAACAAAAATAACCATAAATTGCCATTCATTTTTATTCATAAATTTCCCATAATTTAAGTTTCTATTTTAAATTAATTTTTTGGTCAATTCATCCCCGATTAACTTTGTTCTGATTTGTCAATGGTTCTATATTGTGCGGTACCATTTCAATATCGTTTTGAATTTAAACAACAGCCCTTTTAATACTATTATGTATATTATTTTATTACTGAAGTGAGTTATTTTTTTAATAAGTCAAATTCATTTTTTTATGCGAACCGTTAGAATAATAACTTTAGCACATATATACCGGTTCAACAGGATAGGACAGGATAAAAATGGATTTCAATTCCTAACAACAATTTCCACATTTCCGTCGCTATATAAAATGATATTTATAGTCAATTTTTGTTACTTCTTCACTTAGTATACTCTAGTAAAGCATGTCAAAGTCAAATAATAAAATAGAGAAAAAAGAAGTGATGAAAATGAATATTGTCCCTAAAAATATCAATACGTAGTCGGGAAGCATAAAAATAGTACTTACGAGCAATCTAGAATTTTTTCTTAATTATTATCGAAATATAAAGCTCGTATAACACAAAAATTCATTTTATTTTTGCCGGTCTTTTTGTTTTTATGTTGTTTGTAGTAACTTACGTAGCATCAGTGGCATCATACATCAAGTACAGTACCGCAATTTTAACTACATAAAATGTGTTTAGTTCGTATCAGGATGCCGATACTTTTGATCCTACCATTATAAGATGACCAAAGTAAATAATACACGCTGGTCGGCGCAGTAGGTAGAGCGCCTGCCTTTCAACCGAAAGGTCCCAGGTTTGATTCCCGATGAAGCAAAAAAAAAAAATTATTTATCAGTTTTTCGACCTGGTCCAGTACCCTTTGTCATTGGGATAAAATAAATGACAAAAAATAATTGAGAGATAGTCTGGTAACAACTTAAATAAAAATGCAGCTATTCTATTTAAGAAGGCTTAGCTCCTGACAACAACAGTAGTTTTCCATATTTAAGGAGTAGATAAGCCAATAATTTGTTAAATAAATACTCGAAATGTTGTAGATATTGTAGTGTAAAATTGCAGGATCGCACTTAATTAAGCACGAAAAGGTGATTCTACCTAAGTTACTGTAAAGAACATAAAAAAAATCCAAGATGTAGTCACTCCAGCCCAAAGTACGACACAGCGGATCAATCATATTTAGCGGATTTTTCAATCATATTTGGCGGAATCAGAAAGAAGAACATCTAACACTAGACGTAAAAATATTAACACCAGAAAATATAATTCGTCTAATGCTTGAAAACAACAACAAAAAATTTAACGCATTAACTAAAATACATAGAATATATACCACGCAGAAAAAAACTGCTCAGATATTTCGAAGATCCAGAAAAAAGACTATAGAAGAAAAAAACCATAAAAACGAAACAACCAAGGCCCAACCTGAAGTGATTCGAAAGCGGTTCCGGGTTGGTGTTTCGCCGTGGGAAAAGGAAATGGTGTATTTGGTGAAGAGCCCAAATAAGATCAAGGAAGTAAATATGCACCTATAAAGGGTTTTTACCACCTACCTACGAAAAATAACACTCTATAAGCCAGTAAATTTGGTTGAGCTTTATTCTCGGTTGCTTGTTCTGCTCAGTAGTCTAAATTCATTCCCAAGTACTTCACTGATTACACCTGTGACAGCTAGTAGTGCAACGCTTCCACTTTTATTCAGGACTCATATCTTTACAATATGCGAAAGTAATGTGCTACGATTTTGATGTGTTTGCATTTTCCTAACCAATTTTTAATGTTTAAAAATTTTTTTTACAATCTGTTAGACGCTATTAACGGATTTGTATGGGATGCCAGAATCTTCCAGTATCATCTAGTATCATCCGCAAAAGTAGCCGTCATAATATTTTGTGATGTTGGGAGGTTGGCTCTATAGATAAAATGAAAATTCAATTTAACATGCTCTGAACGGGATTCGAACCCAAAACTTTCTAATTAGTAATGAAATGATATAATCACTACACCATATCGGCCGAAAACCATTACAACACACTTCTTTTTAAATTTAACAATCTAACCAAGCAGTAAAATAAATATCTATTATATTCTTAAATTTTAATCGCAAATAAAATTCTTACAATGTTCTAAATAGAAATGACTCAACCAAATTTTTATAGAAATCCTTGTAATATTACCTCCAGAAATCAAACAAATCAATCTCAATCCAATTTATGTTATATCTCATAATTATACACCCTCACATCTTAAAATTTCAGAAAATTTTTTTCTTACAATCACGTTTCCAATATTTTTATATAGTTCCTTTATTAATTCTAATAGAATGGAATGAGTAATTTTAAGAAGAAAAAAAATATGAATAGCTGACCGTCTCATTATGTTAACTATAATTAAGTTAGATTTTTTTATTTAATTTTACATCTGTAACATATTAAACAAGTATATATAGATACTCTATACATCGATGCTGCTTTTGTTTTCTTTTATTTATTTTTATGCTTCCATTCAACCAACATAAAAATAATTTCATAAAGTTTAAACTTGTTACCACCTAATCAGAAGACCATAATTTATGTATCTTAATCGTTTAAGCATGCCACAAATTTTATTAAAATTTCAATATTCATATATATATATGTATATGTATATACAAAGTTGTGCACGAAAATCACGATAAAAAAAAATAATTCAGATCGCATTAAAAATGAAACAAGAAATGATAACCAAATAACATTTCGCACAATTTGCATATACAATCATATGTGAGTATGTTCAGTGCTCTCCTGTTCGTTATAATTTTCAAAATTAAAAGAGTATGCATTCAAAAGTATACCGAATTGATATTATTTACAACAGGGTTTCTCAACCTTTAAAAAATTTAAAAAAATATATATTTGGTTAACATGGAAGAAGGGCATAATTTGTAAGCACACTCAATCGGGACAAAATCTGAGAATGTATATAGCTAATAAAGGCAAAGGGTAAGCGATTCGATTTATCCATAATAGATATAAAACAAGATGCTGCTGTACAAAAATATACTTAAACCTAAATAGTCGTATGAAATCCGATTCTAGAGCGCTGCATCTAAATCCAACATTGATTTAATTCTAAAATTTCTGAACAAACTCCTAAGAATAGTGGTCGAAGCTTTGTAATTCGTACCAAATAGTTTAATCCACAACGATTTACAGGTTCCCCCAGTACATGAGGACATATAAAAATATTGCTTAGTAGAAAAGTATATTGGAGAAATATACCCAAACAATCTTATAAGTGACCAAGTCCTTACAGGAATGAAAAATAAAATCGAATGCGATAAAATTATAACAATACGTAAAATTATATTATAAAAAAAATATTGCTAATAGTACGTTTTCAAGCTCATGTTTATGGATAAACAACTAGCTCATAAACCAGTCAAATGTCAAGTGTTCACAAGGTTTTTTGGAAAACAATCAGCTGTTTATTGTTTATATAAAACTATACTACTGTTTATATAAAAATTTTTTTTTGTATTATCTTTGAGTAGAACTTAAGCTGTTATAATTGGTCATACGATAAATGAATAAAATAAAACAAAATATGGAGGATTTAAAAAAAATGATAATATCAGAGAAACAAATAAAATAATTCACATTTTAGTTTATTACCATACCCACTTTACTCACTTCAACATTTAGTTCTGAGAATCTTTCAAAAACGAAATACAAAAATAATCAATTTACAATTATATAAAAAAAATAATCATCATTTTAATTTATTATCTCTTTTTCCATTGGAATTTTTTACTTATATATAAAGCCTTATTATTTATACATTTTTAATATATAAAACTGATTAAATTAAGTGAATTAAAAATAAAAATGCATCTACAATATCCTTTGTTTTAATTCTTCTGTTAACTTTCCATGTAAGTCTTGTAATTTCTCAATCACTTCTATAACTCCATAGAATTTTTCTTCACTTTTTTCTATTAAAGTTATACAAGATTTTCCAATTAATCGTGCTGATGATAATTGAGAATTTATACTTGATTTTTCGTTTTTTTGATGATCATTAATTGAAGCTAAACTAATTTCACACAAATTCACATAATTTCATCTATTCTTGGTATTTTGATTTCTTTTTCTTTTTGTTTTTTTACAAATGACAAAATGAATTTATGACAAAAAATCAAGGGTCATGCAAAAAAAAATTTAAAATCGACAAAAAATCAAAATTTCATGGATGGGCTACATGTTTTTGAAGTGGTTTATGATATAAACACCTCGCTACTTGTTTATGATTTTCAGCAAATTTGTATGGGAAAACCACTACGTAAACAACCAGTTTATCATAAACAACATGTTTATTCATAAACATGAGCTTGAAAACGTACTATAATGAAAGTAAAAATCCTATTATAACTAAACACATACCAAAACTGTGCCCAACAATGCGTTCTAACTCAATTTGTGACTAATATTTTTTTTTTGTTTTAGTTTTTTTTCATATCATAGGATACTCATCTTAAAACTTAAATATAATATACAAATTTATTTAAGTTATTGAATTGTAAATCAGTCAGACTGTAAATATTAAATTGGAAGAAAAATTTTTTTGGTTTAACACAATGACATATCTAAGGTTTGATATATGAAGGTCCTCGATGGCTAGTTTTTGAGTAAAGGGTGAACAAATAAAAGCTATTAGAGACAAAATCGTTAAAAGGTATAAATTTATTTTTTTTATTTATTTTAGGTATTCAAAATTGTTTCATGTAAATAATCTCAATAGATCTACCGTAGATTGATTATAACAGAAAAGATATTATGTGGCCTTTAGTGGGTTCGATTTCCACACTATCAAGAGGTACGCGTATAGCTTGAGATCTTCTTTCAAATCTGTCTTTCGAAAAACAAAAATTTAAAAAGCCGCCTCCGGATTTTTTTTGTATTCTTTGATTGTAGAATACAAATTTTTGTCCAATTTTAATATAAATCTGTACTTATTTCACCAATATGTTGGTTTTATGATCATCGAATGTTTTTAGTTTAATCATAGAGTAATCATATAAGTAGAGTATTCACGTAGAACAATATTTGTTAATCATTTTCTTCTAAAAATGCCGTCCCATTTTTACTCAAAACACGAAAATGCCGTCCCATTTTTACTCAATACCCCAAAACACTCAAATATTATTTTCGAAACTCAATTATTTTTACTCAAAATTTTTTATTTATTGAGGAGAATATTTCATACAATGCCTCTATACTTCTAGCCTATTCACAGAATGATTTTTTCGGCATTTTATCGAATTACGATTTCGTTTTAAGTTTTGTTTTAGTTTTGTGTATAAAGTTTTACTCTCCCAGTTACTAGGCTAGGAGGATAGAGGCATTGTTTGATAATTTGAAAAGTATTTACATACGTATGTACTTTTGATTTATATGAAGAGTGTATAGCGTAATATCGTATATGTGTTCACCATACATTTACATATCTAATTCAATACAAAAAATATATGTATATAGAAAAATGTAAACAAAAAAACACAATTAATCGCAAAGATAATGAATGAAATTGTATCCATACAATAATAGGTCAATGATAGCATCACATAATCCAGAAATTTTTTTTAAAAATAATGCTAATAAAAGAATAAAATTTATTAGTAATGCATTACAAATCGTGAACTTTGTAAGGAATACCGTTTTGTTTTCTTTTCTCAGAAGTTGGTTAAAAATCATATTTCTATTTCAGATGAAATAATTTCTGAAGAAATAAAAACAGCCAACAATCTATATAAAGAATAAAATGTCCAGTTTTATTTTTTTTACTTACTTTTTTAAATTTTGATAGCTTGTTTGTTTGTTTGTATTCATAATTATATTATGTATTCATATATATACTATTCATATTATTATCTACGGTAAGGAACAGACAAAATTAACAAAACCAAAATTGCTGAAAATTAAAAAATACATGTAGGTACCTACTTTTCAGTATACTTTTCAATAGAAATCAATTTGAAATATTTTTAATTTTACAAAACCAACATTAATTTTTTTGTCCCTTTCTTCTATAAAGTTTGAAATCACAAATTTTATAAATCACATTGACCAAGTCCAAATAAAAATATTAATTCTTCAAATTTTAAAAATTAAAGCAAAATAACAACAAATCCCGCAATAATCTTGAATTCTTTCAATTTCTAAAAAAAAATTCAATACTATATATTAATATTATTTGTGGTCTATTGAAAGGACTTTAAATGCATGTATATATTTTTATACACATTGTGTAATTTTTAATTTTTATCACATAAGTAAAGTAGAAATGCGAGCAGCGAAATAAAGAAGTATGCATATACTGCAGCTACCATGCACATTCGCATATAACTATACAATTTTGAGTACCTATACATACAACTTTTATATTGTTGACACTGTTGGCAGCATAATAACAAATAAATATGTTCATAAGCAGTAGGTACACAAAATCTTTTTATTTATGAGTACAAAATACATTGCGCTCAACTTATAAGCAGTTAAAAATTGAGTAATATTATTTTGAGTGAACACAGAATTTTGATATTTGAAAAAGTGACTAGCAAATTTTGTTCTACGTGAATACTCTACTTATATGATTACTCTATGGTTTAATGCAGAAAACAAGTAATTTAATATTATCTCAGAAATAGAAATGCCCAGTTTACGTTGGCATTTCTGTAGATTACACTAAACTTTCCTCTCAATAAATTAATTCTGTTGAACGAGTTGTGCTATACACATTGCACCATTACCATCCTGTTTAAACTGAATAACGTCCAATTCAAAATCATCTAATTAAAAAAAAATTGTAATCATATTTCTGCAGCGGTCTCCCTTGACAGTAACACTGCAATGCTATTTTCATTTTCAAACAAAAATTAGGTCCAATTTACTACATTACAATGCAGTAAAAGAGGGCACAAAGGTGCAAACATAAAAAAATTTCAGAAAGCCAAGCTCTGGCTTGCTAAATTTTTAAATTAAAACTTATCTATAGCTATTATAAAAGCTTAATAAAGCTATAGTGGAAGAAAAAAAGAGTTACTCTTATGTAGACTACTGGGCATGTAGAAATGAAAAGTAAAGAAGAAACTCTTACGACCTGAGCCAAGTATTGCACGTTCAAGCGACTACACATACAAAGAATTGTTTCCAAGTAAGAAACTGCAGAAACCCAAAACATATGGGATAATTGCCAAGGACTTACGTAGTCTAAAGCCTTTTTTAATCTCAGTATTCACCTATTAAATCAGGTAATCAAAGAAACTAAATCCAATGTCAGAGCACTGGCATGGTTTATCACAGGTCATGATCCTTTTAACAAATATCTGTTCAAGACTGATAAATCGAACACAGACAGGTACGTACATTTTGTTTAGAAGAAGAGGAATCCTCTCATATTCTATTAGTTGTAGCGATGCCATAGCTCGCATAAGACATAAATGGAATTCCAGGAATTCAAATCGTCTAATTCTGAAATTGTCATCAAACCAATAATAACGTTCATCAAGGATATAGACGAAAATAAGAAGTCCCCAAAGATTCTCAAAAAAAAACCATTTTTTGTTCATGTAAACATATTTGATGTACAGCTTGTGTGTTTTCTTAATTTCAGATGAGACAATTGTGTTTATTTACGAACTCATTTAGCCAGAAATGTGCTCAATATATTATTCTCCAACATATGCCTTATCATATGCCGCACTTCTACTAATCCAGAAGCCCTTGAACAATAACCCCTTTAATAATAACGAAATTAGATTTAAAAAGAAGTAAAACAAAAAATGGATGTTACATGGATGTTACTATTACACATCGCAAAAATTTACATCAAAGACAAAAGGTTGAAAGTTTCTGTATTATTGTAAAGTACAATGTATAAGACGTTAGCATAAAATACTTACATTTTTGATTTTTTGTTTATTTTTTTTTTTTTGGAAAATTCCTTTTAATAAAATGAGGTGTGTTTGAAGGTCAAACCAGATCAGATTAATATAAGATACTATGTTTATTATTGTATCAAACAGTATAAAAAAAAAGAATATACTATTGTATAGAATTAGAAGAACACAAGTTAAATGCCATTAAACCATATGGTATTTATTTTTCATTGATATCATAATATATAACAGTTAGAATATAAAGTTAGGCTGCTGCCACCAGTAATTTTTTATGCACATGCATCTACAAATGTACAAGAATAAAAACTACATACCAGGTGATATTTGCGGCGTTGATTGATCACTGTGTGGTGTACATTTTGATTAATATCAAGCAAAAAAAATATATTTTTAGTATTCATATAGACTTTAAATTAAACAGAAATATGCGTACTAAAATAAAATTATTAAGTTGAATTCTTATGATTTTTATGAGCTTAATGATTCATAAAGTTTTAATCATATGAAAATATCAAAATTAAGTATTGCCCAGATTTGATAATTTTTGTATATTTATCAAAAATAATAAAATTTCAAGCTTTTCGTCCTTTAAAATTGTCCTTTGGAGTCGAAATAAATATAATCTCTGAAGCTTATATGTAAATATAATCTCTGAAGGCCGATTGGTGAAGATAGTAATGAATGGTCAAATAAATATCAAACGCCTACCAGACCCTCAAATATAATTTACCAACTGTCAATTATCATCAATACGTTTTTATTTCTTTTATTGCTTTTTCAAAAGAACAAACTCAAGACGGATTCTCTGTTTCACTAATTCAGTCAATTTTAAAAGAAGAGCATTTCTCTCAGTCGATTTACCGGAAATTAATTCTACACTAAAAACAATTAAGTAGCTTACGAATTATAGAAATATATTTATAAAAACAAAATTAACTAAAATTAGAATTGACATTAGAACAAAATACTTACGAACTAAAAATTGAAGTTGATTCAACTATTGAGCAAAATTTGATTTTATAAATGAGAGAAATCAATTGTTCAAACTCTTAAGATCAGTCATAAATGCACGACGGTAAGTGCGAAATGATCAAATAAGAGCAGACCAAAATATTGTCTGTCAGGGAGGTAGTATTATCAAGAAGACAAGCACAAATTATTTTTTTTAATGTCAAACTTCAATCAACAAACTGGCATTATATAAAAATATATAAGAACGTGTAGCGTTCTAGCAATTATAATAATTTTGTATAATCGATCAATAAATCTTGCAAATCGTTTTAACTATTTTACAAGCGATTTTGATTATTATTCTTTTAAATTATATAGTCAGAAGGAGAGAATATTTTTCAAAAATTTTAAATTTTCAAGTTTTTTTTCTTGCCAGATTGAAATTAATATTTTTTTTAAATAAATAATTTATTACATATCCGGTCTAAGATAAAAAAAAATGAATGCTGCATTTACACGTAGAGATTAATCCAAGTCAATCACAATGACAATTAAATTCACGATGAAATTCATTTAGCGTTTACATGTAGAACGAAATTCACAAAAATTTTTCGAAGTAAATGTCAAAACTTTAAAAAAATCAAAGAAATGTATTGTATAAAATAAAAATTAAAACCAACATACATTTTACGTAAGAAATTTGAAATCCCGAAACCGCTTTTTTTCCCGCTTCTTCCGTACTAATATTAAATTTAACTGTAAATGCAACTGTCTTTGTAGACTTTCGTTCGTAAAAAGATATTTTTATAATTTTTGGAGACAACGTTGCACAATTTTTTTTTTCTTTGTTCATAAATTCTATCAACTTCTCTCCCGCCAAAATATTACTCATTCCAACTGAACAAAATTAAAAATCAAATTCAATAAAAAAAACTTTCAATACTTTCAAATAACCGATTTGAAATAAAAAAAACTATTTGTTATCCAAATCAACCTGTATACAAATAACAAAAAATAAATCGTTATCAAAATTCGGCTGAAAACATAAAATTGAAATAAAAATTTACGAATCCGTCATATTTAATTCATGAACTGTCAAATTTGATTGAATGGGAATTGGTTGGCCATCCAATTTGATTCAAAGAGTTCATACGACAGATTTGATAGAAAAGAGCTCTTACACGTATCATTTTTTTAACATTTGAATTAAGTCCTACATGTAAAGGCAACCTTATAGTGCCAAATTTAAATGATGGAAAATAATTTATAATGAAATTTCTTACGATTTGTTATCAAACTTATTCGAATTTCAAAGAGTGGGCGACTACTAGCTCTAATTTAATTAGAAAATCCGAGTTATTTGAGATCTTAAGCATGTAACAGTACAACATTAAATGTAACGTACATAAACGTACCACTGAAAATATTAATGCTAATTAATGCAAGAGGTAATACAATTGCCAATAAAATTGGATAAATCGCTTTTGTTTTTTAATCTTACACGATCCATCTTCGTTGTTAAACTTTTTGCCCAAACATGTTTGAATGATTTTGCGTTTTTCGTAGATAGTTTCTGCTATATCTAATAATTTCTTCATTGACCATATAAGTATTTTCAAATCTCTGTGGATCTTAAAAACAAAAGCCTCTTCTGATGGAAAAATGATGCTCCATATTACAAATGTATTCTATGTCCAGTTTTCAGTAGTTTTTTAAGTAACACGTGTGCATTGTATTGACTTTTATTTCGATGTATTATCTCTATGTCAATCTACGTCCTAGATATTTAGCCTCAATGCTCTGAGAAATAGTATGATTATTGCTTTTTAACATTGGACATTTCTTTTCTTAGTATATAAATGTTACTTGAACACATTTCCATTTAAGGGATAAGCCCTCTAAATAATAATTATACTTAACCTTTTACACCATCATCCCTAAATTAAAAAATTAAACCTTTTGTTTTAAACAATTGTAGTTCAACTTCGCGGTAATATAACGCCAAAATAAAATAATATGTTTTTTGTTATGGACACTACTTAATATGAAGTTAATTTCACAACATCTTTTACATCATAAATAATATAAATAGAAAAATATTATAAAAATTCATGAAATTTGTGGTTTTTATATTATGATATACTTAATATTTTAAATATTAAAAAAAAAAAAAAAAAAAAAAATTTACAAGAATTTTTATGATTTATTTAAAATGACACATGAATTAAGAACAAAGAGAATTAAAAATTCTTACAATAAAAAAAAAATTAAAGATTAACAAAAATCATGCACTGTTTAGTTACTTATTGAATTAAAAAATGAAAATTTTAAAATCAATGATATACTTATGTATATAAAATATAGAATATAATTTAATTTACATAATATGTATCTAATTTACATAGACATAAATGTATTTACAACAGCTTCATGCTGTCTTTATTGTCATTGAATTGACTGAATTCTCTATAGGAAGAATACAAAAAAAATATTGTGGTGTTACCTTCTGAACAACTTATATGGAAATTTGGTTAATTAAAATCAAAAGTAATTAAGAAAAAATTAATAAATTTTATTTTTCATCTGTCAAAATAATATAATAAAATATGACATTATCTACACCTTTACATTAGCATAGTTTAAACATTAATGTATACTTCGTTAGCATCGATGATATTAGATTGGAATTGTATTTTTTTCCAGTATTTCAATGACAAATTTAATTAGAAATTTTAAACGATTGTCTGATACTGATTTGTCATTCATAAATTTTGAGATTATCCTGCAAAATATTGTAAATAAATTTTAAACTACTTAGAACATATCATGAGAAAATGTTTGTCGAATTTTGATGAAATTGACTTTTAACGTGTATTTAATACATTTTAAACATGCTCTTTCTAACCGTCCTATCGGAAAAAATTTTAAGATTTATAGTTTTCCAAATACTTGATTCTGAAATGTCGTATGTATTATGTTAAATATTCAAAACATTTGTCGTATGTGTTGCAGTTCATACAAAATTTGTAAATTTTGAGTTTTCAAACGAGTCTGTTACGTATGTAAAAAGTCGCTCATACTACCATTTTTATTCCAAACATAAATTTTCAAAATTTTATTGTACACTGTAACAGCAATAATCACCGACAAGTCCAACTTATTGTACGATTTGAAGTGAGACTATCATGGGGAAAAATAAAATTATTTCAACCGCACTAATTCAAATTTGGCACGATAATAAAAAAATAGAATAATCAAAAATTCAGAACTGTGTCATAGTCAAATTTAAGAGGTAGATAGAGTGGGTTCACAGACCTAATTGAAAAATACATCTGAAAGACAGGGAAATTGATAATCCACTAATATTTTAAAAATTATTGAAAAATAAGAAATTTTATTATTATATACAACTTTAAAAATGTTACATTTGGAAGAAAACGGTTTCAAACTTTACCGCTTAGCAATTTTATTTCCAAAACATGCCATTCTTCAAATTGAAAATTTTAAAACTTGCAAATGAATAATATATGATAAAATAAATTAGTTATATTCACAAAGTGAAAAATTTTACCCTGACGTCGATATTATTAAAACCTCGCGCTGAATAAATCAAAGCCTTCACATAGATTCAGAAGAAGCAGGGAAGGTAGATCTTCTTATACACAAGAAAAAAGACAAATTGTATGCTTCGACAAATAAACAGTTCTCACAACATTATATATGAGCCAACAACACTACAATAATTTTGAGATAATCCAGGAGTTTATTTACCTCGGAACAAACATTAAAGGCAAAAATAACATCGGTTTTAAAACAAAAAATTACTTTTACAAGCTACTTCAATTTGACTAAATAACTGGTTTCAAATTTCCTATCCCGAAATATCAAGTCACAACTATAAAAAACGCTCATTCCTCCGGTACTGCTATATTGTTTCTGAAGCAAGGACACTACCAAAAGTAAGTGAACATATACTTAGTATATTCGTTGGAAAAAGTTTTCATCGAATTAATGGTCGTGTATCTGATGAAGGGGTTTAGAGGAGAAGTTATAACGCCGAATTATATCATCCCTTTAACGACATGGATCTAGACAAAAATAGTTAAACTAAGATGTTTTCACTGGCTAGACCATATGTAGAGCGAATTAAAGTGTGGAACATGTCGTTTAGGGAGACCACATCTAGAATCTAGAGTCCAGACAATAAGTACATAAATATCAAATTAATTATTCGAAACAATTTATAATTTCTATAGCTATATTAATCGCAAGTTTTCGAAATTGCAATCAAAAATTGTTATAACATGTTAATTTATTATATCAGTATACGAGCCCATTAATATCCACTCAAACTTTCCGACTCTATTCACTGTGACATGACTGATGTTATTAGTGTTTTTTTTTGTCAAGAATTTTGCTTTAATCGGAAATCGAACATTGGATTACTGTACTTAATGCACTTTAAATACTGTAGAACGGTCATTATTTTTATTTATTTAATTAAAATAAAATGAAAATTATTTCCATCTTTTTTCACAAAAAAATTGCAAGTTTAATATTTGTAATGAAAGTAGCGATGCTAATTGTATTAACAGTGAATACTTTTCTTGCTGAAAACTGGCTAATTTTCAATTCAAAAATATAATTTTTGAAAGTTAATTTGGTTTACATGAGACTTTAATACACATTAACATTTGCAAATACACATACGACATTTGTAAATTTTCTTCGTTTTTTAACATTTTTGAAAAATGGTTCATACAACAATTGCAAATCAAACAACTCAAATATTAGAGAAAATTAAAATTGGCGAGCCAATTCACATCAACACAATATTTTGACAAATTTTAGTTAAAATCTTTTTTTTTTTTTTTTTTTTTATATTATAGCCAAAACTTAGGTTTTGAACCTTTTAGCACTTGCGTACCGTTGACCATTTGAAAAAGGAAAGGATAGTTAAAGGAAAGGGAAGAAAAAGGAAGAAGAAAAGTTTGATGTTTGAAAAGTAAAATGTGAGTTATACTCGAGCTGTGGGTCGTATATATGCTTTATAGATTTTTAAGAGGTCTCGAGATGAAAAATAAGCTTTGCAGCGACTTAAAAAGCCCAAACAATTGGCGGCGCTTTTCGCAATATCGAAAATATGCTCATTCCAGTGCATATTTTGATTCAATCGCATCCCGAGAATGTTCAAGTCTTTGAGTCGCTGAATAACTTCATTTTGAAGCCGGAGAATTGGTTCGAATGTTGTTAGCTTGTAACTAACAAGACAGCTTTGAGTTTTTGAAGTGTTAAACTCGACTCTGTTTGCTCTACCCCAGTCGACAATTTTGGCTAGGTCATGATTGAGTGCACCAGCCATCATTGTTCTTTTGGAGTTGACTGCTGAAGCTGTAGCATTATTTGTTTTAAGAAAATCATATGATGCTACTAGAGTGCTGTCATCAGCAAAACTATGGATTGGATTGAAAGTTAATTTGAGAAGGTCATTAATGAAAATGAGAAATAGGGTGGGTGAAAGGACGGAGTCTTGTGGAACACCAGCATTGATTTTAAGTTGGTCGGAAAAACTACCGTCAACTGAAACTATGATAGATCGATTTAAGAGAAAGCTTTCAATCCATTTAGAAAAGGTTGGACCGAGGCCTACAGCATTGCATTTTGCTATAAGAGCAGAATGCCAGACTCGATCAAAAGCCTTAGATATATCCAGAGCTACAACAGCAGCTTCACCAGATTGATGAAGACTGGTGTTAAGCTTTTCGCAGAGGCATGTCATGAGATCACCGGTGGAACGCTGAGCTCGAAAGCCGTATTGGCTATCATGAATTATACCTCTACTATCAAGATATTTCTTCAACTTTTGATTGATTAAGATTTCCATCGTTTTGGAAATAATGGAAGTAATAGCTATGGGCCTATAGTTCGAAGGATTGCTTTTGTCACCTTTTTTAGGAATAGGATAAACTTGGGCAACTTTCCAATAGGACGGGTAAGTTCCTGAAGAAAAGGACAAATAGAATAAGTTGCGCAGAGGCTTAGAAATGGCGAAGGCAATGTGTCGCACCACAATCGCAGGTATACCATCGGGACCGGTAGATTTTTTTATATCAAGATTCTTCAAGACTTTTACTACAGCTCTTGTTCTGAAGTATATCCTTCCAAGCAAAGAATTAACAACAGGGATTGTTGGCGGATTTTTGGCTGTGTTAGGAAGTGTGGAATTGGCTGCAAATAATTTTGCAAAAAGGTTAGCTTTTCCAACAGAATCTGATATAATTGTACTATTATCAATCATAGGTGGAAATGAAGATTTGCAAAAATTTTGCCCAACGCTTTTAGCAAACGTCCAGAAGGACCTGCTGTTGTTAGGGAGATTAAAGATTTCTCGTCTCAACCTTTGGTTGTGCAGGAATTTTTGCTGATTGATAATTTTTTTACATTTATTTCTAACCACTTTATAACTCTCATATGTGTTGACAGTTTTATTATTCTTGTATTTTTTATAAGCTTCTTCTTTGGATTTCAGAGCTTTGCTGCAGAGGTCATTAAACCAGCCTGAGGGATTTCGTTTTATACCTTTAAGGCTATTTGGAATGAAGGCTTTCATTCCTAATAGAATCCTTTTGGTAATCACCTCTGCAGCAAAGTCGAAATTTTTATATTGGAAACACAACGACCAGTTCGATTTAAAAAGTTGTTGAAGCCTTCCCAGTCAACTTGGTGATAATGCCAAACTAGTCTTTTGGGAGAATTAGAAGAACTGGTTGTTGTGCCTACTTCGAAGCTTGTGCTTACAAGACAGTGGTCGGAACCACCTAGCGGAGAGTTAACAGAGATTGAATATTTCTCTGGATGGGTAGTTAGGAATAAATCCAGGAGATGTCCGTTCTGGTCGCGTCGGTCTGGTATCCACGTAGGGCGTTTAATATTCATAACAGGGCCTCGTAGGGCGCCCTGTTATGAATAGTAAAGTCTCCCGCCAAAACAATCTCAGATTCGGGAGTGGTTTCCAGAATTGAGTTAATCTGATTGGATAGACTTTCTATAAGCATATCAGTTTCTAGCTGGTTCGCTTGAGGTGATCTGTAAATAAAACAGAAGTGAATGATGCGCTTATCGACGTGTATTTTCATCCAATTATATTGATAAATTGGGTTGGAGCACTCAAAATTTTGAAGTGTCTTATAAGCTACATCATTTCGTATATACAAAGCAATCCCTCTATGGGGTATAAAAAGTGGCACAAGTGAATAATTATTGATATTAAAATTAATATCATTATTCACAACTTGTGTTTCACTTAGTGCTAGAATTGCTGGATTTTGAAGCCGTAGATGGCTTTCGACGGAATGGAAATTCGTTGATAGACCGCGGATGTTACAAAAATCTATCTTAAACATTATAGCGAACAATTTACAAGAGAAAAGGTAAATAAATTAAAATTAACAGAAGTAATCCAAAAATAAAAAACAACAAAATAAAAAAAAAAGAGAACTTAAAACAAAAATAAATAAATAATTTAAATTTTTAAAATCTTTTTTCCCTTTAAATGTGCAGTTTTGAAAAATTAATGTCTCAATACTCAGTTTTATCTAAACCGTATTTCATTACTTTGGCCAAACGTTATCTGGGCTGAGTATGTACAATTATCCTTACGAAAAGATAATAAAAACGATTCAAAATTTAAATATAAATAAATAGATATGATTTACGAGATTTACAAAAATATTTTTTATAAATATTAATTTTCTTAAATTTTAATTTTCATACATAAATTATTGTGCATTCAAATTTATTCAAATTTTTAAAGAAATATTTTTTATTAATACTAAATTTTAATTGTTTTATGATAATTACATTTTATTTAAATTAAATCATTTTATAGTAGTTAATGAAAATTTATGAAAATATCATGAGTTTAATACACTTAATTAAATTTAATATGTAAATGTAAATTAATGAAATTCAATTGAATATAATATAAATCATAGACTCGTTGTATTTCTATAATAAAACATTATAATGAACTTTAATAACAAAATAAATTTTAATGAAATGATTTAAAATACATTATGTTTTTGATTTTATTCAGAGTTGAAAGAAATTTTTAATTAAGCTACATTATTAACATATATTACATATAAATAAATTTAATAATGAATAAATTATTGAAAAATACGTTAAGCACTTTTTATTTTTATTTTATTATTCTCTTCGCTTTAATAACTTTTACATTGAATTAAATCAAAACTCAAATATCAATATAAAAGTAATTTGGCCTTAAATAGTTTCTTAAACAAACTAATGTCAGTTAAAGTCAAGTAAAAGTATTTTGTTTTATTTACAATCAGAATAGTTAAAACTATTTTAAGAAACTAAAATTTAGAAAACCATTAGATTTAGTATAAAATATTTTATCTATCAATATAAGTGTATGAGTCTAAATTAAATTAATCGGACCCAATTCTTTACCCCTTTATCAGCGCTTACTGAAACATTTTCCGATTAGTCACTTCTTTTTCCAATAATTAGTTGATATTTTTTTATTTTAGACTTAAATAGTGCAATCTTATTTTTTTTAATTTAAATACAGTATTACTACTGGCTTATAAGCAGAACTTGTGTGGGATTACAGAAATCTGTATCTGTGATATATCCCTATATTTTATTCCATTACACTAGATCGTACGATTTTAGCCTTTTCAGCCTTCTTATAATATCATAAAATACTGATCTCAATCTCCTGAAGATTGATATGTTGAGTCAATCGATCTTAGTATTTAATGGTCACTAATTACGTCACTTATTTATTTTTTTAATTTTTAGATTTCTGTGAATATCTTCGTTTGAATCATGCGATATACATTCGTGATAGTTTTAAGAAATTTATATTGGCAGCGCTGTATAATTAATAAATTCAATTTTTTTGTCCGCCGCCACATTTGAACACCGTAAGTCGATATAACTTTGATTATATTTTATATACTTGCAGCTTGGAGTATAAGCGGAGTTTAGACTGTTTCCCATTAGCCAGTTCATATCTCTGATTTCCTTTTTGACTTGCAGTGTTTTTTGTTTAACATGATGTTTCCAGTTAAGACGCGTGTTAAGGCGTAGTTCCACATATTTTACTGTTCCCGTTTTTGATACCCGAATATTGTTTATATAGATACAGTTTTGTGGTGCTTTTCGTCTTAATGCGTAAGTAATATGAACCGATTTTAGCTCGTTCAGTTTAATTTTCCAGTTTTGGATACAATTGTTTACTTTATCCAGTCCTTCCTGAAATTGACCTGTTGCTTGTATTTGCGAATCACTTATAGCCATTAAAGCCGCATCATCTGCAAATACTACAATTTCAACCTGTATGGTATTATCAGGATCTCGGTGGTATATTACAAGTATAAGATGGGTCCTAAAATGCTTCATTGAGGAACCCCTGCTACTGCGTATAAATTAGATCTTGCTTCCCCATGTACTACTCTGAATTTCCTATTTAAAATGTAAGACAACATGCTTTTACAAATATTTTCTGGTAAGGTTTTGCGCTTTTTGTGTATGAGATGCCATACTCTGTCGAATGCTAACACTGTGCACCTGGTCTGATTAGTTGACATGTGGTAAATATATATATGTATATATTCGTGGTGTATTAATCAGTTTTCGATTTTTGATTGGAATAATGAGAAAAATAGGAAATTTTATCACTTAATTATTACTATCACAAACTCTACATCTTTACAGCTTTTTTTCTTTACGTTGAAATTTCAAAATTTTAATTTTTTATGGCAAGTTATCTTAAGTGACTGAACCCATTAGTATATCCTAAATTAATTACAGTTATACTTAATTTAAAAAAAATAATTAATAAACCAAAGATAATTTTATTATAACGTAAAAAAATAAAAGTTTTACAAAATTCAAAATTTCTTTCAAAAATCGATTACCTGCAGAAGTCAGAAGTTTGAAGTCTTACATTTTGCTTGTTTATGCCGTGAGTGTATACTATGATGTGCCATGGTTTATGTGCCTTGTTAAAATGTAATCTACCTCACAGTTGATTCAGCTACACCAAACTTATACTGGCATTACTATCAAATATCAACGATACATCATCTAAATAATTTATATAAGTATATTTCATTTTTCACTTCTGATTTATATTGCATTAAAGTATTCTCGCAAGGTGTTCTCATATCAAAATGACTGCTGTCAAATGTCAGTTACATCTAATCAATAAACCAACACTTTTGTCCCTCATATCAAAACTTCTGTATAATATTGATGTAATGTGATGTGGGTGAAAATGGTCATGTACAATATTTTTATTTAGTATTTCGACTTTCATAATAATAATTGTTGTCCAGTATGGCGGCAAGTTTTAGTGAATCTTCTATTGTTGGTGTATTACTCATAATTTTTTCGTTTTCTATTAATGTATTTAATTTCGATTTTGTTTTCTTTTAAATTAATTTTTCTTATAATCCGACAAAAACTCTTTTATAATACAAATATGGCAAGATAATATGAATTAATACAAATCAAAAGACTTAGACGAGAAACTTTAAATAAAACTTTTATTAAATCACTATAAAGTTAAATACCATAACCCAACATTTAATTTTAAATAACGATTGTAGTTACTAATCACAAGTTATCATAATTTTATTTAAATCTTCACTAATCCAAACCAGATTATTGGCACATCGTTTACAGATCATTTTCACATGCTCTTTATTTCTATTACCTTCCAAAGTACTTGTAGAATTTTTGATAACAAATTTTATAAAAATTTTAATACTTGTGTAAATCCATCTATTCCGTATTATGGTCATATGCATCTAACTAAATTTCTATTTTAATAATTATGTGTAAATTACAGTTTATTTAAATTTTTTTTTGTTATTTTACGACCTACCCAAATGTGAAACAAACTAAGCTATTAACATGCGAAAAAAATCCTACATTTATATAAAACCCATTGAATAATTTTGTACGAATTGAATTTTTTTAAATAAATTGAAATCTACTAGATTCAAAAATAAATTTGTTTGTCCATTTATTTTATCTGAGATTAATAAATTGAGAAACTTATACACTTTCAAACAATATGAAAGGATTCCTTTATACAAAATTATTGTAGGCTTGGATAAGGAATATAGGATTGGTGAAGAATTGGAGGGTAAGTGTGAGATATTTTCTCTCTAAAGGTAGAACACATTAAATGGTAGCATATTCAACATCTTAGCTGTTCTCACAATAAATGAGCCTGCGAAATCAGTTTTAACCACTAAGGGATTTTCTTGATATAGACTTTTTTTTAAGACTATGTGTATAACTATAATATTGCTGCAATTATAGTAATACTATCGATTGAAACATTTCGATTTATGCGGAGAGAAGGTTATTCCTTGTTAAAAACAATCAAATTAAATAAATTAAAAAATACAATAATTTCGCATAAATGCAGAAAGATCTGAAAATAGAAAAAAAAAATTGCTGGTCCCATGTATCTTCTTCGATCGTAGGGATATTTAAGTATTTGCGTATTTTAGTATTTGTTTCATACTATGTTGCAACCGTTATGGTTCTTCAAAAGCAGGAAAGTAGCAACAACAAAATTACCTATCTAGTATATCAAACTATCAATATATTCCCAGAACCATTATTATCGGATATCTTGTGTCTTATCTCTATCTATATAATATGTACTTTACAAAAAAGATCGTACAAAAATTCTACAAATATGAGAAGATAAGCCTTAAAACATTTTTTGATACACAATTAACCGCAAGAACAGTTGGAAGAGAGAATGACATATAAACGAATCCTTGATCTTGCTGAACTTTGATATTGCTTGTTGCTCTGATATTATTATATAATTTTTATATTTTTGTACACTCTGTATAAACAGAATTACTTATTTTGAGCATTGAAATAAACAAATAAAAAAATAAGTTAAACAGGTTTTGAGTTATTTTGACAAAAGTTCTGGGAGTTTCATAAATGCTTAACAAAAATTTTGAATTGAAAAAGTAACTATATATTATCATTTCAAGCAGGTTGTGATAAACTTAATCTTTCTAAATTGGTTCCAATAAATCTATAACAAAGTTCAGTTCAATATATCTTATACAACTAATCGCTTTGAAAAAATATCTTTAAATATTCGTCTGTAAGATAAACTTTTAAAACCACATTTTTGATTGAATTCTCTGCATAGTAATAGAACTGAAATACATACACATATAACATAACTCCTTCAAAGTTAAATTATTTTTGCAATCATGATGAACAAATTTTCTCAAGTAATGAAGGGATCATACTTGACTGGTGTGTTAACAAATTTTCTCAAGTAATAAAGGGATCATACTTGGCTAGTATGTTCAAGGATCGGTGTCAAAAAATGTCATATAAAATTATTCAATAAGATAAAACATTGTTTGCTGAATACTACAGAAGATATTTTTTTTACTTAATATTTTATTGAAAATTGTATAGAAATAGTTTTGTTCAAATCAGTAGAACAGGGAAATACTTGTGTACTATACCATCAGGTGCTTTATAATTGTTCAAATCAATGAATGAAAATTTCCTCGATTTTTTACATGGTTTACAATTGTTGTTATGTCAATAATAATGATTTAATAAAACATTTCTGGTTGCTTTTCTTTAATTCATTACACAATAAAGAAAATCAGTCCGTACTATACAAAACGAAAACGACATCTTCATATAATTCTTAACAATTCTGTTTATAACAGGTAATTCATACAACGGTACTATTGTCGCTACATAATAAAAATCTTTTATAAAACAACTGCCTTATCCGCTCTATCTAAAATGAAAATGTTATAAATTAAAAATTCATATACATATAATGGTTAACATTATTCTATTGTTCGCAAATAAAATATTAATTATAGTATTTATATAAGGAGAAGAATAAACACAACAGAATGTTAAGACGATGTTCACACGGTTCAATTTTTCACCTCATATTTTCTTTTTTTTTGTAATTTCCTTCTTTGGTCCAACATATTTTTTTACTAAACATTTATTTATTATAGTAGTTTTAATAAAATAATACAAAATATAATCCAAAAAAACTATTTATTAAAAAAAATAATAATAAAAATAAAAAAATTAATTACATATACAAAATTATAATTTGATTGTAATAGTTACACACATATAATATTATTCCGGTGATTTAAAAATGATATTTGATGCAGTACGATGAATTCACACAAAACTAAACGTCAAAATAAAAATAAAAAAGTAAAGAAAACCAAGAAGGAAATCATACCACAAAAATACTGCTAACAATGACAATAAAAATATTTAAAATTTTCAAACAACAGCAAAAAATAAACAGCTAAAGTAAAATTAATTAATAAATACATGAAAGTGTTATACCATTTACTGGCAAGACAGTAAAATGCAACACCAACAATGAAAGTTATGAAAAGAGTGAAATTGGCGTTACGCGAGTGGTGAAATAATAATTACGAAATGTTTGTGAATAATTAACTTTTCAAATTTGTAATGATTGAGTGACCATGAGGGGGCATATTTCTGGTTCTACTTACAACTTTAAAAAATTTTTAGAAATTTATTTATATAAGTTTATATTTTATGTCACACTTTCGTGTCCTTTGTAATTTACATTATTACATTATTTTTCAATATTCAAACTAAGTCATTTACTATTATCGATTGATTTATATCAAACCAAAAATTTATCAAAAATAAAAAGCTGACTAAAAATTTAGTTATTTTAAAAGTTATAAATTAATTAATGTACATTAATAAGAACATATTGGAACACGTCGGCTGCATCTTATGTATCCAATCTACCAAAAGCAAAATCTTGAGAAAATCGATTATTTAAGTTTAAGAAAAATTTAAAAATAATCAAACAAAATTTGAATTTTATAAAAAATTAAGTAATTTTTTAACATCTAACATACATAGTTTTATAATTTTAATATTTTGAAATATCAAAATAATATATTTAAAAAAATGTGAGTATGTATAGTGTAAAGGTTCATATGTGTTTGGACATTTAGGAATAAAAATGGTCTGTTAATAGATACTTGGAATACCCAATCATACGAAATGCTTCTAAAAATTTTATGACTTATCAGTACAAAAACTGTTCTATAGATAAATAGGCACAACTTGAAGGTTTAAAAAGCAATAAAATATAGGTTGTTTGGATAAATCAGAAAAAAAATATTCGAAAACTATAACAGATACGTTTATTTTGACTGCAAATTCGGATAGAGCATAGCATAGATAGAGCATAGCATAAAACGGGATATAGTATATTAAAAAGTTAATTTCGGAAAAAATGGTCTGTTGGACATATAAGAATGCCGCTGACGATATATAAGAAACTGCAACACTTACCGATGTTTCAATAGTCGATACAGTTTTGACAATACATACAATTATATTTCAGGACTATTTGTTTAGAGCAAATACCACTTAGTCTTTTTTCTCCGTGTGAAGACTTCGAAGATTGCTTGTCCTGAAGCTCCAACGATATTGATGTTGTCCGATTTTTCTATCATGTTATAATTTACGTATTACATTTAAATGTTCTTAACTATTTTTGACGATTCCCTTATTGTTCTAATATCAGTTCTGCCTCTAGTGTTTTTTGCCAACCAATTTTTCTTCTACCTATTCCAAATCTACCATCAATTTTGCACTGAATAATACCAAAGTACGCTATTTTTCTACAATTAATTAAATTAATTTATTATTTTTTATAACTTTATTTAAGTGGTATAGGTTTTTAGGACAATAGTATAGGTTTTTTCAGACCAGAATTAATTTATTATCAAATTAACAAAAACCAACAATTAAAATTAAAATACAACAAAATCTACTGGTCAATGAAATGTTACAATTTTCAATTGATTGCAAGTTACAAGATACCGTTATACAAGATTAAAATAAAATCTATTTCGTAAAACAGTATATAGAGTAATTAATTACAAAGCATAGTGGTTCTATTAGTAGTGTACTTGCAAGAAGAAAAATTAGTCATTATTACGTTACAACTTATTTGCTCAGAAATAACAATTTTTGGGGTATAAACAATTTATTGGAATCGCTAAAAATTCTATTTCAAAATCACTTACGACTTTCTATAGATCTAAAGAAACTATATTGAAACCTTAGATCTAAGCTTCAATTTTCTGTAAATTTTATATATCAAAAATGGTTGAATATTATGCGGAAGTGGATGTTATACAATATTTTTGGATCTGTACAATGCTAGAAATCTGTATAATCTTAAAATGGTTGAATAATAAATTCATTATAAATTATCAAAATTCATCATAATCATCATCATTAATTGATTCAACAGCTCAGAGTGAGCTATAACGTCGTTTACAATTTTCCACCATTCTGCTCTGTGTTGTGCAACTATATTCCATTCGTTAACTCCAACCTTCAGACAGTTGTCCCCGATACCTCTTGCTTTATTATTGTAACCTTTTTCTCTAGTATTGTACGCCACTGTGTCTAATATTGTTGAGTATTATGTGATAAAAAAACTATTTAATATTTAAATAGAGAATTTAACCGACTTAACATATGTAAATGGAATCATATTACATCCAAGTACCGAATAAATTGTCAGAATCAAATATTAAGCAATAATATCTTGTATAGTAACGTCCCTCGTAGTCCCCGAATTTTACCGAATTCTAAATAAACCAAAATCTTTTTTCTTGCTATCAAAAAATGTTGACCTTTAGATATTGTAAAACGTTTACTACATTTTTAAAATATTTTCAAATTACTCTTTCGATTGGATCGATTTCATGATATTGAATAATAATTGTTTATTTTTATAATTATCGTTAAACTTGGATTCAGCTTTTAAATAATTTTTGATTTTAATTTAATTCAAAATAAAAAATGAAATATTTTTTTTTTTTTTGTTTTTCTACTTTGATGTTGTAATCATGGATGTTTCAATATTGCACCATCAGTGATTTTATAATAAAGTTATAAAAGAGCCAGAGAAAGTAAAAAAGAAGTGCCCAAATTGCTACAATATGAGATGCATTAAATGTTTTTTTTTTCTTTTTTATTGTTTTTAATAAAAATGTAATTTTTTTTTTATTTTTAATATCAATTTTTCACGCAATGGAAATAATATTTTATGAATATTGTGTTGTTATTGTGAAATGAAAGAATAACAAACAGTTGGTTCCGGCTCCAATGGCATATAGGAATTCATTTATGATTGTAATGCAATAATTGAATCGGAACAATAGGATTACAACGATAAGTAAAAAAAAATGAATTTAATTACGTCACAACATACAAAATGTAATTGAAATTATAGTTTTAATAACCAGTAGATTTTTTAGATATTGTTTATGTAAAAGTTTTGAATATATCAATTACTGGGTTCTATTTATAATTATTTATTTATGTAATCGGTTTACCTGCTTACAAATATGCAGACCAACAATAAGCTCTTTTCTCTTCCGGAATATAACAATTCAACACTTAAGGCTTAGCTTACACACTATAAATTTAAACGTTTTCCTAACAAATCGTATTTTAAATAAAACAAAATATTTAAATAGTAAATAACTAAGTGATCAGAAAAAATAAAACAAAATAAAATAAAATTACATTTAATGACTAATTTTTTTAGACTAATTAATTTTAGACTAATTTGTATCCTAAAAACTTATACGTGTACACTTTAAAATTAATTATACTAGTTTGTATTTTTTATCATAATGTATTTCATCATAAAAATTATCCTAAGAAGTAGATGACTTGAATAATTAGGAGATTAGAGAATTCAAAACACAAAATTAAAACGATAATAATTTGAATCTTATTCGAAGGTTATGTAGACCCAATAGTTGGAAGTTGATTAACCTATATAGTGATATACAGGCTAACCATGGATATAAAATTCTACTTGTGGTTATTTCTTCGCCACGAGGGCAAGATTTTACAACTTCTTGGTTCTTATGTTTTGATGATTTAACATGATAATTGGTGTTTATCTATACTAAATTTCGTCTCACATTCTTTGGTTGATAAAAAGTAATTTTATTATCGAAAAATTGAATTTATTTTGAAGTAGTAGGGCTTGAAGTGGAGTGAACTTATATTGCAAGGTTATGTGGTTGTTGACAGAGCATTCTGTGTTTTATGTATTTCGGAACAATGAATATATATTGGAGGGGAAGTTGTGGTGTTCTTATTTATAATTGATAGAATCATCATCACTGTCCTGTAACCCCAGATCAGTTGGGCATAGGTCGGAAAATATAAATTATTGATTTTTTAAATTATTTAAATTTATAATATTTTTAAAAAGAACCTATTACTATAGTAATAATCCATTTTAAATAACTTACAAAAATAACCAACATTGAAAGTAAAATAAACATATTAAAGTTTAGAACACATCAAGTTGTATATATTCATTAGTTCAAACTTTTTTTTTTACTTCTACATTTATTTAGATCCCATCATATATTAAAAATTTTAATAAAAACTTCTAATTGATATTCATTAAATTATTATAATAATGCATGTATATAATTTTGAATACTATATTGGCTAGCGCTAGATGATGGTACATTTCAACAAATATAGTCCTAGAATTTACTAGCTCAAACCTGATAGCTTTGCATTACAAAATACAAAGTGATAATGTTTGAGTTAACTCATAAACTTCATGTTTTCAAAGTTGTATTTCACAACTTTAAAACTTTCAAAATAGGGTAGTGACAACATTAATGAACTCTCAGGAATTGTACTAAGATGATTTTGCCTTTCTTATTCTGTACCATATTGCCTACATATTGCCTACATGATACTCCAGAACAAAATAAATTATTTTCTAAGATAGGTAACTTGTTAATTACTTTAAAAATATTTCATCAAATCACAACTAAATGTATTAAATTATTAACTAAAATTTTTAATGATACTAAATTCAAATAAACCTCCAGAAGAGGTAAAATATTACCGCCCTACACGGCCTGAACTATCAAAAGTGTTGGAAAAACTTATTGTACGAAAACCTCTCGCTATTATTGAAATTAATAACATTATCCCATCACACCAGTTTGAATTTAGGAGCAAACGTTCCATAATTGAGCAAATGCATATAGGATTGTAAGCATTATAAATGAGGACTTCCATAAGAAAAGATTTTGTTCGGCGGTGTTTCTATATATTAGCCAAGCGTTTGACAAAATGTGACACAAAGGTATATTCTATAAGTTAAAAATATGTTTACCGCACCACTATTATGAGTTACTCAAAGGCTATATTGAGAATTTTACTACATCGTTAAATAACGGGATGTGCTATCAAATCTTTAGAAAATCAAATCAGGTACCACAAGTAAGAGTTCTCGGGACGTCTCTTTATTTATTGTACACCACTAACTTGCCTCACACTACAAATACAACTTTATGCTAATAAAATCAAACACTAATCAAATAAAAATCAAAGTACCCAGTACCCACTACCCAATATACCTAACTTTGATAGAAAAACAAAATTTACAATAAAATGTTTCAATTTTATATACAAAAATGTTCTTCTATATTATATTAATTTTTTTATATTAAATAAATTATCTTCTATAAATTTGCCCGTCGAAACAAAAGTGATGAGCAAAAAAAAGGTCCTCCCAGAATAATAATCTAAAAAATTTTTTTTCGCTAGTAATTAAACATTCCGAGCAAATAAAAAGGTCTTCCCAGAAAAGTCTCCCTAAACAACAACATCATACCTTAGTCCGATGATGCCAAATATCTTGGTATGCACCTAGATCGACAACTAAACTGGAGAAAATATATTTGCTAGTTGGCAAAAAATCCCAGATGAATGTGGAAAGCAAGTTGTTAATTGAAGCCTATACTTAAACTGGTTTGGACTTATGGCACCCAACTTTGGTAAACAGCGAAAAAGTAAAATATTGAAATTATTCAACGATTTCAAAATAAAGGAGTACGAACAATAGTAGATGCTCAATATGGCTTGTGACTTAATACATAATGACTTAATACATAAGAATTTAAAGTTATGAAGGTTCGTGTACAGGTTCAGTGACTTATAGTGAATTATAGAGGTCTAAAAATACAGTGACTTTTAAGAATTATAGTGACAGATTGGAGAATCATCCAAATACTATGGCAATTGTGCTGGTGATGACGGATTACATAACACACGTCCCACTACATCGTATAATGCCACCGAATGTATAATAGAGAGATTAACTTCACTGGAGATTAAACTCATATGTTGCATAAAGTCAATTTATTAATATTTATCAACTTAATATTCTATTATTGTATAAATTAAAAACATACAGATTGCAAATAAAAATGGTAAAAAAAAAATATCTTAGTAATACTACACATTTTTCGTCCTCTACTACCATACAAAAGTCTATTTTTCTCTTAAACTTAATTTCATAACTTTAGAACATATTTATCGTATTACAATATTACCTTTAATTTTTTATAGCTTACCACATCAATCTCTTTTAGTCACACAAAATTATTTGATTAAAAAAAAACAAAATAAATATTGTTGACCAATTAAAATACTTTTCAACCTCTAAAATGTAAACCAAACCTTCATATGTAGTTCAGGAATTTCTCTATCTTATATTTCCTATTAAACGACAATGTTAATATAAAACATAATCATTTAATCCTATTAAGCTTAAATTTTTATACAAATTACATATTTTCATTACAGGGTACATATCCAGAATCTTATTATCATTTATCTCCACAAAATCATCAAAATCAATCTCAATCAATAACAGTTAACGATATGAAATCATCACCGTTTGATAGTGCACACAATCAAAATTCTATAAATTTTTGGAAAGCTGGATCTGAATCAGATTATCCAATTAAAAAAGCAACAACAACTTCATCATCATCGATGTCTTCAAAACAATTACAATTTCGTAATCGAGCAAGTGAAATGTTTTATTGGCATAAACATGATTTTATAGAAAATTCAAAAGCATTCTGGAATTATGCCAAATGGCCAATTTTATGTTCATTATTCTGTTTAGTATTAAGCTGTATAATATTTTTATTATTTATGATCGTTACAAATTCATCACAAAATACATCATCACAAATATTACTACAGAATAACATTGATGATAATAATATTATGTCAGCGAATTTTTCTGATGAAAGAATTTCATTAGATTTTAATGATGATATCAATAATAAACAAATACTTGATAATGATTATATTATTAAAAATGATAACAATGATGATGATGATGATGATGTAAATGATCATCATGAAATGGAAACAATTTATAATAATGATGATAGAGATGAAATTTTAACAATTTTTATGAATTCTCCAAAGAAATTTTTAAAACAAAATTCAAATTTAATAGAAAAACCAACATTTGATAATGGTGTTTTCTTACAAGAAATTGATTTTGAATTAGATACTGATGACAATGAAAACAATAACAATAATAATAATAACAATGATAATTATGACGAAAAAATTGAAATTATACAAAAAAATTATGGTAGTACAACACGAAATCCTTTGAATCGAAATACAAAAATAATGAAATTTACCACTCAAAAAGGTTTTAAGCCGGATGAAAATATTTTATTGCCCAGTACAACTGAAACTTTAACTAATGAATACAATAAAGATAAAACAATTTTGTCACCAATATTACCACCAACAAAGGAAACATTACAGGTAATTGGATTTACTTCTGGTCACCAAAATAATTTTGGTGTACCAATTGAAGAGGATGAGAGAATTTTAAGACTGTTAAATGAAGAAATCAATAAATATGAAAGTCAAGAAGTAAGTAAATTATTTTATAATTATATTTATTTAAATATGAACACTACACTATTAACTGGCAAGGCAAGGTTCCAATCTCGACAGGTCCCTTGAGGAAGACATTTACTCTGAAACCAATGAGAGTTGTCCAGAGACACATCCATTCATACTTACTGGCCAGAACGAATGTAAGGTGGCATAGACTAAATACCTGTGTGACCTAGAGAACAAAATGGCCCTCGTATAGTGTCAATAAAACCAAACGATTCTTAACCAGGTCCCGTACTGCTATATCAAGAGTAGTAGCCATCAGTATGGGTCATTGACCAATAGGAAGCCATGCTGCCAAGCTAGGTATTCCATTCAATCCCCACTGTCGCAGTTGCAAGGAGGCGAATGAAGGAGAAGCTCTTCAACACTTCCTTTGTAGCTGCCCAGCATTAGAGTCAGACTCCGGACTTTAGGTGAGGCTTTTTCCAGCAATATATGTAGGTTTTATCGCGGAAAGCAAAATTGGAGATCTGATCAATCACACCAGGGTAGCTCTAGTACTGAGCCCCTGGGGATACCGAAGATGAAAAAATGACCCCCTATAACAACCAACAACAAGAAATAGATCACTCGAGTCGTGGTATCAAAAAGGCACAATTAAGTGCTAATTGGTTTTCCATAAGAAACTGGAATGACCACCTCTACCTACCTACCTATCATTGACGTTTTTCAAAAGTTTAATAAATTAACTCCTGATGATCCTTTGAACCATTAGATCTCAGATTATATGTTCTTATAGAAATAAATTTGATAAATTTAATGAATTTTAATTGAGTGCATATTGATAATTTATATTTAACACGGGTTTCCAATCATATTCAAATACAAAATTTACTGTACCGTGCAAATATTGTTTGTAAACGTCAATCATGAGCTCCAATTATAAAAAATAAAAGCTATTAATGTGAGTGTTATAATCATGTCTTACAATCAATCACTCTGATTTTCTAGCCAATATTGACTTGAAGTACTACTCGTAATAACCTATCTAATATGTATTAATTGTGTATTATTGCGAAAGTTCTTTCTTTTCAATAACGCTTCTCTTGTACCTATATCGTTTATCAAACTAGAATTATATTTCATGTAACTTCGAGTTTTTAAAATATTATCTTTTATATTGTCTTTAAAATATATTAAACCAAGTATTGCTCGTTCAACCGCCTACCCCTACTTACAAATAATTGTTTTCAAATGGAAAACTATACTGAAACACAAAACATATGGGATAATTGCACGGATTTGCGCAGTCTAAAGCCTTTTTCAAACTCAGTATTTATCAGGCTATCAATATAAAGATTAAATCTGGTAATCAAGCAGACTAGATCCAATGTCAAAACACTGACATGTTTTATCACATGTCATGGCTCATTTAACAAAACATCTGTTTAAGATTAATACATCGAACAACACAGACAGGTGCAGATTCTGTTTAGAAGAAGAAGAATCCTCCACTCATAATATACTTGTTTGCGAGGCATACATGAATACCTCCAGGAGTACACATCGCCTAATTCTGAAATTGTCGTCAAAGCAATAATAACGTTCATGAAGGACATAGACCTGCAGTTCTAAAATAATAAACGGAAAAGTACAATATAGATCTTAAGAGGTCCCATTTTCTCATAAAAGAAAAAAAATCTTTAAAAATATAGCTTCAAACAATGGTTCAGTAGATTTATAATTCTGCAATTTCCACATTCAGTGGTGTTGTTTTTCTTTGAGAGTATTACAATGAGACGCCAAATTAATCTTCGCATACAAAATAAATATTCCGTAGATCTTATTTATTTCTACGAGCGACTATATTTTCCTTAATGAATCGACACCAACAAAGCTCAACAATTTGAAGTCCTGATAAAACAAAATCATCTTCTCAAGAGCAGAAAAATGTGCTTTTGCTTTTAAATGTAGACAATTCTATTTCCAACATAAATTAAGCGACGAAACTAGTATTTTCTCTGCAGATTTGTATGCAATTATGAAAGTAATCGAATAAGTCGTCATCTGTATTCACTCCCTGAGTGACAATACATAGCGTATATAACGTCCTAATCCCACGATAATGATTCAAATAAAGCTAATTGACGAGTCAGAAACTCAGAATACTCAATTATTCTTTTCTGGCTACTAAGCCACAATGATATCACGAGAAAGAAGCAAGTAATGAATATAAATCCTGAACGGCAGTAGTTAAGGGTAAGTGAAAATTAGGTTAATAAAAATAAATGGTACACATACACATGAATCCAGATGGAATAGTGAATCAATCATACAACAACAAGCTAAAACAATTCAAACAGTCAACCGCAAAGTAGAAAATTATTAATTTTGTATGCCGGAAAACTGGATTTTTACAATATTAAGGTCACGAATTACAAATATATATTTGAATTTGACGGACCAATCAGAAATGTATCTATATTCCTTTTATGGTCAGACGCCAATCAGTATTCAACATATTTTTGCGACCTGTCCGTGCTACAGAAATAGAAGAAGAATACATGGTATCAGGGGTTTGAGTATCCTCGGAAGATATACTGAGAATAGGAACTGGACCACATTGTACAGTTCATAAAGCGTAACATATGCTATCAGATATAAGTTCAAAACTAACCGAGGTTTATTGGTCTACAGTAAAAAATCTAGTCTAATCTAATCTCAAAAACAACAACAAAACTTAGTATATTAGTAAAACCAAATAAATAATAATTAATTTCGATTTTGCATTATTTTTATCACAAATATACAGAAACGTAGTTCTAAAATTTGAATAACAATTTTTAACAACACTATTCCTCTATAGCCCATCTTTGAAGAAAGTGTTGTAATTGTTCACTTTTAAAATATTAATTATTTTACATTTTATATTTCTTATTTAAATAGATCAATTCAACAACTGAAAATCCCAATAGCCATACAACAACCACAACAACAACAACAACTGTTAAAGTTTCACCAACATTACCATTAATTATTCATCACAAAGATACTAGTCCATCACGATTTCGTACAACAACTGAATCAATGATGTCAATTTCAAATGCAAGTGATTCTTGTGAATCAACTTCATTGAATTTTTGTCAAGGTGTACTCAGATATGATTTAACAACAGCAAAATCAAAACGAAAATTAGAATCAATGGATTTGGAACATTTTAAATATTTAATTGAATCGAATTGTTCAAATCGTGCAGCAGAATTTATTTGTTCAGTATTAGAACCAGAATGTCGTTCAGCTAAATTGGGATCATTACAACCATGTAAAAGAATATGTAAATGTAAGTAAATGAATCATTATAATTAATACCTTAATTAATTAAAAATCAATTGATTGAATTTTAATTAAATTTTTAAGATGTTAATTATATATATATATATAAACAATGTTGACACCTTTAAATTTAAACTAAAGAAGTGAAAATATTTACGTGATTTTTTTTTTTTGTTTTCTTTTTATATAGTATATTGAAATCGTGTTGTAATGTCTGCTGGTATTCTTGATTGCTTGAACTTAGGTATTTTGGTTAGAAAACAAATCAATTGAAATTTTTTAAATTATTTATTCCAAATCGAATTGCGATTTCAAACCAAAAATAAAATTAAAAATTATTAAAAAAAAAAAAATTTTACTATCAGAGTAAAATATAGCTATACTGGAATTTATTTGCACTACACTATTATGTTACACTACTTTGTCATGCTTACTATTTTGTATAGGTTGCGACTCAGTACTTAATTTTAAATACTCGTATAATTTCCACTTTATTTGAAAGCCTAGGGTTTTGGCATAGCTTATACTCACTGTAATTCCATAGCTGTAGTGATTCAGTCTCTGAAAATCTTTAGGTTTCCATAAATTAGTTGATCAGTCAAAGATTGTAATATTGTAATTCACGCCAGTTGTCATCTAGTATAAGAAATATTTTTTTTCTTCCACTGAACTTGATCCCGTAAATTTGTTGTTGAAGAACATCGTTGGCACATCGTTGGATTGCATTTTTTTTTTCTTCGTTCGTACTGATTAGCATGAAGACTATAGAAAGATTAAAAAAATGAGGTTATAAAGAGATTCACCAAAGTAGAAATGGTTAAAGATATAATGAAAATTTAATTCAGTTACTGCATGATGAAAAAAGAGAAATAACGCAGTACTTTACGAAGCTATCAAATGACCAGTTAGTTAGCTGCCATACAACCCAGCTTCAAGCACGCATCATAGAATATATAAAAAATAAAAAATTGTGTTAACAGATCTGAAAACGGATACTTATAGATACTCTTGGGTAGCTATCATACAACATCAGGAACATTTCAAAAACCAATTAAGCATTACGTACTCAAAAAAGGTACATACTACAAATTAGGTACCTCAAAAATAAACAATAATGTCTATAATGTTTGGCATTTTTTTTTTAAAAAAATTGTTAGTTTGTTCTTTGTAGAATTTGAACTCTGTCGTTTTGTTATTTTTCGTTCACATTAAAATTTACTTCATATTTTCACAAAATTACCCGCTTATACCATCCGAAATATCACATTTTCGTTCTTACTTATGAATTATTGGTTAGTTCTGTTTCAGTGTACAAAAGTGTATTCAATATATACAAAGTTAAAAATATATATTATGAATTCATTGCATCTTATTGATTTCATGGGACACTTTAAATTCCAATTAAATTTCGAAATTTCGAAATTTTGAAATTTTCATTATAACAAAATAAATTGCATAATCGCAAACATTTCAATTATTGCAATTTTATATTAAACTAATATTTCTGAAATTATTAAACAGTTATCTCTTAAAGTAGGTACCAGAATCTTTTAGATAATTTTTATTGTTATATTTCAACCCACCACACCATATATACAAACAACTTCAATTATTTTTTTATTGAATTCAATTAAAAAAATTCATTCTGGAAAAAAAATATGTTATTTTTTATTTTTTGTAATGATTGCCATATAAATTTTGCAGCACGTGTTTTGAATGCTCAATTGTCACTTTTTTTCAATTTATTTTTTATTCAATTTGATTTTTTATTTTGTAATATTATTGTAACTTTTTTTTTTTTGTTTTTTTCCATATAGCCATATTAGAACCATGTTCCGGTCTAATTTCAAGTTCTGAAATTCTAACAATAACATTTGATTGTGATCGTTATCCGGATTCAAGTGATCGTAATGTTTGTGAAGATCCAACAAGACGTGATACAAAATGTTATGATAATGAATTTCAATGTTTAGATTCAACATGTATACCAAAACAATGGAAATGTGATAATATCAAAGATTGTCCATTAGGTGAAGATGAAGATACATGCCATTATTGTCATCATGATCAATTCCAATGTCAGTCAGATGGTAAATGTATTACAGAACAATGGCATTGTGATGGTGATAATGATTGTATTGATGGATCTGATGAAATTGATTGTGAAGAATACGATGATGATATAAATGATGAATTTAATGATGAAGATAATATTAATGATGATGATTATAATAATTCAAAAATTTATAATTTATTTTCTGATCAAATACAAGAAATACCATCAGATCATACGAATAGTTTACCATTTTTGACAATATCAGCAGATGATAAAAATGATGAAAATTCAAAAGATGAAAATTTAAAATATGGTAATAATGAAGGTCTATTTGGAACGGATAGTATTGATAGTGTACATAATAAATTAACAAATTTAACAAATAGTAAAGAATCAACAAAATCAAATGATGAAAATGAACAGGATGAAGAGATTCAAACTGGTGAAGCAAGTGGAAGAATTATTATTGGTATGCCACTTAATCATCAAGGATTGGGTAATTAAACAAAAAAAAAACACATTCATATTTTTATTATAATATTATTAAAATTAAAATAAACAATTTTTTTATTAATATTTTTAAGGTAATTTTCAAGATAGTAAAGAAATTATGATGACAAGTGATTCTGAAAATGATTTTAAATATTCGAAAGTAATTCGTAGTAATGGTAGAACAAGAAATGGAACAAGTTCAATAACAAATAAAAGAATATCGTCTACAAGTGGTAGCACAACAGTAAGAACACCAATACGTTTAAGTACTCTATTAAGAAGAGGAACTTCAACATCAACGACATCAACAACAACAACAACAACGACAACTACAACAGCGGTACCAATTCCAATGAGAGTTTTAAAAAATTCTTCAACAACAAAAAGTCGAAAAACAACTTTACCAACAGTAGTACCGTCAAAAGAAACAAAAGAATCTACATTGTGTCCGGGTGCTCAATTAAGATGTGTTAGCGGCAAATGTATAACAGTAGATCAATTATGTGATAAGGTATAAAATATTTAAGTACTGGTAACATTGTGTAAATATTAATATTCTTGAGTATGTTTGTATAAACATTACAGGTGCTGAAATGTAGAAATTCAACCATCCCTTTTACATTTCGATAGTATACCTTGTTAACGGTTATTTGGTGGTCTACAATAGCTAGTATTTGATAAAATCAAATAATAAATCCCTTCCTTAAATAATAATTTTCATTTCATTTTCTTATTATTATTATTTTTATTATTATTGAACTGGTCATAATGTCGATGCACTAAGGTTCAGAGGTTTCATTAACCATTTATATCAAACAAGTATACCTAGAAATTATAGTAGGTATGTTTAAATATCAGTTTAGCAACATCATATCGAAAAATTGGCCCAAGAGATATCTATAATGAAGATATGGAAGCTAGAGCAATGTATTTCTCAGAGCTTTTTTCAAATTAACTTTACTAATTAATGTACCTCGTTAGGTGGGGGGAGGTATCACAATATCATATTAGCTGTTTTCGAGTGAATAGCTAACTTAAATAGTAGTAGATTTAAAACTTTAATTTAAAAAACTAATATTTTTTTGAAAACATTGTTTATATTGTACATCCAAAGCCCTTTACACTTTTTTTAATACTAATATTTACCTAATCACTGAATTGGTCGAAACATACCATTATTTCTGCCTATGCGATCTCCAGACCTTACAATTTTAAATGACTAATTTTAAAAGACATATGAATTGAATTGAATAAAAGTTATTTCGGGCCGCTGAACCTTATTAGGTTTTTCAAGCCATATACCTTTTTTTTCGTTTATGACGACGAAATAATATCGTTGAAAAACTGCAACAATGAATAGAATCAGTAGCCCAAATTATTAGAGGGACAATAATTGATACAACGACAACTATTTTTTAAACATGTCCTACCTTGTCTCCAGATGAATAATCATCACTTTGAGATCTTATTGTAATTTATTGCTAATATTTCTATGAATTATGTTACAAAATTCAACCCTCAGTTATTCTGTTTTTTACATAAACTCAGCTAGCAAAAATATTATTTTACCTGTAAAAGTATGGCACAAAGTATGGCACGAAAATTGTGTTTGGCATGAAAGTTGTAGAGGATGATGCAATGCACAAAAAAAAATTTTTAAAAAAATAATTTGAGCTTTTCCTAATTTGAACTTTTTACAAAAAACGAGCAGTTTTTAAAACCAAAATTTTAAGTTAAATCCGATACGATAACAACAATCCGATGACCACTCAACTATATACCGTTTAGGTGCATTTATAAACAATAAACTCTTAAAGAACACATTTATATAGCTTCAATATGTTTCAATATGTTCGTAACGAAGATTTATTAAAGCTAGATTATTTTTCTGATCTGATGATCTGTAACCCTCTGCAACCCAGATTAAACTTCAAAATAATCCCTCTACTCACTCCACCCTTTTTATTATTTATTTATTTATTTAGTGGGTCTGCAGATAAATCTGCAAGCAAACTTCAAGTCCTTTTTCCTTTCGAAATGTGGGTCTATTACCCTTTTTATTTTAACGAAAATTTAATTTAAAAGTATATTTCTAACACTATACAATTTGTCTTGGCAGAATTTGAAATTACATCCAGATAAATATTTTCATTTATAATACTGCGGTAAATAAATTATTCTTATTAATTCTCTTTATTCTAGATAATTGATTGCCCAGATGGTGCTGATGAAGCTAGATGTGTTTATAAAGAAAATGATGAAATAAATCAGATGAACAAACAATAATTTTTACTTAGTTTAATAAAATTTCCTTAAATATTTAATTTTTTATTTTTTCATTCTTTTTTATTTTATTTTTATTAAATACTTTTATTTTTAAATATTCATACATCATTATTGTAAAAAATTAATTGTTGAAAACAAGCTGAGTACTAAAAGAAAAAAAAAATCAGTAATTATTAGATAATAATTGTTTAATATTATCAATTCTATATCTACATAATAGAAGAAAAAGTCAACCAACCGAATTAATCCAGAAGCCAGTAAATTTTTCATCATCATAAAACTTGAAAGGATTCAACCACTCAACAATTTATCAATCTTAAAACTTAACAAATTATGTATAAATTGCCAATTATATACACATCCTTCATTTCAATTTATTACATACATTTAATTTGTTACTTTTGTACATAATATTATCATAACTAATCTATTTTCTATTATTTTAAAATAATTTTAATGAAGAATTTTGTAATAAATAAGTTTTTATTATAAATTTTTGTGTTTCAATTTTTGTACATCAAAATCCATGACTATTTCGACAGTACCAATTTAGATGTAAAAAACCTATTAACAAACAATATTGTCCACGAACATGTGCCTAATTTTAAATTTCTGGATGTAAATATTGTAGGCTCTCGAAACATGGAAACAGAAAAAATAACCCAAGCATGAAAATCCGCATTGGTTTCAGCTTCAGGTTATCTCCGCGACGCAAAAAAAACAAATACATGCTATATAACAAAACACGAATATATGTATACGAAGCTATATTCGGCATCTGCCCAAATTTTTTTTATCAACCAACCAAATAATATCGGATGAGGCTTTATGGACTGATTCTGACCGACCAGATACCTTACCTTATAATTAATACCTTACTTGCTGGGCGCTACAAACCTTGAAGGGCCTGACGCAAAATCCAGAGACCGACCGACATACTAAAAATTCCTATCATTATTGAAGCATTAAAACTAGTTTTACAATATTAAAGACTCATCATTAATTTACTTTTGGTTCAAGGAAACTAAAATCTTATAAGGTTTTGATTGATGAAAGGTTATAATCTATCTCAAGTAGTCTTGTTCGTTTAACCACTTAAAGTTTTGGATCTAATTTAACCTTGAAATTTCGGCATTGATATGTTGAATACGCAGAATTTTATGCCGTGCAGTGAATTTCATCTTTTGTAAATATGATCTTCATTGCGAATATACCACAGAACTCAGAAGAGCATTGACTATGTTGCGCAGTACCTGATTTGGGAATGTTTGGATGGTTTAAAGATAAGTTGTTTAGCACATTCCCACATTTGAATACCGTATGTATACAGAAGTGTCTTGTGTCTTGTGAATTGCTAATCCAAACAGTGTGGATTAGCAATTCACAAGACACAAGCTAAAATTACTGGAGTGTTTAGCTGTTCTTATTTTTTTGTCAGAATGAAAAGTTGTTAATAGGCAAAAATCTTACAAAAATTTATCTGAAACAAAAAGAAAAAAATATTACCTAGAATCGATATATTATTAGTAGTTTTATATTGGATGAAATTTCTTAATTATACCAGAGCTCAAAAGTTTTGATTAGAGAAAATATTAGTCTTATCACGACTAAAATATGTATAAGCAATTCAAGTGGTGGAGTCACCTAGGAACCAAAACTTCAAGAAAATAAGGCAGTAAAAAAAATATTTGTTTGTAATTAAAAATCAATTTTGATTTGTTAACATTACGTTATTTTTATCCAATTTGAGTATTAGCATTTTCTTACAATAGTATAATATTTAGTAACAATAATTAAGATTTGGAATAAATTCAAATTTTTTAATTGTTTTTATTTTGTTTTTTTTTAATTGAATATAATCTTAAAATCTGGAATACTGTTTTCATTTTCTTTTTTTTTTTTTTTGTAAACATAATTTATAATTAAATAGTAGTAATAATATAATTTTAATCAAGTTCAACACATATAATATATTTGTTTTATCTAAAATTAAAATTTAAAATATGAATTAAAATCTAAATAAGCATTTCAAAATATTTAAAATAACATTTTAAAAAGCAACAAATAGTTTATAATGTACAATTCTAACAGAATTTTAAAATTTAATAAAATTTTATAAGCTTTTTTTAACTGTTTTCTTTAAATCATATAATGAAGAAAATAATTTAATATTTATGTTTTTCACTTTTTTTTTTTGATTTATTACAATTTTTAGTTCAAATAAAACTTTAATAATAATTGTATATAAATATTTCTATCATAATTGGCCCAATTAAAATAAAAAAACAAACAAAGTGAATTCATCGTAATATGCATTTATCATTCCGAGAATTTTTAATTCGATATTTGAGATCATACACTTTGAAAGTTCATAATTTTTTTTTTTATAATATTATTTTTCTTATATATAAATAAATACATCACACAATTTATTTAAATTTTTTTTCTTTATTATAGTAATTTTATTATAGTTTTTTGAAAAAAATGGCTAAATTTTGGTTCCATAGAGATATTAGAATTTTAAATAAAAGAAAAAAATAAAACAAATAAATGCCTTACTATATTGGGCCAAAGTTTTCATTAATCTTTTCTTATATATGTATAACATTAAATGTTATTATTTAAAACGAATAAAAATTTCCTTTATATTATTAATATATTATACGTTTATATTTTAAAATTATTTTAAAATTATTTTAATTGATTTGATTTTTAATTAATTTCTTTATTGAGTTATTGCCACAATCGAGGCACTGTTAATTGAACAAGCAATTTTTTTTTTTAATTTTATTACATTTCACTTAAATACATACTAAATTTAATAAATGAGTAACTATTTATTGTAGCAAATATATATATTTTCAAATATTGTTGTTGCTTTAAAATAATTCACGCGACTTAATTGACACACAAAATTAATTTTAATACTATTATAATATTTGTTATATTATTATAATATTATAATTTATTAAAAATTAAAAATTTATTTTGATTTTTCGATTTAAAAAATGTTCCACAGATATTCGAGTATTTTGAAATTGTTTTTGTTTCATATTCTTGTAAGTTTGTGTTGTGTTAATATTTTCGATTGAAATTTATTAGTGCAAAATTTAAAGGTACACATATTATAAAAAAAAAATTAGTTTTCAAAGGTTAGTTAATCAATTTTAAAAATGTTTCAAAATTATTTCAAGTAAAATGGATAAATTTCCAATAATATTATGAATACATATTTATAATTTTTAATTTTTTGTAAATTTTTCCATTGAACTATTGAGGAAATAATAATAATATAGTAATTTTAAATAAATAAAAAATAAAACTAGTAATTTTAAATAAATAATCAACATAAATTTCAAATTAATGAAGAACATAATTTTCAAAACAGTGTTGTATTTCTTATTCGATGTAAAATAAAATTTAATTTATATATAAAGTTTTTATTTTATAAAAAAGAATTTTACTAAAATGAATTCGTAAAAATAAAATTAGATGATGGGTAAATTCGTAAATGAATTAGTATCATGCATCATTAAATTTCATGCTGGAAAAATTAATTTCTAAAATTGATAATCGTTTTAATTTAATAAAATTAATTATTTAGTTATTGTAACTAATACAATTCTAAAATTATTATTATTAGCAAATGCATTAAGAAATCAGTTTTTCGCATCACGAATTCCTGATATTTATGCATTTCCGAATTTACACTATATTTAATTATTTTAATTAACATAATATATTATTTACTGGATTTCAAATTTTAATAAAAAAAACAATAATTCAATGGGAATTTCCTTTAACGAAACGGAGTTGTCTATTCACAAATAGATATTAAAATTAAATGGATTATAAATATTTTCAATGCATGTATACATTATAATATTTTTTTTTATATTTAAGAAACAACAATTTAATAAAGAGAAATAGATATTAATAAAAACGAATTTGGAATATTAAAGCATTTCCGAGTAATAAGAGGATTGTTATTTTTCTTTTATATAAATATGTTTATTAAGTTTTTTTTTCTGTTTAAATAATGCTATGATTTTCTTTTTCTTTTTGCCTGATTTATATTTACTTTTTCATCTTTATATACTAATATACTACATATCTTTTTAAATAAAAAAAATTAATAAAAATTATAATTATAACAATAAATAGGTTTATTATCAAAAATGTTCGTTGTTTTTATTAATTTCTGTCTTATTTAATTATTAATTATAGAAATAATATCAAGGTATTAATCAACTTTATTGTAATTCCAATTTTTTCATTTTAATATTAAACGGTTCCAATAATTATTATAAATTGACTAATAATAAAATGAATAATAAATTAATATGTAATTTAATTGAAAAAAAAATTGTTATAAACAATAATAAAATAAATAGTCAAATATGCTTTAAATAATTATAAAACTAAAGTTTTCTAATATTTAGGTTGTAAGTTCAAGTTCTGCTTGAAGAGTGGATAAATAATAAAAATTATCCTTGAAACTTTAATAACATTTTTTAAATCAAATTAAATATATATCCTTGATTGTATTCTTAATCTTATTTATATATATTTAAAACTTAATAAAACATTGTAAAACTTATATAATCAACATTATTATGAAAAGTGTGATAATCATCGTTTTTATAGATGTCGAACGTTTTAAGCTAAGGAGCTATGTCATTTTTCATTTCATTTTAAGATATTTTTTAAAGATTTTTGAAGATTTAACATATTATGATATTTTAAAATTATATCTGTATCGAACAAAAAAAACTTATAATAATTATTGGATTTATTTAATTTCAAAAATTTAATTATTTTTCGTATAAACAACCAATTTTAATTTAGAAACAAACATGTACACATGTTTGTTCATATTTCTACATATAATTGCACAATTGGAAGCACTGGGAATTAATAAATAATAAGAGTAAAATTAAAAATAATTGGCAAGATATAACCCATTTTTTTTTTTTAATAAGATTAAAAAATTAATTGTTAAAGGGAAGAAAAAAAAGAAATTAAAAAAATAACTATACTATTTACATAAAAATTTATCTACATTTTTTCCTATTTCTTTTCATTTTAAATTTCTACAATAGTATAATGTATTTCAAATTATTTTTCATTACATAAGATTCTTGTTTTCTTATAATATATTTTTATATATGGTATATATTTTGTTTAAAAACATTTCTTTAATCTATTATTGTTCCATTCTTTCACAATTTAAATATAATTTTTTTATAATTATACAAAATATTCCAAATAAAATTTAAATTTATTTATATGTTATATATTTAAATAAATAGTAATAGTTTAATAGTTTTTTTTTATGTTTAAATAAAATTTGAAGCGAAAACAACTTTAAATATAATATAATTAAATTTAAATAAGTATATGTATATATTTGAAATCAATTCGAAATATAAATAAAATTTAACATAATAGATTCTATTATGTAATTCTATATAATATTTATAATTAAGGGGTTGGAAACTTAATGTTAATGGTAGTATTTGCAGTTTTTTTTTTTTTAGTTATTATTTTTTTTATTTTTAATTATTTTTATTATTTATTCCTCATTATCATCGAGTATTTCCAGAAATGCTCTTGGTACAAGTCCTTTAAGTAATCCTTGCTTTCCATACATATAATCAGAATTGATTGGTGAGCATTCAGTTACGAAAATTACCTACAAAATAACGAAAATATGTATATCTAAATATAGAATATTAAGTTTTATTGAATTATAATATTGTTATTAAAAACAGTTTTATTTACAGTTAAATTTATTTGACTAATGACCGTGTGGTCATGTATTTGACTTCGAAGAAAACTAACGTACTAATGTCCCAGAAATTAAAATCTAATATCAAACAATTTAAAGCTATTAGTAGATTAATTAATAGGTTAATAGAATCAGACCACCTTCGTTGGGAAAATGAAATATCGGCGGATATGAAAGCATTCATATATCCAAGGAGAGAATCTATTCGTAACCCAGGACCTTGAAGAGGTATATAGCACCCAGAAAATAAGTAATAAAAATTACTTTATTTTTACATAGAAAAAATTATATATTTAAGGAGTAATGAAATTTGCTAAAAAAATTATTCTATTTACGATAACGTATGTATACGAAACTTGTTTTAAAACTAGTTTCTGATCGTTGCTGAAAACTTTTAAAAAGATAAAAATAAATTACAGGACATCCTTTAAAAAAATATTAAAGTCTTATAAAATTGCAAGTTTCTTAATATTTTTTTTTTTGTATTAAATTTATCATAAAATACAAATTATATGAACGAAAATATTAAAGAGACAATTAAATAAAAGAATTACTGTATTCTAATAGGTAACAAAATAAATTGAATTTTGTTCAGAGAATATTTTTAACCATTAAATTTATAGAACAGAAATCTGTTATAATATATAATTTATATTGCGATTGCAATTTCTAAATATAAAATAAAATTGTCAGAAAAAAATATGTTTCTTTTAAATTTTTAACTAAATTCAAAATTTAAAGAAATGAAATGAACCTTTAAAAATCACATTTATATTATATTACAATAAAGAAGTGAAAAATTTGTTTGTAAGAAAACATAAAAACATCTATTCACATTAATTTAATAATACAAGAAAAAAAAATATTTATATAGTATAATTATGAATATTAAAGTTTTGCTAAAGCATTTTAGAATAATGAAAATATTATAGAAATAGAAGAAAATCATAAATAGTATAAATTACCTCATTTGATGTTAAATTGAGTTCAGTATGATCTTTAGCATCATAGCTGCATAGAACTCGTGCCCGTTTCATTTCTGAACCAATATCAGGGCTACGAGTTTTTGAATCATTTTCATCTAATCCAACAGGTTCATACGGTGTCGGGCCTCCAAGCCTAAATCGAAATTACATTTTTGTATTGATTTGTTTTTCTTTTTATTTTTTGACAAAATCCAAAATCAAAAATAAATGAATATCGGTATTCATTTTCATTTTGTTTTTTTTTTTTTTTTTTTTTTGTTATTGTTTGTTGTTTTATTAAAAATAATAAATAAATATTAATCATTTATGTATATAAATGTATAAGTAATTCTACATTATTCGGAAAACGTATTATATATTAACATATTTATATATGTACACTACATTAAAAATTAAAATCCTAAATAAATAAATTATTTTTTAATTTAGACAAAATTTTATATATAGGAGAATTTTTAATGTTAAATTATTTGAATTTATAATAATTAAAGATAGAAAAGTAAAGAGAAATAAGAATAGAAATTGAAAGTTATTAAAATGATTTTTTTTTGTTAATTGAAAACCAATGAGAAAAGTTTAATTTGAATTAAAATAAAAATATATTTTCTGTTTTTAAAATTAGAACTCCACGATTAACTAAAAAATAATTGTTCGTTGTTTTTTTTACAATGAAGCGATGCTAAAGATTGGATTTAATATAAAATATATATATATAAATTATTTGGCAAATATTCAAGTAAGTTTGTTGATAAAGTACTTTTTCTAACTCAACATTTTTTCAATTAAAAATATTTATTTGATGAATTCAAATCAAAGTTATTGAGTTACCTAATAATATAATAAATAATATTATATTATTAATGTTATCGTTATAAATTTGTTTTTCTTTTTCCTAAAATAACTGGTATTTCCTCAAACTACGTTGTGTTGAAAACTAAGCCTTTAAAAGTAGTTTTTAGTGTTTTACTTGATTTTAATAATAGCTCAATTTTCGAAAATTTTTATTTATAAATGAAGACCCTTGTAATAAATTCAATATAATTTTAAGTGATGTTATAAATATTTCTATTTTAATAAAAAAAAATTATTTAGTAAAATATTTTTTAATTTTCTTAATGTAGTATCTTTATTTCTTTTATAATTTAAATAAGGATTTTCTCATTTTAAAATTTTAGAACTTTTTAATATTTTTACTCCACTTAATTTCAAATCAAATTAAATAGAGGTTTGTTTGCACACAAGTAACATTTTATGTAGAAGAAGAATTCCAAAATAGAAATATTCTTAAGTTATTAATTTTTTCATCTACTCAAAATATCTATGATGGCTGGTAATAATAAATTAAATTAAATTAACTTCAAACTTCTAAATCAAATTACATTCAAATGTGAAAAGAAAAAACGGCTGCCCCTAACAAACTGGATCCATAGAGAATTACATTAAATCAAGAAATTTAATTCTTCTATGTCTATGACTATTATCTTGACTATAGTCGTTAAATCAATAACGTAAAAATAATCGTGTAATTAAAAAATAATTAAATTATATAAAAAAAAAAATATAAGTTAATATCTTAATTTTGTTTCAAACAACGTACTCTAAATTTCAATTTTAAAACTTTTAAGTAGGATAATACATTTATTTATTTTAGTTTTATTTTAATTTAATATTAATTTATTTTAATTTAATGTAAAAGTTACAATGAACAGATGATGTCTGATTTTACAATATAACATCAACAACATTTTAACACTTAAATAACAAATTAATATTATATCAACCAGGGAAAATTGGAAAATATACAAAAAATATATATAATACATATTTACAATCAAATGAAACATTAAAATTTCAAAATTCAACTACAACAGTCAATGTGCTGTTAAAAACAAAAATGATGAGTCTCACATAGTTATAATTAAAAAACAAAAAAAAATGTGCGAAAACATTTAAAAACGAAAAATTCAAATATTTTTTAAAGAACGCTTAAAAAAGTTCTAAATTTTAATTTTATTTTTTAATACAATTCTAAATTGTATATTTTGTTTTTATATAATATATATATATATATATATATATAAATGTATAAATTTTTGTTTTCATTTTAAAAAGATAAAAAAGAAACAACAAACAAAAGTTAAAGCGTAGTAATTTCACCGGTTGTATCGTAAGAAATATTTAAAGAATTTAAAATAACTTCAGGATCATTTTGTAATTCATTTGAAGGTTTTGGAGGCCCGTTATCATTATCAATATCTTCACTATTAACACGTAATCGTGGAGTTTGTGGTCGTAGGCTGTAAACCGATTGTAGAAGAGAAGAGTTTTTTTTTTTTTTTTACATATAGAAAGATAGTTCAGTTTAGAAATTAATAAAATGAAAAATTAAGGTAACAAAAATAATGAAGAATGAAAAATATAGAATAGCAGTATTCATATTAAAATAATTAAATTTAAAAATATAATTTGCAAATAATGAAGGCTTAAAAGAATACGAATATAAAAGAATTAATAAAATGTTAGTAATAAATAAATAATGAATCAGTCTTAAATTCTAAAGTCTAAACTAAAATTTCCAGGTCTATAAATGACAAAAATTATAAAATTCACCAATCAGCTTATTAATAGTTACTCATTCAAATTTTAGTTATAGATACATAGTAAGTAATTTATCTTTCAGATATATGTACTGATATAAAGAATAAAATTTCAAATAGAAATTTTAAAATAAATAATTTTTATTTAGAAAAGAAGCGCTCTTAGCTTATTCTTTTAAATTACACGTTTCAAAGAAAACAATATCGCTGATAGTATAAATGATGAATTATAGAATAAAGTTTAAAAAAAATAAATGAGTAAACTTAGAATAACCAAGTTATTATTATCAATATGCTGTAAAAAAAAATTATTTAATATCTTAATTCCAATTTAATTAATATTAAAAGTAATTAATAATTTATTTTTAATTTCTTAAAATTAAAATAATTAATTAGCAAGTTGTTTAGAATATAATAAAGAGATAAGATAATATCAACAGAAGCTTTAGTTTAAAAAAATTAACCTGCGGTTGAAAAAAAAATATTTCAAAAAGCATTTGCCATTTTATCAAAATGATTCCATGCTAATTAAATTTGAAGCAAATTGATTGGTGAATACTATTCATAACAAAAATAAATTACTTGATCAAACATTAATATTATAAATGCTAATCTACAAATTACTAATAAAAAAAAAAACATTTTAAACACACACCTGACCAACTCCTTTTGTAAATCATTCATAATTGAAACGCATTGTGTAAAATATCTCACTTGAGTTTCAACAAAAGAATGTAAATGGCGTAAATGACCAGCCTGAGATGTACCAATACCTTCTAATAATATTTTTGTAATTTCAGCCTGACGGTCAAATTCTGCTTGAGCGACACGTAAATCGCGTTCAGCCTACAATAAAAAACAAACAAAATTTAAGTTATGTAATACATACAATATTTTTCAAAATTTAATATATTGATTAAAATATTGATAAATTAATAAAACAAAATACCTTTTAAAACCATAAAAATAATGACGTTTTAAATTAAAACAAAATGAATTAGATAATGAATTAAAGCCGTTTGAAAATAAAAATAAAATATTAATAAATGCAATGCACACTTTAACAACACACATTAAAATTTGAAAACATTTGAAGAGATATACCTGTTCTAAGACAGCTTCTGGAGAAACTCCATCTTTCTAAGATTTTATTTTAATAAAGCAGCGTGAAAAAAAATGTTCATTTTAATTTTAAATTTTAAAAATGCCTATTATTTTTTCTTTTATCATCATATGTAAGTAATTTCGAAAAAATAATAGCATATCACTCAGTTAAGTATAAAATGTTCTAGTTTACATTTAAACTCATTTATAGAATCTTACCGCTTGCTGTCCAATCATGCTTCTACCTTTTCGAACACGATTTTTACATGCATCCAAATCCAATCTAAAATTAATTTTAATATCATTTAACAATTTTTTGATATTTTTTAAATATATGTACTTACCTTTTGCTTTCTAATATTCCCTTCTCCTTGGTAATAGTTTTCATTTCACCTTCCAAGAACTTTTTTAATGGCTGTGTAAAACAAATACCAGCTGAACCAATAAAATCACGTTCACATACACCTAATCTTTGTTCTCCCTGACCAACTTTTATTAAAGCTTGGCCATATGGAGTATCCTGACCAAAATCTCCACCTGCTTCAATCATGTCTAAACCTAAATATTCCAAATTACTCAAACGTTGTGGTTTCTTTTTCTCTATTTTTTCAAATATAAAATCTTCTACACGATTTCCAGGATTTGGAATTAAAACCGATTCCGTATCTCTTACTATTTTCTCAGTCCATACTTTTGTGCATTCGGCTCTGTCAGCTAAATTTTCAAAATGGCCATCTAATTCTGTTTTCTCAGCATGTCCAAATTTTTCCTTTAAAATATAAAAATTTTATAAAATAAAAAATTTTCAAAATATATTTTCAATTTATATACTTCAGTAAGCTGAACTACTCTAGAGAAAGTACTTCCTAAATTACTGCCAGCTTCTTTAACTAATTTCTTCACATCAAAATCAGGTAAATGGATATTCATTTTGATTCCTGGTTTCTTTGTTATAATCAAAAGGGTTTTTAAGAATAGAAAAAACTATTTATTTAGTTAGATTTAAAATAGAAAAAAAAAATCGATTTGTTTCTTGTATCTTAATTTTAAAATACTTTTTCTTCCAAGTAACCAGAAATAAAATGACTTGATTAATGATTATGAAAAATGTCAATATTGAAGGTTGTTGAAGATATGTCAAAAAATTCAATTTTTTTAAATTTTGCTAAAACTACAACAATGCCTCTAGCGATGATTTTTCTAACTAATTATGTAATATTAAATCATGTAATTGTTCTAATAAGTAAAAAACTATTTGTACATTTTTAAATTTGAGTAATTAAATAATTACTAAAACTAGAGTAAATAAATTTAAAAAGAATATTAAACAAAATGCCTTAACGTAAACGAAACCTTAATAAAATCGTAACACGAACACAAATATCAACACGAATAAAAACGTTTTGTAAACGGAATGCTTTTTGACTTTTTGATGTCAATTTTGTTATTCGACATACCGCAAAATGCCGCAAAATAAACACACACAGTTACCGTAAACAGTTCATTTCATACTGTAGTTCTAGTCTAGCTCTAGCTTAATTGAATGTTTTAAAATCAAACCTTCGAAAATCTCACAAATTACAATGTAAATTCTTATTTTTTACATTCGGCACGCTTATAAAATTATTAATTAAAATAATTTAATTTCATCTGTTGTTTAGTATAAACTAGGTACTTACAATTTCTAAATAATGTACGAAATCTGATACATATATTCAAGAAGTCCATCCACCAACCCGGTAAGTGAAAACATTTATGTATAATTAAAACAATAATGAAAATATTTTAATTGTTAATTATATTACTAAATATATTTTAATATATTGCATTTGTGTAATTAAACATTTTCTAAACTTCAATTCCAATCCAAGTTTTAGATAAGTAGGTGAATGAAGAAATTATGTTTTTGGTTATATGAATAGTGCAGTATTAACTGCACTTTGTAAGTGTTTTTATTAAATTTAGTTAGTTATTATTTTATTAAATGAGTATATTATAGTTACCTACTTATCTATTTTACAATCTTTCTCATCCTAATTTTCAAATTCGTAATTTTTATTTAAAATCAGTTTCAGTTATGTTTTATATAAAAATAACGGTATGACAGACAATAGTACAAATATGAACGCGATGAAATGTGTTCAGTTATAAAATTCAATTGAGCGGGCAAATTAAACTGACTTACAAAGTTACAAATAAATAACGTACTTTTCGTATATTCAAAAATCTAAATTAAAACAAAATCAGATTATAATTTTCTAAATTTATTAATAATTCTATTTTATTTACCTAAAAATTTTTAATTGTGTACTTATTTTGTAATTACCTTACCTAATTTTTACTCTTCTTTCTTATCGTTGATCAAATCAACTTAACAAAAATTATTTAAAATTGAGACTAATTTTGTATTTATTATTACTCAGTAGATTTAGTACAGAATCGGGCAGAGTTCTAGGACAGTTTACTGAACACAACTATTACATACAATTTCTCTTATCGAATGGAATTTAGAAAAAAAAATTATTTTTGAAACCTAAAAAACTTTATCAGTACTTGAGATCTTGTAGATTTTGAAATTAAAGTGATAAGTCACACTTAATACAACTTTTTTCGTTTACTGACGAACTGAAAAATAATTACTGAACTAAATCAGTTTTAAGCTTTTTACATTTATTTCTGTTCATTTGTTTTAATATTAGTGATTTTGGCGATCATATCATTTGACTTAAAATACATAATATTAAATTTTATTAATTTTGAAATACTAGTGAAGTACATACAATCACTTTAATTTGAACTAGAAAAATGTTTTAACAAAAATAATTAGATAAAAGTGTTTGCGTTCTTTTACAGAGTAAACAACTTTTTTTTCTTTCAACAACGTCCTTGAGAAAAAGTACCTATCAAGTTGGAAAAAGTAAATACGTTAACACCTGTAAAAGGTATTTATTGTTATATGTTTAAATGGCATAAGATTAGGTCCATTAAAACTTCCAAGGAGTTGGGGTCGGTAGATGATAATGAAAAAACGCAGAAAATACTTAAGCTTAATAGAAAGAAAATTAAAACGAGAATGAGTACAAGTATATTGATAGGTCACTCTTTGCTTAACAACCACGCAATACGACTGGGGCTTGAAAATATTGATAACTATCGATTCTGCGAGTCTTCACACTCAAGAAGCCATGAAGCATATTTTCTGAGACTACCAAGGTCTGGCTACAACTAGGCTCAAATGGTTTGAAGAGTAAATGCTTGATGTTAAAAGTTTTCGTTCCAGCATATCAACAGATTTGTCAAATGCACGTGTATGCTCGGAGATTAAGTAATGGTCCCGTTCGTGTTTCGTGTGATAAACTGGACCGTTATGAAAGTAAAATTTAATATTGCTATCTATTTAGTTTAATTTAAAAAGTGTGACAGCCGTAGCAATCCGTCGCCACTACAACACATCTTATTTATGTTTAATGGATAGGTAACAATTCGACCGTTTTCGTAATTAATTTGATTTATTGGTCTTATATTATGTTTTTCTATAAATTTCAACAACCAAGAATATCTTTTACTTTGGTCTTTATTCAGGATTGAGTAATTCTTAGTTTTCTATATTTCGATGCTTTCAGCTCAATTCTTTAGGAATCCTACTATTTTAATAAATTTGTTTTGCTACTTTGGATCTAAATTCCGTTAAATTCTTCTTCTTAGTTAGTTCTGCTTCTTTCATGAGTTTCTTGAGTCGGGTTTCCAATGACCTCCTTTAATTGTTTTAAATAGATTTTGTTGCAACTGATAGAAGAGCTACTTTTCTTTTAAACTGCTAATGAGTGAGTAAATTAATGAGACTTCGTAATAAAGTTCTTTTGTGTTTGTTGATTAGGTTAGTGATGGTTTTTTTCTAGACACTCATTTAATCCATCAGTCTCAAATTGTTTTTTCTCTTTTACTAAACCTTCCGGTGAGATGGGAAGGCTTAATATTCGATGGATCATATAATCGTCGGTAGATCATATAATCGTCGATGGATCATATAATCGTCGATGGATCATATAATCGTCGATGGATCATGTAATTGATATATGCCATTTTTTATTGTAAAGAGTGGTTCCCGGTGTTAGGAAATGACTGTCAGTATCTAATAACTGTAGTTGAACTTCTTTTTCTACCTCAACGGTAAACTATAATGTTTTACCAAATAATACATTGATATAGATATTTATAATCACATGTATATTATATACATACATGAATATCTAATAATAAATAATAATATAATACTAATGCTTAAAAACTCTATGATACTCTATGATACTCAACTGATACATACTCTGATACTACGTGCGTAAATAAAAAAAAATTCAACCTGATTACTTGAGACACGTGGTAAAAAAATATGATAATTTTTAAATAATGATGAATTATTATACAAAATCAGAAATACGTTTTTAAAAAAAAATTAAAAGCGTAAAAAAAACTTGAAACTAGCAACATAATAAACATGATGTGAATGTATATATGCATATTATAATAACAATATAAAAAAACAAAAAAAAAATCATGGGTCAGAAACAGAAACAGAAAACGTCAATTAGCCGGACAGGTATTATAATATAATTTTTTTTATATAAAATATTCCTAGTTTTTTGACCTATTCTGTTTTGCAAATGAATAAAAAAGAATACTATGTATTTAATTTTCACTGAAAAAAACATTAACGAAGAGCACTAAGAAATAAAAGAACTAGTTTTTTTTTTTTTGTATTTTTTAACTTTATTTTTTTTTTTTTTTTTTTTCATTCCAAAAAGTTTATTAAACTTTGTAGTTTTTTGTAATAGTAAAAATTTTATATTATTTTAATAATGCACTTATATACATACATAGTAAATTTTAAATATAAATAAATTCTTTCTATTATTATTTAATCTAAATAAATTTATTTAAAATAATTTTACACATTTACATAGATATTTTTTTTATGTGAACGGTTTACAGGTTTTTTTATTTTATAATTAATTATTCTTATTTCTTATACTTTAATGTATTTGAATTAGATAATATTATATGATAGTTATTTTTAATTATGTACAATAATAATACATAATATGTATGTATTTAATTTTAAATTTTAAAAAATTTCAATCTCTTTTTTCTGGATTTAATAATTTCAATCCTTTTAATATACTTCCATTGCCATATGTTGTTTGATCTTCAAATAAAATATAATTAGATTTATTTGACATTAAACTACAAGGATATTCAGCTCCTTTATTACACTCATAATCCCATACAAATTTAATTATATATTCTTGATTTGGTATTAAAATAATTTTATTATCTAACATAATATTTATATCACAATTATATGGAAATATTTTTTCATTTAAAATTTGATTGTATTCTAAAATTTGTTGTTCGTCTCCATTGGCATTTGTTACAGTTGAATATATTTCAATATTAAATGACTCTTTATAATCATAGGAATCGTTATGATTAAAATTAAAATGTCTATTATTTAAATCCAATGTCATTGGATTTGGTTTTAAGCGACTATGTATTATTAAAGCAATTAATGATGTATATTGATTTGATTTAATTGAAATTAAAAATTTATTATTTAATTCATTAATTAAAAAGGGTTGTCTTGCCTTATAATAGGTTCTTTCAATAATTGTTATTTGTTCTGTAAAGAGAAAAAAGTGAATATTTAGAGTAGTGTGAAAGTTTTAAAAATTAAAATTGTTTAATAATAGATGTTTATAATAAAAATATATGTATATATATTTTTTCTAACTTTAAATTTAAGCACCCGAGACCCGACAAATAAATCATTTTTGCTCTTTGCAAATTACGTGCTTTTTCATCCCACTCGTTTCTTCAACCTCCTTATGAGGATAGACTTGTTTTTAATAGACTTAAAATCTCTTCAACCGAGACGTTTAACATTCAGACGGGTAACATTCATCTACCAAATTCTTACAGAAAATATTTCAGCACTAGCAATTCAAATTAGAGTAAATTTTAGAAAAAATTCGAGCAATTTGTTTTAAGTTGATTTATTCAATGTTCCTAATCAGTAATCATAGTGTACAGACTATATAGGAAATTTTAGCCAGTATGAATGATACGTGAGATTAACTCGAGATCAGATTGTTAACCTCCTTAAATTTGATATGTATATAATTTATAGCTTTTAGAAAAACTTATATTATATAGAGTTAGTCAGAAGCACTGATGTAAAAAGTAAATTGCTTCCGAAAATTGATTTATTAGTGAAAGGAAATTAGTTTTGTGCCTTTTTTGTATTACGATTACTTATTTATATTATTTGAATTTGTATAAATTTGATTAAGAAACTTTAAAATGACTTGTAAACACTCAATACACGAGATCCATCAGCTCTTGTAAAGAAATTGAATTAATAAAAAACTAAATAAAAACAAATTTGATTATCAGAAGTAATATATTTGAATATTCTTAACTTAATTAACGTCTATGTGAGATTCTACATTGTTTCATTTGAAAGTTGTTATTTTCCTTCGTATTTACCTAAGTATGGATTCCTCTTCTGTAAATTTCAACAAACTTTGATTTTGAATACCTGTAGTTTATATATAGTTCAGATATTCTCGGTGGCAACTGAAGTGTTATTTACGGTAATGGACCACCGTATGTATACAATAATGGTGCCATATAATCTATAGTAAATGTAGTAAGATGAAGTGAAGTAAATGTGTAGGCGGGGTAAGTGTGTCACCACGCCAGAAATTATATATTTCTAGCCGTTAAATTAAAAAAAAATTACATTTCTTAATTCTCAATGTTTTCTCTATCGAGTTAATACAACTAACAAAGAAAAAAAATAAAAAATAACAAAAAAAATTGTAATATTAAAATCTCTAAATAATTGCATTTACCCCAGCATTAATAATCCCATTTTTAGTTACCCATAACACAATTACCCCATTTTTCGAGGAAATGTGTTACACGGACATCAATGTCACAAAAAAAATATGATTTCAAAATGATGATGTTCTGTAAGAAGAATATTTTTGCTTTATCTAATTCATGGATCATAATAACTAATAGTAAGACAGTATACTTACAAAAATTAAACTAATTATTGCAAAAGAATTAATTTAGTCCGCGAGTACAAAATAATGAAAAAGTGCGTTAGTAGTAGACTAAATAAATACGTGTATCTGTATGATAATAATTACTAGTTCAATATTAACAAATTAAATTTTCCACTATCATTTGAAATGTTTTAAAAATATACAATTTATATATACATATATATATACGATTTCAACATATTCGACATTACAAATTAAAAAATGGTCTATTAATTAAATAAATTAATTAGTCTAAAATTGATGGCTCAAAAATTAATTGGTTTAAAAACTGATTTAGTAATAGTTTTTACTGCTATGTACACACACACAAGTATACTTAATTAAAATATTTTTAATTTCAATAAATTTACCAATTCTATAGTTATTTCCAAAGAAATTATCTTCAATATTCCAATGACTTTGATTTTCTATTATTGCATTTAAACTATTATTAATATTATCAACATAATTTCCATCATCATCATCATTATTATCATCATCTTCATCAGTTAAAATATTTTCATTTTTATTGTCATTATTTTGAAAATTTTTATTTAATTGTCTTTTATTATCTAAATCATTTCGTATCCATTCTTTAATAAAATAATATAAATATTTTTCACAACTTTTACCAAATGATGAATTCAATATTTTCATAATGCAATCCTTTGATAAATGATAATACGATGATTTTAATGTTAACATAAATTTTGTTGCACCATTATCAGATGACATACAATACTGTTCAAAAAATTGTAAACATGTTCTAATAAATGATTCTAAATTTGTATATATTGCTAAATCTAATGTTTCTAATATATTATCAAAACGTAATTTATCTTTAATTGCAATTAATGATTTCTGTTTTAATTCATTTATCATATATTTTTCACCACAATAATATAATTCAATTGTATTTTGTAAATTCTCTGTATTAAAATTCAATTCACTGGTATATATAAATGTTAACATTTTATAAAATACTTCAGGTGATATATCAGAAATTTTAATTATTTTTGTACCTGTTGAATTATTATTGTCATTTAAATTTAATGGGCCATAAAGTAATGTTTCAAATACAGGACTAGCTGTTGATAAAATTAATTTGTGAGCTTTTATTGTACAATCATCAATACAAAATGAACAATCTGAATATTTCTCTGATATAAATAATTGATAATAACGGCGACTTAATGATGATGTTAATGATGATGATGATGATGGTGTTGATGATGATGATGATGGTATTTCATAATTTGTATTATTAATATCAACTATACAACAATTATTATTTATATATTGCCCATTAATATTATTATTATTATTATTATCCATTTTTTATTAATTACATATATATTTTTAGCCTGTGTATTGATAACGCTGAAAGAAAAAAAATATAAATTAAAACATTTAACATTTAATCAAATTATAATATTAAAACAACCTAAATCAGGTTGCGTTTAGTAACTATCATAAAAAACAAATTTAAGTAAATAAAAATAATTAATAATATTTATATTTCTTTCGTATTAATTTGTTGTTTTTTCTTTAATTAATTCATATTACTTTGTATTTATTTTTAATATACAATTTTACTTTATTTTATTACTGCCCTTTAATGTGGGTTTTGGTGATGTAAAAATAATGCGCACTTATTTGACATCTAATCATATTTATGATTTATAATAGTTACTATTTGATTAATTAAATATTATTACTATATTATATTATTGTTTAATACATTATTAAACAATAATAAATATTGTTTAATGATGTACAATAAATCTCAGAGGATAATATCTGAACTAACCAATATTTGAAATGCGTATTTTATAGATATTATTCAATTTGAAATAAATAAAAAATTAAAAAGTTTTGAAGTTATAACAATTATTTACTAAATTGAATTTGCGCAGTATTTTTTTTTCAACTTAATTGTATCTATTAAAAACATTAAAACAATAACCGGTCTTGACCAAATTATTTGATAATTTTTTTTTACGTATGCTTGATAGTAGATGACTTAACAGCTTCACAATTTGCTAACATGTTCCAATCGAAAATTAAGATTAAAATATGCAATTTGCACCATATCAAAATTAAGGTTGATTTGTGTATGAAAAATTGTACGTAGATAATTATAAATTTTTAAAATAATTTAAAGAAATTATAAAATAAAACTATTTTAGATAGAACATTCAGAAAAATACTGATATTCGAAAAACGAAGCAAAGACAGTAAATATAGAAAGATGCACAAAAGTAGTTTGATCGTAATCAGAGTTGAGATGGGCCATTTTTACGATTTTACTGTTTCATATTAAAAACATAAACAACCACTCATTATAGAAATAACAATAAAAAAAAATAAAAAATAGCACAAATATACTGGGTGTTTCAGAACATGCGTATCAGTTTTTCAAGAGGGGAATTATTAAATAAATCGAGTGTGCTCTATCGGTTGTTGATATTTTCAACTTCCGGGAAGGACCGAAAAATGATTTTTTAAACCCCAAATTTATCGAAAAACGCCGAAATAGAGATTTTCAAATGGGAAGAGATACTTTTTTATACAAATTCGAATTCTACGTCATAAAATAAAAAATCTTTGTCTTATTAATTTTTTTTTAGTTTTGTTTTTTGTTTTTTTGTAGTTTAAACTTTGTAGGTACTCAAGACTGAGATAAAAAAAAAATGATTTAACAAAAGTTTCTTATGAATCAGTTTTGATGTAGAATCCGAATTTTCATCAAAAAGTACCCCTTCTTATTTGAAAATCTCGATTTCGGCGAAATTGGAGTTTAACAAACTCTTTTCCGGTGCTTCCCGGAAGTTGAAAATATCACCAATCGATAGAAAACCCTCGATTTAGTTAATCATTTTTTTTTAAATTCTCAAATAACGGCTCCTTTCCTTCTTAAAAAACTAATACGCATGCTCTGCAATATACAGTATATCTGTGCTATTTTTTTTTACTGTTGTTTCTACATATGGTCGTTTATGTTTGTATTATGAAGTATAAATGACCCAATCACTCAACTCTGATTATCATACGATCAAACTACTTTTGTGCATCTTAATATATTTAATGTCTTTGATATAATTTTCATCTATTTGCCATAATTATGATTAAAGCTAAAGATAAATTTTATATTTCATCCTAAATCTATGCAATATCATTCAAATTCCCAAAAATTTTCTTTGTTTTTAAACGTGTGACAAAACCTTACGTTTAACAACGTTCCCCGTTCGTTTTCAATCATACCAAAATGGAATAAACAAATGTACCTAATATGTAGAGCATTTGTGTCTTCCAGCGGTATATAGCAATACACTGACATAGGATACATTCTGTATATGATCGTTATTTAGCCTTTAGCCGGCATTTGAGTTATAGCATAGCTTATGTCATGAAATATTAAAAATTTTAAAACCTAACGGTATGAAAATATATGCGTAATATCTGTTTGTTGGGAGCATAGATATATAAAATAAAATTTAATTTTATATATCTATGGTTGGGAGATTCACTATACTAATGAATGATCATAATTATTTACATAAACTTATCTGATTGTATTAAGTTGAATAAGAAACCACATTATGCTTATCAATTAATATGAAGGATTTGTTTTAGAAAAAAAGTATATAACTAATTTAATTAAAAAGCATACTTTTACATACATATTTTTTTACTTCTGCATTCACCATGTGAAAACTTATTAAAAATTACATAGTTCCAATTAAGTCTAATTGAATAACTTGATAATTTCTAAGAACTTTTTATTTTGTTTTTGTTTAAAGGAAAAACTCGATAAGGATTACGATTTTTGTATTGTGACGTTTTGTAAGAAGGTAGCACAAGTAATTCTATGAAATTATAAAAGTAATTATTCATCATATTAATAAATATACATAGTTTGTATGTATATTCATAATTTTATATAAATACGATAGATTATATAACATAAGTGGAGTTCAAGATGTACCAGTACCTATAATTTTCTTAATATTTGATATTCCCTCTTTTCCTTTCCTATGCAGAGCGCAGTACTTAGATGTTATTAAATTTTGCACATGATACATGCTGCTAAAGCTTTGGGGTTTTTTTTGGTATAGTCATAAGAATTTGACGAATCATATAACAACTTTTAATTATTAATCATACATCTAAGATTCAAAACTCTAAAAGCTGAATATGTCCTATAACCGAGTATGGGTGTTGTATAATCGTTAAAAATTCAAAATTATTCAAATATGTAACCAACAAAAATTGTTTCCAACCTAAATTTAATTGGAAATTCCTAACAAAACATAAACTCTTCACAATTCATGCTTAATTTTCGATAATTCTGTTACAAGTAATGTACGTCACAAATTAGAATAAATATAATGTAATATTAACATAATTAAAAAAATATTTCTATCTATCTAAAGGAATATTTGTTCATTATCACAAAAGTAAACCACTCAAAATACATAAAAATATTAATAGTTAATATAAAAAAAAATCATTTCTAAATTTAAATAAAAAAAATACAAAGCAACAAAGAATTGTAATAATAATGGTAATTTTTGGTATAAAAGCTGAAAACAACCTTTGGTTATTTTTTGGGATAACAACAAAAAAAAATAAAGAGTTGACATAATTATCAGCTTATGAGATGATTGGGATGAACATCCTAAATATTTTTACACAGAAATTTGGAGTGTAGTACTTTCAGTTGACCTCTCCATTGCATTCTATTTGCATGATTCAGTGTTGTTTTTGCTTCTTTCCGATTATTTGACGTTTAGACAATATCTGGTGCATCGATCTTTGTTAGGTTTTGTTTGGTCGACATGTCAAATCTTCTGAAATTTCCTTGAAAATTCCAGTATAGATTCACACGTACTATGTTGTTTGCTGGGTCTCTGTTCCACGCAAGATTTAAAGCTCTTTGTTAGGTTCCACGCTAATTTAAAGATCTTGTTATGACTGTAAAAATCATGACAGTATTTCATGTTTTATATCGTGACGGAGAATAAAAACGATTAACTTTATTTTGTAACAAATAAAAACAATAAAAGTTTTCATTAATCGTTTAAATATACCTATACTGTTAATCGTGAATACATAATAATAATTTCATATTAAATTTCACTCAAAAATTTGACTCACAATGTCACAAATTCTAAAAATCTTTATTATCTATATGCAAAAATCCGGAAGAAAATATAATTTATATTTCCAATATTCTTTTCTATTTTTTATGTAATAAATTACTCTAAATCAGTGATCGCCAACTAGTAGCTCGCGTACAAAACATCTAGGAAATTTCCTCGTATACCAAGTCTTTGGAATTTTAAAGCAGAAATTGTTTTTTTATAAAAAATCCACTAGTAAAATAAATTTTAAGAAAATAAAGTTCGTTCAGTATCTGAAAATTTCAATAACTTAACAAAGAACTTCAATAATTTTGAAAAAGAATAACTTTAATTTTAGTAGCTTATTTTTTGATATGAAATATATAAAAAAATTTAGAATAATAATATTAAAAATATTCTCCGGGAGATAATAAATCATTGAAGAATAATGATTCGGCATTGAAAGCTTACCAAAGTAATCAATATTTTTATATCTTAAAAACTTGTCAAAGGCTGTATTAACAGTATTTACTTCATCATATTATTGTGTCTATTTTAACAAATGAATATTGTTTTAAACAAAAGTATAACAGAATAGTTAAAGATAATTCTAAAATCAATCTATGTCGCCACTAAAAGTTACAAATTATATACAGCATATAGACCAATCAACGTCAAAATTTATACAAAAAATGTCAATTGCTGGATCAAATATATAAAAATAGTAACCGATTTTTATTGTCGTGTCATTAACGTTTCTTGTTTAATTTTTAAGTGTTTCTTGTTTAGGGTGAGTTCAACCCTATCTGATATCTGATTCTATTTGTGAATATCTGTTACATATATAAATTAGAATTTGAATTCTGCGCCTAATTATAATGACATAGAACTAGAAGCTTACATAGATATTTGTCAAAGCATATGTCGAGTCCACCCATAATGGCATCGTAACATAAGAAAATATATCTTAGATTGACAACAACAAAAATAAATTACATAATGTCGAATTCGGTTTGGATGGAATTTATGCGCTAACTATAATGACATAGAAATACATATGTCATATTCCGTACATGGAACTTACATGTAAACGCCCATAATCGACTTATGCAGAAATTAATTTGAATCTGACAATTCATTAATTTTTCGTTAAACATAGAATTCTTATGTTAAATTCCATCCAAACCGAATTCGACATATGTAATTTTTTGTTGTTGTTGTTGGTTTTCTAAGAAATATTTTCTTATGTTACTATGTCATTATGGATCGAAATATGCTTTGACAAATACTTATGTCAGCTTCATTAGGCAATTTGACATTTATATATGTAACTCTATGTCATTATAGTTAGTGCATTATTCTAATGATAAGAATTGTATATTTAACGAAAATTTAACGAACATTCAACTTAATTATTGTCATTTACATGAATTTTCCTATACAGAATATCCCAATTATGTCATGCGTGACATAATATGTAGGTAATTCTATGTCGTTATAGTTAGCGCATTAGAATTGACTAATTTGAAATTTCAGTGATTTGCGTCTTGGAGTTGTTGAAATGTTTTTCCAACTCGAAATGTTTCTAATTGATAACAGCTAAATTCTAATTGAAAGACATATAAATAAAAAATTAATTGTGATTTAGGGAATTAGAATTACTTGTGTTGTAGGGAATTAGAATTAAAATTAGTCTTTCATAAGGAACACCACCCTTAATCTGTAAATTTTGAAAAGCACGATATAAATGTCTGATCCATTTCCCAATCGATCTTCATTTTTTATTAACAAAAAATCATGTTTACATTACATACAATAGTTAAATACCCGTTACTACGTAACTTTTTGCTACCGTCTAATTATATATTAGGAGCATTCTATTTTGTACTACATTATAAATTATCAAAATCCAAAATTCCCCTATCAACAATATTTTAGTAATAATACTTTAGTTAAATTAGTAGATTAGCAGACAGACTATGTAATTGAATTGATATAGATTGAAATATTTAATCAAATAATATTTCATTAAAAACTATATTTCTAACAGGTCTATTCTCTTCGTTTACAATTTTCAAATGATTTCTATTCCCAGTGCGCGACATCCCGACATATAGTTGTCTATGTGAAAAAACTGGTGTATCAAGTAAAAGACCAACCTTATTAAGATTTTGACCTTGCGCTTTGTTGATAGTCATTGCAAAGGCAGCCCGACGTGAAACTGGCGTCTCTTAAAAGCGCATGGTGTAGTTCCAATACTTTTTTTTATCTTAAAATATAAAACCGCTACAACATCAAATTGTATAGATATAGAATACAGATATAGATATACACATATATATATAAGTGTATTTTACTTGAAAATATATTTATTAACTACTGTTTATTTTTTTTTAGAATTAAATGTTAGATATTTAAAACAAAAGGTAGCGAAACTAATGGTGTATGCCTGATGAGTGAATTTTTGTACTTGATGACAGCTCAACTCTAATTAAAAACATTATAAATTAAAGTTAAAATTAAGTATAAATAATTAAAACATATAAAATAAACTGTTTTGTTTTTTTATTTAACCCCCTAAGAATATTTCCTAGTAATAATATAATATTTAAGCTTTCAGATTAAATAGAATTTAACCATTTTATATAGAAAAAAGTTAATTATAAATTCATAAAAAAAAAAAGAATTTTTTTCTCTCAACACTTGTGATTGTGATGCCATGAGTATTTGAAAATAATTATTAAGAACATTCGTTTGTTTACTCTTGTTTGGAATCGTATTTTAATCTAGAAGATTATGATTAAGAGAAAAAAAATTAAAATTAATTTATATAATTTTAATTGATAATTTAAAATTTTTGTATTTTTGAATTTGAACTGGGCCACTGAGGTTAAAGAAATTCGGATTGGCAAAATAATGTTTAATAAATATCAACTACAGCTCCGCATGCATGTAATGTGAGGTTTTTAAGTACTTGATTTTTTTTTCAAATTGATGTACCTTATTAACGATTTTTATTTGATATAGCTTTCAAACTTACCATTTTCGAGTAATAATGGTCCAAAACTTAAAATTTTGTTATCAAAAAGAAAAATGTTTGTGGAAAACGTTAAATATTTTGGAAAAATTCGCTCTTTTTAGTTTTATTTTTTTAATTATTTTGATGAATTGAACGATCCTCTACTTTTTGGCCGTGTACAAGTTTCAAATCAAACTTGACGTTTCTTAGATAAAGTCAAGAGAGAGTATTAAAAAAGAAATTTTTTTTTGGCACGCTAAAGAAATATCTACTTGAAACCACTGACTTAAACATACAAGTATGATATATAAATAAGCATGACTTAATAATAATATTCAAGTATATTGGCACTATTACTTCAATAATTCAATTAATTTTCTTTACTTAAATAAGTAATTTTCATTCAGCAAATTGACTTCCGTCAATAATATATAAGCTACTAATATACTAGCTACTCTTAGAATTGTTATTTTTGATTATTATTTTTTTTATATTTATTTTTTTATTTATCATATATTTTTAATGAATTTATTTATTTAATATTTATGTACAATTGAATATTAATTTTCTAATGATAAAAAAATTATATGTAATTGTTTTAAATTAATAAATAACTATCATTGAATAATAACAGAGACGACGTCTTAAAGTAACAATGGTTGTATACAATTCAAGTAAATATTTACGATGTCAATTCGATTAAATTTATTTGTTTTGTTTTTTGTTTTATTTTTTTTTTTTTTGTGTTTTTAGAAAATATAAAAATTTTAAATTAAAAATAATTAAAAAGAAGAGTGAATAAATTTAAGTTAGATTACACAAATTTATTTACCGTCTATAATTTTTATTTTATACCACTTAAAATATAATAACTTTTTAATAGTCTTATAATATAAATCAACTAAACTATTATAGATTAGCGTACAGTTAATATTTGAATAGACAATAATAGAATTATAATAAATAACATCTTTGTGTTCATTATTTATTTTTTATTGTCTAATAAAATATTGTTAGAATTTGAAAATGCAATTAGGTCGACTAAGAATCTGCGGGAAAATTGGTCAGATACTATTAACTCTTACTTGAAGTTACCTTTGGTTTGAATTATTGGATTTCAAATATATTTGTAAATTTATAATTTTCAATAATTTGAGATGTTTTTGAGATTTATTATTTTATTTTTTTTATTATTATCTGGTTGATGTTGTATATAGATCCGATCTTTTCAGATCTATTGTACTTCTCCGTTTGGACTTCTAACATTGCAGGTCCAACACACTAGCAAACACTTTTGCTGTGTTAATATAAATTTCTAAATCAGATGATATGTGTACTTAGAAATATTTATATCTTTGCAGTGTTATGTCATTCAATTTGAATAAAAGGTGAGAGGAGCTGCACAGCAAATGATTAGGAAATGTTGATTCAGAAATAGCGATTCTTTCCCATTTATAGGAGAAACGATTGAAAGGATAAAATAGATTTGAAATTAAATTTCTTCTCAACCATTTCTCTTACAAATAAAAAAAACCGGGTATCAAAAATCACCAATATAAAATGGGAGAAGGCCATATCTGATAAAATATATTTAACCAACGACAACGGACTATTTTTTCTATTTAACGGACATTTGGCCCAAAGTCTTTTTGCATAATATCATACATTGCAAATATTCTTTCAACAATAAAACCAAAAATACAAAACAAGTGAACAAATTTGTAGTTTTTAATATTTTCTGTCTTAAAAGTGTTGCCGTAAGGAAAAGCAAGATTCCAATTCCAATACATTGGAACCTGGAATTACATAAAAATAAATCATATCCAACATCTAAATAAACAAAAATTTAAAAATAATAAAAATTCTGTTAAGCTGCAGTTATTCCGATACGTGAGGGAAGTAGATTGCACTGCAGCGGTGGACAACGATAGACACAAAATTTTAATATAAAGTTTTAGGAACAGTAAAATATCTTCTTTCGTTCCAAATTTTAAATTCAAATTCACGTTTAATATTTCATATAAATTTTATTTTATTATTTTACTGTTATTTTACTGACAGTAATAAGTGTCTTAAAATGATGAAATATATTTTTTTGATCAAATTCTTACCATAAAATGTTGAAATTTTGAGCAGAATCTATTTTTTAGAACATTTTCTAACTTTCATTAAGTTGAATTTTCAATGAAATTTTGCAAAATTAAATACAAGGCTGTCAAAATTTTCACAACCAATTAAAAAATTTCTCCTTCATAATTTTCCTTCAGAATAGACTTTTGATATATGTATTTTTTTATTTCATTTCTGCAGAATAAAATTAAAATGTTGTAATAATGTTTCTTTTCTATGTAATTTGAATTTATTTGAATTTGTTTTCGTTTTTTTAATATTTTGTTATTTTTAAATATAATTAATTTTTCATTTTTAAATTTTATACAATCTTTACAACTTGGTAATTTTTCTCAATTGCATGTAATTTTTCATTTTATTTTTTTCTGCGTCTGTGAAACATAAAAAACTACAGAAAATTCGAAAAACAATCAATTAAATTCTAGCAGTCAAATTTGGATTGGTTGAATATTCGACACGTTCGTATTCAATTCTGCAGATTTTTTATTTAAAAATTCAGCTTTATTTTATATAAAATTTTGTGTCTACAGTTGCAGTAAGATTGAAGTGTAAAATAGGATATTTTTTTCTGTTGTAGAAAAATCAAAATAACAAAAATAAAATTTTAAAATAATTTATTCTTAAAAAATTAACACCTTATTTTTTTTTTACAATACGCAATATTAAATATAATTAATTTACACTCGTTTACATACAAACATATACATTCATTCATATAAAGATTTATACATATAGATTTAAAAACTACCTTAGTGTAAGTAAAAAAGTTTTACTAAAAATTACAATGTGTAAAACTAATGCTGGCGCTATTTTATAAAAATATTCTATATAGAATTGAATGGCTAAATGCCTCGTGCTTGATATTGTTTGTTTCCTTGATTTGATAAGTTTTTCTATTGCAATATTTTCTTCTATTAAAATTTTTATAATGACTTGTGTTTGTGTTAGTTTCTGTTAATTTATATATTTATTTATTTATTTTTTAAATAGATTCAAAAACATATTATATTCTTATTATTGTTAGAGAAATTTTTCAATGTCATTTAGTTTTTTTATTTTTATTTTGTATCGATAATGTTAAAATTTAACCCCCAAATAGAAATGTTAGAATTAATTTTATTTCAAACGTTTTATTCTAATAAAATGAAATATAAAATAAAAATTAATTTTGTAATCTAAAGCTATTTTTTATTAAAGCTAAATTTATATTTCACATGAAATTAAATTAAAATAAATAAAGTAAGTCCCTTGGATAAATTTCACTTTGTTTTGGAAATGGCATTAAATTTCGTTTAAGATCTGATGCGAAAACTACTAAGTATGTATAAAAATTATGTATAAGAAAGTGAAAATATGCGGTTACCAAAAATGTTTAAATTTCGTTGTCAAATGATATTCGCAATAACCTTTGCTGCTCTGCCCTTAGGGAGTACCAAATTTTAAAATTCGAAAATTAAAAAGTGAAAAAAATTAAATGTAATATAAGTAGTCAATATGCATTTTTAAAAAGATTTTGATTAATTAAGATTTTGGAACAATATAAAAATCCTATTTTTAATTTCTAAAACAAGTTTTTTTTTATATATAATTTTTCATGATTAACGATAACATAACGATAACATTTTATCTAATTCGTTTTAATATTTATTATTTCATGAAATTATAACTTTGATGATAGGTAGTAAAATGGAAGTGGTAGTATAACAATTGATTCTACAAAGACAATTAGCACTAAATATGGTATTTTTTGATTTCGCACATTTTCCCGATTCATTTGTTGTTATTTAAACTTCCGTGATTGAGTAGGTCAATAAAATCTGTAATTTTACTCGACGAGTAATGTTTGAAAATAATTTATCTAAAGTCCGGAGTATAACTTTAGGTAAGGCTTATCAACTGCAACGAGAGTATTCAAGTGTTTATCTCTCATTTTCACCGTTGCAGTCTATTTAAACTGTATTACTTCCTATTTGTCACTGATATATCTAACCTCTACTACTACTCTTGATATATCAATACCATACCTAGTTAGAGGTTGGTTTGTTTTGTTGATATTGCACGAGGGTCATGTTTTCCAATTTACATCGACATAGTTCCACCATAGTTCTATCGACATATAGTGATCAAATCTCAGATTTTGATAACAGACTGACTATTCGCATACGATTTAAAGTTTTAAGTAGCTTCACTGATTGCATGATGATAATTAAAATAACGAGAAAATTTTTATTTTCTGTGCAAATCTTAAAATGTAAATAACGTTGTATCTTACTTAATCAACAAAAATATTCTTTATAAAAATAATTTAAAACTGCCATAAATAAAAAAAATAATACTTGTATTGTATTTTATAAATAGTGTTATCGACACAATATAGGCACTCGTTGCATTGGGTAATATGGATTATTGAAATTTAATACAAAATTGTTTGGAGATCAATTTTCAGTTCTTTTGAGAGTTATTTTATTTTCGACCTTCATCAGTCCCTTTAGGAATATTGCCCTTTCGTAAAACACCGCCAACGAAGGAAGTAACTTTTATTAGTATAAATACTAATATCTAAACGTTATTCATACTATCTACAATTAAAACATAGTTGCGAAAAAAAATTGCTCTTTAACTGTTGTTCTATTAATAAAATATATCTAAATCGGTTTTTACACGATACGTTCCAGAAAAATATGTTTGAAAAACATACCGTATAAAAAAAATACATTGAGTATATATAAAAAATAGATGATTGGTTCTATATCACTAAAATCGATAAAAAAAATAAATAATATAAGATATTTTATTAAAAAACTATATTAAGTGTTTATAAAAAGACAAATTGAATCTGTATAGTTATGTACCTACATTAGAGACATTAAAGCTTCTCAAATAAAATCGGAACCGTTGAATTGTTCTACATGCCTTTCCACCGTACTAAATAATTGCAAATTTGAATCATACACTAGAATTGTTCTTCATGAAGTTAGTTCTAATTCTATCTTTTTTGATCGTCAACTAAGTGTAAAGTATATTAATTCAATTGCTTAAGTAATTACTAACAAATACGTTTACTTATTATTTTTAGAGCATCTGTTTTATTAACCTTTTTTATTTGTTAACAATGATGGTGTTTTACTTACTAACCCCACTGGATATTATATTGCACAATCAATTTAGCAAGCTTTCGTTTATTATTAGACGTTTTTGATGTGTATGCTCTAAACATTAATTTAACATTAATAAATTTTTTTGGAAGACGATCCAAAAAAAAATTATGTTTTTATTTTTCAATTTTAATTTTCGAAATTTTTCTCAAAACATGACACATTAAAAAAACAAAAGAATAAAAATATAAAGAAGTCTGCCTTGTAGAAAAATATACGAAGCCACCTTACTTTTTTCATTTAATTTTAGATTAAATTATGTTGCTTTCTTAATTAATATAAAAAAATTATATAAAACACACAACTTTACTGAAATTGGAATAGAGACTAAAATATTTAAATTTATCCCATCTCTGGCAAATAAATTTGTTTCTGTTAACATAAGAAAAAGGTCGAAAATAATTGAGATGAAAATAAAAATGTTTGCCTTAAAATTTAAATTCAATTCATTTAAATTCAAACCCAAATATTTACATTATTATACACAAGTACATTTAATTTCCTTTATGATGATCGAATTTTATTTGTAGTGATGTAAGTACATATATGTACTTAATAATTTATTAAAAGAAAGTCTTTGTTATATTTCACAATATATATATATTATATATATCAATATATATGTATGTACTTTCTTCATCAGTGTTTGTGGTTAATTTAATTTTTTTATTTCTGCTTTATAATATTTTTCTAAATATATTTTTTTTTTCTTCCATAATACATACCTAATTTATACTCTAAAATTGATTATCTTTCTTTACCCTAATCTCTATAGGTATTATTGCGAAAAGCAAAATTGGTGATCTGCAGTTTTTCGTCCTATTTCTTTTTTTCATGAATATAAAATATATGTATAATATTATTAATAAAAATAATATATTTTTGCAAAACAGTATTTTTGTAGGGTGCATTATAGTTTTTAGCACAGGTGAGAAAAAATTCTAAAGACGCCTTTGATGGCACTAATACTGACCTGGGAGAATGAAAGTTGTATCCCCAAAAATAACCAACAACAACATCAAATAGGTCACTCGAGTTGTGGTATCAAAAAAGCATAATTAATTGCTGATTGGTCTTCCAGAAGCAACTGAAATGACCACTTCTACCTTACCCTAATTTCTATTTTATAATTACTAGCAGAAGTTTATTTATTATCCTAATTTTGCCTAATTTGAAATTACCTAATTATTTTGAATAAATCAGGGAACGCGTTTCGTAAGTTCGTGTTGTACTTTTTGTATGTATGTATTATTATTATCTTCTTCCTGTATATACTTAAATTTTCATTTGAATCTAAGCAGCACTTGAGTGGGATTACAAAAATCTGTATTTCTGCTGTATTTTATCTATCGTGCGGTTTTAACCTTTTCAGCCTTCTTATATCCTAAAATCTGTCAATAGCTCAATCGCCTTAACGATGCTATGTTGCTTATTTTTTTAGTTTTTAGATCTGTGAAATTATATTTTTTTGTGCACCCTCACATTTGGGTACCGTAAATCCATATAGGTTTGATTATATTTTATATACATACTTGCAACTTGGAGTATAAGCTCAGTTTAGACTGTCTAACTATTAGCCAGTTCATCTCTCTGATTATCTGTTTGATTTGTAATGTTATGCTAGCGTGATGTTTCCAGCTAAGTCGCGAGTCAAAGTGTAATCGAAGATATTTTATTTTTTCCGTTATTGGAAACAAATACTGATGAAGAAAGTTATGTCACAAGATCTGTCACAAGCACTGTTTAAGGAAGCATATTAGCTTCATTATATGCTTCAAATATTATTAGTGAAAAGAAAAATTTTTCTAAATATCAGTGCCCAAACAATAAGAGATAACAAATAATAACCCAAACAGACGCCTCTATCTGTACTCAAAATATACATATCCACGAAGGTTTTTTTAAGCTAATAATATACGTTCAACAACTTTAGTACAGATGATATATTATTTATTATATTATACACTCATTTGATTGGACATATGCATATTCAAGGGTGTATTCTAAAGGGATAGTATCAAAATCCCGAATAAACATAATCCCGGATTTAAAAAATGTCCCAAAAATCATAATCCCGGATTTCAAAGTCCCTGAATTCAAAAACCCGAATTTGAGAGCACATGTAAAATCCCGGAATTCTCCACATGATAAATCCCGGAATTTTTTGTTTTAAGCTACCCAGGTATATTTTTTTAAAACTACTTTTCAAAAATTTATCCATAATTTAATCCATAAATAATATTTTTATCCAACAAAATTAAATAAAATTTCATAATTTAGAAATATAAATAAGAAATATAAATAAATTTATTTTAATTTAGGAATTTCCCGAAATTTCAGAATTTTAAGTGTTTGTTTTTTGTTAAAAAATTCTAACGGAAATTTTTTCAATACCTAGCTGTACACTTATTTTTTTCAATATGGTTGGTTTTGAGCAAAAATATAGTAGAACGGACCCGACTTTGAAAACAAAATTTGTTTTTTTTTTTTTTAATATTTTTTGCGAAAACAGGGTGTCAATAAATAAGTAGCGGGGTTTGGCTATAAAAATCCGACTATAAAAATAAAATTGGTTTTTTCTTTATATTTTACTTTTTCGGAATCTGATATTATGATTTGGGGGCATATTGGAATTAGCATAGAACGAAAAACAGGTGCAGTAAATTTTAAATTCCAAAAAAAACCTTATTATATCCTCAATTATATCTTTGTGCAAAATTTGGTGAAAGTCGAACGCAGAAGTTTTTCAGATATGTATATTGTTTCGGTTTAGTATACACAGATTTAAAATACAATTATTGTATTTCTTATGTCGTGATATTGTTTTTTTTTTATCACGATTACATATACGTTCACGTTATTGTTTTTTCATTGAAGTTCAAAATACAATTGTAATAAAATAGATTTAGGTATAGATGTTATAGAATTGTTTTAAATCATATTCATAACCCATAATATTGTTAAGTACTATATCACCGAAATTGAAAAGTTTTTTTGTTCTTCCTATTCCAAATTGAATTTTAATTTTTAAGTGAAATATAAATGTAACTTAATAATTAATAAAAATTAACACTTGGTATTTTTCACAATTTAAAATAAACAAAAAAAAATATATACCAATATATATAAAAAAAAAAATTTTAATTTATTTAATCGCTTTAATAATATAGATATTTCTGTGATGAATTAAAAATTGAGATAAAAATCATACTCGAATATGTAGTTTATTAAAAAATAGAATCTTAAGATTTATTATGTTAATTAATAAAAATTACTTTGATATTAAACAAAAACAAAAAATTCAGAATTACGTAATTGTAAACAAACCGAAATAATTATTTAAAATTTATTTGTGTCACCTTTATTCAATCCTTTAACATTACAAATTATTTTTAAATTTTGTTCTAATATTATTATTATTGTTATTATTGTCTAATCAAACTCTGATTCAATTTATATTTTTATTTTGTTTTCATTATTTAAAAAATAATTTTTTTGTTTTTTTAATTTACGCAATTTACTGACAGAATATTTATTTTTAATTTATAAGTTTTTATTAATTTTTTTTTATTTTTTATTCTTATATTTTAGAATATTAGTAAATAAAGAAAACGAATATATTGTGTAATATTATACATGCGAAGCGAACAATTCAAACGATAATATAAAACTGAATTGACTGTGATTTGTCTTTAAAGTAACCTCGTGAGTCGTGTGTATAATAAATAAAAGCACCTAAACAATAGAATAGCTACCACATATTTATAATACTATACTAGCTATTATATATAAATACAATAATAATCTAAAAGTTCTAAACACTCTCTCTTTCTTCTTTCAAAATTACGATAGTGTCGTCACTTTAATATAATTGTATCAAATAAACTACCTTACAAAGTTAATATTGAAAAAGTTAAATAAAGTGAATTAAACATAGTGAAATTTTCTAATTACATTAATATTATCACAACTGACTGGTCACTATTATAATTGGATAAATTGGTCATGATTTAGGTTTTTGTTTACATTACATATATGGTCAGATTTAATATTTGAGCCAATGCAAACAAAGGTCTATTATAGACGAAAGATTGCTAAATTTTTGTGCAATATTTATCGTCATTCAGTGGGGTTAGTGAACAGTGTTAGAAAACAAAAGCAAAAACATGCTGTTAGTAGAGTATTTATATTATACTGTTAATAGAGTAGATAAAACGTAGTGTTAGAGTTCAAGACGAAAACCGAAATACAAAATCCCGAAACATCAAAATCCCAAAATTTCAAAATTTTCAATTCCAAATTCTAAATTTACCTCTAAAATCTCAAAATTTAGAATATTATATAAACACATATATATGTGTGTTTATACTATATTAATAATTTTGAACCCAACACTTAAATCTCTTCTGATTCAGAATCTCTTGTATACATCATATATGTATACAAATTAATGTTTTGAAAAAAGCGTGTAGCTCTGATTTTGAATTTACCTTTAAAATGCCACTAATTCAGAATTTCGCATATATATACATAAAAATATTCCGGAAAAAGCATATATACTTGATTTTATAACTAACTAAAAACTCCTCCAAATTCAGAATATAGCACTTACATATAAAATGTTATGTACATATAAAAACAATAAGAAATAGCTAAATAACCAAATTAATTTTTTTTAAATATTTACCATTTTTTTTTTTAATAGAGATTTTTGTATTTGAGATTTTTGTTTAATGTAGTATTTCGCGGCACTCTCAAATTAAAATATGTTGAAAATGTAAATTAAAACAACTGTAACATTGAACAAAAAAAAAAAATAAAAATAAAATGATCTGAACTAACTCCTGATTTTATTAATTCTATGTCGTGTAGAGTGAGTTTCGTTATTGAAACAAAAATTAGTGTTATCAATTTGTAAATCAATTACTTTAGATTTTAGTTAGTAGATACTTATTACTTATTACATTACTCTATTGAAAAAAAAAGTAACCTTCTTTAAACTAATCACAATAATAAAGTTTGTATAATGCTGTAAACAGAACCAAAACGCATCGGCATCGGAATGCTATATTAAAACAGAACAAATACATCTCTTTTTAAAATAAAACAGCCAAGACAAAAACAAAACATGTAATTCGTCTGTCACAATCAGTTCATCACCCAAGACATCGGCATCGAAATAAAAAAGATTTTAGTTTTTGAAACAATGTCACAACTTTGATGTTTTAATTCTGTTACTGTTCATTTAAATACATAATGGCGTCAAAAAATTTGACACAAAGCCAGATGACAATGCCTTGTTTCTGGTTACACAGTAAGCAATTATTATACTTGTTTTGATTTCATCTCTCATCTATTGAGATTTCATAGGCTAAACAGAAATAAAATATGCCAGTATTGAAACTGTTTTAAAAACAAACAAAATGTAGGCCAAGTTTTTTGTAAAAAAATAGTACTTTATTAAATTTTTATTGGTTATATTTAAGGTTGAGGCACTACGCGATCAACAATGGTTATAATAGTAAAGTAATTTTAGTGTCCGAATTTGAATTTGTCAAGATAAATTATTTTATATTTTATTAACTATTAAAAACTTAACTGTTAATGAGTTTACTTTTCATTTTTCTTTATTGAAAATAAACCAATCTTTAAAATTAATATAAATAAATTAAATAGCTTTAAAAAGTGCAGAAATCCCAAAATACCAAGGCACAATTATACAAAACGATCATCCTTCCGGTGCTGCTATATGGTTCTGAATCGTGAACATTACCAAAAGCAAGCGAGCATGCACTTGGTATCTTTGAGAGAAAAATTCTTCGTCGCATTTATGGTCCTGTGTCTGACGAAGGGGTTTGGAGAAGAAGATACAATGCCGAACTATACCAGTTGACTGTTCAACGCCATGGACCTAGCTAAAAAAGTCCGGATAAGACGGCTTCATTGTAGCCTCTTCACCGCGGCTAGGCCATGTAGAGTGTATGGATCAAAATGCTCCGGCTAGGAAACTCTTCGAATCCATGCCCCAGGGAACACGTCGTCGAGGGAGGCCACACCTTCGTTGGAGAGAGGAAGTATCGGCAGATATGAAAAACCTTCAAATCACCAACTGAAGAGATTCCGCTGGTGACCGAAATCAGTGGATGACAATTTTGCGCCAGGCCCAGGACCTTCAAGGTCTGTAGTGCCCAGCAAGTAAGTAAGTAGTAAAAAGTGCAGAGATCACATTTAAAAGAAATTACATAAACATAATAAATTAAAAGTGGTAATGGAGCCGAATATATAGTTGTTAGGGGTCGTATACATCTTTATTTCTTATGTATTTCATATTTTAAATTACAATCGACAGTGTCATATTGTGGTACTATTCTATATTCGAGTGATTCATAATTTTTTGCAATAAAAAATAGAAAATAGCCCTGTGTTGGACAAGAAAATGTAAATACGGATTTATTGAGGTCATTGACGTAATGATTTGCGAGAAAATATTAATTTGTTTTCAATGCAATATACGAATGTGATTAGAAGATATGTGTAAAAGAAAATAATTATTCCATCAACAATAGGATAAGAACATAGTACTAAACAGATTTCTAGAATTTACTAACAAACAAAAATTTAACCCTTTCACTACTGCATTTTATTTCAATCATAATAAAAAAAAATATTTTTTATAACGAAAGTTAATAAAATGATATATTTAATTTATTTTATATAACTAATTAAAGCAGTTTAGTGTAAATTTTCTTCCGCCTTAAGACCCGTTGGTTGTGAAACAGTTAAATTTATTTTCGAATTACACGTTAATTAAAAAATAATATTATTTTATTATCTCTCGTTTCAAAATGGCCATCAATAAATAAAAATAAGTCCACCCTAAACATAATTAGATAACCTTATTATGATTTGATACATTTTTTCCCCAATGATTCGAAAATCAAAAAATAAAAACAATCAAGTACCTAACACTACAGGTGAGAGTATAATAATACACCTTTATGTATTTCATATGCACACATAACTACCTATATATACATACGTAAATATTTATAGAACTTAAAATTAAAATAATTTTTATTCTATGTTCTAAAAGTAGTAAAATAGCAAAGCCAAACTAGATTTTTTAGAATGAAATGAAATAAAAAAAAAAAATAATAATACAGTCGATTCGATTATATAGCACTATACCACAATACCAGTTTGTATCGACTGACAGCGACAGACCCCTCACTCATATAATGATATTTTGAAATTTTTTTGTTTTGTTCTCTCTCTTCGTAAAAAAACGAATTTATTAAATTTAAATACTTTTATTGACTAGACTATATATACACAATATATTTTTTTACCTATATGTAGTACATAATATAATAATTATCTTCTTTAATTATTTTTTTCCATTCTCTGTACATACTAGTTTTTGTGTTGTAGAAAAATTATATGTACATATTTTGTAGCAAAATGACATAACTCCATAAATAGATGCACGAGAGTTAGGGTTGTAGACATAATTAGATACATTTATTCATTCAACTTAAATAAAGTTTTCATAGGCTTTGATAATTTTAAGAATAAATATAATAATATTTTCTGATGATTATTTAGGATTACCTTTTACTTCAATCCAATGTATACATATTTTTATAATAGTACGAAATTTTGTTGATTTTTGTAACAAAAGATGGATGCGCGCATCAACAAAAATGCATGATTTTAGTAAATTTAATAAATAGTTTGGTTAATTTACGATTTTTAGCTTGTTTTTTAAATATATTTTATATTAGGAGAAATTTCACATATTACTTTTTTCATCACTTGCATTGCAAAATGAATTCTTCAATCGCACAGTGTTTTGGTTCTGATACTAACTGAGTTTCTTAGGAAAGTGATCAGCTAAAACAACCAACAACAACAAATATTTCTCTCGAGTCGTAGCTGATTGGTTTTCCAAAAGCATCTGCAATGATCACTTCCACCTAACTATCTATTAATTGTTTCATCATTTTTCTCTTTACCTCTGGTAAGATTACGTTCCACATTACTTCTAATCTGATCTGATTTAATTTAATTTTTATTTTTCATCGTATGCAAGGAAAATGTTAATACGTTTCTTCTAGAAATGTTGACCAGTTAACTTCTATTGACAATGAGACATAAACAATCCAAAATAATGATAATTATAGGAGTGTTTAATAAATAGATACGATATGGAGCTGATATGATATTATATGTCAGTGAATAAACGATCTTATTTATTTATATATATTTATATAACAGTGAGTCTGCAGATAAATTATGTAGACAAACTGGAGACAATTTTACCTGTCGGGATGTGGTTAACAAATTTATTTTGAAAAAAATTAAAATTTTGTTATAAAAAGATAAATAAAAGTTGTTTTTTTTTAAGGCTTTCACAAATTTTTAATAGGAATAAAAAGGAAAAAATACGTAAGCTAAGTTCAAGCTCTCTCTCAACGGTTTTGAATTCAAGGAAAGAGTGATAGCTAGAATGTTTCTATGAAAATAGGAAATATATGAACTTCTTTAACACTAAATGCAAAGATTGCCAATTACAACTCTACGCTAACATTTGAAATTGTAATCAGAACTATCACTGGTGTGGTTTTGTACTTTTGTAGTTTTGTAGTTGTCCGCTTTTGCAGTTTTATGAAGGTTGTCTTTGCATGTTTGGATGGTTGTTTACTTTGTAGCTGTCTAGTTTTGTAGTTTGTAGTTGTTTCTTAAAAGAAAATATATTTTAATTAAAATTTCGAACTACCTCAGCAAAACTGGGTATAGCACCTGTATTATAATTTTAATATAAAAAAAAGGAAAATTGCTTTGCCATAGCCACCTACTGATTTAAATGAGGTTTTAAATTCTCTTTCAAAAACCGGAATTGTGAATGACGCTACATAGTAAATTTGTTAGAGTTAGTATTTTTCTAATCTTTTTTTTTAATCATAGTACATATAGAATCATTATTTTAAAAACCTTTGTATGTATATAAAATTTCTGAATTTCAAATGGTAGGTATATCAGAATTTCAAGATTCTACTTCTGAATGTAAATTGGAAAAAGTATGCATAAGTAGTTTATTTTTTAATAATAATGTAATCATTTTCATTGTTAATTTTTATTAAGGTTTTGAAAATACAGATGTGAAGAAATAATAAGTCAAATTAAAGTTCTATAAATTAAGAGTTTTAAACAGATTATTAATAAAATTAATATCAAAAGTAGTATGACAGACAGAAACGTAGTATCATGTATTTATTATGCCTTTGTTCGTAATATCAATACTAATTTTATATTACAATATTGTTTATTAATATGTATCATGATATTAAGTGACACACATGCAGAGATATCATGATACATATTAGCAATATTACAATATCTATATTACATGTCTGTCAGCATAAGATTTACACAACAATTTAAACAATATACAAGAATTGTATTACATACATACATATATACTAATGAGTTCAAGAAACTACTTACATATATCATAATATAAATTATTATCTTTTTCTTTATTTTATTTTATTTTATAATTAATTTTTACATCATTTTAAAATAGTATGTATGTATAAATATGTACATATATAAATAATATCGCACCATTGAAGACTAACTAGCGTATCTGCAAAATAAGCGAATTGACCCTATTTTCATATTTTATGTTACAGCAAATATATTATAGATATTATGTATGTATGAGTATATCATCATTGATTGTATCACTGTGAATTCTTTTACTCTGGTCAACTCTAAAATGGCTCTGTAATTTTTGTAATTTTTTATTGTTTGTATGTCAGTAGTTATTATTTTCCTAAACTGTATAATATATATTTAATTTGCGAACGTATTAAACACAAATTATCGAATGCGTAATTTATCTGTGTTTTTTCAATTAGGGTCAGTATCGAAGTTTTAATAATTACACGCAAATGCAACAAAAAATTGTGTTCCGTGTTTAAATTTTTCATCTATACTTATAAAAGGGAAAGTTTGTTTGTTTGTTCATCAAATCACAGGTTTGAGTAGCTACCATAGAACTCCTACCACCTATCAGTAATCTGTCAAAAATCAAAGGTGTTACTGATCTGAAAACTTACACTTGGGTAGGTACTCCTTCACAAATAAAGAAATACGACTGTTGCCGATTTCGAAAATTTGCACTGGTTCGGGTTGCAACCGTACAACTCTTAGCACGTCTCAGGAATATTTCAAAAACCAATTGAAATCTACACTTACATACTCCTTCACAAATATAGAAATACAACTGTTACCGTTTTCGTATATATAAAACATTTGTAACAAGCTAATGAATTTAACACAGTTTGGTGAAGGCCAAATTTCAAAAGATTTAAATGTCAAAATTGAAATGGCAAAGATCAGTACAATTATACAAGTATATTGAAGAATTTATTTTAAGAAGTATAAAACATGTAACATGGCTATATGAAATGGCTATGTGAATTAGCTACAAAAAAATGTGACAATTCGTTTTATTCATCAGAAAATTCTGCAGAGTATTCAGAGTAATAAATGAACCACCTATTTACTCAAATCGATAAATACAGTTATCAATGAAAATGAAGCTGTTATAACTACCGAATAGCGTTTCTTTTATTCGTTGGATTTGACACGGTTTCCTCCTCATCAATCGAAATTAAAAGTAGAAGCTATGGTACTAGATTAATAACAAGAATTTTGCATTCTCATTTCATTTAAGCATAAATCCAAATTGATTGTGGAAAAGGCGAACATATCTTTATTTCAAGAATACCGCAATTTCAAAGAGCGTATTTGTTTATACTCCATCAAAAAAGTCCGAAATATTGTTTACAAAGAAATAATTTTAATATAAATATAGTTTAAGTTGTAGTATGGTTGATTTTGTTATCGTAGTGAATAAAAATATTAAAATATTTTTGATAAACCAATTTTTTCCAATTCGATTAATAAATCAAACTTCATTGAAGTAAATTTTATACATTTTATGGTCAACCCGGACAACGTCAGGTAACTTTGCTAGTATTTATATATAACGTAGATCCAATACGGTTTGATCAATCTGAATCAATCAATAGAACTTTGTATAACTAACAGTAATGTAGATGTTGCATGTATGAAAATAAGTGAAGCCTTATAAAAAGGCTTACTTTGACTAGGTCCAGAGTACAGAATATTGATGAAAAAAAATATAAGTAAATGTATAAAACAAATATGCATATCAAATTGCAATCAACCAACAAATGAGTTTGATCAGATCAGTTTTAGAATATCATACTGATTCAATTAATTTGATTGGCCTGATTTTTAATTGATCATGATCGTTTAAATCGCTAATTTATATCAATGAAATTGTTTTCGGCTAAAGCTGTGGCTGCTCGCTCAAATATTATACGTTTTTTAGACATGTTAATGTGAGTAATTACTGAATGCTACAAATCTTCTGGTTTCGTCCGTATCTTTAGGTGTTGGGTATTCCTTTATCATTTGATATTTTTTTTGTTCCGTTTTTAATTTCAATAGCAGTAATTTATGTGTATTACTCGTAAGTTAATAAATATTCTTTTTTATTTTTGGTTTAATCGGAAATGTCAAACTAAGATCAAATGAATTTACAGTCTGAATTAATTAAATTGATTTAAGTTTCATATGCAATTGTTAATGTCAATTTTAAATATTTACTTATGCATTGTAATTGATTATTTAATGAGATAAAAATCATCTAATCGAAAAGGTGGTCGAGTGATAAAGCACTCGAGTATAGTAATGTAAAAACCGAGGAGCACAGGTTCAAACCGAAAAATTTTTGAAATGGTGAAAATGACTGAAAATGTAATTTTCATTCAACCACATCGGTTCAAATATAATATAATATAACAGTGAAAATAGTCGAATATTTTCCTTTTAATTTTACAGATATGCTTTTCGAGTACAAAACACTGAAGAAGTCTGCAAGTAGTAGACGAAATACGCGTATCTGTATGATAAGCATATCAGTAAAATTAAAAGGAAAATATTCGACTATTTTCACTGTTATACCAAAATTTTACTCTAACGCTGGAAAACAGGTTTTTATAAAAAATAATATAATAATTTAATAAACATATAGTAATTAAAAGCCAATAAAAACAATGTAATAAATATACAATATACAAATACCAAATAATTACTATAATATAAAGGTTCACATTTCGAAAGGGAAAAGGACCTATAAGTTGACCTGCAGATTTATCTGTAGGATCAACTGTTAAAATAAACAAATAATAAATCTAATCGGAAATCTCATTGCACGTCATTGGCAAGTCTTGAATTTCGAATCTAAAAAAACAAACAATTTTAAATTAATGAACTCCAGCTTTATATAAAAATTGGAAAATGAGTGATCTGGATCATGTAAAATAAATATAAAATAAAGCTTTTGAAATTTAATAAAAATAATTAATAAAAATACTGTGTACAAATTTCAAATTCAAATATCAAAACATTTTTGTCAATATTGTCAATTGTGTCATATAATGTTTTTGTTTTTGATCTTAGTTTGACGATTCTGATTACAGCTTTTTGTTTGAAATTATTCTTCTTTAAATTAATTTTGTTTAATAGAATTAATTAAATTTAAAAAAATTATGTAAATAAGGCAAAACAAAGAAATAGAATGATTACACAAATCTTATATGATATCAACGATATTTTTATATTTTGAAAATTCAAATAATGTATAACCAGGCACATATAACATAAAAACATTGTACTTTACTTACATACATATGTAAGAAAAAACATAATATTATATTTTTGTGCTCTATCATAGCACAATACACGAAAAAGTAATTCTACAGTAACGTAGGTAGAATTACTGGTCACGCACAACGGCAACGCCAATGACAACTTCTATAGAAAACCAGAACAAATTGTCGTTGAATTAAATTTGATTTTAATTTTGTCATTGTGGAACATAACTTTAAAAAATTTCTCAAAGTGGGATTAAAAAATATTTGGTTGTCAGATTATAAATCATCAGATGTAGAGTTGTAATTTCGAAATCGAATCAAATTTAGAATAAATTTTTGAAAAGATTACGAAAGTAAATTATTAAAGAGAATTAGTTCAAAATGTGTTTATTTATCATTGATACTTTGGGGTTGGTGACTAAATCCACAAACTGAAATCCACAAAATAAAATCCACAAAAAAAAATATTATTTAACTAAGCCAGGATTAGCAAACTGTATTAAAAAAAATATTTTGCCCATTTGTAATATAAAAAATATTTTGCCCAGAAATAAATATAAAAATTTAAATAAATTGATTCCGTTATTATTTATTAGTATTCTGGAAAAGGGCAACATAAATATTTTTTCAGGGTGGTAACCTTCTCCTACTCTCAAAAGTCATTATTAATTTTGTTTTTTGTGGATTTACTCACCAACCCAAAACTTTGTTCACAAAAAAACCAATAATTTCTGTATTAAAAATTTAAATTATCAAATGTAGCAAAATAGGTTCAACCAGCACTGTAAAATGTAAAATATGAACAAAAAACATTTTTCTTTGTCGTTGTTGTTATCATTGTGCATGGGCAGTTACTTTTTCGTGTATGGTACTATAAAATTTCGGGAAATAATCTTATTAAAGTTGGAACTTAACTACTAATCTTAAGCCTAATCCTAATCTTAAATAGCGTACTTCCATTTTATTTAAGTTATCAAATTATACTCTAATATATTTTTTCTTTCAGTTTAAATGCTCTACCTACTGTCCCATCCAGCGTGTAGGTTAATAATACATACTAAACTTCAACAAAATTCGACGATAGTTTTTTTCAAACCTTGCTTGATTCTGAACCAATAAAAAAAAACAGCTTTTATACACAAAAACTCATAAATTACACATATGTACACTGGTTTGTTAGAATTTGAACGGTTGATAAACTCATTTAATTAAATTAAAAATATGTACTCATTAATTTTAACAATTAACTTTAACGTGAATGTGATGATAATTATTGTACATAATAGCTATGTGTTTCTTCATTCATCTTTCTATAATATAGGTGAAATTATATTTTATTAAGTCTAATATTTGTATTTAACTTTAACTTTAAGAGATACGTCATCAATTTAATTTTAAATTTTATTTATATAAGTTGAGTATATATAATAATGATGAATATAGATATCAAGCTTACACAGCATCCACTCAATTAGCCTTGAACTCGAATTCTCAGATTATGTTTTACAATGCACAGCACAGTACACTATTTTAAGATATGTATATATATATATAATGTTTATATGTACACTCTTATAGTATACCAACACATAAATGTACATGAAAGTTGGTTATATAAAATTTCTCAATTATGATCGACTTATACTATAGTACTATGATAAGTTTTTCTTTCATAGTTGTTTTGCCGGTGCTGGTTCTATATTTCTCAAGAGTAGTTTAAAAAAATGTTAACAATTCAAGTTTTTTTTTTTCATTTTTTCCATATTAATTTTATTCGTTTAAGTTTTTTTTTCTATTTATTTTAAGTTTATAAGAGGAGAAATACTTACCTTGCGTATTATGTACAAATACGATACATGTACGAATAAATATTAAAGGTGCAAATTTAAGATTGTAGAATACTTTACAAATAATTTTTTTACGTTGTTCTTTTCTTTATAATGATTAATATTAATAGGTATATAATAGGTTATAGTTGATTTAATTTATTTGTTTTTATTTTTTTTTTAATTTAGTATAAAAATGAAATTAATTTTGGTAAAAAAATTTTATTAAGAAATTGAAAAAAACAAAATAATAACAATTTTTAGAAATGCGTAAAAGATACGTAGAAGAACTATGCATATGTATGTAAATTAGTTGTTTACAACAAATAATCATTAATAATTTTAAATAATTTTATAGGTGTAAATTAATTAATTTTAAACGATGGCAAACAAAAATATCGAATTGACAATGAATACAAAAATATATTAATTTGTACAGAGGATAATTGTACACGATCTTGAAAAAATATAAAAAACCAAAGTAAAACTCATTACATTTCACTCAAGGGCTATTTTGCCCTTTTGTGGTCATTAAATCTCTTCAAGATGTCTGCAAAATATGATAAATCTCTGCAGATGATGCAAAATATGATAAAAACAATGAATGAAATCTCAACAAGACTATGCACATTAGAAAACAAACATAATGAAACATATATGTATACACCAAAAAATAAATCCGCAAGGCATGGTTAAGAACGCACTTCGTATAGTCACATGGAATGCCAATGGTATTCTGAACAAGAAAAATAATTTGGAAATTCTATTGAGAACACAAAATATTATTATATATCTCTTGACAGAAACAGTCGAAACCTCTGCTAACGAACAAGACAACTGACTGGGCTAGCTTTAAACAAGAAATAGAAAACAAAATAAACATAAAAACAAAACTAAGATCCAAATGTGATATAGACTCTGAAGTAGAAAATTTTATTAAAATTATTCAAAATGCTGGATGGAATAATACAAAAAATTGTGAATATAAATCGGTAGGATTCAACTACCCTAGAGAAATATTAAATATGATAAAAATAAAAAGAAGAGCTAGACATGATCCGGCAGACAAAACTCTGCTAAATAGGTTAACTCAGAATCTTAAAAGAAAAATTAAAGATCTTAAAAATGACAATTTTGAAAAATATATAAAAAATATATCAGCTAAAAGAGAAAATAACTACTCGTTGTGGAAAGCAACAAAGAGTACAAAAACCTCGATCTCTCAAATCCCGCCAATCAGAATGAAAAGCGGTGAATGGGCGAGAGATAATAAAAATAAAGCTGAAACATTCGCAGATCATCTTGAAGAAATTTTTTGTCCAGACGAGACAGATTCGGATGATCTCACTGAAGAAAATAATAATTGGCAAGAAAATGTTATATCACCATTTTCAGAGAGTGAAATAGTTGAACAAATTAAAAAACTCAGAGATAAAAAAGCTCCAGGTTTTGATCTAATTACATCGGAAGTCCTGAAAGAACTTCCGAAAAAAGCTATAACAATGCTAACACGCATTATAAACGCTGCTATAAGAATAAGGTATGTGCAGAATATGTGGAAAATAGCAGAGATAATTATGATACCAAGCCAGGTAAGCCCATAAATGAGGTCAAATCCTACAGACCAATATCATTACTACCAATAGTATCAAAATTATTTGAAACACTATTATTAATTCGAATGAGACCGATCATAGAAAATAGTAATCTGATTCCAAATTATCAATTTGGCTTTAGATCTAAGCACTCGACAATCGATCAAATTCATAGAATAACAGACATAATAGAAAAAGCTTTAGAGGAAAAGAAAGTATATTCTACCATATTTCTAGATGTAGCCCAAGCTTTTGATAAAGTATGGCATCGAGGCTTAATAAATAAACTAAACAATATGTTACCTAAACAATACGTAGATATACTCTCATCATATCTAGAAAACAGACTATTCAGAATAAAACAAGACGAAGAGTATTCTACTATTTTTTTTTTTTTTTTTTTTTTTTTCCTGTTACTCCTCGTGGGAGCATAGGGCATCAACTTGCCTCCTCCATTGTTCTCTATTGTACGCAATGGTTTTTATCTCCTCCCAAGTTCGTCCATATCTTGTTACCTCAGAAGTCGCAGTCCGACGCCAGGTGTTGTTGGGTCTTCCTCGCCTTCTGCTCCCTTGGGGATTCCATTCTAGGGCCATTCTTGTTATATTATTTGATGGTTTTCTTAGAGTGTGTCCTATCCATCTCCATTTTCTGCGCTTAATTTGATGCATTATCGGTTCTTCACCTGTTATCTGCCATAAGTCCTTATTGCTGATGGTGTTTGGCCAGAATATTCTGCATATTCTTCTTTGGCATTTGTTCGCAAATACTTGAAGTTTTAGACTGATGTTATTTGTCGTCATCCAAGTTTCACTGCCATACATAAGTGTTGACATTACACATGCTTTGAATATTCTAATCTTTGTTTTTCTAGTTATTTGGCCATTCTTCCATATTGGACTTAGTTCACCGAACGCAGCTCTGGCCTTACGTAGTCTGTTGTTGACATCTGCTTCTGTACCTCCGTTTGTTGTTAGAATGTTACCTAGGTAAGAGAAGCTTTCCACATATTCGACTGTTTGACCTTCTATGGTTATGGTGTTTGTGTTGGTGTTATTTATCCTCATGGCCTTGGTTTTATCTACTATTAGAGATATTAAAACAGGTGTGCCTCAAGGTAGTATTCTGGGTCCCATACTGTATTTGCTCTACACCAATGATTTACCAGAAATGGAAAATATAACTGTAGCTACATTCGCTGACGATACTGCGTTGATGGCAGTAGGATCAAATATTGACGAGGCTACAATTAAATTGCAAAGAGCAATCGACAAGTATACCTCTGGACAAAGAAATGGAAAATTAAACTCAATGAGTTAAAATCAGTACATGTAAATTTTACAAATAAAAAATTAGAAAATCAACCATTGGTAAATCTGAATGGGGTCAATATACCCCAAGAAAACAATGCTAAATATCTAGGAATGACATTAGATGTCAAACTTAGATGGAAAGAGCACGTCAAAAAGAAAAAAATTGAGCTTGAAAATAAATATAGAGAAGTGTACTGGCTCTTAGGTCGTAATTCTAAATTACCTATACATAACAAGATTTTGTTATATAATCAGATAATCAAACCGATATGGTTGTACGGCATACAAATATGGGGATGTGCCAAACAAACACATGTACTTTGTATACAAAAATTCTATAATAAAGTCTTGCGCAACATGGTAAATGCCCCCTGGTATGTTCGCAACAGTGATTTGCACAGAGATCTAAAAATTCCTTGCATAGAAATAAAAAGATATGCAACAAAGCATATAGCTCGTCTGGAGGGTCATGTTAACGTTGAGGCCACTCAACTGCTAGATAATCAAAATGATGTCAGAAGGCTTAATAGAACTAAGCCACTAGATTTAATACGATAGAATTTCGTAAACTTTTTCTTTAAGAAAATCAAAATAGAAATAAATTAATGGTTAGTCCGTCGGACTAGTATTAATGGGAGGGGTGTGGTTTAGTCATTAAAAATCTGGCACACAATGGAAGCTACGGGCCTCATTGTGTCTATGAAGATTCCCACCAATCCACGCAAAAAAAAAAAAAAAATATATCTCTTCAATACAAATTGCATGGCTCTTCAATACAAATTTCATATCAGATTTTTTATGAGCTGTCATCTCACAAAAAAAAACAATAATTGTATAGTTTTGAAATTTTGAAATAAATTTATGGCATCCCAAAAAACAGCAAAAACCGTTATGTTAAAAGTTTTTTCACTTTAACTATTTTATGACTCTAATATCAAAAACAAAATAAATTTGGAATATTTTTTATGATCCTGGAAAAAACAAAAAATGCTATTTTTTGATTAAACATATGTCACACCCTGATAGCGTCTCGAAAAAATAAAGTACATCAATAGTGATTATAACGATATATTACATCAAGATCTACAGTTGAAAATGATAAAGAAGGACATCAGAAGTGTAAGCAGAATCTGCCAAACAAGATAAACTATTCATCCAAAGCAGTCTCTTAGTTGCAATTGTCGGCTTAATTATCACCATAATTCTGCGTTATTCGAGCATCCACAACAAATATTAAAAACAAATTGATATATCTTGGAGTGTAATTAGGTTCTAATGAATGGCTAACTATATCCAAATAGATTAGCCAGCAGCTTGTTAGTTGCAATTGTCGGCTTAATTATCACCATCATTCTGCGTTATTCTAGCATCCACAACAGATATTTTAAAAACAAAGTGATATATATATTGGAGCGTAATTAGGTCCTATTGGATGGCGAACTATATCCAAATAGATTAGCAATGAGCTTGTTAATTGTAACTTGTGTCGGTTGAATTGTCACCAGCATTATTCCAACCTAACCAACAGACATTAACAGCAAATTGATATACATTGGAGTGTAATTAAGTTGTAATGGATGGTCGTCCGTCCTCTCATCCGTTTGCTATTTATTATATGTTGCATATAAACAGAAAATAATCAGTTACTAAATATCTCCTTGAGAGATAGATTGATTATATGTATAGTTTCATAAACTAAAAAAAAACATGCTTTTGATTCTTCAAAACACAACAAATTTTTCACTTTTCCAGAAAGATGTGAATGGTTCGTACACTACGAATTTTTTTATTTTACGCCTGAATGTATGTTAATTCTGATGACTTTCAAATATGTTTAAAGAATAGTATGATTTTATTAAAATGTTTATCATTTTTTATGAAAATTTAATATTCTTAGTTTTTTTTAATATTGTAATAATATGTTTAATGTACATAATTTAATTCAATTCATTTATTTACCCAAATATTTACATTTACATACAAGTACTTTTAATTTTACAGAGATTAGATCTTATACTAATTAATCTACACAACTGAAATATGGTTTTTTTGTTTCTTAATTCTAAGATTTATTATATTTATTAATATTTCATTTCGAGAGGAAAATGAGAAAAACCTCACTAAAATTTATGGTTTTAATAAAACTTAGCTAATTATCTTACACTACTTACGGCTACTTACGACTACTTAGACTAATTATTATTATTTAAAACTATATGTTTTACAATTTATTGGTATAAATTTTTTATTAAATCATTTTCAGCTAATAGGCTTGTCCATAAGCTTTTTAGTTTGCAATTTGATCAGAAATTAGTTTGACTCTTGTTTGGTAAATTGTACATAATATAGCAAAATATTTTCTATATAATAATTTCACGTTTTTTTAAGACATTATGAGTAGTACAAAAAAACAAAAATGTTAATAGATCGATAAATTAGTGTTTTCGCTTAAGATATTAAAGTGGGTCTTAGGATTTTATTGTAGAATATAATTCTGAAGCGTATATTTAAACAATTAATTCATCGGATTTGGGTTTTTATATAATCAAAAAATATTCGTGAATATAATAGCTATATATATGTATATACCAGTGACGGGGCGTGGAATTTTCAACTGGGGAAGCACTATAAAAGAAAGCGTCAGTTTGCTTTGGCTTTTCTTTTTCTATTGAAATTTTGGCTAATTTCGACAGTCAAAGTTGCTCAAATCTACTTCTCAAAGTAGTTTTAATTCTGTTTAGGAAAAACAATCGCTCAACTGAAGTAGTTTTTATGAAGTGTTATTATAAATTTACAAAGTTGGGAATATTTATTAAAAGAATTCTTTAATTCTGTTTCAATTAAAAATGTTAATATTTCGCAAATACTGTGTTTGCTATTTAAATTTTCATCTGAAAATATAACTTTAATTTAAGCTCTGACTTTAAGAAAGCAATGTAAAAAAAGTGTGAATATGAATTTTCTATATTTATGTTGGAAAATACAACGTATACGAATTATAAGATTTTACTGAAAAATGCTGATTACACCGTTTTATTGTTGTTGTTATTAGTAGATCAAGCATTGGTTTACCATCCTTAACAATTAATAATTTTTCCTCAAAACTTCCAGCAGAAAATTATTTGTTCTTTCAATAACACAATTACAATTTTCTATTATAATTATTTATAAATAATAAAAAACAAAATGTTTTAAATTTTTAAATTTGTTAACAAATTAATTGTTTCAAAACTGCACAAAACCAAATTATGGTTGAAAATAAACAATGTAGCATCCAGTAACAAAAAACTACAGAATTACTTAACACAAATCAATACTATTCTCTAAAAGAAACCCAAAACTACATACATTATTTATATAAATATTAATTCTCATTCAAGTCAACAACCACAATAATGCATACAAATAATTCATTCCCTGCTATTTTTTTTATTTGTAAATTCATTTTGTGTCATGCGATATTTTGTTGTTGTTTCCCTAGATAATCTATTTTCTATCAGATATTTTCTAATTATATCAGGTAGATTTGGAATGAATATCAGCCACTCATTCAAATTAAATTTTTTTTCCTTCTAAGATTTTATTTTATTGTCGCTTCATTTGTTATTTTGTTGTTGTTACTAGGAAACTAAATAGAGACAGTGTGTTTGAGTGTATGTATATTTTAAATGTGAAGAGAGCTGAGGAGAATGATATTTAATTTGTCATTACATTTTTTTGCAATGTATAATTATTATAGCATATTGGTAAGAGAATAATGATTTTTAATAGGCATTATTTTCAAATATTTTAAATTTGTGGTTGTTGAATATCTCTTGTTGGCTTGTATGATTGAAAGAATAATAGAAAATAATGATGTTTATATAGGCATTATTTTCTAAACATACGTAATGTAGTTAATATCTATGCATATAATTTTTGCTTGAAATTTTTTTTTCATTTGTTTTGAAGTTTTGTAGTTAAGTAATTTTTATATTAAACTAAATATAAATTTTATATTAAGCTGTAAAAAATAATAAATAATATTTCATTTGGGGAAGCACTCATTCAACTCAATATATGGACGCTTCGTGCCTGGTATATACATATTTTTTAAAATAGCAGATGCAAATTAACCAACATATATGATGTTTGAAAAGTATGATCTGAATTTTGTTTTTCTGTTTTGTTTTCAATTTTTGTTTGTGTTTTCGTTTTTGTTATAAGTTTGTGTGTTTATTTAAAATGAAAGAATTTTTATGAAGTCTTTTTAAAAATTGTCTGTAGTCGTGTTCAGTAGATTTAAAACAGAATCGGACAGAACAGTTTTGGACAATGACAGTGTTAACTGTCAAACAATTTGAAACACTTAGAACAGAAAAATCTACTGAACAACTTTTTTGAGCTTTTTTGCTCTAATTTTTGTTTACTCTCAAATTTCTTTGTTTAACTCTGGTTTAACTGTCAGAATTTAAAGAAAAAACAACAACAACAACAAAAGTTATCCAAAAAAATTCAGAAGAAAAGAGATCAATTTAGAACAGTTTTGCACAATCTAATGGTCCTAAAATGGCTTTTAGACAAAAAAAAATCAATTAACTGAAACTAATGAACACAAAAACGTGTTCTTTTTATTCTAGAATGTTTTATAACGTTCTGGAACAGTTTACAGAACACAATATGCGATTGAAATTTATTTTAGAGTAGATGTCGCTCTTCTCGGAAATAACCGTCGTTTATATGGTGTAAGTATTTTAAATGTTTTCAGCATTCAACATCATCTTTTTTTATTTTTGGTTTAAGAACTTGCTGAAATTTTAATATTTTTGTGGTGTAATTTATTATTCTTGCTTTTTTGCTCCCCACGTCGTTCATCTTGTGTATTAAATATAAGATTTAAACTTAAACTAGTTTTTACGTTATATGTTAATAATTAATAGATTCATGGAAGAAGAAAAAAATATTTAAAGTTGGATAGTTTTTAATATTTTGGATCGGTTAGTAACACTAATAAGAGCACGCGCCAATTTTCTTTCTTTATAATAACTTTAATAACTAATTCCGACTTAACCGATGAAAAACTTGGAAGGATAACATTTATTCACGCATATGAAAATGAAATTGCAATTGATAACATAATTTAAAGGCTGAGAGCTTGATTTTACAACAGATTTTATTAATTGCAATTCAATGTATAGCTATTTATGTATATAGTTTTTTTAAATATCCATAACTAAATAGAGACCCAACAAACCATGAGAATCGCAAAATTATCGTCGAAGAATCCCCTAGAAGGATGTATTTGTTTGTCCCGAATTCATTTTTTATTCTTCTGCGATTCATTAAGTATTATGAAAAGATTGACATCACCGTGACAATCGTAAATGGAATCGGATTAGCTTCCCCAGGAAGAAAATAATATGAATGGTTTGAAGAATAAATAGCGAATTTTAAGAAGAAGATAATATAACTCTTCTTAAAGAACACACGCTTCCTATGGTTTGTTGGGCATAAATAAATAAAAGGTTAATCTAATACAGTCACAATAAATTATATGAAAATGAAAATTTTACCTTTTATTATTTTGCTTCCGATTTTTTTGTGGAATTGTCATATGGTATAGTCGTAGTTGGAGAGGTTAGAAACAAAAAATGCTGAATTTTAATTAATTAATTTCATCGTGTGTATGCATTCTAAAATATTAACAATCGTTAAAATTTATTTAAATAATTGTACCGTTCCTACTAGTACATTTAAATAATATTAAACAATTTTAGAATATAGTGTAATTATTTGGTTATTATTCAATCATCAGCAGTTGTCACGTAGTAAGAATTGATAAAATACTGTTGTTTTGATTCAGGTATGTTTTCTACAGCATGCTCTGTGTCACTTTCAGTCCATCATAATATATGATGCGAGATGTAATTTGTTAGGTAAGTTGTCTAATACAAGATCTATGCTTTGTGTTATGTTTGCGCTCACGATATTTTGACATCGTATATTATAATTTGTTAAATTTATTACAAAGTTTTCATGTAGCTACAGATTGCAATTGCTAGCTGACACCGCAAAACTTATTGCATACTCGATATCATAGAACTAATTACTGTAGATATGAACCGGTTTCAAGACGTTATCCAATGCTAGATATGTTTTCAGCTTTTATAAAATCGATGTATTTTTATGAAATAGATTTTGAGTTATATATTGTTGATTCAATTTAAAGATTTTGAGTTATATATTGTTGATTATATTTTTTGATAGTTCAAAAGTATTGTTTCTGATTTTTGTTAGTTTTTCAAAGTTTTCAATAAACTATTTATTTTTATAAATTTTTAGAACAGGTGTAGCAGACATGCCAAATGGCGCATACACTATTTATAGTTATATATTTAAAATTATGATATCTTAACGAAAAGTCAAAAACATTAATTATATTAACCCTTAAATTTATTTTATACACATAATTTACCATTTATGAATTTTCGCAAATCTAATTGATATTATTTATTTTTTGCATTTTTCTATTTTTGATTCAGCCATTCATCGGAACATATGACATCGACAACGGAACAATTAAATTGCTATAATTAACATTATATTAACAGATGACGACTGATCATTTAAATACTCTAATATGAAACCAATAATTTTACTTTATACAATTATAATTTTTAAATATCCAATTTATAAATATAATTGGTTAACATATCAAATAAATGAATTTTATAGAATTGATAATGAGTTTTTAGCTAAATTTTCAACTCAAATACCACAGAAATGTGAAAATTTATTAAATAAAATGACATTTAACAGAGATTTTAAATATTTATTTAATTCAATATTTGGTGTCCGAAATGTTCATTATGGTTATATAAAAAACTCTACAACAAATAATCGGATACCTATTGTAATAAAATATTTTGGAAATAAACAAATACACAACTTAATAATAAGAAAAACCGAAGATGGTGATATAAACGAGATTGAAATTATTGAAAATTTGAAAAAAATATTTTTCATAGAATCGAATTTGCAAGGAACAAAATTTTGTCCTGAAGTACAAATTAATAGATTTTTAAATTTGAATAGTAATAATAAATCAATAATTTTAAATTTAATTAATTTAAATATTAATATTCAATTAATATTATTACCAATTTTGAATAATGAAAATTCCAAAAAATTTCAAATACCAAAGGTATATGAGATCTGTGGCAATACAATTTATCAATCTTATGATGGAGAATTACTTTTAAATTATTTTAATTTATCATTTCAACAGAAATTATCAATTGCAAAACAATTAATTATTGGAATGTTACAATTTACTGATGGTATTGAAGGATTTCGAATATATTTAACAGATTTTCATGCTGATAATATTGTTTTTAATGAACAAACAAAAGATATTTCATTTATTGATTTGGATAATGTGATTGTTATTGATTCGACGATATTATCAAAAACAAAAAATCATACTCATGAATACATTGAATGTTCTGGTTGTTTTGCCTACATACCAAATGAGATATGTTCATCGTATGTAAGTGATATAAATCTATTTACAGTTTGTCAATTTTTAAGAGAGGATTTATACAAGGACACCAGTAAAGGTTTTTTATATCCAATTCCAGAAGCTCATCATTATATCACCAATTTACTTGACACATGTATTAACTGTCCTGTAATAACAAATTGTACGAATCGATTTATTGTAATTGAAAACCTTCTAAATGAAATTAATAAAATTTTAAATTGAAATTTTATTTTTTATAAATAGCATACCAATGAGCAATTTTCATTTACAGAACGTTTACTATAAAGTTACAATGTAAAGACAATGTATAGGTAAAACCCGGATCCGTCAAAATTTTTTAAGTCGGTAACAGTAGTGTGTCTTTATTTGTGAAAGAGTATCTAAGTGTAAATTTGCATGTCCGTAACACAATTGGTTTTTAAATATTCCTAATGGGGGTTTTTACACAAGTATTATTTTTTTGCTGTATTCTTTTTTAAATTCTCTCCATTACAACAGCTTGACTTTCATACGGGTATTCTTTTGAATACCATATTTTCAGTGTGGTTAGTGTATATTAAATTTTGTCAAAAAAATAAAACCAAATGAAATTTTTATATTTATAATTATTTTAAAATTTAAATTTTTTTAATCTAGTAGGTTCATTAAAAAATCAAAAGATTTTTTGTTTGGCACTTGGTGAAACATTGTTTTTATAAATTAATAAAATTATTTTAATAAATAAAATAAAACACTTGTTAATATTTCACTGATTAAGAAAATATATACAGATTTTCTTATATATTTTATTTTAATTTAATATTTTAATAAAAATAAAAAAAAATAATAATAATAATAATAAATAAAATAAATAATAATAAAATAATAAAAATAATAATAATAATAATAATAAAAAAAATAATAATAATATAATATAATAATAATAATAAAAATAATAATATAATAATAATAATAATAATAATAATAATAATTTATTATATTATTTTTTTTATTTTTATTAAAATATTAAATTAAAATAAAATATATAAGAAAATCTGTATATATTTTCTTAATCAGTGAAATATTAACAAGTGTTTTATTTTATTTATTAAAATAATTTTATTAATTTATATTTGTTAATCTAGTAGGTATTTGATTATATGATTTTGACAAATATTTTTGAGGAAAATTAAAATATATGGATAAAACTATATACATCCATGTCAATGTATTAGTTTAACAACAGCGAGAAACACTTTATTTTTTGATGAAAAATAAGTCTACAAAAAGAATACAAGTGTAGAGTTTTTCCCTTAGGTCTATTACCTCTTTCCTAAAACCAAAAAGAATACAGCAGAAAAATAATACTCGTGTAAAAACCCCCAATGGGTGTTAGGAGTTGTACGGCAGCGACCCGAACCAGTTCAAATTTTCAAAAACGGTAACAGTCGTATTTCCGTATTTGTGAAAGAGTATTTAAATGTAAATTTGCATGTCCGTAACACATTTGGTTTTCGAATATTCCTGATGAATGTTAGAAGTTGTACGGTAGCGACCCGAACCAGTTCAAATTATCGAAACAGGTAAAAGTCATATTCATTTTTTTTTTTTTTTAAATATATAAGTGTAAATTTTCATAATTTCAGTTTAAATTTTCGAAATTGATAACAATCGTATTTCTTCATTTTTGAAAGAGTACCCAAGTGTAAATTTTTAAATATGTAACACCTTTGGTTCTGAAATATTCTTGATATGCTCTAGGACTTGTGTGGCAGCTACCCGAACCAGCCCAAATTTTGACAAACTGTAAAATACATCATTGTTTATTTTTGATAGAGTACCTATGTATAAATTTTCATAACTGTAACACATTTGTCTTTTGGAACACTCCTGTCTGGTGGTAGGAGTTGTGTGGCAGCTACTCAAACCTGTTTTTTGATCCGGTTACTTTCTTGACCATGAATAACAGTGCAAAATTTCAGAACACTTTCTTTAAAACTGTGGACGTGTATAATAGTGAACAAACAAACAAACTTTCCCTTTTTTAAGTACATATAGATTATAATTTTGAAAAAAAAAGTAGAAAAAACAAAATGTTAAATTATAAAATAAAAAGTTTTAGTTATAAAAGATCAGAAATTTTCAAACGAATGCCATTCTCTCGTACGAAATTCTGAAATAGCTCGAAAAAAATAATGTCCTTTAAATAATATAAAACATTTGATAATTTTGTTAATAAATAAGTAAGTATGTATCTATTTTCTCAAAACCTTTACTAACACATATTATAAATTATAACCATTTTCTGCTTTCTTTGTTAATTCTACTAACATAAGTTTGTAAATGTGTTGAAAACAAGCCATAAAATCATAATACACAATACACTACACTTTAAATTCAATATTTTTTTAAATCAAATTCAACATTTCTTCAATCAAATTGTTTGACAAAATGTTGAATTTGAATCGAAAAAAGTATATATTGTAAATTAATATTTATTTTCATTCTGAATCATCATAAATTTACATAAAATAGCTCAATTTTATGTGAGTGAGCTTCTTGAATATAATATGTACATGGAAACGATTTGTAAGTGTTTTGTGCCTGTACTGTAAATATTTAAATACACATTTACAAGTTTACCCAAGGCTTAGCGTCTGCCAGTATTAAGCTACTACCAATTTTATTTGGACGATTAAAACATTTTTAAAAACATTTTTCATTTTATTTCTACACTTTTTAATTTTAAATGAGACATAAAAGTGCTGGTCATGCATTTCGTATTTCATATATCGTAAATAAAATTAATTAATTTGATGTGAAGAGATAAGTTATTAATTTCGTATTTAATAAACAGCTGTCATGTGACGTTTTTGTTATTTAAATTTATTGAAGTAGTATTTTTTTATGAGCAAAATTGAAAATTTTTGGAGATTAAAAATGAAATGTATCTATTAAAAACTAGATGGCGCGAAGTAAATTGTACAATATTTTCGTTAAGATTTTTGTTTGAAAAAAGGTGTTTGGATCTTTTTTTAAATGAATAATTATGCCTGTGAGTAGTTTGAATAGACAAAACAAGGAAAATATAATAAAGTATAATTCAAAAAGGTATTAAAAATTTTCTAGTCTTGTAAAAAAATATTTCAAATCTTAAATTTTTTTTGTGAAAAAATACGAGAACTACTCATTTTATAATTTATTTATCTTGTGACAAAAGTTTACATAGTATATGAATATTTGGTTATTTTTTTTCATTTTAAAAATCAAATGTCATAAAATTTTACAAACTCTACACCGAAAAATGTTCGCTCTAAATAGATAAATAAATATTAAATGAGTGGTTCTAGTCTAGTATTCTTTTTTCAATTATAAATTTATGAATATAAAACAGGAATATTTTTAATATCTTTACCCCGAAGTATAATAGTCATAAATTATTGTTATCATAATGATATATGATTTCGTACGCTAACATGACACTCGTAAGTCATACATAAGCATACGAAAAGAATCGTATACTCAATCATAAGCAATAATAAATAATTTTTACAGCTACTCATTTAGTATTTATGTATTTATATTAAATCGTATGATAAAAGTATAATATCGGATTACGAATATGAATATATTCTTTTGTAAATTTGTTTATTCTCATGAAGTTTTAAAAATCAAGTGTCTTAAATTTTTGTAAACTCTATATCGAAAAATTGTCTACCCTACTACTCTTTGGCATTTATTAAGATTCAAATACTTTTATTTATGGCTTAAAATTTTAATTGAAATTTCTAATTGAAAATAAATAATAACGAAAATCGGTTGTGAAATGTATCAGATATTTGTAATAAAAAAATATCTTAACATAAAAATCGTAATCTTAAAAATTTAAACCGTGTTGTGGTAACCTTCAATATAAATTTGAAGCATTAAACATTTTGTAAAATATTGCGTGTACTGTAAACGATATGTAAACATGTTGTATATTTGGAAATTACCATCACTGGATTGTACGATTGTACGAACCCTATAAAAAAGAATGACATAACAGTTGACAGTTGGTTAATAGACAACTACAACCGGTTTATGTAAAGTTTAAAGTAAAAGAAAATTAATAAAACTAAAAACTAACGCCAATATTGTTTCGACTAATTATTTTAGCTAGGATAGAATAGAAATATAACGAAACGAAAATTTAAATTTACAGATTTTTTTCTGAAAAATTTATTTATTTATTCCGAGCTTAAATCAAGCAAGTTGAACTTACAATATATATTTATTTATGTATTACATTTAGGTTAAGTTAAATTAATAAAAATAATATAAAGAATAATATAAAACAAAAACAAAGCATAAAATGAGAAAAAAATAAATAAAATTAGTAAAAAAAAACAAAAATAATAGAATAGAAAAAGTAAAACTTATAACTTATTCTAATTTAAAAAAAAATAAATAAATAAAAATAACAAAAAAATAAAATTATCAATTATACAATAATAGGACTGATATGCACACATGTAGTTAAATTTTAATTGATATTAAAAAATAATTGAGTTAGAAATTAATAAATAAAAAAAAAAATTATTATATGTATATTGTATAGTGCTCGTCACACACGCATTTCGTATCATCGTATTTCGTAAATTTACGAACGTCAATTTTGCATGAAGAAGAGGATAATTGTAAATTTCGTATTTTTCATTTCGTGAATTCGTAATAACAGCTGATATCTACGTTTGTTTAAATTTGATCTCCAATTTTAATTATGATTGTGTTGTTATTAGAATTTAATTATTTTTAATTGGTAATTTTTTGTGATTTAAATTTAATTATTTTCAATTTGTAATTTTTTGCGATTTAAAGTGTATTTTGTGATAATTTTTTTCTGATATGGAACAGTGATATGGAAATTCAGACGCGTTAAAATGCGTAACAAAAAAATGATCCTTCGCGTAAGAATCCATGCTTCTAATAAACATATGAAAACATATTTTTAATTTTCTTTTTTTATAAAAAATTCACTTACACCTTTAAATTTATTTTTATTTAACTTATTTTACATCTCTACAAAATTTTTAAGTTTGTTAACAAAAAATTAATTGGATTAATACTTTGTTGATATTTTGTATTTATTGATATTTGACATCAACTGTCAACAATACGAAGATATGATATGAAAATTAAGAGGCTTTTTATTTTTTGTTCGTAAATTTACGATTTCGTATTTTATCATCCGCTCGTTTATAAAGTTTTGTATAAAAGTATAGCAAACTTTTTATCAAAATGAAGCATATTGATTGGCTGTATGAAGTGTAGCAAACTAGCCATATAAAAGAACCAAAATAATACGAATCGTAAATTTACGAACTTGCGTGACGGACACTAATATAATTTGAGCTACGATAACATCATAATGTTTTTTTTTCTTACTCCTCTTGGGAGCATAGGGCTTCCACTTGACATTTCAATCGTACTTGATTTCTAGCTGCTAATTTAACTGGTTCCCACGTTATGTTTGTCTTTACAAGCTCTTGTTTTATGGTCCTCCGCCAGGTGTTCTTAGGTCGACCGGGTCTTCTTGTCCCTTGTCTCTTGTGAGTTCCATTCTAAGCTCATTAGCGCGATGTTGTTTAATGGCTTTCTGAGAGTGTGACCTATCCATTTCCATTTCCTTCTTCTAATTTGTTTCGTTATGGGTTTTTCGCCGGTTAGTATCAGGATTCAGGATATCGGTCAGGATTCATTTTACACAAGACCGAAATATTCTAAGTTTAAATGCTCTGGATATTTGGCTGTTCCTTCATATCGGTTGCAATCTTCCAAATGCTGCTCTTGCTTTCTTTAATCTATTTTCTACATCTTCTTGAGCTCCACCCCACCACTAGTTGCTATTATACTTCCCAAGTAGTAGGAATTGTTCACAAATTCGATTTGTTCTTCTTTCAACCTTAGATGTTCCGTAGTGTTATTTATTCTCATAGCTTTGGTAAATTTGAAAATTAAATTTTTACGCATACATTCAAACTTCCAAGCTTTCGCTGTCATTTCAATAACATAATATATACATTCGAGCGACATTGGAACAACACGCAGTAAAACAAGACCTAAGTGACATAAGGCTTAAGGTAAAAATATTATTAGATGGTAATCTAGAATCAGAACAAAAGTGAGCTTAACGAGTAATTGCTTAGAAGAAATGTTCCCTCTGATTAATTCAGTTAAAAATACTGCGTATTAATTTATTATTTTTTTTTTAACAGTGGATCCTAAAGATAAATCTGCAGGCCAACTTCATAGGTACCCTTTTTTCTTTCAAAATTTATTAAATTATAGTAATTATTTGTATATTATATCCCTATTACATTATTTTTATTAGTTTTTAATTACTATATCTTTATTAATTATTACATATATCATATTTGAACAAATGTTGTTGTATTGAAAATTACATTTTCAGTAATTTTCATCATTTAAAAAAAATTTCAGTTCTCACAGGGTTGAAACCCGTGCTCCTTGATCATTATATTACTATACTCAAACTCAAGTGCTTTACCACTCGGCTACCGAGCCCACTTTATGATGTATTATTTTTTTTTTATGCATGGGATCTTTTAAATTACGGCAAAAAATCGCAGTGATAGTGTGATTTAAATTATTTTCGTTTCGGAAAAAGATTTTTATAAAGTCTTTGCACTTTACATTTTTTATGCTGGCCTTTTTAAACCAATTTTTTATGCCAGTTTTTTTTTTAATTCGAAAAAATTGGAATCGTGAACAACATACCACGTAACACGATGCAAAAGCGACATAAAAAGTTAGGATTTAATTGAATTTTGATTATCATATTTTAAATAAATCAATATTTTTTCGAAATGGATAAGCAGAAAAAAATATTTTCTGTTAATTATTGAAAGATATTTTGTAAGTATCAATTAATAATTTTTTTGAAGTTAAATAAAATAAATTCATTGTATTATGATGAAATTTAAATGTAAGCTTTTTTCGTTGGTATTAAAAGCTAGGTTTCAGAGCCAGCATTAAAATATTTAATGTGGGAAGGTCTTAAATGATTTCAGTGATTAATATCGATATCTCCCACTCTTTTATATTTCATAGCCCCATACACGTTTAAATCTGTTTAAAAACTTGTTTCGAAATTTGTGAAATTTAATCATGTTGTGAGGCTGTTTTGAAACATATTCTGAAACAGTTTACAAAATCAAAATTTTTGGATTTTTAATGGGGGAGTCATAAGTTTCTGAAATTGTTTAAACGTGTATGGTGTAGTTTCGAAACCAAAATGTAAATAAAATCAGTTGTTTATGTTTTTTGTTAGAAGTAGCTTATATTTTTCATATAGTTATATACTTGAAATAACAAATGGTGACATTCAGTCAATGGTAGGACAGTCAGTCACCGGGTGGCGCATGTGGTGCTACGTGAAACTTGGTTGATCCACGTAGTACAACGTTTTCGCAAATGAGACAAATACCATTATATGAACGGTATCTTTTAGAAACTGAGCTCTCCTTCTAAGACCATCAAAGAGTGTACAAGTACATTGTGCTTATAGGATATAATAATAGGAATAAATATAAATTATAAATATTAAAACAAGTTTTTGCTTAGAATAGAAAAAATCTAAATAAATATATTATTATAAAGTTTACAAACTGAAGGTGTTTTAGAATAACAAATATATTTATATGTATTTGTAACCAATCTTTTATATCATTTTCTTTTTTATAAATTTCTACAATTATTAATAATGCGATAATTGTACCCGCCATTTTTTTAAATATATCTTGTCTTGACTTAACTAAAAAAATAGTGAAGTTTCTCTGTTTTTTAAACAAAAGTTTAATAGTGTGTGATGAAGAGAGAAATTAGTTTCGAAACAAATTTCTAAACAGATTTAATAGTGTATGGGGCCGGTCAGTACGGTATTTAGTACCGTTTTACTAGTATTTTTTTTCTAAAAGTAAGAATTCTAGATTCTTTTATTTCTTAAAAAAATATAAAACCAAACGTCCAATTTTCAATAGAACTACCTACTTATTGATTAACTATTAAAAGTTTTGACAATTTATTCTTCCACATTGTAATTTTGTCCATATCTAATTTTGTGATGCAACCGTACTGAGATATGAAACAGTGGAATAGAAATTACTTTATGCATCATATTGAGTAGCAGGCTGTGATATCTACTTTTGAATCACAGTGAAAAAATCACTGTACATATTTCAAATATTGGCCATTCTTACCATTAAAGAACTATATGTATTCAAAAATAATAAGTATAGTATATTTTTAATTTTATTATTTTTGTATTTAAAAAAATAGGTTTGTAAAATGTTCAAAATTGTTATGTGCGAGGACGGTGAGGTGGTTGCTGTGCCAGCCGATTGGGAAAAGAATAATGTTTTATATTGGCCCCCGGTTTGTAAGTTTGTTTCCATTTAAACGAAAGAATTTTTTTCATATTAACTTTCATGACTCTTATTATTATATAATGTTTATATGTTTCAGCGGGTCGAGCGTTAGAAAAACTACGAAGCAATGCCGACAGTAAAGCCCAATTAGACTGGGATACCGAAAACTGTTCCGTCAGAATATCTCACATATTGTCGTTTCGAGATGCAATACAAATGGAGGAACTCTTTGAAAGTATGGAGGAAGAAACTACTGATGACGAAGAAAATTTTGAAACAAATCAACATAGTGACATGCAACATACTTATACAACAAAAAATACAAAAAATAAATATCATGACATGTTCAATAATATTCAAAATTTAGATAAAGAACATAATTTAGGAGCCTTAGAGACCATCACAACTGTAAACGACATACATGATCAAATAATAAATATAGATCACACATATGTAGAACAATTTCCAGAAAACGAGGGAATTGAAGAACAAATTAAATCGTTGGATTCAAAAGTGGAGGCTATTAAAGACTATGTCATAGAAGAATTCGCAAAAATAAATAGTAAGTGCGATGAAATCATCAGAACACTAAAACTGTGTAATTCTGATTCAAGAGAAAGTTGTGCAGGACCAACTGCTGAGTTAGATTTAGATCTAATTATTTTACCTATGAAAACATTGCAGGAAGTGGAAAATATTGAAATTATGTTACTAGAAGATAACTTTAGAAAAACTATGGTAAATGAACTTGTAATTAATTAGTTATGTTTTGTAGAATTTTTATGGAAGATAATTAATTTTTAGATTCGGAAATTGATTAACGTTGGTGGTAGTTCAGGGAAAGCTGATTGGTCAAAAATTGCATTCAAATTACTATACGAACTCTTTTCGCATGAATTATTGAATTGCTTTTCCTGGACCGGAATTAAAAAATCTATACAAATACAAGAACCTAAATTACCCTTTTTTAAATATCAAAAGCTTATTGATTTATTTTATACCGTTGTTAAACTTGCTGATGCTAACTACACCAAGACTTCAAATGAAACTTTTTTAAAAAATGCATTAAGAAATGCAAAACTTCGATTCGAACGGCAGAAAAAAAAAGACTTAAGATTAGATGTAACAGTACTGACGGAAAAACAAGAATTTTCTAAAAATAAGTAAAAGCAACTGTTAATGTGTATTTATGGTACATATTTGGTATTATTTTTCGTAAATAGGTAAACGTAAAACTGAGGAACGTTTGTTAATTTGTTGAAAAAATGGTCAATTAGTTTTGACAGTGGGCTGATTCTTTAGTGTAAATAATGTTTAAAAATGTTCAATACAAATTTTTTAAAATTAATTTCCCTTAAGATTTTATAGTTTATTTAAATTACTTTAGTATAGTTTTCCTAAAGTATCTTTTAGTGATATTTGTTCAAAAATTTTCACTTCCTGCAATGTTTTCATTGGTAAAATAATTAGATCTAAGTCTATAACTCAGCATTTGGTCCTGCACAACTTTCTCTTGAATAAGAATTACACAGTTTTAGTGTTTTGATGATTTCATCGCACTTAATATTTATTTTGCGAATTCTTCTATGAAATAATATTTTGAATCCGAACGACTTTATTCGTTCTTCAATTCCCTCATTTTGTCGAAATTGTTCTGCATGCGTGTGATCAATAGATAAATTAATATTATCGTATATTTATTATTTGTTTATTTATGTCGCTTACAGTTATGATGGTCTCTGTGGCTACTAAATTATGTTCTTCATATAAATTTTGAACTTTATTAAACAAGTCATCATATTTATTATTGGAATTTTTTGTTAGATTAGATTTGCATAATCTAGACCGTTCACCAGTATGTTGATTTCGATTAGTCAGATTTTCTGAGAGAACAGTTTTCGGCATCCCAATTTAATTGAGCTTTACTGTTGCCATTCCTTCGTAGTTTTTCTAACAATTCAAAACTTTTGGACATTAGTTATATCAAAGAATCAGCCCCAACATCCTGACAGACCACTGCTTAGCCAACTAAACAAACATTCTTCAATACAGGCTCATCTACCTCACAACGGAAAATTACCGTATTAACCAGTTAAAAAATCAATGTTTAAGTGTAATTATTGATGTTAGAATAATATATAGATACTAATCAGTAATCATTAATATATATAATATATTACATATATATTAAAAATTTACATTATATATGTATAAATATTGATCTCTTTTATTCAGTTATATTTTGAATTCTGTTTTAATTTTGTACTATTATTATATTTGCTTATTTTCTATTTTTAAGTTTTTGAATTATAGTTTTAATTAATTTACCATAATTGTAATGAATTCTAATATTTAATAAAATAGTATAATAAATAATAAATGATGAAATGAAAATAAAGCAAAATATTTACATTTTAATTTAATATTATATTATATTTCTATTTAAAAGCAAATAAAATTAAAATTTAAATATCTACATAAGATTTTTTCATTCAGGTATTGAATTTTGTTCATTCCATAAATAAATCCAAAGTATGTAGTAAAGGCAAGAATATGGTTCCATTAAGATGTTTAAATGAAATCAGTTTACACTTTATATCTTCGAATTTGTATAAATTAACTATGGATTTCTTAATAAATAGTTGATTCAAATATATTTAAAATTGAGGATTTGAATGGTTTGTCGAAAAAGTAATCTTTGTTTATAATACTAGCTAGCACCATAAATTTAAATTATTTGATTGCGGTATGTAGCCGCCCCAATTATTTTGTCATACATCCAGAAAATCGAGTTTTGGGAAACTGAGTTAAGGTTTGAGACGAAATAAATAAAAATTTAGCGGAAAAAGTTTTTAATGTTTAGTAGTATGGTTCATTGTTCATAAGCTATCTGTTAGAGTCAGGTATAAAAACAAAGTATTTTGGAACAAGAATTAGGACTTTAAGGACCTTTTACTTAAAATATTCTTACCGTATACGCCATTGCAGTTTTCATTCATGCTTGCGACGTACGGCAAAAAAAAATTTATTTACGCCAAATTAACTGTTTTGTTTTATTAATTTGGAATATTGTTTATAGTAAGACTACTTTCTTCTAAATTTATAAGAAAACAAAATAGTTTTGAAATTCAATTTTTGTTTTCCTAAGCAAAATATAAAGTTATTTTAAGACTTTATATTTCATTCATTTCACATACTTGGGATGCCTGGTTTGGAAAATTTTTGAACAATAGTTTCTATTTGTGGATGGTTGAAAATAAATAGTAGCAATGGTGTGGCAAGAAATTTTTTTTTTCTGAGGTACACAAGAATCACTCTATAATATGAGGTGTTTTATATCAGGAAAAGCTGTTAAAATTCTGTTCAATATCTTTATAAGAGAACTGGCTATGTCATTTCCGATGCGACCACTGCGTATCCCACTCTCAATGGCACAATAAGTTATGTTGCAGGTTGCTTTTGACTTGCAACAAACAGTAGCAGTAAGGTTGAATAAAGTAAGTTTCCTTTTATAACAAAAGCTGGAGCCAAATCCTTTTGGCAAGGTAAAAATACTTTGCAAATCAAAACATATTGTTAACGTACTTTTATCGAGATTATTTCTATCCAGTTTTCTTTATGCCCTCATAAAATTATCTTCCTTCCTATGTTTTTCATAATTATCTTTTTCTTAACCATTAATATTTTTCTCATCTTCCCTTGATTTGTTTTTGGTTTGAAAAGTGACATAAAAAAGGGAAAGTTTTTATATGATCTTTGATCTTCTCTATCGATTCTATGGAAATAAGTCTCTTGATATGTTTTCCACTGTTTAGGTTTATAGGAGTTCCAGTTTTTGTTTTGCTTTCTTCCTTTCTTGTGACTTTTTTTAATTAATTAATTAATTAACACTATATATTGCCATTTTAATCTATGCTGAGTTATCAAAACTAATATAAAACATAAAATAGTTTATATTATTTTCAGAGTTATACATTCCTTTGGACGTATTTATATTTATTTTTATACAAAAACAAGAAATCAAAATTCTAAAAGAAATTTTTATTATCATTATTTTGTATTATTATACAAAAGACAAAATAAATTTTTTTATATTTGAAATTGAATAAAAAAAATTTAATTATTTTTTGTGAACTTTTCCTTTAGCTTCCTTCAGGTCTACTTTAAGTATCTCCATTTCAGTTAAAATTTGTTGTGCCAACATACCTTCTGGTGATTTTAAAGGTTCAAATTTCAACATTAAATATGCTTCTTTTAACAGTTTTTCTGCTTTTAATAGTTCATTCTAAATAACAAAAGAATTATAATATAATAAAAAAATAAAATAAAATAATATAAAAAAAAAAATCTTCTAATTTCAATTCTAACCATATAATGATGATCACCACCATCAATTTCCAATTTAGCCAATTCATAAATTGGTTTATAATATTCAAATAATGCAATTCCTTTGATTCTTGAAAATCCTGGTAATATTATTCTCAAAACTGGTAATATTTGTTCACATAATTGTAATTTACGTCTTAAATGACCCTTACAACCTGTATATTTAGAATCATCGCACATAGCTCTTAAAATTGCTGCAATATTTTGTTTTAAATCCAATATGAAATAATGATGATCGTGTAAGTGATCAGCTAATGTTAATAATAATATTTCCATTTTACAAATATCACCCTGTGCATCATCAACTTGTTTTCCAATATTTACCAAATAAGTTTCAATTTCTTCATAAGGTGATATTTTTGAGCATTGATCACACATCCATTTATTGTCACCATAATTTAATACATAACCATATTCAGCAGCATTATCTTCAATACATTTTACACATTTAATAGCGCTTATATAAGAACCTAATTCAGTTGGATCTTCACATCTTGGGCATTTACAAGTAAAATATTTTCCCAATGTTAATTGTTTTCGACGTTCATTAGTTCCCTAAAATGTATTATTAATTAAAAATGTCTTATATAATATACTAACAATTTGAATTTTAAAAATATTCAAAATTACCAAGAAAGGACTTGTATAATTATAATATAATATATCGCCCTCTTTTATATTTACAGTAGCATAAACTTTCATTTCAAAATCATCATCTACAGCTACTGCAATATTTGGTACACAACTATGAGCAAATAAGCATGCTTTCATATAGCATGCTCTTAATGAATTTTCTCTTGGGCCACGTACTTCAAACATATTAACATCAAAAATTGCACATAATTTTTGTATAAAATCCGTATCTGTTATATTATTTTTCTTTAAATATTTTCCAATTCCAGATTTTTTTAATGCTTGAACAACACCCTCTTCCAATAAATTCCAAATTTCAGAATTTTTTCGTTCATTTAAATGTGATTCCATTTTTAAAACTTCATTACAATACCCTTCATTTGCTGGATTCTCTAGAAATAGTAAAAATCGAATTGGTCCAAATAATTTGAAATTTTCAACAATTAAATTTTTTGATAAATCATTATGCTCTTGAAAGAAATTGCATTCAAATGATGCATGCTGTACACAATTGTTACATAATGGAAAAACATTACATTTTCTAAATAAAAAAAAAATAAAAAAATAAAATATTTTTATTAATAAATAATTAATTTAGAAAATTTCATTTGTAGATAAATATTCTTACTGGCAAATTTTCAAAGATGGATGATAACATTTACTGCATACAAGATTTGAATCCCAATGTGGAGTAATTAAAGCCGGTTTCTCATGTAATAATTCTTCGCCAGCTTTTATATTTTTGGAGGCTATTATATATCTACATATTATATAAAAATTTGTTTTATTAAAAATAATTTTAAAATAAAAATTTAGTTTAACACACCAATTTACAAAATAAAATAAATATTAGAAATAAGAAATAGAAAGCCTCTACTATACATTTCCGGTCTTAATCGGAATTTGCAATTTTTTTAATATATTATGTATACTTTTTGAATTAATTTGATAAGCGTAAAAAAAAATTTAAAATTAAATTAATAAAAGTTGAGATTTTTACACATTCATTCTTCTGTCATAATTAAAGAATTTTTATTTTAATTTTAAAAAATAAGCCAATTAAATCAAAAAATACAAATATCAAATTACCTTTCACTTTTACCTTTGTCAAATCGTCTACATTCAAAAAAAAAAACCAAGAAAAATAATTAGATAAAAATAAAAAAAAAAAAACAAAATTAAAAGAAAAAAAAGAATTATTTTTAATTAAAAAATTTACTCCATCATAAAAATATTCTACTCTATTTATAATAGAACAAATAATTGAAAAAAAAGTAAAACATTTTTTAACATAATAGGGTCACCAGACCTTGCAAAAATACTAATTATCAAAAATTATTCTTGAAAATTTTGTATGTTCATGCCTTGCTTTGGACAGATGTACATATCTATTATCTACCAATTAAAACCAGATATTGTAAATATAAAAATATATAAATACTATTTATTGGTGATACATATCTATATATTTAAAAAAATAATGATAGTTATAACACCATAAAGCTTCAAAATTGCCAAAATTCAAAATTTCATTTATTTTTAAAAATACTAAAATATTTATTCAAAGTTTTCATTTCTAACAAATATAGTAGGTTTTGAAAATAAAAAGATCACAAAGTATATTATATATGTATGTATGTATGTTTTACATATTATTATTTTACACAAAATAATAATTTCTAATAATATATAATTATTATTTAATATCTAATTAAAACTAATAATAATATTAACAAATAATATTATAAATACTAATTAGCTAATATAATTTAAATTTCAAAATCAAAATATTAATTTTACTAAGATACCAGGCTCTAGAATTAGATTTTAATACAAAACCCTTTTATTTTAGACTTTGGAATTTATGATATTTAAATAAGAAAAAAAAATAATAAATACATAAAATACATAGTCTTAAAGTTTAACAAGATTGTTATTTATGTATATTGTTTTACTTGGTTCTTTAAAAAAAAACATCAATTTTGATGTCATTAATTAATATTTCAAAATTATTAAAAATTATCATATTATCAAAATTTTACCTTGAAATATTTAAACAAGTACTTCTAGCGCACGAATTATTTTTGTTTTCACTAAAAATAATTTAATTTATATTACAATATTGAAAATAAAAAATTTTGATTCAGTTTTCTAATTTTTAGTAATAACTTAATTGCAAGAACTAAAGTCTATATTCTTTGAATATATTGGAGCTTTCAAATTTTCATTTGGTAAAGTAAAAAAAGTTATACATTTTTCTTATTGAATAGAGTGAATCAAATATTTTTCTTAGAATTGTACTAAATATGATTGCCATACAGTTAGTAAATCCAAAAATTGGTAGGGAAATAATCGAAATAGAGCAGAATGTATCTAGTCTTCGAAGATAAATGTTCCTACCCCAAACATTAACTTGTTAAATTTTAAATCGAGTGATACACAACCAATGAAGTAAAAAGCCGACAATGAATGATATTGCATTTACACATAATATTGCGAATTAGACTGTAATAGATCAAATAAAATTCCAGGCGTTACTACAACTAATCTTCAGAAAAAATAATATACAATTGTGCGTATTGTTTTGTCGGTTTGTAAAAAATCTCGGGTCAAGGCTCCTATCCGCCAGCAAAAGAGTTCAAATTAACACAACGCTCATACTGCCAGTTCTGCTTTACGCATCAGAATCATGGACATTGCACAATGCAAGTGAGCATTCACTTGGTGTCTTCGAGAACAAAATTCTTCGCCACATATATGGTCCTGAAAAGGTCGCCGGGGTCTGGGGGAAAAGATATTAATGATATCTGAATAGTCACGAAAATTAAAATGGTTGGTTGGAAATGATCCAGTCAAGAGAATCAGACCCGAAGGTGCAAGACGACGGAATAAACCAAATTTCCTTCATCCTTCGTCCTCCAACATCCTTCGTTGGAAAGACGAAATATTGCCAGATATGAAAAGAAAAATGTCTTATCTTTAGCTGGGAGAAGAGCCGTCCGTGATCAACAAAAACATTGATTAATCAAGACCTACATGATCTGTTTACCACCTAAATAAGTAAATAAATAAACGAATTGTTTAAAAGAGCAAGAAACGAACTTTAAACAATTAAAAAATCAAATTTGATCGATTTAAGTAATATGAGTGAGTATATTATGTATAATATTTTTTAAAATGCTCTGATATATTAATACATATAAATAATTAGATTATGTTCTAAAAATTCATGTGAAATCAGAAGTTACCTTATTTATTTTTCAAGAGGTTATTTTTACGTGCAGTTAATAGAATTATACTTAATTATCTAAAAATAAATTTTCAAAATTTTTCTCCATAGCTATATATAGAGAAGATACTAAATTGTGAAAATATATTTTACACAACCCGCAAATAGCTCTTCCTTATATGTACCATACATATTACCATATATTCTGAAATAATCTTCTAAAAATAATTAATTCGGAGTCAAATAATTTTCAATACAATTTTTTTTGTAAATAATAACAATTTTAATTAACAAGTAGATTTATTCAATGATGGCAAGGCAATCAATCACAATCCAAAAAAATCGCAAATGTCTAGAAAATTAACAGCCAATCAAAAACTTATTACAAAAATATCACTTTCAATCGTTTACAATTAATTTTTTCTATTACAAATTTCTATTATAACAAATTTTTGTGATTTAAAATTATTTCTATTAGTATAGCAAAAAACAACTGAAATTTTCAAAATTGTTTATTGGAAAAAGATTGGTTGTCAAAAAAACTTTCAAATTAATCTTTCTTGCTTAAATTCTTAGATTAAGGTTAATTTACTGCTTCAACTATTTACTTTGAAACTACTTATGTACTTGCCTTTCTGATCATAATTAGAAAATATAAATTCTAATCACGAATATTGGGGAAAAAAATCACTTACAATCGTTTACAAACAAATTTACCTCACAGTTGTAATTAAAAAGATTGTTATTAAAGAAACCTACTTTTCAACCTATTGAGATCTGTCCAATATCTATAAATTTTATATCCGACCCAAGACTATGATAATTCTAACATATGAACTCATTATATTGAAACTTGAAAGTCAAAGACAACTTTACCGCCCTAAAACCATTTAGCATCGAACACTTGTAGAGTAAGAAACTTCAGTTAGAAAACAAAATTTTTGGACCAAAGTGTTTTAGATGGAAAAGAATTGATGAAGATTTATGTAGAACCAATGATGATAATGACCATTTTCGACTGCTACCGAAAAAAAAATGATGATAGTGTATAGTAGTCGAAATCGATAAAGATATTAAATAAAATTAATGAAAAAAAAGCTAAGAGTCTTTTTATTTTCATTAAAATTGTGATCAATGCATAAATAAAATTTTTTTAAATATGAATAGTATATATTCAATAGAGTCCGAAATTTTTGCATCTCCATAGAATTCGAGTTCCCATCAGTGATTGAAATTCCTAAACAAAACAAAACAATTAAACTTTTTTCATCTTACCTTCCCAAGGTATCATTCTCAGCCACCTTGCATTTTTGTTCAAAGCAATCAGTCATTTTGTAGTGTAGAAAATAATTGTCGGCCCAACGTAGTTCGATTAGAAATTCAATCAAATCTGAAAATATAAAATAATAATAAAATAATAGATTAAAAAGAAAATAAATTAATGTTTAAATTCAAGATAATCAAAAGATATTTCAAATACTCAATAACTGCAACCCTAACTTCCATAAATTAAGATTTTTCAATATTTTATAAACTCTATGTTGCCAAACATTAGGTCGTAAAACCTTTATACATAAATGTTTAGACTATTGTAGAATTGGAAGAAAAGAAAATATCACTGGCGGTCTACTGTAGGGACATTTTGAATAAAGCTGTTTTAATTTTTGTCTTTTTTCTATTCCAAAACTATTGGAATAAACACCCTAACTGACTTTGCACCCGAAGAGACTTGGTATAGGTACATAATCCAATCATATAAAATAGCTTTATTTCGGTTTCAATTTATTTTTTTTAAACTGAATTCGAGGTCATTTTGAACAGAAAAAACAGAAAAACGAAATGAAAAGAAAAAAACAATATAAAAATTATCCCTAAGTTTTTCAGAACTCCAAATATTTGTTAGGCAGTCCTGTATAAACTGCACTGACTTTCAAATTGAAGAACTAGACACGAAAATAAAAACCATAACATGAGTAGTTATGGTATAAGATATACGAATTGATTAATACGAATATTATATTAATACGAATAATAAGAAATTGATTAATACGAGATTAATACGAATTGATTTATAGATGACAAATAATATATGTATATTAATATTATACATAATTCGTTTTTCTTTTTACGGCTCAAAATGGCCAGAGGCCAAAGAAACATTTGAAGCGTTTACACGCACCAAAAGCATCGATGTTTACAAATAAGGTATTGTTTTTGAACGATGACCATCAACTGGTCCACATTAATTAAGAGAATCATTACCATTAATCATTTTCTTGAGAAATCACTTAAATTATGCTTTGACTTGTGCTGAAGTTACTAAAATTATACTGCGTTTAATTAAAGTTGATGGAAAAGTTCGTACAGATCCAACTTATCCCTGCCGGTTGTATGGATGTTATTACAATTGAAAAAATTGGTGAATTTCCGTTTAATTCATGACGTTAAAGGTCGCTTCACAACACATTTAATATCAGCTGAAGAAGCGAAGTACAAGTTGTGCAAAGTACGTAAAAATCAACTTGGCCCCATTCATAATTACACATGATTGGATTTGAAAAAACATAAAAACCATTCAGTTGGATTTGATCAGCAACAAAATTGTTGATTTCATTAAATTTGATTTTGGTAACCTATGTATGATCACTGGGGGTAGAAATTTAGGTCGTGTAGGTACAGTTGTCAATCGTGAAAGACATCCAGGTTCATTTAATATTGTACATATTAAGGACGTACAAGGCCATGTATTTGCAATAAGATTATCAAATGTATTTATTATTATTATTCGCTAATTTTTTAAATAAAATGGAAGTATAAATATTATTAGTATAAGTTCTATCATCCAAATATAATTCTACTATATATACATATATATACATAGATTAAAATCTAGCAGGCAAAATATTTAAATGTTTATGATACTTAAAAAAACCATGCTGCAATTTTTATTTTTTTGTTTAGACTAGATTACGAACATACTCAGGGTCAGTCCTGTATGATGTAGAATTATTGTAATATCCATCCATATCTAGCTTATTTTAAATCAATATCACTGATATTTCAATGAATCTGAAAATTATATTTAGACTAGATTACATTTAAATATAACGGATAGGGATCTCTAACCCCTCTATCACCGCAGTTACAAATGGGCTTATTCATTCTACAAGACTTTATAAAGATGCTTAAAGATGTTTTTTTACTATAGGTTTTTAGCTGGTATAGCATGCCTCGTTATATATGTACTTCATATTTTGAGCTAATAAAATCAAATAAAATCAAATTTAATATTGTGTGAGAATTAACTTGAGGTGAATGGCCAGCTATCCTAGTTCAACTAAGAGCGACCTAGTTCGCATAGTATACCTTGAAGTGGCTTATTTTAATGCTTTCCCCTAAGCAAAGCCAAAATGCAGATAAAAATTTAGTTGTAGCAAAAAACTGCTAATTTTTTTGTTAACACTCTGACAATTAGTCAAACAAAAATGATTATGCAAAACATTAAAGCTTCTCTAAGTTTCTAAAGGAAACAAATGCAAAATCCATTATGTATATATTTATTTTTTTGTGGATTTAGGGACTAACCCGCTAAGGGTTTTACATTGTTACATTTTAATAAATAAAATTAATATACGAGTAAATCCAATTAATGTATCAAAAAATATTTCGAAATACAAAACACTCCTTTAATTAAAATCATAAACGTTGTTTAAAAGTGTATATACATTTTTTGGTAGAAATACCTTCGTATCAATTCTTTTGATAAATAAATTTGCATACATTTTATTAATTAAAAAATAAAAATGTAAAAACCCTTAACAAATGAGAAATTAATTTAAAAAAATAAAAATTAATTTTTATTATGATTTTATGAAAGTACATAACGGGCCTAAACATTCTGAGAATAGTTTTTTTTGTTTCTAAATTCTTTAATAATTTTTTAATTTTATATTTAAAATTTAATAATTTAACAATTTTTTTATTTAGTATTATAATAGCTATTTTTTGTTTTATTTCATAAAAATTATCCACTTTTAAATTTCACCTTTTTCTTTATTTTAATTAGTACCACCGTTCAATAAAACACTTTATATTCAAAATCAATTTGAATCCAAACACTGTGAACTTAAATTGTAGACTGAATTGAAAATTGAAAATAGTAACCAAAATATATGAAACTAAATCACTTGATGTTCATCACGTTTATCATCTCTGAAAATCAGTATTAGGGTATGCCAAATTTTTTTTTTTTTTTTTTTAATTATTATTTTTACTTTAAATTTACAAACACCATATTTTTTTTTTCACCAAATTTTTTATTTTGTTTTTCTAAAGTTTTCTGGTCAACGATCCCAATTTTTAAAAATTCTATATACGCATACCTAAATTTTAGATTTAAAAATAAAAAATATGAAACAAAACACAAAAAAAAAAAATTAAAAATCATTGTAAAATCTAACAGACACAATTTTAAATGATGCATTATAGTCTTAATGTTACATGTAAACTTAATATCGAATATGCAACGTATAATACGTATGTACGTGCAACCAATCTAAAACGTAACAAATCTATTTTAGTAAAAACACAAAAAAAAATTAAATAAATAAAAATCTGAAACCTGAAATCTATCAAAATACATCAATATATTGGGTTGGGTATAGCGTAGTTGAAGCAAACTTACATTGCACACATCACATTGCAAAAAATCACTTGGCAAAAACGCCTTTGTCAAACGGAGTAGATATCAAATTTTTACTTTACAAAATATCCGTTCGTCAATTTTTAAAATAACATCAAATGACATAAATAAAGTATATGCATATATAAATATTCTATCCCCTCCCGGAAAAGTTTAAATCTATCCTAATCTAATATAAATATTCTGTAAAAGGCGTATAACTCTAATAAAATAGATATTTCCTTACATCCAACAGCTGCTATGCATATAAATGCCGCTCCAAACCCCCACTACTCATTTATTGAAACCCTGGGATGGCATTGTGTAATTTGAAACGTCGTTTTGTTTCGACTATTTTCAAAAAGTGGCATTGCATAATTTTGTTTCGACTATTTTTATTTTGTTTCTTTTCAAAATTGATACGACATATTTTGGTATTGCGTAAGGTTGAAATGCTACTTTTTTTACATTTGATACGACCAAATTTTGGCGATTGAAAAATAGTTGACGCTTTTAGGTAAATTTAAAAAAAAATAATAAATTAATACATGATTTTTATTGGAATATTTATTTTAGAAACTCACAGAAATAAAAATTCCAATAAAATGAAAATGTAAGTAAATTTATAATGATTTTTTTCAATAAAAAAAATTTTCAGAATAAAAAAAAAAAATGTTGGTATTATTATTAGTTTCTTTTACTTGTATCTAGTTGCAATTTCTTTTAGTTCCATTTTTTTTTTTTAATATTATTTTCTAGCAGTAATTGTTGAAATTTTAACGAAACAAATCAAAAATGGAATTATGTAAAGTGTTTCACTGTTTTTTCGAGCGTTTCAAAATAAATTAACGTTTCAAATTATGTAATGTCATCCAAATTTTGTTTCGACAACATTTTGTGTCGACCGAAATGTTTGAAACAAAGTTACATAATGCCACCCCTGTTTTTTCCTGTTTTGCACTTGAGTAAAAAGTATGATAAAAATTATTATTATTGTTGATAACACAAACAACATTCTTGCAAGAGTATTAACACTGTAATTTACAATGTCTTTGAGAAATATTTTTTTTTTTTAATTTTTTTGATAAATAGCTATTTGCGAGTTGTAAATTTGCTAATTGATTTTTTGCATTGTGAGTTTTTTGATAAGTGAATTTAAATTATAAGCGAAATAAATGTTTGTTATCTGAATTTTGCAAAAGTGTATCGCCACGCAATATATTATATACTAGGAAGTTTATAGTATATTGTTCTAATTTTAAAGTATTCACAAATTAATAGGCTAGATACTACACATAGTATAACACTCTTATTCGCTCTTTAGAAAAATTGACAACGAACAACACATTAAATGCATTTAAATGCATCCGGAATTTTGTTTGGAAGTTTTAAACAAAAACAGTATCTCTAAAATAATTAAAAATTTATTTTTAGATTTTTTGTTTAAATTAATTTCGAGCTATAGAAGAAAAACATTTCTATATTGTGTAATATTTTATTAGGACCTATGAGCATTCGCATTAACTTCAATCTGCTTGAATATATGAACAGAAGAGATTGTTATTCTTTTTCTTCTTTATAAAATTTTATTGTGTATTCATGTTTATATTATTATTATTATTCATTTACTTATTGCCTTGATATAAATTCTCACAACTTCTTAACAATTTTAAGTTCTTAGAGCTTATACTATTGTATTTACTTTTTGGGTAAGATTAGAGCTAAAAAATGATTGTTGTGCGCTGAAGATTTCAAAATATAAACATGGTTGTGTCAAATATATTCCAAATTTTTAACTCATAAGAAATTGGCCTCATAGTTTTCATTGACGAATTATTGACAAAGCGTACAGGCAGAATTTTGTAACTTTAGTTTTTTATTTTGTTCTTTAGTTATGTCGATGGGAATAGGAGAATTTGGATTTATGTGTGCATAAATCTGATTTATGTGTGCATTTCTGGTGGTTGGATAAAGCTTAAATTTGGTAGTCATTCAAAAGAAGTAAACTGAACAATTTCAGGCATGATTATCATTATATAGTGGTCTACTGTAATGTTGATAAAAAACAAATTAATTATTCAGACTGATAATACTGATAATACTATTCAATAAACTAATAATAAAGCTGATATATGTAGAGTATTTGCATAATACATAACTGCTTCTCGCAAGCTTCTATGTGATGCATATACAAGAAACTGTTCTTATTTTTGGTGTCACATTCATGATTCATATATCCGTGATCTATCTAGAGTGATTAGAAGATATCTTGGATCTACTTTAAAATTTGAAAATCGAAAACATATAATTTTATGTTTGCATTTTAATTTTTGATCTGATTGATTTAAATAGATAATAAATAATGTTGAGGTATTCGTTCAAGATCCTTCCAGTGAAAGATTTAAACAAAATTTCTAAAAATTTGAATTTTTATTGAATTAACATATAGGTACAAATTCCACTGAAATTATAGTTTAATCTATTTCTAATTTCCTGAAAGAACCATCAATACCAAAATATGTATCAAAATTAATTGGTGTTCCTATTCTTAATTTTTCATCACTTCCATAATTGTCCTCTTCAATGAAATAATCTCGATATTCATAAAATTTCTTTTCCCAATAATCAATAATTTCTTGTACTGTACCATTTTCTCCACCATACTCAACTGGAAAATATTTTTGTGGTATTATTTCATACAATGAATCCATATTTTTTTGTACACATAACTATAAATAGTCAAAAAAAAAAAAAACAAAAAAATATGACTATATTTACTGAAAATAAAAAAATGTAATTTTTACTCACCCGACGTTGAGTTTTTTCACTTTGAAAACTTTTTATAATATTGAAAACTTTAAAGAACTGATTAGGTAAATTTACAAAATGAATTCCCTTTTGACGAATTGGCATTCCTTTATCAACATAGACAGAAAGTTTTTTCATAACATTTAAATCAAAAGAAAATAAATGTTTTGATGTTACATCAGCTAAGTCTAAAATATCAATACATCCAGCCACAGTCAAATTATCATCTTCTAACAATTCTATTTCATTTATGATATTTTGAACTTTAAACACATCTACGAAATTATATTTTTCAGGATCACATTTTCCAGAACGTGTTATACGAATACGTGGACCATCTTCACCTATAGTTTTTGGTAATATTAGAGTTACACTGAAATTTTAAGATTGTATTAAAAACTATTTTGAATTATAAAATAATTTGTCAATTAATTTTGTTTATTTATTTTACATGTTAAGTATTAACTATAGTTATATAATGTTCATATTGAAATTATAATTTTAGACATCCTAAATTCAGTTTTAATTATATAAATGTGAAAGAGCAATCAAATTGATTTATACTTGTTTAGAAATTTTATTTCATCTTCATTGAGCGAATCAGGAGTGAATATACTATAGCAATTAAATAATCAGTGGCACAAATAAAATAACACTTGTTATTTGACTGCCAAAAATGTGGAACATAATACAAGCTGGGCTGTGTCGACTTTTTGTGTCATTAAAAGAGGAACAAAAATTATGATCAATCTTGAACTTGTACAACAAAACTTCTCTCGAAAATATGCACTATTATGGAGGTCGAAGTACAAATATTGTATATAAGATCCACTTCCAACCACTTCAAATATAACAACAAATTGTTTCAAGTACCGAAAAAGTTTTGGTGCAACCCATACAGAATCAGAATTATATAAAAAAAATATTAATAGTTCTAAATATCAGTGTCGAGCAGCTAAACCAACTACAAGTAACATCTGGTAACATCTAAAACACAGTAGATTGATTGTGTTATGAACATCTGTTGTTTATGTTCTTTTTATTTTTACTTTATATTAAATGACCATAAACCTAAATGAATGTTATTGTAACGCCATACGATATTAAAAAATAATGATAATTTTCATTGAAAGTTTGATTGTGGTAGTTTATTTTTTGATTGCAGTTATTTTTTATTGCACCATATGATCCTCAATAAAATATTTGATACTGAACTGAACAGCTTACTTGATTATAAAAATTTAGCTTATTTAATTATTTCTTTTATTTTTTATTTCCTTAATTATTTACAATCAACAATCTTTATGATTTTATACAATAATCAAACATGTATGATATTACTAATAGTTACTAAAAGTAACTTATGCAGCGATAAACTACACAATAACATTTATTTTAACAAGATTATAATGAAATTAAAGTTAAATTTAATATTTAGTTAATTTTGTCTCACGGGACTCTTCTTGTGAGTCTCCTAATATTTGATGTACTCATCAATGTATATGAGTTTGGGTGATCAATATGTGTGTTTGAGTATTTGAAATCTAATATTGAATTTCCTAGTATAGTTCATCGTTTTACTGTGTAACTACTGTGAAATAATTTTCAATTATAATATTTGGTGTGAACCTAGCAGCATTTGTTCACGCCCATTTGTCTCACGCCCTTGCTTTAGAAACTCCGCATTACTTGGACGTTACTTTTATAGCAGCAACGCCCCATAATGGGATGCCGTAAGTCCAAATTGGTTGCAGTATTGAATTTTACAACAATATTTTCTGTTCAAGGGAGAGCATAGATCCTCTACTTATGAACCGGTACATTTTTTTCCATATAATTATTAAATGTTTCTTATTGTACTCTATATGCATATGCCAATTCCATGGTTCATTAAATATTACTCTACTTAAGGTTACGAGATATTTTGGATCTCTTCCCTTGAATCTCTCGAAAAGGCGAAAACATATAATTATATTGTATTTTATGTTTGTATTTTAAATTTTGATCTGATATATAGTGTTGATCATCAGTGACAGATCAGTGTTAGATTAAAATGGATAATAAATAATGTTAGAATTTTCCTTCAAGATTCTCCCACTAAAAAAACTTAAACAAAAATTCTACAAATTTTTATTTTTATTTAATCAATAAATACAAATTCCAATAAAATTATAGTTTAATCTATTTCTAATTTCCTGAAAGAACCATCAATACCAAAATATGTATCAAAATTAATTGGTGTTCCTATTCTTAATTTTTCATCACTTCCATAATTGTCCTCTTCAATAAAATAATCTCGATATTCATAAAATTTCTTCTCCCAATAATCAATAATTTCTTGTACTGTACCATTTTCTCCACCATACTCAACTGGAAAATATTTTTGTGGTATTATTTCATACAATGAATCCATATTCCTTTCATTATGTACACATAACTATACATAGTAAAAAAAAAAAAAAAAAAAAAAAAAAAATTTATTAAAAATAAAAAAATGTAATTTTCGCTTACCCGACGTTTAGTTTTTTCACTTTGAAAACTTCGTACAATATTGAAAACTTTAAAGAAATGATTAGGTAAATTTACAAAATGAACTCCTTTTTGACGAACTGGCATTGCTTTATCGCCATAAATAGAAATCTTTTTCATAACATTTAAATCAAAATTAAACAAATGTTTTGGTGTTACATCAGCTAAATCTAAAATTTCAAGACATCCAGCCACAACAAAATTATCATCTTCTAACAATTCTATTTCAGTTATGATACTTTGAACTTTAACAACATCTGAGAAAGTATATTTTTCAGGATCATATTTTCCAGAACGTGTTATACGAATTCGTGGACCATCTTCACCTATTGTTTTTGGTAATGGCAGAGTTACACTGAAAGGTTGTATTAAGATTCATGAAAAACTATTTTGGATGATAAAATAATCTGACAATTTTTAAGATATGTATTTATTTTTTTTTATTTTTGATTTTTATTGATATTCTATTTTTTATTCTTCATTGAATTAGACCGACTTTAAATCACTTCAAGTATTGTACCAAATTGCTTCAGATTTCGAAATAGGTTTGGTGCCATCTAAACAGAATCAGAAATGTATAAGAAAATATATAAAAGTGCACAATATCAGTGCGGAGTATTCAAAATATCAAACTCTTGACTTATCGTACAGTAGAATAATTGAGTTATGAAAATCTGAACAAAACTTTCTATAAAAATTTGGGAATTTGGTCTATGTCAGAGCTTCGATGAGGAGCACGTCTCACCAAAACTCTGACATAGACCGAAATCCATATAACTTTTTTCTTTCCTTAGAAATCTGGTGAAGCATTTTAGACACACTTCAGGTTAATCCACAGATTTTAAGTGTTAAGCAGATATTGGATGCCCAAGACAACACTTTCATATAATATTTTTAGAACGTGATCGAAGCTTTTTGTTGCCGCATTTTGCACCGAAACCCTTATTTTCATTTGGAAACACTTTCAACATTTTCCGTCGAAATACTTTAAGTTTTAAAGCTCAACTTGAACCCCAGCGATAACATCTTTTAATTTGGGGGGCCTTGTCCCTGCTGAGGTTCTTTGACACACTTTACGATACCAATATTGGCTATATTGGGAACAATATTTTTAAGAAAGGTTCTACATTGTAACAATATACATTCCGAAAATTTTATACAAAATTTCGTTACAAAATTTTTTTTTTTACTTTTTAGCTCAGATTTACTTGTATGAGAAAAGGTTTTTTTTTTTAATTTAATTTATTTTTTGTTGCACCAAAACTATATATGATGAGCACTCAACAAAATTTTGATTAACGATAAATTAGTTATTTGAGTAATAAATGTTGCACCATATAAATAAGTAATAAATTATTCTTTCATTGTTCTGCTTCCCCCAAAAACTTATGTATTTGACAACTGGACAACTAATTTGATTATAAAAATTTAGATCATGTAAATAAAAATAATTTAAATAAGCCACTAAATATATTTTGTTATAGTTTTACAATATTTTTGTGCAACGCAGAGTAACCACTAAGACTAATCTAAAAACAAAAAACTAAGCGAAGTATCTAAGTTGTATAAAGTAAGTAACTATGTAGTGCAATAGTTAGGCCTAATTTAAAGATTGTTTCATTTTCATTATTATGAAGTTTATTTATTTATATTTTGAAATATTTTGATTTTTTTTTTTTTTTTTTATGATCTTGACAGTAACTTAGGTAGAATCACCTTTTCGTGCTTAATTAAGTACGGTACTGCAATTTTACACTACAATACGATTAGCAAACTTAAAAGTAAATTTTTTTTTTATTATTATTATCGGAAACTAATAACCTATTAGCTGAGTGATTTAACAATTTTAAAATTAAATACGTAACATTAAAATTCTACGCTTGTTAATTTACTGTGATTATTGTCTTTCTAAAACCAGATATTATATTTAATCAGTTTTTCTATTCTATTTTTAAAAACACAAAATTTAATAAACGTCATAGATTACTTTACAAAAAAATCACAATCTTACATTTAGATTGTGTAGTTTGATATTGAATTTGAAATCGGAAATATTGGCTTAATTGATATTGTAATATATATATATATATATATATGTATATATATATATATTATATATATATATACATTTTAATAGATTTTATAATAATATATTATAATTTATTGATAACAAACAAAAAATAATCTTGTCATAGATTGCATACATTGGACAGAGGTTATTTTCCCTTTACAGACATCACAGAAAGGGGTTAAAGAACGTATTAAGTAATAAACAAAAACAATATGATAAAGAGGTTCAATTTAACCTCATTATTTTAATTAAATTACATACCCTGATCTTAAAATCTCGAAACAATTTGGATCATCAGTTATTCGATTATAACATATATCTCGTATACCAGCTCTTAAACTATAAAATTTATCCAATTTTTCTTTGGCACGTTCCAAACTAAATTTGTTGCCTCGTAAGAATGCAATTAAAAATTGATCTGTTGTTCTAGCCTTTAAATGGGGCTGTTTTTCAATCCATGTTCTTAAAACTTGAAGATCTTCTTGAATTCTTGATGGTACTTCACCTAATTCTGCAGCAGCTTTTTTAGCTAAAGCTGGAGGCAAAGGTCTAATATCTACCATTATAAGAAAATATATTTTATTTTATTTCAAAGACTTTCAAGTTGAAAATTGCAAACTTACTAAATTACAATTTTATTAAAATTTATAAATTTTACCGGATTTTTTATTTCTTTTGTTTTTTGTTTTTATTTTATCTTTATGATAGTAATAATGATAGAAAATTTTATAATCGATAAGCAGTCTTATCATGTCGTTGCCAATCTACTAATATATTATAATATTGGTTAATTTGTTGGTCAAATTTTAAATTGTATTACAAATCTGATACTTTGTTTATAATTTCAACTTGATTTTTAGTTGTTTGTATTCGGAAAGTCAATGACAGTTATAATATAATCAAACTTTAAATTTGATATCATCATCTTGTTTACTTACTTACTTACTTAAGTGACCCACAGTTCATGTGAGTCCTAGGCCTGGCTCATCAACATACTTCATTTTTGTCAGTCACGGACAGCATCTTGTTGAAAATACGAAATTGTTTCATGTTTACCGACATTTCGTCACTCCAACGAAGGTTAAGATCAATAAATCTTGTTTAGATTAGATTAATATGACAAAAGAAGGAATTATATTTGAGTTTGTAGTAAATTCGAATTTAAAAGAAGATTTTATACATTTTATATACATAAATATCCTATAATAAAGCTAAAAAATAATTTGAAAGTGATAACAGTCTTAATCAGATATGTTATGTTTGAATTGCAAATATTTGATTTGTATTTATAAAGTTGTAATTAATATAACCATAACTTTGAAGAAGTAAATAGTCTTATGTATCTAGGTGACTTAATAAACAAAAAAAAAATATGCATTTGAATATTAATGATAAAGTATAAGAAGTACAAAAAATATGTCTACTCATCTACTACTTTTTGGAGTCCAAGATACTGAGAAGCAGAATTAAATTACAAAATATAAGATCATAATTTATAACTATCTACCGGTCTTAGCGTATAGATGTGAAACCTGAACGATGACAATAATGACAAAAATAGATTTTTATTTTAAAAGCAGATATATCTGTATACTTGCTCAGAATACCAAAATCAGACCAATAAGCAGAATACCAAATCAGACCAATTACAGATCTAATAATAACACAATATTATTAGTAATAACTACAGATATAATATAATTAAATATACTTGTTAAAACTAGTTACATAAGTAGTCAATTAATAAAATTTAAAAAAAAATTTAAAATAATAATATTAACAAAATCAAAGAAGATTGTCTATAATATAGTATTTTATATGCCAGAGGACTTAAACCGATTATTGCTACATCGCTGGATTTTGCTGCTATCTCAACAATTAGGCTATAGAGGGATGATATTATGTGCATACTAATTTCGTGAATACATATCAAATAATTATTATTAATATCTCAAAAAAATCACAAAAGCCAGTTTAACCATTATAGTCCCAAGAGATAATTCCATTAATGAACTTTAAGTTAATATACATATCAATAGTACAGGTTGTCTATCTGTTACCGTTAATCTGGTTTTTGTGGCTTTTAAGATAATTTCGGTTATTTAAGCATGAAGCTTAAATTTTGAATGTTCATTTTAACTCTTCAAGCCCAAAACCAGGTATAGACACAGGTGTTCATGAAAGGTGGTAGAGTACCAATATTCGATATATCGATATCATATTCAATAAATATCAGTAATAATTTAGATACAATCATAAAATAATTTTAATCCATTTACACAAAGGACTTTAACCCATTTATTGTACCAATAAAAACTTATATCACTAAAACAAAACAAAAAAACAATATTTAATTTAATTACTTATCACCCTTATCTAAACATTTAGGATCATCAATTGCATTTGATTGTAACGGGTGTCTCGTGAGCGAGCTCTTAAACTATAAAATTTATGCATTTTTTCTTTAGTACATTCGAAAATAAATTTATTACCTTTTAAGAATGCAAATTAAAAATTTATCTGTCGTTCTAGCCTTTAAATGGACAATTTGTCCATGTTCTTAAAACTTGAAGATTTATTTTAATTTGTTTTTTACACCAAAACAACAAATTTTTTTAGCTAAATCTGGAAACAAGGGTCTTATCTCCATAGCATTATAATGATAAGCGTTTTCTTCTATTTTGAAAACTATCAAGTTGAAAATTGCAAACTTACTAAATTTCACTTTTATTAAAATTTATAAATTTTAAATGTTTATGTTTTCTTGTTTTTATTTTTTTTTTTAAGTTTATCATTTTGATAGAATTTTTTTTAATCGATAAGCAGTTTTATCATATCGCTACCAATTTTAGAATATTTTGTTTAAATTCGGGGGACAAAATTTTTAATTGTGTTATAAATTACAATTTTTGCTTATAATTTTGGTTAAAATTTTACTCGAATATCGAAACTAACTTAGGAGTTGTATAATAAATTACAAGAAAATAATATATAAGTCTTAAATCGAAACCGATATGTACTAATATTTTCATCTTTTTCCGATTACATTAATAATGGCGAATGCAGAAATTTGATATTCTACTTCAAATATGGTCGAGCTTTATTTTTAAGTACAATACACTGATAAAAATTATTTTATAGAATAAAACTTGAAAAATATTTTAATCCACTTACAGACTTAGTTTAACAAGTATTTTCATTTTAAAATCAAATATTTGATCTGTATTTACGAAATTAATATGCACATATTTCATCTCTCTTTAGCTTAATTGGTAGAATAGCAACAAAATGCAATCCAACAATGTCGCAAGTATGAGTTAAAATCCTGGCAGATAAAATTAATTTCTTCTACTTAGACAATAGGTGTTCAAATTGGCACTAAATAGACTAATCAACTCTGGTCGTCTAGTTAATTATGATGATGAAATAATATGATTGTTGAAAATTTAAGCATAGTATCAGAACTACGAATTGTTCAGAAATCCTATACTCCTTAGTACAGTAAAAAAAAATAAAAAATGATTACTTATGTATTTTTTCAGACTTTAGTACAGATACAACTGTACATACACGTATGTATTTTATAGGCACAAAAATAATAAAATTCAAATTCAAATATAATCAGAAGAGAACAAAATGAAATTTAAATTTGCACTTAAGATTAAAGTTGGCACATAAAACGATAGAACTAAGTTAAAACTCAAAAATCTTGAGTTAGTTAGCTTTAGTAAAAAGTATTAACTGTTTAAGGACATGGTTAAAAATATACGTATTTAATATGTATTTCTTTATAATTTAAACTCCACTGTTGGTTTTAGTAACAAATTAGGTTTCACTAAAATCTAATTAAGTTCATGTTTGTTTTCTAACTTAGAACTAAAATAACGTTTTTTTAAATGGCACTGCAAAAATGTATGTTATTTTTGCAATATAAACGAAAAGATGATTCTACCTACAGTAACTTAGAGCATAAAAAAAAAAAAAAAAAATTTGTTCTGCAAAAAATGTAAAAATTCGTCCGCTGATGTTAAGAAATATTATCATCCATTCTAATTACGTAATATTTATGAAAATAAATAATTTGAAAAATAAATGTCAGCCAAATACCGTATTAAATAAATCTAAAAAAAATATTTTGTGGTGCAAATAAATATAAAAAAAATTCTGCGGCTGAAAATACCAGTACGATTACGAACTTCAATCTTAGATCGAAAACGTAGAACTGCGCAATTATAGACTGATGCAATTTTCGAACTGCAAACATGAACTCAATCTATTTTTGTTTTTCCTTAGCTTACAACCAATCATTACACAATTTTTGTTTTATTTGCAATTATTACTTAAAATGCATAAATTTTAAATTGTCTTTAATTTTAATTTAGTATTTTTATATAATTAACTGAACAATAAATAGACTGGGAAATCCGACAGCGGAAATTGCAGTGCTCTAAAAAAAATACTGAAGAGGTTGGATATAGGAGACGATGGAAGGATTTGCAAAGCAAGCTAAGTGAGCAAATCCACAATTCGAAATCTACAATAAAAATGCACAAAAAAAAAATCCATAAATTTAAAATGCATTAAATTGAGACAAATTAATCCTGTAAAAACGAAATATCGTATTCAACAGCGGCTATGCATAAAAATAATTTATATAAAGATTCTGTAAAATTTCTCTTAAATCGCCGTAAATAAAGTTCCGTACATAATAAAGTAAAATGAGTAAAAGCAATTACAGGATCGTTTTTTGTGGATTTTTTTTTGTGCCAAAAACCATTGTGGACTTAGGGATAGCCCGATGGAAGAAGTTTCATTCCGCCTTATGCCCTATTGATGAAATTGCACGACAGTGATGTAAAAATATATTTAATACTAAATTAATATATTCGAATAAATTTGGAACAATCATAGTACCGAAAATGAGGACTGCTTCGAAATATATAAAAAAAAAATCAAATATATGTATTTACATAGAATATAAATATTTCATTCACATTTAAAATGACCCTAATCTTATTAAGTATAATGAAATTAATTTTATAATTTTTTTAATTTACTTAATAAATTGTTCATGTCGTTATTCAAGTGTGTGTATGTATGTAAATCATACACAATGTATTTTTCTTGCTTTATTGCCCACTGCAATTATTTACTACGTTCATAAAGACAAGAAGTTGCATTTAAAACGCTGTTATACAAAACTAATAATATTTTAATTGTTTTTTTTTTTTACGAAGAGGCTTGAATCATTTAAATATAATTTAATTTAATTAAATATACAAAAGTGTTGTAAAAAGTGGAATTGCCAAGAAGTGTATAAATAATATCAAAATATTTACAATTCGAATTCAAATAAAATATATTTTGATTTTCAAATAATGCAGTGTATTTAAAATAATTTAAAATAATTAATTTTGGGGTGTGGAGTTAAGTTGTGGTAAGCTGAAACAAGTAAAGAATGATATTCAGAGCTCTGGTGGGTTTATTTTCAGCAGGCTTGAAATAATACATCATTATCATCATTCACTCTTCTGTTACTCTTCGTGAGTGCACAAGACATCAACAAATTTCCTATACTGAATTAAATTTTGTATTAATTTCTTTCACTTGTGGTTATTATTTTGTTCAATATTGTTCTAACGTTATTTGGTGTTGTACGTTAATTTTGGTCGTCCAAGGCCTTTTCTTATACTTCGAATTCTATTTTATACCTTACTTTAGTCTTACTAACCATTTACCTCTTATAAAGATTTGAAAATTGTTCTGATTTTCTAAGTTTTGAGTTTCTAATTTTTTTTTTTACCTAACTATAGATATTCAAAGAGTATGACAAAAGATGCATTGACTTTATGATAGGTATTTTAAATTCATAACGAGATAATGATAGTAATATTTAAATTTTGCAAATATTAAAAAAATAAAAAAAACATTAATGATAACCAATTTGACAACCCAACTGGACAACAGTCGAAAATAAAAATGTCAGTAGCAGTAAAGTCGAGCCCCGGATAAAAGAAAAAAAAAAACCGTAAATGATATTTACAAACATTAAATAAAATATTGATAAGAAATATTATAAATTGAAATTAAAATAAAATTAAATGAAGAAGAACCTAAAGTAAGTAAAGAAAGTAGAAGAGGTAAAATAAAAATGATAAGTAAAATTAAAAAAGAAAAAAAATCATTCCATTTCAGCCACGGATTTTATTGAACTTATAGTCTTAATACCGCGTTTGTATTTAATGTAAATACCGTGCATTTTGATAAATCTTTATACAAGTCCTAGAAGTTTGTTCATCTTTGATAGACCTCTAGTCAGCAAAGCAACATACTGGTATACTTCTAGTCGGTTCTTCAAGCTTATGCATCGGCCGCGAATATCTTCAACCTTGCAAATATTATTTTTTTTCGAAAGATATGATTTAACCCCTAAATAGAACATCAAGAGACACAGAACATGCACTAATATTGAACAAAACATTATTTATAAGAATTAAACGAAATTGCATTAAAAGAAAAAAAAGGTATATGAAAAATAACAATAGAAAACTAAGTTAGTTATATAAATTAAGAACAGAAATTTAATGTAAAAACTAAAAGCGAAATAAAAAAAAAATAACAAATCATTTAAATTTCACCGAAGATGTTGTTAATACGGTTCAGTTGAATTGAATAATCCAGTGACTGATCGATTTCTTCAGCAAGAGTATTTAACACCCCGATATCATGTATACTAATTGTATTTCTGAAGCGCTAACACATCTAAAAAATTTGATGAATTGAAGTGTGAACATCTTATTAGATAGGAACAATTAGGTACATTTTTTGTCGGTCCGCCAAATAAGTACTTATGATGTGTCAGTCGCGAGTGTCTTATCCTCAGTCTTGTAATTATTCATCCGTTCCTTCGGCTTGGATTCAATGCGTTTTTCCAACGTGGCGGTAAACGCTTTCTTTAGCTTATTAGTTGTAGGGTCGTTATTTCATCTAATCATATCCATTGCATTTTTGGCGAGCTTATCAGCTTGCTTATTGCTAGTGATGTTGGATGTGGTGTGGTAGGCAGGAAAGAAGATTAAGAAATCACTGTAATTACTAAAAAGGGCAAATATGCAAATCGTCCAGCTAAAAAATCAGTTTCAGTTACCTTCAAATCAGTACCAAGAAGGTCATTAAAAAAATTGAGGAATTTTTCATTATTTAATAAATATAGATTTGATCTTAAGCAAACTGCATTAAGACGAGCATCAGCTGTATTGAGATCACAAAGGCCAAGAAAGGCTAAAAAGCTAAAAAGCAGAATAAATTAATTGAGAAAGTAATAATCAAAATAAAAATAAAAAAATACTATTTAGAGATTTTCTAGTGAGTCTAATGGGTTTCAAAAATTTGTTTTAGATAATATTAGATTATAGAAATGACTAAAAGCAAGTCTGACAGTCTTTTAATTATTTAACATAATAAATAAACTTAAATTATTTTAATTGATAATCTCATATTATATTGACCTTACTCACTAATAAAACTTAATTTTTATTTCAATTCGTACAAATAATTGAGTACCTAGATTTTGAATAAAATCCATTCTTCCAATTTATCTAATCAATACAAATTGGTTTTTAATATATATATATATATTTTTTTTTTTCAAAATAATCAAAAATATTTTTATTAATAAATTGCATTCACTTTTAAATCACCAAGCCTATACATCATAGGCTCTCTTCTCTGATAAATTATATTTAGTATACTTTGTTTTACGATATCAATTATAGGATTTAACTAAAAATAATAAAATAATTATGACTAATTTACGATCTTTATCACCAATATTAATTAAGAAAGCTGAAGAAGAATTAAATGAAATTTCGAATCGATTACAAGAAGATATTCAAAATTTGAGAATTTGGGCTGAAAAACAACAAAATTTTAAATCAAGAACATCAGATCAATTTTTAGTAGCATTTTTAAGAGGTTGCAAACATAGTTTAGAACGAGCTAAAGAAAAATTAGAAAGATATTATTTATTAAAAGCAAATATGTTTGAACTTTATGCGAATAGACAACCAAATGATCCAAATATATTGGAAATTTTAAAACAAGGGTAAGGTTATTAAAATTTTATATAAATAATATTTAAAAAATTTTAATTTTTGAATTTTCCATTCCAAAATAGAATTGTATTATCATTACTTAAACCAAATGGTGAAGATGGTCCAATAGTACATATTATTAGAGCTGGTAGTTATGATCCACAAAAAATTAAATTTACTGATATTATAAAAGTTGGTACAATTATTGCTGATATATATTTATTAGAGAATGACAATGCAATTATTGGTGGTTTAATTGAAGTATTAGATTTGGTAAATGTTTCAGCCCAACATTTATTCCATATTGATATATCATTTGTGAAAAAATTTGCAGCTTATTATGAAAATGGTATGCCAATTAGACAAAAAGAATTTCATTTTATGAATACACCAACTGGATTCGAAGGATTGTATAATGTTTTTAAACCGTTAATAAGTTGTAAAAATAGAAATCGTGTAAGGAAATATTTATAAAAAAAAAATTATATTAATAATAATAAAATTATATTTTTAGGTTTTTATTCATGGTTCTAGTACTGAATCATTTCATCAACATATTTCAAAAGATATTCTACCCAAAGAATATGGTGGTAATTGTGGTTCAATAAAAGACATCAATGACTATTGGATATCGAAATTTCTTAGTTATAAGGAATATTTCTTAGAGGAGAAAAATTTTTTTATGTTAGAAAAACCAAAAAATAATAAATTAGAACATCTTGTAGGAGAAGAATCTATTATGTCGAGTTTTGGTACAAACGGTTCATTTCGAAAAATTGATTTTGATTGAAAAAAGTACAGTATCTTCATATACATATATATATATATATATATATAATATATATGTATTTAATTTTAAATTTGTACAAATATACAATTCTATTATTATATAAATTATATAGAAATAGATGACTAACTAAAATAAAATGAAAAATCGCCAAAATGAACTTCAATTTCATGCATAACTACGTAAATCATATACATACATAAACGATTTTTTTTATCGAAATATGCCCAATTATCAGTGGTTGATCCAATTCACAATTTTCCGGAAACAAACTATTGAGAATATAATAAGCACTTCTATAGGTACTGATAGGTAAAAGTATGTAGATAGTAGTGGCTGCCGGAAATACATCATTGACACACTTAAACCAGTGAGGTCCATTGTGATACCACGAGAACTTTTCTTGCATAAAAAACAGGTACTATAGTAAGCAAGTTCATTTTAATTTTTTATCAACTTCGAATTTATAGCAATTTTGCATCATACATTTGCATTGTCCATTTTACAAGTTAAGACATTCTTTGGAATTGAAAAATTTAATATTTTTCATTCAATATAACGCTAATATTTATTCCAGTTTTTGATCTATCTCTCTGCATCAAATCGGAACAACTTCTCCAATTTACAATTTCTAATTTCTCTAATTTACGTTACTACCACGTATATCTACAAAAAATTCAAAGAAATATTTTAACCATCCAATACCGAATGCACTTACTTGGATCTAATAGATATTCATTATATTCTTAACTGCGTGCTTATGTAAAATTTCAAAAACAATTCGTACGTGGTAGTTTTCAAGAAATATCATAGCCAAAAAATTGCATTTTTTAATAATTTTAAAGACTTTTTTATTTTAAATTTTATTTTATTTTTTGGAATTCTAAAAACCAATTGTGTTACAGGCCTGAAAATGTATACAGTACAGGTACTATCTCAAAAATCGTCTTTTAACGATTTTGAAAATTCGAGCTGGTTCGGGTATCTGCCACACAACTCTTAGCTTTATTCAGTAATATTTCAAAAACAAAAGATGATACAGATCTGAAAACTTGTATTAAATTACAAAAAAAAAACATCTTTTACCGTTTACCAAAATTTGACTTGCCTGAATGGCATTGTAGTCAATATAATTCTTATATATATATTAGTTCGAATCTTACTACGGCTTAGTCAAAGAAGAATTTCAGAAGAATGGTAACATTTGTATAGCGACGATACAGTCACCAAAGAAAATTAAGCTGTTAGCTACCCAACGGAATTTGTTGGGTTTGACAACGTTTTTACATTTTCGTTCTTCCTCGTCATCCTGAAATAAAAGTCGGAGGTCGCATTATTTAAAATTTCAATCCGCCAAAACTACACATTAACAGATTAATAATAAAAGTATAAATATAAAATATAGCATCCTTATGTTATTTAAGCACCAATTCGATTCAAATATCTGTGATACAACTTCTAAAATATTCTTTTTCGGTTGTAGCGTTAAAATGCTAGTTCAGTAAAATCGAATTCAAACTCATACGACAGATGTCGCAAGTGACACTAACTAGAATAGCAATAGTATAATCTTCTTTGGGAAATTTAAAAATTCGATCCCAATATATATTTACTTTTGTGCATCTCAATCATTCCTGTCTTCGGTTTAGAACGGCTTGGCTTATATTTAAATTAAAATTTTAAAAATTAAAAAAATATTTTAATAGCAAAATATTAATAGCAAAACAATAAGTATTAAAATCACTCAATTTATTTGTATATTTGGTTTGATATTAAAAAATAAAAATAATAAAATGATTTTAAATAAATCCATTACCATCAACATTTTTATTATTGTTTTGATTAATGTCTTTATCATTGTTATTGTTATTATTACTGTTATCATTGTTATTATTATTACTAACATTAATTTTATCTTTTGCAATTTTTTCCATTTCGATTGCTGATTTAAAATCACTATCCATATCATCATTTAAATCATCATTAGATTTAGTTGCACAATTTAATTGTGTAATTTTAGTACTTTTACTTCCACACCCGTCTATTCCTAGATTTTGTCCAAATTTCACAGAAGTATTAACTAAAGCTGCAATATTTTTACTGACAATTTTATTTGAACCAATTTTACATGGTAAACGTTCCGTTGGTAATTTTTTCTTCTTAAAAAAAAATAAATATACATACATACTTAAATATACATAATTGTATGAAATTGTACACAATATACATACATAGTGGTGACCTCATTCTTGGTTTGCTCCATATACGCCAAATACATTTTTTTTTTAAATTCTGTTTTAGAAATTATATAAGTGTGATTCGAATGCTACATTCACCAAAGATGTCATTTATCATTTGCGATAGCAGAATTCGATTCAATATCACAACAAAGCCACTGCAAATGAGCAAACCAAGAAGGAAGTGACGTTGTGAATGTATGAAACTACTTGTCCTAATAATTCTAATATTTTTTACCTTTTTTGTAATTAGTTTTTGTTTCAAACAGCATGGAAATATTGGTGTTTGATGATATGTTCGACGAAAATTATCATTATTCATTCCATATATAATTGGATTAATTGCAGCATTCAAGAATATGAAATAATGTGATGTATACCATAATATTTGAAAACCATAGGATACTTCACTAGACCAATTTTGTAATTGCATTTCATAACGAAAGAATACCAATACAGTAAATGGTACACGTAATATAACAAATATAATAACAATAGTAAATAATGTTTTTGCTACTTTTTTCTTATATGAAACACATAATGGATGTTCTCTTTTGAGCACTTGTTTTTCATAATGATCCAACTGAAATTAATATTAAAGAAAAATTATTGTAAAAGAAATTATAAAATACAATTTCAAGAAAAAATAAAAATTAGCTATAATTTTAATACTACATTTTCACCATATTTTCTATGTTAATATTTGCGAATATAAGATGGAGCAAAATGATGGATACAAAGACATGATGATGGATTTTAAGCGATGACATATTTAGTTAATTAGTTCAAAAGGAGGTGGGACAGCAATTAGTCGTCCCCACGATAAGGGATCTGTATGGACCCACATCGGATCTATCACTTACACTTCACAAACACAAACTGAACAATTCACAGAAGACCCATGATGAAAAATTTGTGTATATTCTGAAAATTAACCTTTGAGATCTCTATCGCGTTGTTAAACATATGCCCTTCCAACCAGGTGAGCTTCGTTTTCGTCAGCCCTGGGCAGTTGCAGGGAATATATAATAATCCTACTATGTTTGCAATAATATAAAAATGTTAAGGCTATTTTTTGAGAAAAAAAAATTTAATAAAAAAAACAAAACTATTTTTTTACAACTACAGGCGGGTTCATAAAAGAACAAAACACAAAAACGATTTTTAAAAATTTTCACTATTTTTATATTTTGTTATTTATTTTTCACAGTTTACATTAAGATTCGTAAAACTAACGTAAAACGAAAATACAAGTAAAAAGGCTGTTGTCTTAGTATCAACAGAAAACATTCTGTGATCATCAAATTATTAAGCCAGAAGTAATTTGGGTAGTTAAAACAAAGGAAAAGTTGTATGAAAAAGGTTGAATCTAAACTCTTTAGAAGTTATAGGGTATTACATATTTGGTCCATCTCGAAGTATCTTAAGTGTATTGCATATTAAATCTAGCAATTTCGATATCATTGATGCTTCAATATATTGGGTATTCAATGCTTGACTATAGTAGGTAAGTGATATGGCGATATTGTGAGAAATATGTCTGAAAGTACGAAATTAAGTAAAAAAAAATTCAATTGCGTATAACTACAAAAAATACATCTGAGTATAAAGTTTTAGGATACTATGATACTATTCTAAAGATCTTCGCAACACTAGAAGAAAAATATATACATATATACACTCTTACCTTATGAAAAATAGCTGAATATGAAACAATCATTACAAATAAGGGAAACCAAACTAAAGCTGCTATTAAGACATGCCAATATTTTGGTAAAATTGTTGTATTCTCTTTACAATATGTTTCCAAGAAATTTCTAAATTGTCTTTCCTAATAATTAATTAAATAATTCATATATAAATATAATTTTAAATTTACATTAAAATATGTTATTGAATTGGATATACTTACCATATAAATTCTATATATTGTTAATGGCATCGCTAATATTATTCCAGCTAACCATGTACATATCATAACAATTTTTGCACCTTTTATTGTTAATCTTGATTCCATTGGTAAAACAATTGCTGTTAAACGATCATAACTAACAGCACATAAATTTAATACAGCTGTTATTAATAGTACCCCTTCTAAGAAACCTTCAATTTTGCAACCGATTGCACCCATTTTATAATTTTGATAAAAATCATGATACATAAACATTATTGGACATATTAATATTGTTGCTGTATCAGCAACTGCCATATTTGCAATTAATAAATTTGTTGGAGTTTTTAATGCACGATTTCTTATTATTATATTTAATAGCATTATATTTCCAATTGCACCAAGTAAAATAATTGGTATAAATGTAGCAATTTTCACTGTGATCTCCCATGTTGGTAATTTTATCCACATTTTACTTTGTGGAAAATCTGTATCACTGAAATCATACTAATACATATATATATATATATATATATTTAAAAAATTTTAAGTTATTTTCAATTTAAAAAAAAAACATATGTTATATATATATATAGATATAATTTTAAACAATATCCTGTTTTTTTTTTCTTTACATCTATAAATCTTCAAAAAGGTCCTGGGAGGCTTAACATAGTCTTTATGAATTTAAAAATATTCTTCAATAAATATAATACCACTTAGCAGAGGTTTTTATCATAACCCAAAATCTTGCTAAAGGAAATATAACTTTCGAAGATAAAATAGATGAAGTGGAAATTTCACATGTCACTCTAAGAGATATTAAACAAGTATGCATTGTGTCAGCGTCAAAAAAGAACCAGTTTACGATCTCATTAATGGAAAATCATGCGGGTACTACCAGATAAAGCTAAAACACATGTTGAATGCATGCTTTATGTTCCAATATGTTCAGAGACAATAGAAAATTATATTATTAAATTAAAATTAAATATTGAATATTTAAGAAACTACTCCTAACAAATTTTTGAGTAGATTATTGAAAAAAGAGACTTAATCCCGAACCATCAATTTGGATTCAGAAACAAATATTCTACAACTGATCAAGATCATCAGATCACAAATATAGTGCAAAAAGCGTTCGAACAAAAAAAAAGACTGCTCAGCAATCTTCTTAGATGTTCCTCAGGCTTTCGACAAAGTATGTCGCCAAGTCCTTGCATTTGTGATTTAAAGGCAAAAGTCGTGGAATGTTGAGAAAAAACGTTCCAAATAATCGGCAAGCATATCAAAGCATAAATAAATCAATGACCAAATTTAAAGGTTGATATTCGATCAAATCCACAAAAAGTTGAACGAAAATGTGAATAAAGTGTGATTCTCTAACTGGATCTACATATTCAGATTTCAATATTTATAGAAGAAATTGTAAATACAGTTGAGATGTACTTTAAGAGAACGGATTGGAATTAATTAGTACAAACATTTTGTGAAAAGAACGTAACAGTGTGTTGCGATCGATTTGTTGATCGGTGATGCGATCGGTTGAAAGGCAGCGCTCTACCTACTGCGCTATCCAGCGTGTAGAACTTTCCCAGAAACACTTGATTTTGCCGTATTGGGAACATGAAACTTTAATAGAACAATCAAAATTTCAATTGTCGAAAATAGTCGAATATTTTCCTTTTAATTTTACTGATATGCTTATCATACAGATACGCGTATTTCGTCCACTACTTGCAGACTTCTTCAGTGCTTTGTACTCAACTGAGGAAAGAACGTCTCATTTATTATTTTTGCACAGTTAGCAATTTGATGTTTTCTGCAGCTGGATGGTTGTTTTTGTTTATTATCCAATGAAATAGCACAGGTAGAGGGTTGAGTAATAATATTATTACTTATTTCATTATTGGTATTTGAAATAATATTTCCGACGTTAGAATGACAGGTAGGAGTGGTGTTATTCGTTCTATTATGTTTAACTAAAAACTTAAATAAAAGAGAATATCCGTTGCCTTGATCTTTATTTAGAAGTGAGTCATTTTTAGTTTTGTAAATTTCGATTCTTTCAGCTGAATCAAGTTTGCTAGAATCTCTCATGTAATTTACCATTACTATGTCTTCTTTCGAAATACTGTGATGTCCTCTTTCGAAATACTCTAGGATGATGTGTTCTGCTACTTTTCATCTGAATTCTGTTGAATTCTTCTTCTTAGCTAGTTCGGCTTCTTTCAGGTGTTCATTAAGTGATGTTTGCATGTTTCGCCTAGTTTGCCCAATATAAACTTTGTTGCATTGACTGCATTGAATTATTTTTCCATTTGTTTGATTGAGTCTTTAGTTGAACCTAGAATAGACTTGAGTTAATTGGTTCTTCTGCTATATACAATATCTAACCCGTGTTTTTTTAATTTCGCTCTGAGTGGGAGAGAAATTTAGCTAAAACCCAATGCTAGTCTTCTTTTCCGTTTACTGGGTAAGCCAGTGATGCTTTTTTCTGTTGATTCTCGCAATTTTAAATATGTGTTTAGTCTCTTTTCAAAGCCTTTTTGGGAGATGGGAAGTGTTAGCATTCGATGGTTCATGTGGTTGAGAGATGCCATCTTATGTTGATAGGAGTGGTTGGAGGTATTCGGGATGACGCTGTCAGTATATAACGGTAGTTGACCTTCTTTTTCTACCTCCACAGTAAACTGTATATTCCTGTACAACAGAACAAAAGAAACTTATAAGAGCCAGCACAGCAAAAGTCATTAAAGAAAAGATGACGATTGACTATAAACTGTAGTACATTTTGTACGTCGCGTCTTCTTCACATAGAAAGTATGATTAGAAGACGCGTACTAAACGACGCGACGACGTACAAAATGCACTAGAATAAAAAAAGAAAAACCGACAAAAACAATTTGTAAATAATGAAAAATTTCCTTATTCAAAAACTGTTTTTCTGAATATTATTTATTACCAGTATATTTTTTGTTAAACCTTGAATCAACTTGAATGTATCTTTACATTACTTATTTTTTTATATAGAGAAATAAATTTATTTCTTTTATTTCTTAATCAATTTGTTTCGTAGTTTCCTTTTCAGTTAATTTTTGTTTCAAAACCTGTTCAGACATGCATAGCCCCTATCACAAAAGAAAAATGGGATGTATAGCGAATGTATTCATGAAGTGAAATACCCTATAAGTATAAGTATCAGTAGTATAAGTTTAATTGTAGATTTAGTATAAGTATAATAAAGGTACAATTAACATCAGGCAGGGCCCTTTTATATTTTTATTTATTCACCACGTATTTATTCAAACGTATGTACCAACCCATCTGCAGCCCCTTCGGGAATAATTTTTCAGAAAAAAACTAAACAATAAATTTCAGGCTGAAATAAGCATAATATATTTAACCAAATATATGTCCACCCTATGTTCCATTGATGGAGTTGCAGGGCAATTGATTATAGTGATGATGAAGACTTAATAAAAATCTTTTAAAACTTAAAACTGAAGGCCGCTGCAAAAGGAAACCGGAAGTTGAATATAATTAACCGCAGTTACATTCAAAAATTGTTTTACAAAATATTTTTTCCAAAACTTCAGTATAGAATTAAAAAGTAAGTGAACATGATTTTAAAATTATTTTCCCTTTACACCTTGTACAACTAAGTTAATTGCTGATAACATGTTATAGATAGAGCGTAGTGTCAACAGGACATTAATCAATAATAGATTAGTAAATAGAAAATTAATAAATAATAACAAATAAATATATGTAGTGTAGAGTTAATTTAATGTAAAACTTTTAATCTGTAATAGAATATAATAAAATAGTAATTTTGAAATGAAATATGGTACCAATGGTACATATATAATAAATTTTACAATACCTATACATAAGTATAAAAATAAATATTTATTTCCAATGGGTATGAAGCCGCTTCAACCCTGTTACACATTTAAATAAAATCAATTTTCGATATTTTAATCTATAAGTATCATATTTACATAAATTATCTTAAAAAATATTATCTTAATTGAACATTATTCTATTACCAATGCTATTACACTCATTATTATTGTTTTATTAAATTATCCGATAACATTTTTGAATAAAATTAATTGCGTGCCCTAATATAATAAACGATATACTTAAATAAAATTAAATTCAAGTATATGTACGTAAATTGAGTGTAAAACAAAAAAACAAATGTTTTTTTCTAGAATTTCTTATATTTTAAGTTAAATAAATTAAAAAAATAAATTAATAATATTATTTATATTTAATTTAAATTTTTAACTATTTTAATAAGCTTAAATAAAAAATTTCGTATCTAAATAATTCAATTTTTAGGGGGCGAGTACGAAAGCCTGCCTTAAAATCTTCGGTTTAGCGTGTCAAGTCAAAATCCGGTGCTTTAAATTCTTGTGTCTCGCATAAGATAATATATATAGGATAATATATAAATCATATGTCTCGTAGCGATTTTCATAAGGAGTAGATATAGATTTTTGTCATAAGTTTTGAAAAATTGGGAATACTCCATTGAATAAACATTTTTTTTATCGAAAAATAATATTATTGCAGTACGATTTTCAATTCGACATTTATTTATTTATTTATATATCAGTTAACCTGTATATTAATATGTAGCCAAGTTTTCAGGCTCTTTTCCCTTTCGAAATGAAGGCCTATTATTTTTCCAAGTCAATTCGACATTTTGTGAAAAATATTATTAAACACCATATTTTGGAATCCAAGATTTTGGCACACGAACCACAAGGAATCAACAATATATCATGTACCACCACCACGACCATATTATCATGTATAAAAAAAAATAATTTCATCATTTTTATTGATGAATTGTTTATATTTCACATCTAAATTGATTACAGAGTGCTTCCTATGTCAGTGCTACACCATTGTTTAGAGCTTCTTCATTAGTATAGGTAAAATGTTTTGTATAAAACATAAATTCAATTTCAAATATTGTCCAAGATATTGCAATAATTTTTATTTCTTTAATTATATTTTTATAAATAAGATCCACACCACCTTCGTCTCAAGACGAACATTTCTAAATTTATACTAACCACAGTTTGAAATAGTAGACTACAAGTACAATATATTCACAGTGGGCTAATATCAGAATTTAAAAGAATAGACGAGTGTTATATTTCTTTACATTAACGAAATTAAGATTTTGTTTTTCTTTACTCTTACATTGGACATGTAATGAAAATTGAGTTTTATTTCTGCATAAGAATATATGCTCCAAAACACAACAGACTTAAAAAAAAATTTTTTATCAATGCAATAAATATGTGTAAAGTTGTCAATTCGAATGCTTCAATATTTTTTAAGCCATTTTCAAACAGTTATTTTAATTAATTTTGTACTCCAGTCCAGTAACTGTTAAAAATTAAACGAGAAAATATTTTTTCTAAATTACGCGAGCTCATAAATAAATTTTTGAATATTAAATGCATCAGATTTCATTGTACTGGCATCGACAGAACCAAAATTTAAATCTTATTTATAACACATATACATATAGATTCCAATTGAAAATTAATAATGAAAAAATAATAAATAGTTGCATAAACGTTGAGTGAGTCTTGAACTACAGGTAGAGCACTTGCGTTTCAACAGCAATATTTCAGGTACGGTTCACGATGAAAGCAAAATGCTTTATCAATTTTTCGAGCTGGTCTACAGTATTCTTTATCACTGGGATAAAACAAATAAAAAAAAATAAAAGCCTCACATCTTGAAATTGAAAAGAGCCTGAATACCCAGGTAAATTGATATATAATTAAATAAATAAATAAATTATAAATCGAAAGAAGACCATGACAAGGTGCCCACTGGCAATATAATTTTCAATTTCCAAAGAAATTTGGTCTACTTAGCATTTAAACGGTTCAAAACAGTAATTTGTATATAACGGACGGGTAAATAAGTAATGAATACTTAATTATTTGCAAAATTTTCAAAAGACTTGATTTTTTATTGAGTTTTCGAATTTATCTAAATTTTTGGTTTGTTTAGAGCTTGTTTTCCTTTACAGTTTGTTGTTCTTTATATTATGTGAAAAACCAAGTAATGAACTAGGTAGGTATAAATTTACAAACTACATATAAATTTCAAGTTCAATACGATAGCAGTTTCAGTTACTTCAATTTTTTTTTTAATAATAATTGAATAAATTGTCTTAATATTTTTAAAAAACCACTGTTTTATTAAAATTTGTAAAAATTCAATATACTTAATTATTTTAAAGCACAATTCTTATAAATTTAAATTTAATTCAAATAGAAAATTAATATTAAAAATTTTCCAAAAAAATATTCTTAATACAAAATAAAATAAATTTATGCATTTATTTAATAGATATATTCCGAAATAATATCCATTCATACCATTTAAGTATTATTCATTAACCTAATTTTAAAAAATTGCAACTGAAACTATGTACTTATGTAACTCGTTAAATAATGTGTGCACATAAATTTATAACTATATTCTATACTATATTATTAATTTTTTTTCCCCAAAACTAATGTTCACTTACTACACCACTCTATCATCTTACCATTAGATTACTCCCATTAAAATAATCAATATGCAAATTATTATTGGTATCCAAATAATTGATTACTATTATTCCAGGGGTAGTCATTTATTTTTAAAATATATTAATTTTTATTTGATTTTTTTTTTTTTTTTAATTAAATTTGCGCAATTTTATATTAATAAAATTGATGTAAAATACACCAAAAAACACGGATAACTAAAAATAAAATAAAATTCTATGAAAGGATTATTGAGTGAGTTACTCCAAAAATATAATATGCAAATAAAAAACAAAAAAAAAAACGAAATAAAAAGTCAATATTGTTAACAGTGATGTTTATCAGAAAAAAAAAATTTATGATTCTTCTTTTTCTTATCTACAACACAATACAAAATCACTTATAATTTCGTAATCTATCTTTTTATATCACAATAAATGATAAATAAAGTGTGTGGTATAGTAATACATACACGTAAGTATTACTAAATAATTGAAGGATACAAATGTGTAGGCTATAATAATAATTGAATAAGCTTTCATATTGTCCTATACACCATTTTGGATTTTTTGTCAGTTGATAATTTTTTCATATTGAATTTGTCCTCTATTGTTCCCTACACATATTAACTTTGTCCCATCTTCAATACGCCTAAATAATTCGTTTTCTGTTTTATTTTTTTACCATATAATATTTTCATTTCATGCATAACTATTTCATATTCATCAAAGTCCAGAATAAAATTTTATTCAATTCAATTCTTATTCAAGACTTATCATCATCATCATGATCTTAAAATTCCGTGGGAGAATTGTTTTATTTTCTTGACTTCGTATACCACTTTCATTAATACTAACTAATACATTTTCTCGACTGCCAAAACTTTTAAATTTCTTTTTTTTCCTGCTTCACTCAGCATAGTTCCATCTGACTCCGTTCTGCGTTAGGTATTTAATTTCACTCCATGTTCTATTGTTATTCTCTATTTCTTTATAAACTAATCTGTGGTCAATGTTTACCGCGGTCTACCTCTTTCTCCTTCACCCTATTGATTCCAATTCAATGTCTGACTTGTTATATTGTTCTTAGGTCGACAAACTTTTAAATACCCCATGAATATTAAAATACACATCAACCTATGATAAATTTTTTAGAAACAGAACTTTACCAAATTGACAAAACGTATACATACATGATGAATAGTTGACAATATAATGGTGCCAAGAAGAGAGACGTCGGAAACGAACCCACCCTCTTTCCACCAAAAAGCCGTATATCTACGCTCTAAAAAGTGAGTAGGATCGGGGCTATAAACAAAGAGCCTCAGAGACCATGTTTACTTAAACCTAAATTCTACAAAAATTAGTTTTCCAGGCGAAATCACATGCTATTGAATTTTTTGGGAGAGAATTTAACAAGAAACAACAAAAAATTTACATTCTCTCAGATAGTAAAGAATCTCACAATCGTCAAGGTAATATATTCCAAAATGTTCGCTAAAGAAACCTAAAATTCTTTTAAGTTTCAATAAGAAACAGATGCGCATCATGTCAGAGATAATAACTTCCTACATCCTTATAAAATGCAGAATATATGAAAAAGGAGAAGAATATATTGAACATCTACTCTGTGAATATGAAGGACTCACTCGGGAAAGACTTTGTGATCTGGAGGAACAGTATTTACCAAAATTAATTGAAGCTATCCAGCATACCACTGAAGAATATTCTTAGTATAATCATTAAATCAGGTATCCGTAAGGACTCAGTTGTTCAATTGCATCAAAACGGGTAATCACAATAAGCCTTTTTGCGGTTGCGGTCATAAAAGGGTGGCCCCAATCTATACCAGATTCAAAGGTAATCTAATAATTGATAATAAAACAAAATTGTTTTCACCTCACATTAAGTAAAAACACTGAAAATTAATTAAAAAATAAAAAAATTAATTCAGTGGATTTGGTATGTAAACTTCTACTCAATACTCAAAGCATACTAAACGGCATATAATATATACATGGTAACTTTGATGGTATGGTGTAATATTTTACTTATCAAAAAGAAAAATAAATTTTAAATTATAATTAAGGAAAAGTAACCACATAAAATTTTAAGAATTCAAGCTTTATAACTAATGGGGCCAATACACGCTCATTAATAACTGCACAATCATATTGACTTTTTTTTTCTTTATTAAAATGAATTTATACAATTATTATTTTAATCTTAATCTTAAGTAATATTTACGGTTTTAAAATTCAGTTCATATTTATTATTAAAACTTATAATTAAATTATGTTAAGCATTATAATAGAAAATATTTAATAAAAAGAAATAAGAAAAAATTAAGTTTAAGATTAATTACATACTAGGTAATTTAAAATATAAGAATAGAGTTTTAAGACCTAGCCTAAAGTGTCTGGTCGAATTTGATACTATAAAACAATTTTCATTTTCCTAATATTTATTATAGCAATCACATGTGAATATTTACAAAACTATAAAACAATGCATTTTATTTACATATATACTTTATTTAAATTTTCTTACATTTAAATTTTTATTTCTTTATTACTTTATTTTTACTTTACCATTTATATTATTAATTAATTTTTATATTTTTGAAGTTTTATATTCATTAAAAAAAAAAAAGAAACCAAACTTTGCAATCGTAGGTTCTTCATACACTTTCATTCATATCGTGCAGTAGTTATTTCGTATCACACATTAAAAGATGGAGCCTGAACTCGCAATTATAATTGTATTAGCTTTACAAAAAAAAGAAAAGAAGAAATCGAAACTTTCCAAAGGCATTGTAAACTTACTCTGGTACAACTCCAAAAATTCCGTATGAAATTTTTTATTTTTTGCCGACATTTTTTCTTACTTCACTCTCTCAATTTTGTATTAACACTGAGCAATTTCACCACACAATACACGTTCATTCTCAATCAAAAAGATTTACACAATAAAAAAAAATAAAAATTTTTTGATTTTATACAGTCAGCCAGCAGAATGCACAGTCACTCTCACTCAGTGAGAAAGAAGGCATATTCACTCAGTCAACACCACACACGTTCAATTTATCTGGACAAACAGAATACTGCGCAGTTGTTACTGAGCGTGTATTGGGCCCTTAATGAACGTAAAGCTGTTGAAACTTGTCTAGACAATAATTTTTAAGATATTTACGTATTAATTTTTAAGATTTATTTATATAGACTTTAAGTCTCAATAATTCTCTTTGATGCCGTTAACCTATATGTCAGGGATAAATATCACCAATAAATGATAATTACTGTTCTTTTCATACACATTGAGTTCTCATATAAAATAAAGTCATTTCATGTTATCTCCCTCTTTGGTGCCAACAAAATATTATCATAATTAAAACGTTTAGTAGCTAAAATCCACCTTAATTGAAAACATATAAAGTTAGGTTTTAGCTACTAAACATTTTAAGCATCATAAAAATATTTTGTTGACTCTAAAAAGGGAGATATAGCTTATTGAAGTTTTACATAAGAAAAAAATAGATCGCTTTGCTGCAAATAATTTCTTAAATTACTGGTATAAAGAAACTATTGCTGATATTTTAAAGACATGCTTCATCCCAACCTAATGTGAAAATGTCCTAATGTTAATTTTAATTGTTTATTATCAAATATTGTCAAAAATTTGGTGTCTAGGAAATTTGGATTGGAAATAATATTTGATTAGGCAAACAACCTAAATTCCAGTGAACTGAAGCTCTAACAGCTATAATATAAGAATATTTATTTGGTTTTTTTCATTTATTTATTTTCAATGTATGTATTGACAGAACCGCTATATTAAAACGGATCTATAATTGAGATAATTAAATGTAAAACCGTAAAACTTAGAAAGAATTAAAAACGTCAGTAATAAATTGTACATCATTCATAATAATTTGTATAGCGAATTTTACAAATTATATATATATAATATTTTTGAATTATTTAATTTATTTATTAATAAAAATTTATTAATTAATTTTAAGTGTTTAAATGAAAGATCAAAAATGATAAATAATTATATATTACTATTATTTAATTTATCATTATTCTTTAATTATGGTGATGTTATTTGTGAAAATTTAATTCTAAATAAAAATGAAAGTAATTCAAAAATGTCCAGTATTATAAAAGAATTCAAAACAAAATATAACGAGGAAAATAGATGTAATTTATTTTATTATATATTAATGTAAAAATGTATTTTTTAAATATAGTATGTATGAACGCACATTTATTTGTTTTTAGCTAATTATATTGAATTAACTTTAAGTTACATATTCCACGCTGTTATAATATATTTTTGTATACAGAGCCGGTGCCATTTTTTATATGATGTAATTGAGTCACTTGGACGGGGCTGAAAAATACAACTATAGAAAATATATTAAGTTGTCATAAATTTATTATGAAACAAAAAACCTACAAATAAATTTTATTATTTCTTAAAAAAATTCAAATATATTCAAAAATAAAATAAATAAAGAATATTGTCTCTGATTGTGTATGTATCCTATAATCCTAGAATGTATCGTATAATTTTGATATAAAATAAAATCAAAGACATAAAATACATATATATTTATTTAATGTATTATTTAATATCTTATTTAATAATGTATTTTTTAATTATTATGAAAAAATTACGCTTTCAAGTTTTATACTGCTATTACAAGTAAAAATAAATTACAAAAATAAGAATTGAAATTTTATATAAGTTTTAATAGTTAACTATATTTAAAATTAATATTTTGTTATTTAACGGAATTATTTGTCATAATTAAATGAAGTTATGATTAGTTATTGATAGAAGTTATTGATTTTTATTGTTTTTTTTTATATTTTAAGTTTAACATTTTTATTAATAATATTTAATTTAATTTGAATGGTTTTACATCTATAAAAGTTAACATTTGAGAACAAAAGAATAATATAAAATACAATTAAATTTATTTATATACATAGCTATAGAACTCAAAGTTATATAATTTAACAATAATACTTAATACTGAGTGCTATAGGTGTGTAATTATTATAGTTGGTGTACATAGTTGCTTTTTTAAAGCATATTTTAAGACGGTGAAATCGATTAAAGCCTTGTTTTTATTTGCCAATATTAACATTCTTTTAATGGGTTTAAACTTACCATATAGCTAGCTCTATGGTGTGCCAACCTAAAAAGATTAACGGATCGAAGTCGAGACTATGTTTTAATAACAATTTGATCAGAAACAGGTGTAGAAATAATATTACGTTTGACAATTTCCACAATATACGTTACATCAGCAATTTCCATCCTTTTCCGGTGGGGTATCCAAATCAATTAAGTTTAATCGATGCTCATAAGGAGGCCGACGAATAGAATTATCCAACGGAAGATTGCGAAGTGCAAAACTAAAAGCATTTCTTTGAATAGTTTCAATTCTTTGAATGTGTAGTACATCATAAAACGGAAACCATACTTGACTTGCATATTCCAAATTATAGGTCGCAGCAATGTTGTATAAAAGGTCTTTAAAATAACGCTATAATAAAAAATGAAATAACGCCGTTAAAATTTTGTATGGGAAATAACGTTGAAAAAATTTGTGTGTTATTTCATGTTATTGCGGTCATATTTCATTCTGTGCGGCGGCGTTATTTCATTTGTTTCTAATGCATTATTTCATTATTTTGCCATGTTATTTGATTTACATATAATTTGGTAGGAATTACCTTTAATCAAACTAGGTAATCAGGAAACAAAGCAATTTGTAAAGTTTTCATTCGGGTTTACTTATCAGCTTTTCTTTCGATAATTTTGAAATAAGAACCATTATAAGCCACCAAATCTAAGAAATAAAAATAACATTTTGGACTTAATTCATTTTTTGTTTCATTTTTTAATTAATTTTTCAATTATTTGGTCTCACTTAATTTAGTTTTAACAAGTTATCTTTTTGCGGCGTTATTTAATTTTAACTCATTAGGGAATATCTTCATAGATTTCTTTACCAAACAATATAAGTTTAGTGTAGACGACAATATACGGAAAGATCCTAGAACGTTCAGGATCCATATTAATTAAATTGGAAAACTACTGGATATCTAGTTCAAATAAATTATCTAGAGTTTTCTTCATCTTTGTTTACTAGGCTTCCAATTCGTTTGATATCGGGTTTATATTAATCTGGATCTCATAACTGATATTGGTCAAATTCAAATCACCAATTCATTTCTGTGCAGCGTTATTTCATTTTCTAATACATTATTTCATTAATGGCTATTGAAAAGCTCCATGTCCGTTCCCGATATAGAAAATATTTATAACATGTTTTTGAAAATATTTAAATTTTTATCTCTTCTGTTAAGTCAAATTTTTAACTTGTCCTTGGTTATTTTTGGATAGTTTGGAAATTTGCTGCAATTAGATCAATTTTTAAGTCTGGTTAACACTTTAAGACACTGCTTCCAATTTCAACGAGATCTAGATAATTTTGTAAATTAATAATAATTTATGTTTAAACGTTACTAAATGTGATGTAATTTCTTTCCACTCTTATCTTAATCCAATTTCATTTACTGCATTACTAATAATACTCTTTTGACAAGTTTTGAAGTACGTTTTTGAAATTGAAAATGTAGGTTGTAACATTTTCGTTTTCATTAGATTTTATGTGCAAATGCGTCTAGTAGATTAGATTTTATAAAGAGAAATTCAAAAGATCTGCATATCATAAACATTTCAACCTTGAAGAATTTTTATATCAGCTTATACTATGTCAGTCCTAGAAAAATGCTGTGCACATTTGGGATCCTGAATATTATTTCAACATTAATCGAATTGATTTACTATAACTAAATCTATTTCATTCATCAATACCATACATATGGTAAGCTTATGGTATAATTAATAAATAAATAAATAAAATGAAATAACGCTACCAATTATGATGAAATAAAGCGGCAATAAAATTAAATAATATAACAAAAAAAAAATTAAATTTACTATTTACGTTATTTAATTTTTTTGAGGCGTCATTTCATACAGCCCACACTTTACACAATTTTGATTTTTTTTGCTAACAACTACAATTTATATTGGACATTTATTCAATAAGAAATTTTTCAAAATTGTATATAATTACTTTAAGATAAATGTCTAGTCTAGTTTCCTTAATGGAATTTATTAAAACATTTATTTTGAGGATATTCTGGACCTCTCAGTCGCTGCCCTTAAAAATCGGAACCAGTCGGAAAACTGAATTTAATAAATTATATTTATTTTTAATCAATAAATTTAAATTAAGCGATTTTAAAAATTGTTTTATTAGATTGTATAAAAAGATGTTTAAAGAGAAAAAAAGAAAATAATATTTTCATATCACATACGATATTTATATTTTCATATATAAAAAAAAAGAAAATAAAAATAAAATAACAAAAATTGATTTTAAGCATAATAAAAGTAATACAAAAAAATTATTTATATAATATTTTACATTACAAATACAAAAAAAAAAAAAAAAAGTTTTATTAAATCGACTGTTAATGTTCATCAAATCCAAATAATTCTTTTTTAATATAACCAGATTTATGAGAATCTAAAAATTTCATAAATAAACTCATATTCATTGGTGCAAAACCTTCATCTTCAACTTCTGTAACTAACTCCTCTTTGAAACCATTAAATCTACGATATTTATCTAGATTTTCCAAATTTTTTTTTTTCGTTTCAATCAGCCGAATTTGAATTTTATGCCAATTCATTGATTTTATAATTTTCCAATATTTTTGAGTGTTTTCTTTTATGCCTTCAACACAAATTATACCCGGTTTACCTGGTTTACTAAAACCGCTTAAATTTAAATCTCTTGCATTTCGTACAATTTCTTGTCGTTTTATTTTACTTCGTATATGATGTGAAACAATCCATAAACGCTCAAATTCAATTACATTGCTATTAATATTAGTAGTAGTTAAATTTTTTAAATTATTATGATTATCATTTGTACCAGAACTATTGTTAGAGGAAGATGATGTTAATGACATTTTATTACAATCAATATCAGATAAATCATCATCATATATAGTATCTTCTGTATTTGAAAGAAAATTATCTAATGAACTTTGTATCCATGTTATTACCTGATAAATATATGATTCATTTTTATCAATTTCTGATGAATTAATAAAATTTTCAATTTTATTTTTAACAGCAATTTCTTTTAATTTACTTGAAAATGATGTACGTAATATAACAACTGCATTTTCCAACATTGGATATAAATTTGGTAAATTCACATATATTTCAATTTTATTTTTTATATCATTTTCTATATAAATAGAAAAATCTAATTGCATTTTTGGATATGGCATTAATTCATTATTTATAAATTCATTAAAATCACTAATAACACCTGGATCATAAATTTGTATTTCACCAGAATTACAATATATAGATGATAACATATCAATTTCATCCAATTGTTTTTGTAGACATTCGATATAGATCTTACGTTGATCAGTGTTATTTTCTTCCATAGTACTTTAATTTTTTATGATGAAACACTGTTGAATGAAAAATAAAAAAAGAATAAAATTATAAAATTATTTTTTTGTTTTTTTTTTTGTTTTAATGTACGTAAATAATAATTATTGAGTTAGTATACATTAACTAATTAAAATTACAAAAGAACAAACAAAAAATGTCATTAATGATTAGAGATGGTACGATATATACGGAATAGTGATGAGTCGAATATAGAAAAATTGGTATTCGCGAATAATAAGTTCAAATATTCGAAGGATATTGATTGCATGCACTGTCAATTCTTTACAATTTGTTATCAGAGCTAGATTTGTTATCATTCAGGAATGTACAACCAGGTAGAATACAACCCTTTTATCGATGCAAAAGAATGATTGAAATTAAAAATTCCTTCTGTTTGTATGCTTGCAGTAAATGAATTGATCAGTTTACTGCCAATAAGTGGAGCTTATTAAAATAAATGTGTCAAATTACTCAAACCATTTGAGAAACTTACAAAAGAGTTGTTTCTGGACTGCACAGAAACAAGTATTCCTTCTTTATACCTTTAATCAAATCGCATATAAAATTTTTGGAAAATGAAATCACCCATGTATCACAATTCAATGAAGCTACACAAATCTTTACTTTAAAATTGATTTGAAAGATTTTGCGATATATTAGATAATATTGTATAAAACTAAAACTTTTCTTGATTGCACATATATAAAGCAAAATTTTTCAGTCAATTTACTTTTCAAGAATTATCTTGTTTCAACTATGACTTATCGAGTAGAATATTTTTTTTTCGTTTTCAAATTTTTTCGAAAAAAGTATTCGAGTTATGTATTCGTGGTGAATACGAATACGAACATGAATACGAATACGAAAACGAATACGAATACGAAACGAATACGAATATTCGGAAATCGGAACATCCCTAATACTCGATTTTACATGATACAGAAGTGCTATGCTCGCTATGTCAAAAGCATATGTGAGGCCCAATGACCAGTTATCACACAAAGTCAAACTTTAAATACTCAGTACAAAACTCCAGTTGTACTACTGACACAACTTAAGTCATTCCGCTCCCAAATTCAGCCAAAAATCCAACACTTAAGCAACAATTATTCTCATATGCAATTTTATGGGTGTCACTTTATCTAAAGCTATATGTCTCTTTTGTCTTATTATGGCTTTCTTGCTGTTATTCGCTTTTGAAATTATTCAACCATGTTCTTGAAGACTCGTCGTATTTCTGGAAGACTTATGAAAAATTTCGTTATGTTGGTAGTAACGAAATTTTTTACAAATCTCAGAAAAACAAATTTATTTAGACGTGGAACCGGGTCAATTTTTCATCACTGACGCGATGCGTCTTCAAGAATATGGGTGATTGTGTCTATATTTGACACTTAATATCATTTAATAAAAAAATAAAACAATTGAATAATTTACTTACATATATTTCAAGTTTAAGTTTAAAAAGAAAATATAACTATAAAAGATAATGAACAGTCTTAACAATATTCACGAGAACATCATATGATGAAGTAGTAATGAAAGAAAATCATTAACTACCATTCTTCGATATTTTAGTAATTAAAAGAGGACACACAAATAAAATTTGCAATCTTAGAGTAATTTCAAGTTGTACATCAAATCATAGCTTGCAACAAAAAATTTCCTTTGAGTCGTTCAAAGAGTATGGAAAAGTAAAACTATAAAGAGGCTAAAACTATTAAGAATTTTACTACAAACGAGAAAAACTTAAATATACATAAATGTACATACATATAGTGGGTGTTCCAAGGCATGCGTATCAGCTTTTTAAGAGGGGAAGGAGCGTTACTTGGAAAAAAAACTTTATTAACTAAATCGAAGGACCGTAAATTGGTTTTTAAGACCAAAAATCACCACAATTGGCTGAAATCGAGATTTTCAAATGGGAAGGGGTACTTTTTAATGCAAATTCGGATTCCTTCTCCTTTTAAAAAGCTGATACGCATGCTCTGGAACACCCGGTATATAACAATAATCTACATTTAGTCCAATAAATTTATAACTATATATTTGTTTGTGAAAAAATTAAATATTTATTTTTACAACAATGTTTTTGGTGAATTATAATTTTTCTTTTTGTTCTAAATTAAATATTTAAACTCATTTTTTTTTATAGATACTTACATATTTAATGGTCTAGAAAAGCATGAATTAGTTCCAGTTCGATTCCCTAAAGATATTTGTTTAATGAAAATTCAAAATATTATATATGCAGCCAGTTTATATTCAGATCGTGAAGGTGGCATTTATTTTATTGTTTTCAAATATGAGGTAACGAAAATTTAATTGGAGTTAATTAATTATATTATCTACGCACACACTTTTGTTGGATTACATACTGTCACAAACCTGTATTTCGTATTTGACCTTTTTCATTTGCCTGAATTTCATTTGTCTATATTTACATGTACAATTTATGAGTTGGTCACGAAATGCCAAATACAAAATCCCAAAATCCCAAAATCCCAAAATTCAATTCCGCCTTTATTTTATTTAGTAGTCCTAAATCCGACTTTAATTCATTTAGTATTTTCGGATTCAATAATTTTGTGTGTATCCAACAGCGGCACGCATAAAAATAATTTAAGTAAATATTCTGGATAAAGGAGATATTCCCTATTTTGTTAATGGAAATATTTTCTAAACGAAATACAGGCAAATGAAAATAGAAACAAATGATAACACTGCAGGTCATACGGTACAAATTAACGGGAAAATTAACAAATTAGTACAGGCAAATTAAAAGCAGTAAAATGATACACTCCTCTTTTGCTAATATTAAAAATGTTGTTTTATAACATTTAAAAAAAAACCGTTTAATTCATTTTTTTTTTAATTATATTAAGGAAAACAAATATAAAGAAATGTACAATCAATCAACACCATTAGCTATTTCAATGGATTGCAAAGAATTTAATTCAAAAGGATATATTTCTATTGTATATAATTTAACATCAAGACCAGATATTTTAAAAAATGGATCTCCTGTTTTTGAAATAGAAAATGATCAAATTGAAATTGTACAATATTTTGCTGAACCACATCTAACATCAGTTCAACTTAGGTATAATTAATGACTTTAACTTCAACACTACATTTATACGTACTATATAGTATGTGGTTAATATTGTAAATTAATTTTTGTATTTTTAATTTTAGTATTCGTAGTGATTCATTATTTCTTGTTCAAACTCATCAAATTGAATTTAATTCTGAATCAAATTGTCCAATTTATAAATTAGATGAAACCCATTTTGATTTAATTAATCGTATACCATGTAAAAACTCAAAACGTGTTGCTATTTTTACAATAAATACAATAATATTTATTGCTGTTGCTAATTATGCAGATGAATATAATCGAACTGATACTGAATCCCATATATATAAATATGATGCTGAAGAAAAATTATTTAAATTATTTCAAAAAATTGAAACATTTGCTGTTGTTGATGTCGATTATTTTCAAGTGCAACAAAATGATGAAAAACAACATTTTTTAGTATTTGCTAATTCAAAACAAAAAGGTAATAGTTATGTTTATGATTCCCTGATTCTAAATTAACTTAGAATAAAGAACATTTCTATTAAATAATGGTAATAAGAACAAAAAAAAATTTATAATAAAAAAAATATAATACACACACGCAGTAGATAGAGTGCCTGACTTTCAAATGAAAGTTTCCAGGTTCGATTCCCAATGAAAGCAAAATGTTTTAAACGCTTTTCGACCTGGTCTAGGATCCTCTGTTAATAGGGGTATTGTAATATATTACTACAATACTTAAAAAAAATTACAATGCATTAATTGACCATTAAATTAGACTTGCCACCTTTTCAAATACACAAAATGGGACATTATAATAAAAAAAATCAAAAATGTTTAATAATTATTTTCATATTTCATATTTCATAAAGATGAATTTTAGTTCACAAAAATGGGGGATATTTTTAACACTAGTTTGGAATATTAAGGTGGATTTTAGCTGGCCAACATCTTAAAACCTTAAATATTTTGTTGGCTCTAAAAAGGGAGATAACATGAAATGACATTATTTTATATGAGAACTCAATGCCTACGACAAAAACAGTAAATATCATTTACTGGGGATATTTTCCCAAAAATTGAGGATATTTTCATAAAATTTGGAACATTAAATGGTTAAAGTATTTTTGTTTTTAATTTTTAATTTGTACTTTTTGTCACTCTTTGCATAAAAGCTGCTAGTTCTTTATTTGAAGATATAAGTTCAATAAATATAAATATTTCCAGTCTCAATACTTTACTAAAATAAATTAGTTTTGCTTATAAAATGGAGCAAAGACCGTCCAGTTCAATGTATTGGCGGGACAAGAAACAATTAACTGTAACTTAAATATGTAAATATGGATCGAATAAAGTTAACACAATAAATAATAAAATTTGTTTATTTATTCGAAGTGATATGAAAAATATTAAGAAAAATTCTAAGCCATGCACAAAAAAACTGATAAAGCGAAAATCGCGAAAAATAAATTTTTTGTATATAGTACTTCACGCTGTAGTTATATTATATATAAATTTTGTACGTCGTAGGGTGATGTAAAAACGGATGTTTAACGGCGCTTTTTCAAAAATTTTACCGGGCGAAAAAATGTCTAGCGCCGACTCTGGCTTTATAAGACATTATTTTTCGTCAAACTTATAAATTTTATTAAATTTTAATTTTAAGCTTCATAATGTTTTTTTAGGAACAACAATAGAAGAGGATAGCTCAGAAGCATATTCAGTTATATATAAATATGAAAATTATAATTTCGTGCCATTTCAAAAATTACTTCTATATGAAGTTCAACAATTTTTACAAGTACAAAGTGGTAAAGGTGAATTTATGTTGTTAGTTGCATGCGATGATCAAGATATCAAATTATTTCAATATAATGGATGGAAATTTGAAGAATCTGCTGTACAATTAACTGAAGGTGCTTTAGGTAAAGGAATATCAAATATGAGATATTTTGATGATTTCAATGAAACTTATATCGGTAATTATTTAATCTAAAACAAATATATATATATATATATATATATATATATATATATAGATTTATACTTAATTTTAAAAATTACTTCTTTTTGCTTAGTTATTGCAAACGAAAATATGTTAATGAATGAACCAAACGTTTTTAAACCAATTTATAAAAAACAAGAAAATTCCACAGATTTTAAAATGGATATGTTAAATTGGAGTAAAGAAATTTATAAAAAACATTCAGTTATTGATATTAATAAATTAAGAAAAGATTTGAAGGTATTTTTTTTTTTTGCATTTTTAAATATAAACTAGTATTTACAAGCTCCTCGAAATTCGGGTAAATTTGATAAAAAATCATACTCAAATATCTCATTATGAATAATTGCTGTTTTCCATCATTTAAAATTTCAATTTATTCTTGTCACTATATATAATTTTTTTTAATGATTTATCTAAGACAACAACCGTATACGTAATAACCAAAGAACATATAATAAAAAGAAATCTCATCTTATACAAATTTTTAAAATATTACTTTTATATTGCGGGTTGCTCTTAAAAAAATAATTTTGCGCTTCAAATCTACTGCGAATTACTTATACTTACGAATATGATATAAATAATATACCTATTACCTATGTACATAGCTACATACCTAAATTAAATAAAATATCAATGTAGGTATGTACTATTGCATGGATACATCCAATAATACAATAATACAATAATAGAGTCAGAATCACACAATCCAGAACAAATTCTAAAAGTATAAGTAGTAATAAAGGAATGAAATATATTAGTTATGCATTACAAATCGTGAACTATCTACGGAATACAATTTTTTTTTTCTCAGCAATTGGTTGAAAATCATATTTATATTCAATGTTAGTATTTTAAAAAAATAAAACCGGCAACAATCCATTTTTGATAGATTGTTTGTTTATTTATTATTCGATATACATATATTCACATTTAAATACATATTTATAATTGATTGATAAATAAAAACATTGATAATTAAAAATTAAAAAATATAATTTTCAGTATACTTCTTAATAAAAATAAAAATCCATATAAAGAAATAATGTACGTGCATAAATTCATTGAAGATCGTTGTGTTTAAATTTTTTATATTTCTTATTTTGAACTTTTGATTTGAAAAAATATTCAAATATATGTATGTATCTACATTGATGGAATGGAATGAAAATTAATTTATAATTACTCTTATATGCTTCTTCAATTTTTATATTCGTTTCATTTTCTTTACCGCCCGTACGCATTTAAGTTAAAAAAATTTAAAAATATCCAGATGAGACTTCTTGTTATTATATGTTCTTTGGTAATAACTTATTTAAGAAAAAATAAATTTAATTTATTTCCTGCAAAGAAACTCTGTTCATTGATGAGTTGCGGCAATTTGATAAATTACATTTTTTTTATGTTAAGAAGTATGTTTATACTTATACATGGAATAAAATTTTAAATTGAAATTTCTAATTGAAAATTAAGAAAATATTCACCCCTATTCTCTTAGATGTGTCGTAGTACGAAGTGATATTTTTCTATTCTAACAGTTATTTTCCTGTTCTGACACAAATTGACAAAAAAAGGTGCCTTATGTTAGCACATTTTTCTATCTTTCGTTTAACAGTGTTTTGGAAATACATCTTCAGTCGAGCTGGATTTCTATCGCGTCAGTGATGCGTCCTAAGCGAATATGGGTGATTTAGTTTCGCTACGTCTCCTTTTAAATATCTATCATTTAAAAGAATCATAGTGAAAATCGGTTACGAAATCCGTTCAAATATTTTTATTGTACTTTTTTCAATTTACAAATTTCATATTTTTTTTATTTTATTTTAGAAAATAAAAGAACCTATAGAAACTGTTATTAATGGTACAAGTTATATAAAATTCGAAACAGCTAAAATTAAAAAAGCTATTGTAAATAAGGTAAATACCAAACACAAGTTGTGTTAAGAAAATTATTTCTTTAAAAACTTTAATTAATTTTATTTTTAGTTAATTTTCCCAAAAAAAAATTTATTACCTAATTTTTGGAACACTATAATTAATGCACAAAAACTTTTGGAAAATTTAAATGAAAAAATTCATAAATTAAATAAAACATTTAATTCAAATTATTTAGGAAAAGAACATAATGAAAATATTTTAACAAAAGAAAATATTGAAAAAAATTACTATTTAGAAAAAGATATACAAAATAATTTTAAATTTTATAATCAATCTAAAAAATTATATATTGAAAATCTTACAATAAAATCAAATATAAAAGTAAATAATGTAAACGGTTATTCTAACAAATTACAAAAATTAAATAAAATTAATACAACAAATATTTTTTTAAAAAATTCAACATTCTTAAAGAATTTTTCATATTTAACAAATTCATCAAATGTTAATGAATTCAGAAATTTGAATAATCAAAATGAAAATTTAAATAATATTAAAGCTAATAATATTCATGTGTCAGGATTAATTAATGGACTTAATTTTACTATATTGTATAAAAATTTATTAAAAAAATTTGGTGATCAAACAATAACAGCTCCAATTAATATAAAAAATCTTACAGTTAATTCTGTAAAAACAATTGATAAATTAATTAACAATTGGAATACATCAAAACTTGTTCTTATAACGAAAGGAGAAAATTATGTTGTTAATCAAGATATTCAATTTGCTGGACATTTACAAGCAAAAAATGTTATAATTAAAAATCGAATTAATAATATTCATATATTAGATGATAAACTTGATGTTCTTTTAATTAATACAAATGAAACACAAAAAATTTCTGGTGTAAAAATTTTTAATGAAATTAATTTATTGGAACCAATTCATATTGGAGTAAGTAAAAAATATAAAAAAAATTATTAACACTTTATTCATTTTGTTTTTTATATAAATTTTTATTTTATTTAATAGGGTAAAATTATTGGATCTCAAATTAATAAAGTGTCACCATTTAAGTCAATTCATGATGATCAAATCTTAACAGGAGATTATACTATAAATGGTAATGTAATTATTCAAAAAGAATTAATAGCAAATAATATTATTGGAAGTAAATCAACAAAAAGTATCAATATAATATTAAAAAATGGTATTAAATTAAATGAAAAAGAAATTTCACAAAAAATGAATTTTTTAAATGAAGTTACCGTTAACAATTTAAATGGAAAAAAAATTAATGATTTGGATATTAACAATTTAATAAAAATTCAAAATAATGAATACGAAAAAATTGTTGGTGAGAAAATTTTTTTGGGAAATTTAAATTTACAAGGAAACTATAATATGAAACATATTAATAATATTAATTTAAATGATTTTGAAGAAAGTTTATTAAAACTTTTTGAACAAAATATAATAAAAAATATTAATGTTGATAAAATTGTTATACCAAGGTAAATTTATTTTATTAAGACATTTTTCAATTTTAATGTATTTTGTATTGTAGTAGTCAGTATTATCATTGATTAATAATACTATAGTATTATTAATCAATGGTATTATTTAATTTTATTGTCGTTGTCAAAGTGAATTATAGTTGTTGGAAATGGGATATTTTTAAATAAGGATTTTTTGTTTTTTAATTTAAATTGTATTTTTGAAAACTATATAGAATTAAGACTTCGGAAAAACTGTTGTCCAGTCTATATTTTATATTTGATTAGTTATGTTGGTGATGTGTGAGATATATAGACCCCATCGGCCCGTTGTATCCTCTCTGACCGATCTCACTTCTTAATTTTACTAAACTTCATCGCCGAGCCAGATAACACCTTTAATAAATATTTCCAAGCTTACTTTAAAGAAGGCTGCTACCTTCTTGAAGAAACAATTCTTATTGGAAAAAAATGTCTTTATCAATTAAAGAAATTTAGCTATATTTTCTAAAATTCTCCTCAAACAAGTAGTTTTGCATTTTTTTTGCGTTTTAAACCACCCAGCGTTAGGATGGAACCTTTGGTACTTAAGTACCACTGAAATGGGATTGAACAGGATAGGAAGAAAGAAGAAAGTTATTGAAAGAATTGATAGGAAATTGCGGAATGAAGTTGTTGATGTTTTCCTTGAATTTCTGCAAATTATACACAATTTTGTTATTTGAATGTGGAAACACATTAGAAGGAATATGATTCCACATTCGTGAAGATCGGAATATGAACGAATTTACAAAGTATCTACAAAACAGAGAAAACGCTCCTACTATACGACGATGTCCAAGAGAAGTTAAAAACGAAAGTCCAGTTGGGTCGTCGATTAGACGAATTGCACGATTTTAAGCGCGATCAAGGTAGCCTAAGACTAAAAGGGAAGCGCCAGCTCAATTGTGGTGTGTGTGAATTGTATTCCATCTTGAATAAAATGGGCGAAAGAACAGATCTTTCTCAAGCACCATCATTTATATTAAACTTATTTTTTTAAACTTAAACTGTCTACTAAAACACGAATCGAACGATTCGAAAGAAAACCTTCAATCCATTGAGAAAACAGACCCTAAACCTACATCTTGGAGTTTAACTATTAAAGCTGCAAGCCATATTCGATCGAAAGCTTTCGAAATATCTAATTGTGCACTGAGTTGTGCAAACTGATATTGAGCTTTTCGCAGAGGTACGTCATCGTGTCACCGGTTGACCGTTGCTGTCTAAAACCATGTTGTTCTGTCAGATAATATACCTTTGCTCTCAAGATATTTTAACAGTTTCTCATTAATTATACTTTACATGACTTTGGACAAAATCGAAATGATATTTGCTTCATCAGTACTTCTGTGACTAACTTAGCTTAACGAAATATCTATATTTGCATAATAAAACATATTGAATTATTTATAAAGGAAATTTTACTTTAATTTTAGTAGTTTTTTATTAACAGGATCTCTATAAATCTACAAAAAAAAATATTTATAAATTTTTGTCTAAAAAACTTAAAATAAGTTCTATTTAATAATACAAAACATTATTTACAATTTAATTTTTATTTAAATTCATTATAAATTTTATAAATGAATTATTGCAAAAATCTAATTGATAATTTTTTATTATAGTTTTTTAATAATATTAAATAAAAATAATTGATTAACATTATTCATTATGTATTAAATTCGTAAATATTTTTGCATTTTTAAATTCAATTCATGTGAGTTATTTTTAAATTGTCTTATATTTAACATTTTCTGCTAAAGTAAAATTGTGAACAATATTATGAACCCTTAATTTTACTAAAAAATATTTGTAAGAAGTTTTCAAGTATAACAAATTGATTATTCAGAGATTCCTACTTAATTTGAAGTTTCATAGAACCAATGAACCATTTTTTTTATTTCTTTATTATATCTAACATAAATTAATCCAATCAAACGATTTCCGTCATTATTAACCAAAAAAAAATTTCTTTTCTTTACCATTGTGTTTTTTTCGTAACAAAATTTATCTATCATTATAATTTTTTTTTTTTTAATATCAATATTTATTTCCAAATAACAGAAATATTTGTATCTAAATCAATGTCCGTCTCAATATTAGATAGTGATAAACCTAATTTACAACATATTTCATCAAAATTATATGCACCTGTATAAAATTTTTGTCTATCATTTGGAACAGTACCCGTAAATACTGGATATTTATGTATACATCTAATAAAATTATGCTGCAAACCAAAAATAACTAATTTTCTTTCATCAATATTATTATGTTGTGGTGATAATCTTTGACATATTGATCTCAATGCAATACCATGAGTCATTGATGCATAAAATTGGAAAATTTTTTGTAATGATGGCCTATATCGATCTGGTTTTAAGCTAATATATTTTTTACATGCTATATATAATGTTGCATTTTTGCATAAATTTTTTAAGTTTTGTGTACACATATATACATTACTATATTTCAATATTGGTAATAATTGTACAACATTATAATACGCTAAATTTTGAATACAATTTTTAACTAAATTTAAATCTACATCAGCACAGGCTGCTATTCTAGATATATGATTATTACCATTTATATATGGTAAAATTTGTTGTGTTGTTAAATCCCATTTATCTATTGTTATATTTTTATATTCCGTTTTCAATAATGGTACCATTTGATCTAATATTATTGGTGGATCTGGTGGTGCCATAACAATTTTTAAATTAATAGTATATTCACTTTCTAATATCGTTGTCACTTTATTTAAATTTAAATCAGTTAAAATTTTTTCAAGTAATTTTTGTAATCGAATTTTATCATCAATTTTTGATAAAAATTCAGATTCTTCCTCCATCATGATTAAATATTCTGATAATTTTTTAACAACTGGTTCATATTGATTTGATCGTGATATTGCATCACAAACAAAACATAAATTAAAATAAAATGCATTACGAGCATATTTTTGACTATCTATTTTAACTGGATATCCTAAAATTTTTACACCTAATGTATTTACTGTCATAACACAACGTTGTAATTGTGGTTTTGGTATAATATAAACATTAACTGCATCAAAAATTTCTTTCGATATAAAATTTTCTGGTACTTGACAACTTATTTTTGAGCCTTCTGTTGGATGAAATTTACTTAAAAATATACAACGTATCAATCCTTCTTTACCACATACATCAGATAATGGTTCTGGTTGTAGTTGTTTTTGTTGTTGCTGCTGTTGAATACAATTTGCACTTGGAATAGACAATACTGTTGAACCGCTCGCAACAATATTATTATTTATATTTATCATTGGTAAATCATACATTAAAGTGCCGTCAATTATCATTTCATTTCTTATAAGAAATTTGATTTTGCTACAAACAGTTTCTTGTTTCTACTTCTTCTCTCTGAGTTGATGCTAAAAGTACAATAAAGTATAAAAAAAAAAATCCTTTTAAAATTGTTTAAATAATTTTATTTCATTAAACAGTATCAACATTTTTATTTTTTACAATGTAAAATTATGAATAGATAACTACATAATATTTATGTTATTTAAAAGTAAAATTTAAATGTTTCACTTTATTGAAATGAAATACGTAAACGATTTTTAAATATATTTGTAAATATACTAAAAAATATTGAAAAAGAATTTATAATTTATTCCAGCATTACTTCACATATTATTAGTTTAGGCAAATCTAATTTCTCAAAAATTCTAAGGAGATCCGATTTTGAACAAAATATTTTTGGAAAAGTAAAAGTAGATAATTTGATTGTTAGAAATATTACAATAGAAAATTTATCAACAAATAAACTAATTTTTGGAGAGAATGTTGAAAATTTAAAAATTAGTACAATTCATGAAGATATTAAAAATTCCTTAAATTCAAATGAAGTTGAACTGTCTGAAAACATAAAAGTAAAACACTTAAAACTTCAGAAATCATTAAACGAGATTTCAATTGAATTGATCAATGATTTAATGAAAAAATTAAGCAACGAAATTCGATTAATTGGTCCAATTTACTTTCAAAAAAATATGAAAATACTGAAAATGCAATTTAATAGTAGACTAAATGGAATTAATAAAAACCATTTTGGAAAAACTTGGCTGCTAAAACAATTACCTCAGGTAGTTTCGTTTTTTCATTACGTTTTCTTAAAAAAATTAAGTTTTTTTTTAAAACTACATATTTTTGAAGGTATTTAGTGCTCCACAACATTTTGAATATATTAAATGTGATAGTATAAATATATATGATAGCATCAATAAAATACAAATTAAAGATTTAGATCTCAATACTTATTTGTTGGACAGAGATGAACACATAAGCGGTTTGGATTTTGGTAAGTTCCTTTTTTAAAAAAAAATTGTTTCCATTTAACTCTCACTTTTCAAATTCATATCTAATAAAATAAAATAATTGTTGTAAATATTAAATATTTTCTAGATTCTATTGTAGAAGTTAAAAGTATAAATTTGAAAACTTTCAACAATGATAATTTTCCAAGTGATTTTTTCTTATCCAACTCTTCAGTATTAAAAAAATTAGATGGAAATTTATCAGCATATAACATACATATTATTGGAAATTTAAATTTCAGCACAATAAATCAATTTGATTTAATAGATTACGAGAATTTCTTAAAAAGTGATAAAAAGAAAATAGCTATTCAATATGCTATCTTTGATCAATTGCCGGATATACTAAAAGTTAACAACAACAACATTAAGCACTTAATAAAAAAAATTTGGCTTAAAGATAGTAATGTTACCGAACTGTTGGAACCAATTATTTTCAAAAATATTAAAGTTAAAAATCCAATAAATTTTAAGGTATAAATATTTTTCTATAACTCATAATTGATCATTTTTATTTTTTTAAATCTATAGGGTCTTGTTAATGATGCCAATTTATCACATGTTAAAGAACATTATTTTAGTATCACGAAAAAGCAAAAAATAACCACACCAATTAAATTTTTAAATCAAATTTCTTTTGAAGAAAAACTAGAGGCTGGGATTGTAAATCTAAATGGAAATATTATTAATTCTTATGATAATGGGTAAGTATGAATCTGTTTTCAAATTACATGAACGTACATAATGTACAAATGTATGTAATTATATTTAAACCAAAACAATGAAATAAGTTTTTAAATTTTACATATATGAATGTAAAAAACACAATTATTTTATATTATTCTTATTGTACTTGTATTTTAGTTTACTTACCATAAAAATTACTTGTACGATTTGATTTGTAATATTAAATATTTGTATAAATGTGAAATCAATAGAAAAAATTGTTGTACAGCTATTATTTAGGACTTTGGGGTATTTTTCCGAATTTGTTTACAAAAAAAAAATAGGATTTTGAAACTTTAAACTTGTACTGTCGACTGTCGATTGTTAAGTGACATACGTCAAAATTAACTTGAATAATTTTACTTAATATAATTATGAAAAGTAAGATGTCGCTATACTTTATTAAAAATTTAATAAATAATTTAAATTTAAAACGGTTTAATCATAGATTATAATTTAAATTACAACGGATATATTTTGTACGTTTTAATTATTACTAATTTAGTAATTTAATTTAATCAATTATTAATATGTACATATTACAATAGTAGTTTAATCAATTACTTTACCTTCTTTAATCGAATTAATTGAAGTGTTTACCTACCCTCGTTGTTATAATAGATTTAAGTTATCCGAACCGAAAGACTCTCTTTCTAAAAGATAGTATATAAAAAGAACGGCAAAAAAGTGTAAATTAAAACAAAATATGCAAATAGAAATACCAATGGAAGAGTATGAATGCAAATATGTATATTTGTATGATAAAATTTAAACTTATAAGCTCATTTTTTTACAAATAAAAGTCAAATTTCCTTTTACTACTAATTAGTAAATTAACTTATTTCCTTCAAGAGTGATTACGAGGTTGTCAGTACTGATAAGGGAAGTAAGTTGCATCCAAAATATCATTAATTGCTAAATAAAAAACGATTTATTAGTGAAAAGAAATTCGGCTTTTAATTGGAAAATTTAATATATCACTAAAAGTAAATTTGATTATCAAAAATAATTATGAAGCTATTTTTGACAAAAACAAAAATTCTACGTAGTTTGAATTAACGTTTTAAAAAAATTTCAGCATGGTTCCCTTTGATTTGAACGACTTTGAAAGTAATGTTTTCAAAATGATAGAAAATCAAACTATTACTGGGCATTGGCATATTGATGATTTGTATCTTGAAGGTTTAGAAAAATATCAAAATATAAAATAATAAAAAAAAAAAACAAATAAAAATTATTTTATTCTTTTTAAGGTGATCTGAAAAATGTTTCTGTTAATAACTTACATTTGTATGATGATGTCATGAGATATGATACCAAATTAAATAACATAACAGCAAAAAAATATTTTGAAAATTTAAAAATCGAAAAACTTTATACAAATGGACAAGGAAGAATTAATAATATTGATATTTCTAATTGGATACATAATACTGTATTCGTTTATGATAATTTTACTATTAATGGGCATATAACAATTGATAAAAGTATTATATATAAAAACATTGATGTTTTTGGTTTAATTAATGGTATATCATTTACAAATGAAACCCTTTTATTAAAATCAAAAAATCAAAATATAAAAGAATTAAATTTAAGAATTTTTACAAAAAATTTGAATAAACAACAAATTTTTTCAAATACAATTGAATTTCTAACGACTAATAAAGTAAATAATCGTAATATTCAAAAACTATTGCAAAATATCAATCAAAATATTGATGATATAACTGTTGATGGCGATTTGATATTTGAAAAACCGTTATATGTAGAAAATTTTAATGGAAATAATTATTTTTTTGATTTAAATACAAAAGAATATTTCAATGAATTAGAAAAACATAGTTTGGAATCTAAATTTGAAATAATTTTTGAAAATTTAAAACATAAAATTGAAAAAATTAAAACTAATTATGAAGGTAAATTATGAATTATTTTAAACTTTTATAATGTAGATTGAAAATCAAATTTTATTTTAATATCTAATTTTTTTCAGATACATCATATTATATAAAAACTTTTAAAAGTCTGCAAACAATTTATGGTAACATTAAAAAAGTAATTTCGTGGACTATTTCTATTGACCATAAACTATTTGATTATATTATTGTTTTGAGTAGTCAAGAAAATATCTTAAAATTAGGATTTTATACATGGAATACAGAAGCAAATTTATTTAGTCAAGATTCAGGTAAGTTTTTTTTACTTTCTTTATTTTATAGAAAAATGCATTAATGATTAGATTACATATTATTGTTCTTGGTGAATATCGGTACAATCCTAATATTATGTTCCTTTTAAAAATTTTAAAAATAGCAGTTGGAAAAGAGACTAACTAAATATAATAATGTTTTTTTTTTTTAAATTGTGCTTCAATTTATTGACATTTTTGAATACGTTTTTCACTTCAACAATTCATTTAAGTCTATAATAATTTATGCAAAATTTAATTTTTTTAGTTATACTACTTTACTTTTTTCTTGTACGATTTTTCATAAGTATTTATTTGTATTTCTTTCAAAACATTTTTGTTTTTAATTTTTTTTGTTATGCTTATCAAAAACGAAATATGAAAAATGTACAAAAATCTACTTACAAAAAAAAGTTTATTTTATTGAATAAACAAAATAAATTTTAAAAAATTAGTTTACAAATGTATGTTTAAAATTTTTATTTTCAATATTAGATTTAAAAAAACAAAAATGCAGAACATTAAAAATAATAAATTTATAAATCTTAAAATTTTAGATGTCTTCCATACGTTCATCAACCATTGCATTTATTTCAATGATTGATTGTAAAATTTTTGCTTCCAATTTTGAGGCTAAATGTGATGGCAGTCTATTCATTGTGCTTGATACATACATGCCAAAGCTATCATATTTTGTTGAGTTATATAAATCTCGAAAGAATGTTGGTAAAATTTTTTCAGCTTGTTCAGTCAGTACTTTTACCTTGATTTCAGTATTTTCATCAGCATCTTTACTTATCTGTTCTATTTCTAATTTAGCTTCACTTTTATCAGAAAAATCTTTTCGAATTGTGTCAACACCGTTCATTTTATTATTGTTAGCAACATTAGACACAATATTTAATTTTTGTGATGTAAGACTCATCTCTGCATTATTTCGATTCTGCTGTTCATTTTCTTGCTTTTGATGTTGAGCTTTAGTTGGGGAAATTTTATGTTCTTGATCTTTAGAAAGTGATGTTGGTGATTTTTTTAATATAGATGAAAAGGGTGGCAATTTATCAGTAGGTGATATTGGAATAAAATTTGCGCTTGTTGCTTCATGTAATGCTCCTGGTTGTTGATGTATCTCTAATTGAGGTGAGACTATTGTTTTTGAAACTGATGATTTTGAAGAAGTTGGAATAACTTTAATACCTTTAGGTATGACCAGTTGTCGTTTTATTGGAGGAGAATTGATATCTTCATCTTCCTTTTCAACGTTTTTACTGTTTTCAACCTTTCTTTTCAACTTAATTTCTTTTAAATTTGTAACTGATTGTTTTTGCTTTTCATCTTTTTTTAATGCCTATTCAAATAAATAGAACTCGTTAATGTGTTAAATAAATTTTTAAAAAATATACTGTACCAATTTCAAACTAGACGTAAGTGTGGATTGTAGTTTTTTTTCTTGGACACTGACATTACTGTGTTTTGATAAACCTATTGGTATACGAATAACTTTTCGTGAAATAGGTGATGTGGATTTTTTTACTATTTGCTCAGCAGTTTTAATTGATGTAGGAGTAATTTTAACACCATTTTCCGATGACAAATTTTCTCGAATTTTCCTTATTGCTCCATTTTTTGTATCATGTTTTCCTGGGTTTAATTTATCTTGGTTAGATTTGTCATTTCTGATCTTACGAACTTGAATTTCTGCTGGAATTTGAGCAATTTGTTGTTTTTCTGTCGATATATTCTTTGACGAATGTTCTGAAGCGGATCCACCCGATGTATTTAGTTCCTCATCATCAGAGCAATATTCATCATTTACTTCCAGTAACTCTACAAACTCTTCTCCGTCATCACCTTCAAAACTAAAATGTTCAAATATAAAATTTCGTTTTTATTTTGAAATATGAAATATTTTTAAAAAATATTTTACTCTTGATCATTTTCTACACTTTCGTCTTTCTTTTGATTTAAAAATGATAAGTAACTAAACAGCTTCCATTCTGTGTTAGGATTTGTTTTTTCAACTTCATATTTTTTTGATAAAACTTTAAATATTGACTTAACATGGGGGCCTAAAAATATTTTATTACATTTTAGTAGAAAAATAGTTTAAATTATGAAAGAAGTAAAGCTTACCAGTCATTTTATGTTTTGCACCAATTCTTGCCCAAGCGGAATCTTCTTCAGGTGAATTTTTTGCATCTTCAATTGGCCATAAAATTGTCTCTTCTTTGATATCTTCAACAAGTTTTTCCAATCTCAAACTCATTTCATTAACCATCAAAATATATTTTATATCATGCACACTTTTTAAAAATATTTTTAAATATTATTTATATTATTTTTTTAATAAATATTCGCTAAATTTGTTTATTTTGTTTTCTTTAAAAAATTTCCCTCCACTCCACTGTCAGTTAAATTTTTCTTTTGACAACTTAAAAAAAAGCGTGTAGTTTTGTTAATCCTACATTTTTCTAACGCCACAAAGCTTTAGGGATACATACAAAACTAAAACAAACGATATATTTGTAGCGACATCTTTAATTCATATTTAAAATAAAGTTTCACCAATAAATTTTATCGGGCGGAATGAATTTCTTAATTATTTAAAATAGAAAAATATTTAAAATAAAATTAATAAAAAAAATTTTTTTCTTATTTTTATTAGAATTTTCCTCAAATGTAATTCCACAATACCATTCAATAATTAATATTGATAAAATATTTATAAATGGGCATTATTTGTTAGTGATTGAAACTTATTTTGAACATCTATTTTATCAAAATATATTTTCTACGAATGATAACGGATTGATCAAAGTTTATCAAACACAAAATAATTCAAGTAGAATTTTTTTGAAAAATAATGATGAACTTAATGAAATAAAATGTTTACATGTGTATTCACTTGATGATTCTATTTTGTCACAGTTGTGCTTAAATAGTGAAGCAGAGAGTTTTTTCGCAAAAACATGGAGTTTTCATTTACCTTTCGTGACACAGGTATGTTAATTAGTTATCTACAAATTATTAAAATATTAATTTTTAATTATTAAAAGGTCGTTCATATTGAAAAAACATATTTTGCAACAATGAAATCAAATTCAATAGAAATTCGTGATTACACAAAAGCTGATACTGCTCATCAACGCCTATCAGTTGTAAATCCAATTCATATTAACGTTATTCAATATCAAAGTTGTATTTATATGGCAATTGTTTGTTCAAAACGATATTCCACTGCACTTTATTCTGGTTCTGTTGAAATTTACAAGTAATTTAAACCTTTAAAATTAAATTTCAAATTAATTTTATTTTCCGTTTAAGATCTTCAAATAATGTGTATTTTGAACGTTTACAAACATTGCAGTTAAGTACTCCGATTATTGCAAAATTCCAAACTATTCCAGAATCTCAAGATTTATTGCTACATGTTTTAACGGATCATTTAGCGGTTCCATTAGCTGTATACCATTACAAAGGTGTAATAGGATTTGAACAAATTATCGAGTCATCTACAATTCCAAAAGGATTTGGGCTAGAAGTTATTGAATTGGAAAAAAGTCGAAAATTCATGATTGGTGTTGAACACATTGGAGGTTTAAATTTGATTGAATTTATATTAGGAAATTCATAATATGTTTATGTCGAAAATTATAAAATAAAGTTTATTTTTGATTAAAAAATTAAAGATTTTTGAGACATTAAGCAAAATTCAAGTTTCCCAGAATAGTCAGTTACAATCACATGCAATTCTGTACTCATTAATTTTATATTTTAATTTTCAATTAACTACTTACATATGAATTAAAATTAGAAAATGTGTGGCCAATAACAAAAACAAACTTTATTAGTTTAGTAAATTTGTATGTAGTTATCAAAAAACACCCTTAACTTATTTTACATATTTACGAAATAACGAATATTAAAAATTAAAAACGAATTTTATTTTAAATAAACTTTATTTTTGCAATCTTCATTCCTTACACTTTAGTCGTCATTTGACTCAACATTTTCAGTTTGAAGTCTTTTAAAAGTGGAAACGGGAACGTATGTTACCAAAGTGTATAATTTGTTAGGTGAATCTTCATCATCATTTCTTCTACGGGCAAGACGTACTCGAACACGGAATGGTGTGCTCCTAAAAACATTAAATAAGCATTAGACATAAAACTAAATAAATATAACTATATTTTTAAATAGAAGTTAAATAGTTATTAGTTAAAAATTATATAAAACTTATTAGTACTTGGAATAATATGGTTTCATGCCCACTAATATACAAATAGAGGCAAAATTGCACATTTTAAATTTACTTTTTTAATCAATAAAATTTTAACTCACCTAATACCCTTCGACCAGATGTGTTTATTTAAACGGGTATCAATTCTAACATCTACGGTTCCCATTTCTTTCTCGGCAAATTTCCTAATTTCCTTAATAGCTCTTGGTGCACGCTTTTTGAAACCGATATTATGCACTCTTTTTGATAAATGAATTGTGCATTCTCGTGTTACTACCTCATTTATGGCAGATTTGTTTCTTTTTTCAACCTTTATTTTGGCCATTATTAAAACAAATCAATTACTTGAATCTGAAAATAATTTTAATATTATTCAGTAAACAAAAAAAGATTTACATGTAATGGAGAAAATTATAATCCACATAAATCCTAAAGCGTATATATTCTATTCAATTCACCAAAACTCATGATGGTATATTTAAAATTTAATATATGATTATTTTAATTAAATAAAACGTAAGATGATTACAGATTTATTTTTTAAAATTTAGGAAATCATTAAACCAACCTTTTTTGAGAACAAGTTTGACAGAAAAGGAAGACATCGAAAAAATTTGACAATCACCCAGTAAATCAAAAATATCAAATTAATACTATTAATTAGGGTTGTGAAAATTATTCCCATATTAATTTTCAACAAACACAAAAACATTTTTTCAGCAAAAATTATTTATTCATAAATTTTCTGAAAAAACATATTTTATTTTGATTTGAATCAATTTGAATTTGAACATAAAAATATGCAAATTATTATTATTATTTCTTTATTTACTGTAATTAAAATTATAATGAAAATAAGCACTAGCTACCAGTGCTATCGGCTTAATAATGGACAATGAGCAAATCTGCTTAAAAACTGGTTTCGAAACTAATTTCTCTGTTCGCCACAATCTAAGAAACTTTTTCTTAAACAAGCAAAGAAACTTCACTATTTTTTATAGTTAAGTTAAGCATACATAATTTTTTTTTTTTTTATAACTTTAGGCCAGATCTTTACATTATTTTTTTAATTTTTTTAATTTTTTTTTTTTTATTATTTTCTAATTACATATTCTATTATTCATATAATACATTTATATGAATAATAGAATAATTGTTAATGCATACATAATTGTTGAAATTTATAAAAAAAACAAAAAAACGAAATGATTAGAAGATTGATTACAAATATTATGAAAAATATAAACTACTTCTAAATAACAAAAAAACATAAACACTGACTTTATTTACATTTTGGTTTCCAAATTTCATCATACACATTGAAACAGTCAGAAACTTATAACTCCCACCCATTAAAAAACAAAAAAAAATTATTTTGTAAACTGTTAGAGGAACTGTTTCGAAACAATCCCAAACACGATTAAATTGCATAATTTCCGAAACAAGTTTTTAAACAGATTTAAACGTGTATGCATTCAAAAATCTTAATACAGTTGTGTAAAATAAAATTTCTATAAAAGAAAATTGTATAAAAATTGACATATTTTAAAATAGTACTAAAGCAGTTTTCTTGAACGCAACTATATTAATATGCAGCTGATTCAATTAGAAATTAGAACTACAATTTGAATTTGTGGATAATTGTAGCTCTATTAAACCTTCAAAATTAAAATTTATGGGTAATGAAAATTTGATTTTCATTCAAAATATTAAAATTAAGTTAAAAATTAATTAAAGTTTTTAAAAACATGAAGGATAATAAGGTGTATTTAGATTGTTTTTTAATATTTTATAGAGTTGATTAATTTTTATTTTTCATAGTTCAATATTTTGAACGTAGATTAAATTAAAAATTTACAAGTATTTGGGTTTAAACTTTTATTACAGAATTGCTAATTAACTAATTTTTCAGAATTTTCCAACATTAAAAAATGATAATTTATTACGGGCAGCAAGAGGTGAAGCCGTTGATCGGGTTCCAGTATGGGTGATGCGTCAGGCAGGAAGATATCTTCCAGAATTTCAAGTAAGCTTATTCAAATGAAATTAATTATTTTTTTGACCTCTGAACTATTGAACTATTTATAACTAATAGGAAGTTAGAAAAGTACATGATTTTTTTACAATATGTCGAACCCCAGAACTGGCATGCGAAGTAACAATGCAACCATTAAGAAGATTTGACTTGGATGGTTCAATTATTTTCTCTGATATTCTCGTAATACCACAAGCTTTGGGTATGACAGTTGAAATGCTACCTGGAAAGGTATTTTGATTCAATATTATTGTTTATAAAATTAAGCTAAATAGTAAAATTTTAGGGACCTCATTTTCCAGATCCTTTAAATGATCCCAAAGATTTGGAAAAGTTGACTCCTGAAGGTGCTGTAAGTCGCTTAACTTATGTTGGTGATGCAATCACTATGATGAGACACAAATTAGAAGGGAAAGTTCCATTAATTGGTTTTACGGGTGCCCCAGTAAATTCAATACATATTTTGCATATACCAATGTAAAAATATTAATATTTTGATATTTTTAGTGGACACTTATGGGCTATATGATTGAAGGAGGTGGAAGCAAAACAATGTCAAAAGCAAAAGCATGGTTAAAGGATTATCCTGAAGATTCCAAAAAACTATTGAATATGTTAACAAATTGTATTGTAGAATATTTTGAGATGCAAGTAAAAGCAGGAGCTCAATTATTACAAGTTTTTGAATCTAGCGCCGAACATATATCAAAAGAAGAATTTTTATTAATATCAATTCCATATTTAAAAGACATCAGAGAAAAATTACAAGATCGCTTAAAATCTCAATCAATTCCTTTAGTCCCTATGGTAAATTTATATATATTGAAAAAAAAAGTAATAAAAAATGATAAAAAAATAATTTTAGATAGTTTTTGCTAAAGGTGGCGGTCATTCTTTAGCAGAACAAGCTTCATTGGGTTATGATGTTATCAGTTTAGATTGGACAGTAGATCCTGTTGTTGCAAGAGAAATTGTGGGTCCAAATATAACACTGCAAGGTAATTTGGATCCACAAGATCTTTATAAATCACCAGTAAGTAAAATAGCATCGTAATGTAGCAAAACAGATTGCAAAATGAATGTTCAATTTTAAAATAAAATTTTAATTTGTAATATTACAGGAAGAAATTCGGAACCTAACTACGGAAATGGTTAGAAAATTTAGTAAACATCGTTACATAGCTAATCTAGGTCATGGAATAACTCCGTTAACTCCAATAGAAAGCATGTCTGTATTTGTAAAGGAAGTACACAATGCATTATAGAAATTAAGAAATTTACTTTTTTTAATAAAATTATTAAATGGTATAGGTAAAATTACGTTTTGTATGCTTGAAAATAAAAAAAATTCTATTAAAATATACAAATTTATTTTGATTAAATGATGGACCAAGTTTTGGAAGATTGGAGAACATCAAGCACAATCATGAAAAATTATTAGAATTAAAAACAAAATGGAAAGAAATATTAGATATCTTGTGAAGGGTTGAAAACGGTACTTCACGTACTGTGCTGCTACGTATACCCCAACACAGATAACAAGAGCAAATATTGTAAAAGGTTACTAGTTACTACTGAGAAAATTTCTCAGAAAAAAAAATAGGGCGGAAATTTTTTTTTAATAATTGGGTATTGGTAGTACTGAGTTTGGTGTTGGATTCTGCTGAGAAGCAGAAGTGAGATTACCTTTGAAAAGCTGAGTTCTTACTTTTTTTTATCAAATTGCTTCTATAAAAAATTGCATTATTTCGTTTTAACCACATCGGTCCTAAACCGTGGAACATTAGTCCTTCGGACAAAAACTTTAAGATTGCCTTTAGTAGTTTTTCCGACGACGTTCTGGCAAAAATTGAATTTTCCGATGCAATTAACGTACTTTTAAGTAAAAAGTAGAGAAAATATAAATAAAATACAATGCTAAAATTAAATGTCGTTTAAAACATTAAAAAATGCTTAATTTTTTCAAAAAATTTTTTTAATAGTGTCTAACTTCTAAGTCCGACCTCTGGTATATAATTACAATAATTTGCTTATCTTGATGGTCTCCAAAATACCCGTTCTAATTTATTTTATAGAAACTCGGGACTTCGGCTAATTTATTTTATAGAAATTCGGGTGGTCGGTGTGATTTTTTTTCAAATTTCGGGATCTTCAAAGAATTGTATCAATTTAATGTATCATTACAAAGAAAAAATAATTTAATTAATAATCTTATTAATTTAATTAACGAAATTAATTTAATTTACATAATTCTTATGAAAAACGTAAGTAATATATATGAATATGTATGTAATTATATATGCATATCAAACATCTTGCTTTGACCACCTTTTTAAAAAATAGTTGTGTTCAGTAGACTTAGAACAGAATCGGACAGAACCATTTTGGCAATGACAGTTAACTGTCAAACACTTTAGAACCATTTAGGGCCAGTTTTCAGGTGAACACTTAGGTGCCTATTACACATCATTCTTTTCATCAAACATTTCGTCGGAACAATATATGGATGAAAAGAATGATGACCGATGACACATCAATCATGCACTCGTCAATCTTTTTATACATTTTGCAAGGACACACTGTGGAAGTGTTCTGAATATATTGATAATTTCGAAGCATATGAACAACGAATTAGAATTAAATGGAAGTGGCTATCCATACAAAAAAGTGTCCAATGTTTTGGGTATATTCCTCTCTTTCTTTGGTATTTGCGATTGTCAAAAAACAGAAATAGACGAATATATTCGTTCAATATATTTTCTCTCTTTTTAATGGAAATTATTTTGATAAATAAACAGGATAGTGCTCTGAATTTAATATGCCTCAATTTGTATGTATTTTGACTTAAATTTTTTTTAAAAATATGATGAGTAAAAATATCTAACAATAATGGATAAATTAATCAAAATTTATTATTAATACATATATGAAAAAAATATGAGAAATACAGCGCTTTCTAGTTTTGAATTTTAAAATATTTATTCTTTTTTTTAGATTTTAAATTCTTTTCTATAAGTTTTTTCAATAGATTGATTTTTTACATATTTGATATTTATTATATAAAATTATATAAACTTATTATTGCCGATTGTCTATCCTATACTTATAAATATGTAAATAATATGTTATTAATATATTTGTATCAAAACATTTTCTTTTTTCCACACCACCATTGAGGTAAAGAAATAGGAGCGTTTTTTTTAAAGTGGTTTCCCCAAGAGGCCTATTCCACTTCATTTTTCAGATTCATCAACAATTAGCTGAAATATATTTAATAATTTTTGTTAACTTCATTATATTTACAAATTTCAATAATTTACTTACAGTAGGTTTTTCATGAATATTTGTATCATTTGGTATGGAATTCGGTGGAATATAAAACATTTTATTTCCTATCCTTGTTTTTACTGCAAAATGGTTAGAGCATATTTTACTATGCTTTTTTAAATTTGGTATCCATTTTGCAGTTTGAATTCCTTCAATCCATCGTTGTTTCAAACCATCGTCTTTTGGGAAACTACAAACATATATATACTTTTTTTAAAATTATATCCAATATATTCAAATATATATATAATCCAATATATTCAAAATAAATATTTAAAATGATATTCAAAAAAAAAAATTCTTTGTCCGGATATTTAAATTATCCTAATACTACACTGTTTTGTTTAGAAGTTTTTAAAAATTCAAAAGATGTAAAATATAATACTTACATATGTAAAGACACGTAATTTTCTTTTTCCAAATGAGACTTACAGCCTGGAATGATACAAATCTTCTTTTTACGTTCCATTTTTCCTTAAAATTTGTAATTTTTTAACAATTTATAATAAAAATCAAAAATTTTATTGACTTTTTTTAATATTTATTTGACAATAACAAATTTTATTTTTGCCTACTTCATTGCTAGTGTTCGTACTTTTTGAAAATTTCATATATCCATATATTACACACTACTGCTACATTTTCAATATTTCAGAAACATGAATGATTTTTTTTTTTTCAAATAATTTAACAGCAATACTTTTCTGTGTAATAATAGAATACGGTAACAAAGTAAAAGAAAGTTTAAATTGAAAAAACATTGTTATTTTTATTAAGATTATATTTTGATACCTTTTATTTTATTCATACTCAAAGATTTTACTAATTTTCTACTTAAAAAAACTATATTGGCCTAATACTGAAAAAATTTTTTTTTTGACAATTGGAAACCCAAACAAACCAAACAGAAAGAGAAGTACTAAAAAAATATGGACAAAATGTTTGTATTTTTGTATGGGATAGCCACTTCCATTTAATTCTAATTCGTTGCATATGAATATTAAAAATATAATTTTTGGGGGGAATGATTTTAACTTCAATTTAAATTGAATTTTTAAAGTAAAGTAAAGGGTATAAAAAACAAATTTTTTTTTTACACATTTGAATAATATATCAATCGTTTTTTTACAAAAATTACTATAATTATTAAAATTAATATAAAAATTATGCTTTTTGAATTACACCACAAATTAATATTATAACCTTATCTGAACATTCCCCAAAAAGCATTTTTTTTTGCCTCAGCTGATCTTGCCAAAAATGATTGATGACATGATTGATGGGAATTTTGCTTGCATGATTGATGACATGATTGATGAGAATAGAACCACCATCAATCATTTCTCATCAATCAACGGTCAATAGACTGACAATATATGGATGAATTATTGACGAATGATTGATGTGTAATAGGGCCCTTAAGTATCAAATCAAACTTATGCTACACTTAAATCAAAAATTGTGTTTTTCAGTTGGTACTTAAAACAATACTTAAGTGGCACTTAAGCTTGGAAAAATGACCGCTTATGCTACACTCAGTGTCAGCATATCAGTAGAATTAAAAGGAAAATATTCGACTATATTCCTATTTCTCACTTCTTTCTTTACTTGAAAAAATTATAAAGAAAATACAAGAACAAAATATTTTTTTAAAGCTTTAAAATAAAACAAGAAAATAAAAAACTTTCTTGTAAACTCACTCTCATTAAAATGGCTCTCATTTTATAAAGCTTTGTGGATGTGGTGGATTTATTTAAAATCCATTTCAAATTTTAGCTGAAGAATTTCAATATATGGCGTGACACATCTTTATAACTATTAAGGTCTTTGGTTGAATGATACTTAAACTTAAGTGTAACTTAAGTACTCACCTGAAAACTGGCCCTTAGAACAGAAAAATCTAATGAACACCTATTTAGATCTTTTTTGAACTTTTTTGTTCTAATTTTTGTTTATTCTCAAATTTCTTTGTTTAACTGTCAAAATTTAAAGAAAAAAACAATAACAAAAAAAGTTGTCCAAAACTGTTCTCAAAAAAAGTCAGAACAAAAAAGATCAATTTAGAACAGTTTCGCACAATCTAATGAACACAAAACAGAACACTTTCGGACAAAAAGAAGAAATAACAAGCAACGGAAACTAATGAATACAAAAACGTGTTCTTTTTTTACTCTAGAACATTTTAGAACGTCCTAGAACAGCTTACTGAACACAACAAATGAGGCAGCATTTATCGTCAGGCAAAACAGATCAATACAATACTACATCAACTTGCTATTATAGATTTTATTTTTAGCTTGTTTTGCTATGGGAATTTTACATTTACGATTAATTTTGTGTATAACAAAAAAAATTCAAAAGCCAACAACATTTTTTATTGTTCTTGTCTATGCATTTGTGATGTACATACCATGCGGCACATAATTTTCTGTCTCAAACACAAAGAAAACGTGACAGTACACCGTCTAATAAGGTTCTATGTATTCAACGCATAAGAAATTGTTGCGAATGAACCTAAAATTTATTCTTATAATTATTGAATCAATGATGGCAGCACCGATTACAAAACTTCAAATTCGTTGCTGTTCTATTCATTTGCGATTTCAAAATTTAATGTTTTTTGCGGTGTTATTTAAATTGAAAAATAATTTGTGCTAAAAAGATTGATGAAATTAAATAATTGATTAGGGAAACTTTAAAACAAAAATGTTTGCCAACTCTACTTTAGGCTCAACCAGTGGTTTCGCAGCTCCTTCTGTATCAGGAACTCCAAATCCTATGAAGGATATTGAAGTAACATCTCCTCCAGAGGACTCGGTAACCTCGCTAGAATTTAGCCCTAAAACATTACAGCAAAATTTTTTCATAGCTGGTAGTTGGGATTGTTCGGTAAATATATTTTTTTTTTGTACATAAAATTTTTTATAATTAGATAAATTAAATTAAAAAATTTATTAAACAATTTATTTTTGAAGGTTCGATGCTGGGAAGTTGAACAATCTGGGAGAACTAATCCAAAATCAATGAAAACTATGGGAGGTCCAGTTTTAGATGTTTGTTGGATAGATGACGGCACTAAAGTTTTCGTCGCCTCTGTAGATAAACAAGTAAAATGTTGGGATCTTGCATCAGATATTGTAGTACAAGTTGCAGCACATGATGCTCCAGTTAAAACGTGTCATTGGGTTAAGGGGTCCAATTACACTTGTTTAATGACTGGTTCGTGGGATAAAACATTAAAGGTAAAGTTTTCAAACAACATAAATATCGTATAATGAATTAAATAATGATTTTAGTTTTGGGATATTCGATCACAAAATCCCATATTAACTATTAATTTACCAGAACGTTGTTATTGCGCTGATGTTGATTATCCAATGGCAGTTGTCGGTACGGCAGGTCGAGGTTTAATAGTATATTCATTAGAAAATAAACCCACCGAATTCAAAAGGCAGGAAAGCCCATTAAAATATCAACATAGGACAATATCAATATTCAGAGATAAAAAGAAAACTCCAACCGGTTATGCTTTGGGAAGTATTGAAGGTCGAGTTGCAATTCAATATGTCAATCCTGCAAATCCAAAAGATAATTTTACTTTTAAGTGTCATAGAATGAATGGAACTGGTGGGTTTCAGGATATTTATCCAGTAAATGACATTGCATTCCACCCAGAACATGGAACACTAGCTACTGTAGGATCAGATGGAACTTTTGGTTTTTGGGATAAGGATGCTCGCACAAAATTGAAATCTTTTGAAACAATGGATCAGTCAATTACAAAATGCTGTTTTAATGCTACTGGACATATATTTGCCTATGCTGTTGGTTATGATTGGTCAAAAGGTCATGAATACTATAATCCAGCAAAGAAAACTGCTATATTTTTAAGATCATGTTATGATGAATTAAAACCTAGATTACCATAAAACCTTCATTGTCTATATAATTAATTATGTTAGAATGATTCTGTAAAGAACTATCAATTGAAAATAAAATAAAATATTTGTTCTAAAATAGTTATAATATTTTCTATTTAATTAACAAAAAGGGATTAGTGGTGGTCACCATGTCCCTCATTATCACCATGACCATGTTCTTTACTGCCTAACGCAGTTTCTAAGCCAACTGTTATTGCGCAGGCTCCGAGACCCCATAAAAATCCTCTACCAAAGAAAGCTCTAGCTCTTGAAGCATGTGTTCCCATTTTTACTGGATCAAATCGCCAAACTTCATTTCTAAAATGTTAAAATGACAATACTTTAATTGAATAATACATAGAATACGTATACATATAAAATAACTAGAATATTTTATGTGAAAATAGTCACAATATTTCAATTACTTTCTTATTAACTGAAATAAGAAAACTATATCTCGTATTCTATTTAATTTATATTAAGTTTTATATATAGTTTGTTCAGACTTAACATCATAATTCAAGCTTAAAAGCATTAATGATTCTCGATTTAAAGAATAACAACAAATATAAAAAAATTTGAAAATTCGAAAAAATTTAATAGTAATAAAAATTAAAGTTTCTTTTATTGTAATAGACAATTAGACATATAATTATATTAATTATTATATATGTATATCTTTTTAAATAAGTATCTAACAAATAGTTTATTTATTTGTTAATCTGAACCAAACCAACAAAATTTGATTTTATTTTGCTACCATTCAAAAGTTTTAAAACTTATTACAAAATTACCTTAACCATGGATCTGACAATCCTTGCCTACGAAGGGCTTTGTCAACTTCAACTAATTTCGGAATATCTTCAATCTTATAAATGGATGCATCTGGAACTTTGTATGGATCGTGATGATGACCTCCCATATTTATCTAAAATAAAAATATATATTATAGAATTTAATTCATATAGTGTAACCTAAATTATATAACAGTTAATAAATTCAGCAAAATTAGTGTTACATTCTGAATACATAGAGAACAATAATTAAATTGAAACTAGTTCCCAATGATATCTAAATATTACAATTAACGTAAAGTCAGATTATGTAAGAAAATATTATTACAGAAAAAATAAACTTTACCAGTAAAGATTAGCAGCAATATTTACATTTGCAAACAGCAAAGTATTCACAAAACAATTCAGTCAGTAAAAACTCAAAAAACCAAAGATGACATAACAATTGACAGTTTTTAATTATAAAAATTGAAGGCGTGTTCAAAATAATTTTTCTCTACAGTTCCTAGAAGAATTGATTCTTGCTTGACTGATAGTTGACTGATTGACTTTTGAACTAGTACGCTACGCACTACGCAGTCTGACGTAAATTTAAATGAAAAACAAAACAAAATTCTGGTATCAAAAGTTGAATAATATAAAACAACCAGGCCCTTTGACACTGGTTGTTTTCCATTGAATTCCATCTTTTTTTGTTTTATTTTTTTTTAGGTAAATAAATTAAAGTTATACATAAACGATTATTTACTTACTGTGGTGTACATTTTTATTTATTTTTGTATTGACATAGATTTTATCTTATTATGCATGTCGTCGGCCAACAAAGCAATATGCCGAAGACCAAAAAGATAAACTTTACAGGAGAACGAAAAAATGTTATAAAATGCAAACTATTGATCATTTTTGAATGAAAATTGACATTGAAGTATAAAAATAGTTGATTTAGATAAAAATAATTTAATTTTTGTAAATTTAGTATTACTAATAATTTTACAGGACATGCGCAATATTCATTATAAAATATGTCCATTTTATGAACTTAAGCTAGTTTCTGTTATCATTTAATTCATTTATTTTTATTAATATCAAAACAACACAACTAACGCATATAAATAAAAAAAAAAAACTAATTTTTCAAAAAAGAACAACATTCATTAACACAAGCTTGTTTACATAAGTGGATGGAACATACATTATATGGTGTGTGCCTCCATCTGTATGTGACCCTTTTCTAAATATTTCTGGAAAATAGTAATATTTTTTTTATTGAAATATTGAAGAGAGCATTAGCAAGGATGAAATTTCTGTTCTGAGAGTTAGATTCATCGCTATATATGACTACTTCCCTATTTTTATTATCCATTAAAAGAATTACATGTTTTAAAATAAAGTATAAAAAATTATGGTAGAAAATTCATTAGCACTAAGTCCTCCTTCGCCTTCATGTCATAGAAAACAAAAACCTTGAGACCTTAAATTGTAGATTGTGAAGTTATGTACCAAAAGTTTAGTTTTATAGTATATACTGAAAACATTTGATTTAGGACAAAGCAAAACAGATTACAAATTCATAGTAAAAATAAATTTTAAGTTGTTATTTCCTTATAACTTTTCTTTTCATGTCAGCAAGAGAAAACTCTTTTGGTGATTCAAGTATTCTTCTTCAGTAATATTTTTGTTTTTGTAACTCGCAGATATTGTTGAAATTTAGATCCAGTTACAGCCCTCTGGTGTTAATTCATCCATAACCAATCAATATAATTTTGTGCCCTTATGGCAACACTTTGTATATATCTTGTATTTCCGTTTCTTGTTGCTGTGTGAATATATTATAGATTTAATAGTAACTGAATGAATTGAACTATCGAACGATTTTATTTATTCATTCATTTTTTATTCGAATATTTGAGTTCATACTCAAATGTCGTATATTTAAAAATTGAAGTATGGAAGGAATTAATTTAATATTATTATTAAATAAGGTTTAAATTGTAATTAAATATCAAAATACGAAAAATCTTCAAATTCTTTTAATTTTTTTCATAACTTATAAAAAATAAAATCTCAAAAAATAAATAACAATTCATAAAACTAATAATGTAGATTTAGTAATCAATTAATAAAGTAGAAAAAACAGACCATAAATGTAATAAAATAGAAAAAACTCAAATGTACTATCATCATACAATCACGACGAATGACGAATTTTCAATTCGTTCAATTACATGAGATTACATGTAAATCGTCACGAATGACGAATAACCAAAATTTCGCGTTTAAAAAATAGATCTATTCGATTTGGTCTAGGAATGGCTCCAAATTGGTTTATTGAACTTAAATCCCTTACATTTCTCCAACTTCCAGATGAAATATATCCATTTTGTAAAGAAATAATTTGGTTTAATAATATTTTTTGAAGTAATATCAATTTAAATAATAACGACAACTTATTTATTCTGTTTTTGTTTTATTAGTTTTGAAGTGTCAAAAAATCAGTAGCGAATAGTTCGTCGTGATTGTGTCTCTAAGCGCGAAATTTGGTTATTCGTCACTCGTTATTCGTCGTGATTGTGTTTTCAGTAAAAATCATTCATTCTCTTTCATTTTTTTTCATTCATTTCCATTTTCATTTTTACTATTTTCATTCTTCATCCATTAATTTGGTTTAAATACTTTCGAACAAAAATAGTTGATAAAAGAATGAACTAAAACGAAGTGAATGAATGATAGAAAATAAAAAATAGTAATGAACGATTTTTGAATGAATTAATGACTATCGAATGAATGAATATTTTCAAACTATCGAATAAAACGATAGTTTTTTTTAACAACCAAGTTCTCAACGCAACTGAAAAGCAGGTGGTTTTATTTTAATTTCAATTCCAAATTCCATCAGATATCACATTAATTTATTTTTTTTTGGTTTAAATAAGCTTAAATTCATTTCTTCAAAAATTCTTGAAAAAGTTGTCATTGATGCAGGTTGAATCGCGCACCAAATTTTTTTCTGTTCATTGTATATTTCGGATTTACTTTTCCAGTTTGGTTCTAAATATAATTTACTGGACGACGCTCTAAAATAATCGGTTCTTTTGCAATTTCAATAAAATATTACAAGTTTTTTTTATTATTGTTTTCATTGGCCTTATGCATGTACACTTGTTATTTCACTGCGTGTTCTCTTTTCCTATTCTCTCCCGCACACACCCTTCCATACAAACATAAGAGCTTGCTTTTAAATATGAGCTATAGTGGTTGTTAAAAAAAAATCAAGAAATTTTTGGTCATCTCCGTTGTTTTTTAGTAATACATACAAAGGAGCAATAAAAATTATTCTGATTTTGTAGTTAGAGCAGTGCATAGAAAAATAAAAAAAAACAATTATTTTAACACCATAAACTCTTGAAAACAAATTTGAAAATTAAATTCAACACGCAGTGAAACTACAAGTGTACATAAGGCCATTAAAATTTTTTATATGACCAGCTGGTCAATATGTATACTTTTCTTCTTACAAAAATTACCGCTTGGAGCGTGGAAAATGAAAAACACTACCGATTATCAAGGTCAAGTCAATTAATATTAAAATAAAGGTGAAGTCCCATTTATTTTCTAGTTTTATTAAGATAAAATAAAATTCGTGATTAATTTTTTTTACAATTTTCTAAAGATCAATAATTTAGTAATTATTAAATTTTGAAATGGGTATAAGATTTTTAAATACATTTATGTTCGAACATTGCCCAAATGGCATACAAGAAATAAATATGAAAAGAGAGGTTGAATGGTATAAACGGTAAGAATTTGAAATATTTTTCAATAAATAATTCACGGTTAAATTAAAAAGTACTAAAAAAAAGTAATTAAAAATACTAAAGAAGATGTAAGTTTGTAAGTATGTATTGTAAATTGTAAGCAATTAGGCTATTAGGATAAAGCTTTATTTGGTAAGTAACATTATTATTAAACAGCAGTCAATAGCCAGTGATTTGAACTTTTTCTTTCTAGAATTATTTAATATATCAACTTACTTAGACATCTATGGCTGCGCCTCCACCCTTTACATATGCTCAATAGATATTTCTAATAAGTAAAGATGATAAGTAATTTCATTTTGTATTGTAATTTCAGAAGATTCAAAGTTGAGAAACCTGTAATAGTAGTTGACCTCATAGCAATTCATCAGTTCATTTATACAAATGAAAAGGAAAAACTATTCGGTGGACGGTTTGAACTATACAATATAAGGATGGATGAAATATTTCAAAAACTATGCAGTTTAGGTGTAGAATTAGTTTGTGTTCAAGATGGATCATTATTTGAAGATAAAATATGTACATTAATTGAAAGAAGAAATGAGCGTTATTTGTCTGACCTTTCAACACTTCATGATGTCGAAAAAAACTTAGAAATTTTGAATTCAAAGAAAAATTTAACAAATTTAATAACATTTTTTTATAACTTAAGAAGGATAGCAGAAAAATACTCTACACTTATCATCTCTACAAGGGAAGGTGACCAAGAAATAGTTTATCAAGCAAATAGCAGAAATACATTAGCAGTTATATCAAATGACTCTGATTTTCTTATATTTAATGGCAAGTGGCAATTCTGGTGTGGAAATAATTTGGATTTAACAAAATGTTCTATAATTCGATTCAATAAAAATGCCCTTAGAACTAAATTAGCATTATCACCTTTACAAATGATTTTATTTGGAACTATATGTGGAAATGATTTCGTAAAAAATGAAATGGTTAATGTAAAATAGTGTTTCAATCCTTTAAAACGAAAATATATTCATAGTTTATTTGCAGGAATACAAAAGAAATATACGTGGATATATTAAATTTTATGGAATAGCTGACATAGCACGTCGCATATCTTCATTACCCCCAAATATTAAGAAAAATGATGAAGATTATTTAATTAATATAATATTTCAATACAAAGATAGAAAAGTTGGACGAGAGGACTTTAAAAACAGTATAAAATTTTATTGTGACGTAATTAAAATCATTTTACAAATAAATACTCCTACTAAATAAAATTTACATTTAGGTAAATGAACCAGTTAAATATAGTTCTAGTTTGCTACAACAAGCTTCACAAATAACTTTTTTGTATTCTGTTTTGGAAGATGTGCCATATAATATTTCATTATTCTATTTTGATTTAACTAAATCTGATTTGATGCCTTATTATCAATTAATAAAACCTGTTATTCAAAGACAAATGGGTACTGTATTAAAAAATAAAAAGGGAAATTTAAATAGTTTAACAAGAAGTATCATAACAAAATTAGATCATGATGAATCGTATAAAATAATTAAAGAGATGCCGGTGTTTCCTAATGGTTGGCTAAAAATACATATTTTCATTTTTTTTTTTTAATTTATTTATTTTATTAGACGATTTGCCGCCGCTTGAGGAATTTATTATAAAAGAAGTTGAAAAAAATAATGTGTTGTATCAGCTAAAACTAAAATTATTTTGTTGGAATATATTACCAGAATGCACATATTTTACGACTGATACGATATCTAATCTGCAAGACGAATTAGTGATAACAATTTCTAGCTTGGCATTTTTGTTAGAAGTAGGTTTTTTTTATAGTTAAACTTTTATGTATTTATGCTCATAAAATTATTTTAGAAAAAACAAATATTACTTGATGAAGCTGATTGCATTTTGTTATCTTGCATTTCTAACTTTGAGTCAAAAAAACACGTAAATCTTGATCACTTTGTTAGTATAAACGAAAGAGATGCCAGAGTAACATTTTTATTTCAAAGAATATGGGGAGTTGTGTTAAATTCAGTTCAAATACTGGGTTTAAGAAACTTTGAAGCATTAATGACTTTTGATGGATTATATTACCATTATTTGATGAAATGCAATAGGAATAATGATACCCAGTCAATGTTGATCATGAAAGAAAATTTGAAAAATTTGAGAATTTATTCAAAATAGTTTTTTTTTTTATTTATACAGTTTTTCTTTATAACTTTAATGTTTGTTTTATTAAATTTTAAGAAAAAAAAACATTGTTGACATAACTAAATACGCTAAATAAGAGAACATTTTGCCCATTGTGAAACTTCAGTTGGTAAAGCACTATAGTTAACTACACTCTGATTAATTTGTTTTAAAGATAATGCTAATTTATGCATTTGAAATTCTTTTTTAACTTTTGAAGTCGTTGAATTTATTGGTAATATTAATTCTAATCCTTTAATATGTTCAAAAGCTTTTAATGCAACTGTCCTTTCTACAGATTGCATAACGTTGGACTTTGAAGCAAATTTTAAAAACCTCGAAAAAATTATTTCAAAATTAAATGGATCATAGTCATATATTTCACAATGATGTTTAATTGAGATTATCAAACATATTTCCAAAACTGATAAACCTGTTAAAATTGGAATTTTATCATCTTGTAGATATTCTGTGTATAATAATAATAAATCTTCAGGTATTATAAACGAGTGATCAGAATTTAAAACAGAAACCAATCGAAAAAGAAATTTCTTTAAAAAATCTAAGCTAAGATCATTGTCTATTAATCCTTCAATACAATTTTTAACTGTAATATTATTAAGTAATTTTTCAATATTTTCATTCCACTTGCTTGTAATTTTGTTACTAAAAGTATAATTTTGTGGATTGAATTGGCGGTGATGTAAATAAATATTATTAAGTTTTTCTAAGCTATTTGATTTGATTTTCGACTTTTTTGCAATATCAAAATACTCTTTGCTTGGTATGATTAAGATTTTTTTGAAAAATTCTATCGCATCAGTTAGTTTACTATCATTATTAAATAAATAAATTTGTCTATGAGAATATCTAGATTTAACTCTTTTTTCCAATAATTCTATAACATCCAGTCTACAAGTTATACCAAGAACACATATTGGCACTTGAGCTGATTGTGAAATATCAAATAAATTATAAAGTAGTGTTTGACCATGATGATGACAAAATAAATCAAATTCTTCTAAAATAAAAATTACACTTTTTGATTTTTTTGTATCAGAGTTGCCTAAACATGATAATAAAAACGATAAATTTTCTGCAAATGAACCAAAAATTTTTCCATCAGCAATATTTTCTAAATTCATCTGTGTTGTAATTGATTTTAATGCCAATCGATCATCAGTTTCAATTAGACCATTCAAATAAACAACGATTGTGTTTTTAATGAAATTTGTTTCCTGGATTAATGAAGTGATTACGGAATTAATAAGCTAAAATGTTAAAACAAGTTAAATTAATAATTTAGTTGATAGATAAGTTGGTTTATTTTATTATTACCGTAGTTTTCCCACATCCTCTAGGACCAATTACTATTAAGGAATTAGACTCTCCTTCTGCAGTTCGGTTTAATAAATTTCGAATACTTTGCCATTTTTCTTGACTTCCAACAAAATTATAATCTTTTTGTAATTTCTCCTTTATAAACTTTTTTACTAGATTTATTTCTTCGGCAGTAAAAGACATGTTGGGGTTGATTCAATACAACACTGAAACACTGGTCAGTGAAGTGAATCAAAAAAATTTATATATTTAAATTATTTGTAAAAATAAAACATTCAAAAACTCAAAAAGTGCGCTAAATCGTCCGTCATGTCAGTTTGACATTTTTGAAGTATTTACATTTTTTTTAGTTATTTGTTGTAATGTAAGATTTTTGTTTTATTTAAAAAATTTGTTTACAAAAATTGCGTGTGGATAAAGGATCTAAACTCTACTAATAAATTATGATTTATAGTTTGCGTACGAATGTAAATATTGAATTTTTTTTTTTGTTTAATTTGTTCAATTTCAGTTTCCTTAATATCTGTCAGCGTTCTATGGGGTGCAACAAATCCTTTTATAAAACGAGGCAAGTATCTTATAAAACAAAAAAAAAAATACATATATAAAATAAAAAAAAACTTTAATTTTCTAATTACGTGTTACAATTGTTTGCTATTTTAAAGGATCAAATGGAATTCAAAATATTAAAGCAGATACAAAATTTAAAAAAATTTTATTGGAATTAAAATTTTTAGGAACAAAACCATCATATTTAATACCTTTTGTTCTTAATCAATGTGGAAGTTTATTATACATTTCAGCTCTACAAAATTGTAATCTTTCATTAGCAGTACCAATAGCAAATTCTTTAAGTTTTGTTTTTACAGCATTATCAGGATATTTTTTAGGAGAGAATCTTCAAAAAAGTAAATTTAAAATAACCTATATACAAATTTTAATTAAAAAATATTTTATTCAACAGATGTTTTAATTGGAAGTTTACTTATAACGTTAGGAAGTTCTCTACTAATTTATGATAAAATATAATTTTTTGATTGAATAGATGTATACTTGCTTCTCATAATTTTATATATTTAGTAGGATAGGATGGTAGAAATAACCATGTCATAAATCTTCCACTTTTTTTTGACGTATGAACAATGAATATGAAGGTAAATTTCTGCGGCAGATCTGTAGATCTCTGCCTCTTATAAACATGGGCAATGAAATAAATATATGTATATAATTAAGACTATAGTATATAATAAATAAAATAAATTGTTTGTGTTGTCATGTCATGTAGTTTCAATTTTAATGAACTGAACAACTGACAACTAACTAAAGACTTCTGGCAGTTCTATTTGTATGCAAAAGAATTCTATTTACAATCCCTAACTTGGCTTAACAAATGATTTTAAAATACAATGAATTTGATAACATATGACAGACTATTGGTTAAATGGTTTTGTTGGTATATCATAGCCCATGCTTATACGAGGCAGAAATCTACCTTCATGTTCATTTAATGCATGTTTATACGGGTAGAAAAGTGTTAGAAATCTACCAAAATTTATAGATGAAGGGTGATTTCGGTAAGGGGATGGTAAAGGGTAAACAAATCTACCAAAATTTTAAATTTCTGGTAGATTTTTGACGTTTACAGTTTTTTTCTGGGAATATGTTAGTGTCAAAATACTTTTATTTTTTTTTATTCACAAAAAACAAGGAAATTGTTGTTGACAACGTAATTTTCGAATCGAATATTAATAAAAAAAAAAAATATAAACTTAAAAATAATGATAATGTTGGATTGACATTAGAATAATATTAAAAATATATAAATAAAATAAATTTGAACAATTTGTTTTATGCAATCTTTTTTTTTTTTTAAATGTTTAATTTAATGTCAATTAATATTTTATATAATTCTTAAATAAAACTAAATAGAAAACTAAATAATTCAGCTCTTGCATTAATTTTTTGTTTGCATTGTATTTGCTATTTCTAAAATATTTATTTATTCTATTATCAAATTCTTAATCTAAAATGTGGTTTAATAATTATTGTTAAATTATTAAGTTCATTTAATAACATGTGATTGCAATCAATCACAATCAAAAGCAATCCAAAATGTTCAAAATATCAGTAGCCAATCAAAATCCCGTTCAAAAAATATCATTTCCAATCACTTACAATCCATTTTTCTTATTGAACAAATTTTTGTGTTTTTGAAATTTCAAAATTTGTTTATAACAAAAGTGGATGAAAATTTTTAAAAAACTTAATTTAAAAAAATTTTTATTTGAATTTAAATCTTAAAAATGTTTTATTAAAATATTGTAAATTTTTTTTCTCAAATCTTTTTTCAAAAAAATAAATATAATTAATTTTTGCCGAATACTTTGCGTCAGAATAATTTTCAAAATTAAGCTTTGACATTCCATTCCAATCAATGATTGCGATTTTAATTCTGAGCGCAATCAGAAAATATCAGAAAATATCATTTTCAATCACGTCTATTGAACAAAAAAAAATCAGTTTCAATCACAAATTTCCCCTCCAAATCGTGATTGAAAGTGATTGAAGAGTTATTGAACAAAAAAACATGATTGCAAGTTATTGCAATCGAAAACAATTTGCTATTGAATGAACCTATTGTTACTTTATATTATATGTTATGTAAAATGTTTGAAAAAAACCCATTATGTATTGTTTGTTTTAAATATATGTTTCATTTAATCTTACCTATGTAATTAAAATGTTGTATATGAAGTTTAGTAGTTTAGAAAATGGAGAGCAAAATTTTAATTTTTTAATGTTATTACAAAGTAAGAACGAAATGTTAGCAATTTAAAGGAATGTAAATGCAAATTATAATTATAAGTTTTAAGTGAATTAAAAAAATAATAATTAAGCATACTTACCTATTTTATATTTTCATTTGCAAAAATTTTTGTCATTATACAAATTAATAGAAAAAGAAATATTTAAAGTTAAAAAGTGAATGTTTAATTAAAAGTTTCTTTCCTTACTAGATTTAAATTGATTTGTTGCGAACCACAGCAGAATGTTTTTTTTTATTACTATTACATCAAGACATTATATATATATTTTAAAATTCATCCTATTTAGGATGACTTGATTACATACCTGTAATTTAATTCAAATAATACTATAAACAGCAAATAAAAAATATTTATAATTTAAAAAGAATATATTATACAGGAACGACACACATCCAGGAACGCAACACAATGTTGACATTATTTCCAATTTTTTTATTTACTTTTTTAAACACAAAATACTATTTTCCAATTAATATATTCTTTAAACTCTCACATAAGAAATTTCAATTTTAACAAAAAAAAGTGTAAAGAGTCATGCCTGTCTATTTAGGATACCTTGATACCTTGATCAATCAAATCATATGACATTTGACATATAATCTAATCAAATTAATCATTGCTGGCGCAGGAATATAAATTGTTGCTAAAAAATGCAATTTTTATATAAAAATTAAAAATTTTACTAATCTAGCACTATATTACTTTTAATTTTTATATCTAGTTTATAAAATTAAAACTTAGTAATTTCACTATAGCACTACATATTGTTAATATTTATATTTTAGTTTTATGTCGGGTGTAAAATAATTTAAGAAAAAATTTTATTGTGATATTTTAGCTAATTAGCAAAGCAAAATGTTTGGAAATTTAGGTTCAACGAGTGCTTTCGCGACTCCTTCCGTATCAGGGATTCCGAATCCTATGAAAGATATTGAAGTTACATCTCCTCCAGAGGACTCAGTCACATCACTAGAATTTAGTCCTAAAACCTTGCAGCAAAATTTCTTCATAGCTGGTAGTTGGGATTGTTCGGTAAATTGTGTTCTGTTTTTCTTTATTTATTACTTATTTAATAATTGAATAATGAGAAATTTATTTTAAAAACAATTATTTAAAGGTTCGATGTTGGGAAGTAGAACAATCTGGAAGAACTAATCCAAAATCAATGAAAACTATGGGAGGTCCAGTTTTAGATGTTTGTTGGATAGATGATGGCACCAAAGTCTTCATCGCTTCTGTAGATAAACAAGTAAAATGCTGGGATCTTGCATCAGATATTGTAGTACAAGTTGCAGCACATGACGCTCCAGTTAAAACATGTCATTGGGTTAAGGGGTCTAATTACACTTGTTTAATGACTGGTTCGTGGGATAAAACATTAAAGGTAAAGCATTCAAACAACATAAGTATCGTATAATGAATAAATAATAATTATAGTTTTGGGACATTCGATCACAAAATCCCATATTAACTATTAATTTACCAGAGCGTTGTTACTGCGCTGATGTTGATTATCCAATGGCCGTTGTCGGCACGGCAGGTCGAGGTTTAATAGTATATTCATTAGAAAATAAACCAACAGAGTTCAAAAGACAGGAAAGTCCATTAAAATATCAACATAGAACAATATCAATATTCAAAGATAAAAAGAAAACTCCAACCGGCTATGCTCTGGGAAGTATTGAAGGACGAGTTGCAATTCAATATGTAAATCCTGCAAATCCAAAAGACAATTTCACTTTTAAGTGCCACAGAATGAATGGAAGTGGTGGTTTTCAAGATATTTATCCAGTAAATGATATAGCATTTCATCCGGAACATGGAACACTGGCCACTGTGGGCTCAGATGGAACTTTCGGCTTTTGGGATAAGGATGCCCGTACAAAATTAAAATCTTCCGAAACAATGGATCAGTCAATAACAAAATGCTGTTTTAATGCTACTGGACATATATTTGCTTATGCTGTTGGATATGATTGGTCAAAAGGTCATGAATATTATAACCCAGCTAAGAAAACGGCTATATTTTTACAGTCATGTTATGATGAATTGAAACCTCGATTGCCATGAGAATTATGTCAGATACATAATTGAATTGGAATTATTCTGTAAAGAACAATAAAACCAAAGTAAAAAATAATCATTTGTTCTAAAATAGTTATGTTTTCTATTTAAGGATTTGGTGATGACTATTGACTAACACGTCTGTTTTCGATGACGTGCTCAAGTTCATAACTACTATTTGAAGGTGCATATTGAAAATTTAGATAATTTAAGTAGGTTTAAGTACGTTATTCTTATATTTATGTACTAAATCCAAGTTCAAAATTTTTAATTAATAAAACTTAAATTAAATGAGTGCTTAAATTAAATATTCAATTGTTTATATGTATTCAAAAATATACCTTTGGGAATTAGTACCTATACTTTTCATATGAAGAAGATCAGAAACAAATTTATGAAAAAGATCAAGAATTTACAAATTCGAACTAAGTGAAAAAAAAAAGGTTTTTTAACTATATGTAATGTAATGTTTTAATTTCCTACAAAATGTTAACCAAACCCGGAATGTTGACAAAAATTATGATTCATTCTATTTTGTCGTCACCAGAATGGTAAATAAATATATAATAAAATAATAAATTATTCAATTGTTTTGAATCTTAAAATTTAAAAATTGTTAATTCAAATTCAAAACTAAACTTAAACATTTTCATTATTGAGTATTGACAAATGACAATTAATTGTCTCACAAACACAAATATGACATTTTTTTCTACTCTTAAAATCACAGAACAAGCAATAGAGAACTATTTATATATCTATGAGAACTATAGAGTAGAAAGTATAGATAGAGATGCATGAAAGAGAAAATTTGAATTTTTTTAGTACCAATAGTAAGAGGTTGGGTTTTTTGAGTAATAACTTATTACTAATAAGTTTCTCGCTGCCCATAGACGATCCAGCTTGTCAAATTGCATCGTTTGTGGGGCAGTTGTACAACTAATTTGATAAGTAAAATATAATTTTTATAGAAAAATTTAATCATATATAATTAAATATAAAATCCTAAATTTTTGTTCAATAACAAAAAAATAGAATTGTTATTGTATAGATTGCAATTGACTGAATGAATCTAAATGAGAAATTTTGTGATTGTACAACTGGTTGTAGAAAAAGTTGTAACGTGTGTGGGGTAATCTGACCACAAGTTACACGACTAGTTCGACCAAGTAGGATCGTCTATGGGTAGTTTTATAAGAATGCCCTTGAATGGTAACTAAAAAAACTGTCAAAATTTTAACCAATCCTTATATAAAAATTAGGGCCATCAGGATCATAATATTAAGTCTCTTGACATCCTTGAAATGTGTGAATGTGTCCACCGTCACGAAAAGGATAAAGTTCGTTTATCTTTTTGGGGCGACGGTTTATTTTGATTGGCTATTTAGTCAAAATTGACCGTATTAAACAAAGTTAAACTTGAAAGTAGTAGATTTTCATATAGATACACAATTCGCTGGTTCAGTGTGAAAACACAACCCCACCGGCAGACGGCGACGACAAGCGAATCTCGTTGGGTAGATTGTAGTTGAAGACACAACAAAAATGACGTAGTTGAAGACACAACAAAAATGACTTTTCGCACTGAAAACAGCTGTTTTTTTTTTTTTTTTAACCTTTTATAGATTTCTTTGAATTGAAAACTTACTTGATAATAATTACTTAAAATATTCATTTATTTCGTTCAAAATTCAAAATCAACAAACATAATTCATTAAATTCATTTAAAAAAAATAAACCAAAAAAAAAATTAAATAACAAAAAAAAAGTATCAAATACAATTTGCATATATATATTATGACGACGGTGGCGTCAAAATTAGAAAATAGAAATTTTTCAACTCGGCAGAAAAACCGCCGGCGAAATTTCGTTCTTGTTGTGTTCACTTTAATTTAAATACATATTTTAAATAGTTTTTGACAATTTCACCTTTAGTGAAGACTGGATGTACGGATGTACTTATTTAAATTTTTTATTTACTATAATGAATGACAGTTCATACTTTAGATTGAGTAAAAATAAGAGAAATACAGAGTCGTATTGAGTTGAGTTGAGTTGAGTTGAGTTGAGTTGAGTTGAGTTGAGGTCGAGGAATACATTTTTTTAGTACTTTTATAGAATACATATAAAGATATGTTTTTTGCTAAATTTGGTTTATTGGTTTAGTTTGGTGGTGTATCGCGTTCGTGTATCGTGTATGTTATATGTAGTTTATCTGTATTCTGTTTCTGTCTGCCTACTCTTATTTGATTTGAATTGAAATTGAACTCTTTGAAGATTTTTTAAGATGCTTTTCTTTTAGTACTTTTTAGACTTTAGTAGTGAACTCTGTAAAAGTGTAGTGAATGAGTGAGTATGAAATAAACGTTAGTTAAGTTAAGTTCTTGTCATTTCGCGAGTTAAAATTTGGTGGATATGAAATAAAAGAATTTTTGTTTTTTTTTGTTTACCGCGGAAAAAGTACAATTCAATCGCATACATATAAATTAAATGTGTGGAATAGATATGTTTTTATATACTAAATAAGTTAGAGGTTTTGGTGTTCTTATAAAATTAGTTGAAATATGATAATTTACATTTTATGAGTTTTTAAGATGTGAAAAATGTATTAATGTAATAAAATAACATTAAATACATAAATATATATTTTAGTTCAGAAATGCTTTTAAAGGCAACTAAATTTGTAGAATTAAATAAAAAAAAAATTAAATTAAGAATAACGCTAAGATAAAAAAAAACAACAATATAATTATAAAAGGGATAAAAATTAGAATGCCATCATATCGTAAGAAAAAGAAAATGTTTTCTTTATTGATGCCGTCGTCATTTTTTTTAAATTCTGCAAAAAATAACAAATGTGTTTATTATATTTTGGAAAATAGTAAAAAATTTCAATTATATTTTTTAATATTATGTTTTTGTTTAAATTTAAATTTTTGTGTTGCACATTCCTTGAATGAGCTGCGGCATTTTCAGTTTCACAGAAGCGAAAATCCAAGTTCTTATGATGAAAATACAACAAAATCTGGATTTTTGGATAAAATTACTTCAATCGGCAATTATAATAAAACATCGACTGCAATTTCAAGTAGAAATATTAATTCAAAATTACAAAATTCAAATGATTCTTCAATTGGAATAATATCATATGTAGCTCAAAAGGATAATAGTGATAAAAAATTTGAGAAAAGTAAGTTAATTTTTTTTTTTATTTAACTCATGTTTTGTATTGTTAAAAATTTCGGTAAATCAGACTATATTTAAATTTTTATATTTTACAATATATTTTTATATATTTATATGACTTGTATATAACTATTCATATATATGTACCTCCATGCATATAAATTTGTATATGAATACAATACAAATAAAATTTATTTTGTTTATTTGAATTAGGAAAATTGTATTTGTGGATAACACTTGTTGGATCTAATGAGAATAATGATTATATTAACCTATTTCAGAAACAAAATTTTTAAATATTAAATTTTAAATTGTTAAATTAAATTAAGATTCATAAGTCACTTAATTTTTGATAATTCAATAGGACTCAAGTAATAATTTACATTTTTATATACCTATGACAGATGCATTCAATTGAAATTTTTTGGATGCGTTTTTTTCTACATATTTGAAATAGGTAGACACATAATATACTTACTACATTGAAATTAGTTATTAATTTATAATTTTCCTTGGCCATAACCATAAAGTGCTATTAACTAAGTTTACATTTATTTAATATTCCTACCATGTAGACTTAGGATATTAAGTTTACAAAAACTTAAATTAAAATAATAAACCGGTTGATTGATTATATAATGTAAGTTGTGCGTAACCATATATTTATACATAATACATATATTTATTAATTTCCATAGTACCTAACAGGTTAAAGGTCAAATTACCTTTCCTTGTATGTAACTAGGAAACTAAATATATTTCATCATCTTAATTCAATATTAAAATCAAAGAACCTAATAAGTAAATACTTGTAAATAGTTATGTGTTAGATAGTTACATACTTATGATGATATTTATCAGAAAACTTAATTTAATTAATTACGCCTTTAGTTATTATAAACGATGTAATGTACCACAATGTACCTACCAAGTCCTCTTTATTAACATTTACTCTAGTTAACTTTATGTTGTTATTAATTATTTTTCAAATCGTTATAATTAACTAGTTAATAAAATAACTTTGGTCCTTAATTTAATTCGAATACAGGATCGGATATTATTTTTAATTTTAATACTATGTAAATGTTTTGTTAATTTTTAATATATAATCCAAGTTCTTATAGTTATATATATTAAAATCGTTTATTGTTGAACTTGAAAAGTTTAACTAACTAAGTATAATTGATATAATTAATTGTATTTGCATCTTTACTATACTGCATATATACTTAGATATATGTATGCACTAGTTATGTAGTTATGTACGTTTTGATTTGTTTTTTTTTAAATATGTGTATGTATGTAGCTGTATATAATATAACTACATATATGCAATATGATATAACCTTGATAAAACAACTTCTATTTTATTTAAGTTTTTAAATATATTTTTTAAATTAAATGTAAGTTAATTTGATTGCATTTTACTTACATAAGGCTTACAAATAATATGTGGAAACCAAAAAATAAATATGTGTATATATACATACTATTAGTTGATGAAAACAAATTAAAGTACAATACTTAGTAGGTAGCCGGTAGGAACTTCCAGTTGAGTTTGGTGACACAAGTAACTATTATATTGTTACATATCTACTTATTTATTTAGATTCTAGATACTTTAATGAAATTTTTAATTATTTTTGTTTTGAGAATGGTTGATTAATAAAATTATTTTAAAAACCCAATTTTAAATTAGAATAAAAAAATAATTAACCAATATAATCACTGTCACAACACAATTAGATATAGATATAGTTATGATTAAATTTCCTCTATCTTAACAATTTTGTTTTGCTAACCTAGTTCTTCTTAGAACAACAGAACTACATATATCTGTACTAATAAAAAAATATAACTGCATAGTTACTGGTTATTAGTTATTAAAGTAGTTAATCAAAAAGATAAAAATAAAGATAGTAATCTCTATTTTGTTTTGGCAATATCAACGTGTGCACATGAGATCATGAAAACGGTCACAAAATTATGAAACTGTTTTAGTTTTAACCTATTATATAATTTAGTCTATATAGTTCCCGAACATAAGGTAAGTGGCTATAATACTGACAGTGCCTGCGACAAATTCAACTTTAAATTAAGTTTTTTTATATAAATTATAATTATTTTCCCAAAAAATTGATTTTTCAGAAAATTTAGATATTTAAGAGTAGTTTGGTACAGACAGAAATTAAATTTAAAACTTTTTTAATTCATGATTTTAAAAAATTAGCAACAAGAAATTTTTTTCTCTAATACCGACAGGCGTAAAAATTGTTGAGTCTATTACTGACAGTTTTGGTTCCTAACTGACATATGCATAGTAATGCAGTTTCTAATAGCGTTATAGATAATAAATATAGATGACAAATAAAACCACTAAGTATTTAAGTATATCTTAAATGTATTAAATGTAACTATATTAAATTGTTTGAGGAAATAAAATCAAAAGTATAGCTCTTAGTTCTGGCAACTGGTCTTAGACAACTTGTAATTCCCAGGAATTGATGTAATTCACACGCTGGGTGACGCAGCAGGTAGAGCGCCTGCCTTTCAACCGAAAGGTCCCAGGTTCGATTTCCGATGAAGCAAAAAATGCTTTATTGGTTTTTCGACCTGTTCTAGTACCTTTTGTCATTGGAACATTATAAATGACAAAAAATAATTCAGAGTATATATAATCTGGTAAAAAATTGAATACAATGAAACTATTCTATTTAAGAAGGCTTAGTTCCTGACAATAGCGGTAGTTTTCCACATTTAATGAGTAGATAAGTCAGTAATTTGTTAAATAAATACTCGAAATCTTGTATAATATTGCAGTACAAACTTGCAGTACCGTACTTAATTAAGCACGAAAAGGTGATTCTACCTAAGTTACTGTCAAGAGCGTAAAAAAAGGATCAGCTGAAAATAAATATGTACCGCATGTTCGAAAATAACTTTTTATTGTGGTTTCGTTAGCTTCTAAGAAATGTGGAATAAGAAAAGTGGATAAAATTTTCTAAGAATAATGGAAAAATTCATTAATTTTTTTCTATCGTTTTCCAGTTTCCATTTATGCATACAACAGCTTTCTTCCATTCTAGCTTAAGAGGACGAAAAATACCAGCAACAACAACTAGTGAGTGCAAAAGGTGAGTTGCACTGGGGTAAAGAGCAATTAATATTATACTTTTTTCCTTGCAAAAGTCACTTAATGCTCTTGATAAGTGAGAAACATGCATCTAAGAATAGAATTACAGGAAACTGAGCACAAGTTTCTTTTAAATAAGGATAAAAATTCATTTGCTATGTATTCATAAAATACTTCGCCAGTCATCCATCAAATATCGGAAAACCCCATTCCTCTTTAGGCATTTTTCTTTTCCTAATGCAAAGGCAATTCTTTTATATTTGTAGACAACCATTGGCGGTGAAATATCCCCAGCAACATTCAGTACAATAAGTGTTGTAAGACACTCTTTTTCATCATTGTTCGTCATATTGTACACGGCTTTTTCACCTTTATACGCTAACACACAATGTTCTTTGCTTTACTGACATATATTTATATATAATATTGACACCCCTAACTTTAAGGCCTATTATTGTAATAAACTAATCCTAAAACTTACAGTCATATTTAAATCCACATATATTTAACTGATTTTACATTAATTAAATTATACTTATAGAAAGTATTTAAAATCATATTTAGTATTTAAAACAGTTTAAATTTTACAAAAATAATTTCAAAATGTAAAACCTTAATACTGACATTTAGAAATCTAATACTGAGCTAATTTGTAGACATAATTCTGTCAGTCCAGTCATGGAAATTCTTTTATAGTTGAGCATCTCTATTGTGGAATTGCGTCCAATCGAAGCATTCCCAATGAGAGAACATTTTTTTATTTATGACTTATACAGAGGATTAAGACGAATATTAACAACATTGTTCGCTCTTTTCCACAAAACTTTTCTTCCTTATTCTTTCCTTTCCTCTAACTAAAGATAATGTACATTACCTTTGCTTTAACTATCCTTTCCTTTTTTAAATAGTCAACGGTACGCAGGTACTTAAAGGCTCACAACCTACATATAAGTATACAACTTACGTTAAATCAATATAATTTTACGTTACAATTCTGGCATTCGTTTTAAAAACTTACTTTAAACAAAAAAGTGTTTTAATAAGCTTAATTATTGAATTTTATTTAGATAAGTACTTTACATATTTTAATAACTTTAGTAATTGCAATTTAATTAAATTTTAAAAATTGAAATTAATACTTAAATATAGTTACAGTCCTGATGGATATGCAAATTGAGTTCTAATAGAAAAATTATTTTTGGTAACTACTCGTGTATATACTATAAATGATTTTCAAATAGTGTGTACGAAGGCATTTTTCCAGATGAATTAAAGATTGCAGAAATCCTACCATAGAAAGGTTGTAATTTCGATTTAAATAATTATAGGCTTATTTATTTCTTTTCTTTCTCCTATTTCAAAAATAGTTGAAAAGGCCATGAAAGTAAGAGTTATTAAGTTTTTAACTAAAATAAATTTTTTTAATGCTAATCAATTTGGATTCATTAAAGGGAGGTGTACAGAAGATGCACTTCTTAAGCTTTGTAGTGAAATTTCGAGCAGGCTTAATCTTAACAACTCTTGTGCTTCCTTATTTATGACATTACCGAAGCTTTTGATAGATTTTGCTTAGTAAATTATACAATGCAAGTTTTCGTGGTTTTATATTTGACATGGTTCCATTCTTACCCCTCGAACCGTAAGCAACATGTTAATGTCAATGGTAACCTTAACCACTCTTAAACCGTTAATAATGGTGTGCCACAGGGTTTGGTTCTTGAACCAATTTTGTTTCTGATTTTTTTGAATTCTTTATTAGAACAAAGCTTCAAAGGTAAACTGACTGCATTTGCTGATGATATACGTATGTTTTTCTTATGACGACAAAAGGTATTACTATATCTTTTTGGCATTATACTTACGTGATATTTAACCATAACTTAGACCTAATTAGGAAATGTTTTTCTATTCATAAACTTATTATTAGCCCTAAAACGAAGTTAATGTTCTTCAGCTTATCTGGCAACTTTTCCATTGATTATAATTTTATCTTCCACTCGTCTAATTGCCCTAATTTCCTTTATATTTGAGTATAATTCTATTTTCTTCTCTGAATCAAATTCGTATAATAGTGACTGTTTTGTAGTAAAAAATGTCATTTAAGCATTTAGGTTTAATTTTGGATAAAATACTTAACTCGTCTAACCACACTATTTCTTTAAAAAGTTATTGCAGTAGGATAAAGGTATCTTTACCACTTGAATTTATACTGTTATCTTACATTCTTAAAACTGTTTATCATTCTCTGTTCCATTCTAAGCTTCTCTATGGATTATTTTGTTGGGGTGGTACTTAGAAACATGCAATTAGGATTATATGTGGTAAGAACTGCTATTGTTCTAGTTTTACTCGTTTTGTGAAATTAAATATTCTGTCTCTTAGACATCGTTTTTTCTTGAAAACACTAACGATTTTTTTATTAGATCAGGCTATCTCAAAGTTTAATTTTAAATTATAATCTTAGAATTATAATCATTTAAATCTTGTTATCGTGGATAGAGCACGCACGACCCATTTTTGTGATTTTTACAATATCCTTGTTCCCAGACTTTATAATTTATTACCACTGAATGTTCGAGCTGAACGAAGGTTGAATTCTTTTACAAAAATTCTAAAAATTTGGCTGTTTCAATTTGATATGTCCCAAATTGAACATTTTTTGCATATAAATCAATAGCCCGAGCCAATTATCCTCATTGATCATTCATTGATTTATCTGGTAGCTTTATAGCACTATAACTTATTCTATATATTATTTTTATTATATTATATTTCTAATATTTTAATGGGAGATTAAAAATTATTTCATTTATTTTACTTTTAATATTGCTAACTACTTATTACTTATAATATTTTTTTTATGCATTTTTTACTTATGTGGACTTATATTCTAGTTTTATAAAACAATTATATATTATTCTGATTGTCATTTTGGCTACTATTTTTTTTATTCTTATATTTTGTTATTCTATTATACTATTTTAGCTTGTACTTTTTTGTTAATTTATTTGTTATTTTAATTTTTAATAATTACTTTTTAAGCTTTTTCTTGATTTTATTTTTGACTTAATTTTACATGTTTATTTTTTCACTTTTTCAATTTAAAAAAGATTAATAATTTAATAATTGATTTAATTAAGTAATAATTTTAAATTACTAAATGTAGCAAATACTATATCCTATGGATATAAATGCTTGAACTTACTTAACACAATTCCTCATTTATACATGGGCCAATAACATTTTTCGTGACCATTCAAATTTGCTGTACTTCTCTAGACAACAATACTTATAAAATTTTACAAAAATTTTTAGTTTTACTTTTATTGTTAATTGTAAATTAAGAAAACATTGCTACGAACTTGCAGTTAAGGTAAAAAAAAACTAATCAAATTAGAACGATGAAAAATTTGGACACAAAATTTTTCCAATGACGAAAATCTCCTGTCCCCAACTGAAGTTGATTAGCAAAAATGCTTATTACAAAAAATACAAAGTTATTGTAAAACAAGAAATCACATTACTTTCTTCTTAAATTTTAGTTTTTTGATTTAATGTACATACATTTTTTTTTAAAATAATAAAAAATATTTTTTTTTTTTCAATTAAACGTTGTCCATGTAATTTGTCCGCTAAGTCACTAAAAAATCGTTACAATAATATATATTCAAATAATACACTTTAAATTTCCAACGCAATTTAAAAAGGATGATGTAATATTAGAACTATATTGCAGTAAATAGGAATTATAAGTTTTTGTGAGTATTTGTGAAATTAGGACTTGTTCACCCACCGAAGTCAACGCGTGTATTAATTGTGCTTCTGCTGTGTCACAACGATTTTTCGATAAATAATTAAATTTTTGCCATTTTTTTTTATTATAATATTAACTTTTATAATTTAAGCTGGACGTACTAATTTTCGGAATTAAAATATATTTTACAATATGCAGATAATAACATTTTTACGACATTTTTCCACTACGTTTCGTCACAGTTAAAAAAGTGACGTAGTGGATCCAATTGTGACGTAGCGGAATTTAGTAATTATAAATTACTTATTTGCTATTTTTTAGTTATTATTACTTTGTTTTATTATAGCAATATTTTCAAATAACTACATATTTTTGAATTTCTATATAAAAATTTATAAAGATACCTTGTAGAAGTAGTTTTTTGCATGTTTGTTTGAACAAATCAAAATGATACTTACAGCTGCAGAACGGCAACGTCGATGCCGAGAAAAGCGCAAAGGAAATAATACTAAACATGAAAATACAAAATGTTTGTTTATAGAAAATTATAAAAAAAAAAAAAATTATCTATGAATCAAAGTTTCTGACGTGTCCTTAAGCAGTTATTATAAAAATTGACTCAAATTAAAAGAAATTTTTTAATACAAATCAAGACATAATGATGGTTTTTCTTGGGGCTACAAGTTGCAATAATTTTTAGTTTCTAAATTATTGCACTTCTATATTTAAAATTGAATGTCATAACTTTTATTTTAAAAAGTTGTGACGAAGTGGAAAAATGAATCCCAAATATTTTAAAATAAATAAAATTATAATCATACGGTAAATATTTTTTGAACGGCCCGCGAATAATATTAATATCGATAATACTAAGTAAAAGTTAATAAGTACGTATGAAGTATAAATGTTACTTAGTGGACTTTTTTGTCCATCTTCTCAAGATATTAGCGCTATAAAATAGAGGTTTGGTTGAGTTGGTCACTGCTGACCACTTATTTACCATCTCAGATGCATAATCTATGAATTTATTGCATTTGCAATCTAAATATCCAAGCCAATTCAAATTTTTACCAATGGTCACAGAAAATGTTATTGGCCCACATAAGTATATGAGATTTTTAAATTTATAATTTTAAATTTGTAAAGGATAACTACTTATTGTATGAAATAAAAAATTATTATTATTATCTATCTATCTTATCTATCTTACCTTTTATTAAAGTTGTATAAATCATTTTATACGATGGACCTAACAAAATATAACACCTTAACTTACCACACTTCTATCACATAATTTCTCGGTCAACAATCAGTGGAAACATTGCCCAAACATAATCATAGTTAACTATACGCATAACTACCATTAGTTTTCAAATGCCTTACGAGTATACCAGAAACCCATGTTTTAAGTGTTTGACACTAGAAACACACACCAGAAATACCTTACTCCAGAAACGTATATATGTTAGTAATGAATGTCTAGAGATCTACAGAATGCACTAAACGAGAAAGCAAAGAAAAAAAAGAAATAAGAAAAAAAATAATATAGTTATGACGGAAAAAATTGTTTATCAATCCGAAACAGAGGTGAAAAAATGGACAAATAACATTTTGGATAAACTGTTGAACAAAATAACTTCTATCGGAATTTTTTGACCATTAACTAACTATATTGCTTTTTACCATGAATAGTTATAACTAAGTACTTATGTAACCATGTTTATTACCACGAACTGTTTAAAATGAGTGAAATGCTGAGTAAAGTGTGATATAGTCATAGGTGTAAATAATTTAAGTAGTAAGTAGTTATACCTAATCTTTTAAAAATTAAAATTTCAAAAGAAAAATTGTGTAACGAAATAATAATTCTTTAACTACTTACATATAGCAATTTTGTATCATATTCATCAGTTAATTTTTCAACATCCTGTGTTACATGCATTAGATTTTGATTGTGCTTAATTTATAGTTATAAATTGGAACAATTATTTTTGTTTTTTTTTTTTAATTGCATTTGAATTTAAATTAATTAAAATTTTTATATTAATAAATTTCAATGATCTTGGTAGACAAATTAAAAATGAAAGAAAATTATAGTTTGAATGTCAACGAACTCATTTTTCTATAAAATATTATATAACTGCTTAGTTGAAAGTGCATAAGGGTTTATGTGCCATCAAATTTTATAATTTAAGTAGCTAAAATATTCTTAATTAAGTCAATTAAATTTTTAACAGAAAATTTTTTGTAGTTTAGTAAGTACATTCTGTAACGGATATTACATTAGTAATGGATTTTTTTATTTTTTATTAAATTTTAAATTAATATAGTTAACTGTTTATCAGTAAAAAACTACATTAGCTATTTATTAATTAGTGAAATGTATGTAATGTAGAAGAATTTCTGTCATTAAATAATTTATTGTTTTTTATGTATAAGTAGTTATATGAAACTATAACTAAAACTATATATATATATATATATATATATATCGAATTGTTCAAATTAAATTAAGTATAATAGAACTTTGTTAGTTTATTTTGTTGTATGACAATAAAAGAAATATTTGACAAGCAATTTCGCCAATTTTCTTTTAGTTAACTAAATATAGCGAACTATTTCCTACGAAGCTAAATTAAGATATTGAAAAATAACTAAATTGTTTCAATACTAAGTAAGTATTTTCCACTACTTAATTACATATTACTTATTAAGTTAGTTACAAAATAATGATTAATATTTTTAAATACTTACTTCATTTTAAAATAAAATTAACTAAAATATACGACCAAAGAAATAATACGAAAATTTGTTATAACTTAGAAATTAGTTCGTATCAACGCAATTCTCTATAATCTGGTAACAACTTAAATAAAATTGAGATATTCTATTTAACAAGAGTTAATGAAGCCAGTAATTAATATTTGATAAATAAATGTTCGAAAAAAACAGAAAAAATTATAAATAATGTACATATATATATATGAAAATCAAAAATAATAAAAAATCAAGCTATAGTCACATACACAATATAAAATTTTAAAGATATTATAAGATTCATTAAAGTATAAATTAAAACAATATAGACAAAAAACCGTACAAATAACAAAAATGTAAAATTGAGATAAATTAAAATTTTAAATTTTTTTATTGTTTTAATTATCTTTTCAAAGTTTTATTTGAGTTTAACAAAGGACTATATTGTTTGATAAATATATTTAATTATTTAATAAATTAATATCATTTTTGTTCTTAAGTAGGGCGCAGACTATCATTCCATTTATCATCCCATAGAGCATCCCATAGAGCATTGTACTTCTCATGGTATTTAATAAGATCGGTCAAAATTTATTTTTCCTTGGCTATTGTTATTTTTTCTACAAACATATTTATTTAATACTTAATTTGTTGTTTTATAGTTTTACACAATAACTTTTATTATATAACTATATATAGTTACTCACTTCTTTTATAAATCTTTTCTAGAATATTCTATCTTTTATATTATTTTCTAGTAACTAAGTAGTTTTCAATCTTATGCTTTTCTAGTATACATTTGCTATAGTAACGTCTTGTTTTTATTATAATTTTTATTAAAATTGTTTATTATAATTAAGTATATTTGTATTTAATTCATCATCATCATTGTCCTGCAACCCCATCCGTGGGGCATAGGGCGGAGGGGATCTCTGTATTTAATTATTATCATAGAGTAATCATATAAGTAGAGTATTCACGTAGAACAAAATTTGCTAGGCACTTTTTCAAATATCAAAATTCTGTGTTCACTCAAAATAATATTACTCAATTTTTAACTGCTTATAAGTTGAGCGCAACATATTTTGTACTCATAAATAAAAAAAATTTGTGTACCTACTATCTATGAAAATATTTATTTGTAATTATATGCTGCCAACAGTGTCAACGATATAAAAGTTGTATGTATAGGTACTCAAATCTTGTATATATCGAATGTGCATGCTACGGTATATACATCCTTCTTTATTTCGCTGTTCACATTTCTACTTTACTTATGTGATAAAAATTTTTGTTCTAATTTTTGTTTGATAAAAATTAAAAATTACACAATGTGTGTATAAAAAACTATGCATGCATTTAAAGTCCTTTTAATAGGTAAAGTATTCACCACAAATAATATTACAAATCAAAGTACCTACATATTCAATTTTTTTTTAGAAATTGGAAGAATTCAAGATTATTGCTGTATTTGTTGTTATTTTGCTTTAATTTTTAAAATTTGAAGAATTAATATTTTTATTTGGATATCTTTATTTGGTCAATGTGATTTATGAAATTTGTGATTTCAAACTTTATAGAGGAAAGGGACAATAAAATTAATGTTGGTTTTATAAAATTAAAAATAATTCAAATAGATTTCTATTGAAAAGTATATTGAAAAGTAGGTACCTACATGTATTTTTAAATTTTCAGCCATTTTGATTTTGTTAATTTTGTCTGTTTCTTACCGTAGATAATAATATGAATAGTATATATATGAATACATAATATAATTATTATGAATACAAACAAACAAACAAGCTATCAAAATTTAAAAAAGTAAGTAAAAAAAATAAAACTGGACATTTTATTCTTTATATGGATTGTTGGCTGTTTTTATTTCTTCAAAAATTATTTCATCTGAAATAGAAATTATATTTTTAACCAAGTTCTGAGAAAAGAAAACAAAACGGTATTCCGTACAAAGTTCACGATTTGTAACACATAACTAATCAATTTTATTCTTTTATTACTATTATTTTTAGAATTTTTTTCTTGATTATGTGATTCTATCATTGACCTATTATTGTATGTACATATCCTATTTCCTTCATAACCTTTGCGATTTAATTGTGTTTTTTTGTTTACATTTTTCTATATATATTTTTTATATTGAATTAGATATGTAAATGGTGAACACATATACGATATACACTCATCATATAAATCAATAGTACATACGTATGTGTCAATGCCTCTATATTGCTAGCCTAGTCACTGGGAGAGTAAAACTTTATACACAAAACTAAAATATAACATAAAACGAAATCATAATTCGAAAAAATCCCAAAAAATCATTCTGTGAATAGGCTAGAAGTATAGAGGCATTGTATGAAATATTCTCCTCAATAAATAAAAAATTTTGAGTAAAAATAGTTGAGTTTCGAAAATTATATTTGAGTGTTTTGGGGTATTGAGTGAAAATGGGACGGCATTTTCGTGTTTTGAGTAAAAATGGGACGGCATTTTTAGAAGAAAATGATTAACAAATATTGTTCTACGTGAATACTCTACTTATATGATTACTCTATGTTATTATTCTTTTATTTATTTTATTATTATTATTTTTTATTTTACTATTTTATTATCAAAAAATTAACATTAGAATAAAAGCACAATAAAGCAACACTTCTAGTAAAAACTGCACTTTTTCAAAAATGATAAATGATGAAATTCTCGTGCACACTATCATTTAAAATGTAATTTTTTTACAAAACTGTCAGAAAAAAACAAATTTTTTTGATATATTTCATCATTTAACTCAACACACCATCATTTTAAATAACAGTCACGGACTTAAAAGACATATAAAATGATAGTTTGCACCCTAATTTACATTTGTTTATTTCAAAAATTTCTTATTTATTATCTAGAATTTTTCCATTTTTTAGATCCTTAATCAAACTATAACATCAACTATTTACAAAATGACCAGATTCTTTTAAATGTTAAAAAAATCTGATGAAGGATTAGGATAAGATGCCGATTTTAAATGGTCTCGAAATCTTGTTTGTAAGGTCCTTTTAGTTTTCCCAATGAGATGTAAACACCTTCACGATTTCCATGTTCAATCTTATATACAGACCACTTTCCGAAAGAATATTTTTATCTTTCTTATGGTTAATTTGGTTGTGTACTAAAATATTCTTCAATGTATAAGTAGTTAGATACTTAGTTATTGAATTGAAAAAGACAAGTTTGATGTTATTCTGTAAAATTGTTTTAATTAATCCAGATTATTCGATATTTTGTTTATGTACAGAATTTTTCTTTACGTAAATTGTTGAATTACATTTTTAACCTCGTTATTATTCGGAAAAGTATGTCTTTACTACTTTTACTTTTTCTTTTTCAATAGACTAACTAACTAATTATAACGTAAATGTACCCATTCCGCCCCCTTAAGGAGAAGTTACATTTAGGTTCAAAAAATAAGATAAGTACAAGCTTTTTTTTAATTTTTTTTTTTTTAAATTAGAATAATTAAGTAGTGTATTTTTAAAATAAATTATTTTATTTCGATTATACTTAAGTAATTGAATTTTTCTTAAATAAAAAATAAAATATTAAGACTAACAAAAAAAAATTTAATTGTACGTATTTTCGCCAAAAATTTTTAATCTGAGCTAATTCCGCCCATAGATATACTCAATATCGTTTTTTAATTTATTTGCGATTTTATTAAAGAAATCCCTTTAATTTAAAATAATTAATTTTTAAATAATATAATATTATAATAAAAAAGTTTTAAGAGGTATTTCAATCAGTTTTTTCTTAATTCATTTAAGCTACGTTGGTGTTCAATTTCGTTTTTTTTCTTTTTAAATTCCATTTAAATTTCTTCGTCATTTCATTTTTCATCCGAAATAAAACCGTTTTAAATGGTGTTGGCAAATTTCTTTTAACGTCTTTCCTTAAATTTTCTTGTTTCATACTGTTTTCATCAAGTTTTTTATGAAATGTTGATGATGTATTAATGGATTGATCTGGAATTGATCACGTTCTTTACCTATTAATTCAACTTGCCCATCATGTTGGATAATTAGATCGATATCATTATTATTTTCGATCCGAATATTGGTCCGAATATCCGAATCAATGTTATGTTATTTAAAGATATGTCCAGGTTTCTTAAATTATTTTCAAGTTTAGTTGGATACTCTATAATATCTAAATTGCTTAAAATGTCTTTATAATCCGTATAGATTCAAGAAAATGTTTTTAATATCTATAATTCTTGTGTTAGTTCATTTCAGATACCTTTATTAAACTTTGATGGCAAGATAAATTAAGAGACTCCTTCTATTTATAAAAAACAAGTACATAATTGGTATTAAACATTAATATATTAATTTTTAAAATATAAGTACTTAAGACGAGAAATAAAATTAATTTATAGAAAATAGTTCACAAATATTTAGCTGGCAATTAGGGCATAACTATATATGCGAACTTAAATATGTAGGGCTTAATTAAGTCCAGTTTAGTTTGTTCAATTTCAATTTGAAATTTTCCAATTGCATCCTTAACTATATAATCAAAAATATAGTTGAATAATTTAATTAATTATTTCAATATATTTGTTGTGTTCAGTAAACTATTCTAGGACGTTCTTAAACGTTCTAGAGTAAAAAAGAACACGTTTTTGTGTTCATTAGCTTCCGTTACTTGTTCTTTTTTGTCCGAAAGTGTTCTGTTCTGTGTTCATTAGATTGTGCGAAACTGTTCTAAATTGATCTTTTTTGTTTTGAATTTTTTTAAGAACAGTTTTGGACAACTTTTTTTGTTGTTGTTATTTCTTTAAATTTTGGCAGTTAAACAAAGAAATTTGAAAGTAAACCAAAAATAGAACAAAAAAGTTCAAAAAAGATGAAAAAAGGTGTTCAGTAGATTTTTAAGTGGTTCTAAAGTGTTTGACAGTTAACTGTCATTGTCCAAAACTGTTTTGTCCGATTATGTTCTAAATCTACTGAATACATCTATTATTTTGCTGATTCAGTCCGGTCGATCGTAAAATACGTACAATATAAATTTGCGTGTACATACCCAATTCCCGCTCAAAACAAATTAACAATTTTAAATATTTTTTATTTACAAACTGAAGCAAGTATGTATCTATAATTATAATTGACAAGCATTTAAGGTCCTGCGCAGTAGACACCTTTTTATTTTATTTTGATTCTCCTATTCCTTAATGAACTTCTAATATATATAATATATAAGATTATATATAAAACAAAAATGCGCACACAGTTGAACATTTTGTATACATACGATCTTATTATTCAGCAAATACATTATGCATAAGTGAGAACTTATTAAAATAATAAACAAAAGCAAAGAAATCAGTTATTATAATTTACATTATGTACTTGCAAATGAATCTATGTACATATGCCAAAAAAAAAGAAAAAAACAATTTCATCTAAAATAAAAAATATAAAAACAACAAAAAAACAAATCACTTGAATTCTTCATTTTTTTCTTTTTAAGTAACTGTTTCTAAATTTTGGTTATTTGTAGTAATAATATAGTTTTTATTAAAATTATGTACTATGTAGGTATATATATACATACCTCTTTAATGATAAAATTTTTTATTTTTAGTAATTTTATCACTAAATTCCACTTACTATAGGGAATCTATCGGAAACAAAGCCGTATATGAGGGACGTGTATTTATGTGTCCTAAATTTAAAAAACTTACTAACCACGAGTGTAGTAAGTTCTTTTTATTAAACACGAGTGGTTTCTGCTATATCGTGCGAAGTCTATATCAGTACGTAAATTACTGTTTTTTTAAAAACTTTAAATTTGACTTCAACTTCAAATATAATTACTCAACAGGGGCCCCTAGTGTAATATATATTTTACAATTATACTGGAGCCAGTTTGATTATTATGGTTTTAACAAAATAAAACAAAAAAAAATGTTTATTTTAAATTTTACCAATATTTTCTCTGAAACGACCTCTTAGTTTAGTTTTTTATTAATAACTAATTTATTATTATGAAAATAAAAGCGAATTGTTTTGCATTACAAGGAGGAGACAATACTTCTTTTTATTGTAAAAAGAAATTTTAAAATAAAAAGCTATAATTTATTGTATTTAACAGAAGAGAAGATTTGGGTGGAATATTATAAGGTGTATGGGCGGTGATAAGTACATTTACGTTATACGGTTTGTTACTTATGGGCCATTCCATTATTTAAGCCAATGAAATTATCATGTGTTAATCAAGTATTTTATAATTAGTCTAGCTGTGAAAAACAGATTTTTGTCAACCATGGATGATTTGATGAAATTGGAAAAAGGGGTTTTTTGTTATTAATATTGAAATTATTTAAATCATTGTGAATGATGGAAATCGGTAGATAGTTTACTGTTGCTATTCCAACTAATGTAATTTGTACTATCTATCGCCTAGAAGAAGAAAATATTTTATTTCTAAGCGATTTGAAATATAAATTTATGTACAAAATATATGTACATTATATATACTTAACTCTTATTTATATTGAAATATTTTTATTGCAGTATATAGTTGTTATGAAACATCAGCGTACTGACTAGTTATAAGGACTTAATAGCTATACATAACTAACTACTTAGTCAATTAATTACCATAATTTGCCAAGAACAAAAAATTTTACATAAGCTGTATTTCAAGGAAGTTATAATAATATAAAATATGCAACTGTACTTTTGTTTATACTTACTTACATACTTTATTTAATTTAGTTATATCTAACAGCAGTAAATATTTAAAGTATTAGTATTTATATACTTTATAAGTAATGTGTACTTAGTAACGTTAACAATATAATTAACTTTAAGCAAGTACATAAGTATATCTATATTAGTTATACCATACATATACATATTATATAAATTCGACTGTGGAAATATGTGTATTTATAACTACTTACTGAACTAATGAAAACTTAGTGTATCATTATTTTCTGAAATTGCTATAACTATTAAAGCTGTCATGTATGATTAGTTATTTACATGATTTTACTTGATTTTTTTTTAAAATTTTTTTTAAGAATCTAACCACTGCATTTGAAACTTTTAAATATTTTATTACCGGTCAAAATCAACAATCAACTACCAGCATTTGTGTATAGATATTTATAGTTTTTAAAATTTTAATATTTTTGAAATGAATATAGTAATACGTACGTATATATATGTACAATATAACTTCCATATAAATATTAATATACTATATATATATATACTTACATACTATTTTATAAGTTAAGTATCATAAAGTATGTGTAGGAATGAAATTATGATTTAATTGAACAATGCGATAATGATAAAGATAATATACACTTAGGTACTTACTTGAATTTGTACTTTATTCTTATAATAATAATAACAACAATAACAATATTAAAAATAATAAAAAATGATGAATGAAGAAGACGACATGAAATAATTTTTATTCTTGTAATTAAGTTCTTCCGTTCTGAATTTATTTTAATTATATTAACTGATTCGGCTTGATTTGTTAAATTTTAACTTTTTTTTTTAGTTCTTTCACTTCTGTTACATAATATTGTAAACATTTAAAAATATTTTTTTAACAAAATTTTTTTTCTTATTTATTTGTTAAATATTTTATTTTTTTTCTTGGGTATCACCATTGCTGAATAGTGTTTTTTTTTTTAAATAACATTTAATTTTAATTTATTTAACTTAATTATTGAAAAATATTTCATATCTTAAACAAAAAAAAAATATTTTTAGTCCCAATCCTAACTTCAGAGTTTTACTAAGTATTGAATATACTAAGTATTGGAAAATAAATTTTATTTCTAGAGTTTTTTGTGTTTGAATAAAATATTTTTTCATTAAGCGTTCTTTACACAAACACTTCTGTTGTATCGATTTGAATTGTTGTGATATCGGTAAAATTGTAAAATTAAGTACTTACTAAAAATTCTGTTTCCATGGAATTTAGTAGAAATTTTGTTGCTACTCAAATTTTCTGGATGTAAGTATAGTTAAGCATCAATCTCGTATAAATTTGACAATTACGGCCGGGTAACGAAATGTGCGAAATAGTCGCTGCAAACACCTCCCCTACCTATAAATTAGCTAAATGGCTTCTTCATGAATTCAAGACAATGAACGAAGACGAGAATACGAAATCAGTCAAAAATTTCATGGGATTCATTAAAAGAGTGCAAAGTTTTAAAAATTTCAAAGGAACAGATGTATTAGTTTCCTTCGACGTTAAAGCCTTATTTCCCAGTATTCCAGACTTAGAAATTTGGCTATCTAAACAAGAATCAAGTCAACAGTGGAATCAAAAAGTTAAACTATACATGAAACTAATGATTGATGTGCATGACAGAGGACTTCACTTTCGGAGGAAAATTTTATAAAGACAAAACAGGAGTCCCAATGGGGAATCCACTGTCTCCATTTATAAGTAAAATCTTCCTGTAAAAATTAGAAGGTAAACTACACAAAGAAGTAAATTTACCAAAATATTGGATAAGGTATGTAGACGACGTGTTCTCTATCATCAACCGGAATGAATTAGACAAGATCCTGAACAACCTTAACAATATTCACAAGAACATGAAATTCGCAATCTACAGGAAGCCCACGAATACCCAAAGAGTAACCTCAAGTACATAAAATCATAGCCCCATTTCATTCAATGATCCATAGATTAGTGACAGTTCTTATGGAAAACGATAAATATAATGAGAAAAAATATTATATTATCAATACAGCTGCAAAAAATGGATACTCGAGCACAACAATTACAGGAATTATTAACAAGAATAGGAGGTATGTAAGAATAATATGACCACATGGTTCCAACAGGAACGCATAAAAGAAGACACTAAAAGAATTTCCATCACATGTGATGATGAAATTACGAAATCATTAGGGACAAAATTTAAAAAAAAAAACCAACAACCAGTACTAGTAGGCGGCATCAATTGAAAACATTACTAAGCTGTACGAAGGACAAAAAGATAAAAAAGATAAAAACAGAGAAAAGCGGAATATACAAAATATCATGCAACAAATCTGAGAAGATATACATTGGACACACAAAGAGATTGGCAACATTAAGATTTCAAGAACTGTCCGAAGAAAAAATTGCTAAGAAAACAGGAAAAAAATCCAATTTCAAATTTACTATAACAGAACACATCGCAATCGAGGAACTTGACATCAACATAGGTGACTTAGAGGTAATTAAAGAAATCAACGACATCAGAAAACTAGACGTTTGCGAAAGTTTGGAAATCATAAAACAACCTACAGGTACTCTTTTAAATAGTGATCACGGTAATGGGTACATGTGGGTATTTAAATTCATAAGAAAACAAAAATATAAATCCTTTCTTTATCAGGTAGAAGATAAGTAAATTTAACATTTAATTTTTGTAATTTTTATTGCCCTTAATAAAAAAAAGTACATATAACTAATATAGCTCTTAGGCAACATATTTTTGCCGAAATATCAATATTTGTAAAAATAGACAAATAAAGATTTTAGTAAAATAAAAGGAATTCATAATTTGTTCCGATATAAGAAAATTTAGAATTTCTGAACTGAAAGATTGGTTGTTTTCATAAATGCAAACCTGCAGTCAAACTGCATATTCTGAATTCACTTGTCAGATTTTCTGAATGCTGTTCATAAATGCAAACTGAAAGCTTACTGGGCGTCAACTTGATAAACTTTTAGTATCCATAAAGTTTTTTAAAGTAGTTTTCTTTGTTGTTTTGAGTATTTTAGTTTTTGTTTTAGTATTTAAAAAAAATTTTTTTTTTTTTTTTATTTAAATGTAAGAAAGTACACCATATTTTTTAATATATTACAAAAACTTAATAAAAAATTAATTGTTTAAAGGAGTAGTGATTGATAAATGAACAGAAATTTTGCAAAATTGTGAAGTATACTTATGTAGAATATAGGTAGAGTTTGTTTATATTATTGCAAAGTACGTTAACTGGTGGCAAACTTGTTATCAGTTTGCACCATTTATGAAAACACCCATTATTGGACAACTAACTAGTTATATAAGACAAAATTTCGATTATATACAATTCAAAATGTATTAACATAAAGAAAGAACTGAAAAATATTATACTTTATATTAAACTATTATTAAAAAAAACTTATTTCCTATTAGCTAACTTATAAATGTATATCAGTGATACGTTATAAAGAGGTTCTTATTAAGATACTTATAACCTGAAAAACGATTCACAACTGGCTTTAGTGACTATTTAAGTAATAACTATTTATTCTTTGGCAAAGTAATAACAATTTATTCTTTGGCACAAGGTATAATATCTCCAAATATGATTTCTTCATACTGCATTTATTTTCTTTTACCGCATTTCAATAGGTATGTTTGTATGAGAGACACATGTATGTAAATGGTATGTCTGTGCGAGAACAGTGAAAATAATCTCATTTGCAAAAAATGTATACACAAATTTTTAGAAACTTTTTTATGTCAAAATTTAACTGATTTTTAGGTTATGAGATTTTTTTTAAATTAGAATTGATTAGTATAGTTATATACTTACTTACTTAATTTTTTAAAAAATTTTTGTAAGAATTATAATTTTCAATTTTTAATGTTTTTGTTGTAACAAATTAATGTAAACGATACTAAATAAAACTAAAAACAACAAGAAAAACATTTTTAATTTCATGATTTAGAACTGTCAAAATGAAATGTCGCATTGCAACAACGACAAATTTTGAATTTTGATCAAATTTTTATCGCGGACTTTATCGTGTCAGTCCGTCTATTTGCTATTATGCCATTTAAATATATTTGGTCAAAACATAATTTGATATGTTTTGTCGGCATATATAATGTCTTTTCGTTTTCATTGAACTTTGGGCTTCAAAACTATAAAAATAAATATTAAGGTTAAGTAGACTACTTTTTATATATAAATGAAAAATATTGGTTTGACATTTAAAACAACAAAAAAAATTTTACAGCAAATTTTTACAAATAAATATTTTGACGTCACATTTTAAATTCTAAATTCTCTTAAATTTCTCAATAAAAAAGTAAACATACAGGAATTTGGACAAATTTGCGAGTTAACAGACACGCTGACTGGCACAGTAGATAGAATGCCTGTATTTCAAAAGAAATGTCCAAGGTTCGATTCCTAACGAAGGCAAAACCTGGTATATCGACCTGGTCCAGTACACTTGTTAATAGATAGTTGGCATTGTTAGTTATCACTAAAAATAAAGTGGGACTATGCTATTATGAAGACGAAGTAAGTAATCTACAATAAATAATATTTTCCCTATATAAATTAGTAGATAATGTATACCATAACATTTCTAAAGAAAAACTACTGTATTTAATTGTGTATTATTGTATTACTGTAAGCAGTTATCCTGTTCAGCTCATAGACTTGGAATTATATAAAAAACAAAAAAAAAATACTTAACAAAAATTTGAAGATATAGTAGTTACTCTAAATTATGCAGTAACTGAGTTATGAAAAAAATTTTGTTTGTTTTATGTAAGTAACTAGTAACTATAAGAAATTAGGATAATATAGCTACTGTGTAATCTGATTTTAAAAGTTTTAACACATTTCATATTTTGATAATATTTCGTATTAGTTATAATTAGATAAACTAAAATTTAAAAAAAAAAATTACTTAAATTGGTAGGTTGGTATAAATATGTGACCGTTTTATGTAAACATCTATTCACTTATGCATGTATGATAAAATTTTCATATTTAATTCAATCATATAGAACAATATGTATGGTATCGTGTACAAAATGCTTTATAATAAAATCAGTAAAGACCAATAACTATTTTAATAGGTAATTTCTTTGGTAAGAGTAAATTTAGAAAATGTTTATTATCACACACAGAACTTCATAGAAGATGTTAGAACGTATAGTTATCATGTTTTTTTCTTCTTTTCTACTTGCAAAAAAAAACAAGTATATAATAAGACAAAAATAATAAGAAAAAAATATTAAATTGATTTTGCCTACGCAAGTTAATAAAAAAAATATATACTTAGTTAGTTACTTATACTTACATATATAAAAATATTTGATTGCGTTATTGTTTTCAATCAATTATTTCAAATAAAAATTATATTTACATAATAATAACTAATTGAAATGGATAACAAAATTGTATTATATATCTTTATTTATTATTTTAATAAAGTATAAAAATAAATGTCCATTATGGAAATTAATATGTAGTTATCCAATTTCTTTATTTTAAATATTTTATAACTTTTTGTAAGAAAAATATACAATTATAATGTAACTAACTAATAGTTAATAGTTAACTATTTTTTTTTTATAAATAGCCAAAGCGTTTGGATGATAAATTTAGTATTTATGTATCGCTTGGCTCGAATAGATTACATATATAATATATAATTGTACATATATATATTTAAGTGTATATATAACCTATGTTTTTAATGTATGTAAATAATACGTGTATATCAGAGATAAGACTAATGCATTACATCTCCCCTATCATTATTTTTACATGAATTAAAAAAATGCATTAATTTCTTTAATAATGCATTAAAATAATTATTTTGAATTATATTTTCAAAATTATGCATTATATTCAAAAAGAATGCAATACATATAAGTAATGCATTACCAAAAATAATTAAAATTAATTGAATTACTTTTGAATTAAAAAAATAACATTTATTTCACATTTCTCTTATATTTAATAAATTTTCAATGGTATCAAATAATGAATTTTATCTAGTTGTCACCTGATACTTTAAATTGGCTCCCAATTACTCGTTTTAATATTTTCGATTACATAGATCCATTTATTTTACTCCAAATGGAATTACATTTAGTCATACTTATTAACTTAGAAAAATTATTAAATACAGGCAATATATTAATTTACATATTATTTTTAATAATCAGAACTTACATTGGCGGGTATTGTATAAATATTGTTATGTACGCTGCTGCAACGTTTTCTATCAAAGACCTGCTTTGGGTCAATTTACAATATCATTGTTTTTTTATTATTATTTTTTTTCTTCTGATGTCTTATAAATCACAAGGAATTTTTCATTTAAGACCTCTGACCTCTAGATGTCATTAGGATGCGGGTTAAGTTATTTAAATGAACTTGAAGTTTGAGTCTGGTGCTGTATTTGGTCACTGGTGACGGAGTCAATGCTAAAGTTGTGGTTGATGACTTTATTTTGCTCAAAACAAAGGGTACTTACGAGTGACCTTAACACCTTATTTTGGAATCTTTGTATGTTGTTGATGCTAGTTTTTCTACAGAACCCGAAAGTTGGATTCGATATGTTTAAATAGGTTTTATGTGTTAACGATAACTGTATGTTCTCCCGCATTAGCCAGTATATATTCCTAAATTTGATATCAAAAGCTGTAACATACTGCCTTGGGGAACGACAGATTGTATTTTGTATAGTTTAGTGTATATGAATTAGCTTGTTTCACACAAAACATTCTGTTTTCAACGTAGCTTTTCAGAATTTAAAATAGATCATCACATGGTAGATTTTGTTTAAATTTACACATAAGAGCAGGATGTCATACTTTATCGAAAGCTTGACTGATGTCAAGAAGAGCGGCTGTTGAGCGGAACTTGTTTTCAAAAGTTCCAATTATCTCTTTTACAAAACGATGTATATATATACTTGTTCTATCGTTGCATTCTAATTTCGAAAACCAAATTGATGATCTGGCAAAAGCTTACGGTCTTCTATAATTGGTATTAAACGGTTTTTTTAGCAGTTTTTAAAAAATTTCAACAATGAAAGTATTGATAATATTGTTAATCGGTCTGTAAGATGCAGTTTTCTTTAACTTTTTGCCAACTGACGATCAATTTTATGCAGATGTGCCAATTTTTTTTTTATTTTAACCACTTGACTTTTTTCTTGAATGTTTAGGAAATATGGAAACAATATTATTTATTAAAAATATAAAGATAAAACAATCTGTATTGAATTCAATTGCTATTTATAGATCCAAATACCAAAAAAACAAAAAAAAAAACTATTTAGAACTTTTGGAATTTTAACTTAATATTGTGGTTTTACATTTAGTGAAGAAAGTGCAAGCTTTAATTTTTTTTCTATTAAATCTTTTTATTCTATTTCTATTTATCTATTCTATTCTGTTACTATTTTATTTTAAATTTTTTGTTACACTCTACTGAACTGAACGGTCCCAAGTTTGATTCCCGTTGAAGCAAAAAAAATGCTTTACTCGTTTTTCGACCCTTTATCAATAGAATATAGTTAATGACAAAAAATAATTGATAATATATAATAATATCATCTGATAACATATTTAAGTAAAATTAAACTATTCTATTTAATAAGTCTTAGTTCCTGACAATAGCAGTAGTTTTCCACATTTAATGAGTTGATAAGCCAGTAATTTGATAAATTTGATCGAAATATTGTAGTATAAACTTGTAGTATCGTACTTAATTAAGTACGAAAAAGGTAATTTTACCTAAGTTACTGTCAATAGTATAAAAAAAAACTTGCATTGATTTTCTTTGTGAAAGGAAACATTTTTTTTGCTTTGAAGGATTTTTGGTCTCAATTTTCGGATTTTGAATACAATCCAATATATTTACTTGCTCAATTATATATTTTGTATTATCTAAGTAATAAGTATTGTATACTTACTTTTGTCTTTTAAATACTCTTATTAACTATAACTATTCTTACTTACATATATTTTTTATATATAATATATACATTATGTACGTACTTGTATAGTTAGATCATTTTTTTTATTAAATCTGAATTTTGTTTCGTTGCATTTTAAATGTCGTGATTTGTAATTTTGTTTTTAAATTTAACGATGCTTGATTAATTTTTAAATTCGTAACTATATATTGTGCATCACTTATATTGCTATAACATCCATTGTATTTTTCAAGTTATTTTTTATATAATATTTTTTTATATAAAATCTTTTGTGAAATTATATCTTTTTATTTTATTTATATTTATTGTATATAAATATATATATATATAAGTAAGTTTTTCTTGAAAGCATTTTTCTACTTATACTTGTTAATACTTGTATGTATCTCTATACGTATATGTAGTTGTATAACTATATACATATATATTTTATGAATTCTTCTGCGTAAAATAAGGAACTCAATCCTTTTCTATATTTATTATATTATATTTCTATAAAAAAAAATACAATTAAGTTTTTACCTTTTCCAATATGTACCGACATTATTCATTTTAATTTATATTACATACATTGCTTCATCATTTCTTTTCTTAAAGAAAAGAGTACGTGCATAGACATACTTATATGCATTGAAGAACTATTCTATAAGAAATTTTCTAGATTTGTACAGTTCTACTAGATATTAAAGTAATTTTGAAATAAATAAAATGAAAAAGAAAAAAAGAGATAGGAGATTTATTTCTACTTAAAAATAAAATGAAGTTCTTTAGGTATAACTACTAAGTATATTTTCCTTAGATTTTTTTATTTTATGATAAACATATTATGATGATTTTAGTTTTTTCAATATACCATCCTATCCTATCCTGTTTATATTTTTTTTCTATTTGTTTAACTATAGAAAAAAGATACAAAGATATAATTTTTAACCCACTAACACCAATTTCGTTTCTAGTGTTTTTTTTTTTGTTTTTTACTTGAATATTGTTCAAATTTTGTTTATAGTTGTGTGGTTCTCTGGTACTTATTTCTATACTTGTATATATTATATTTTACATGATTTTCTTTTTAATTTTTTTTTTAAAGTTATTAAAATAAATAATTATTAATCTTAGGAATATAATAAAAATTTGAAATTAAATTAAATATTACAGACTATCTGTCTCTTATGAAGTTTATGTACGATACACATAAAATAATTTTGCGACAATATTTATTCTTCATATAAAATCAAAATTTTGTGATACAATTTAAATTTATAAAGTTAGTTAAGTTGTTTTTTAATTTATTAAGCGGATTTTTTTAATTTTTAATGGAAATTTAATTGTTGTCAGGTTGTGGATGTATGTATGATGGAATGGATGTATGTTCCGTTCACTAAAATTTTTTAATATTTGATTGCAAATATCGATATATATTCTATCAACGTCTTAGTACATTATGTCGCCCGAACCCTTTTTTTGTAAAATACAATACTCCCTCGCTTTATATTTCAAATTTATTTTTGAAACAAAAAAAGAATATTATTTCCTCATTTTAATGCAAAATAATGCACATTTGTATTCATATTAATAAATAAGTTATTGATAGAAATCTAAACTAGGTAGACATTTTAGTAAAAATATTGGTTCAAACGTTTAAAATTTTTTTTATTTTGTTAAGACCATAATAATTAATCGATGATGTTCACTTATTTATTTGATTCAAATAAGTGTAAAAGATATATTATTAAATAGATTATAATATATACTTTCTTCAATTTGTAAATAAAAAATATTTAAAAATGCTAATTAGTCTTGAGCGGGAATTAGGGACACGTAAATTTATGTTGTGCGTATTTACGATCGACCTGGCGGAATCAGGAAATTGATATATCGAAATGATTAATTAAGGTTTTCACCTATTTTTGATTATATAAGGATGCAGCTGGACGATTTTAAATTGAAATTGAACAAACTAAGCTGGACCTAATTACGACCTATAAATTTAATTTCGCATAAATTTTATAAAAAATTTTTATAAAAATTTATATGAAAAAGCGGGTCGGTAATATGTGCAACATGTCCTAATTCCGAACTAAATATGTAAGTGTAAGCTATTTCCACTAAGTCCATACCAAGTCTTATATTTAAAGAAAAAACTATACTTTAATTGTTGAAAATAAGCGAATATTTTTCTTTTATTAGTAGACGAAATACGTGTATCCTGTATGATAAGCATATTTAGTAAAATTAAAAGGAAAATATTCGACTATTTTTAACAATTAGATAAATTTTACTCTAACGCCAACCCTAAAGAATAAGTTCTTCCAAAACTATCTTTTACTTATATTATATTTTGTATAATTTAAAAAATCTGTGGAATTATCTTGCCTTATCAACACCAACATTTCATTAAGGCGTCCATTATAAATTACCAAAATAATTTCTTTGTATACATTTCACAATAAGTTAAATAGAGGAGTGAAAACCATGACCATGTCTGGCACATTTTGGAGATGGCCTGTAAAAGAAGATCTTCTAATATATTCAGACAGTGACATAGTCTACAAAATCGTGCCTCCAGTTTTAATGAACAGCAGAGGACAATATAATGTACCCGAAATCATACAAATAAAAAATTCCAAAACTAAGAAGTAGTAAATGTTATTTTTACTTTGTATGCATATGAAATATTTTGTATTTTTGTTTATTTATTTTAAATGTGCATTGTTATAATATTTAAGTTAATTAATGTTATATTGAATTATTTTTTTTGTTTGAAATACTGAATTGCTGCGTTGTTTAATTTTTTTTTAATTTTCATATATATGTAAATGAATGTATATTTTTATCGTGTAACAAATAATTTTACATTACTTATAGTTAACTATTTATTTATTTTTTTTCAAATTACTTATAGTAATATTGATTTTTTACTATAATAAATATTTTTTATAATCTAACTAAGTACTAGTTAATTATTTAAAAAATTAATTATTAATTTCACTCTTAATAATTATTTTAAATAGCTTTTTTAAATAAAATCGTAAATATGTACTGTGAATCGCAAATAGGTTCAAAAAGCGGAATTGAGTTCATATAAGGGCGGAATCAGTTCAGATTGAAATTGTCGAGCGGAAATACGTACAATCAAACTTTTTTTGGTAGTTATAATATTTTATTATTTCTTTAGAAAAAATTAAATTATAATTAGATGAAAATATTTTTTTTTTAATTAAAAAATACTAATTCTTGTAATTTGAAAAAAAAAAATTAAAAAAAACTTATATTTTGATTATTTTATCAACTTAAACTAATTTTTCCTTAAGGGAGCGGAAATTGGTACATTTACGTTATTTATTTATAATAAACAAAAATTATTAGTGAACGGCAGCCTGACATCAATTAAATTATTTATTTAAGTTGGTTAGTGTTTAAAAGGGGATTCATTAAGTTGCAGCTTTCCGTTCCCGTCACAACAGTTCGATACATGTAGACATGTAAACCCAGTAGCGATTTCTTACAAAGCAAATTGAATCCTTATTTAATTCCGTAATAAATTCGTAATAAATCTTGATTTCCACAATATACATTTTAGAGATTTCATATATAAAGTATTAAACATGTACTCCCTAGTTCTGTAAATTTTGGTCTCGCTTGGCCAATGTAATTACAAAGATATAATAAGATAAAGCATATAGATATATCTCATGTGTGTAAATTAAATAATAACTAACTATTTATTTTTTTAAACAAACCATCCGTCACTAAAGTGACCATTTATCACATTCACACAATTTTTAGTGACCATTCGTTCTTATTTTTTTTTTCTTTTTTAGATAAATTGTTGTTTTAATTCTGTTTTATGATTAAAACGATACCTTTATAAAAAAATAAAGGGTTTAATTATAAAAAAAAAAAACGCTGAGTTTTGGGCAGTTTAATTAATTAAGAATTTTGATGTTATTTTACAGTAACTTTAAATAATTAAATGGTTTTATAGAACTAATGTATTGTTACTATGGTTTTCATCCTGAATCTCATTCTTAGCCGAAAACTTTTTCTCTTCACTGTCACAGATTTACCTAATATCTGATTTTGTATTGAAATGTGTGGTTATTAAACAAATATATAAATTATTCAAATAGGACTAATTGGAATGGAGATAGAAATCATATATTATATAAAACTATTTATATTATATTATATTATAAATATATATAATTATATGTATATTTATAATCATCATACATGTGAGTATTCTATTTAAAAATAATGATACTATCAGGATATGCAGGCATATGATAGTTTATTTTTTCTTTCATTGTTCAAATTTATTTTAAAAAACTATCAAAAGCTAAAGTTTTGTTGACTTTATTTTTTAAACATTAAGTATCTATTCTATATACTTGTACTTATCTATATATATATATATATATTGTATTAATATGAGTACGTACTTATGTATGTATAAATTTTAAATATTGATTTTTTTCTTTCTTTTCACACTTAAACAAGACAAAAAAAAGAAAAGAAACGCTCTATTAAAACACAGTTTTCTGCAATCGGTGTAACTGAAAGTTTTTAATAGTCTGCAAAATAAAATAGAGCAATAAAATAAAAAAAAAAATATTTATGGAAACGAATTTCTCTATAGCCCAATTGATAGAATGACAACAAAACTTAATCTAACGTTTTGACAAGCACAGTCAAATCCCTTGGGAGATAAAATTCGTTTCTTCTCTCAGATGATACCAGGCGAAAACAACTCTAAGTATTAGAAAGCAACATTAAAGTAATTAAATATACTTTGGACCTTATTTTAAGAATAAACGCAAAATGACTCTTGATTGTTGTACCGTTCAAATGACGACGCGTCGGTAGCTTGAATGTCGAATTAATCGCTTAGAGTCGATTATAATCTTTTGTTTTTAGCGATTGTATTTAATTGATCGATATCCATATTAAAATGTTTTAAAATTATTTATGGAGTATTTTTTGTGTTTTTAATAAAAATAAATATTTATAAAGATTTCTGTCCTTTTAGAAAACAACCTTCAATTGCAAATGTTTTTATTTATTTTAAATGTTGTTAATTTTACTTTAAATACTTAATTGCAATTACATAATTTATTTAAATCCACTTTTTTTTTTAAACTATAACTATATTTAATTACCTTGTTCACAAAAACATAAAAACATAAAACATAAAAACTTTCAAGTGGCAATAATTTTTTTTTTGGCGATTCCGATTCGTGCTACCGATACTGGATTGCGATCGTTACAGTTTTGTTGTAGCGTCAAAATGATGAACCGATCAAAATAAGAGTATTACTTTGTGTAAATAAGGTTGATTGAAAATTGACCACAATATAAAGTAATGAGGTCTGCCGAAGCCATACTACTCTCAAGTGGAATGAAGAACAATAACAAATATGGAATTAAATAATTTTAATAACCACACCTGTAAACATTGAGCAAGCTCAAAAATCAACCATACCTTCGAAAAACATTGAGCAAGCTCAAAAATCAAATATTATCCGTCAATGCTGCACTATACTCACTTATAAAAATTTGACGTAAACAAAATAAGGTAATCGTTTTTATATTATCTACTTTGAAGTGAGCTCAGGCATTGACAATCGTATACCTTGAATAAAATTGTGAGTTTTAAATGTGATACATACTTATTAACATTCTAACTAACTTTAATCAATATAGTACCTTACCCGTTAGTAATTAACCGTACATTGACATTTATTTAATCTAGCAATCGCACAACTATCCAAATCGGGTGTCAATATGGAAGTTAGAGATTTGAGTGAGTACCTTTAAATAAAAAATAGAGCACATAAAGCACTAACTAAATCAGTTTATTACCTTAACATTTGTTCTATTTTACATACGTATACAATACATTCATTCATAGAGTAAGTATTATCAAATTCAAATAATTATAGTTAAAATTTATTTATTTATAGTATGACATACACTAGTTACTATTTTTCACAGGGCTGAATTGTGTAAAGACACTATAATTAAAGAGTGTCTGAGATCAATAAGTGTCTGAGTTTTGTATCTGGTAAGTGCTGGTTTTTTGCAGTTCTTTCATTCTTTGATTTTTATCATTCATCATCACTGTTCTGTATAGGACATATGGCATAGGACGGAATTAATCGTATTCAAATCATCGCATTCGGCTTATTTTATTTAAACTATGAGACCCTTGTAATTCTACTTTAGAACCTGATAGATAAAAAATAAGTTTTCAAAACTTCTTTCATTTTGCGTTTTTTTTTTTGCAGAAAGAGAAGTTTTCACATGGTATTTATTTTTGGTATCTGTTATATAATTATAGGTCAACTCAGTGACTGACCTCAAATCAACTAATTCTCTTTTATCTTGAATTCGCTCAATTTTGAGCAAATTTCTTCGTTCATGACTCTGACTCAAAATTCGTACTCAAAATTAGACTTGATCTATGAGTTGATCGTAAATCATAATTATATGTAATTGAAGTTAACTTGAACTGAATTGATTAAAATTAAATTTACAATGTGTTGAAAATTATAATTCAACATGTAACTAATCAGTTATTTTTATTAAAAAATTGAAAAAATGATTTTAATATTCACTTGATGGATAGCTATCTTATTTTCTTCAAAAATAGCGCAGCATATGAAACATGTTTGCAGAATATTGTATATTAATTGCAATATATTTATATGAAATATAATATACATATATATATAAGGGTATATATTTATATACTTGATGTATACCTATATGAAAATGAACAAAGAATTATGAATAATAGATAACTAAAATGAAGAGCGAAGTATATAGCATATGCCTAGACTAATTTATTCACCTGTACGGCATGCCAAGAATTTCGTTGTCAAGTATATTAAATGTAAATCAATTGACTTACTGGACTGTATGAATAATATGAATTTATTTTATAAGGATGATGACGACTATAGAACTTTATAGCAATTATTTGTTATGTACATGTCTGTACGTCTATATTTACTTGTATAAGAAACTCTTTCAATAAAGCTTTTAATTGGGATATTTTTTTTTTAAAGAATTTTATCCTCTTGAGATTATTTTATTGTTTTAATTTTATTTTATTCCAAATTTGCTTAAATTCATAGAATTAAAAAAAAAATATTTTCCACTTTTCTTTTAACGGTTTTATCCTTTAGAACAGTTATCTCCAAATATTTTCTACCATAACTACTTCATTATGGATAAGTCAGTAGAAGAGATTATTTGTAGGTAAGTACTTTTTGGAAAAACAATTAGCAGTTATACCTTCTTAATACGATGACGCTAACGACCTTTTGGTTATTCGTTAGGTCGTTTCTTTGTATTGTAAAAAAAATCTCCTTCCGTTTAATAATGGTCGGAAAATTACGTATGACTAAAAAAGTTATATGTTAACAATTACGTTGGTATTTTTGAGTCTTTAACAAACCAAAAGCTTTTAAATTGATATTGTATCGTATTTTAGTATACATATTTTACATACTCTATATATAAAGTCTAATAGAAGCGCAAAACTAAATGCAGTTCAACCATGTGACAAATTCAGGTTCAAATCCCGTGGATTAGTCTTTTCTAATCGACGGTAAATACTGTAAACAACATTAAGTAGAATGGCCACAGTACAATAAATGGTTCAAGAAAAAATTCTATGCTCCTGAAAGGAGTACAGACAATAATAAAATATTTGACATTTATATAAATTTACTATTATTATGATTCATCTTATAAATCATACTTAATATTTCGAAAGTTGGACTTTTTACATATTTTAAAAACGCTTATGACAAAATACAAGTATAGAATAAATCATTAAAATTTGAATTTTCAAAAGATTATATCAAAATTTTATAATTAAATACATAACATAATATACAGTTTAAATTTCTGTAAAGGAACCTAAAACTATGTAAATGTAGTTAAAAACATTTAGAGTAAATCAAAAAGAAAAAAAGAACAATTAAAAAATTATTTATTTCATTAAGAAAAATATTTTAAGTGTTGTAATATTTTTAATAATTTTAGTAATTAAGTTGCAAAATATTCAAAACATAAGCCAAAAGCTGTAGTGATTCATCATTTATACAAACTTAGTTAAATTTCCATTTCTGTTTAATTACATATGTATAAGTAGTTGGTTATATGGAAAAGATAAACGAAAACTAAAGAATAAGTAAATTGAATGAACAGATGACATTTTTTGTCCGAAAATTCATTCACTTTCCCAAATCTGTTTTTTGTAAAAAAATGTGTAGGTTTTTAACAAAAATTCTAAAATGATTAAATATTTTGCATTTTTCAAAAAAAAAAAAATCAAAAAAACAAGATTTAAGTTTCAACATGTATGACTCATTGATTTTTGTTAAAAATCGACGCTGAATTAAAATATTGATAGTTTAATATAATTTTTGTTTTGTTAAAAATATTGAATCAGAACCACTCATATTTATACGAGTATATTATTATCTTCATGTTTAAATATATAATTGTGTTCATATTGGAATTAAATTTCATTTCAAGAATTGATAACTATTCTTTAATTTCAATATCGAATTATTGAAGAAAATAATTAAGAATAATATATGCATAATATAGTTATAAAGTATACTATAATAAATATGAGATTGAGCTTATAGCAAGCATGTCAGACGTTTGTTAGTAGACGAAATGTACAACATGGCTTTGACCAGTATATCATCCACTCCAATAGGTTTAATAAAGCAGACTAAATGAATACCCAAGATATTAATCAATATTTATTTATTTATATGATATAGTTATAATTCAGTAGTTTAGTATTACATATAATAATTAAAGTAAAAAAAAAAAACAAAACTGAATATACAAATTATAGTTATATATATATATATATATTTTTAAATTTAGAATTAAAAAATCTAGTTAAATATTGAATTTAATTAATTTCATTATAGCATTCGTTCAAAAGGTATTTTTAGATACCGAAAAATTTACATTTGGTATAACACTTATATTTTACTAACTAACTATTAATCAGTTATTAATTTTCTCGAAGTTTATATATTTGTTTTTTTTTAGTCGTCGAATTTTTTGTCGCTGATCTTGATCTTGTTGTATTAAGAAAAAAAAAAATAGAAAGAATATACTGTAATGCAATCAATCATATTCAATCCAAAAAAACATTCATCAAAAAGACGTAAATCTGTAAATTGAAAATATGTACGGTACAAATATTTAAACCATTTCATAACCGAATGTATTTAAAAGCAAACAAATTGCCGCAACCCGAGAATGCCAGAATGAGATTTAATTTTGTTTTTAAATAAAATATTACATATGCGGTTTTATCTAAAGGTAAATCAATGAAAAAAATATAACTAGAGCAAAGAATAAATTGAAATGTATTAACGGTTTTTTTTTATCAAACTTCCTCGAATTTCGAGAAGCGGGCGATTATTAGTATTCTATTAATGGATTCCTATTTACCGTAATTTGTTCTGTGTAATGTTATTATAAAAAAATTTTTAATAGCGTAGACGAGTATTTATGATGTTATAATTTGTTTCTTTGCTTCACTCCTTTTGGGAGGATAGGGTCTTCTATCTGACTTTGTTCTGCGTTAGGTGTTTAGTTTTACTCCATGTTCTATTGTTAGTTTATATATTATGCGCAAGCATTTGTTAGTGAAGACCTACATTTTCCTTGTATAATTTTGGCTTATTAGCAATATCTCTCTACTATATAATAGGGTTGATTTCACGTAAGCATTATATATTCTAAGTTTCGTATCAAGGCGATGTGAGATTGTCTCCACAGTCTTTCGAAAATCATTCTGTTTATCAGATTGATTTTCAATGTCTTCCTTAGTGCCTCCACTCGTAGTAATTATATTACCGAGGTAACAGAATTCGGTGACATCTTCTATTGTAATGACAGGTGCATTATTTCTTGGGTTAATTCTTAGACATTTTGTTTTGTTGATGTTGATTTTTAACTTTATTTTTTTAACTTCCAACGCATTTTTCCAAATTTCTTATTTTCTTCTGCATGTCATTGTGTGTACGGGCGAGAAGGGCAATATCATCCGCGTGTGCTAAGTGTTCCAGTTTTCCTCTGAGAGCCCATTTTATTCCTCTGGCTGTGGTAATTGCCTTCTTAATAACCTTATCAAGTACTGTGTTGAACAGGAAGATGAAGTGGGGGTCTACCGAGGCAACATAATTACATAATAATAGCGCCTTTAATGATTTGAAAAATAAATAAAACATCAGCTACGAAGGCTTAGGTGATGTATTGTGGAAATCTAAGAAATTTCTTTTATCAAACCTGAAATGCAAATTCAAGATGTGAAGTTAATGTGAATGTATAATGAAAATTTTTTCAAAGTATGTAAATACTGGTCGAATGCCCATTGGCATGCTTCAACCAATAATAAAATTTTAACTAAACAAAATACAAACAATAACTATTTTGTTTTATTTTATTTCAGTTAAGATAATTTAAACAAATAGTTGTTTAATTTATTAGACCTAGTCACAAGAATGATGAATTATTATGTACATTGTCTTTTTGTTTTTGAAGATATTTTGCAAAATACATATAAGAAATTCAAATTGAATTAAAGTTTATTGCAATTCAATTAAAATCAACAAATAAATTTAAACGAATAAATTCAAATAAATTTATTTTTGAAAAAAAAAACAAAAAAAAATGAGTAAGATCATTTTCTTTTTTAAATTGAAGAAAAATGAGATACTTAGTTATTGGCTTTTTTTTCAATTGAGGCCAAAATAATGGAATATGCACCCTGGCTGAATAACTGGTTTCGCATAAAATAGCCATTTAAAAGATAGAAAAAAGAAGGATAGTTAGTAAAAAAAAATAATAGCAAATAGAATAGAAAGATTTAGTATTTCGGATAATAAGATACTTATTTACCCGTCTTTTGTATACAATGGTCCATATACTACCTAGTGCTAAATTTTGACTGTACATTTATGTGTAATTGAAATAGTAAAATTAAATTAAATTAGTTTTTAAACTTCTAAGTAATGTTTGTTAGAACACATAAGATAGATAGGGTGTTCAATAGTTTAGATATTCGCTTGATGAATGAATTTTTATATTTTACAGTTCTGGATTGACAAAATTCTACTGCAAATGTGTGGCAAATGGCTTCTCTGCTAGTATTAAGTTGGAATGGTTATATTTTGGGTATAATACTTTTTATTTCGCCAGAGCAATTACCCAACAGATATTTAAAAAACAGGGTGGTATTTCTGCATTACAGCGATGACTTAATGATGTTAGGTAAGGTGTAAGACCTCCATTATTTATAATTTTGATTTCTTGCCTTTGTACCTTAACTAAGTAAGGTAGATATACTGCTGGGTACATCGCCCCAAATAGGCAAATTGTTTTCAAGTCGTGACTCGTTGCCGAATGTATGCATTGCATATATTAATAAGAGGTTGGAAGATGCAAAGTATTTCTTATTTCTGCTTAAGAATCCTAAATATTTCGCAGCATCCTTCGTGACAGAAAATAATGTGATCGTGAATTCTTAGAACGTTTCGAACGTTTTGGATATTTACATTTTTGAATAGGATATTTGGTATTAATAGATTTTGTTTTATTGATATGAGGCAGTTATGGGTCTTTGAAGCATTCAATTTTATCCTATTTACACTTCGTCATTCTGGGATTTTTTGAAGGTTGCTATTTAGAAAACAAGATATGTTTTTTGTTCTCTATTAAATGACGTCTGGGTCACTTCAGCAGGTTTTTCAAATTAATACAAAATAAATCAAGGATTGTATCATCAGCAAAGTGTATATGATTTGAATTGAACTGGATGGGAGATAATTCATAAATAGTTTAAATTGTTCGAGAAACAACTGAGCCTTGAAGGACACCAATTTTTTTATATTGAATTTTTGAGATATAAAACTATCTAATACAAGTTGTATTGAACGGTTTGAATGGAAATTTTCAATCCACGTATTGAATATATTATTTCCCAGTCTAATTGTGAAAAAAAGTAAAATTACTGTAGTTTTGAAAACGAAAAGGGATATAATTTTCATAACAATGAGAAAAAAAACAACAAATAAAAATTTATTTGAAAAAATCATTGATGATTATTAATTTGACAACGATTTTTTCAGTGAGAATTCAAACAATTTTTTGTTGATTCAAAACTGAACTAAATACTTTTTTAAAAGTCGATTTTCTCTTCATTAATTTTTTTTGTTATTCAAATATCATTGATCTAGTACAAAAGTAAAATACTTCCTTAATTATGAAGATTTTATAGAAACTCTGAATTTTTTGGAATTTATGATTTTAAATAAAAGAATTTTGCAAAAACGAAATTTTAAAGGAACGAAATGGATTAATCAGAGATCCTATAGAACCCAAAATTAATCAAAGAACCCACATTTAACGAAAATACTGAAACAAAAACTATAAATTCTATTATAAACTAAACAAACACCTCAGACAATAAGTAAACTAAACTAAATCAAAATCTAGGGCCTTTATAGAGTGAATTATAAATTAAAATTATAAAGAACTGGTAATGTAACCCAAAAGTATAGTGTTTAGAAAATTTATTCTTTAGCGTTAAAATAAAATTTATATAGAGTTGTCGAGTACAAAACACTGAAGAAGTTGCCTGCAAGTAGTAGATGAAATACGCGTTTATTTCTATAAGCACATTTCGTAAAATTAAAACCAAAATTATGCTAAATTAATTCCAAGTACACATTTAATTGAATGGAATTGCACAAATTAAAGCCAAAGCTTACAATTAATACAAAATTGTTCAATTAACTTCGGTTTGGTTTTTCTTTAAAGATATTCTAGTCTAGAGGAATGTGAAATTTCTAATCACTAATTTCAGGTTGACACCATTAAAATTAGAATTGTTAAGATTCCCTTAATTTCCGGACCTATTGCTCTTGCACTTGACACTTCGCACTTGCACTTTCCGAAAATACTAATTTATCGCACTAAATTTTTATCCATATTTAAACATTTATGCCAGTGCTATATTTTTAGGAGTAGAATCAGTAATATCATAATGCATATTTTTTTTAGCATTATGTTAAATTTATTTTGAAAACAGCAAAAAAGTGTTTTATAAATTTATAATTATGTATGGCAATATTAGATAAATCTTATGCATATGTATATATTATGTCAATTGTGCTATTGCACATATTTATTATTGTTGTTTTAAAATTTATTATTTAAAAAAAAACCTAAGATTTCTGGAGAAAAAATTAAATATGTATAAGTAAAAAATAATAATTATTATTATTATGTTCTCAAATTCTATTTGTTTCACTAGGTTTTACATTTTAAATAATTGTTACACATTTGTATTTACTAACTATATATCTTATAATAAAATAATAGTCTTTGAATATTCGTTTTAATTTTGTTTACAAATTTAAATAAATTTTTATCGCTCTCATTTTTTATGTGTTTTACTCTTTCAGTGCGTGATTTAACACTAAATTTTGACAAATAATAAAGTGCCATAAGATAGGTTTAGTGCGAGTATTTTCGAGCACTCTAAAAAAAATTTTCGAAAATTTTTAGGAATAAATTTAATGCAACTTACAAGTGGCATAGGTCCGGAAACTCCTTAAGTAATAATATTGATTCGAATGATGACGTTTTCCGTTCCATAATGTCATACGTATTATGTCTGTATCAGTATGTAATGTATGTATGTACTTTTTTTATTGGCTTTGGAAGCATAGCTTAAACTCTAGCCATATCCTGAATTAATTCTTAAGTTCAGTTTCTTGAAATCATTATAAATGGATACAAATTATGGAATCAATTACCTGTGCAAACTAATTGAATAAAAATTTATCACCAAATTCAATATAAATGTTGCAATTGATATATATGGAATTACACAATAAGATTCCATTGGATGGTGGAGTGGTAAATAGATTATTATTTTATTTTAAAATTTAAGTTTTATATTAATTTTGATTGAACATGAATTTGATCTTAAAATAATTTATTAAGTTATTTAATTAATGAATTGTGCTAGTTGTATAACTTTACCACAAGTGTTATCACAATTCATCTCTTTTATTTGAGTGTATACCGGTTTTTGTCAACCACTACTACCTACCTACATACCTAAAATAATTCTTCAAAGACAATAATATGTAACGGATATTCATTATTGTAGAAATGAGCTTCCGCTGTTTATAAAATATAAAATAGTAGTTAGTTATAAACAATAAACAAAAAGAACTTTTCTAGCTTGTTTTTTGTTTTTATCAAAGGTGTATAACAAAAATAACGACTAGTAGTTATGTATAAAAAAAAATAATAATAACATAAAAAATTTAAACATTTAACTTGGGGAAACGAAAATTTCCATTTCTCATTAATTATGTAGTCTAAAAGTTTGTTTCCTGAACTCTAATACTTTTATATATATATATATGCACATTTAGATAAAGTCATCCATGTACATCGTAGAAAATGTAGGTTAAAATTATTGGTTTTTTTTTTTTTTTGATTTTGTAAATAAATAATTTGCTCTCGTACATTAGTAACATTGAGAAAAAAAAGTTACGCTAAAAGTTAGTCTCTCAAAATTTCACATCATCAGTTTTCAATAAAACTTTATTAAAAAAAAAAAATCGAATATTGAAATTAATTAGTTTACAAAATATTTAAATTTTTCTACTTATACTCTCTACCTTAGTTTACAAAATATCTTAGACTGCATTAACTAATTTGCAACTAATGCAGATGTTGTTTTAAATTTTTGTTTTCGTTTTTACTAAATTCGTGATTTTTTTTATTATTTTTTTTCTTGAAATTTTTAATAATTTGTGAATATCCACATATTTTGCTTTTAGTACCTAGGTATAGTGAAATTTTTTTTCAATTTTTTGATTATCCATTTTTCTATTATTTTCTATAAAAATTTTCATAATTCTAATTTTCATCAGCAGCAAACATCAATTGATTCTTATTTGTTTATTTTATTTTGAATTAACCATTTTGCTAATGGGCTTTGGTTTTCATTTTTTTTGTATCGTCGTTGCTTTTATATTTCAAAAGAAAAATTGCAATGACCGCAACTGGCTATTTTGAAATTCATTAAATTTATAGAACGAAAAAAAAAAACAACAAATTAAAGAATAAAATATAAAACCTAAACAAAAAAGCCATCAGCCAGACCTTATTTCCAACTTGCATCAATGCAAATTGAAATTTTCATAAACAAAGGAAAATATTTGAACTATGTATTTGCTAAAAATGAAAAAAAAACATTAGAAAAATACAAAATGAAAAAATAAATTCTAGTTGTACTTGCCCACCACAGTGGTATATGAGAAGTTTATACATAGTTAGTTCAATTGAATAAAGAAATTAATTCAATCTGAGGTAAATAAATTAGAAGAGCTTAGAGTATTATAATGTGCTTCTTTTTTTTTTTTAATAAAAAATATGATTCAGTTCGATTTACAATGCGATATAAGAAGAATTTTTTGTTGTAGTAGTTCTACATTGCATTATACAATTGTTTGTAAAATAAGCAAGAAGAGGGACTAAAAACTATATATTTGCATTTCTATTTTTGACATACTAACAACAACTAATATTTTTTGATTTTATATCAATTACATAATAGCATTGCCAGATTATCAAGATGAAAAAAGTACTAAAGAATCATGTGTATATTATTAAAAATTGTATTTCCAACAATATTTGTTTACTTAAATATTTTTATACTGGATTTATTCATTATAAATTACAAGATTTGAATGTTTTTGCACTTCGCTTCAAATATAATTTGGTGTTTAATTAAGCTAGACCCTATGTTGTTCCAGGTGTATTGCAGAACTATACGTTCATTTTTCACTCAAAAATCTGCTAAATATCTCTAAAACATACATACAGTGCAAAATGGAGTATAATTCACATCTATGGCCTCAAAGACTGTTTACACTTTTGACAGAGTACAAATATCCGTCTTTCGCCTCCTTGATGATGTAAATGTCACATCAACACTTGCTCCATTTGGTTATTGTCGTATCGTTGAACTAACTCTATTTTATAGATATATTGTGGGACTAGGAAAACTACTAAAATAACTACTTCCGCCTTTTAAGCAATTCTGACGAGGAACGCGAGAAACTGGAACCGTGGAAATATCAAGATGATTCAATAGTGGTTATGGAAATTCATTTATAGTAAGAAATTCTATAATGTTTCCATTCCACTACAAGAAATCCTAAGAAGAGATATTTTTTGTGTGTTTGATTTACAAAAGTTGAAAGTGAACATCAATAACATAATTCGTAACTCCCCACCGAACCTTGCTACTTCTTCTTTTCTTTAAATATACCTTTTCTTTTCCAAAAGTTAATTGTAGGTAAAGTACAAAAATTTCTCGGGCCTAAGTTTTGGGTAATAACTAGTTATAAAAAAGAAAAAAATTGCAGACATTATTTCAGCTACTTTTGTTGATGAAACTGGACTTTTAGCTTCTAATAACGATCCAAATTGAGTTCCTATTCTAACACAGTCTATTTTTTGAATAAAAGGCAAAAGTGTTTAAAAATTTGGTGAATCAATGTAATCTAAAGCAAATCAACTCACATTACCTTCAGAATCAAATGACAGAAATATCGAATTGTTATCTTAAATAACACTTTACTGTCAATAGAACATGTGAAATACTTAGATGTGGATTACAGATGGCATATACATTTAATAATTAAGACGAAAGTTTGAGTCAAATTGTTTTGACTAATTGATTCAATTTTCAGTTAAATTCGAATACTTGGTTTAGAATACGATATTGAACTATGTAGAAACCGTTTAAATCCGATTGTTATTGCAGCATAGTACAGAAGAGTTTTATAAGAATATAAAAATAAACAAATTATTCAAATTTCTTACGGATTTTATAGTTAATAAATACAAAGTACAAGTCCGTTTTATTTATTTACAATAATATATAAATATAGAGTTATATAATAATTATAACTTTCTTATCGTATTCGTAAGTTGTTTATATCAACAAAAATTCTTGCAGGAGTGGTTTCGTTCATCATAACACTACTTGAACTCATCAGTAGGTATTTGTAATAGTAGACTACCTAAATACAACTCCTAATTGTTACTTTGATTGATTTTATAACTTATTAAAAGATGTTATTAATACATCTGTGATTTATAAATGTGTTATATGAAACAACCTTTATTTTTAACTGCAACCCGAAATTTTTCAAAATGTTTAACCTAACAAAGTTAGATCCATAATCAATACCACAAAGCTCAAATAAAAATTAATCACGAAAAATTTACGTAATGGAACAATCTTTTGTACATGCCAATTTAAGTTGTTATACCTATACCTATATCTAATGTTTGTCGTTTTGTACATATTAAAATGATTGTATCATATTTAAATAGTTTAACAAACAACTTGTTTGTAGCAATATATTTCAGAACTTTTTTAAACGTCACAGAATACTGAAACTAGGTAGGTAGAGCGCCTGTCTTTCAACAGAATGGACTCAAATTCGTATTCGGATGAAGGTTAAAAAAATGCTTTATGGGTTTGTCGGCCTGGTGCATATAGTTTGTCATTAGGGTAAAATAAATATAAAAATAGTTGAGACTACAATTTGGTTATGACTAAAAATATAATGGAACTATGCTATTATGAAGGCGAAGTTACCATTACAATATATATGGTTGTTTACAATAGATATGGTTTTCTACGTATAAATTAGTAGATAAGTAATTCTAAAGAAAAAAAATATTATATGTAGTTGTATATGCAAAATCTCTGTATAAAAGCAGTTGTTCATCCCATAGACTTGGAAATCTATGTAAAAAAAAATATTGACCGCGGATTAACTGGAATTAATATCATGAAAGGTAATATGGGCTTTTCATTTGCAATTCACTAAAGCAAGTCATCATGACAACTACTAAATATCTCCATCAGAAACAGATTTTATATAGATTAATATTATAATAAAAATAAAAATTAAATTTTGCTAGACCGAAGATCTGATTAGATACTCTTAATAATATAGCTAAGTAGTATAGTATAGTTTTTAAGTAATTGCAAATTGGAATAGAATAATAATTTACATATTTTGTGATAACTTATCAATTTAATAAAAAAATGTATAGGTATGCTCCAAATAGGGCTTGGACTACAAAAATATTAGTCTTTAACATTTAAATTAAGTACATGTTACCAAATATTATGTATGGTATTATGGTATATATGCCAATATATTTGATGGGCAATTTATAAGCTAAGATAGTTATTTAGGGTATTTTAATTTATTCTAAACTAGACTCATCATCATCAGTGTCCTGCAACCCATATAGTGTCTGAAATTGCAATGATTATTTTAGTAGACGTGATTTGGTGATTTGAAACCAATAAAATTTATATCATACCAAATTATAGCAACTATAACCAAAATAAAGTAATAAAAAAATATGCTGTAAAATAATTTTATTGTTAATATTTAATATTAAAGAATACATACTTATATAATTGAAATAATAAATAATGTATGTTATAAATGTTTCAAATCACATGATTGAAATTCAATTAAAAAAGAAAAAAATGTACTTAGTTATCTTGTTTTTTTATTTTGCCATTTGAATTGAAAATTAATTCGTAATTGGTCATCATTATAATTTGTTAGATAATTTTTAGGAATTTAGCAGCACATGATATTCACGTAGTTATTATCATTTCATAAAAAGAATAATAAATGAAAATGAAATGAATTAAAATAAATTAATATTTACTTTAGTTTATTTAATTTTATATTGCTAATATCATCAATTTATTAATTTTATTCAAATAATAATTATTTATAATATTTGTAATTTAATAATTAAAATAAACTTATCAATTTTAAAGCTTGTCGTGGTTTTATATTTCAACCAGATATGATCCTGCGCTTTTCATATTTTATAATTTGTTTTATGTAGCTACCTACACCTATCTAATAAATTTCTATCATCTACGGTATTGGCAATTTCGGTTGAAGCCACAAAAACAAAATAATAATACATAATGTTCCTATTAGATGATTAGTTTAATTGAAATATATTAATTTCATATTTCATTACTTTTATAGATTCATTTGAATATTTTTTTTTTGTTGAAATACGAATAGCTAAGTACGTAATATTTAACAAAAAAATATGTATATTTTTTCTATAATATTGTTTAGATGAAATTGAAAAACGAGAGAAAAATGCTGCGTTTTTAATTTGGTATATTTGGCAAATGAATTATATTAAAGGAGAAATTAAGCAAATTAAAGCAAATCATAATATTTAATCTGTAAATAATGAAAAGATATTTAAAAAGATAGAAAGTAATAATAACAAAATAATATACGCTTGTGTAAACCTTATTTCTTGCTTCATAAATAGGAGGTGTAAATCATTGATGTAAATCTTATTTCGGACCTTATTTCTTCAAAAATGAGGTAGCAACGCGCATTATGGGCCAATAGAGATCGTTATCGCACCATGACTGATAATTTTTTTTTTGAAAATATGTATGATATTGATTTGGATGAAATATAGCTTCAACAAGATGGCACTAAATGCCTTACGGCCACTGACAACCATCGACTACTTGAAATCAAAATGGGTCTGTCAATTTACCTTCAAGGTTGTGCGATTTGACATTTCTCGATTATTTCCTGTGGGGCTACGTAAGTCCACTGGCTTATGTTGATAAACCAGCACAAATTCATACCTTAAAGGTCAATATTATTCGGGTTATTCGTGACATACGGACAGCAGTGCTTGAAAATAGTCCCGAAATCATTTTCAAATATTATTGCCATGATCTTTCGAATAAATAAAAATACTTAATTAAAATTTAATTTTTTGTGTTATTTTTTTATTTTATTTTGAAAATAATTATTTAGGAGTTAAGTACAACTAAAATCAACTAAAATAAATCAAAATTCAACTGAAATCTCATTCGTTCTCGAATCTCGAAAGTACACGGACGAATAAAACATAATTGTTCGCGCAAAAAAAAAAAACAAATTCAATTCGCGCCGAAAAAGTACAAAAATTATAAAATAAATAAATAAAAAAAATTATAATAAAAACCGTGACCGTTTTAAATAATAATAATTTTGTTACTGTCATTTTTGACACCGTGACAGAATATTAAGAAAAACGTCTTCAACAATAAAAATCAGTGCTGACAACTTAAACTCGCAGATTAAGTTAATATTGTTCATCTGTCGTCAAATTCTGGAACTTATAGAAAATATCTTTGTCTTATATAAATTATAAATTGTAAGTACTATTTGATTTATGAATATTTTTTATTAGTCTTATATAGTGAATATTTATTAAATTATAATTAATTATCTATAATTAATAATTAATATAAAATATAATTGTATGTATATATCTTATGATATATATATATTAATTATTCTATATTAGTTTTGTTTAAACAGGCATTTTTTGTGTTGAGTATAATTTTATGTATATACCTGTATATTCATAACAATTATATTCTAACACTTTAGAATGCCTTTTTAAACTTCTAAATACAACTATTATTATAGCATAAATAATATAAAATATAATTATATAATAAATAACCGGATATGACGTTGCCCACTCCACCGCTCTCATCTGATAAAAAAGATTCGTCCTCGACATCGACATCAACAGGATCAACACTAACTCGAGCTTTATCATCCTCAAACATTAATAACATTCCAAACTCATCTAATAACTCAACGGTTAAAGAAGATGATTTACACCAAGAGCTTCAGTCGCTGCGAATGCAAAATGAAGAACTAAAGAAGCAGTTAAAGGAAGTTCTATCAAAACACTACTGAAAGGTTGTACCAGTTGTGACCCTCTCTGATAATGCCGAAAAAAAAAATTGTATAAACAGCTTCGAATTAGTCATAAATTCAAAAAAAAAAAAGGAAGAAGGATAGTCCTCAAAAACTGCCTCACCCAAAACAAACCAGAATCAATGATTACTGGTTGAATAACTCCAAAGAATTCACCAATAGATTTAGCGAACTCGAAACAGCTGAACCTGAAGAAACTACCCAGGATACAAAATCGCCAAAACCTCCTCCAATTTATGTGTCTGGGGTTCAGAACATGTCTCCTCTTATAAACCTTTTAAGTCAAACTTGCTCAGCCGAATACTTCACGAAGGTTCTTAAAGGAAATGAAGTGAAAATTCAAGTGACAGACATCAATGACTACCGAGAAACAGTTAAAGGTTTAAAACTAAAGGAAACTCAATTTCATACGTATCAACTGAAACAGGACAAAAGTTTTAGAGTGGTAATCAGAGGTCTACATCCTTCTGTAGAACTAAATCTAATTAAAGATGAACTTAAAAAATTAGATCACGAAGTAATTAACATCTACAACCTCAAACAGCGTAGAGGAGAAAATGAATTTGCAGTACCGCTTTTCTTCGTAGATCTTAGCCAAAGTGAAAATAATAAAGATATTTACAAAATACGATATCTGTTACATATATCTGTTACATATATCATTTACAGTTTACGTAATAGGCAGCTACCTCAACAAAGTCATAGCGCTGAGGAAGTTAAAGGAACAAGTGATATTCAAACTGTTTTTGGCCATAAATCCTATGCGGAAATATTAAAAAAAAAAGAGTGATACGCCACAGCAACCAGCTATCATAAAAAACAATAATGCAACTTGTACTATCAGCTCCTCAACCAATTCAAATGAAGTTTTCGAATTAAAAAACATGGTGAAAGAATTAATGTCACAAGTTGGGCCTTTGATTAACCTCGTTAATACACTTCTCCTAAACTTACATAAAAATAACTAAACTCCTCAACATAGTCGTCTGGAATGCCAACGGACTGTCAAACCATCAACAAGAACTGTATCATTTTATTATTGATCACCAAATAGACATTTTGTTAATTTCTGAAACCCATTTTACAAACAAAAGTTATTTTAACATAAAAAATTACAACATATATTCCACAAATCATCCTGATGGGACGGCTCATGCTGGTACTGCAATAATCATCAGGAAAAACATACAGCACTATGAACTTCCTAAATATAAATTTAATCATATTCAAGCAACAAGTGTCGTGATAGCTGACTGGAATGGGCCCTTAACTATTTCAGCTATATATTGCCCTCCTAAACACAATATCAACAAATCTCAATTTATTGATTATTTTAAAACTCTGGGAAATAGATTTATTGCCGGTGGAGATTATAATTCTAAACATTCGTTCTGGGGCCCTAGGCTGATCACTCAAAAAGGAAGGCAACTTCAACTAGCCATGAGAGAATTCAACTTGAATTATCTGTCTACTGGACAACCTACATACTGGCCTTCTGATCTTAATAAGACACCGGATCTTTTGGATTTTTGCGTCACGAAAGGTATCTCACCAAAACTATTTACTGTGAAATCAAGCCTCGAGCTGTCTTCAGATCATACGCCTATCATTATCTCTGCCTCATCCAAAGTAGTAATAACTCAAAATGAACAACGGTTACATACAAGGAAAACTAACTGGGATAATTATAGAAAGGAAATTGAAATGAAAACTTCTCTAAATATAGGACTGAAAAACCCCCAAGATATCAATGAAGTTATAAAAAACCTAAATATAACCATGATTGAAGCAGCAATGTCATCAACTCCGACGCAAGGAAACATCCGAAAATATGTTATTTCTCCACCTGAAATAAAATCCAAAATCATGGAAAAAGAAACCTTAGGAAATATTGGCAACAAACTAGATCTCCTGAAATCAAAGCCAGGTTAAACCGTGCAATCAAACAACTTAAATTTTTGTTAAATAAAACCAGAGAAAGTTCTTTGAAGAATTACCTTGAAAGACTAACATATACCGATCTTAATGACTACTCACTGTGGAAAGCAACAAGAAAACTGAAACGGCCACAACAAATTATACCTCCACTAAGGAAATCAAATGGTAATTGGGCCAGAAGCGATGGTGAGAAAGCAGAGCTTTTTGCATCACATTTACAAAAAGTGTTTGTACCGCATCCACCAGTAATTTCAACCGACGAAAACAACAAGATTGAAAACTACCTTGAAGTGCCTTATCAAATGGATTCACCATTCACCGATAAAGAAGTCCGGATAAAAGAAGTACAGGAAATTATAAAAAACTCTGTGTCAGACAAGAAGGCTCCTGGGTATGATGGCATCACAGGTAAAATGGTAAAGGAACTTCCGTATTGCAGTATAAAATTCTTAACCCACATTTTTAATGCTATATTAAGAACTAGCTACTTCCCAGATATCTGGAAAACTGCTCATATCATAATGTTAGCTAAACCGGGGAAAGAGCCAAATGAGACTAGTTCATATAGACCAATAAGTCTTCTGCCAGTAATATCCAAATTAATCGAAAAACTAATAGCCAAAAGATTGATTAAAATAAATAATGAACGAGATATAATATAGTACCAGTTCATCAGTTTGGCTTTCGTCACAATCACGGGACAATCGAGCAAATACATAGAGTAGTGAACCATATAAATAATTCACTTGACAAGAAAAAATACTGTTCTGCAGCTTTTCTGGACATTTCGCAAGCCTTCGACAAAGTTTGGCACAAAGGTCTCCTTTACAAGCTTAAAAAACTTCTTCCTCACCACTACCAGCAACTTTTGTCAACTTATTTATCAAATAGGAGGTTCTTTGTTAAATACAACGGGGAACAATCGTCACTAAAAGAAATTAAATCTGGGGTTCCTCAGGGCGGCGTCCTTGGCCCACTACTTTACCTGATATTTAAAGCGGACCTCCCAACATCGCCGAGGGTACTCACTGCTACCTTTGCTGACGACACAGCGGTCTTAGTGTCTCATACTAATCCGAGATTAGCTTCAGAAGTTCTTCAGAACTACTTATTGGATATACAAAACTGGCTCAAAAAGTGGAGAATAAAGGCCAATGAATCGAAATCCCTTCATATCACCTTTACTAATCGCAAGGGAAATTGCCCCGCTGTTCACCTTAACGACATGGAATTGACTCACCAAGGCTCGGTTAAGTACTTAGGTATGCACTTGGATAGACGCCTCACTTGGAAAAGTCACATCATCAGCAAAAATAAACAACTACGATTAAAATTCAACCAATTAATTTGGCTAATAGGTCGTTTCTCCAATTTATCCCTAAAATGTAAAGTTGCAGTGTACAAAGTTATCATCAGGCCAATCTGGAGCTACGGGTTGGAACTATGGGGAACAACTAGTAACTTCAACATCGATATAATAGAACGCTTTCAGTCCAAAGTATTAAGGTCTATAGTCAATGCGCCTTGGTATGTCCGAAATGACACAATTAGATCAGATTTAAATATCCCATCTGTTAAGCAATTCATATTAAAAAGAAAGCTGAAAAATACTATGTTCGACTGGAAAACCATCCAAATTTACTTGCTCCTCAACTCATCAATAATGAACGAACAAGCGAGCGCAGATTAAGACGCTTCAGACCACTGGATTTATCTACTAAATTCACTTTACCTGAGACTCCATAAATATAAATTTGAATATTAAGTCAAGAATCAATGAATTTTTGACTTAGATTACATGTCAGTTACATCACGTCAATTTTAATTCCAACATTATACTCAATATCTTTTATATTTTATGTAGATAGTTGTATAGAATAAAGACAAAAAAAAAAAAAAAAAAAAAAACTGAAATCTTTGTTTCGTGCTTGACACTAAATTTATTTTTTTTTTGTTGATGCTTTTGACAGTAACTCAGATAGAATCAGCTTTTTGTGCTTAATTATACGATACGGCAAGTTTATATTTATGTACTACAATAATATCTATCATATATCGAGCATTTATTTATCAAATTACTGGCTTATCAACTCATTAAATGTAGAAAACTATTGCTATCGTCAGGATTTAAGCCTTCCTAAATAGCGTAGAATCATTTTATTTAAGAAGTTGTTACCAAATTATACTGTCAATTATTTTTGTCATTTATTTTATCCCAATGACAACTGGATCCGGTTGAAAAACTTATAAAGCAGTTTTTGTCTTCATGGAGAATCTAATCTGGGATCTTTCGGTTGAAAGCCAGGATGCTCTACCTACTGCGGCCACCCAGCGTGTTTTTTCATTTCTTAATCTTGTAATCGGAATCTTCACTGCATTTTCATAGTGAAGAACTCATAATCTCGATATAGCAAAAATACGGGAAATATTGATTATATATTTTTTTTGTAAAAGTAGCAATCCAAATTTTTATGCTTGGAAAAATTAAGACAAATATTTTATAACTTTGACTTATTTAAGTAGAAAATAACATTTTTAAGTTACTATAACTAGTTATTCTACGCATCACATTACAAGGTAAATCAAAATTTCATTTTTTGGTCTCTTATTAATTTAAATTTAACATTCATTTATGCCAAGTCCTTTAATATCCTTATAACCAGACAATTTTGATTTAGCATCTACTTATATGTATGTGTACAAAATTAGAGAATATGTATAGTTCTTTAAATTTTTGTGAGAATTCTGTATTTAATTTTTTTTATATACAGTTAAACAATGTAATTAGTTTTTTATAGGTCTACTTATATTTTCTTATAAAGTATATATTACTATACTTTGATAGTTTTTTCTTTTTTATTCATAACTACTATTCAAATCAATCTGTCAACATTATATAACTATATTTATTATTTTATTTGTTAAATATATATATCTACACATTCTTTCATACATAACTACTTATAATACGAATATTTTTCTTTACATATAAAGGTTGAAAAAAAAAGACGGTTGACTTTTATGTTTTGTAAAACTTGAGGTTAACTTTTATTTTACTTTTAGATGATTCTTTTTTATTTTATTTTTTATTTCAATAAAATCGAATATTAACTATGTATGTACATATGTATATGTTTGTAATAAGAATGGTGTTGATGATGATGATGATGATGATAACTTTGCTTCTGTTGCTATACATATCATATTTTATTGTTGCTGATTTGTTAAATTTTTTTGGTCTTTTTCGTTTTTTTTTATTTATTTATATAGCTAAGGTTTTTTGATTGTGGTTGTGGTGTCAATAGTTTTCCATTATTCTTAAGATTTTTTGGCCAAAGTTTTTAGGTTTTTATTTTTTATTACTTATATAAATATGTATTTGTGCTTGTTTATAGATTGAATTATTGTATGTTTTTGTAATTTAATTTAATTTTATTTTAAAAGACAAGAAAAGACAGTGGAAAAAAATGATAAACATAATGTATGAAAACAGCTGTCTTATTATGATACATATTGTTATAGAAGTTAATAAGAGTATTTATATTTACTATTGTGAGACATATGTAAGAGAACAGTAATTTCGATTCAATTTTACTATTTCATACAAATTAGATATATATTTCTTTTCTTTTGTATACATATATACATTTTAGAAATGTGGCTACACAGTAACACAAATGTATATCTTAAAATTTATTTATGATGAACGTTTTCTTATATTTATTTGAAATATAACGTTGATATTATAGATATATTATCTAAGTATTGTATTTATGTATTTACTTTATCTATGTAATTCATCTTTAAATAGAGAGAGTCATATAGTAGGAATTTGGTTGAACATTTTATTATAACTATTATATATATTTTTTTTTTATTGATTGTAAACTGTGGTAGTTTTTACTGTGAAAATTTTGCTGAAAATAGCTGAAATATTCAACTAATGGTTGCGATGATTGATGATTGTTTTGTTTATCTTGCTAAACTTGGGGAAGACTTTTTTATTTTTATTTTAATATTCATTTAAAAAATTATTTTATTTATGCTGAATATTATTTTTGTAGTACATTTATTTATTATTATTATTATATTATTATTATTATTTATATTAGGCTGCAATTCAGTTAAATGAATACGTAAAATTTTTTTCAAATTTACAGAAGCGGTAGACATTCATTTTAATATAAAGTTATAGTAAATGATAAAAAATGTTTAAAAAAAAAAAAATTTAAATTTCTAATCTTAACAATTAATAAAATACTGTTTTTAATTTAATACTGTTCCGCTGAAATGAAAAAATTTGATTTTTGAAAAAAATCTTAGAAGTTCCGCTGAAATGAAAAAAATAGATTTTTGATAAAAATGTTAGAAAAGAATTAGTTTTGTTGAACATTAATTCCCATTCCCATAACTTTAGATTAAAACTTTAAGTCTATCGTCACAGTAAAATTAAAAGCAAAAAATTTTACGTACTCATTTTGCGTATCGCTATAACTGCAATCGTATTATTGTTGAATATAATTTTAATAGAAGAAGAGAGGTTAAAGACATTTTATAATAAGCCAATATTTTTATAATTTTTTGTTATTATATAAATATACAAATATAATATATATATATATATATATGCATATACTTATATGTATGCATTCATATATAAATTAATTTTTCTTTGTTATTTAATAATTTGATTTTTTGTAATGAATTTTTCTATTGTTAATAACTATTTATTTATTTAGTAATTTGTTTTGTGTTATTATTTTTGAATTGAGATTGGTTTTTTTTTTTTTTTTTGCTTAATTTATATAAAGCAGTAGGTACCTCTATAACAAATAAATAAAAGATAAATGTTATATATAATCTATACACCTATATACAAATTTTATTATTTATATTATATAATTAAATTATTTTTAATTGGATTGTTCTTTTAATCAACGAAATTATAGTATAGTGTAAGTACTATACAAGATAAAAATAAAAATAAATATGGTTGAATTTGCAGCTGAAGTTATGCACAAAATCTACGTAATTACGGTAATAGGAGAATAAAAATTCGTAAGAATTCGTACGAATGTTTTCGTGAAGCTTACACCCTACTTAAATATAAATGTAATAAATTCATTTGATGAAAGGTAAATAAATTAAAAGTTATTATGTATATATATAAAAATTCAATAAGTAGTTATTTACGAAATAAATTATAGTCGAACCAGCTTAGCATTGAAACATTGACTGGGCGGCAATGAAAATTTGTGGCTATAAGTGAATTGTGATATTATTAGATGATGTTTTTTAAAGCAACAATAAGTCTATAAAAAGTGTTATAGGGACCTAGAATTCAAAAAGCTATGAGAGTACGCATTATTTAACACATTATTCAAACTCCCTCCTGTGGGTGATTTTTAAAAGAAATTTAAGTTGTAAAATTAAGACATCCAAATACAGTAAAATTAACTAAATGAATATTTTTTTAATAAATGGCTATAGATTCTTTACTATTTAAGTATTAATAAAATTAGTATAGACGTAAAATTTTATCGCGGAACATTGGAAACAACTTATAAAATAAAATTAAAAAAAAACAAAACAATTAGAGTAGAGAAAAAAAACTGGATGTGACTTTAAGCGAGAACAAATAAATACATTAACCATTTTTTTTTATTAGTAACCTTTCATGTGACCAAATGCGGGTTGTGATAATTTTAACCGATGTGCTTGTAAAAAATTAGGAAGAAAAGGTAATTTAAGAATTTTGTGGTTTAAAGCGGGTTGAGCTTTTAAGCGATGTGACTGGTAAATGTACCAATGGTGGAGGTATAATTTCCGCTTAAAACTTTGAATTGTTAATAAAGATAAAAATATTGTTGAAAATTTTATTTAACTTAAATATTTTTGACTTAACTTCTCGAAAATAATTCAATAAATATTTAATTGTTGCATTTAAATAATGGGAGTGCGCCTAGGTGAACATATAATAGAAATAGTATGTCCCTATTTGTTGCTCTAACATGTAATGTAGTCGTTAATTATAAAAAACTATATTTTATATTAATTAAATTCATTGAATTCAAATGTGAATTAAACAAACTCCATCTCATAAATTCTTGTATGTATATAACCAGAAAAAAAGAACTTAAAAAAGATAACAATTCTTTAACTAAAAATAATATTAATTCTAGATTTGTAATTTTTGATAAATATATAAGAAATGGAAATTGGATTGGAGTGAATGACTGATCACTACAATTTTTTTACTAATTTGAAGTAATATTTAATTTTCTTTGTAGTTATGTAATTTATTCTATTGCACACCAGATGCGAAAATTAAATAACACTGATTTCTTCATTACTCCTATTGTGTCTTTTTTCTTATACCACAACACATCATCTGTTTTAGGCCATTTCCAACCATTATTTTGAAGTTGCATTACTTTCACATATGCATTGCTTCATTGGATCGTTCATTTCAAGAATCAATTCTAAATTTTGTTTTACATACATTAGGTACAATAACATTTTTCTCCCTTGTTGGTTATCGATCTTTATTATTTTTGCTACAATTTATCTATATATTTAATTAACTATTATTTTTTTATTGTTTTATTTTTAACCTTTGTTTTTCAATAACTAGATTTTATTTATTTTGAACAATTTTTTTCCTTCATTCTTTCTTCAATTATTTTCTTCTTTCTTTGCGTCCTTTTTTTTATACAAAATCTACTTATTAAATGTAATTACGAAAAGTATATTCTCCTTTGTGAAAATTTTTTGGCATTTTGATTTGTCTTAATCATGGAGAGTGATCCCCTTTATAGTGGAATGCTTGTTAAAGTACTTCTATAATTACTAAACTACCACATTTTTTTTTTATTTGTATAAAAATATTTGAAAAATATGCGTACTTCCAAATTAATAAATCAGTTTATTTATTTGTTTTTAGGTTTAGTTGATTCATTAATTAAAAAGTTAATGACACTGCTTTTCTGACCTAATAATGGAAGTACATTGTACAAAAAACGTATATTAATATGTTTTATTGGTTCGAATAAAGTACTGACAATCAAAATAATTAAATATTTAATATTTACTATAATTCTTGCAGCTTAAGGAGTTTTTAATAGCATTTAGAATTGTAGTCAATGTGATTATTGTGGAAATATATTTTCACAATAGGATCACTGTTCATTATCAATAATATACGTATAGTGGAAATATCATATTTATTTTAGTTAAAATAAGTTTTAACCTTTTTTTGGTAAGTTTTTAATAATATTTTATTATAATAAAATAATAACTAGGGGCCCCTGTTGAGTAATTATGAGTAATTTATACAAATTTAATGTTTTTAAAAGAACAGTAATTTACGTACTGACGTAGACTTTTCACGATAAAGTAGACATCACTTATGTTTTCATAAAAATTTTGAGGTAAAAAAGTTTTATTTAGGAAACATAAATACTGCTACCTCATACTGTTTCGTTTCGACATATTCCCTATAGTAAGTTGCTTTTAATGGATAAAATTACTAAAAATAAAATATTTTTGTAATTAAAGAGGTATATATATATATGTACATATAAATATTTTTAACCAAAACCATATGATTAGTACAAATGAACAAAATATAGAAAACATAAATATGAGACAGTTACTTTAAAAAATTAATAGAATAAATTTCCTTTAATTAGTTTGAGTGCATTAGTTTTCTTATTTTGGTAAAAATAAGCTATTATCCATCCATTATGGAACGATTTACCTTATATGAGTTCGACTGTATTAATTATAAACTTTTATAAATATTTTAATAGCATTACGTATTAAAAAAATTTAAATTTAATTTATTTTCTCATATGATTATTGAAATTTTAGTTTTCAAGAGCTTAAAATCTATTTTATTTCTTATCCTTTTGTGTAATTTAATATAAGTTTATCAATTTATCTCTAAAACTAGTTTGTGAAATTTACTCTTAAAATTTAATCAAATGAATTTTTTTTATTAATAAATTGAAAGTACGCATGCATTTATTTGTTATCCCTGTTAAGAAAGAACATTTAATTTAATACGTCATGTTAATGCCTTAATGTAATTTTTTTTTGTAATGTGAAATCCTTTAAAAATAACTATGTACTTACGAGAATTTACTTGACCTTGGGTTATTGTTTTATGTTTCACATGCATAATAGTTAATAATCTTGGATAAAAAAATATATGTATACATATATAATATATATATATATTTGCAATAATATCTGTAATGTATGTAATATGTTTATATGGCAATAATGATACCTTATAATGTAAATCTATATAATAATATATTATATCCACACAAATTTACCTACATTACATTTTTTTTAAGTTAATGTGTTTCTGATTGGTATATTGCACTTAAGAGAATAAAAATTAAAATAAGAAAAAAAAAATGTATATATATATTATATATATATATATATTATATATATATATATATAGTTAATACTATGAAAAGAAGAAAGAGAAAATATAATTTTAATTTTTATTTATTATTATTTTCGCCTTGTTTTTTTTGTAACGTAGATCATAAAAAACGCAACATGAATTTCTTATGAACCTTCTAAAATCGAAATCTTGGTAAACAGAGTGTTTCAAAAACTGTTTGTCATCACTTAATTTTTTCTTTGTCATAAAATTTTTAATTACTTGAGTATTATTTTTTTTTTAATCCGATGATCAACTACAGGCTTATAATTAATGACTATTTATTTATTTATTTATGTATAAGACATAAACAACCATTTCACATACTTGAATGTGGTGTAGAAGTTGTTTAAACCCTGTTTTTTTGTTTTATACAAATAAATTTATTTGTTTGTTAGTAATGATCAGCTTAATGAATAAACTGTTAGTAATTGAGTAGCTAGTTATGCAAAAATTTTATTAACGATTATTGATGTATATAAGATTTATTTACCTACATATATTACAACAATTCAAGTATAGTCTCTAAATGCAGTGCAATTAATATAATAATTAATAAAAACTTTAGTTCTTAATTATAGTAAACAATGATTTTTTACTTTATTTTTGTTTCTCTTTAAATAATATTCTCTTATAACTTTATTTTTTATTATATGTATATGTGGTGATCTTAATGATGATGGTGCCAATAAAGATTATTGTATTTTTTATTTTAGTTAATATTGTTATGGGAGTCTTAATCTTAAAACAAAATAAAAAAATGTATAGGATATAGTCACACAAGCAGGAATAACTCTCTACTGGAGAAAAAAAATTGAAAAACTCGTTCTTAAAATTCGTTAAATTTTTATTATAACATAATATACAAAATAGAATAGCAAAGAAATAAAAAAAAAAAACAGGTAACTGTAGATAGGATGTCTTGAAGTTCTTCTTGTGTGTACTCTAATTAATGGGAATAACTCCACAAAATTACATAACTGTGAGATTTGATTCGATCCGATGGATTTCGGTCTTAAACACAATAAACAACGTAAACAAATAATATAGAATTCAGTGTGAAGTAGAAACCTAAGACAAAAAAAATTTTCTCCAAATTACATTTAATCCACCTATAATTTTACGCCACTAATATAATAAATAGAAAGATAGATTGTGAATTTTGGGAGGGAATCTGTCTCCTATATCACCGCAGTCGGAAAGGGGCTTATTGTGATAACCGGTGTTTGTTAGTCATTGTGATAACCCGTGTTTAAGTCATTAAGGATACCTAATTTTGTGATAAAACTCACGATATTTGCAATGGCATGCTGGGTAGCTCCCATTGTTCGAATATAATAGGATTTCAACCTTTTTATATTGAATATGCGTAGTATTAAATAAAAATTAATCGCAGTCCATATCGCTATTTTTTTGTAACGAAAATTTCTTTTTTTCTAAAGGATTATAAATTTCAATTCATTCATTTTTGTTCTTTAATTTATGAACTTGCTACATTTTGATATACTTATGTGTAATGCAACGTTTACTTAGAAATATTTTTTACCAGAATGGCAAATTTCACATAAATACCCATAACTAAGTACTTAATTACTTAATTTTGTTTTTAAATACCTAATTCGAAAATTCCCAATTCTAGTAGTTACATTGAGTTAATTTTTTTTCTTTTATCTTTAGTCATTTTAGTATACGTCTTCCATGTTATTGAGGAACATTTATCACAGCAGTTTGTATTTGAATCCAAGTACAAAATTAGTACGTAATTAGTAATGTAATTTTTGGATTACATTATTTTATTTTTTGATCAAATTATTAAAAATTATAATTATAGAATTATTACTATTGGAAAATGTGTTTAACTGTAAAGGCTTAATTAATTTCAGTTTAAAAGAAAATTTCTTTCATTATTTTATTTAATAAAACACTTGTTTTTACTTTACTTTTTTATATAATTTTTATTTATTTATAATTTTTTTTGTTTTTTTAATATATATATATTGTATGCATTTCGATGCTATCATTGCATCATCATCAGCAATTTACGTCGTAATAAAATTAATGAAAGAAATTTTCTTTTAAACTTAAATTATATTTTGATGATGATAAAATTTTATCCAAATCTAGTTTTATCGATTTTATCTAAATTGATAACGTTTCATCCAAACTATAAATTTATTTCGATGAACTTTATTGAAATCGATTTATAATTTAAAATTTTTTATTAACACATCTGTTAATAAATAAAATTTATTAATAATGAAAATATTTCATTAAGTTATAGTTCAATTTCGTTGACTAGCGTTTTAAAGAATACGTAATTAAGTATAAAAGAATATGCATTTTAAAGAATTCACTGGTTATATAGTCAATAATTCAATCAGTTTTTACTGAAGACCCATCTATTTGTTGTTGTGAAGCTCAAAATGAGGTGAATAAAAATATGTTAAAATGATCTTCAGTTTTTTCAATGCTGAAACAATGACTTATATTAACTGAGATAACTTAATCATTGCCAATGTCATTACTAATATTCTGTGAGAATAAAAATAATTGATTCAAGGTAAAAAAAGGAACTATTGAATTATATAGTTATGTAAAATAACAATTGATTGGAAAATCCACTAACCATTATTTTATGAAATCTAATTTACTATTTATACAATAAAGTGATTACAAAAGCTTTAAACGGTGGCAGAACTATATTTAAACTGTATTAAAACTTTTTATATTGCATTTTAAAAGTCACCCTTATTTGCCTTCATTAAATTTGTAATATTTTGTTTCTTTTTTAGAAACCAATTATTTTTGAGTTAGATATTATTTACTAGTAATTCTATTCCTAAATTAGCAATGAAGTATTTCGTATAAGTATTGCAGTATTATATCCAATAGAACACTTTTCGAACGACGATGCTAAACTTTAACACTATTTGTGTGTACGGAAAAAAAATATAATCTGATCGAATTATAACTACGTATAATTACTTATTATTTCATATTTTGTTTTTTGAATTGTGGATTTTCCAATTTTTTTGAACCTATGGGATGTTGAGTATATGGTAAATTTGGATTTTAATTTTGGGATTTCGACCCCTACCAAATAAATAATGCTAACAATAAACTGTTGAAAAAAAAAAACAATTGCAATTGATATTTTTGTAATAATTTAACACAAAATGTTTGTAAATTTTTCGAATTTTCGAACATCCTGTAGAAAGTCTGATTATACCATTAGAACAATAACTATATAACACTGCCAAGTGCTTAGTAATACATATGTATATATGTTGTACATTAAAATACGTGATACGCAAACAGTATACGTGCTTATTAGATAGAGTTCATCGTTTTTGAATGTATCGTCGTCGAACCTCTGAATGAGTGGTTCTTGAATTTTTTTTTTTATTTATCGTTTTTCTTTTCCTTTTTTCGAATTAACTTTGAAAACCTCACGCATTAAAGTGACAGATTATCTTGTTAAAAATGCGTACACTTTGAAAGCTCTGTGTGTGTTAAAAATTTCATCGCAAGGGGTGTTTTTTTTTTCTTTTTTTTTTTCTTTTGAAAATTTTTTAAGGAACAAAGGTGGGTGGAGGTGATGATTTTGCAATGAAAATGATTTTATATTATTTTTTTATTTTTTTTTAATTTTTTTTTTATTATTTTTTGTATTTTAACATGAGTGAACATTATTAAGAAAAATAAAGAAGACATACAAAAGAATAGAAAATCGGTATTTTATATATATGTACTTATATTATATAAACTTCTTACTTACTTAAGAGTTAACGTCAATTTTGATAATTCAAAAAAAAAAACGTTTTTTTTTTGTTTGGGGATATGATTATTAATTTTATTTACTACTTTTTTCAATTACTTGATTTATGTGTGTGTATGTATATATGGATATAGGTCAGATTAATTCAATGTTTAAAGAATATTAATTTAAAAAAAAAATAAGTAGAAACCCTGTGAGATAATTCTGTGGTAGCAGAAATTAAATATATATACTAATACATTTGAGTTGAAATTTACGAAACTTTGGAAAGGAGAAAGGTTGGTATTTTTTTTAAGGAAATGTGATATTGTTGTGCTTCTTGAATTGAAGTAAATTTAAAATCTCAGATTTTAAAGGAGTATGTGCAGGTATGGTGACCATTTTAAGTTATTATATGGTGTTTTAGGATTATTAGGTGTTTTATTAATATTAAAACTTAATTTTTTTGATGAATTCTTTTATCATTATTTTTATTTTTGCAATAATTATTCATATAAAAGTTTTTATACATTTTTTAAATATATTATATAAGAAATTTTTTTGTTTACATTTTCTTATGACCTTTGAAGCGCCACCTTAACAAAAAAAAGTACGAATTGTCATGCCTGTATATATTTAGGATGCCTTGATAAGTTCAAAATGACTTTTTCAAAACTCAAACAATTTTTAAGTAATAAAAATATTAAATAAAATCCGCTTTGTTGTTTAAGAAGGTTTTGTCCAGCCATTTTTTTTCCTTAAAACTAAATTTTAAAAATAAAAATAAAAGTATCGAAATTATGCTAAATAAATCATGGGTGTAAATACATAGTATGAGCTCTAATTAAAATTAAACTAATTAATGTAAAACAAAATAACATATAATAATTAAGGCGAAATAAATAAATAAATAAAATAAAATAAATAAATCCACTTTGTCGAAAAATATAAATTGTAAAACATTTTTTAATTAATTTAATTATGTTATAAACAATTATTTTGTTTTATTTCGTTATTCTTGTGTTGAACCAACTTTTTTGTGTTCAATAATCAATAAAGCTGGTCTAATTTTTTTTGTCATTTATTGACAAATTTAAATTATTTAATAAAAAAAATTATTTAATCAAAAAAATTTTGTCACATCAAATTCATCTAAATTCATTAAACAAAGAAAATTAAACATTCATTTCTTAACTTTTCATATTTTTTATTTTTTTTTTCTATTAATTTAAGCATAAACAAATTTGTTTTTCTATTTAAAATATATTTTAAAATATAATATAGTCTTTTCATTATATGTATATTTAAATTATATATTTTTTATTTGCTCTTTTCTATTCTTCACCTAGATTTTGATTTTATTTCTGTATGTTGATATATTTTTTGATTTAAAAAAGTTTAAAGAAAATAAACCGGTGTTTTTTTTTATTTTTAAGAAGTAAATTATAGGTATGTAATCAAGGCATCTTAATAGGATGAATTTTAAAATTTAGGATGTATAATATGATATACGTATACATTAAATATGAGTAACAATAATTTAACAATAATTATTAAACCAGCTTTTAGGGTAAGCATTTGATAATAGAATAAATAAATTGTTTAGAAACAAATTTTGTTAATAAATTGTTTTACTTCCTCTAAGTCATTTTTACAAAGTTCTTAAAACATTTTTAAACAATTTCGGGTATAATACTACATGGTTATATGGAACATACAATTTACATGTCAACACCAGAAATCTAGCTTTTATTCCTATGATTTATAAATCACACTTTTGTCATTTCTATAATGTTACTGCACCTCGTTTATTCAATAAATTACCAGATTATCTTCGTTGCGAAAGAGTTGAAATCAAACAAGTTTTAAAGGAATCAATTCATGGCTTCTTTCTTTTGATCATCACGTTATTGAAAACCTTTTAAATCCATTAATTTGAATTTTTGTTTTTTAATTGTGTAATCTGCTTTTCTCATTGATTTTTTTTTTGCATATTTTATTTTAATTTGTTTTACTGTTGAATTTTTTCATCATTTTCATTTATATTTTACTATATATTTAAGCATTATTTTTTCCTTATAATTATTCTATTTTGTTTTTGTTTCCCCACTTTATTAAGTATGTTATTTCTTTTAAAGGTTCTTTCGTCACTTATCTTTGGTTAACAAATTGAACAATTGAACTTTTTCAACAACTACCTAGGCTAGTTTTAAATTTTTATTTTACTATATTTGATATGTTTTGTTTTTATAAATTTTTAAGATAAGTCTTCAATATTTAATGTAAATTAGCTTTTGGTTTTGATGAAATAAATTCTGTTTTATTATATTATTAAATATATTAATTGACAAATAAATTTAAAAAACAAAAAAAAACTTCGAATCACTCCAAAATTCTTATATGAACTGAAAAATCTCATATAAGAAATTTCTTTGTTTACATTTTCATGTGACCTTTAGGACGCCATCTTGAATTGAATGTTGCGGCTGGTCTATTTAGGAGGCCTTGAACTTAACCTTAATCTGATAAAAATTAATTGTGTTTTTTCCTACATCCAAATATTAAATAATCTAATTGTTGCCAGGTTTCAGTCACTTATAATTTTTAATATTTGATTGCAATGCACCAGTGCTTGTGAATAACATCAGTCATTTAAATTAATTATCACTAAAAATAAAAATGCGATAATAAATTTAAAAAAAAAATCCAAATATTGTTCAATATTTAGAAAAATCAACCCGCTGGTTTTTTGGCTTTTAAAAATAATGTTTAAACGAACCCAGAGAAAAATAGAAATATTACTTATAGTTATAGCTATATCTCATCTACATCTAAATAATTAGTTGGTTGATATTTGGTAAAAATTTGTGACACACTCTCATTTATTGTTTATAAGTTGTTCTTTTTTCATAAGTCCGAATCGGATTTGAATTCTGATTTAGAATAATAATATATATGTATTTTTAGTTATCATATTTGATCATAGGCGTACTTATAGTGTCACGAATGACGATTCACGAATATAAAATAAATAGTTTTATTCTCTTAAAATTTATTTAACAGTTCTTGCTTTTATTTTGAAATTTACAAGCTGAGTTCATGAATTTTTTTTTTGAAATTTTTTATTGAATTTTAAATGTAACTCCGGAAAGCACATTGAATGAAAAAAATAATTTTGATTATTATTATTTATAATTAGTCTATTTGTGAAAAAACAAATCTAAAATGATTGAATTTCTATTTTGAAATTCTTTTTCTTTAATGTTCACAGCTTGTAGGAAAGATTTTTTATAGGAAACCTAAATTAAAATGTCAGTATGATGTTAACTCCCAAATTCATCCAAATTCCTGTACATGCTCTCTTTACAAATTTTTGAAAATTATTATTTTAGATAATTTAGAGTTTAAAACGTGACGTCAGAGCACTCTCTTAATAAATTTTGCAAATTCAATTTCTATTTGTAAGCATTTGCTGTCCAATTTTTGTTATTGTTTTAAATGTCAAGCCAATATTTTTCATTTATAAAAATTAGTCTACCTAACATGAAAATTTATTCTTATTTTTACTTTTTAATTCTGTGCAATAATATTGTCAATTTTCATTGAAATTGGGATTTAATATTTTCATCTTCGTGACTTAATAAATAATTGTTTTTCTGTATATATACTGTTCTATTCTATTGATCGCCCTCTTCTTATTTCTTTTTGTGTGACCGTTAGTTCATAAAACCGGTGCTGAACTTTTAATCAGGATGGGCTTCTCGATAAATACTTGATAACAATACCGAGACGTCACTGTGAAATATCGATAAGCCTTGGAAAATTCAATTCAGTATGAAATAATGTGAAATAATCAAATTGGTTACACACAATTCAATGTTTTCATTTTAAAATAGTTTTATCAGTTATAAATTTATTTTGGTTGAAAAAATACATATTTCACAATAAACATGATATTTATGTTTTCTATTAATGAACAAAACTATAAAATCTATAATAAAAGATTTACTAACTGAACATATTTAGAACAAAGATCTTAATGATTTTTTTTAATGTAACAAAACGGACAAAAAACCAATTTTACCGCTAAGTCCACACTTTTGAGTGATCTTTACAAAAAAGAAAATATCTATCGCTATCATATTTAAAATTTTCTACATATATTGGTGTACACATGAGTCTCCTAGAATATGCATTAACAAAGATTAAGATATCCTTGACATTATCCTTTAAAAATTGTTTGTTTTAATTTTCTTTTATTCAATTTTTATTCTAGTTTCTTTTTTGTTGATTTTTAAATAGTAGAAAAATAAGAATAATGAGTAAATGACCTATATTTCTTATTTCAAAGAAATTTTGTTTTCTTCTCGTATTTGTATAAAGTTTTGTCAAGAGTTTTTCTTCGTTTTCAATTTCCTTATAGTTTTATTTATGTTTTTATTTTTTTTTTTTTTATTATTATTACCTACTATTTTTTTTCAATGGAAAGGGTTTTTTTTTTTATTGCAAAACTTAAAACAATGTTGATGAACATAATATTCAAGTTGCAACATTTTCCTTATTAAATTTTTAATTAAGCAACATTCTTTGCGAACTTTTTTTATTTTCTATTTAAATAGTTCTGAAAATAATTCCACTTTCAAGGATTTTTTATTAGATTTTTTTAAAATATTATTTAAGTTTTGTGATTCTATAGTTTAATTATCTTTTTGAGATTACTATACTTGATTAATTGAAAATATGATTATTTAAAATGATTTCTGAATGACTATTCGCTTAATTAGAACTATCTTAGCTTTAGATGTAGTTAGACCTATAATGTTAGGTTAGTATTCCTACTTTCGCATTATGTGCAGCACTTCTCTAGCTCGATTTGATCAGTTGCATCAAGATTGTTTAACTTGCTACCGCAATATATTGTAAATATATGAATTTTGGTTCTAAGTTTCTGTTTGAAATAAAATCTTGACTTTCTTGAAATTTTGATGAAAGTAAAGAGCTACTTCGCTTTATTATTTCGCTTTAATATATTGTAAATATATGAATTTTGGTTCTAAGTTTCTGTTTGAAATAAAATCTTGACTTTCTTGAAATTTTGATGAAAGTAAAGAGCTACTTCGCTTTATTATTTAGTGTATTAAATTAGAATTTATTACATCTAAAGTTTGTTGTTTCTTCTTTTAGTATATTCTTCTTTTTTCTATCTGAAATTTTAATTTTTAACGTAATTATTCCTAAAATTTTTGAGGCATAAAAAATATTTATCAAAATATGGATAATTTTTTGATTGTATTATGATTGACTTAACTTCAAATAAAATAATCATGCCTATTATTGAAAACGTCGTTTCAATCGCGGCTCGGATATTCATTCGATTTTGCAAAGTTGGTATTTTTGAAAACGCGCGTTTTGAAATCGGTAAAGTTTATTGGCATTTTTAAAAACGTTGTAGAAACGAGCTTCATACAAATCTAACATTTCATATCCGCTATTAATTTAGCGCGTTTTATAAAATGGATATAAAAAAACTAAGTTAAATATATTAAATATTTGTTTATTTATTTTTGTTTTATATCAAAATTATTTAGATATATCGAATGTTTGGTTTTTTTTTTATTCAAAGTGAAGTTTTACATTTTTTTACATTTTTAAATGAATAACAATTTCGAGAGAATTTTATGAAAACCAAATTCTATTTCTTTTAAAACATATTTAAATGAATTTTTATTTAGTCAAAAAATATTTATATAGCTAAAAGTTTTTTAATCATATTATACTTATTTTGCTAGTACATCTTTTATAAAATAAATTTTAAATATTTTGTTCAAACAAATTAATTTTACTACTCTTCATTAATTAGATTAAAAATATCCTTTACAATGTTCTTTACATTTCTTCTTTTATCATTTCTTCAATTTATTCATGTATTAATTATAAAATCCAGCCCGAAAATCGCCGAAATTGGACGAAATCGCAATTTTCAATTCAATTTTTTTGTTTTTCTCAAAATTAATGAAAATAAAACAAAAATCTTCCATATTTTACGTTGGTAAACTTAAATTAATATCTAATAATCGTTTTTATAAATAAATTTGTTTTTCATATTATTATATTTTTTTATCTTAGTTTTGGGTACCTGTAAAGTTTAAACTAAAAAAAAACAAACAAAAAAAAATTTACTTTACAAAAGTTCCTTATTTTTTGAATTTGCATAAAAAAATACCTCTTCCCATTTGAAAATTTGATTTTGGCCAATTTTGTCGAATTTTGATCTACAATTCATATGTGGGCCGTTGCATCACGAACTGCATTTTCTAGAAATTTTCTAGACAAAGTTTAATTTAATTTAATTTATTTCGCTCCCCTGCACATAAATGTACAAGCAAGCCAAAAGGAAAATCGTCGTATTGTTGGAGCAATTTTATTGAATGTGGAACAGTATTCCAATAAACGTGTTTCTTCAATGCAAAAATATACTTACGTAGAATCTACAAAAGCATAATTTGTAGATCTTAAAATCTCAAGAATAGTATTAACAAATTTATTCAAAATGTCCCTACTGATCAAAGGGACATTTTTTCCCCCATTTGAATAATCTTGACTGTGTGGTATTATTTTTAAACGAAAAATTAAAAAAATTGTATTATAGACTGCTTTCAATAACATCATTTAATGTCGATGATAAAAGTCGACAGCTTAAGCATGTATATATACATATCTAAGATTATGATAATTTTTGCAATTGAAGAGACTTTGATTACTTTTTTACATTAGTGATTCAGATGCGAAGGAAAAATGAGAGCTAATCGATAACTGATGTATAGCTTATTGAATGTAGGATGTTGTTTGCACGTTCCGTGGTTTGCAAAATGCATTTTATATATAACGTTTCGAATTGCACAGGTTTTTATTTACGATATTATATCACATGAATATTCTGAGGTAAATTTTGAAACTTATCTTTTATAAGAGAGACAAATATTGTATCTTCAATATTAATTCGTTTGCAAATCAGACCATCATAAAAAAAAATTTGTTTTCATTACTTTATATAAGGAATCCACTAGGTTAACAAAACTTATCTTTTGGTATATTGCAGTGAAAAAGTGTTGAAACATATAGCTTTTGTGCCGGATATAATATAGTCTAGGCCTTGGAGGAAGGAATAATTATTTAGATAAGATCGGGAGGACTGAAACCTTTGAGTTTATTATGAAAAATTAAATATATTGCTTTTCTTTTACATTGATTGTAGTCAAAGATTTTAATTTGTATTTATAGGCATTTTAATTGGAATAAATATAAAAACAGAAAATTAAAATTAATTTTAAAATTTAAGAAGCTGCATGTGTTTAAACTTAGTGTACTTATATTCTTAAAGCAGACCCAACTCGTTGAATTTTTCTTTGTGTGTTTTGCACATATTTAATTCCTTTTTTTGTTTTTATCGGGGAAGAACGAAGTAAAGGACTGTGTGTAAATCTTGAAAAAGATTTTAAGGAGTCTGTAAAAGGAAAGTTCATTTTCTTCTCACTAAACAGACCTACAATGCTAATATCAAAATCAATAGTAGTATAAATGGTTTGAAGATAAACTGTTTTTTTTTGTTGTAAGCTAAAATATTATTCTAGTTCGTAATGAAATTGAGTGTTAAAATGAAAAGCAAACAAACAGAAAATGAAGAGCCAATCAAAATAACAATAAGTCTCAAAAAATTCTTTCTAAAAATATATTTTAAAAGGGAATCAATAACTAGTTTCTAATTGATTTATGATATGATTTATCTGGAAGTTAAGCGATCACTTGGAGTTTCTTTAGCATATGGCATCGGAAATTTCCTACTATAATGAAAAATCTACCACGACATCTAATTGTCTGGTAAATTCTGTATTCTTTTATACATTGTCAAAACACTAGGTGGAGAAACCTTTTATAACGATTGCTACATTTGAATAGGGTGGGAAAGAAGAGCTAGGAAAAAAGGAGTGTAAAAGGGAAGAAGAACAATTACAAATGAATTGATCGTGTTTTTTGAGGTTATAAACGAATTTCCATAACTTGTCTTCTGTCATCTAGGGAATTCTACGGTGTAGAGATGAACACATGTGTTTCACGAGGGAAGCGCTTAATTGTTTTTAATCCGGTTTAGTTTGTGATGTTTCGAAGGTGGAACATCTATTTTCTCTCGATACTTAGCTTGATTTTGATTCTAGCTTCAACAATTATTTGAAGCAATTAATACTTTTGGTTTTCTTCATTATAGCTGAGTTACAAATTTAGCTGATTACTAGCAGTTGATTTACCACAACTTGAATCATCAATAGCTGATGTTGGATAAGTCCGTTTTTTCCGGAGTTGATAATTTTAAAAAAACAAATAAAACTTTATTACTGTACAAATTTATTATTGGCTATTTTTTTTTAGCTATGTTTGAATAAGCTCAATTATGTTTAATTTTATTTTTAATATATAATAAAATAATCATTATATTTTATACTTTTATATTAACTTACCACTGTCTGTTTATTTATTTATTTATCAAATATTAAAACCAAACGCAAAAAGAAAAAAAATAATTTTGTTTAAAAAATTTAAAAAAAAAAGTTCTGAAATTTTCACAGTTATTCATGATCAAAAAAGGAACCGGACACGGTATTTTAAAAACTATCAACTGACAGGTTTGGATATCTGCGACACAACCGTAGCATCTATCAGAAATCTTAAAAACCTTTTTTTTTTTTTGTTTTTGTTCTCTATCCGAGCTTAGATTTTTTGATTTTTTTAATTTTTTTTTTTTTGTTTAGTAAATTTATAATTTTAAATACAGAATGCCAGTACCTTATGAAATTATGGTGACCATACAGCTTCGGCTAGGTCTTAAAAATTAAAAAAAATAATTTAAGTAATTTCAGGTAATGTTTCTTATATAATACAAATTTTAAATTTTAAATACAATATCACTAATGCTATTTACTTTTATTTTGCAATCTAAATTGTACAAATAACAATTTCATAAATACGTTTATTTTTTGTTATATCTGGTCTACGTAATTAACTAAATAAAATTAGTTCTTAAGTATAATAAGTTTAAATAGCTAAGTAATACATTTATTTTTAATTTTTACATATAAGTTACATTGAATTATTCATTAGTTTATAAGGTTGAAATAAAGAAAAAAAAAAAAAAAAAACAAAGGTGTTACAGATCTTAAAATTTACATTTGGGTACTCTTTCGAAAATAAAGAAATACGACTGTTACCGATTTCGGATAATTTGGAATATTTGTGGCTTAAAAAAACACTTGTTGTTTTTCAAGCTGCAAATATTTCAAATTTCCATTAACAGTATTCCAGCAAGATTCATTATATATACTTTTGCGTTTTGTCTTTTAATAGTTCTAGGTGCTCAACATCCACCACTAGTTCTATTTTCTACTTTTTAGGGGGCTAGTTTTGTTTCGATAAAAGTATCTATATTTTATTTTTTTTATTTTTACATTATTATTTTATTTCCATAACCATTCAGAATTTCGATATTTTTCAAGCATTTTCAATTTCTAGCTATCCTTCAATTTATGTTTTCGAAAGTGGATTGCCAGATAAATCTGACAGACCAACTGCAGGTACTTTTATCTTTCGGAATGTGGGCCATTTTTATTTTTTATATGTTATGTAGTAATTATTTGGAATATATTTTGTATACTTATTAATGTTATTTTTTTTAGTTTTTAATTATTATATTAATATATTAGAACCGATGTGGGTGTATTGAAAATTACTTTCAGAGAAATTTTCACCATTTTAGAGAAATTTTCGGTTCTCACAGGGTTTTAATCCGTGCTCCCATGATCGGGATTTTTTTTTTAAAAATGTTGCGAATTGAAATTTTTCTATTCTTTCATGTTGATATTTTCAGCATGCTGAAGCTGTTGAGATTAATCTGATTTCAAATTAGGTGCTGATAATCATCTAAAATGTTGACTTTATATAATTATAATTAAAATAGTTTTATTTTGTATTAAATGTATTAGATTACAGTACCTAGCTAGTTATTATTTTCCATTTATCTGAGAATTTCAACGTTTGTGATTCTGATTATATATTAGATATTTTTAACAGACACCGGCAGCAACAAATTTTAAACGCTTCCAAATTCTTATTTTTAAAGTTCAAGCTTCTACACCATATAAAAGTACTGATCAAATCTAGTACTTTAAGTTACCCAACCGGAGTGTGAATGTGAGATGTTTATATTAGATAATATAATATAATATAATATAATATTTATATATATATATATATGTTATATTAGATAGAAAGTGAAAAAATGTGTATTTTTATAAATTTAGGAGTTTTAATAAAATTATAGTAGAACTAAGTAAGTATTTGTAATATATTTAAAATTGAAATTTAAGTAAATAAGAAAATCATTAAGAAAAATTCGATGATTATTTAAAAAAAAAAGACAAAAAAATTATTCAATTTTATATTTTATTTATTAAAAAAAAAAAAATTGTAATCTATCCTTCTGTTATGAAAACTTAAACGAAAGAAATCTGCTCAGGGTTAATGCCTTCCTGTTATTTATCACAATTAAATGGAAATTAAAAAAAAAAATCTTTTAATTCTTTTAGTTTTTTTTTCTTACTTTTCTACGAAATTAAAGGAAAACCTCTTCCGTTATGCAATTTATATATAATTTACAATAAAACAAATATTAAACATAATTCAGAGTGGAAATTTTTTTTTACTTGCAAAAATACGATAAACTTTCAGAGTTCTGTTCTGTTTTTTTTTTTTTTTTTGTTTTTGTGTATGCTCCTGAATTTACAAGTTATTAAAATAAAGATTTTAGGAAGAGTATTATGAAATACCTTTATATATTGTAATGCATTTTTTTTATTGTTGTATTAATTTAAAAAAAATAATTAGTAAAGTTTGTGTGTTAGATAGAAAGACCTGAGTAAATTTGTTATGTTTTATGTTCTCTCAATAGAGTTATCAGATATCAGTAAATGATCACGTGACAACAAAAAGTGATTTTTTTTGGAAAATTCAACAATAATATACAGTTGTTAATAAATATAATGTGACCACAGTGTCTTTTTCGTGGATACTTAAACTCCCTAGAACACTTGGATCTCCATATATTTTTGTACCGCGGGCAGGCCTAAGAAATTTGAATACTGTTTGACGAAACTTGTACCGCGGACAGACCTAAACAATTTGCTGAATACTTGGTTGACGTCTGATCGTCATATGAACATATTGGTACACTTTGGGTCTATGTATCCTATCATCAGTCTTGTAAATATACATTCGATTTTCCGGCTTACAAAATTAATACTTTTCCAATTTGCGGTTGGATTTCCTCTTCATGTCCGAACGATTCGGAAAAATTTTTTTAGTCAATCAAAATTTTCTCGGAGATATGTAGTCAATATATTTTATTAATGATTTTTTTTAGTTTTGAATTTGACAGCTTAAAATTAAATTTTAAGTGAAGAAGGTCAGTTCATTGTGCATTGAGAGAAACTCATAAAATTTTCCTTCAATATCTTGTGTTTTAATCCGGACATTCAGATTTGAATAGGAAATTCACTTTTACTGTTAATCGTTTGAATTAAGTCAATTTAAAATACTAAATTATGTATTAATATTCACAACTGCTTTATAGGTAGAAAAAAATGAAGTAATTGAAGTAAAAGAATTTATATTTACTTATAAGGTAGAAAATTTTCATTTAACTAATTTTTGAAATGGTTTCAATTCAAAATTTGTAAAAATAAATAATATAATTTTACTGAATGAACAAATATTGAAGTCCTGATTGTTTTGGTCGCTTAGTTGCAAACAAAAAAATATTAAAAAAAAAAAATTGAAAAAAATGGATATGATATAGACAAATTTCGAAAATTATATCACTTAAAGAACAACATTTAATTGGTCATTTAGCCTTTAATAGTGCTAATTCAGCCAATAAAATTAAGTTTTTAAAGTATTTGAAAGAATACTATATTTCTTACTGTCACTACGTCTTGAATAGGGTGAATGGAAGAAGAAGAGATATTCCTTAAGCATATGTAATTGAAAAAAAAAACAAATTACTATTTTACAATTATTGTTTTCATGGTTTGAGAAAAGAAAAATAAATTTTCTAATCGACACCAACATTTAAATTAGTAGAGTTATGGTGATCCATGTGCAGTTTCAATTTTAGAATTTGTAAAATGACAGCAAACTTTTATAATATTTCTTATATACAATTTTCCATATTTTCAAAATTCTTTGCTTGATTTAGCGTAGATGTCTTAATAAATGGACATATTTATTAAAAGGCATATTAAATTAACGAGATAACGTTTAATTTCAATTAAAGAGTTCTTAAAACCTGTTTAAAGTATCAAAAAGTTAAAATTTCGCAATGATCTACATATTTATCGGATATTCGGATTATCCATTGATAGTCCTACTACATTCACCGGGGTTCTCATCTAATAGGCAATCTCACTGCATTGATTGGATTTAAATTCAGATTTATATTCAAAATATGTAAAACAAATCTATATTTAATATTTTTTGTTGAAATTTTATCGTTTCTACCATAAATTTTTTTTGAAGTTGTAAAACAATGTATTCATAGCATTCTAATAGGAGCGTATAGAAAAAGTATAATCCAACGATGTGACAAGTTTGATTCAAATTCTAAGGGTAATAAAATTCTTTTCTCCTATAGTAGACAAATGAATATAATAGCAACAGTGAAATAAGTATTTATTTTGTAATAATTTATCGATTCAAAAAAAAAAAAGAGAAAAATATGATCATGCCGATTTATACGTGGTGTATAGTGGTTACGTCATTTAACTGCTAATCTTACAAAATTCGTTGAGAGTATAATTTGATATTAACTTATATGTTCACATTACGATTTCATTAGATTTCGTAATTCTGATTAAAAAAATTGTTCGCATTATCTTATTATCATTATTAAGTGTGACGTTTCATTTTTAGTTGGCTGTCAGAAAATAAGTGTATGAAGCAAACTATATTTTTGCGAAAAACTATTTTATTTTGTGATTAAAAATTTAAATAAAAAACATTTCAAATTAAAATTTGTAAATTTTATTGTGAATGTCTATTTTATCGTGTGCACATATATTTTAATAAGTTGTTTACATTTATTGTTGTTACAACTTCAAAAATGTCATTGTGAGGATTGCACACAATTGTCAAAATACGGTAAAACATAAAAGCAGGGGTAAAAACGCATTTCCCTATGTTATTAAGTTTTAATCATCAGTTTTATATGAAATATATGTTCGGATAAGCAGTTTTATGTTTATATTATGATAATACCAACATAACATTAGACAAAATGGAACTATGCTGTTTAAGAAGGCCAAATTTCTGATAATAATATTATTTTTTTCACATTTAGTTAGTTGATTCACCCGTAAAAATACTTGTAAAGAATATAGGTATTCTAAAACCTATAACTATGGAAATTATTGAAAACATAAGTAATAATAATAATTTCCAGAATTGTAGTTTTGATTCCTACATTTATTATAGTTTTGATTCTGAAATATGTTAAACAGGTGTAAATATCGATAATTCGAAAGCAATATATGTACTTACTTTATCAGCGCTTTCGATTGAACAAGTAAGTATATTAGCCTAAAATATAATTGAAATTGAAACTGAAATTAGACTAAAATATATATAATTAAAATTAAAATATTATGTAGTAAAATCAAATGCCATCAACAACTAATACAAATTAACAAATATATCTGATTTAAATATGTAGGTATGTATTTAGTTTTAATTTAGATATTCACATTATTTTTAAATATATTTTCATATTTTATTAACGCATTACGCAACTGGAAAAAATGCTTGTGATTGATTACATTTGTAATGTCATAAATTTGATTGTCACGAATTAAACTAGTATTTAATATTCAAGTTGTGAGATATATCATGCACATGTCAAAAAATTATAATTTTTGTTAGACATTTTTCTTTTGAAATCATTGGGAATTTAAGTATAAAGTAAATTTTTTGACATTATGTATGTGTATAATAAATATATGTATAAGTACACAATTTAATTTACTTCTTAGTTAAATAGTAAAGTGTATCTGATTATAATGTTTAAATTAAAACTAACCATAATGTAGGTTGAGAAGAAGAAGAACGTAAAAGTTTCATCAAAACATTAATAAAAATTACATATTTGTAAATTTTTATAATATTTGTCTTTATTTTTCTATACTTTATTTGATAGTAAATTTTTTTTTTTAGTGATTCTTCATTAGCTTTTTTTTTAATTTATTAAACGGAATTTTTATTTATAGTGATAATTTAAATTAAATAAATTAATTGCTGCCAGGTTTCCGTTCACTAATAATTTTTAATATTTGATTGCAATTATTGATATTTCGGAAGCAACATACTTTTTTCATCAGTACTTGTGACAACATTAGCTTATGTTATATATTTAATGAAATGTGAATGAAATTCGAACTTGTGTATTCGAATTTAAATTTCCCAAACATGTAGATTAAAAACAAATCCATTGTAATTCTGGTTTTTTTATAGATTAATTTAATATATTCATAACGGTGTTATGCCTAACCGTTATCTACATGATATTTTTAAGTACCTAATTTTAATGTCCAAAGAATTTACAAATTAAATAAGTAAGTTTTATAAATTAAAAAATAAATTTTTAATTTTTTGTAACTAATATAAAACAATAATATCTTAGACATGGGTTCTAATGCACTCCCTAAATCCTAATGATTTACCTAATATGAATTACAGAATATATTACTTAATCGAAAAACTGGAAGTTCAAATTCTTTAGGTTGATAGTAATTTTTCATATGATAAATTAATTTTTTGAAGTATGACAATTAATTCAAAGATCATTTACTATATGCACCTATATGATGATTTGATTTCTATGTCATTTTCTGTTCCACAAAAGAAATTCTCTCCATTGAAAGCGCTCTCATATTGTGTTTTAGTTGTTTGTGATGTTTGTTATGTTACATCCTGAACGAAATTAATAGCTTACACTTTGGATTAGTATATATATATTTGTTTTGAAGGAAATAAATAAATAAACATAAGTTTCTAGTGTAAATATATAGGGTCGACTCAGTGAACATTTAATTTCGCAATGAATTACAAATCTTTGCAACAGAAAAATTCGATCTTGCTTTGCAACAAGTTGGTTATAACTAAATCGTTAGAAATGACTGGTGAATGGGCGAGATCAAGAGTAGAAGGTTAGGAAGATGCTGATGCATGTTTGTTAAACGCGTGACCCATGTTATGTTATCTGAATACTAATCAGAAGGTGCCGAGTTCGAATTCAGCATAGAGTCTAGATGTTGTAAAAAAGTTTTCAATTATTTTTTGAAATTAGGAATACAATTTGGTTATCAAAATAAAATGGAGCTGTGTCTGTCTATTCATTCCATTACTCTTGGCAATTGTTGTACAAAACTAAAAACAAGACAGTGACATTTTTATGTTTCAATTACACTGTAAAATAATTTTTTATTTAAACAGATTTAATTTTTTTTGTTTGAATATGGTTCCCAAAGCTGTATCCAACTAAAAGCGATATTATTAAATTTTTATTTAATTTAATTTAGCAATTAAAAATCGAATTTCATTTCACTAAGTAATAAATTAATTTTCATTTTGAAAATATCAATATTTCGGAAGCAATATACTTACTTTATCAGTGCTCGATACAAACTCGCAAGTTGAACAAAATATCAGCTAACTATAATAATTATTTATAGGAATTATAGAAAACCAGACTTCAATTTATAGAAATTGTAGATAAGAGACAGTATACAGACTTATAGTGTAGAATACAGAACTGGTGTGGTGTAGAGTACGGGACTGAATTTGAAAGTTGACTGAAAGATGGCCTACATTAAAACAAGATAATGGTCTTAATTTTTAGGTTTACATTTATGTGAATCTGAGTTATAAAATAAAATAAAACTAAATTATAAATAGTCAAATGATCTAAAAAATATCTTAGTTTAGACATAACTATATTTAAATCTGACTAATATTTTATCTTATTACATATTATTATTTAATTTGGCAATATACTCTGTACCAGCTAACTCCAATTTTAGAGATACTGAAACAGATAAATAATTGAATAAATAAATAACACTTTAATGTGAAACTAGCAATAATTGCTCAGGATTGGGGAAAGACATTTTTTAAATACAACTTTATTTATATATCTTTGAGTTCGCCGCTGTAGTCGAATTTGTGTATGTCAAAGTTATGTAATAAAAAAAATAAATGGATACCTAAGTTTAGAAGATTTTTTTAAGTCAAATATTCTAATTAAAGAATAAAGTTTCTTTAATTTCTAGTCCAGTTTAAGGAATGGGTATTAAATTATAAAATTGTATTAAATTAAAATATTTCAGAATATATCGTATTACACATTAAAAACAAGCATTGTAGTTTTTTTTTAATAATAACAACACAAAAAAATAAAAGTGTTGCGTAAAGTAATATCTATACTCCCAACAAAGACTTTGTGCTTTCGATTTTAATTATCAATTGAATTACAATATTTTAGAAATAGCTCAAATCCAAAATTGATTCGTTTGTATTTCGTGCTCTAGTTACATTTAGTGATCACATTATATATTTAATATGCACATTAAATAAATAAAAGACGTTTATCTGTTAAGGACGATAAACACAATCGTTGTTTATCGTCCTTAACAAAGAATTTCCAAAACAATATATAATTGAGCAAGAAGAGTCAGACCAAGAATCAGACGGAAAAATAATATCGAAAATAATTGTCAAAAATGAATGTACAAAATACACAGAGTTTTGCGGGAGATACTAACTACTAACTCTGAAATGGTGTGACATTTGCACTATGGTAGGGGTCATTACGGATCATTGTCTTATTGGTTTGGTAAACATGCCACTAGAACTCCCCTCAAACGACTTTTGCAGAACGTGTTGAGGGGAGGAGAAAGATGAAACTGTCCAACTGCTCCTGCCCGGGTTTTCATCATAACAGACCGACCCATCTAGGAACCTTTTTCTGGGCTCGCTGGAAAACCTAAAATCAAAGACCGCTTTGTGAAAAGCTTGAAATACGGTTCAGCGCGAGTAGAGCCTTATGTGAGGAATGTTTTCGTGGTATCACAACGAACCTTACTGATCTAAGTGTGTCGGCGTACGGTCGTCAACCACTACTACCTACCTATCTACTATCTACCTGTGAGATATCGATTTACATGGAGGAATATTACGAAGAAGGTTCTAGCTTACCCCAAGCTGTAACGGTAAATTAAGAAGAAGAAGAATAGTTGTTTATTATTTTAATTAGAAAAATATGTTAACTAAAAACTTATATATAGTTAATTTTAAAAATAATGTTTATTATCAGAAAACGTTGATGGAAATTATTTTACAGGTTTAATAAATTATTAAATAACCAAGATCATAAATAATAACCTAGAACTCCTAAAAGGTACAAAATTATAAGGTTGTTTAAACATTCGTTGAAAAGTTGAAATATCGGTGGATATAAACTATTTTTGCAAAAATTGTAGTAAACAAAAATCCTTCAAGAGCATAAAAAACGCGAAAGTGGTATTGAATCGAGTCAAGGACCTTTAAACTTTGATTGCAATGGATAAGAAGGTTTTTTTTTTTTTAAATTTCATTAATAAAAAATATTTTTTGTTTTTCTAAACTGAATTTAATATTTTTAGTATAGAACAAAAAAAACTTTCATTGTTGTTGTTTTTATATTATTTAATACAGCATTCTGGATTTAAAATGAAAGAAAGAAAAATCATTGCAAATATTTATAAATTATAAATTAATATAAAAGAAAAGAGAAAAAGAAAGAGTAAAAAAACGAAGTAGACTTTGTTATATTTCAAAAGAATTTTAAAGCATCACATAACCCTATAGTTGTAATAAAAGAAAAAAAATAAATAAAAAAAAACGGTGTATAATTAAAAACCTGCAGTGTATCGAAGTGTTATGAAAACATTTTGTTTTTTTTTTAATTTTTAACTTTTTTTTTTTTAAAGAGCATTTAAGTATCAGTAATGGGTATAAAGCTTCACTTACCTTTATGAATATGTGTATCCAACTACCTACCTATCTATATATATATGTACAACCTAACTACCTAGCTACCCCTATACTTAAATTGTTGTTATACAATAGAGTTATTCTTTATATGTAATACTTATCAATGGTGTATATATAGGTACAACGTCAACCAGCAACAACAACTACAACGACGACAACTCCAACAGCACCAGAAGTTTAAAAATCATATTTTTTTTTATTTAAACAATTTTATCAGGTTGACTGAACTTTTTCCTATATATATGCATGGGTATGTACAAATGTGTATGATCTTATACTATATATTTGTAGTACATTTAGATATAACCTATACACATAAATAATATATATATAATAAAGTATGTAAGGTAAAAAGTAAAGTATTCGGCAGAAAATAATTTTTTATGCTCCTTACAAAAAAAAACACATTAAAAAGCAAAAATTAAAGAAGAGTACATACATTTTTTATATACATACTGAAATACACATGGCTACTATATATATATATATATATATATATATATACATATATGTGTGTATATATATATATATATATATAAATATATATATATATATATATATATATATATATATATATATATATACATATATGTGTATATATATATAATTTTTTTTAAAATCAAAACAGTTATGTTTACGAAATGAGGGAAAGGATTAAGTTCACCTCGGTTCGAATTACAATCATTTTTTACGTTGTTGTTGTTTTATTTATTTTTTCCTTTTTTTTACTGTTTTAATATTGTTTTTATTTGTAGTACACAAATTAGAACAGAGTGTTTGGGAATTATTGAA